>CP106730.1:113917392-115212312 GCA_025506655.1 Gossypium rotundifolium
ATTTTAATGAACACTGCTTTTCTAAACTTAACAAAATTTTTGTGTTTTATCCTTAAGTTCAAATTTGTTTCAAACGCTTTCCGCAGTGGCATTTCAAATTTGATCGTAGTGAATGGGCCGGGTTTGGGGTGTTACAAATTGGTATCGAGCCTGTTCAAAACTCGGCTTGAGGGTTGTGGGCCCAAAAATATTTTCAAAATGGGCTTTTCAAAAAATGGGCTTTTAGAAATTGTTCAAAGTTATTCTAGCATGGTACCAGATCTCCTACCAAGTCCCCTGTAAGTACTTCTAACTATTGAAGTGATTTGTTTGTGTGAACTGTTATGGGCTTATTTGGGCTCGAGATTAGAATATTAGGCTATTGAACCCTAGGGCTAGTGCACTCAAACACATGCATAAGACTTAAGGACTATTAAACAAAACCTGAAGTAAGTCACGAAGTTAAGGTGTGGCAACCATTGTGCGCATGTCTAGGATTGGTATTCAAGAAGAGCTTGGTACTTAAGGTCCTAGCGACTCACCTCCTCTTTACTCGAATCCTACCTAGTGCGTGAGCTACGGCTCACCCTAACCAAGAGGACTTATTCACTGACTAAACCCGATAATTAAAACCCGAAAGGGCTAGCCATGCGCTTTATGAAATTCCTAGTTTTAAAATCCCTAAATTACCCTTTTAATTGTAGTAAAAGATTATTGTGAAAATTTTTCCAAAATATCTCCAATTACAAAATTACAAAATGCCCCTAGTTGGTAAAATTACCAAAATGTCCTTGGTTTCTAAAATTTTCATATTACCTCGACTTTTATTTAAAATATTCTTACTTTATAAAAATAGCAATTCTATTTTTGCAAAAGGTAAAGATACCCTGTTTGGAAAATTACTGAATTACCCAATTACCAAAATAACCCCGATTTCTGAAATTTCTGCAAAACCTTGATTTGGGAAAATCCTTCTTTCAAAATGCCCATGAGTTTGGAAAAAAATTTTTCAAATGACTTTTGTGATTTTCAAATTGACCCCGATTTGTTACTAAAATACCCCTGTAGGAAAAATGACGAAAATACCCTTGGGATAGAATCGAACAAAAATGTTTGAATAGTGAATGTGGGTGGTGGATACCACTGAAAGAATGTGGCCTTGTTGAGAAATGAAGATATCTCCATTATGAATGTGATTGTGAATGTGATTCTTTGAATTAGAATAGTGAACTCGAACTGAAACTTTGATTGATCGAAAGAACAACTTCTGGAAACTTCATTTCATAAAATTACTCGTGGATAAATAGTGGAACAAAATTTCTAATGCATAAAATTTCGTAAATCAGACTAAATCGAGGCGCTAGAAATGAGTTCTAGAGGACGTGGTCGTCGTGGACGTGGTCGGCGTAATGATCGTCGAAACCCGTTAGGTCGGGTCAAGGATCTGAGAATGGGGTACCACCACCACTACCACCAGCTTTTGGTGTTGATCAGTAAGATCAGACGGAGGATGATGTCAGACGCAGCAAAGGCTTGTGAGTTCTTGAGATGGTGGCTAGAGCAGGTGGAAATATGAGAGCTAGAAAGTCCGTACCCGAGCGATTCCGAGCTAATGGAGTTGAGGTGTTTCGGGGCGTATCAGGTGTGGCACCCAGTACAGCTGAATATTGGTTGGAAGCAACCGAGCGAATTATGGATGAGCTCGATCTGACCGCTGAGGAGAAAGTGAAAGGAATGGTGGCGCTGCTTCGCGATGAGGCATATCAATGGTGGCTAACAGTTCAGGAGAGTGCCACGGCGGAGGATCTCACCTAGAGTACGTTATGCGGCGCACTGTAAGAAGTATGTCGGTACTCATTATATTGATGTGTAGAGGAAGGCGTTTCGGGCTGGTTCAAGGAACAAGTCCGTAGCGTAATACGAGGTCAATTCTTAAGGTTGCCGATATGCTCGAGGGTAGTTGCTACTGAGCATGAGCGATGTGTCCGGCTCGAGGACGGATTAAGGGACGACTGAGGTTGTTGATAGTTCCTCATCAAGAATGGGAGTTCATTGTGTTAGTCGAAAAGGCTAAGGTAGTCAAGGCATTAAGGACTCGGTGAGAGATGAATAGAGATAAGGATAGGAATCGGATAGCAGGAATTTTGGATCGTCTCAATCATCCGAGGGCTTTAAAAGACCGAGGTTAAAAATTCGCTCGTGTTGCTAAGCCACTATGGAAAATCCGGACCGTCTGTGTGTTCAAGGTGGAAGGTATCATGTCATGAGTGTTGGAATCCAAGCGAGAATGTTTTAGGTGTAAGTCTAAGTCTCACTTGATTAAAGACCGCCCTCAAGATCCAAATAGGGCTCGGACATTAGGCCAAGGTTATGTGCAGCAGGGTAGAGATGGTCAGCAAACGGCAAGGGGTCGTGGTCCGAATCATGGAGGAAATGGTTCGGACCGAGGTCGTGGAGCACCAAATAGAGATGTGAAGGTGCAACGCAAGGCGACCAAGGTTGGTTTATGCAATACCGTCAGCGAGGATGGTGGTGTGCCGAGGTGACAACGGTAAGTTTCTTATTTCGGATTATCCTTTATTTCTTTGTTCGTTATAAGGTCAGTTCATTCCTATGATTGCTAATGAAGTGTATGGAACCTTGATTGTGAACTTAGAGAATGTGCCTAGGTAGTATAATAGTTCTTTAAGATCGAGTCTTGCAGATGGAGTAAGTGGGGTAAGTTAGGATGTACGGATGTCGTTAGTAAGTAATTTCGAGGATGAAATTATTTTAAAGAGGGTAGAACCGTAACATCCTAGATTAGGGGTTGTGCGCTTGGAGCATAACTCAAGTGTTAATAGGCTTTAAGTGTGGTTGGTGATGTTTTAAGGGTTTTAAAACTCTAGGATTAAAAGGGGATGCATTGGAAATTTTGAAATTTTAAGTTAAAAGGGAAATTGGGCTAAGGAGGCCTTAAAGAAAATTTTAAGAGTTTAGGGACATGAAACTGGCTTAGTAAAGTGGCTTGGGACGCCACATTGGGGCCTTGGAGGCTTGCAGGAGGGAAGAGGTTCGAGTAACGGCGCATCGAGGCTTTTATTTTTCGTCAAAAGGGCTAGGCTATGAAGGGTTTAAGAGAAGTTGTTGGGGATTTATGGCATAAGAAATGCCTTGGTAAAGTGGCTTCCATGCGCCACTTAAGGGCCTGGATATAACGCCAACAAGGGCCTTGGTTCGAAACACGACGGCAGCAGGTGGTGTTTTTATTTTTAGCTTTTGGCGTTAAGACAAGGGGGAGCTAGGGAAGGAGGCTTTAAAAGAAATTGGGGCGAGTTTATATCACAAAAAGCGCTTTGACAGAGTGGCTTGGGGCGTTAAAGCTTAAAGGGGCTTGGTGCAGGTCATGGGTTCAAGACGCAAGGGAAGCAAAAAAATTTTGAGGTTTTATTTTGCATTCTGGCGTTAGGGAGAAGGAGTAGTGGATGACACTTGGGATCTTCAATTTGATAAGGATAATGCTTATTTAATCCTTTTAAAATTCGGCTGCAGTAAGGTAGGATAATTGTTTTTTTTTTTATTCAAATAGGTAGATTAGTAGATAGAATAGGAGATTAAGTGGAGGATAATTGATTTATTTTAGAATTTTGAATAGGTGATTAGGAGATAATGAGATGGATTTTATTTTATTTTATTAAGGTGATAAAGAAGAGATTAAGTATGGATATATTTTATTCACTTTGAATATGTGTTAAAGAGATAAAATAAGAGAAAGTGTGTAGTATAAATAGGGGTGCTCACCTTTTGATATTTCTTTTTTTTTTCCATTCTAAATTCTTCTTGCCGAAATTGTTCTACCCTGTCCTCCTCTTCTTTTTTTTTTTTTCTTCCAACCCAAATTCCTTACTTATTCTCTTGTAGCCGAATCTCAAGGTACTTTATTTTCTCTTCGTTGTTATGTAGTCTTTGAAGCCGAAACCTCTCTAATATTAGTCACTATTGCCGAATCTTTCAACCTCTTATTCTCTTTTCTATTTCACAATCTTTGAGGCCGAATCTACAAGGGCAGTACCATCGATCTCTTACTTTTGGTCTCGTGGTAAGCGTGCAAGGGTAAGTATTCTCTATTCTAGCAATCGATTTGGGTTCCTATTCTTTTAGTTTGCCAAAATCAAGTGTGCAGGCCTTGATCTAAGGATCGCCGAATGTCCATTTCGCTATTTTATGTGTCTTTTGTGAAGCCGATATTAAGAAGCAGTAAGGAGTTCTTCGGGATTCGAAAGCATCAAGGGAGTTCGACAACTTCTAAGACAAGGAGCGGTTTCGGGATTTAGATCCGTAAGGAAGGAGTTCTACAATCGCAAAGGTGCAAATCGTTAGACGTGGGTTTTGGGATTTAGTCAATTGTGCTAATCAAAAGCGAAGTTATCGACCGCCTCTTGAATGTTTATATGTGTTATATGTGTTATTTCATGTATGTGTATAAAGTGAATGATAGCCGAAATAAGGGCTAAGATTGTGAATACCGTGGTGGGTGATTGAATAATCAGGTCAGTGATTTACGATAATAAATGATTATTGATGAATGTATAAAAATGTGATGGCATGTGACGTTTCAAGTAATATGTTGCCATGGTACATATAAATATGCATGGGACTTGGGATGTGACTATTGGAGGAAAGGGTGTACACTATGTACGTGGTCTAATGCTAGCCTCGTGCTACATTAGCGCTTGATGTTAGCTATGTGCTTCATCAAGGGTGTTGGCTAAGTGCCCATCTCGGCGGTTGATAGCTGTGTGCATCACCGTGGACTGATTGATATGTGGGATCCCTATGGGATCGGTGGCTTAGCCACGGCCTTGAGCAGCAAGTCTGCCAAGGTAAGATATGTGGATCATTATGTGATCGGTGGTGGATTAGCCACGGCCTTGAGCAGGGGGTTTGCCAAGGTAGGTGTAATGGATGGACCCTAGGTTGGATGGGCTTCATAATTGCATATTCATGTGTATGGACTATGTGGATATGGGCCAAGCCCATATGTGGAGATATGTGAAATGACTATGCACTGAGTCGGTTTGACTCACCCAATATTTTAAACCTTTCAGGTGATGCATAAAGCTTGGACCGAGTTGGAGTGGATACAAAGGTGGCCATGCTGAAGCAGATTTTCATGTAGAAAGATATTTTTAATTAATTAAGCATTTATATCTTCAGTACTTAGATTATTCAATTATTGTAATAAGGCCCCTGAAAGTATTTAAAGTCTGTTTAAGTGTTTTTCATTAAGTTTATTATTGTGTTTTATTATGGATTGACAATTGAGGAATTATTTGCAAACGATTTTTATTTAAATCTATATATATACTAAAGTTTTAATCCGGATATTTTTATAAACACCACACCTTACTTAAGAATTTTAATGAACACTGTTTTCTAAACTTAACAAAATTTTCGTGTTTTATCCTTAAGTTCAAATTTGTTTCAAAGTTTTCCGCAGTGGCTTTTCAAATTCGGTCGTAGTGAATGGGCCGGGTTTGGGGTGTTACAAGTCTAACAATTTATATGAAACAAATTAATAAGAATTTATAAATTTATGCATTTATTAATAATTAGACTAACTTTTATGAAATATGAGAATCAAATTCTAACAAATTAGATTTTTTTATATGAAGAAATTATTATATTATAAGGCTCCGTTTGTTTCACGGAAAATGACTTCCGGAAAATGATTTTTGGAAAATAATTTACTTTTCTAGAAAAGCTAATATTTTCTGGTGTTTGGATGAATCTGTGTAAAATATTTTCTGGTGTTTAGTAAATTTCTTAAAATATTTTATAAAAGTTGTTTTCAATTAAACAAACATACATTTGAGATTTTTTTTCATTGTTTAATTGAATTTATTTTTATTTGTAATTTTATATTTTACATTATTTTTGCATATATTAAAAATATTATGTTAAAATCGATTCATTACAATACCATTTTTAATTACATGACTACTAAGTGAATATTTTTTATTTAAAATATGACATTAACAAAATTGACAAAAAAATTAACGATTGCAACAATTGGACTTGATTTTCAAATTTGAAAATAAAGGGACTAAATTCTTGAAAATAAAAGTATAAAGACTAAATTACAAATCATGAAGTGTATATAGACTTATGACATATTTTAACCTTTATACTACAAAACATTTATTATTAATATATTTATAATTGTAATAAATATTTATTATTAAAATATTAAATATTTATTATTAAAATATTAAATATTTATTATTAAAATATTAAATATTTATTATTAAAATATTAATATTGAATATTTTCAATAATATGTGAATAATATTATTTAAAATTATTATTTTTAAAATTTATTATTAAAATAAAATTGAAATATTAAAATAATAAATTATATTTATTATATTAATAATTTATTACATGACTAAATATAAGTAATTAAATTTGTATGTTTAATAATATTAAAAATATAATATTTTAAATATTTTTAAAAATAAAAATAATTACTAATATAATAATATAAGCTTGATTTAAGTTAATTTTTATATAAAAATAAAATTATCTATAGATGAACTCTTTTTTGGAAAATAATTTACGCTTTTCAAAAGGAGAAGTCATTTTACGAAAAAAAAGGGCTTATTTTATCTTGACTTATACGTTATTTTTCGTTGACTAAACTATTTTCTATGAAACAAACACAGAAAAATATAAAAAATATTTTCCGTAAAATATTTTACATGTAAATAAACGGATACTTCATACGTAGGAAGGCAAGAAAACAATACATTGACAAATTATGACATTGAAATGACCTATTGAGAAAAATTAGGGAAAAAGAAATTATAGAGCCTTCCTTTAATAGTTCCAAAGATTAATCAAATACTTGTAAATAAAGCCTGGAAAATGATGTGGGGAAATGCCTACTCAATTGAAACCACGGTTCTGCATATGTAGTTTTCTATTTCATACACCACAACTGTACGTAGATTTCTTTACTCCCTTCCATATTATTATACAAAAAATAAAATCAACGAAACGATTTTATATTTAAGAAAAATCATTTTATGGACACTTTTTACCGCATTATTCATAATCCTTATCAATTAAAAAATAAATACATTATTTTTTTCATTTTATATGTACAGTTGGTAAGGAAAAATCATGAATGACGTGAGAAAAAAATAATGTATTTATTTTTAATTGATAGGAACTATAAATGATGTGATAAAAAAAATTTATAAAATAATTTCCCGTATTTAAAGATATCATTATGCATCAATATCGTAATTATACATCTATTTAAATCAATAGGTTATTTAGAAATTAAAGGAGAAAGTATTCTGGCCGGTATATGACACCATTGCTTACATATTGGATGGCTTGACTTCCAATCATCGAAATTTGAGATAATGAAGAAAACAGGTAGGAGAAAGGTAAGCATCAAGCTAATGCTTTCATTTTACATATATCATGATCAAAATGATAATGTAATATCTCTTATTTTTGTAGCCTTCTGACTTGTCCAAGAATTTCATTTCCACGTTTTAGTAAAGGAAACATTGGGGCTTCATCCTGCAGGACCATTAGTTGTGAGGGAGTCAACAGAAGATTGCAGCATTGATGGTTATGAAATCCCAAAAGGAACCAGGGTGTTTGTCAATGTATGGGGTCTTGACAGGGATCCCAATCAATGGGAAAACCCACTTGAGTTCAGACCAGAGAGTGGAGGCAAGGAAAGAAGCAGTTTTTGGATGCGAGGGGACAACACCTGAGCCTGTTGCCATTTGGGAGTGGAAGAAGAAGCTGCCCTGGAGCTTCACTAGCAGTACAGCTTGTCCCCAATAGTCCTTGCCATAATGATACAATGTTTTGATTGGAATGGAGCAAACAGCGGGGTTAATATGGAGGAAAAAGCCGGAATAGCTCTTCTTAGACCTCATCCCTTAGTATGTCACCCAGCTGCTAGGTTTCTCCATTTCCCTCCCTAAGAATATTCTCATTGCTGTTCCTTGTCTTGTTCCAAAATGTTAAGCCTAAACCCAGAAGCCAATCATGATTGGCTTGCAATGTTATTTGTTTAATATACTGCAACATTAGGATTTTTCTTATTAATCGAATTAATAGAAATTTCAAAATGTTTAATTGTTATTTCTTTATTTGAGAAAATTATTAATCCAATCAATCTAACTTTGGTTAATTCCGTCTATTTTTATAACAAATTTTTCCTTTTTATGGGGTTTTTTTTCTCAATTTAAACTGACCAATGCTTTTAATAATTTTCATAATAATTATCATCTTCGAAACTGGTCAGTGCTCTAATTAATTTCTCTAATGTTTGAAATATTTATCATGTTTCTGGAGCAATATTTGAAACTCATCAGTATATTATTTCTTACTTAAAATGAAATATTTTCAAAAGATACATAGTTAGAGAAAACTAAAAACAATATAGTACAATAAAAATTACTAAAAATAAGCACAAAATGATAGGATTTGGAGCCGTCGAACCTCAAAAGAGGGAGAGTGATTAGTTGATAGGGTTAAGGGGGAAAAAAAGCCTGACAGTGTATTAGTTTAGGGTTCTTGAGGTTTTTTCTTTATGTTTTATCTAAAGTTAAATTCTTAATTGTTTTTCTTCGGCCCACTTCTACAAGCTCTTTGCATTTGGGATTTAAGCTTCTTAGGCCATTCTATTGGGCTTGTATATATGTTTTTTTAGCCCATACGCTTATATATATATATATATATATAAATTTAATATTTATTATTAATCTGGGTTATTTGAGGTAATTAACCACTTTCAAATCAAATTAATTGATAATCAAATTTTAAAAAAAAAATCAATCCCAACAAAATTAATTTTAATGGCCAACCAATTAATCAAACTGCTTTACTATAATCGATTAATTTAATTTTAATTTAATTATACACAACCCTATGGAACATGATAGATTTTACAAAATAATTGTAAGTTATAGTCATTAGATCTTTCCAGATTAAATTTTTTATTTCAAAATTATTTTTTGTCATCGTATTGTTGAGGCGGTGCATCAATAATGCTTAAAAACTGGCACATTCAAGCCTTAATACGTGTGATGTGTACAAATAAGTTGATATGTGTAGAGATACTTGTAGATATCGAATCAACACTTGTTATGAAAACAATATTAGTGTAAGCCTTACAAGCAAATCAAATCATGTAAGCACTAAACAATATTTGATTGTATTGATTTTGTTACAATTTTATAATAAATATTGAGATATTTCTTTATCTTTATCTGTAAGTAAAATATTGATTACATGGCGTTTAGCACTTATGTAGATAAAGCTCATAGAACACGTAAGGCATTGCAAGGATATCATAAGAAGTTACAAGTTACAATTATGAGACCCCTATAGATCAAAGTTGTGATTTCTAAATTATTACTAGTCATTATTGTTCAGACATGGCATCGATGATGCTCAAAGATTCATTACCTGATATATAGACACATGGGATAAGCTAGCTGCCCAATTGTTGTCTTGGTATTTTCCACTCGTCAGGGCTACTAAGTAGAGAAATGACTTATCTAGCTTTATGCAATATAATTCTGAATCCTTGTACAAGTCTTGAGAGTGATTTAAGGAACTATTGAGAAGATGCCCACGCTATTAGTGTTAAGTTGTTGGTTAGGAAACAATTTAAACAAGAAAAATAAAGCAAGGAACATAGTAATTGGTTACGTAATTCAGAACCTTTTCATACATCTTCAAGGTCTTGCTCAGAGAATAATCTCGCTATAAATCAAAAGTACAAGAGATGATTTAAGCTGAACTCACTAAACATGTTTCAGCCTCACTCCCTTACAATTATCTAGATTCAACTCTCTTACTAAGTCTTTCTCCTATGAAAGCTTAAACTAAACTGATAAAATAAATTGTTTACAACACATAAATATTCATGAATATTCTTCACAAAGAACTTATTTGAGTTCTCTAATTCACACTTAAAAATCAATAAACAATGCATCAATATACAAGTTTTTGTGGAATTGTGAATCCTAACTAGTATGATTACATTAGATCATAAAGTTTCGCTCAAAATAAAATACTTAATATATAATAAGAAGTAAAAAATATATTCACCAATTGAACTTCTTTCTATCATTAATATTTCTAAATAAGGTAAATAAAGTATACTCAATTATTCAAAATATCTAAATATCTTCACTAAAACAACTATGTACACTACACCAAAACAGACTTTTAGCGGAGTTTTTAGTGACGTTTTAAACAAAAACACCGCAAATATTACACAATAGCGGCGTTTGAACGAAAACGCAGCAAAAATGAGAAATAGCAGCGTTTATTACCAAAACGCCACTAAAAATGATAAATAGCGGCGTTTTTTCCTCAAACGCCGCTATAAATCAGAGAATTAGTGGCGCTTTTGAAAAAACGCCGCTAAAAGTCTGAGCATTAGTGGGGCTTTTGAAAAAACGCCGCTAAATGTCTGAGCATTAGCGGCGCTTATAAAAAAACGCCGCTAAAGGTCTAAGCATTAACGGCGCTTTTGAAAAAGCGCCGCTAAAGGTATTAGCATTAGCGGCGTTTGTGAAAAAACGCAGCTAAAGGTATTAGGATTAGCGGCGCTTTTGAAAAAACACTGCTAAAGGTCTGAGCATTAACGGCGCTTTTTATAAAACGCCGCTAAAGAACTGAGCTTTAGAGGCATTTTTCACAAGCACCGCTAAAAGTTTTTCATATTTTTCCCTTATTCTTGCTTTGAATTATATTTTATTTTGATAAATTCACTTATAAGCAATGAGAAATTTTCATTTTAGTTACTTAATTATGAAAAGTTACATATTGTTAACTAAACAATTTAGAAGTTTTCATTTAAGTTACAAATTAAGCTATTAAAATTGATTTAGTTAGGGTTTAATGTTTAGTATGTTAATTTCATGGTTTAGGGTTTGTTATTTTGGTGTATGGGTTTAGTGTTTTAAAGTTTGTCGTTTGGGTTTATTGTATAGTGTTTAATATCTTAGTGTTTACCTGATAAGGTTTAAGTGTTAGTGGTCAGGGGTTAAGGTTTAGGGTTAAAGGTTGAATTAGGGGGAAATGGTTAATGGGTTGGGGTTTTAAGTTTAGGGTTTATGGTGAAACACCCCAAACCCGGCCCACAAGCCCTGACCGGATCTGGCATGCTCCTTGAGTAAAATTTAGCTAATCCTCGTTTGTCATCTTGGAAAAATTTGTGGTTTTGAAGATAATAAATTTGAGTTATGATTAATTTGAAAACCGTGATGTTTTTGAAGTTTGTATTGAACGTTGTTTTCATGTTTCATAAATTACGAGTTAAAAGAAATGCCGAATTTTAGAGCTTGTTATTATTAACTTGAAAACCGTAGGTGTTTGGGTGTCAAAACAATTGAACTTGTTTTACGAAAAATGTTTAATCATTTGTTTGATGTTGTTCGTATCATAATAAAAATTAAAACACATAATCGAGACAGTTAAATAATATTTGCCTTATTACAAAAACAAAACCCGAAATAAATTCCAAAAAAAAATAATAAGATAACTTAAAAAAACGAAATGAGCATGGCCACCACTAAGTCCCTGCCGACCCGGTCCATCTATCGAGTATCATCTGCAAAATGTTAGCTCACGAAGGGTGAGTCAATGACTCAAGGTGTAAATGACCATCACAGATTCCCAATCGATAAAAACACATTATTTCACATACGAACAAATACAAGCAATGATGCAACCCAAACCCACCTAGATATCCATCTTCTACACATCACCCGTACCTGCCAATCACACCGTGGGGATTACTAAATCGACCCTCCATCCGCTACACACCATCAAAGGTAGTCGCTGCAGTCAACTGCACATCGCCCTTATAATTGTGGCATAGCTACCAAATAATGTGACAGAGTCACCGGATTCATAATTTGTGACATAAGTCACCGGATAATGTGGTAAAAACCACCAAAACACTTCCCCTTTATCATTATCACCCATATGCCCATGCAACATACAAAACATACAAATATCATGCAATTTACCTTACCCCATGGCCATAACGAAAATTCTCATATTTTCATAGCAATGCTTATAAACATTATTAATGAGTATTAAGGGGTAACGTACCTGAATACACTGTACCATTGAATGGTACCCTTAGCCATGTTTATTCGTCACTTTATTAACACATGCTTATCATTATTACTTAATAATCTATCGGGAATTAGTGAGAGGTTACACACCTGACTATTCGTAGGTTTAAGCAAAATCCCGAACTACGCGAAACTAATGAGATCCTGAAACGTTTGCCTTACCCCTTCCTACAATCGGCCAACACTTGTTAGTAACCAAAAGCCTATTCGACTCAACCGAAAATCTCGAAGGATATGTACCATGGAGATATCATCTTACCTTTATGCCGATTTGGTTTCCAACCAAATCTCAAAACTACGTGATGCACTTCCCTTGCAATCGGCCAACCACTAATACACACAAATGATTAGCCTTCAATTTTTGAATGAATAAGAAACAGATCTACACGCTAGAACCCTTACCTAGTTCAGCCACCGAATCCCGAAGATCTACCGAATCAGGTTGTCCTCCTCCCTAAAAACCATAGTTAGAATCGACAACCCTCAATAGGTAATATGGCCTTTGGCCGAATATCACAACTCCCTTACCTTACTTGTTCAAATCCCGGAAACTATTGTCTGCTCCTGAAGTTGTCGAGATCCCTACATGGCTTAGGTTAGAATCGACCTAGTGCCTTAAAACCAATAGAAGTGGCCCTTGGCCGAATAGTATATCTTGCTTACCTTAGATATCTGAAATCCCAGAAGATCTCCCTTAAACTGTCAGCTACAAAAGAATCCTGAAACCCACTTTCATGGTTTCGGCCAAAGAGACATAGGGGATTAGAGTCCTGTATTTTGACAGTTCAAGAAGGAATAAAAAAAAGAAATCAGTCCACAGAGATCCTTACCACGCAAAAGAGTGACCAAAACGCAACTGGTCATCTGGCTCTAAGAAATCGACAAAGAGAAACCCGTAGTAGAGAAATAGATTCAGAGGAGAAGGATAATCGACTTTTAGTGCTTAAGAACAATCGACTTCAAAGGGGTAAAGATGCAATGAGACTTTCAGCTTTTGATGACAAAAGAAATTATGAGAATAAGAAGAGAAAAATGATGGTGAGGTTAAGGTTCGGTTATGGTGAAATTGAGAGAGAGTTTTTGACCTAAGCAAATTAAAAGAGAAAGGAGGGAGATGTATTCGGTCTAAGGATGAGTAAAAGGGATTAAGAAATTTCGGCACTAACTCCCCTATACATGACCGAATACTATCACCCCAAGACCCCTCCATTCGGCCAACTCTTCTCCCCTCATCTAAATCCCCCTTTTCACTCCTACTTAGCCGAATCTTTAAGCTATCAGACCCAATCTACACTTCATCCATTCAGAGTCCCTGTGCCATCCATCACTGCACCTCCTTGCTGCAAAATAAAAGCTCCAAAACGCTTCCCTTGTTGTCGAACCTAGGTTCCTTCACACCCGTGGCGCCACCTCACAAGGCCCTAATTGGCGCCTCTTTGCCACCTTACCAGCTTAGTACTTGTGTCCTAAGCCACACAATAAACTCCTTAAGGCCTAGCTCCCTTAGTTCCCCTTTTTAGGCTTAAAATTAAATATTTTTCTAAGGCTTCTACCTACATCCTAAGGTTCCTGAAGCCCCCAAAACACATTCAAATCACACACAAGCATGCTACCACATACATTTAAGTGAAAATGCATAACCCCTAAATCTCGAATATTACAGTTCTACCCCCTTAAAATAATTTTGACCTCGAAATTACCTAGCTAAAATAAGTGAGGGTATTGCTGTCGCATTGCTTCCTCTGGCTCCCACGAAGTTTTTTCCGATCCATGGTTACGCCATAACACTTTGACTAGAGGAACTGATTTCTCTCAAGCACCTTCACATCCCATTCCAGAATCTGAATCGGCTCTTCCTCATACGACAAATCTGGTCTTAGCTCCACCTCCTCAACCGGTATTATATGAGATGGGTCTAATCGGTAACGATGTAGCATCGAGACGTCGAACACATCGTGCATCTGCTTCAATTCCAAAGGCAATTCCAACTGGTACGCCACCGGTCTAACCTGCTTCAAAACCCGATAAGGTCCTATAAACCTGGGACTTAACTTTCCCTTGCGACCAAATCTCATCACCTTCTTTCATGGCGAAACTTTTAAAAATACCTGATCTCCCACGGCAAACTCTATCTCCTTCGCTTAAGATCTCAGATATGACTTTTGCCCGCCGATGCCTTCTTCAACCGTGGTCTCAATTACCTTAACCTTTTCTTCGATTCTACCACAATCTCGGACCCAAAACCGATGTTCCCTAATTTCATCCAACATGTAGGAGTGCGACACTTCGCATCTATCTGAAAGGTTTCACACGGTGCCATCCGAATACTTGCTTGATAGTTATTGTACGCAAATTCCGCTAAAGGCAAGAACTCCTCCCAACTTCCTCTCAAATCTATCACGCAACCCTCAACATATCCTCTAGCACTTGAATTACCCGCCAGGTGGCCGTTCGATGCGGATGGAATGCCGCATCAAGTCCAACCCGGTGCCCAATGCTTGATGTAGTGCTTTCTAAAATCGAGACGTAAACCTCGGATCCCTATCCGAGATAATCGACATCGGCACATCGTGCAGCCTCAAGATTTCTGTTACATATAATTTTGTCAATCTCTGTAGGGAATAGTCAATCCGCATTGGTATGAAATGTGCAGACTTGGTCAACCGATCTACTATCACCCATACCGAGTCCTTCTTAGTAGGCGTAAGGGGAAGCCCACTAATGAAGTCCATGGTAATTCTCTCCTACTTCCACTGCGAAATCTTTATTGGCTGAAGCAATCCTGACGGTACTTAGTGTTCGGCTTTGACCTACTGACACGTTAAGCACTTCCCTACAAATTTTGTAACTTCCCGCTTAAGACCTGGCCACCAAAACTGATCCCGTAGATCCCTGTATAACTTACTTTCTTCAGGATGCATAGCATAAGGGCTACTATGCCATTCCTGAAGAATTTTCTTCCTTAACTCCTCATCCTTTGGCATACAGACCTTGCCCCGAAAACACAGCACTCCATCACCGTTTACACCATGGTTTTCCAACTCCCTATTTTGTACTTGTAGCAACTTAGCACTGAGTTCACCATCTACCAATTGTTTCTCCTTCACCTGACTTAGCCATGTTGGCTTCACTTGCAACTCCGCTAGCAAACTTCCATCCTCATAAAGGCTAAGATGTACAAACATCGCCCTCAGATCCGACACCACTTTTCGACTTAGGGCATCTGCCACCACATTTGCCTTGCCTGGGTGATACTCTATTGAGCAATCATAGTCTTTCAACAACTTTACCCACCTTCGCTGTCTCAAATTTAGCTCCTTCTGAGTCAGCAAATACTTCAGACTCTTGTGATCCGTGTAAATCACTGACCATTCTCCATACAAATAGTGCCTCTACACTTTTAGAGCGAATACTACTACCGCCAACTCCAGATCATGTGTCGGGTAGTTAACTTCATGTGGCCTTAACTGCCGAGACGCATAAGTGACCACTTTCTCGACTTGCATAAGGACACATCCCAATCCTGTATGGGAAGCATCACAATACACCACGAAGTCTTTCCCTGCTTCTGGTTGAATCAAAATAGGAGCCTCAGTCAATACTCTCTTAAGCTTCTCAAAACTCTCCTGCTGCTTATCCATCCATACGAAAGGTACCTCCTTCCTTAACAACTTCGTCAGAGGTGCTGCTATTGACGAGAACCCTTCAACAAACCTCTTGTAATAGCCTGCTAACCCCAAGAAACTACGAACCTCTGCCACAGACTTAGGTGGTTTCCAATCTAATCTCGCCTCAATCTTCCGAGGATCCACCCTTATTCCTTCCACGCACACCACATACCCTAAGAACGTAATTCCTTTAGCCAAAATTCGCACTTCTGAACTTGGCATATAGCTTCTTTTCCTTAACACTTGCAACACCACCCGGAGATGCTCATCATGTTCTTCCTCGACTTGAATACACTAGGATGTCGTCTATGAACACGACGATTTAACCGATCCAAGTAGGGTTGAAAACCAGTTCATCATATCCATGAGCGCAATTGGGCGTTCATCAATCCGAATGGCATTACTAAGAACTCATAATGCCCGTACCTTGTCTGGAAAGTCGTCTTATGGATATCATTTCCTTTACCTTAAGTCGATGATACCGACCTTAGATCTATCTTTGAAAATATCGGCCCTTGTCGATCGAACAAGTCGTTTATCCTTGGCAATGGGTACTTGTTCTTGATGGTCAGCTTATTCAATTACTGGTAATCTATACACATATGCATAGTCCCATCCTTCTTCTTCACGAATAGGACCGGTGCTCCCCATGGAGACACACTAGGTCGAATAAACCCACGATCGAGTAACTCTTGGATCTGGGCTTTAAGCTCTACTAACTCCTTTGGTGCCATTCGGTTCGGAGCAATTGACACAGGAGCTGTCCCTAGCAGTAAATCAATTCCGAACTCCACCTCCCTGTCAGGGGGTAACCCAGGTAGCTCCTTCAGAAAGACATCCACGAATTCCCTTACTGTTCTCACTCCACTGACTCCTTCTTCTTTTGCATCCAAAGCACTCACGAAGGCCAAAAATGCCTTGCACCCTTTCCGAACCATCTTATCAGCCTTTAATGCAGAGACTACGTTAGCCAAATAATTTTTTCTTTCTCCTATCATAATTATCTCCTCATCCTCCGAAGTCCTCAACTCCATTTGCTTAGCTACGCAATCCAATTTAGCACGATGTTCCACTAGCCAATCCATGCCTAAAATGAGATTAAATTCCCCAAAAGGTAGTTCCATCAAGTCGGCAGAAATACCACCCTTGAATCTCTAGAGGCACACTCTAATATCCTATTCACCACTACCGCTTGACCTAACTGCTCACTATGACCATTTCCTTAGCAGACAGCTTCAGATGCTACACCTAATGTTTCAGCTATTCTACATGCAACATATGTGTGGGTCGAGCCAACATCAATTAAAGCAAAGTAAGGCTTGTCAGCTATAAGAAACGTACCAGTTATGACGTCTAGTGCGTCACCATCCTCGCTCCGACGAACTGCATACACCAGACCCGGTTGTCTCACCTCCGTGCTACCAACACCTCTGCCCGGTGTTCCCCGGCCCCTTCCAAAATCATTACTCTCGCTAACCGATTCACGACCCATGGTCTGCTTGCCCACCTCTTCTAGCTGGATTAAGACCTCGACTTGTTGGTGGCTCCCATACATTTTCATAGGGCAGTCCCTAATCATGTGATCCTTGGACCCACACTTAAAACATCCCCTGCCTTCTTCCAACACTCTCCTAGGTGCATCTTTCCACACCGAGCACAAGTACAGATCGTCCTCCCGTAGCAACTCACGACCTCGCGACCCATCAACTCTAGGTCTCTTTTGAACATTCCCAGATGACCACGACGATCCAAAACCTCTCTTTGTCTATTCTTGTCCGCATTCATCTCACAGATTCCTTAACCCTTCGGCTACCTTAGCCTTTTCTACCAACACGGTAAACTCCCGCTCATGCTGTGGAGCAATTAGCAATCTCAGGTCATCCCTCAATCCGCCGTCGAACCTGACACATCGTTCATGCTCGTAGCCATAATACCTCGAGCATACCGCTCAACCTTAAGAATTTCGCCTCAGACTCTGCTCATGGACTTACTCCCCGAACCCAATTTCTAGAAACGCCTTCCTCTGCAAGCATCAATATAGCTAGTCCCAACATACTTCTTCTGATACGCCGCCTTGAAATATTCCCAAGTGAGATCATCACCGCAAAGACTATCCCGAACCGTGAGCCACCACTAGTATGACTCATCGCGGAGAAGCGACACCACCCCTTTCAGTTTCTCCTCAGCATTCAGATTCAAATCATTTATGATTCGCTTCGTTGCCTCCAACTAATACTCATCAGATTGGGTGCCACACCAGATACTCCTAATACCTCCGCCCATTGGCTCGAGTCACCCAGATCATTGATTTTTGAGCTCCCATGCCTCCACCGCTCCACCACCCTCTCAAGAACTCGCAAAGATCATCACTAATATCTGCATCATCCCTCGTCTGATCTTGATATTCAACACCAGCAGCTGGTGGTGGTGGCATCTCATTCTCGGACCCTTGACCAGACTTAACAGGTTCCGATACGGTCATTCTGCCTCTACCATGCCCACGTACATTACGACCACATCCCCTAAAACTCATGTCTACGATCGCAGTTTAATCTGATTTACAAAATTTTATGTATTAGCTTTCTGTTCCACTAATTATCCACGAACAAATTTTATGTAAAGAAATTTAGTGGTAGTTCTTTCGGTCATTTCAAGGTTTTCGTTTCAAGTCTTCTACCCTAATTCAGAGAAGCACATTCATTCAATACTATCTACTACACCCATTCACCACCTTAAACATTTTCATTTGTTTCCAACCCAGGGGTATTTTCGTAATTTGTCCTATAGGGGTATTTTGGTAATTTTCCAAAAAAGGGTATCTCGACATTTTGGAAAATAGGGGTTTTTGGTATTTTCACAAAATAGGAATTTTTTTTTATAAAAGTTGAGGGTAGTATGGCAATTTTATAAACTGAAGGTATTTTAGTAATTTTACAAACCAGGGGTATTTTAGTAATTTTGTAAACCGGGAATATTTTGAAATTTTTTTTCAAAATCTAAAATAGTTTTTACAAATCAAAAGGGTAATTCGGTGATTTTAAAACTAAGGTTTTTATAAAATAGTGTAGCTAGTCCCTCTCGGGTTTTAATTATTGAATTTAGCCTGTGAATAAGTCCTCTTGTTTAGGGTGAACCGTCACTACGCACCAGGTAGGATTCGAGTGAAGAGGAGGTGAGTCACTAGGAATGCTTAAATACCAAGCTCTCCTTGAATCCAATCCTAGACATGCGACAACCACCGCCACACCCTTAACTCCTACGACTCACCATGTGTTTGTTTGATTAGACTTTAAGTTTTATGTAATTACGTGTTGGAGTAAGCTAATCCTAGGGTTCAATAGCTCCTAATCTACTAATCTACGATCCTGTATCACCCACATACAAACCACACAGTGGTTAGGGGTACTTATCTGGTGGACTTCGGGCCGGAGACTCAGGTGCCATGCCAGAAAACCTGCTCAACCTTTAGTAAAACTCAATTTCAAAATAAAAGCATTTTTGGGCCCAAAAGCCCTCAAGGCTGATTTTTGAACCGGGCTCTGATACCAAATTAAAACACCCCAAACTCGGCCCACAAGCCCTGACCGGATTTGGCATGCTCCTTGAGTAAAATGTAGCTAATCCTCGTTTGTCATCTTGGAAAAATTTGTGGTTTTGAAGATAATAAATTTGAGTAATGATTAATTTGAAAACCGTGATGTTTTTGAAGTTTATATTGAAACGTTGTTTTCATGTTTCACAAATTACGAGTTAAAAGAAATGCTGAATTTTAGAGCTTGTTATTATTAACTTGAAAACCGTAAGTGTTTGGGTGTCAAAACAATTGAAGTTGTTTTATGAAAAATGTTTAATCATTTGTTTGATATTGTTCGTATCATAATAAAAATTAAAACACATAATCGAGACAGTTAAATAATAATGGCCTCATTACAAAAACAAAACCCGAAATAAATTCCAAAAAAAGATAACCCGAAAAAAACTGAGCTGAGCATGGCCACCACTAAGTCCCTGCCGACCCGGTCCATCTACTGAGTATCATCTGCAAAATGTTAGCCCATGAAGGGTGAGTCAACAGACTCAGTGTGTAACAACCATCACAGATTCCCAATCGATAAAAACATATTATTTCACATACGAACAAATACAAGCAATGATGCAACCCAAACCCACCTAGATATCCATCCTCTACACATCACCCGTACCTGCCAATCACACCGTGGGGATTACTAAATCGACCCTCCATCCGCTACACACTATCGAAGGTAGTCACTGCAGTCAACTGCACATCGCCCTTATAATTGTGGCATAGCCACCAGATAATGTGACAGAGTCACCAGATTCATAATTTGTAACATAAGTCACCGGATAATATGGTAAAAACCACAAGAACACTTCGCTTTATCATTATCACCCATATGCCCATGCAACATACAAAATATACAAATATCATGCAATTTACCTTACCCCATGGCCATAATAAAATTTCTCATATTTTCATAGCAATGCTTATAAACATTATTAACGAGTATTACGGGATAACGTACCTGAATACACTGTACCATTGAATGGTACCCTTAGCCATGTTTATTCGTCACTTTATTAACACATGCTTATCATTATTACTTAATAATCTATCGGGAATTTAGTGAGAGGTTACACACCTGACTATTCGTAGGTTTAAGCGAAATCCTGAACTACGCGAAACTAACGAGATCCCAAAACGTTTGCCTTACCCCTTCCTACAATCGGCCAACACTTGTTAGTAACCAAAAGCCTATTCGACTCAACCAAAAATTTCGAAGGATATGTTGCATGGAGATATCATCTTACCTTTATGCCAATTTGGTTTCCAACCAAATCCCGAAACTACGTGATGCACTTCCCTTGCAATCGACCAACCACTAATACACACAAATGATTAGCCTTCAATTTTTGAATGAATAAGAAACAGATCTACACGCTAGAACCCTTACCTAGTTCGACCACCGTGTAACACCCTAAAAATTCGAGTATCGATATATTGTATGTTTTGGTGTTTAGCTTATGAATGAAAATTTTCTTTCCTTCTTTTCGTGTTTATTATAGCCTTGAAAAGGGTATAGAATTATTCGGGTATAGAATAATTTTTAGTATGGAGAATTTAGTGTAGTGGATCAACTGACCCTGATACTTAAGTTAATTTAAGTGTCTAAAATTAGCACAAGATGAGTAATTGGCAATGTGGTGTTGGCGCATGAGAAATTGTATGAGGGGAGAGGTTTGAATCCCTTGGATAGCAACTAGGTGACTTTTATTTTTGCTCTCTTCTCTAATGTGTCGGCCAAGCTTTACTTTTGGATAAGATGGACTAATTTTTTTTATGGCAAGAAGACTTAAGGTTATGGTAAGCATGAAATAAGGGATAGAATAGCTTGATTTTGGGGATAGAATTTCTTAAACTTTGGGAAAGTAGAGGATTACAAGGCATGTATCAAGGTGGATGTTTTGGAAATTATTTCATGGCCATTTTGACCATGAACTTGGACGGCATTATGGGCAAAGGGGGGAAGCCGAATTTTGGTGGTTAGTTTTGGAAAAGTTAATAGCTTGAGAGAATTTTCATTTTGGACATTTTGCTCTTTCAAAAACATTTTTTTCTCCTCTCATCTTTTCCTATTGACCGAATATGCATAGTGAGGTTTGGGCATTCTTTTTGTGCAATTTCGTTGTCTAGAAAGCTTGTGTGTTTTTCTTTTGGAAACCGAAATAGGAGATCACTTGTACATTATTTTCTTTCTTGACCCAAAGCCGAAATCATTTGTGTATCTTCTTCTCTTTTACCTTGCTAAGGCCGAAACCTCTCTCTCTTAATTCTACCACTGCCGCAACACCTTAAACCTCCCATCCCTCTCTTCTCTTTTGTTAAAGTCAAATCTATAACCCCTTGCTATTCTCTTCTAAAGTCGAAAGTTCCACTTCTTTGTCACCCATTGAAATCGATTGCTCCTAAGCACCAAAAACCTATCATCTTTCTCATCTGAACCGATTTTCTACTTGTGTTCTTCTTGTCGATTTTCTTTGAGGTTTTGACCATTTGCATTTTGGTCATTCTTTTTCGGTAAGGATCTCTTCTAGGCAGATCTCTTTTCATTTATCATTCTTTGACTGTCGAAAATCAAGACTCTAATCCTCCTAGTCTTTTGGCCGAACCTTGAAGGAGGATTTTAGGATTCTTTTGTAGCCGTCGTTTAGGGGGAGATCATTCGGGATTTGAATATCCAAGGTAAGCAAACATGACCTTAGGCCAAAGGCCACTTACTTTTGTTCATTATGTTAGAATTGAATCTAACATATATCATATCGGATTTCGACAAACTCTATAGACAAGTGACGGTTTCCGGGATTTAATCGAGTAAGGTAAGGAGATAATGATATTCGGCCAAAAGCCATATCTTTTTAGTGATAATCGATTTCTCATATAGTGTTATGTAGGTGCTGTCGGTGTTGTAAGCAAAAGCCAGAAATCTTGAGTATTCTGTTGTTCTTCGTGTTTACAAGGTGTGTAGCCTACACTAAATTTCTGATAGATTAATAGTATTATTGATAACCATGTGTTAATAAGAAATATGTATGATAATGGTTGCGGGTACCATTCAGTGGTACATGATATTCAGGTACGTTAACCCCCTAATACTTCGTTAATAATGTTGTAAGCATGGATATGAAATGTGTATGATTCCGTTATGATTTTGGGGGTATTTTGCATAAAATCTGAATAACACGTATGTGCATGGGCATATGGGTGATCTTGATAAAGGGAAGTGTTCCGGTGGTTTTTACCACATTATCCAGTGATTTCGATCACAATATTATGTATTCGGTGACTTCGGTCGCAATATTATGAATCCGGTGACTTCGGTCACATATTATGAATTCGGTGACTCTGTCACAATTATCTGGTGGCCATGCCACAAATTTATAAGGGCAATGTGCGTTGACTGCAACGACTGCCTTCGATGGTGTGTAGTGGATGGAGGGTCAATTTAGTAATCCCCACGGTGTGATTGGCAGGTACGGGCGGTGTGTAGCGGATGGATATCTAGGTGGGCTCGGGATTGCATTTCATTTTATATGTATATGTGATTTAATCGGTTATTATCTGATTTGCTATATTATGGGCTTATGGCTAAATGTGATTTAAATGGGCTTTATTGCTATGATCGATTGGGTTTTTAGTGTACTATTACACATTGAGTCTATTAACTCACCCCTCGTGGGATATCTTTTTCAGGTGATACTTAGCGTGATGGACCGGGTCAGTGAGAACTACGTGGTGGCCATTGCTCAACTCAGTATATGGGTTTTCTTTTAATTAAACTTATTATGTTTTCTTTTATTATTTCGTAATTTATTTTGGGTTATGTTTTTGTAATAAGGCCGCCATAAACTGCTTTTATTTATCGTTTTAAATTTTTATTCTACGCTCAACTTCAATTAAATAATTAAATATTTTTGATAACCGAATTAAACTGTTTTGACACCTAAATACCTATGGTCTTCAACTTAATAATAAGTTTTAAATTCGGTTCTTCTTTTGAATAATAAATTTTCTAAAAACATAAAGTTAACGATTTAATAAGATACAAACTTAAATCAAAACCTGGTTTTCAACAAGATCGTACTTCAAATCTATTCTCTTACCACAAAATCACATTTTTTTTCAAAACGACAAAACGAGTTTTTCTCAAGAAGCATACCAGATCCAGTCGGGGCTTATGGGCCGAGTTTGGGGTGTTTCAACTTGGTATCAGAGCCCAGTTTTCAACACTCGACCTTGGGTTTTGAAGCCCACAACGTTTTCAAAATTAGGCCCAAAAGACTTTTTGAAAATTTTTGGTTAAAATGGTTTTATAGAAGCATGGCACCCGAGTTCTCGGCCCAGGTCCACCAGGTAAGTTCTTTTAATTTATTTGTGTATGTTGATGTATGATACTCTAGATTATAGGCCTAGGAAACTATACTTTAGAGACACAGACCCTAGGTGTATGTGTACTTCTACGAAAAAAAAAACCACTGATTAAAACTCTGTTGCATAAAATTTTCTTTAAACAAGAAAGTGAAAAGACTCTAATGCATAAAAATTTTCGTAAATCAGATAAGACGCGAAGTAGACATGAGTTCTAGGGGACGCGCTCATCGTGGACGCGGTAGAGGCAGAATGGCTGTGTCGAAACTAGTTGGGTCTGGTCAGGGTTCTGAAAATGAGGCACCGCCACCGGCTGTAAGGGCAGAATTTTAAGAGAAAACTGGAAGAGATGATTTGAAGATCAGTGCTATGTCATGAAGTTTTAGAGCAAGTAGCGGGAGCTAGTATGGGCAATGGAGCTCAAAAGTCAGTAGCTGAGAGACTTAGATCAAACAGAGCTGAGGTTTTTAGGAGAGTATCTGGGGTAGCTCCAAATGTAGCGGAGTACTGGTTAGAGGCAGTCAAGAGAATCATGGACGATTTGGACTGCACTGCTGAGGAAAAGCTGAAAGGTGCTGTTTCGCTGCTTCGAGATGAGGCCTACCAGTGGTGGCTCACTGTTAAAGAGAGTATCCCTGCGGATCGAGTGGATTGGGGGTATTTTAAGGTTAAGTTTTAAGGGAAATACGCTGGAGCTAGCTACATTGACTCACAGAGAAAGGCGTTTCTGAATTTAGTACAAGGAAATAAGTCGGTAGCTGAGTATGAAATGGAGTTTTTGCGGTTAAGTCGGTATGCTAGAAGAATTGTAGCTACTGATTATGAGCGGTGTGTTAGATTTGAGGATGGGTTGCGAGATGAGCTGTGAGTGTTGATTTCTCCGCATCGAGAGAGGGACTTTGCAGTCTTAGTGGATAGGGCATAGATAGATGAAGAAGTAAGTGGACCGAGAGACAAAACTGGGATCGAGGTTAGAATAAGAATAAGAGGAGCTAGTAGCAATGTGGTGTGGCGTCACATGAATGAGCTTAAGGTAAAGGAAGCGGATATCCATATGACAGCTTTTCCGGACAAGGTATGGGCATTATGAGTTTTTAGTAATGCCGTTCGGATTGACGAATGCCCCAGCTGCGTTCATGGATATGATGAATCGGGTTTTTCAACCCTACTTGGATCAGTTCGTCATTGTGTTCATAGATGACATCCTAGTGTATTCCAAGTCTGAGGTAGAGCATGATGAGCATCTCCGAATAGTGTTGCAAGTGTTAAGAGAGAAGAAGCTTTATGCCAAATTCAGCAAGTGTGAATTTTGGCTGAAAGAAGTTACGTTTTTAGGCCATGTGGTGTCTGCAGAAGGGATAATGGTGGATCCTCGGAAGATTGAGGCAGTGTTAGATTGGAAACCACCTAATTTTGCAGCTGAGGTTCGTAGTTTCTTGGGTTTAGCAGGCTACTACAGACGGTTTGTAGAGGGGTTTTCATCAATAGCTGCACCTTTGACGAAGTTGTTGAGAAAGGAGGTACCTTTCATATGGGCAGATAAGCAGCAAGAGAGCTTTGAGAAGCTTAAGAGGGTTTTGACTGCAGCTCTGGTTTTGATTCAGCCTGAGGCAGAGAAGTATTTCGTGGTGTATTGTGATGCGTCTCACATTGGATTGGGATGTGTTTTGATGCAAGATGGGAAGGTGGTTGCTTATGCATCTCGGCAATTAAGACCACACGAGGTTAACTATCTGACGCATGACTTGGAGTTGGCTGCTGTGGTTTTCGCACTAAAGGTATGGAGGCACTATCTATATGGAGAAAAGTCGGTGATCTACACGGACCACAAGAGTCTTAAGTATCTACTGACTCAGAAGGAGCTAAATCTGAGGCAGCGAAGGTGGGTGGAGTTGTTGAAAGATTAAGATTGTTCTATAGAGTATCACCCGGGCAAGGCAAATGTAGTGGTAGATGCCTTAAGTCGAATAGTTGTGTCGGATCTGAGGGCGATGTTTGCACATCTTAGCCTTTATGACGACGGAAGCTTACTGGCGGAATTACAAGTAAAGCCGACGTGGTTGAGTCAGGTGAAAGAAAGACAGTTGGTAGACGTTGATCTAAGTGCTAAGCTACGGCAAGTGCAGAGTGGGAAGTTGGAAGATTATGGTGTTAATACTGACGAGTGTTGTGTTTCAAAGGTAAGGTCTCAGATGTCAAGGATGCGTAACTTAGGTGGAGAATTCTTCAGGAATCGCATAGTAGCCCTTATGCGATGCATCCTGGAGGTAGTAAGTTGTATCGAGATTTAGGGGATCAGTTTTGGTGGCCTAGTCTTAAGCAGAAAGTTACAGAATGTGTAGGAAAGTGCTTAACGTGTCAGCAAGTTAAGGCTGAACATCAAGTACCGTCGGGGGTTGCTTCAGCCGATAAAGATTCCACAGTGGGAGTGGGAGCGAATCACCATGAACTTTGTTAGTGGGCTTCCCCTTACGCCTACTAAGAAAGACTCGGTATGGGTGATAGTGGATCGATTGACGAAGTCTGCACATTTCATACCAGTGAGGATTGATTACTCTTTACAGAAGTTGGCGAAGTTGTATGTGGCACAGATTGTGAGGTTGCATGGAGTGCCGGTGTCGATCATTTCGGATAGAGATCCGAGGTTTACATCTCAGTTTTGGAAAGCATTACATCAGGCTTTGGGCACCAGATTGGATTTCAGTACGGCATTCATCCACAGTCAGACGGCCAGTCTGAGCGAGTAATCCAAGTGTTAGAAGATATGTTGAGAGGCTGTGTGATAGACTTCAGAGGAAGTTGGG
The DNA here is from genome assembly GCA_025506655.1 of Gossypium rotundifolium. Lineage (NCBI taxonomy): Eukaryota > Viridiplantae > Streptophyta > Magnoliopsida > Malvales > Malvaceae > Gossypium > Gossypium rotundifolium. The sequence continues at coordinate 113,943,959 of CP106730.1, forward strand.
AAGAGTTTTTGCCTTTAGCTGAGTTTGCATACAACAACAGTTACCAAGCAAGTATTCAAATGGCACTGTATGAAGTGCTGTATGGACGGAAGTATCGCACTCCTACGTATTGGACAGAATTGGAGGAATGTCATGTTTTGGGTCCAGAGATTGTGGCCAAATCCGAAGAAAAGGTTAAGGTAATTTGGGCTTGGTTAAAGGAAGCATCTGACAGGAAAAAGTCATACTCAGATATTAAGTGGAAGGAAATAGAGTTTGTTGTGGGAGATCAAGTATTTCTTAAAGTGTCGCCATGGAAGAAGGTAATGAGATTTGGTCGCAAAGAAAAGTTAAGTCCCAGGTTTGTAGGACCTTATCGGGTTTTGAAGGGGATTAGACCAGTGGCATATCGACTAGAGTTGCCTTCGGAGTTGAAACAGATGCACGATGTGTTCCATGTTTCGATGCTACGTCGTTACAGGTCGGATCCATCTCATATAGTGCCAGTTGAGGAGGTGGAACTAAGACCAGATTTGTCTTACGAGGAGGAGCCGATTCAGATTTTGAAATGAGATATGAAGGTGTTACGGAGGAAATCAGTTTCTCTCGTCAAAGTGTTATGGCGTAACCATGGATCGAAAGAGGCTTCGTGGGAGCCGGAAGAGGCAATGCGACAGTAATGCCCTCACTTGTTCTAGCCAGGTAATTTCGAGGACGAAATTTTCTTTAAGGAGGGTAGAGTTGTAACACCCTAAAAATTCGAGTATCGATATATTGTATGTTTTGGTATTTAGCTTATGAATGAAAATTTTCTTTCCTTCTTTTCGTGTTTATTATAGCCTTGAAAAGGGTATAGAATTATTCGGGTATAGAATAATTTTTAGTATGGAGAATTTAGTGAAGTGGATCAAGTGACCCTGATACTTAAGTTAATTTAAGTGTCTAAAATTAGCACAAGATGAGTAATTGGCAAGGTGGTGTTGACGCATGAGAAATTACATGAGGGGAGAGGTTCGAATCCCTTGGATAGCAACTAGGTGACTTTTATTTTTGCTCTCTTCTCTAATGTGTCGGCCAAGCTTTACTTTTGGATAAGATGGACTAATTTTTTTTATGGCAAGAAGACTTAAGGTTATGGTAAGCATGAAATAAGGGATAGAATAGCTTGATTTTGGGGATAGAATTTCTTAAACTTTGGGAAAGTAGAGGATTACAAGGCATGTATCAAGGTGGATGTTTTGGAAATTATTTCATGGCCATTTTGACCATGAACTTGGACGGTATTATGGGCAAAGGGGGGAAGCCGAATTTTGGTGGTTAGTTTTGGAAAAGTTAATAGCTTGAGAGAATTTTCATTTTGGACATTTTGCTCTTTCAAAAGCATTTTTTTCTCCTCTCATCTTTTCCTCTTGACCGAATATGCATAGTGAGGTTTGGGCATTCTTTTTGTGTAATTTCGTTGTCTAGAAAGCTTGTGTGTTTTTCTTTTGGAAATCGAAATAGGAGATCACTTGTAAACTATTTTCTTTCTTGACCCAAAGCTGAAATCATTTGTGCATCTTCTTCTCTTTTACCTTGCTAAGGCCGAAACCTCTCTCTCCCCTAATTCCACCATTGTCGCAACACCTTAAACCTCCTATCCCTCTCTTCTCTTTTGTTAAAGTCGAATTTATAACCCTTTGCTATTCTCTTCTAAAGTCGAAAGTTCCACTTCTTTGTCACCCATTGAAACCGATTGCTCCTAAGTACCAAAAACCTATCATCCTTCTCATCTAAACTGATTTCTCTACTTCAAGTTCTTCTTGTCGATTTTCTTTGAGGTTTTTGACCATTTGCATTTTGGTCATTCTTTTTCGGTAAGGATCTCTTCTAGGCAGATCTCTTTTCCTTTATCATTCTTTGACTGTCGAAAATCAAGACTCTAATCCTCCTAGTCTTTTGGCCAAACCTTGAAGGAGGATTTTGGGATTCTTTTGTAGCCGTCGTTTAGGGGGAGATCATTCGGGATTTGAATATCCAAGGTAAGCAAGCATGACCTTAGGCCGAAGGCCACTTACTTTTGTTCCTTATGTTAGAATTGAATCTAACATATATCATATAGGATTTCGATAAACTCCATAGGCAAGTGACGATTTTGGGATTTAATCGAGTAAGGTAAGGAGATAATGATATTCGGCCAAAGGCCATATCTTTTTAGTGATAAGCGATTTCTCATGTAGTGTTATGTAGGTGCCGCTTGTTGTAAGCAAAAGCGGAAATCTTGAGTATTCGTTGTTCTTCGTGTTTACAAGGTGTGTAGCCTACACTAAATTTCCGATAGATTAATAGTATTATTGATAACCATGTGTTAATAAGAAATATGTATGATAATGGTTGGGGTACCATTCGGTGGTACATGATATTCGTGATACGTTAACCCCTAATACTTCGTTAATAATCAGTAAGCATGGATATGAAATGTGTATGATTCTGTTATGATTTTGGGGTATTTTGCATAAAATCAATAATACGTATGTGCATGGGCATATGGGTGATCTTGATAAAGGGAAGTGTTCCGTGGTTTTACCACATTATCCGGTGATTTCGATCACAATATTATGTATCCGGTGACTTCGGTCACAATATTATGAATCCGGTGACTTCGGTCACATATTATGAATCTGGTGACTCTGTCACAATTATCTGGTGGCCATGCCACAAATTTATAAGGGCAATGTGCAATTGACTGCAGCGACTGCCTTCGATGGTGTGTAGCAGATGGAGGGTCGATTTAGTAATCCCCACGGTGTGATTGGAAGGTACGGGTGGTGTGTAGCGGATGGATATCTAGGTGGGCTCGGGATTGCATTTCATTTTATATGTATATGTGATTTAATCGGTTATTATCTGATTTGCTATATTATGGGCTTATGGCTAAATGTGATTTAAATGGGCTTTATTGCTATGATCGATTGGGTTTTAGTGTCTTGTTACACATTGAGTCTGTTGACTCACCCTCGTGGGATATCTTTTAAGGTGATACTTAGCGTGATGGACCGGTCAATGAGAACTACGTGGTGGCCATTGCTCAACTCAGTATATGGGTTTTCTTTTAATTAAACTTATTATGTTTTCTTTTATTATTTCGGAATTTATTTTGGGTTATGTTTTTGTAAGAAGGCCGCCATAAACTATTTTATTTATACGTTTTAAATTTTTATTCTGCTACGCTCAACTTCAATTAAATAATTAAATATTTTCGTTAACCGAATTAAACTGTTTTGACACCTAAATACCTATGGTCTTCAACTTAATAATAAGTTTTAAATTCGGTTCTTCTTTTGAATAATAAATTTTCTAAAAACATAAAGTTAACGATTTAATAAGATACAAACTTAAATCAGAACCCGTTTTTCAACAAGATCGTACTTCAAATCTATTCTCTTACCACAAAATCACATGTTTTTTTTCAAAATGACAAAACGAGTTTTTCTCAAGAAGCATACCAGATCCGGTCGGGGCTTGTGGGCTGGGTTTGGGGTGTTTCACACCGAATCCCAAAGATCTACCGAATCAGGTTGTACTCCTCCCTAAAAACCATAGTTAGAATCGGCAACCCTCAATAGGTAATATGGCCTTTGGCCGAATATCACAACTCCCTTACCTTGCTTGTTCAAATCCCGGAAACTATTGTCTGCTCCTGAAGTTGTCGAGATCCCTACATGGCTTAGGTTAGAATCGGCCTAGTGCCTTAAAACCAATAGAAGTGGCCCTTGGCCGAATAGTATATCTTGCTTACCTTGGATATCCGAAATCCCGGAAGATCTCCCTTAAACCGTCGGCTACAAAAGAATCCCGAAACCCACTTTCATGGTTTCACCAAAGAGACATAGGGGATTAGAGTCTTGTATTTCGACAGTTCAAGAAGGAATAAGAAAAAGAAATCAGTCCACAGAGATCCTTACCACGCAAAAGAGTGACCAAAATGCAATTGGTCAACTGGCTCTAAGAAATCGACAAAGAGAAACCCGAAGTAGAGAAATAGATTCAGAGGAGAAGGATAATCGGCTTTTAGTGCTTAAGAACAATCGGTTTCAAAGGGGTAAAGATGCAATGGGACTTTCGGCTTTTGATGACAGAATAAATTATGAGAATAAGAAGAGAAAAATGATGGTGAGGTTAAGGTTCGGTTATGGTGAAATTGAGAGAGAGTTTTTGACCTAAGCAAATTAAAAGAGAAAGGAGGGAGATGGATTCGGTCTAAGGATGAGTAAAAGGGATTAAGAAATTTCGGCACTAACTCCCCTATACATGACCGAATACTATCACCCCAAGACCCCTCCATTCAGCCAACTCTTCTCCCTTCATCTAAATCCCCCTTTTCACTCCTACTTAGCCGAACCTTTAAGCTGTCAGACCCAATCTACACTTCATCCATTCAGAGTCCCTGTGCCGTCCATCACTGCACCTCCTTGCTGCAAAATAAAAGCTCCAAAACGCTTCCCTTGCTGCTCGAACCTAGGTCCCTTCACACTCCCTGTGGCGTCACCTCACAAGGCCCTAAGTGGCGCCTCTTTGCCACCTTACCAGCTTAGTACTTGTGTTCTAAGCCACACAATAAACTCCTTAAGGCCTAGCTCCCTTAGTTCCCCTTTTTAGGCTTAAAATTAAATATTTTTCTAAGGCTTCTACCTACATCCCAAGGTTCCTGAAGCCCCCAAAACACATTCAAATCACACACAAGCATGCTACCACATACATTTAAGTGAAAATGCATAACCCCTAAATCCCGAATATTACATATGGTTTATAAGTGTATCATCAGTTTAGGGGTTTGGGGGGGGAATGGTTAATGCGTTAGGTTTTTGAGTTTAGGGTTTATGGTTTAAGTTTATGATTTAGGGTTTAGCGTATAAGGTGTTAGCTATATGACCCAAAATTCTCGAAATAGAAATCCCTCAAATTAGTTTCCCTTAATTCAAATCCCAAAAATCCCTAATTAAATCCCATAACCCCAAGCTATCGATCCCACCATCGCCATCGATCCTTTATTCTATTGTGAAACTATCTTCCCATAACCCCGAATGGTATATGTATCCATTACCCCAATGATTATTTCTTTAAAATAGGTTCAAATTTTAATCCTTAATTGATATATTAAATAATTTATTATATAATTGAAAAATAGATAATATGAATTTTAATATTAAGATTATCACTATATAGTTTGGGGTTTAGAAGTATGTGTGTTTTAGTTTAGGGTTTTGAGTTTGGATTTGGGTTTATGTAATGGGGTTTGGAGTTAAGTATTTTAAGTTATATATTAAATATTAATTTATTATATAATCGTAAAAGAGATATTATGAAATTTTTATATAAAATTATCATTAAAGTTTTTAAACTTTTTTACTTCATGTTTTGGAATTTTTAGTTTTTGTTGCACTCTTTCATCCTCTCGCTTATTTTTAACTAGGTTAATTAAAGTTAATGTTTGTAGATTCTATCAATTTAATCGTAATTTTAAAAATTCAACAAAATTAACCCCTTAACTTTACACATTCTCATTAATTTAATCTTTATTCTTAAAAACGTAAAAAATAAAAAACCTAAAAAACTTAGAAAAATATATCTATATATATTTGAATGTTTAATTTTATAAAATATATACAAAACTATAAAATATTTATAAATAAATTAAAAAATAATAATAAGTTAGGAATAGTGGCGCTTTTATTAAAAACGCCGGTAATATATGGGAAACTTGGAACGACGCCGTTTGAAGCTTATGTTCAGTATGTTCATCCAAAACAATGAAAATGATCGTTTATTTGTTTATAGTGGTGTTTTTAAAAACGCATAAAAGCTTGTGTTTTATGGCGTTTTATGTTAAAACGCTGAATATATTAACTGCTTACAAAAGCAATACCGTTATTACGCTTAGTTTTTGAGGCGTTTACATAAACGACTTCGTTTTACTATTTGATTTTAGTGGCGTTTTAAAGTAAAACGCCGCAAAATCTTGTGTTTTAATGGCATTTTAAGTAAAAACGCCGCAAACATATTAACTGTTTACAAAATGGCGTCGTTATTCTGCTTAGATTTTAGGCGCTACCAAAATGACTTCGCTTTTGTTATTTGATTTTAGTGGCATTTTATACAAAAATGCCGCAGAGGCTTTTGTTTTTGGCGTTTTATTTTAAAACGCGCTAATATATTAATTGCTTACAAAAGCTACCGTTATTCTGCTTAGTTTTTAGAGGTGTTTACAAAACGACTTCGTTTTGTTATTTGAATTTAGTGGCGTTTTATACAAAAACACCGCAAAGGCTTGTGTTTTATTGGCGTTTTATTTTTAAATGCCGCGGATATATTAACTGTTTACAAAACGACGCCCTTATTCTGCTTAGTTTTTAGAGGCATTTACAAAAATGACTTCGTTTTGTCATTTGATTTTAGTGACGTTTTATATAAAAACGCCGCAATGGGATTCAGTTTTACTTCAAAACGTTGTCCTTTTGTTCCATCTGCTATACCCTTAAACTTAAACGCGAAAGAACAAAAAATTACCCCCATCGAAATCTCTCCCAAATCCTTTCCCTAATCCCTAAAAATTTCCCAAATCGAAACTCTAATCGAATCGACCATCTCCGATTAGCCTCAATTGTCCATTCTGCCATCGCGTTCGCCTCCATCGGCCTCGTCGCGAGTCTCCATCTCCATCGACCGACGGGTAAGTCTTTTATATTGTTTGTTTGTGTTTGGTTTTAGTCAGTTTTTATTCACGAAATGCGTAAGTCTTCACCTATTTTCCCAATCCCAAGTTCCCCAAAAAATCAGAATCTCTAATCGAATCTGACCATCTTCTTCTTTGCCCTCGATTGTCCATTCTGCCATCGTGTTTGCCTCCATCTGCCTCGTCGTAAGTCTCTGTCTCCATCGACCGACGGATAAGTCTTTTTACTTCTTTGATTTATGAATTTTTTTGAAATTTAGGTGCCTATTTTGTTTCCTGGTTTTATTAAATTTCTATGTATTCTACAGATTTGTGAATCGAACCTGAGGCCACTGTATTTAGTTGCCCTTCTACAAGAATTAGGAGATGAGAAGTGTATTGTTTTCAACAAAACAATTCTGGTTGGTTTTATTTCCTTTATGTTTGATATACTTGTGGTATCAAGTAGAAGTATAGTGGTTTAGTCTTGGTTTGCTTTATGTCTTTTATGCTCCAATTTTCAATCCTCCGTAAGCGATGAGTTTAACGATGCAATTATCTTTGAAATAAATCAGTTTAATCTAATCAAGGGATGCCATAGAAACTCGAATTTTGACTATTCTTTTTTTGAGTAAAATCTCTTTATAGTCTAACTATCCCCAATTGCTTGCACTATGTAACTCTTGAAAACGTTTGTGCTAAGGTAAAATGAGTCTTCTAGATAAGCTTGGTTTTCCTAAATGCTTTACTCAGAAAGGAAATGCAACTTATTTATCCTATAACGTTGATTTCAAAGCAGAAAGTGTATTTTGTTTCGCTCTTTTTGGAAAATTACAAAAGGGTGCTAGATATTTATTATATTACTTTTTTTGTTTGTTCATTTCATTTGGTGCTATTCATCATTTATTTAGGTTCTGCATATAGACATGAATGAGTACTATGGAGGAGAGCCTACATCACTCAACCTGATTAAGGTTCCATTTTCTGCATAGTCCAAAGGCCCAGCTAATCCATTGATTTGTTATCCTTTTTCTTTTTATTGATTAATGCCTTTAAATTATTTGTTGGCTGCATTTTATCCATTTCACATACCCATTTCCATGTCCATTTTGTTCATATTAGTGGTCCTTTATGATTGTTTCAGAAATTGGTGTTACAGTGGTGAGCTGCTTTTATCCTGTTAAGTAATTTATTTTTGGGCACTTGTTTTTGAGTTACTACTTCAATGGCATGTTTGTAATTGATGTCGCACATAAGGTTTTATCCTGTAAACTTGGGTGTTTGGTACCATAAGCTGCCATTCGTTTAGCCTGTATGTACTATTTGAGGTAAACAAATAATTTGATATAAACAAATAATCCAACCCAATACGAAATATAAATAAACTATAATAATTATCCATAAAAATAACAATCTAAATGAAGGGACTAAAGTTGGAATTACACCATTACTAATTCATCTGTGTTACCTAGGCTTATAGCATGTTTACATGAAGGGACACTGAGTTGTAATCTATTAACTGAAAAGGTTCTAGTCGCAACCCTTACATTAACATAATTTTGATTTGGATATTGGTTGTTGGTTCTTATATGATTTGGATATTGGTTGTTGGTTCATTCACATGTCTATGAATTCAGGAATAACATTTTTTTTCCATGTAATTGATACTGTGTGCTGGTCCTACTCTTGCTGTACGCATCACATTGTTATTTTGCATATGCCCTTAAAAAGTTTATCTCCCTAAGCCTTTTTCGCATTACTGCTACAAGTCTTATAATCCACTAACATACGCCATCGTCTCTCGATTGCGCTTGCACCCGATTTATGCCGTATTTTAGTATAAGTTGTTATATAGCATGGAAAAGAACCTACTTGATAACTTGAAATTATTTTCCATGGTTCGTAATGCAATCAATGTTTTATTTTTACAATTGAATATAAAAATGCCTTTCAGCTTGTTGATAATTAATATTGTTTGTCCCTTCATTTTCTTTTCCAGTTGTACCTTCAATAGCTATTGCATTCGTGACATTTAATATATATATATATTATAAATATATGGATACTAATAAAATAATAATAATAAATAAAATAATGATCATGATAGTAAAGGCACAAAAGAAAATAAAAATAAAAAAGGCACGATAAAGGAAAATAAAATAAAAAAAGTTTTAAATATTGAAAATGGTAAGAAACTAATAAATAAGTAAATAAGTATATAAATAAATAAGTAAAAGACCAAAATGAAAAGCGAAAATAAACGAGGACCAAATGGACAAATAACTTGATCCTATGGATGCGTGTCCCTTCTTCAGGAGATCAGCGAACCAGGGAATAAATCGAAATACGTGAAAATCATGCGGTATAATCTATAAAAATTAAAAGAAAAGGATTTGGGCCCAATTGTAAACCATTTGAAAATCGAAAGGACTGAAAAGGTAAATAGACCTTTATTTAAAAACACTTGGATCCTTCGGGTCAGATCGGGTCAGATTCTGGGTCATAGGTAAAACGACGTCGTTTTGACGTCTAGGCAATAAGCCCAAAACGGCGTCGTATTACTATGCTATATAAGTAAAAAAATAAGGCTTAAAAATTCATTTGTATCTGTTTCTAAAAAAACAGAACAAAAAAGCTCTCTCTTTATTTTTTTTTTGAACCTCTCTTCCTCCGGCCATGGCTCCAACCGTCGGCCACCATGGCGGCCACCGGTCTCAGGCGACGGTGCCACCGTCCACGATGGTCGAAGAACAAAAAACTTTTTATGCTTTTTAATTCCCCGATCCCAAAAATGCCATTTTTCATCGAAGATGGCGGTCTCCTTCCCTCCACGACGGAGTAAACGCGAGGAAAAAAGGGTAAGATTTTGGGCTTTTTTTATTTATTTCTTTAAAAAACAAGTAAATAAATAAATAAATATCAAATAAAAAATATCAAATAAAAAAAACCACATTCGTTAGACTTTTTTTTCGATTTGATTTTTCTCTTTTCTAGTATTTGAATCACTGTCTTTTTTTATTGCTCTCGTCTGTAAAAATATTACAATCTGGTTTCTGGCTTTTATAGCCGAAATATATTACAAAGTATTAGTTTGTTTTTCTTTTTTTCACTTTTTCTGCATCTGTTGCTCTTTGCTTAGTTTTCTTTCTTTGTTATTTTTTGCAGGTCTTGGTGAGGTCAACGGAGTCGTGCCTTGCCATTCTGGTGCAAGGGAGGTAGTCCTCGGGCGATGGATGCGCTGACACGGCACGTGGAGCGGCGGCACGACGAACAAAGGAGGCTAGGGTTTTTTTTACTGAAAATTTGTTTAGGTTGTGGGCTAACGGGCTGTTAGGGTTTTTTGATTTTTTTGGGCTCTTTTGGGTTTATAATTTTGGGCCTGTAACTTGTTGTAAATGGATTCTGAACTTTAATTATTTTGGTTTAAATTTTGTAGTTTGGGCTCGAACTAAATTAGTCTATTACAAGAAGAATTATAAAATCTAAAATCCAAGTTATAGTAAAAGGCAAACAAATTTTTTTAAAATATTTATGCTAAAACAAACACACATAGAAGTAGACAATGATGTGAAAAAAAAAATAATAATAATAATAATAATAATAATAATAATAATAATAATAATAATAATAATAATAATAATAATAATAATAATATGTTAGAAAATTTTAGAGGAAATTTAAAAATTTTCTAAATCGAACATTTGTTGTGATATCTAAAATAATAAATTCAATTAATAATTACTTATGAATCGAGTATTTTGAGGATAGGTCATTGTCGCAAAAGGCCTTTAGGAAGGTGCCTGAGATTTTCGATCAACTTGAACCAAAGTCCAAATACTTCAAACTTTCAACCGATCGATCTTCTTTACTCTTTTCGAACTTACAATTGCTTAAAGAGTGAGCTCTAAGAATAGCTTAATGCAAACTTTTATTAAACCCAAAACCGAAATTTTAACTTCTAGATCTAAATTATAATTGTTGGATTATTGCAATTATGATTGTTCTTAATCCACCATCTCAAGTCAAGAAAAATAGGATTTATTTGAGTACAAAAAATTTTACTGAAATAAAATACCACTAATTTTTTATAGAGTTTTCTCCTAGAATTTTTTGCTATGTATTTTCGATTAACCTGGAGTGTTTACAAAGGAAATTATACAAAAAATTAATTGTCATTCAGAATTCTTAATTAATTAAATTGAGAGAGAGTTGTAATTCGGGTAGCACTCCATAAACCCAATTGATTTCAACGGAAGGTCTCAAGACTTGGTGAACAAATCTCGATACCATGCTTTCTAGGTAAAGTTGTGGCTATCGACTTGCAATTTGCATCATGATTAAAATGTCTAAGGTCACAACATTTTAGAAATGTATTTTTTGAGTTTTATAACACTTGGCTAACAAGTCTTGATACCATGCTCTTCTAGATAGAGTTGTGGATATTAACTTACAATTTGCAGTATCATTAAATGTTTAAGGTCATGGAAGATGGATGGATGGATTATGCTTTAGTTTTACATGCTATTTCAGATGATCTCGGAAACTTGGAAAATAAGTGTTTTAGGGTTAATAATTTTTTATACCTTTTTAGTTTTTTGTTATTTTTTGTTATTTTTAAATTTTGTAAATTCTTTATAATTTATTGTCATTAATATTAAACTTTTAGTGATGTAAATGTATGCTACTATTTTGCTCAATAGTAACGTGAGATTAATTTTTTCATAAAGAAGGCATTAGATAATTTGTCACTAATTAAATTTTGAATTAGCGACACAAACGAAACATCAAATAAAAATAAAAATGTCTCCCAATAAGTTTCCTAACTTTTTTTTTTTTAAGTTCTTGACACTAATTGTTAAGTGACATAATCCTAATATTTGTTAAAATTATCATATAAAATATAAGAAAGATAACTAGGAGAAGCAAATTATTATGTACTTCACATTAAACCTATTTTTGTGACAAAATAACACGTCCCCGTTTATACATCATAAAAATTAATGAATAAAATTGTCAAAAACAAAACCTATTAATAATAGTGACATAAAAATTTTAAAAAATCTTTAATATAAATAATTCGTCACTAATAAGAATTTACACATTAGTGACAATAAAAAATCGTTGCAAGGTTTCAAGACATCACAAAAACATTTTCCACTAAAATTTTTAGAGGTAAATTTTGATGCCAAACATATAAAGACATAAACCTATAGTGTTTTAAGAAATTGTCATATAAGATATACCACCAATTATGAAACGGGAGGATTTTTGCTTTCATCACATTTGTAGTATATTCTAACATTATTTTAAGTGTCGCATAGAAAATTCATCACTTATTGGTAGATTTGTTGTAGTGTTTATAAGACTTGAAAATATTTTAAGTATGATTAAATCAAATTGCAACATTTGATTAAAAGAATTTGGAATTTTTTTTGTTATATCAAAACCTTTGAAAATCAAAATTAACAATCTTACATTATTTTAATATGGCATTAGAGTCTTTTGTTTAATGACATGGTTCTCAATCCTAGCCTATACACGTTTTCTCACCCTTTCGTTCAAATGAACATATTCTTGAACCTTTATATGGCTACAACAATTTATCTTTTTCAATTGAAACAATGTTAATTCTTGTTCATCAAAGTTAATCAATTAACTTTATTTTATCACCAACCAATCATTGGCTCCTATATCTATTCAAAGTGGCGAAGTTCATGCCTAACAATCTTGATAGTTAGTACAGGGGTCTTGCCTAATGGATGTTAAACCACACCTTAGATATACCAATGTAACACTCCAAACTCGACTTAGAAGTTTAAGTCGAATTTGGATGAGTTACACCAACGTAATAAAAATGTACTTCTTTTAAGAGTTTTAACTCTGAAAACCCAAGATTCGTTTTAGTAGAATTAGATAATTTTATAGTTTTGTTTTAGACTTGGCAAATTAACTCTGAAAACCCAAGATTCATTTTAGTCGAATTAGATAATTTTATAGTTTCGTTTTAGACTTGGCAAATACTGACGAGATTATAAAAATAAAAATAAGACAAGTCCAAAATAGATTACAAATCCAAATGATTAAATTGTAGTTATCTCTGTGCAAAACAATCCTAGCTCCTGCACGCCATCCAATCCTAAATCAGATGTCTTCCTAATAGATAAAAGTAAGACAAAGGGTGCCTGACAGATAAAAGTAAGACAAAGGGTGAATCACTAAGCATCGCATATAACCAAACTCATATACAAATAAACAGAACGTAATATGTAGATCATTGTAACGCAAGCATTTGACAACAGTTGTATAACCAGTACGAAACAGATCTAGAGTATCACAGAGATTTCAACAGAGGTAGTACAATGAACAAAGCGTAATGTAGCGAGCAAAACAAAGCAATTCAAAGCGTAATGTAATCGAATAGAGCGTAATGAACATAATGGAATAGAGCAGAGCAATGCTGACCAGAACAAAGCATGAATATTTATGCAAATTCAGTATTTTTTCAAACAAATCAGAATGCACATTTATCAAAAACATCCTACCTAACTCCGCTATACGCAGAAATAGAGTTCCCCAGAACTTGTCCAGCTAGATCACACCAATAGATAACTATGGACAGTGCCCACCAGTATTTTGCAGTTAAAACGGCCAGATCGAACCACTATAGTACAGTCGAACTGCCGGAACAGAAGTGTGGATAAACTGTAACATCCCAAAATTAGGCCTAGTAGGATTGGGCCCAATGGGCTTTAGACGTAGGAATGTTTAAAATTTTGAGAACAAGAGAATGGCATTATTACAAATTGGACTTGTTAGTTAAGTGAATTTGGAGTTTACGGGGTTTCTATGAAGTCTCGGGTTTAATTGGGCCTTAGGAAAAATTTGGTATTTTAGCACTTTAAGGAGAGATGGTAAGTAGCTTCAAGGCTTATAGAAATAAATGAATAAATGGTTAGCACAAGTGAGCAATTAGTAAAGAGGTTATGGCATTAGTGATGTACCTTGAGGGAAGAGGTTCAAATCCCTTTGTGTGCAATGTTTGGCTAATATTTTTGCACTCTTTCCTTAAGTGTCGGCCAAGGACTATTTATGGCAAGGGTGAACTTCATTATTTTTGATAAGGTGGCTATAAGAATAAGGCAAGGTTGAAGTTTGGGAAAGGAATCAAGAGAAATATGAATGAAAGGGGGACATGAGGCTTAATTTGTGGATGGTGTTTTGGAAAGCTTGGGTGGCCAAACTCTTATCCTAAGGGGGGATGCATGTGGACGGTTTTGAGGTAGATAGGTGGCTGAAAATTTTACCTTGGCATTTGGTAAGGCCTTGGTTTTGTTTTGGCCAAAAATCCTATTGCAACCTTTGTGTCATCTTCTCTCTTTTTGCTACTTTCTTTGCCGAAATTTTCTAGCACAATAGTGCATTTTCTCTTCTCTTGAATTGGTCTCATATTCGTCTTTTGTCTAATCTCCTTGATAGCCGAATATCATTGTTCATTCTCCTCCATAACCGAAACCTTTCCATCGTTCTTTCTTTCTCATTCCTTAAGCAATCGGTAAGTATTCTTTCCAATGTTTTATTTTCTTCTCTTATGACCGAATCCATACTTTGGTTTTTGGACCGAGACTATCACCTTACTTTCTCTCATACGAGATCGTTTTCTTCTTCGTAGTGATATATAGGGAGGCCGAATACCACAACATCGCCTAATCATCCTCTAGTCCTAATCATCTCTAGTCTTAGGAAGAACGTGAGAAATGGGATTATAATCAATTAAGGTAAGGAAGATCTTTCATAGTCCATTTGATATCTCCATTTGGTTATTGAGTTAATCGGATTGAAGGTTGGCTAATTGATATTGTTGGTAGGATCGATTTTTGGTGCATCGAGGGAGATCACAGTCGTGGTAAGTGGAGTTAGCCTAATAAAGTGTTTCTAGTTACGATTATCGAAGTTGAGACTAATCTTCTATCAACTATTAATATAGGTGTTGAAATCGGTAGAAAGCACAACTCGTAATCAAGGTGTGTAATCCCGTACCCTTCCGAATATATGTTTGAAATGGTGAGTAATCTCACATCTCTCTAAAGTTTTACAAGAAATATTCTGTGATTTGGTAGAAATACCGAAGAAAACCAATAACCGGTATCCGTGATCACTCGGACGTGCGTATGCTCGTAGTGGTAATCATGTTTTGTAATAAAATAGTTTTGGTTAGAAACAGTGATGTGTATTTGAAAAATCACAAAAAATTGGATAAAAGGAATTACAAAGTGACTAAGATATCAAATTAAAGCTTACTGTGTCTACTTTAATATGGAAGAAACAGAGAAGGAAAAGGAATATTATATTCTGAGATATGTTAATTTTAGTGAGACTGGTTCTGAATGACTTTGGGGTATTCTGTTCTATATTGGAAAAATCATATAAAATTGTAAAAAGTGAATTATGGGATATAATTTATATGTATGGATTCCTTAGTGAGCCTATTATTAATAAAGACAAGT
This sequence comes from Gossypium rotundifolium, assembly GCA_025506655.1. Taxonomy (NCBI): domain Eukaryota; kingdom Viridiplantae; phylum Streptophyta; class Magnoliopsida; order Malvales; family Malvaceae; genus Gossypium; species Gossypium rotundifolium. The sequence goes on from CP106730.1 coordinate 113,959,133, forward strand.
GGGAGTAGTACATGAAAAATGTACAGTGAGATATTTGGATTTTGGGTAAGAGAGGTCAGAATCGTTGGACAGTGAAACAAGGGAAAATTTAAGGAATAAACTGTACTAAATGGTTAAGGTAAAAATTCTGGAAAAAATTGTAGTAAGAAGAAATATGAGTCTAGTTTCAAGGAAAATTTTCGTATTTAGATTTCGAGATTCCTAACATGAGTTATAGTCAATTTAGTCAGTATGACGCAGATGGACAGTTTCAAACTTTTATGCCCCAAATTAGTAGTTAAGCCTTGGTTATGAAATTACCGAAATACCCTTAGAGGGTACCGAAATACCCTTAGCGGGTACGATTGCTGAATTATGAAAATGCCCCTAATGGGCTGAAATACGAAAATGCTCTAATGGGTCGATTTAATATAATGCTCTAATGGGCCGATTTGATAAATTGCCTTAATGTGCCGAATTGCAAAGTGTTAATGGGCTAAACTTTTGTATGAAATAGTTATCATTGTTATATTTGTAAATATCATGATTTGCTATGTATGTTGCATTTACATAATTTTGCATGGGATGGGAAAATGTTGAAGAGAAGAGTAGACAGGTGGCATTGCCACAAATTCTGATAATGGCTATATGCCAATTTAAATATGGCTTTGTGCCATCGTGATTAAGGCTGTGTGCTGATTATATTACCGTATATGATTCTGGTGGCTCTGCCACAATCTAGTTCGGGTGGCTCTGCCACAATCTAGTTCCGTTGGCTCTGCCACAATCTAGTTCGGGTGGCTAGCCACAAATATTATAAATGGCAGTTTGACTACAAATTGGAGAGACTGGATGGGTGGGTTGACTTGATCCCCACAGGAGAGATTGGTTGTTACGGGTGAAGAGACTGGCGGGGTGGGTTGACTTGATCCCCACAGGAGAGATTGGTTGGTACGGGTGGAGAGATTGGCTGGATGGGATGGGTTGCATTCATATCATTTATTTATTACATGAAAGTGGGCTTAGGCCAAAGATTATGTAAATGGGTTCAAGCCCAAGATATTGCTAAATAGGCTCAGGCCCAATGGATGACGGTAAGGGGTTATACACTGAGTTCTTGTAACTCACCCCCTTCTTTCTTAATCCTTGTAGGTAAATCAGAGTGACGAGGACTTGGGCCCATGGATGACTCGGTGGAGGCCATACTTCGGAAATAAATATTTAAAACTTTAGTAAATTACTTTTTCGCTCTATTTCGTTATTTTTACTATTTGGGTTTTATGTTGTAATAAGGCCTCGGATTATTTTATTTTGTTTTATGTTTGACGATTTATTATTTTGTTGGTTTATTTTAAATGGGATTTTCTAAAAGCATAATCAACGATTTTCCAAATTGATTAATAAGTGGATTTTATAAATAAACTTTTACAAATGATTTAACTCGGACTTTCTTTCAAATTATCAATGGCATTTTCAAAAGTTACGGTTTTAAAAGATCACTAGTTCAAATATCAATTCTTCAATCAGCTTTTCAAAGATTAGTAGTATTTTTATCAAATATTTCTAAACAAACTTGTTTTCTTCAATTACACCTATTTTAGTACGAATCACAAGATCCTTATTACGTTTTCTTCATTGTGACACACCAGATTCGGGCCTAACTTCTAGGCTGGGTTTGGGGTGTTACATAAACCACCAGATAATGTAGATCATTAAACTGCCAAAAATTCCTCTTTTTACATCAACCCAAGTCCCATGTAAATGTCATGGCATGCTTATGCAGAATCAGAGTAATAAGCATGTAAGTCATGCTATCTCTTAATAACAGGATCAGTAAATATGGGAGTCCATGTTTTGTAAAATAGACTTATCAAACCTCAACAGACCATATCAGATTTTCCATGAATTCACATACATGGTTATAAATAAGAATCAGTAGCAATCAGTCTAACATGTTCAGATATCATATATTCCTCATCAAGAGAGTAACGCCGAGGCATACCAACAAACTTAACATAATACAGATCATACCTGGATAATTTGCAGACATAGACAATAACACATTACGTTTTGATAAATCCTACTCACTTAGGTTCAAACATAACAGATATACATACAGATCACAAGTTGTTCATTAACAGATCATCATATATCAAGTTATATAGCCTAATTTAGATTGTACGGACCTTATAGTAGGCCTGCACTTGTTTTGAACAACACTTGTGGCCCTAGGAAAAATTTTCAAATATAGTTTCACACGCTTGTATGGTTTCACACGGCCTAGAGAACTGGCCCATGTGGTCTTAATTCACAAATAGTGAGTTACACGGCCTGGACACACACCCATGTCATTTCCCGTGTGTCTCACACGGTCTGAGCACACGCTCATGTCCTTGCCCGTGTGGCTCACACGGCCTGAGCACATGCTCATGTCCTTGCCCGTGTGGCTCACACAGCCTGGGCACACGGCGTGTGGTCCTAAATCATAAACAGTGAGTTACACAGCCTAGACACACATCCGTGTCCTTTGCCTATGTGAACCTTACACTAACATGGCCATATACGGCCTTGACACGCACTTGAGTCCCTTGCCCGTGTAGCTCAAATTCGATAAACAGTGAGTTACATTGCCTGGGCACATACCCATGTCCATGCTGGTGTGGCATCGACAGTCACATTTTTCGGCATCCGAAATTCGCAAAGACATGGGTTTTCGGTACTCACCTGATATGGATTCGAAGCAGAAACAACAAGGATGAGTTCCTGTCCCTAAACGACAAGCAATTGTCCAACAAACACTTAACTCACAATCAAATCACTAAAAACTAACATTCCAAAATCGAAGTTGCGTCAAAGAACTTTCGACAAAAAAACTTTAAATCAAACTTACTGACCAACAGATTAAACTAGGAGGATAAGTCAGATCTCGTATAGAATCAGCACAACGTAACGTAACAAAAAGAAAGGTCACTTTAAAAGAAAGTAACCAAAACGAAGAAACTAAATATCATGAAAAGAATGACAGAAGAAACATGATATGAAGGAAAAAAGATAGAACGAAAAGATTAGAAACATGACTGGAGGTTTCTGGAAGGTTTTAAATAACCAAGCGAACTAACTACCACATTACAAAATGGAAAAATAAACATTCCCTAAAATAGGTCGAGATTTGAACACAGGACCACAAACACAGACAAATGTTGAACTATCGAACCAGCAGGCTCATTCTTGACATCAATTGACTGAGTTTTACTTATAAACCAACATTCAAAGGTAAAGGTTTAAACAAAATGAAAAAATTTCCAAAAATAGGATTCAAACCTAGAACCTCACACACATACCTAGAACACTTAACCATTGAACCAGATCAATTTACTTGTCAAGAATTTCCAAAGTCTAAACTCAAATCGAGGGATGACCTTTTTTGGTTTCAAAACGCGATTTCTTCTAAGCTGGATTTTTGGGATGTTACAACCAACAAATTTGTAATTTATTATACTACATCATAATCTCCAAAATCATAATTTTCCCAAATTAGCTATTATCTATTGTAACTCACAATAAGAGCTCATCATTAAAACATTTTTAGTCACAAAGTCCACCTTTTCCCCATCAATTGTTCACTAAGTTCTGTCATCATCAATCCAAGATTGTTTCTCTATCGACCATCAATCTTTGAAGGTTGTAATGTAGTTTTATTATTTGAAATAGTCAAATAAATTTTTTATCTATCTATACTATATAATTAAGGTCTGGTTGAGTTGGTTTCACTAATCAATCAAGTCTCAAGTCCAACCCAATTAGAAATTTACCAAAAAAACCCATGATTTTTTTACAAAGCAACAAATATTTTTTTTTGAAAGTATTTATGTCTTTTTATATTTTTATAAATCTAGAGAAATAAATGCACAGAAAGGGAATAATGGGATTTGAACTTAAAACATCACGCTCTTCACAATTTCAATTTTTCCATTTCAACCAAAACTACATTGAATTTTTATATCATTTTTTTTCATAATATTTGTCACACAATTTTTATTTTATACAATACCTAGAACTACCCATAGCCCCTCCCTGGAACAACGGAAATGTGCAAGTGTACATAATCGTAACAAGTAATAAAGTGACAAGTAAATGTCGAGTTATTATACCCACAGGGACTGTGGAAAGAATTATTAATGAATGCAATTTAAAACACTTTGGTGAAGAAAAATATTTTGATTTGAAAGGGGATTAAAATCTAAAAAAAGTAAAATAAATAAAATAAAATAAGTTCTAATGCACGATTTCAAAAGTTGATTTTAATCAAGATGACATAATTGTGTTAGATTAATTACATTTCTTAACTTAGAATTATTAAACTCATGTTTATGTTGTTACAAAAAAAATTCACGGAAACTCGGTAATTTGCTAATTTATGAACATACTCACCTACCAAAATCCATTCATCTCTTGACTATATCTCTATGTCAATTCAATCGATTAAACATATTTTAGTAGACAAATATATTAATGCACATACATACTTATGAAATCAAAATAATCTCTTGTACATATCTTTATGTCAATTCAAACAATTAATTCAATCTCATAAGCACATAAAAGATTAAGTGAGGTAACAATGTATTCCTACCTTGAAACAGTTTAATCACAATAATCTTGCAAGTTATGCAAGGCAATTGTATCTCTCGATACCGTTGCTAATTTAACCCTCAGCTACCTTAGATGATTAAACATACATAGATTAAGTATCGTGTCAATTAATTACAATTTGAATCTGTTTAAATAATTAATTCATTAGTTACCATACAATTGTAATGCAAGAATAACTTAGTCATGGTTTTACTTAATCAAACATCTTACCGAGACCTATAACAACACAAACACAAACATAATTTTAATCAATTAAGTAGACGAAATGAAATCAACCTAACACGAATTAAATTTAAGCCACATTAATTAAATAAATCATATCAACATAAATATTCATAGACATGTTGATCATAACAACAACAGAATTTAAAAAGATAGGGAACATGAAACAAATCTGGTGTTTCTCCGTGGTTTGGCTGAGTTGCTCCACTCTTCCTTCTTCACTTGTTCTTGTCAAACCAAGGCTTCTATGAACACTTGAATTCTGCTCCAAATGATGTGAAATAGGCAAGTGGGCAAGGGAAAATAGATGGAAAAATAACCAGAGAAAGTTAAGAGAGGAGAGAAGAGATGAGAATGTTGTGGTGTGTTGAAATGAGCAGTCAATGGGGGGTTTTTATAGGGTGAGAGGGCTGTTAAAAATATCCAAAATCAGAAGCCAAAGAGCCCTCCCTTGGCCGGCCACACATGTGGCAAGTTTGAAGCTTTCAAACTTGCTAAATTAAGGCTGGGGCAAATTTAGAAAGGCACTAAAAGAGGAGGGGTTTGTTTGCAGTTTGACAAAGTCTTCAAGGGCCTTTTTGCAAGCCAATTAATCAGCCAAGTAAGCTGATTGGGTCAACATGCTGGACGGTTTTGGGCTGCCCATAGCTTGGTTGGTTCGGTTCTCTCGGTTCAGCTCAACTGGGCCACTTTTCATAATTAATTAATAATAATTTATTTAACCCAAATTAAATTGGATTAAAATTAAATTAATTATATTATGAATTAATACACATAATTTGGACCGTCTTTAGCTAAAAAAATTATTCGTCTTGATGCTTCAAAAATTGATTCTCGGTTTTGTGCTTCTAGTAGTGTATGTTGAGCCAATTTTCGCCCTTTGTGTGAATCTGTCGAAAATGATCAAAATTAATCAAAATTTATCATAAAATTAATTAAAATTCATTATGTTAATAATTTAATTACAAAATAATTATTTTATAATAATTATATATTTTTCGACAAGAATTTTACTGAAACTGCATGAATTTAAGTTAGAAAGGGCATGAAAAAGTGTGTATATTTTCATGTTTCCAGTCTCCAACCCATAAACAGGAGGATAATGCGCTTCAGTACACTCAAACCCATATCCTCCTGCATTGGCAATAATGCCCATTCCAATCGAGCTATAACTCAATTGGCTTGTCACATAATTTTTGAATCAACATTATCGGCGTGTCATAATCTAGGTATCCTTATCCTACTTTTGAATGATTATTAGTTCTATAAACAAAAGTTTCTGTGAATAAAGAGAATCATTTCAATAGTCTCCTATTACTTAATGTTGCACACCCTTAATTTATGCATCATTTTTAAAGTTTGATGCTTTTATGAAATTAAAGAGGGAGTCTATTGTCTTGTTATCAACAATGGCAAATGCAATTAGAAAAATGTTTCGGTTACCATATTATGCAACCGCTAAGAACGTAAGCTTATACTTTCCATACAACCAAGTGTCATCTATTTGGGCAATGGACTTACAATGTGGAAACCCTTTAATGCATGGCTTAAACGTCCAAAATACTTGGTGGAATATACACTTACCCTATACTAGTTGTCCAACATTATCATATGCAAGAAGCAGTTCCAATTTCACCACGATACCGAGAACAAACTATTGCATTGCCATAAAATATGCTAGTAACTTAGCATAAGATTCATCCTAGTCACCAAGCAGTTCTTCCATCACATTTTGTTTTGTGTACCATGCCTTGTGATACGAGACAGTGTAGCTATATCTACTTCGGATATCAGGGATTAGCACTAAGGTTGGAATCCAATCTATGCATTGACATTATTGTACCATCAACTTTATGCATTAACATATGATTTTGGAATCTAATTTATGATGGTCTTCCGTTCACTGTCCAACAATGCATGTATATGGACCATTATGCTTTCGTATCTCCCAAATCTACTTCTCCTTTATAAGTGATGCCTTAATCCACCAATTACACCCATCGCCAACTTTAACATACTTGCTTACATATATGGTTAGGGCCGACTCGACCTTCTTATAATTGTAGGAGGCTTTAATATTGTAATACTTTACGACTGCTTATATAGCCTCATTTGACAAAAATTGTGTCCTAATAGATAGATTATTAGAATGTGAAATTGTAAGCTTATGAGTTGGTAATATATCGAGATATTAAACGAATTCTAATGTATCCATTGCATCTTCATCGATCAGGTGTATATGAGAGGAAGGTTTATATGGTGGAAGATCCACTTCTAGTTTGGCAGCATCCACTTATTCATCACAATCTGTATCATTAAATTTTGTTACGTTCGTGTTAGCATCCCTCTCCTCTTCTTGTTCCTCTTTTCTTTTTCTTCATTGTAACTCGATACAAACATGTCTATTGAAAGTTGTATCAACGTGAAAGTTCTCACTCTATTGTAGGAAAAAAGGATCTTCATATAGAGGAGGTGCATATGTTGATGGTGCAATGAACTGGTATGGATCTTCTAGACTTAATGTAACACCCCAAAAAAATATTTTACAACTATCCTCGTATGTTTGTGATAAAAATATCTGTCTGCTTCAGTGGTTAAGTGTTCTGGGAGTGTTTGAGAAGTCTTAGGTTCAAGCCTTGACTTGAGCAAAATTTTTGTTTTTATGTGAATGAAGCTTTGCTCTTGTTCAGTAAGCTTTTATTTTAATGTTGGTAAGTTTATAACATAATGGGCCTACTGGTATGATGGTTAAGTGAAGTGTTGGTGTGAAGAAGATCTTGTGTTCGAGTCTGTACTTGGGCACTATTTTTGCTGCTTGTGCCGTGTGAGTGTTTTAGTTTAGCTGAAAGACTAATGTGGTCAAGTGTTGGAGAGTTTTTATGAGTAAATTAGGGAGATGATGGGGGAATATCCAGAATTTTATTTCTTTTTTTATTTTCAAATTCCCCAAAAGTTTCCCTTTCTTTTCTGACGTTATTTTTTCACTCCCTCTGTCAAATTTTTGGCTCTTTACTCTATTCTTTCTAACGTTTGCTGTTTTTGTCACTCTATCAAATTTTTGTAATGAGTTTCTTCCTTCTCTATTGCCAAAAATCTATTTTTCCAAACCCATTCTTATTTTGTTTCCTTTTCCAATCCATTTCTGTCGTGCTACGGTTGCTCTTCTCTGGTCGGTAAGTTTTGTTTATTGTTAAACTCTAACATTTTTCTAATTATCGGTTAAGAGAGGTTTCCTTGGATGTTTAGGAACTAATTAAGGGACTGTTCATCTTTCTCGATCAGTGAGTTAGGCTCATAGAATTTGTTGGTATTCGATTGAAAGTAAAAGTGGTTACTTTTTGGATAAAAACCTTGGTTTAAATTCATTTTAAATGCGTGTTAAAAATGATTATTTAAAGGTTTATTGTGCAATTATAGGTATTGGAGTGCTCGATGATTGTTTGGGCTTCAATCGAAATCAAGTGTGTGTATCCGAAACACTAAAAATGCGACTCGCGAAAAGCTAAAAAAGCATACTATTGTCGCCCCACGGGCGTGTGGTAGCCCGTGTGCTAGGCCGTGTGAGGGGACATGGTCGTGTGATCGACGAACCAGGTCGTGCGCGCATGACACGAGCACATGACACGACCTAGTGATGGTCGATGAGGCCGTGTACGAGACACGGGCTCGACCAATTGGGCCGTGTGGCCCACACGGGCATGTGGGATGTTGGGCCAGGCCGTGTGATCTACACGTCCAAGGCCAAATTAGGATGTGGGGGCCATACAGACAGACAACATGGTCGTGTGAGCCCATTTTCACTGATTTATTGTTAAGGTTACACTGGTCGTCCGAGACTACTGTGAACCTACTGTAGGGTCAGTAAGATTACATAGACCTCTAACTGAATGGCTGTTATATCCATACTTGATATGTGTATATATATATGACTGTGTATTGTGCATTTTGTTTGTACTGTACTGTATATATGTGATATACCATGATTGGGCATGACATAATTGTATGATGCATTGCATGGAGATTGGTTGATATTGATTGGAGGAAGTGTACTGAAAGGTTTCGAGCCTAATTTACTGGCAGCACAGTTGTAAATTACTATCTAGTGCAGCATTCGGTACTATTTGGAGTGTAGGGATGAGTGGGTTGATTATATCCCCACATGGAATGTAGGGTTGGACGGAGATGGATTGTAGAGGCTAGTTGGGTAGGATTTTCTGATTGCATATCTGTTACTATTACTGTACTGTGATAGGCTAAGACCCTAATGCAGATTGTTACTGAAATGGGCTAAGACCCAAACTGGACTGATACTGATACTAAAAAAGGGCTTAGTCCCAGACTGTGATTATTTGTATATTGACTGTTTGTTTTGTATGGGGTTACACACTGAGTTTACAAAAACTCATCCTTCCATTTAATTTGTACAGGTAATCCCCAGACACAGGTGGATCGGTGCGGCAGAGGACTCAACGGTGGCCACATGACTCCTTCTACACTGTTTGATACTTAATCATGATTTTAAGTTTATGTGGGTATTTTTCTGTAATAATGGCCTCTACAGATTTTTGGTTTAAATTTGGATTTTATACTGCTTTATGTTTTATAACTGTTAGTGGTAGGAGAAACTCGGGTTTTCAAAAAAGATGAATGTTTTATCAAAATACTACGCATACACAAACTGTTTTAAAAGCTTCCACAAAGTATAATATTTTGGGAAATGAATGACGATTTGTAAATAAGTAATGTTTTGAAATGGATAACGTTTTGAAAATAAATGACACGATTTGGAGTTAACATAAGATAATGAAAAGTGGTTTGAACGGAGAAAAGGTCTTAGCATCGTTGCGATTTCAAAAGCACTATCATGTGACATCGCCAGATTCGGCCATAACACCTAAAAGAATTTAGGGTGTTACATTTAGTGGTATCATAGCCAGATTACAAAACTCAGTTATGAATTTGGGTTTTAAAATTTAGGGTTTATAAAGAACTGGTTTCTGATAATTGAAATATTTTTACTGGATGTATGGTACACTGAGTCTCCTGCGCTGATCCAGTAAGTTCTCTGAAACTGCTATGTAAAACTATTATATGTTTTTGACTGAACTATGATAAGTAGTTTATACCGAGACTACTATAGATAGACTGTATTAAAAACACTCAAGTTCGTGTATACTGATACTTTAGTAAAACCGATAGACACTGATAGACACTGCGATGTATGAAACAAACTTTACACTTCTAATACTGTTTTCATAAATATCTATTAATAAACACTAAAATTGTAAACTGATGCATAAAACTGCTAAAACAGATAAAACATTATTAGACAATGAGCACACGAGGTACTCAAGGATGGGGTACAAGAGACCGTGGTAGACACGAGCGGGGTCATCATCTTCTGGTAACCTACCCAATCTAGACACTAGCGAGACGTCAGTGTCGCCTATTACTAAAACTGGGTTTGGGTCTCATGATCGAGCGGCTGGGGATGACGCACTATCTCAACCCATGTTAAGGATTCTTGAGAAGGTCGTTGGGCCCAATACTGGAGCTGGAGGCTGAGGGTTGGTTAAGAAATGACTCTGGTCCAATGGAGCTGAGATTTTTAGGGGTATTGCTGGATTTTCTCCTAATGTGGTTGAGTATTGGATAGAGGCCACAGAGAGAATTATGGACGACTTGGACCACACCCCCGAGCAAAAATTAAATGGTACTGTATCGCTGCTTCGAGATGAGATATATCAGTGGTGGCTCACTGTTAAGGAGGGCACTCAACCTGACCGACTGACCTGGGAATTCTTTAAGACTACCTTCTAAGGGAAGTATGTGGGGGTCAGTTACGTGGATGCCCGTAGGAGAGAGTTCTTAAATTTGACCCAGGTTTATAGATCAGTGGTCGAGTATGAGGCTGAATTTTGTGACTAAGTCGCTATGCGCGTGGTATGGTGGCGACTGAGTATGAGAGATGCGTTCGCTTCGAGGATGGCTTCAGGGATAATCTGAAGGTATTGATAGCTCTACAGAGAGAGCGAGACTTTGCTGCACTGGTCGATAAGGTGAAGATCACCGAGGAAGTAAAGCGCACTGAGCGCCAAAACACAGAGATAGGTAAGAATAAGAGGGATTCGGAGCCCTCGAATTTCATTCAGAGGACTAAGAAAAATGCCAGAGTTGATGGGCCGACTAGAGTTGGGGCTCCTATTGCTGCTAGTGGATAGCCACCGTGTACTGACTATGGTAGAAGCCATCAGGGCGAGTGTTAAAAAAGAACTGGGACTTGTTTGAGGTGCGATTTATTAGAGCACCGTATTTGGGACTGCTCGCGGAGGTCCGATTAGATACAAGCTTCTGGTATGGGTACTGTACCACCAAGAGTAGTTCAATAGCCACCAAGAGGCTGTGGTCAGGCTAAGGGTGGTAATGGTCTGGGCCGTGGTCAGAGAGCACCGGGCAGAGGTGCTAGTCACACTGAGGCGAGGCAGCCAACTCTAGTTTATGCTGCTCGTCGCTGAGAGGATAGAGATACTTTGGACGTCATCACGGGTACATTCTTTATTTATAATGTACCTTATACTGCACTGATAAATATAAGATCCACTCACCTGTATATAGCTTGTACCGTATCTGAAAACTTGGGTATACTGGTTGAGAGCACTACGAGTGAAGTCATTATACTGAGTCTGTTAGTACAGTCAATAAGGGTTAACAAACTATTTAGAGACGTTCCCTTAGAGGTTCAAGGGGCTTTTTTTTGGTTGATTTGATGGAACTGCCTTTTGGGGAGTTCGATTTAATATTGGGAATGGACTGGTTAATCAAGTATCGAGTGAACTTAGATTGTGCCACAAAAAGGGTTGTACTGAAAACTGAGGAGGAAAACGAGGTAGTCGTAATTAGGAAACGTCGAAACTACTTGACAAATGTGATTTCTGCACTGAGGGTGAAAAAGTTGGTTCGTAAGGGATGTGAGGCATATCTGGCCTACATCAGTGTTTCAAATGCTAGAGATTCTTCGGTTAAAGATATTAGAACGGTTAAGGATTTTTTGGACGTATTTCCTAAGGAACTACCTGGGCTACCTCCGAACCACGAAGTAGAGTTTGGGATTGAACTCCTTCTTGGAACAGCTCTGGTGTCCATTGCTCCCTATAGAATGGCACCGAAGGAGCTTGTGGAGCTTAAGGCTCATATTCAAGAGTTACTAGATCATGGGTTCATCTGCCCTAGTGTGTCTCCATGGGGAGTACCAGTTCTATGGTGAAAAAGAAAGATGGATCCATGTGTATGTGTATTGACTACTGACAACTGAATAAGTTGACCATCAAGAATAAGTACCCCTACAGAGGATAGATGATCTGTTTGACCAGTTCCGAGGGGCTTCTATTTTCTCCAAAATTGACCTCTGATCTGGGTATCACCAGTTAAGAGTTAAGGAGGCCGACGTGTATAAGACAACATTTAGGACTAGCTACGGTCACTATGAGTTCCTAATAATGCGATTTGGATTGACTAATGCACCGACAGCTTTCATGGATCTGATGAACTGAGTGTTCTAGCCCTATCTGGATCGGTTCATAGTGGTATGTATTGACGACATAATGGTGTACTCAAGGACTGAGGATGAGCATAACAAACACCTCAGAGTGGTTCTGCAGAATTTACGAGAGAAACAACTGTACGCTAAGTTCAGTAAATGTGAGTTCTGGTTATGTGAAGTAACGTTTCTGAGACATGTGGTTTCCGCTGAGGGGACTAGAGTCGATCCTTGAGAGATTGAGGCCGTCTTGGATTGGAAGCAGCCTAAGACTGTATCTGAGATTCACAGTTTTCTAAGATTGGTAGGGTATTATCGATAATTTATAGAGGGGTTTTCACTGACACGCACCTTGACTAAGTTGCTACGCAAGAGTGTGCCGTTTAACCGGACCGAAACGCAGTAAGAGAGCTTTGAGAAGCTCAAAATTGTACTGACGAAGGCCCCTATTTTGATACAGCCAGAGTCTGGAAAGAGTTTACTGTCTACAGCGGTGCATCACATGTCAATTTGGGGTATGTATTGATGCAAGAGGGTAAGGTGGTAGCGCATGCGTCTCGTCAGCTTAAGACTAATGAGGCAAATTATCTGACGCATGACTTAGAATTGGCCGTGATGGTATTTGCATTCAAAATCTGAAGGCATTATCTATACGGTGAGAAGTGTATCATCTACACTGATCACAAGAGCCTCAAGTATCTCATCACTCAGAAAGAGCTGAATCTTAGGCAGCGTAGATGGATTGAGCTGTTTAAGGACTACAGTATGATCGAGTACCATCCTGGTAAGGCTAATGTAGTGGCCGATGCACTAAGCCGTAGGGCTGTGACTGATCTGAGGACGATGTTGGCTCATCTCAGTTTATTTGATGATGGTAGTCTGTTGGCCGAACTTCAAGTTAAACTGACGTGGATAGAGCAGATTAAGGGTAAATAGTTGTAGGACGAGTCTTTGGGTCTTCGCTTTCGATAGATTGAGAGTGGGAATAATCTGGATCTTGGACTGAATAGCGAAAGGGCACTCTATTTTTGTGGGAGAATCTGTGTACCGAATGATACCGAGTAGAGGCAGTCTATACTGCAAGAGGTGCATAGTAGCCCTTATGCTATGCATCCTGGCGAAAATAAGATGTACCGAGACCTTCACGAGTTATATTTGTAGCCAGGTCTTAAGCATGAGGTTACAAAAATTTGTGGGTAAATTTATGACATGTCAGCAGGTTAAGGCTGAGCATTAGTTACCTTCGGGGTTGCTTCAGCCAATTAATATTCCACTTTGGAAATGGGAGTGAGCGACTATAGACTTTGTTAGTGGGTTACCCCTCACACTCACTAAGAAGAATTCAGTATGGGTCATCGTGGATCGATTGACTAAGTCCACCCATTTCATACCAGTTCGTACTGACTACTCTTTGTAGAAGCTGGCTAAGTTGTATGTGTATGAGATAGTGAGACTGTATGGGGTACCGATTTCGATAATGTAATAGCCTGATTTTGACCCTAATCGAAAAAGTGATTTCGAGACCACAAATCTAAGTTTGAAAAATATTTTAAAATTATTCTTTGTGTTTATTTTGTGTGAAATTGTTGGTGTTAAATTTTCGTGACTTAATTTTTTCGTTTAGGTGTCCTATTATATAAAAGGACTTAATTGCATAAAATGTAAAAGTTACAAATTAAAGTGTAAAGTGCTAATTTGATAGTGGCTTTTTAGTATGGAATCCTTAAAGGGCAATTAGCCCATTTTAGAAGTTAGTGGATGGCATAGGACAACTTTGTCCATATTATAATGTTTTATAATTAAAACATTAAAAGGTTAAAATAGTAAACTTATTATAATTTATAATATATGTTAAAATAAAATAAAATAAGACCATGTTGTCATCTTCCTTACTTAGACGAATTGAACAAAAGAAAAAGAAAGAAGAAAACCTAGCATGTTCGGCACTTTGGAGCTTGAATTTAGGTATGTGTTTTGTTCGGTTTTTGATAATTTTTATGTTTTTGAGATCGTTGCTATGAGATGTACAAAGCCCATGTTTCAATTTTTGATTTTGATGAATATTTTGAGTTGAGCCACTGATGATAGCTTATTGTTTGTGTTGTTTGATGATGAAATATGATATATATGTGTTAGATTAACATGTTTTGTCTGTGAATTTTTGATGAATTTGAACAATTAGGGCTAAAATGTGAAAATAATAAATTGAGGGGCTAAAATGTGAAATAAATGAAATAAATGGACTAGTATGAGAATAAGGAATATTCAGCCTAACTATGGTGTAGTGAGATTTTTCATATTTTGTGTTTTATGCAATAGGGATTAAATTGTGAAAAATGAGAAATATCAGGGGTAAAATTGAAATTTACCCATTTGTATGTTTTTGGGTGAATTTGGTTGAATATTTGATTTGATAAGTTTAATTTATATTAATTTAGATTAAGAAAAGAAAAAAATCAGATTTAGATCGAAGGAAAAGTAAAGTTGTCGACTAGTCGATCCGTACCAGTTTTTTATGGTCCGAGGTAAGTCTTTAAGCAATTAAACATCATTTATTTTTTTTATATAACTTAGTTTAATATGCTGTTTGGAATCTATTGATTCATAAAAGAGCTAGTCGAATGTGGTTGAGCATAGAAATACTGTATTTGAGTTTAATTCGACAGAGTTATATCATTTAAAAGTTTATATGATCTATATGAAATATATGGAGTTTTTGTTATATGAATTGTGTACGAGACAACATTTTAATAGTGATATTCGGGCTTTGAGCCTAGCAAGCTTTATGCTAGTGAATGTAATCGGGCTTATGCCTAGCAGGCTTATTGCCGGTGAATAATATCGGACCTTGAGTCTAGCGGGGCCTTATCTTGGGTGTGTGATTCGAGCTTATGCCTAGCGTGTTTTTATCTGGGTGATTTATTTTCAAGCCTATGCTTATAAGATTTCAAGTTAATGTGGAAATTGAGCAAGTAAAATTGAGCTAAATAATCTTGTATATGTTCAGCCACATAGGTATGTACATATGTGGTGTTATATTGGATCTTGAATATTCGGCCATGAAGGTATGTACAAATGTGATGTTATAATTGAATATGTATATTCGGCAATACAAGTAAGTACATAGGTGACGTTAAATTTTGATCTTTCATATTCAGCCATATAGATATGCATATTTGTGATTTTATATTTGATTTTCAATAATAAACCAAATAAGTGATGTTGGCTTATAAAGTGGAGTTTGATTCATGAGTATAAATATATTGAATGTTAACATATTTGAGATAATGCTATTTTGAGAGTGAAAAGTTGAATGATATTATGCTAAATGTGAATTATTGGCATTCGGCTAAGGTAACTCTTTTGTTTAAAAGTAGAAGTTATAAATAAATAAATGAGATGATATGATCGAGATAATGTACAACATTAATGTTATAATTTGGTTTGTCTTTAATGTTTTGGATTATTATTTTGAATGTTAAATTGCTTATGACTTATTAAGCTAAGTTAGCTTACTTTGTGTGTGTTTTGTCTACCTCTGTCTTATAGATTTTGGATATACGTTACGAGCTCGGGGATCGTCAGCAAGACTTATCACACTATCGACAGTTTCCTTTGGTATTTTTACTAAGTTGATTTTGGGTATATGGCATGTATAGCATAGTAAAAAGTCGAATGTGGATTAAGTACTTTTGTATGTAATTAATAGCCATGCGAAGATGGCTTATCTTCTTTTGATCGATTGAATATTTATGTTTTTGGTTGTGATGGTCATTGGAAATAAGTTTATACTTATGCATATTTGTTTATGGTATAAGTTCATGATAAGTAGGTAAGTATGATGTTATAATTTGGACATGTTGAATTCGGTTTATGATATGTAAATGTATATGTGTTGTGTATTGTGTGATGGTTTGATTTGTTTATTAGATGGACTAAGGCTGAATGTATATATATATTGTGGTTGATGTTAAGTGAAAGGTTTGTACAGATAATTTTTGTGAATATGTATATTAGTACGATGTGATTTGGTTTTTATTATATATATTCGAATGTGGAAATTAGGTATAAGGTTATGTTTAGTCAATAAGTCATCGGTAATTGAGTTTGTATTAATAAGGTTAAATATTTATGTATTCGACCATGGTGTGAAATTATGATGGATGATTACATGTGATGCAAATGAATTTAGTTTTGTAATTAGGTTATGAAATTTGTATTGGTAAATGGTAAATGTTAGATGTAATTTTGGTTTGTGAAATAATGGATATGTCCCATGATTAATTGGTTATATAATGTGATAGGAATTTGACTAGGAGATTATGTATGTATTTATATAGATATTCACTATACTTGGTTAAAATATTTGATGGTTGTTAATGATTTGTTCTTTATGGAATAGTTGTGAAATTATAGAAAAGTGGTTAATATGTTATATAAGAATGTATGTGTATTGATTTTGAAAGGTAATATGATTAGTTACATCATTCATCTATTTAAATGATTGATATGCTATATAGATTAACTAAGATGAACTATATGATATTGAATAGCACATAAAATGAATGACTAAGCATGTGGTTTAATTGTTTAATGATATATTAAAATGATTAAGCGTAAGGTGTGTTTGTTATTTGTTTAGTAAATGAAAACGAAATATTGAATGTCCTATTGTTTGATAAGTATAAGATAATAATGTATGTTCAAATTTATAAAGTTCAATATGATTTTGATGTAAAAGAAAATATGCAAATCCATTACATTTGAGCGATACAAGATACAAATACGAATTATGATTTGGAATTTAGATATGTGAGTTTAGTATGTTATGTATTGATTACCTTTATTCCTGAATGTATATGATATGTTATTTAAAAAAATTATATGCCTATTCTGAGTTGTGTCTTTTATGGTAATGCCTTGTAACCCTAGTCCGACGATGGATACGAGTTAGGGGTTTTTCATTTGATTGGTATCAGAGCTATGGTTTAGTCGGTTCTAGGACTACCATAACATATGTGAGTCTAGCTATACATGCCATATTAAATCTACGATAGTGTGATATCTCCCAACTCTAATGAAGATTATTTTAATGAGATAGAAAAGATTTTCAACTGAACTAATTCTGATAGTACAGAAGTAGATATTCAAATATTTGAGTGGAAATGTGCTGATGATGAATTAAGACTCATAAAGGTAAGAATCAAATTGTAAGGCATGTTGTTATTAATAAATGTTGTAACCATATGCGCATATAAGATGTGATATTTGAGTTATGATCGTTATTTGAAATGCTCTGTTCATGAAATAGTGATTTGAGTTTGCATATGAACAATGTGTTAAGAATAAAACTGATTAAAAGCAAAATTTTATTAAATGATTTGAGAACGTGAAATTAGTAATGAACTGACCATTTGTGATAGTATGTATTATGTGCAATTATGTGAGAGTTAAATTTGATGCTTTACTATCCTCACCCCCTTGTCAGAAAAATGTTACAATTTTATTATAAGAGTTGGAATGAATAAACTCACTAATGTGAAGTTTTAGAAACCTGTGTTTAAAAGATTAGTAATGTGGTCAGAAAGGAGAATGAATCAGCAAATGAAGACAGTACTAAAAGAGATATTGGGCAGTTCTGAAAACTATTCAGATGATGTAAAGACATTGTTAAAGAAGATGTTAACTTTGATTAAATGACTTGTTCAGGTATGTTATCTAAAGAAAGTTTTATCGTATGAGAACATTAGCTAAATATATTAATAGACGAAAGCATCGTTGATCTGTTTGGGTTATATTCGGCATTGTTATGTCTTCCTTTGATAATTTATTCCATGGTGTGGATATGAAAGTCGACGGTAAAATTTGCATGAGACTAATATTCTGTTCCTACTGGTTATTTCTCTGTTGAAAATACATGAAGATTATATTACTTCTGTTACTATGGATTTTCGTATTTATGAGCGACATTGTTCTTTCTAGATATTTCTGGGATATCATCAGAACTAATATTATTTTATATGAGTTGTAATTTTCAGATATTCTGTGTAACTCCAAATGTTGAAATTTTACTGTTCCGGTATTTTTATGATTCCATGTGATTATCTGCAAGAGATTTCTATTTGACAGAGATGACTATGTCTATTGCAATTATAATTTTTGGCTTCAAATGTGAGAATACAGTGGTACCTTCCTCAGAGTTATAGAAGATGTGTTTCTACAATGGTTGCTATTTAAATCATATTTGATTCCTTTCTGTGTTCAGATACTTCATTAACAGCTGGGATAATACTCATTATAAGATTGAGACATTGTTCCTAATAAAGCTCAATGATTTCTATATGGTTAAGGTGATTTTAGTATAATTCAAAGTTTCGATGATTAATATATTAGACAGCTTTATTATAAACTCTTTTCTAGTTCTCGTGAAAGTTCGACAGTGATAAAAGTGAAAATGATAGAAAATCAAGATTAATTTTTATAATGATATGTCTGGGGTCATCCTTCTAATGAGAATAAAGATTTCTTTGAAAAGATCAATTCAGTAGTTAATATGATTAGAATTATTTGATTGAAAAGTTAATTGGGATATAAGTGTTTGAATCTATCTACGAACTGGAAATAAACTTTGAACGTACATGTATGAATTGAAAGATAGTTTGAAAGAAAAATTTGTATTCTTAAAGACTCTGATGTACAGAAGATTGTTTTTCGAACGAGGTACGGACACAATGAGTTTCTAGTTATGCCTTTCGGACTTACTAATGCAGCTACTATTTTCATGAATATGATGAATCGAATCTTTAGACAATATCTTGATCGGTTTGTGGTATTATTCATAGACGACATTTTGATCTATTCCCCTGATGAAACCGAGCATGCCAAACATCTGAGATTTGTGTTATAGACTTTGCGAGATAAACAGTTGAAAGCAAAATTCAGTAAATGTGAGTTCTGGTTACGCGAAGGCAGTTTTCCAGGTTATGTTGTATCAGTATTGGGTATTCAGGTTGGTCCGAGTAAAAATTTCAGCGATACTTGATTGGAAATATCTAAAAAATGTCTTCGAAGTTCGAAGTTTTCTAGGACTTGCTGGTTATTACAGACAGTTTGTGAAAGGTTTCTCTATTATCGCGACACCTATGATGATGCTGTTACAGAAAGATGTTAAGTTTGAGTGGTCAGAAAAGTTTTGATTAGTTGAAAACTCTATTGACAAAAGCTTCAGTGTTAATTCAGCCAGAATTGGATAAAGAATTTGTTATTTACAGTGATGCATCTTTGAGTGGTCTAGGTTGTGTTTTGATGCAGAAATGAAAAGTTATAGCTTATGTCTCGAGACAGCTAAAACTACATGAACAAAACTATCCGACACACGATCTGGAATTAGCAGCTATTGTGTTTGCGTTGAAGATTTGGCGTCATTATCTGTTTGGTGAGAATTTCATGTTTATTCTGATCACAAAAGCCTGAAGTATTTAATGACTCAAAAAGATTTGAATTTAAGACAATGCTGATGGTTAGAACTGTTAAAAGATTACGAGCTAGTGATTGACTACTATCCGGGAAAGGCTAATGTTGTTGCTGATACTTTAAGTCGAAAGTCATTATTTACTCTGTGCACAATGAACGCGTATATGGTTATATCTGATGATGGTTAGATAATAGTTGAATTAAAATCAAGACCGTTGTTTGTTCGACAAATTTGTGATGCCTAGAAAGTTGATAATGATTTGTTAGCAAAGCGAGCTCAGTGTGAAACTAACGTTGAATCAGAATTCCGAGTTGATAAAAATGGTTGTTTGAGGTTTAAAACCGAATATGTGTTCTGAATAATTCAGAGTTGATTCAGATGATTTTGAATGAAGTTCATAGCAGTAGGTTATCTGTTCATTCGGGTAGTACGAAAATGTATAATGATTTGAAACAGTTCTTTTGGTGGCCTGGTATGAAACGAGACATATCTGATTTTTTTTTGAAATGCCTAGTTTGTTAGTAAGTGAAAGCCGAACATTAGGTACCTTCTAGGTTACTTCAGCCAATTATGATACCCAAGTGGAAATGGGACAGAGTCATGATGGATTTTGTATCTGGTCTACCGTTGACACCAATCAAGAAAGATGCAATCTGGGTTATTGTGGATAGATAGACCAAATCTACTCATTTTGTTTGAGACCCGAGGTTCACATCGCGATTTTAGAAGAAACTGCAAGATGCTTTAGGTACAAAACTACATTCTAGCACAGCTTTCCATCCGCAAACAGATGGTCAGTCCGAACGAATCATTTAAATACTTGAGGATATGTTAAGATGTTGCATCCTTGAGTTCAAAGTGAAAATAAGATACATGGGGTTGACTTGATTAAAGAAACTGAACAAAAATTGATAGTGATTCGAGATAGCTTGAAAGCTGCATCAGATCGTCAAAAGTCATATACAGATTTGAAACGTAAGGATATTGAGACTCAGATCAGAGATCAAGTATTTTTGAAAGTTTCACCGTGGAAGAAAATACCCAGATTCGATGGTAAAGGCAAGTAGAGTCTGAGATTTATTGGACCATATGAGATCATAGAGCGTTATCCAAACCTATTCACCGGAAAGATTTTCGGGGACGAAAATTCCTAAGGGCGGAGAGTTGTAACAACCCGATTTTGACCCTAATCGGAAAAGTGGTTTCAAGACCACAAATTTGAGTCTGAAAAATATTTTAAAATTATTCTTCGTGTTTATTATGTGTCAAATTGTTGGTGTTAAATTTTCGTGACTTAATTTTGTCGTTTAGGTGTCCGATTATATAAAAGGACTTAATAGCGTAAAATGTAAAAGTTACAAATTAAAGTGTAAAGTGCTAATTTGATAGTGGCTTTGTAATATGGAATCCTTAAAGGGCAATTAGCCCATTTTAAAAGTTAATGGATGGCATAGGACAACTTTTTCCATATTATTATGTTTTATAATTAAAACATTAAAAGGTTAAAATAGTAAACTTATTATAATTTATAATATATGTTAAAATAACATAAAATAAAACCATGTTGTCATTTTCCTTACTTAGCCGAATTGAACAAAAGAAAAAGAAAGAAGCAAACCTAGCATATTCGGCACTTTGGAGCTTGAATTTAGGTATGTGTTTTGTTCGGTTTTTGATAATTTTTATGTTTTTGAGATCGTTGCTATGAGATGTACAAAGCCCATATTTCAATTTTTGATTTTGATGAATATTTTGAGTTGAGCCACTGATGATAGCTTGTTGTTTGTGTTGTTTGATGATGAAATATGATATATATGTGTTAGATTAACATGTTTTGTCTTTGAATTTTTGATGAATTTGAACAATTAGGGCTAAAATGTGAAAATAATAAATTGAGGGGCTAAAATGTGAAATAAATGAAATAAATGGACTAGTATGAGAATAAGGAATATTCAGCCTAACTATGTTGTAGTGAGATTTTGCATATTTTGTGTTTTATGCAATAGGGATTAAATTGTGAAAAATGAGAAATATCAGGGGTAAAATTGAAATTTACCCATTTGTGTGTTTTTGGATGAATTTGGTTGAATATTTGATTTGATAAGTTTAATTTATATTAATTTAGATCAAGAAAAGAAACAATCGGATTTAGATCGAGGGAAAAGTAAAGTTGTCGACTAGTCGATCCATACTAGTTTTTCATCGTCCGAGATAAGTCTTTAAGCAATTAAACATCATTTATTTTTTATATAACTTAGTTTAATATGCTGTTTGGAATCTATTGATTCATAAAAGAGCTAGTCGAATGTGGTTGAGCATAGAAATATTGTATTTGAGTTTAATTCGACAGAGTTATATCATTTAAAAGTTTAAATGATCTATATGAAATATATGGAGTTTTTGTTATATGAATTGTGTACGATACAACATTTTAATAGTGATATTCGGGCTTTGAGCCTAGCAAGCTTTATGATGGTGAATGTAATCGGGCTTTATGCCTAGCAGGCTTATTGCTAGTGAATAATATCGGACCTTGAGTCTAGCAGGCCTTGTGCCGGTGTGTGATTCAGGCTTATGCCTAGCAGGTTTTATACCGGTGATTTATTTTCAAGCCTATGCTTATAAGATTTCAAGTTGATGTGGAAATTGAGCAAGTAAAATTGAGCTAAATAATCTTGTATATGTTCGGCGACATAGGTATGTACATATGTGGTGTTATATTAGATCTTGAATATTCGGCCATGAAGGTATGTACAAATGTGATATTATAAATGAATTTGTATATTCGTCAATACAAGTAAGTACATAGGTGATGTTAAATTTTGATCTTACATATTCGGCCATATAGATATGCATATTTGTGATTTTATATTTGATTTTCAATAATAAACCAAATGAGTGATGTTGGCTTATAAAGTGGAGTTTGATTCATGAGTATATATATATTGAGTGTTAACATATTTGAGATAATGTCATTTTGAGAGTGAAAAGTTGAATGATATTATGCTAAATGTGAATTATTGGCATTTGGCTCAGGTAACTCTTTTGTGTAAAAGTATAATTTATAAATAAATAAATGAGATGATATAATCGAGATAATGTACAACATTAATGTTATAATTTGGTTTGTCTTTAATGTTTTGGATTATTATTTTGAATGTTAAATTGCTTATGACTTATTAAGCTAAGTTAGCTTACTTTGTGTGTGTTTTGTCTACCTCTGTCTTATAGATTTTGGATATACGTTACGAGCTCGGGGATCGTCAGCAAGACTTATCACACTATTGATAGTTTCCTTTGGTATTTTTACTAATTTGATTTTGGGTATATGGCATGTGTAGCATAGTAAAAAGTCGAATGTGGATTAAGTACTTTTGTATGTAATTAATAGCCATGCGAAGATGGCATATCTTCTTTTGATCGATTGAATATTTATGTTTTTGGTTGTGATGGTCATTGGAAATAAGTTTATACTTATGCATATTTGTTTATGGTATGAGTTCATGATAGGTAAGTAAGTATGATGTTATAATTTGGACATGTTGAATTCGGTTTATGATATGTAAATGTATATGTGTTGTGCATTGTGTGATGGTTTGATTTGTTTATTAGATGGACTAAGGCTGAATGTGTATATATATATATATTGTGGTTGATGTTAAGTGAAAGGTTTGTACAGATAATTTTTGTGAGTATGTATATTAGTACGATGTGATTTGGTTTTATTATATATATATTTGAATGTGGAAATTAGGTATAAGGTTATGTTTAGTCAATAAGTCATTGGTAATTGAGTTTGTATTAATAGGGTTAAATATTTATGTATTCGCCATGGTATGAAATTATGATGGATGATTACATGTGATGTAAATGAATTTAGTTTTGTAATTAGGTTATGAAATTTGTATTGGTAAATGGTAAATGTTAAATGTAAATTTTGTTTGTGAAATAATGGATATGTCTCATGATTAATTGGTTATATAATGTGATAGGAATTTGACTAGGAGATTATGTATGTATTTATATAGATATTCACTATACTTGGTTAAAATATTTGATGGTTGTTAATGATTTGTTCTATATGGAATAGTTGTGAGATTATAGAAAAGTGGTTAATATGTTATATAAGAATGTGTGTGTATTGATTTTGAAAGGTAATATGATTAATTGCATCATTCATCTATTTAAATGATTGATATGATATATAGATTAACTAAGATGAACTATATGATATTCTAATAGCACATAAAATGAATTACTAAGCATGTGGTTTAATTGTTTAATGATATATTAAAATGATTAAGCGTAAGGTGTGTTTGTTATTTGTTTAGTAAATGAAAATGAAATTTTGAATGTCCTATTGTTTGATAAGTATAAGATAATAATGTATGTTCAAATTTATAAAGTTCAATATGTTTTAGTTGTAAAAGCAAAATATGCAAATCCATTCTGTTTGAGCGATACAAGATACAAATATGAATTATGATTTGGAATTTAGATATGTGAGTTTAGTATGTTATGTATTGATTATCTTTATTCCTGAATGTACATGATATGTTATTTAAAAAAAATTATATGCCTGTTTTGAGTTGTGTCTTTTAGTAATGACTCGTAACCCTAGTCTGACGACGGATACGAGTTAGGGGTGTTACAGATAATTTCTGATAGGGATCCTCATTTCACGTTTCGGTTTTGGAAAAAGCTACATGAAGCTCTGGTTACAAGATTGGACTTCAGTACTGCGTTGCATACTCAGACTAACGGTCAGTCAGAGAGGGTGATTTAGATACTGGAGGATATGTTGACAAGTTTCATAATTGACTTCCGAGGCAGTTGGGAGGATTACCTGCCACTAGCTGAGTTTGCTCATAACAATAGCTATCAGTCTAGCATTCATATGGCACCTTGCGAGGCATTATATGGTCGTAGGTTTCACACTCCTTCATGTTGGACTGAGTTGGGTGAGCGACGTATTCTAGGCCCTGAACTAGTTTCTGATACAGAGGACAAAGTTAAATTGATCCAAAACTGGCTGAAAGCGGCATCAGAGAGATAGAAATCCTATGCGGATCTGAAGCGTCGAGAGATTGAGTATTCTGTGGGGGACTTCATTTTTCTCAAGGTCTCGTCATGGAAGAAGGTACTGAGGTTTGGACGTAAGGGCAAGTTGAGCCCTAGGTTTATTGGGCCTTACCGTATTTTGAAGCGAGTGGGACCAGTTGCCTACCAGTTGGAGTTACCTTCAAAGTTGGATCTGATTCACGATGTTTTCCATGTCTCGATATTGAGGCATTATCGATCTGACCCCACGCATATTGTTTCGGTTGAGGAGATCGAGGTTAGGCCGGATCTGACCTTTGAGGAAGAGCCAGTTCAGATATTGGATCGCGTTGTAAAGGTTCTAAGAAGAAAGTCCATCCTACTGGTTAAGGTTCTTTGGCGTAATCATAGTTCTGAGGAGGCCACGTGGGAGCCTGAGGATGCGATGCGACAACAGTATCCTCATCTATTCTGATCAGGTAAAATTTTGAGGCCGAAATTTTCTTTTAGGGGGGTAGAGTTGTAACACCCCAAAAAAATCCTTTACAATTATTCTTGTATGTTGGTGATACAAATATCTGTCTGCTTCAATGGTTAATAGTTCTGGTAGTGTCTAAGAAGTCTTGGGTTCAAGCCTTGACTTGAGTAAAATTTTTGTTTTTATGTGAATAAAGCATTGCTCTCGTTCAGTAGGCTTTTATTTTAATGTTGGTAAGTTTATAACAGAATGGGCCTGCTGGTCTGGTAGTTAAGTGGAGTGTTGGTGTGAAGGAGGTCTTGTGTTTGAGTCTGTACTTGGGCACTATTTTTGCTGCTTGTGCCGTGTGAGTGTTTGGTTTAGCCAAAAGACTGATGTCGTTGAGTGTTGGAGTGTTTTTAGGAGTAAATTAGAGGGATGATGGGGGAATATCCAGAATTTCATTTCTTTTTGTTATTTTCAAATTCCCCAAAAGTTTCCATCTCCCTTCTGACGTTATTCTCTTCATTCCCTCTGCCGAATTTTTGGCACTTTGTTCTATTCTTTCTAATGTTTGTTGTTCTCGTCACTCTGCCAAATTTCTGCATTGAGTTGTTCCTTCTCTATTGCCGAAAATATGTTTTTCCAAACCCATTCTTATTTTTTTTCCTTTTCCAATCCGTTTCTGTCATGCTATGGTTGTTCTTCTCTGTTCGATAGGTTTTGTTTATTGTTAAACTCTAACGTTTTTCTGATTATCAGTTAAGAGGGGCTTCCTAAGATGTTTAGGAACTAATCAAGGGACTGTTCATCATTCCCAATCAGTGAGCTAGGCTCGTAGAATTTGCTAGTATTCGATTGAAGGTAAGAGTGGTTACTTTTTAGATAAAAACCTAAGTTTAAGTTCATTTTAAATGCGCGTTAAAAACGATTATTTAAACCTTTATTATGCGATTATAAGTATTGGAGTGCTCAGTGATCGTTTGGGCTTCAATCGGAATCAGGTGTGTGTGTACCCGAAACATTGAAAATGTGACTCGGCGAAAAGCCGAAAAAGCATATTGTCGTCGCCATACGGATGTGTGGTAGCCCGTGTGGTAAGCCGTGTGAGGGGACATGGCCGTGTGATCGACGAACCAGGCCGTGCGCACATGACACAGGCGCATGACACGACCGAGTGATGGCCGGCGAGGCCATGTATGAGACATGGCCTCAACCAATTGGGCAGTGTGGCCCACATGGGTGAACCACATGGGCATATGGGATGTTGGGCCAGGTCGTGTAATCCACACGGCAAAGGACAAATTGGGCTGTATGGGCCACACGGGCAGACAACATTGGCGTGTGAGCCCATTTTCACTAATTTATTGCTAAGGTTGCACGGGTCGCCCGAGACGACTGTGAACCTACTATAGGGTCGATAAGATTACCTAGACCCCTAACTGAATGACAATTGAAACACCCCCAAACCCGGCCCACAAGCCTTGACCGGATCTGGTTTGTTCCTTGAGTAAAACATTTCAGAAACTTGTTTGTTACTTTGAAAATTTGGGTGGTTTTGAAGAAAATTTGATTTGTGTTGAGTTCGAAGGAAAAACGGTGTTGTTCTTGAATACTAGATTTTATTAAAACCTTATTATTATATTTCAAAAACTATAAGTTAAAAAAAATGCCAAGTTGTTTTAGGGTTTACCATTAAATTGAAAATTGTTGGTGTTAAAGTGTCAAAACATTTAGAATTTATTTTTAAGAAAAGTTACTTAAACTTTGATTGGATAAAAATCGTATCATACTAAAACAAATAAAATGCATGCATCAACAGTTTAATAGTAAAGGCCTTATTACTTCAAAACCCGAAATAAATCCAAAATACTTAAATATAAAAAAACTAAAAATAACATAACACTGAGCTGAGCATGGCCACCACTAAGTTCCTGCCGACCCGGTCCATCTACTGAGTGTCACCTGAAAAGATATCCCACAAAGGGGTGAGTCAACAGACTCAATGTGCAATAACCAACACAAATTCCCAATCGATTTATGTATGTCAAATCATACATAGCAAGTATAGGCAATGATGCAAACTCGAACCCAAACCTAAATAACCATCCTCTACACATCACCCGTACCAGCAAATCACACCGTGGGGATTACTAAATCGACCCTCCCTCCGCTACACACCATCGAAGGCAGTCGCTGCAGACGACTTGCACATCGCCCTTATAAATTGTGGCATAGCCACTAGATAATGTGACAAGGTCACCAGATAACATTTTGTGACATAAGTAACCACATTCAGATTATGTGACATGAGTCACCAGATATTGTGGTAAAAACCACCAGATCACTTCCCCTTTTCATAATCACCCATATGCCCATGCACAATACAATACATGCAAAATCATGCCATATATCTTATTCCATGTTCATAACGAATTCACATATATGTCATATTCAATATTCATAATACTATTAACATAATATATTAAAGGTGAACGTATCTGAGTACTCTGTACCATCGTATGGTACCTTTAGCCACATCTTTCATATTTTCATTAACACATATATTAAATCAATACCATAAATCTATCAAAAATTGGTGTGGGGCTACACACCTGGTTACTATCGTGTTCACGAAATCCCGAAAGTCTACCAGAACAGATTGTACTCATTCCTAATAACCAATGTCAGAATCGGCTAGTCACTAATACTTAATATAGCCTTGGCCGAATATTCATATTCACTTACGTCACGAATCTAAATCCCGAAATCGCTATCTGCTAGTGGAGATGTCAAAATACCTATAGGCTCATGTTAGATCTGATTTTAGATCCGATTTTCAATCACTTAATGAACTTAATAAAGGGCCTTCGGCCTAAGATCATACTTTACTTACCTTGGATAACCCATCCCGAATGGTCTCCCCTAGAAGTCGGCTACAATAGAAATCCCGAAAGATCCTTCATTGTTTCGGTCAAAGAACATTAATGGGATTAGTTCCTAGATTTTTGGCTAAAAGAAAAAGGATTGAAAATCGAATAACATTTGATCTTACCCTTAATATTGAAATCGACTGCACTACTGCCTGACATCACCGAGATATTCGGCTATGTAGACTAGATAGTGATCAATAGGTTTTGGCTTTTGGGGGTTTAATGAGCAATCGGCTAGGGGTTATTGGTATATTCAGCTTTTGATAGATTGGTGAAAAGAAGAAGAGAAAATTGGTTGAGACTTGATGCGACTTCATTCAGATGACAAGAGGGAGGTTTGGCCAACACTAAAGAGGAAAGAAAGGATGCTCAGAAGAATTCGGCAATGGTGAGTTTGAGGGAGAGATTTTGGCTTAGGTAAGGTAAAAGACAAAAAAGAGAAAGTGACAGGTTTTGGAGAGAAAGGAGTAATCGAAAGAGAGGCTAAATGTCTTCATGAAATTTGGCTATTCCTCCCTACTAACTTGACCGAAAATGACACCAAGATAACCCCTTGGCCAGCCAACTCTCTTTCCCCTATCAAATCCTACTTTTTCCTTCTATTTTCACTTTTCTTTATCCATTCAAAATTATCTAAATAAATCAACCATTATCCTTTGCCCTTAGCCGAATTTTAAAAGGAATTTGACCACATCTAAAGCTCATCCTCTTAAAGTCCATGTGCCGTCCACTACCTCTCCTTCTTGCTGCAAAATAAAACTCCCTTTTGCTTCCCTTGCTGCTCGAACCTAGGCCCTATTACACAGCTTGTGGCGTCACTTACTAAGGCTTTAAGTGGCGCCTCCTTGCCACTTTAACAAGCCCATTTCCATGTCCAATTTCCCTTACAATTTTTCTTAAGGCCTCATTTGCCTAGCTCCTCTTTAAAACTTAAAATCTGATATTTTCTAAGGCATTTACCTACACTTTGAATTTCTCAAAAATTCATACAACACATTCAAACACACATAGGCATGCTACTTCATACAATTAAGCAAAAATGCACAAGCCCAAAATCCCGGATATTACAGTTCTACCCCCTTAAAATAATTTCGACCTCAAAATTACCTGGCTAAAATAAGTGAGGGTATTGTTGTCGCATTGCTTCTTCCAGCTCCCACGAAGCTTCTTCCGATCCATGATTACGCCATAATACTTTGACTAAAGGAACTGATTTCCTTCGCAATACTTTCACATCTTACTCCAAGATCTGAATTGGCTCCTCCTCGTACGACAAATCTGGTCTCAGTTCCACCTCTTCAACTGGCACTACATGAGATGGATCCGATCGGTAACAACGTAGCATAGAAACATGGAATACATCGTGCATCTGCTTCAACTCTGGAGGCAACTCCAACTGGTATGCCACTGGTCCAACTCGCTTCAATACCCGATAAGGTCCTATAAACCTAGGACTTAACTTCCCTTTGCGACCAAATCTCATTACCTTCTTCCAAGGTGAAACTTTAAGAAACACGTAATCTCCCACAGCAAACTCAATCTCCTTCCGCTTAAGATCTGCGTATGACTTTTGCCTGTCAGAAGCCTCCTTCAACTGTGTCCGAATCACCTTAACCTTTTCTTCTGATTCTGCCACAATTTCTGGACCCAAAATCTGATGTTCCCCCAATTCCGTCCAACATGTAGGAGTGCGACACTTTCGTACATATAGCGCTTCGTACGGTGCCATCCGAATACTGGCTTGATAGCTGTTATTATATGCAAATTTCGCTAAAGGCAAATATTCTTCCCAACTTCCTCTGAAGTCTATCACACAGCCCCTCAACATATCCTCTAACACTTGGATCACTCGCTCAGATTGACCGTCCGACTGCGGATGGAATGCCATACTGAAATCCAACCTGGTACCCAAAGCTTGATGTAGCGCCTACCAAAATCGAGACGTAAACCTCGGGTCTCTATCTGAGATAATCGACACCGGCACTCCGTGCAGCCTCACGATCTCAGCTACATACAACTTTGCCAATTTCTGTAGAGAATAGTCAACCCGCACTGGTATAAAATGTGCAGATTTTGTCAATCGATCTACTATCACCCATACCGAGTCCTTCTTAGTAGGCGTAAGGGGAAGCCCACTAACGAAGTCCATGGTAATTCTCTCCCACTTTCATTGCGGAATCTTTATCGGTTGAAGCAATCCTGATGGAACTTGGTGTTCAGCTTTAACTTGCTGACACGTTAAACATTTCCCTACAAATTCGGTAACTTCCCGTTTAAGACCAGGCCACCAAAACTGTTCCCGTAAATCCTTGTACAACTTACTACCTCCAGGATGCATAGCATAAAGGCTACTATGCGATTCCTGAAGAATTCTCTGCCTTAACTCCTTATTCTTAGGCATACAGACCTTACCCTTGAAACACAATACTCCCTCACTGTTAACACCATAATCCTCTAACTCTCCATTCTGTACTTGCTGTAGCTTAGCACTTAGATCATCATCCGCCAACTGACTCTCTTTCACCTCATTCAGCCATGACGGCTTGACCTGCAATTCTGCCAGCAAACTTCCATCATCATAGAGGCTCAAATGTGCAAACATTGCCCTTAACTCCGTCACTACTTTTTGACTTAGGGCATCTGCCACCACATTCGCCTTGCTCGGGTGATACTCTATAGAACAATCATAGTCCTTCAATAATTCCACCCACCTTCGCTGTCTCAGGTTCAACTCTTTCTGAGTTAGCAGATACTTAAGGCTCTTATGGTCTGTATAAATCACTGACTTTTCTCTATATAAATAGTGCCTCCATACCTTAAGAGCAAAGACCACTGTCGCTAATTCCAAGTCATGCGTCGGGTAGTTAACTTCATGTGGCCTTAATTGTCGAGAAGCATAAGCAACTACCTTCCGTCCTGCATCAAAACACATCCCAATCCTATATGAGAAGCATCATAATACACCATGTAATCTTTTTCTACCTCAGGCTGAATCAAAACCGGAGCTTTAGTCAAAACCCTTTTAAGCTTCTCAAAAGCTCTCCTGTTACTTATCTGACCATACGAAAGGTACCTCCTTTCTCAACAACTTTGTCAAAGGTGTGGCTATTGAGGAGAACCCTTCCACAAACCTTCTGTAGTAGCCTGCCAATCCCAAGAAACTATGAACCTCAGCCACAGGTTTAGGTGGTTTCCAATCTAGCACTGCCTAAATCTTCCGAGGGTCCACCCTTATCCCTTCAACAGATACTACATACCCTAAAAAAGTAACTTCCTTAAGCCAAAATTCACACTTGCTGAATTTTGCATATAGCTTCTTTTCCCTTAACACTTGCAGCACAATCGGGAGATGCTCATCATGCTCTTCCTCAGACTTAGAATACACTAGGATGTCATCTATGAATACAACACGAATCTATCCAAGTAAGGTTGAAAAACCCAGTTCATCATATCCATGAATGCGGCTGGGGCGTTCGTTAATCCGAATGACATTACTAAGAACCCATAATGACCGTATCTTGTCCGGAAAGCTGCCTTATGGATATCTGCCTCCTTCACCTTAAGCTGATGATATCCAGACCTTAGATCTATCTTTGAGAATACCGCGGCCCCCTTAAGTTGATCGAACAAGTCGTCTATCCTTAGCAACGGGTACTTGTTCTTGATGGTCAACTTGTTCAACTGACGATAATCTATGCACATACGCATAGTTCCGTCCTTCTTCTTTACAAACAAGACTGGTGCTCCCCATGGAGACACACTGGGTCGAATAAACCCATGATCAAGCAACTCTTGGATCTGAGCCTTGAGCTCAACCAACTCCTTTGGTGCCATTCTGTACGGGGCAATTGACACAGGAGCTGTACCCGGTAGCAAGTCAATTTCGAACTCCACTTCCCTATTCGGGGGTATTCCAGTTAACTCCTCCGAAAAAATATCCACAAATTCTCTTACTGTTCTAACTCCACTAACTCCCCCTTCTTTCGCATCCAAAGCACTAACGATAGCCAAAAATGCCTTGCACCCTTTCCGAACCATCTTATCAGCCTTTAAAGTAGAGAATACGTTAGACAAGTAGTTTCTTCTTTCTCCTATCTTAATTATCGCCTCATCCTCCGGGGTCCTTAACTCCATTCGCTAGCTGTGCAATCTAATACAGCCCGATGTTCCACTAGCCAGTCCATGCCAAGGATGAGATCAAATTCTCCGAAGGGTAGTTCCATCAAGTTGGCAGGAAATACCACTCCCTGAAGCTTTAGAGGTACACTCCGAAATATCTTATTCACCACTACAGTTTGACCTAATGGGCTCACTACAGTCATCTCCCTATTAGAAAGTTCAGAGGCTATGCCTAGTGTTTCAATTACTCTACATGCAACATAAGATTGGGTAGAGCCAACATCAATTAAAGCAAAGTAAGGCTTGTCAGCTATAAGGAACGTACTGGTTATGACGTCCGGTGCGTCTCCATCCTTCCTCCGGTGAACTGCATACACCAGACCGGTTGTCTTGCCTCTGTATTACCAACACCTCTGCCCGGTGTTCCCCAACCTCTTCTAGCATCGTTACCTCTGCCAATCAGACCACGGTCCCGCGGTGGCTGCTGTCCACCTCTTCCAGCATGATTAAAACCCAGACCTACTGGTCGGCTCCCATCTATTTTCATTAGACAGTCCTTAATCATGTGGTCCTTGGACCCACACTTGAAACATCCCCCTGTCTTCTTCCAACACTCTCCTAGATGCATCTTTCTACACTGAGCACAAGTACGATACTGCCCTCCAGTCACAACCTACTGACCTCGCGGCCCATCAACTCTAGACCTTTTTGCACATTCTCGGATGACCCTGATGATCCAAAACCTCTTTTTTTCCTATTTCGATCCGTATTCTGTCTCACAGATTCTTTAATTCCTTCAACTACCTTAGCCTTCTCTACCAACACGGTAAATTCTCGCTCCTACTGTGGAGCTACCAACAACTTCAGGTCATCCCTCAGTCCGTCCTCAAACCGGACACATCGCTCATGCTCCGTAGCCACGATTCCTCGAGCATACTGGCTCAACCTTAAGAATTTCGCCTCATACTCCGCTACGGACTTATTTCCCTAAACTAGTCTCAAAAACGCCTTCCTCTGCGCATCAACATAACTAGTTCCAACGTACTTCTTCTGATATACCGCCTTAAAGTATTCTCAAGTAAGATCATCTGCGGCAGCACCTTCCCGAACTGTGAGCCACCATTGGTATGACTCATCACGGAGTAGTGACACTACCCCTTTCAGTTTCTCCTCGTGATCAGTCCAAATCATCCATAATTCGCTCGTAAACCCGACCAATACTCGGTAGTATTGGCGCCACACTAGATATACCACGAAAAAACTCAGCTCCATTAGCTCAAAGTCGCTCAGGTACAGACTTTCGAGCTCCCATGCCTCCACTTGCTCCAGCCACCCTTTCCAGAACTCGCAGTATCGCCTGTGATATTGCATCATCCCCCGTCTGATCCTGATATTCCACATCAGCGGCTGAAGGTGGTGGCATTTCATTTTTGGACCCTTGACCAGACCTAACGGGTTTCGACACGGTCATTTGGCCTCTACTACGACCACGCACATTACGACCACGTCCCTAGAATTCATGCTTCTGAATCGCGTTTATCTGGTCAAAGAATTTTATGAATTAGTTTTTGTTCCACTGATTTATCGCGAACAGCCTTATGTTCAACTGTTCTAAGGAGTAGTTCTTTCGGATACACACATACAGTCTCAAATTCATTCATTCAATCATCACATTCATGAACTTGCGTTCATTACAGAAGAGTGTTGTGGTTGTCATTGTTGTTGTTTTCCACTACCCAAGGGTATTTCCGTAATTTTATCCTATAGGGGTATTTTGGTAATTTTTCAAATTAGGGTATTTGAAAATTTCGCAAAGTAGAGATTTCTGGTATTTTTACAAAATTGAAATACTTGGTAAGAAGATTCAAGGGTAATATGGTAATTTTAGAATCTGGAGGTATTTTTATAATTTTACAAGCCAGGGGCATTTTGGTAATTTTGCAAAATATGGTTTCCGGTGACTTTTCAAAGCAAGGGTATTTTTAGAAATTTTTTTAATTCAGGGTATTTGGGCAACTTTCCATACTGAGGGTATTTTAGTAATTTGTACAGGTTAGGGGTAATTTGGGCAACTTGCAAACCAAGGGTATTTTGGTTATTTTTAAATCAAGGGTACTTTGGAATTTTATAATCACGGTTTGACTTTAGAATTTTACAAAACAAGGTGACTAGTCCCTTTCGGGTTTTAATTATTGAATTTAGCCTGTGATTGAGTCCTCTTGGTTAGGGTGAACCGTCACTACGCACCAGTTAGGATTCGAGCGAAGAAGAGGTGAGTCACTAGGACTACTTAAATACCAGGCTCTCCCTGAATCCAATCCTAGACATGCGCACAATGGTTGCCACACCCTAACTCGGTGACTCAGTCATAGGTTGGTTTAGTTAGGGTTTAAAGTTTTATGTAATTCTGTGTTGGAGTAAGCTAATCCTAGGGTTCAATAACTTGATATACTAATCTACGTTCCCGTTATACCCGCATACAAGTCATACAATAAATCATACAACAGTTTGGGGTACTTACCTGGTGGACTTCGGGTCAGAGACTTAGGTGCCATGCCAGAAAACCTGCTCATTCCTTAGAAAAATCCAATTTCAAAAGAAAGAAAACGTTTTGGGCCCAAAAAGCCTTCAAGGAAGAGTTTTGAACCGGGCTCTGATACCAAGCTAAAACACCCCCAAACCCGGCCTACAAGCCTTGACCGGATCTGGTTTGTTCCTTGAGTAAAACATTTCAGAAACTTGTTTGTTACTTTGAAAATTTGGGTGGTTTTGAAGAAAATTTATTTATGTTGAGTTCGAAGGGAAAACGGTGTTGTTCTTGAAGACTAGATTTTATTAAAATCTTATTATTATATTTCAAAAACTATAAGTTAAAAGAAATGCCGAGTTGTTTTAGGGTTTACCATTAAATTGAAAATCGTTGGTGTTCAAGTGTCAAAACATTTAGAATTTATTTTTAAGAAAAGTTACTTAAACTTTGATTGGATAAAAATCGTATCATACTAAAACAAATAAAATGCATGCATCAACAGTTTAATAGTAATGGCTTTATTACATCAAAGCAAAACCCGAAATAAATCCAAAATACTTAAATATAAAAAAAAACTAAAAATAACATAACACTGAGCTGAGCATGGCCACCACTAAGTTCCTGCCGACCCGTCCATCTACTAAGTGTCACCTGAAAAGATATCCCACAAAGGGGTGAGTCAACAGACTCAATGTGCAACAATCAACACAAATTCCCAATCGATTTAGGCATGTCAAATCATACATAGCAAGTTTAGGCAATGATGCAAACCCGAACCCAAACCTAAATAACCATCCTCTACACATCACCCGTACCAGCCAATCACACCGTGGGGATTACTAAATCGACCCTCCATCCGCTACACACCATCAAAGGCAGTCGCTGCAAACGACTTGCACATCGCCCTTATAAATTATGGCATAGCCACCAGATAACGTGACAAGGTCACCAGATAACATTTTGTGACATAAGTCACCACATTCAGATTATGTGACATGAGTCACCAGATATTGTGGTAAAAACCACCAGATCAATTCCCCTTTTCATAATCACCCATATGCCCATGCACAATACAATACATGCAAAATCATGCCATATATCTTATTCCATGTTCATAACGAATTCACGTATATGTCATATTCAATATTCATAATACTATTAACATAATATATTAAAGGTGAACGTACCTGAGTACTCTGTACCATTGTATGGTACCTTTAGCCACATCTTTCATATTTTTATTAGCACATATATTAAATCAATACCATAACTCTATCAAAAATTAGTGTGGGGCTACACACTTGGTTACTATCGTGTTCACGAAACCCCGAAAGTCTACCAGAACAGATTGTACTCCTTCCTAATAACCAATGTCAGAATCGGCTAGTCACTAATACTTAATATAGCCTTGGCCGAATATTCATATTC
This sequence comes from Gossypium rotundifolium, assembly GCA_025506655.1. Classification (NCBI taxonomy): domain Eukaryota; kingdom Viridiplantae; phylum Streptophyta; class Magnoliopsida; order Malvales; family Malvaceae; genus Gossypium; species Gossypium rotundifolium. The sequence continues at coordinate 113,995,505 of CP106730.1, forward strand.
ACTTACCTTGTGGATCTAAATCCCAAAATCGCTATCTGCTAAGGGAGATGTCAAAATACCTATAGGCTCATGTTAGATCCGATTTTCAATCACTTAATGAACTTAATAAAGGGCCTTCGGCTTAAGATCATACTTTACTTACCTTGGATAACCAATCCCGAATGGTCTCCCCTAGAAGTCGGCTACAATAGAAATCCCAAAAGATCTTTCATTATTTCGGCCAAAGAACATTAATGGGATTAGTTCCTAGATTTTTGGCTAAAAGAGAAAAGATTAAAAATCGAATAACATTTGATCTTACCCTTAATATTGAAATCGACTGCACTATTGCCTGACACCACTGAGATATTCAGCTATGTAGACTAGATAGTGATCAATAGGTTTGACTTTTAGGGTTTAATGAGCAATCGGCTAGGGGTTATTGGTATATTCGACTTTTGATAGATTGGTGAAAAGAAGAAGAGAAAAAGGGTTGAGACTTGATGCGACTTCGTTCGGATGATAAGAGGAGGTTCGGCCAACACAAAGAGGAAAGAAAGGATGCTCGGAAGAATTGGCAATGGTGAGTTTGAGGAGAGATTTGACTTAGGTAAGGTAAAAGAAAAAAAAGAGAAAGTGACAGGTTTTGGAGAGAAAGGAGCAATCGAAAGAGAGGCTAAATGTCTTTATGAAATTTGGCTACCCCTCCCTACTAACTTGACTGAAAATGACACCAAGAGAACCCCTTGGCCGGCCAACTCTCTTTCCCCTATCAAATCCCACTTTTTCCTTCTATTTTCACTTTTCTTTATCCATTCAAAATTATCTAAATAAATCAACCATTATCCTTTGCCCTTAGCCGAATTTTAAAAGGAATTTGACCACATCTAAAGCTTATCCTCTTAAAGTCCCTGTGCCGTCCACTACCTCTCCTCCTTGCTGCAAAATAAAACTCCCCTTTGCTTCCCTTGCTGCTCAAACCTAGGCCCTATTACACAGCTTGTGGCGTGACTTACTAAGGCTTTAAGTGGCTCCTCCTTGCCACTTTAACAAGCCCATTTCCATGTCCAATTTCCCTTACAATTTTTCTTAAGGCCTCATTTGCCTAGCTCCTCTTTAAAACTTAAAATCTGATATTTTCTAAGGCATTTACCTACACTTTGAAGTTCTCAAAAATTCATACAACACATTCAAACACACATAGGCATGCTACTTCATACAATTAAGTAAAAATGCACAAGCCCAAAATCCCGGATATTACAACGGTTATATCCATACTTGATATGTGTATATATATATGACTGTATATTGAGCATGTTGTTTGTATTGTACAATATATATGTGATATACCATTATTGGGCATGACATAACTATACAATCCATTGCATAGGGATGGGTTGATATTGATTGGAGGAAGTGTACTGAAAGGCTTCGAGCCTAATTTACTGGCAGCACAGCTACAAATTATTGTCTAGTGCCGCATTCGATACTATTTGGAGTGTAGGGATGGGTGTGTTGATTATATCCCCACATGGAGTGTAAGGTTAGACGGAGATAGAAAAAAGAGGCTGGTTGGGTAAAATTTTTTGATTGCATATCTATTACTGTTACTGTACTATGATAGGCTAAGGTCCTAATGCATACTGTTACTGAAATGGGTTACGGCCCAAACTGGACTGATACTGAAATAGGGCTTAGTCCCAAACTCTGATTATTTGTATATTAACTGTTTATTTTATATGGGGGTTACACACTGAGTTTACGAAAACTAACCCTTCTGTTTAATCTGTACAAGTAATCCCCAGACATAGATGGATCGGTGCAGCGGAGGATTCAGCGGTGGCCACACGACTCCTTCTACACTATTTGATACTTAATCATGATTTTAAGTTTATGTGGGTATTTTTCTGTAATAATGGCCTCTACGGATTTTTGGTTTAAATTTGGATTTTATATTGCTTTATGTTTTATAACTACTAGTGGTAGGAGAAACTCGGGTTTTCAAAAGAGATGAATGTTTTATCAAGCAAATTATTTTAAAAGCTTCAGCAAAGTATAACATTTTAGGAAATGAATGACGTTTTGAAAATGGATAACGTTTTGAAAACAAATGACACGATTTCGAGTTCACATAAGATAATAAAGAGTGCTTTGAACGGAGAAAAGGTCTTACCATTGTTGCGATTTCAAAAGCACTACCATGTGACATCGCCAGATTCAGCCATAACGTCTAGGCCAGGTTTGGGATGTTACACTTAAATTCAAATTAAAACTTGACCCGTATATAGAAGATCGTCCTCCAACAAGTGAGATATACTGATATTTATTAAAAGGATCACATTGAGAATATGGTGCTCAAAACATTTTTGCACATGATTGGATGAAGATAGAACATTAGGTAACGCGTTCCCCTACTCAACATCACCCCAACTGTGCATAAAGCTCACTACATTATTCCCAGATAAGGAATGTGTTGTGATCATCACATCATCATCTTCAACTAATTCAATTAGAGCATAAATGACTAGCTTTGAAGATGCCATAAATATATAAAATAGAGTGGACACTACCTTCTCACATTGAGCGATGATTTTCCTACTAATTCTTGCTTTCAATTCTTTTATTTTCATGTTCTTATTGAACATCATATTTAACAACCGTCTCGAATCAAATACAATACTATTTTTAGTAAATGAACTTATCCGTTTTAATGAACCACAACATTGAATTTACAGTCTATCTTCTTAAACCAACCTGCATATGTAGAAAAATAATAGAACAATATAACTGCACACTAATAACATTATCAATTCCAACACTGCAAATTAACCAAATTAAAAAAATAATTTTAATAAAAGGCAACTAAGAAAAGAAAACTTACTTTAACAAAATAGGGAGTTTAAAGAAAAGAACTTGTGAGAATATTTCTAAGGGAGAAATAGAAGAGGCAGTTATATAGACTGCATTAGGGTGTTTTCATAAATTTATTCTCAATTTTGGAATCCTATAGTCTAAAACTACCACTTGACATGCTATTTCAGAAAAAAATAATTTATTAAAGCGCCATGTGGCGAGATGTTGTCAGGGACTAGGGTTTTTATGGACTTAAGGGAGTAGACTAGATAATTTAAAAAAATTGAAATTTTTGTTCAATGGATACTTTAATTATTTGTAGGGTAAGGGTTTGAAACCGCGCCTAAATCGGTTATTATAGAAAAAAAAAATTTGTTATTTTGCTATTTCAGAAAAAAATAATTTATTAAAGCGTCATGTGGCGAGATGTTGTCAGGGACTAGGGTTTTTATGGACTTAAGGGAGTAGACTAGATAATTTAAAAAAAAATTGAAATTTTTTGTTCAATGGATACTTTAATTGACTGTAGGGTAAGGGTTTGAAACCGCGCCCTAAATCGGTTATTATAGAAAAAAAAAATTTGTTATTTTGAAACCATTGTTTAAGGGGGCACTTTTAGAAACAAATATTTTTTTTTAAATATTGAAATCTCCATGTAATGGGGCACTTTTAAAATAGAAAAAAAATATTTCTTTTATATCATAAACGAAACATGCAGAAGTCGGGTGAAATTTCCTTTTTTATATCTTGAAATCGTCATGTAAAGAGACCTTTTTAAAATTTTAAAAAATATTTTGTATATAAGAATTAAGAAACGACGTGCCAAAGCCGAGTGAATTTGCCTTTTATATCTATAACAAAATATATATATTATTGTGAAATTGTCAAATGACACGGAAGTTTCAACTAAATTTAACACGTGTCCATCACAAAAATATTTATTATTATTATTATAAAACCGCCATGTAAAGAGGTAATTTAAAAAAATTCATGTGAGAGAAAATTGCAATTTTTTTCTAAATAAACTGTAACATGCCATATTTTTCTAACTAGTTTTTAGAAGTAATATTTTTATAATAAATTGTTAAAATTCCTACCAATGAATTTGCTGAAATCAAGCCTATTATAGTGTTTGAATGTATGAGATATGTGGAGAGTAGTATTATTTCAAAGTTGAGCATGGCAACTGGTGTCTTGACCCTAACAATTATGACACATTTTATCACACTCAAGTCTATTAACACATAAATATCAATGGCTTCATTGAAAATTTAGTTTCAATATTTTAGTCTTCTATTCAACAATCAATATCTCTTGTATTTAAATTTCCAAATTGCAGACAACTTTGTTGATGCAGTTGTCCTGTCCATGTGAACTCCCACATATTGTAAATAAGCTCACAAGATAGAATTGAACGCCTATATATTAACCATTATTGGGCTTTAGATTATTTTTTTATAGAACGTCTATAATGCTACCTTGAAATCATCTCTTCTAATGCTAAATGCTATCTTTGTAATGATCTGGTTAGACTATCTTCTCGTTATTTAATCTCCTCTTCAATTCCAATTATGTGTGTCTCAACCTTTTTTTTTTTTTAAAACGAGTCTATTTTGATTTTGAAAACGAAAAAATCGGGAGTCGCCACCCATCTTTTTTGATGAGGTGCGATCAGGTCACCTTGTAATTCAATCATTTTAATAAAAGTTTAAATTTATCAAACAATGATTTTTCGGTCTACAAAATCTAAAAAACAGGTTCGGGAGTCGGTTACGCGCGAGAAAGGATTAGCACCCTCGGTACACCCAAAAATTGGTACCTAGCTGATTAATTGATGTCTTTAGTGTCGAAAATTAAAAATTTGAAGAAATTTTAAAATACGATCCTTTATTATGAAATTGAAGATTTTTTTTTGAGAACAGTGCATATTTCACATTAATCGAGAAAAAGAATTACGTCCTATAAGTTATGACATAATGTCTTAAATTCTCGATAAGAGTAGACGTCGAAAAATTTTATTTTGAAAGATGTTTGATTATCTCGGATTTAGAAAGAAGTCATATTCCGTAAGTTAGAACACGAGCTCTTCGTAATTCCCGAGATTATAAAATTTTAAAAACATTTGTGTGTTTGGATTTATCGAAAAAGTCGAAACCCGGAAAGTTAGGGAACGAACCTTTCAAATTTAAAATTACGATATATTGTTTATTTAAAACAACATTTTTAGTGTACCGGAAAATCGTAACACGATTTCGTAGTAAAATGTGAAATAAATTACGATACTAATATGCATAATGAATAATAATAAATGCATTAATGTAAATGACAATAATCTGAAAAAAATAAAAATAAGATAAAAAACTAATAGTGAACAAATAAATAAATGAGTAAATATTAGCTAAAAGCAGTTTTAAAAATATAATAATAATAAGCGAATAATAAATAGTATATATATATATATATATATATAAAAATAAATAAACAATACTAATAGTAATAATAAAATAATAATAATGATACTAGTAATAAAAATATAATAATAATAGTAATAATAATGGTCATTAATTAATAATAATAGTATAGTAATAATAATAATAATAATAATAATAATAATAATAATAATAATAATAATAATAATAATAGAAATATTAAACAATAATAATAATGTTAATAGTAATAATAATAAAAATATTGCAAAATAACTAAAAAATGACTAAATTGAATTTAAAATAGAAGTTCGGGGCAAATCTAAAAATAAATAAAAAGAAAAGGATCCATTGAACGCGCGGATAACAAAGAGGGACTAAAAGGGAAATTTTTCCATCTCTTTCAAAACACACAGCATCAGGGGGACCAAATTGAAAATAGAAGTAAATTATTGGGCAAAATTAAAAAATATAAGATAAATTGTATTGCAAAACCATAAAAAAGGGGAAGGGCTATGAAACACCCCAAACCCGGCCCACGAGCCTTGACCGGATCTGGTATGTTCCCCGGTGTAAACCATTTCAAATTCTTTTGTTACTTAGGAAAAACTAGTGTGTTTTGAAAGAAAGATTGGTTTGGGTTGGGCTTGAGTTGAAAACAAGTTTATTCCATTAGTAACAATTCTTTTGATTTAGGTGACAAAACGTTTGGGCTTTGTATGAAAATAAATTTACTTAATCTTTTAATAAATATAAAGTTTGTAGGCTCAATAAATAAAAGTAAAGTAATGAAATGCTACTACGGCCTTATTACATCAAATAATTTCCCAAAATTAAAACCAAAATAAAAATTTAAAATACTTAAAATAAAATAGTCCAAAAATAAATGAACTTCTTGTTGTGCATGGCCATCCCTAAGCATCTGTCGGCCCGGTCCATCACTGGTCGTCACCTGAAAAGTAATCCCACAACGGGGTGAGTCAACAGACTCAATGTGTAACCAACACTAAAATTTAATAATCAGGCATACAATATCATACATGTTCATAAAGCATTTAAAGCAGTAAAATAATGATGCAACAGAACCCAAACCTATATGCCATCCACTACACACCACCGTACCATCCACGCACCGTAGGGACTACTAAGTCAACCCTCCATCCGCTACACACCATCGAAGGCGGTCATTGCGGTCGGCGTGCTCATCGCCTTTATAAAATATGTGGTCTTAGGTCACCACATTCGGATATCGTGGTCTTAGGTCACCACATTCGATTATCGTGGTCTTAGGTCACCACATTCGATTATCGTGGTCTTAGGTCACCACGTCGTGGTCTTAGGTCACCACATTCACTTCCCCTTTTCATATAACCCATATGCCCCATATCTTACATATCATGCACATCATGCCTTAATTCACATTCTTATCACTTTTTCACATGTTACATATAACATATATTCATAATCCTAGTAGGAGTAGGAAACGTACCTGAGTACTTTGTACCATAACATGGTACTTTAGCCGTATTCACATACTTATAACATGCACATATTAATTATTGCCATGAATCTTATTAAAAGTAGTGTGGGGTACACACGGTACCTTAGCCATATTCTTACACTTTCATATTAACACATATAATGAATTAAAACCGTAAATCTATTGAGATTTAGTGTGGGGTACACACCTGATTCGCTTAACAATTTCACTTGAAATCTCGAAATTCGATCTACTGCCTTAGATCTTTAACTCCCTACATTCGGCCCATATTAACGATTTAATGAAAAACTCATTCGGCCACAAAACCAAATCCTAGTAGGATTTGTGCACTAAAACTTACTTTATTGTCGATTTGCTTATCACTCAAATCCCGAAAACTTTGCTATTCTCCTCCTTGTATTCGGCCAAACACTGGATCTCTACATAGGTTAGTTTGGCTTTTTAACATGTAAGAAATAGATCTTAGTATCAATACAGGCCTTGGCGAATGCTATAGTACTTACCTTATGGATTTTAAATCCCAAACTCACTTAGAATAACTAGGAACATGCGGCCTATGGTGTACCTTCGGAAAAGAATTTCTCCTTCCTTGTAGTTGGTGATCCTTAGATCTATTAACTTGTTAGTTTGGCTATTTTGAATAATTATGAACTAGATCTAAAACACCAAAAATAGGCCTTGGCCGAATCACTCACCTTGGATCCTTGAAAGTCCCGAAAGATCTCCTCTTGGTAATTGATAACTCTTAAATCCCGAAGCCTCCCTTCCATAATTCAGCCAAGAATAACAATAGGGATTAGTCTCTAAATTTCGATACGTCTAAAGATATAAAAGAATTGAAACCAATTTTTGGATCTTACCCTTTTAAGAAATCGGCAGCACCCTTGTTAAAAGCCCCTTAAAGAATCGGCCTTGATGACTAAATGATAAGATTTTGGCTTTTGAGATTTAATGGAGAAGTCGGCTAGGGGTTGGGGTATTCGGTTTCCACAAAATAAAGAAAAGAAAACTTGAGAATTTTGGCAATGGTGGACTATAGATTGACAACAAATGAAAGAGAAGAAGAGAGGAGAGCACTAAGAAATTGAGAGAGAGAAGAGGAGGAAGAAAAATTGATGAGTAGCCTATTCTTTCCCTCTTATAGCGAAATTACTACTCAAAATCTTTTACTTGGCCACCACTCTTCTATTTTGATTACTTTATCCTTTGAATTATCACTTTATTAAAAGAATTAATCCAACAATTATCTTCTAAAAATAATGATAAATAAATCTATTATTTATCTCCTATTTAGACGAAATTTAAAGAGAATAAAACTCTTCCCTTGGGTTCCTTAGTGCCGTCCACTTCCTGCTCTTTGTAGCAAAAATAAAACTCCTTTATTTGCTCCCCAAGTGACTCGAACCTAGGCCCAATACCCTTGTATGTGGCGTCACCTACGGGCCTCAAGTGATATCTTGAGCCACTTTTCCAAGCTTTGTTTGTGTGTCAAATTCCTCCTATTAATTTTCTTAAGGCCACCTTGCCTTAGTTTCCTTTTTTTTAAACTTTAAAACTTATTATTTCCATACATTTCCAGGTTTCCAAAAATGTTCACTTTCCTATTTTAACTTGACATTTCCAAGTTTCCAAAATGTTCACTTTCCTATTTTGACTTGACATTTCCAAGTTTCCAAAATATTCACTTTCCTATTTTAACTTAACATTTCCAAGTTTCCAAAATGTTCACTTAGCATTTCCATACATTCCCAAGTTTCCAAAAATATTCAAAATACATTCATAACACATAAGACATGTCATTTCGTACAATTAAACCGAAAATGCATAGGCCCTTTTCAGGATGTTGCAGTTCTACCCCCTTAAAATAATTTCGTCCTCGAAATTACTTACTAACGAACAATCGTACAATCTAACTCACCACACTATGCTATTGCTGCGTACTCTGATCTTGATAAAACTAACACATTTCTTATGCACAATTCCAAAGTTCACATCCAAGGTTTCATACCATTCAATAAGAACGAACTAGCTCTATAATAAACAAGGCAACAAAGGCATTCCGAAAATAAAAAAAAAACTTACCCGTTGTCACATCTGGCACATCACTCTCCTCACGACGGCTGACTGCATAAACCAACATTGGCTGCCTTGTATCTGAACCTTCAGCACCTCCGCTTGGTGCTCCAAGACCACGGCCAGAACCATTTCCTCCATGGTTCGGACCACGACCTCGCTGAGGCTGCTGTCCACCTCTACCAGCCTGATTAACATTCTGAGTTACCGGTCGATTCTCATCCGGTCTCATCGGACAATCCTTAATCATATGGTCCCTTGACCCACACTTAAAACATCCTCCCGTCTTTTTCCAACATTCACCTAAGTGATTCTTCCCACATTGTTCACAAGTAGGTACCGCCTCCGATGCGACTTGTCGACCTTGTGGCCCTTCAACTCTAGGCCTCTTTTGCTCATTCCTAGATGGCCTTGACGATCCAAATTCTCTTTTCTGCCTATTTCGATCGGAGTTCTCCCTCACGGACTCCTTAATTCCTTCAGCCACCTTAGCTTTCTCTACTAACGCGAAAACTCTCGCTCCTAATGCGGGGCTATCAATAACCTTAGGTTATCTCTTAGTCCGTCTTCAAACCGCACACACCGCTCATGCTCAGTTGACACTACGCCTCGAGCATAACGACTCAGCCTTAGGAATTCAGCCTCGTACTCAGCTACGGACTTGTTTCCTTGAACCAGCCCTAGGAAAGCCTTTCTCTGGGCATCAATATAATGAGTGCCCACATACTTCTTCTGGTATGCTGCCTTAGCATACTCCCATGTGGGTTCCTTAGCTGTAGAACCATCTCGCACCGTGAGCCACCATTGATATGACTCATCGCGTAACAGTGCCACCATTCCTTTCAACTTCTCTTCAGGGGTTAGATCGAGCTCATCCATAATACGCTCGGTCGCCTCCAACCAGTATTCAGCTGTAATGGGTGCCACACTAGATACTCCACGGAACACCTCAGCTCCGTTGGCTCAGAGTCTCTCGGGTACAGATTTTTGAGCTCTCATGCCTCCACCTGCCCCTGCTACCCTTTCCAAGACTCACAAAGATCGCTGTGACATCTGCATCATCCCCGTCGGTCACGATATTCCACTTGGTGGTGGGGGTGGTGGTGGTGGCATTACATTCTCAGATCCTTGACCCGATCTAACGAGTTCAGACACAGTTATTCTTCCTCTACCGCATCCTTGACGACCGCGTCCTCTAGAACTCATATCTAATGATGCGCTTTAATCTGATTTAAGAAAATTTTTTTATGAATTAGCCTTTATTCCACTATTAACCACGAAGAAGTTTTATGAAAAGAATTTTTGAAGTGGTTCTTTCGTATTCATACATGCACACAGTCTTTACATTCATCCATCAATCAATTATGAATTTTCGTTCATTCAAAGAAATGTTGTAGTTTTCATTGTTGTTGTTTTTCTACTACCCAGGGGTATTTTCATAATTTGCCCTACAGGGGTATTTTCGTAATTTTTCAAATAAGGTTCCTTGGTAATTTTTGTCAATAAGGGTATTCTGGTAATTTTTTTGAAATCCCGGGGGTATTTTAGAAATTTAGAAATTTGAGGTATTTGATAATAAACGTGGTAAATTTATAAATCTTAATAAATCAAGGGTATTTCAAAATTTACAAAACTTGAGGTTCTTTTGAGAATTTGTTTTCCAAATTGGTGCTATTGTAAAACTTTTGAAAATCGAATGGTCGATTCGGTAATTTTGTAACTTGGGGTATTTGGTAATTTGTAGGGTAGGGTAATTTAGTAAAATTTTTTTAAAGCAGTATTTAGTCATTTTGCAAATTAGGGTTTTTGAACATTTTATAAAGTAATGAAATTTTGATAAGAATTGTGGGTACTTGGAAATCTCATAAACCAAAGGCATTTTTGTAATTTTACCACTAGGGGTATTTTAGTAAATTTGTAAATCGAAAATATTTCAGAAAAATTTATAAAAATAATCTTTTCAAATCAAGAGGGTAATTTAGAAATTTTAAAACTAGGGTTTTCATAAAAATACGGCTAGTCCCTTCCGGGTTTTAGTTAGGGGTTTAGCCCGTGTGTAAGTCCTCTCGGTTAGGGTGAACCGAGGCTACGCACCAGGTAGGATTCGAGTGGGTAGGAGGTGAGTCACTAGGACTGCTTAAATACCAAGCTCCCACTGAAACCAATCCTAGACATGCGTACCATGGTTGCCACACCCTAACTCGGCGACTCAACCACAGGTTTGTTTAATTAGATATTTAAGTCTTATGTATTTGTTGGGGTACACTAGTCCTAGGGTTCAAATACTTATCAGACTAATCTATGTTGCCATAAAAGCCCATACATTTCACATATTCAACTCACTTTAGAAGTCAGAAGTACTTACCTGGTGGACTGCGGGTCGGAGACTTAGTGGGCCATGCAAGAAAAACCTGAAAATTTTTCAGAAAATTCCTTTTGGGCTAGATTTTGAAAATGTTTTGGGCCTTAAACCACAGCCGAGAGTTTAAAACTGGGCTCTGATATCAAATTGAAACACCCCAAACTCGGCCCACGAGCCTTGACCAGATCTGGTATGTTCCCCGGTGTAAACCATTTCAAATTCTTTTGTTACTTAGGAAAAACTAGTGTGTGTTGAAAGAAAGATTAGTTTGGGTTGGGCTTGAGTTGAAAACAAGTTTATTCCATTAGTAACAGTTCTTTTGATTTAGGTGACAAAACGTTTGGGCTTTGTATGAAAATAAATTTACTTAATCTTTTAATAAATATAAAGTTTGTAGGCTCAATAAATAAAGTAAAGTAATGAAATGCTACTACGGCCTTATTACATCAAATAATTTCCCAAAATTAAAACCAAAATAAAAATTTAAAATACTTAAAATAAAATAGTCCAAAAATAAATGAACTTCTTGTTGTGCATGGCCATCCCTAAGCATCTGCCGGCCCGATCCATCACTGATCGTCACCTGAAAAGTAATCCCACAACGGGGTGAGTCAACAGACTCAATGTGTAGCCAACACTAAAATTTAATAATCAGGCATACAATATCATACATGTTCATAAAGCATTTAAACAGTAAAATAATGATGCAACCCGAACCCAAACCTATATGCCATCCGCTACACACCACCCGTACCATCCTGCACATCTTGGGGACTACTAAGTCAACCCTCCATCCGCTACACACCATCGAAGGCAGTCGCTGCAGTCGACGTGCTCATCGCCCTTATAAAATATGTGGTCTTAGGTCACCACATTCAGATATCATGGTCTTAGGTCACCACATTCAGTTATCGTGGTCTTAGGACACCACATTCAGTTATCGTGGTCTTAGGTCACCACATTCAGTTATCGTGGTCTTAGGTCACCACGTCGTGGTCTTAGGTCACCACATTCACTTCCCCTTTTCATATAACCCATATGCCCCATAGCTTACATATCATACACATCATGCCTTAATTCACATTCTTATCACTTTTTCACATGTTACATATAACATATATTCATAATCCTAGTAGGAGTAAGAAATGTACCTGAGTACTTTGTACCATAACATGGTACCTTAGCCATATTCACATACTTATAACATGCACATATTAATTATTTCCATGAATCTTATTGAAAGTAGTGTGGGGTACACACGGTACCTTAGCCATATTCTTACACTTTCATATTAACACATATAATGAATTAAAATCGTAAATCTATTGAGATTTAGTGTGGGGTACACACCTGATTCGCTTAACAATTTCACTTGAAATCTCGAAATTCGATCTACTGCCTTAGATCTTTAACTCCCTACATTCGGCCCATATTAACGATTTAATGAAAAACTCATTCGGCCACAAAACCAAATCCTAGTAGGATTTGTGCACTAAAACTTACTTTATTGCCGATTTGCTTATCACTCAAATCCCGAAAACTTTGCTATTCTCCTCCTTGTATTCGGCCAAACACTGGATCTCTACATAGGTTAGTTTCGGCTTTTTAACATGTAAGAAATAGATCTTAGTATCAATACAGGCCTTGGCTGAATGCTATAGTACTTACCTTGCGGATTTTAAATCCCGAAACTCACCGAATAACTAGGGAACATGCGGCCTATGGTGTACCTTCGGGAAAAGAATTTCTCCTTCCTTGTAGTCGACTGATCCTTAGATCTATTAACTTGTTAGTTTCGGCTATTTTGAATAATTATGAACTAGATCTAAAACACCAAAAATAGGCCTTGGCCGAATCACTCACCTTGGATCCTTGAAAGTCCCGAAAGATCTCCTCTTGGTAATTGATAACTCTTAAATCCCGAAGCCTCCCTTCCATAATTCGGCCAAGAATAACAATAGGGATTAGTCCCTAAATTTCGATAAGTCTAAAGATATAAAAGAATTGAAACCAATTTTTGGATCTTACCCTTTTAAGAAATCGGCAGTATCCTTGTTAAAAGCCCCTTAAAGAATCGGCCTTGATGACTAAATGATAAGATTTTGGCTTTTGGGATTTAATGGAGAAGTCGGCTAGGGGTTGGGGTATTCGATTTCCACAAAAATAAAGAAAAGAAAACTTGAGAATTTTGGCAATGGTAGACTATAGATTGACAACAAATGAAAGAGAAGAGAAGAGAGGAGAGCACTAAAAATTGAGAGAGAGAGAAGAGGGGAAGAAAAATTGATGAGTAGCCCTATTCTTTCCCTCTTATAGCGAAATTACTACTCGAATCCTTTACTTAGCCACCACTCTTCTATTTTGATTACTTTATCCTTTGAATTATCACTTTATTAAAAGAATTAATCCAACAATTATCTACTAAAAATAATGATAAATAAATCTATTATTTATCTCCTATTTAGACGAAATTTAAAGAGAATAAAACTCTTCCCTTGGGTTCCTTAGTGCCGTCCACTTCCCTGCTCTTTGTAGAAAAAATAAAACTCCTTTATTTGCTCCCCAAGTGACTCGAACCTAGGCCCAATACCCTTGTATGTTGCGTCACCTACCTGGGCCTCAAGTGATATCTTCAGGCCACTTTTCCAAGCCTGTTTGTGTGTCAAATTCCTCCTATTAATTTTCTTAAGGCCATCTTGCCTTAGTTTCCTTTTTTTTTAAACTTTAAAACTTATCATTTCCATACATTTCCAGGTTTCCAAAAATGTTCACTTTCCTATTTTAACTTGACATTTCCAAGTTTCCAAAATGTTCACTTTCCTATTTTGACTTGACATTTCCAAGTTTCCAAAATGTTCACTTTCCTATTTTAACTTAACATTTCCAAGTTTCCAAGATGTTCACTTAACATTTCCATACATTCTCAGGTTTCCAAAAATATTCAAAATACATTCATAACACATAAGACATGTCATTTCATACAATTAAACCGAAAATGCATAGGCCCTTTTCAGGATGTTACAGGCTAAAAGCGCAATTAGTCCTTCCACTAAAAAACGCATGGATCTTAGGCTAGAGCGGGTTGGATCGGGTCGATCCAGGGCAAAATGACAACGTTTTGGGGCTTTAGGACGCCGGCAAAAACGGCACCGTTTTAAGTGGCTATATAAGCCAAAAATTTTTTTTTGAAATTTTTATTTTCTCTTCTTTACCAAAAAAAATAAAACCCTCTCCCTCCTTTGTTCTCTCTGTAGGCCTAAGGACCGGTGGGATTTCGGCCGTTCACCGTCAAGGCTTAGCATGATGATCGACCACCAGACGGCAATTTGGAACTCTAAAAGTCGCCGATTTTCAATGATTTCAAGGGAAGGCTTCTCCTTCTTTTTTTATATACGTATATAAATATATATATATATAAAAGAAGAAAAAAAAGTTTCGAAATAAATAAAAAATAAGATCACCTCTTGACTTTCTGATTTGTTTCTTTGTGTTTTTGGTTATTCTCTTTTTCAATATTCACTCTCTGTTACTTTTGTGTTTGTAAACTATTATTTTTTGTATTGATAATCTGTCTGAAAATTACATTGGATTTTGCTTGGCTTTTTATAGCCATTTTACACAATTATTTTGCTTGCTGTCTTTTTTTCTTTTCCTTGCAGGTGCAAGTGGGCGGTGGCCAGTGGGCTGGTGGCAGTGGCTGCGTCAGAAGAGGACCTAGATGCGGCGTACCTAGGGTTTGTAATTTTATTTTTTCTGTTAACTTTGGGCTAGGGTTAGACTGAGCTTGAATTGGGTTTTAGTTATTTGGGCTGTTTGGGTTAGGTTGAATTGGGTTTAGTTTTTAGGTTTAGTTTTGGGTCTTATGGATTGATTGTTGGGTTGTTTTGGGTTTAATTTGGGTTGGGATTTAATTTGTTTGGATCTTAGTGGGCCCGGGCCAAAATTGTGTTGTACAGCTGCCCTTCTTTACTCATTCTCGTGTAAGGAATCAAGCAAAGACTTTTAAGACCAATTTTGCCTGGCCTCGCCGAATCTTGGCTTCTTTTGTGCTTCTCTTCTTCAGGTAGCCTCGTTTCTGTCCACCGCATCTTGTTGCTTTGGTCCACTCCACTGCAACTTTAGAGGTATATGATTTATCATTTTAATCTGCTCCACTGCAACTTCAGGGAAATAGGACTAGTAGCTTCAATTTGCTCCACTGCAACTTTAGGGAGATAAGATTGGTATCTTCAACCTACTCTACTACAATTTCAGGGAGATAACGTTTGTAACTTGTAGCTTTAATCTGTTCTACTGCAATGCCAAGGAAATAAGATTCGCTGCCTTCATTCTACTCCGCTGCAACTTTAGAGAGATAAGGCTGGTGGCTTCAATCTGCTCCACTGTAATTTTAGGAAGATAAGATCCGCCATAGTTTGTAGCTTTAATTTGTTCCACTACAACACCAAGGAAATAAGATTTGCTATCTTCAATTTGCTCCGCTGCAATTTCAGGGAGATAAGACTTGTTACGGTAAATTCAATCCGACCTACTGCAACTTCAGAGGTATAGGATTTTTCGTTTTAATCCGCTCCACTACAGCTTTAGGGAGATAGAATTAGCTGTCTTCAGTCTGCTCTACTACAACTTCAGGGAGATAAGACTTGTGACTTCAACCTACTCCACTGCAACTTCAGGGAGATAAGGTTTATTTTGATCTGCTCTACTACAAATTCAGAGAGATAAGATCTTGTGATTTATAGCTTCAATTTGTTTCACTGCAACATCAGGGAAATAAGACTCGCTATCTGAAGTCTACTCCACTGCATCTTCAAGGAGATAAGACTTGTAACTTCAACCTGCTCCACTGCAACTTCAGGGAGATAAGGCTGGTGGTTTCAATCTACTTCACTGCACTTTAGGAAGATAAGATCCGCCATCTTCGATCTACTCCACTGCAAGTTCAGGGAGATAAGACTTGTGGCTTTAATCTGCTCCACTGCAACTTCAAGAAGACAAGATTCGCCATAATGACTTCAATCCATCCCACTGCAACTTCAGGGGTATGGGATTTGTAACTCCATTGATCTATTACACCATTCTCTGGGTAACATGACCTGTCGAATCGATTTCATGGGCCTATGCTTATGCCAAATGACTAGGATGTCATGATCAGAATGAATTAAATGCTCCAACTAGATGTGTATGAATGATATTTGCATGAATGTAGAATGTCATGGGAATGATCCCTTTTGTAACATCCTAAAAATTGAGTATCGATATGTTGCATGTTTTTGGTGCTTAGCTTGTGAATGATTCAATTTGTGTGTTTAATTTATAGTCTTGAGAAGGCTCGGGATTATTCAGAATTAGAATAAATTTTTGTAAGGAGTACTTTATTGAAGAGGAACAAGTGACCTTGAGGTTTAAGTAAATTTTAGTGTCAAAAGCTAGCATAAGATAAGCTAGTAGTAAAGTGAAGTTGGCACCATGAGTGTTGCTTGAGGGGAGAGGTTCGAATCCCATGGAATGCATTTTGGTGACTTTTATTTTTGCACTCTTCTAGCATGTGTCGGCCAAGCTCCATTCTTGGCAAGTTAGATTTTTCTTTTTATGGTATGAAGGCTAAGAGAAATGGTAAGAGTAAACTTAAGGGAAAGAATCTTTTGGAAAAGGCATTAAAGGGGGACATAAGGCTTGAAACAAGGGAAGGTGTTTTGGAAACTATGGGGTGGCTAAACTTTGACTTTTGGTCAATTCATGTGGACGATTTTTGTGCTAGGAGGGGATGGCCAAATGTTGATAAGGTGTTGGAGTTGGTTGGCCAAAAGGCTTTAGCAAATTAGTGCATTATTTTCTTTTCTCTCCACAATTTCTCTTCCTAGCCGAAATTGAGCAATAGGT
Source organism: Gossypium rotundifolium (assembly GCA_025506655.1). NCBI lineage: Eukaryota > Viridiplantae > Streptophyta > Magnoliopsida > Malvales > Malvaceae > Gossypium > Gossypium rotundifolium. The sequence goes on from CP106730.1 coordinate 114,012,582, forward strand.
AAGCATTTGATTCTTTGACCATTTCATTTTTACCACTTTGATATCATCTTTTCTTCCAAAACTCTAATCTCTTTGTGCCGAAATCATATAGCCTTGAAAGGACTTTTTCTTTGTTTTTTTTTTCATTTGGCCGAATATACACCAAACACAAGACCCATTTCTTTGTTCATCTTCCAATATTGAAAACCTATTCACAAACACTCTCATTATTCTCATTCTTTTCTTCTTTCTTCCTTTCTTTTTTTTAAAAGAACCTTTTAACATTTTTTTTCTCTCTTTCAAAATCTTCCACCATGGCTGAATGTTGCTAGCATCATTTCCATAAAAAATTTTCTTCTTAGCCGAATCCTCCTCCTCACATATTTTTTGTTGTTAATCATTCTTTCAACTTTCGTTTAAATCAAGTGGTGAGAACCCTTTTCATTTCTTATTTTTCTTCTTTGTCTTAGCCGAATATGCATATTGTTTAGAGGGTCTTTTGACCGAAAATAGCATCCGTTATTTCCTTTCTTTTAAACAATCTTATTCATCTTAATAGTGTTATAGAGAAGGTCGAACTCGGAGTATTCGTAATCATCGTGACTTGCTAGAAATCGAATCGAAGTGTTAAGGTAAGGATTTCTATCAAGGACTTCCATATTATTTTGTCATCTTGTCAAAGATGGGTTATTAATCGATTTTATCCTAGGGATGTTAACACCTGGTTTTCATTCCGCGAACGCATAGATATTTTTGTGGTAAGCCGAGTTCGCCTTACAACAATAGTCTTAAATTCCAATATAGTAGTTGGACTAATAATCTTTTTTCAATGGAGGCAAACAAGATAGGGTCGAAAAGAGTGGTGAATAGTGATCAGAAGAGGGGCGGTTTTGCTATTCCCTTTAGATTCAAGCGAAGGGCTGTTTCGGCAATCCAAGATTTTCCACCTGGTTGTGGACCCTCTTCTAGTGAAAATCAATTATTTGAAGTCATTCGTACTCCTGAGCCATTGACTATTCAGGTTATGAACCATCAATCAGGGAGAAACCACAAATAGTTGTTGTTCGAGAATCTGAGGGTAAAAGATCTAGATCGTTTATCTTTAACATAGATTTATATTTAGTATCAGTGTTCTAATCGAGTATGATACGTATTTAGGTATCGACAATTGGGAAAGTGTAGTCCTCACCGTAATCAGGTGTGTAATTTCACACTTACCTCATGGGCTAGATGTCATACCGTAATTAAATATTAGACTAAAAATCGCAATGTTGATGAAATCGAAAAGTGATATTTTGGGCCCCATGTGATAAATGGGCCATACGGATTATTTGATAAAATTGGCCAAGTATGAAAATTGTAAAAAGGGCCTCATGTGATTAATGGGCCAAATTGCTAGATTGCTTAATGGGCCAAATTGCTAGATTGCTTAATGGGCCAAATAGCTAGATTGTTTAATGGGCTGAATTGTTAGATTTCTTGATGGGCTGAATTGCTAAATTACCATGTGGGGCAAAATGAAAATGGGCCAACTTGTAATATGGGCCTTATGTTGAAATTATCATATGAATATTGTTATGCCTTGTATATGTATACATGATTGCATGGGTTAGGATAAAATTGAAGAGAAGTTCTGGTGGCTCTGCCACAATCTAGTTCGGGTGGCTCAGCCACAAACATTTTAAATGGCTTTATGCCTGCGATTGGTGTATTGGTGGGGTGGGTTAACTTGATCCCCACAGGTGTGCTGGTTGGTACGGGTGGTGTGTAGTGGATGGAAATTTAGGGTTGGTTGGGAATTTCATTTCACATGCATTTTTTTTAATTACTATATTGTTAAATTCGTAAATGGGTCAAGCCCAATTAAATGCTTATATGGTTTTGGCCCAGTGGACACGGTAAGTGGGTTACACACTGAGTTCTAAGTAACTCACCCCATTTTCTTACCCTTCTCAGGTAACGATAATTGATGGAGGCTTGGGCCGGAGATGACTTCGCAGGGGCCATACTTCAAATGATGGTTTATATGAACTTTGAACTACTCTTTAGTATTTTACTTAACAAATTTTCAGTTGTTATGTAATAAGGCCTTTATTATTATTATTATTATGGATTTTAAATCGTGGATGGATTTTAATATGTTTTAGATACTAAATGGGACTATTTTAATTTTTATAATGTTTTCTTTAATTTACTTATAAAAGAGGTTTTTCTTAAAGATCTCAATCTCGTAAAAATTTTGTGAAAACTCTTTTCTGAATTTTGTTTTCAAAATCTTTTTGAATTCATTTTAAACTTCTTTAAAAATTTAACCTATTATTTCTTCAAGATCAAATTATAGACTCTTAAACTCTAAAATCATAGATTTCAAATTAACATCGGTTTTTGATAAAATCCATCACCAAAATAGTTTTTGAAGATCTGTTTTCTTTAAAACATTTGATTAGATGAATGTTTGATTTATGTAGCATACCAAGTCTGGTCTTGACGCATAGACCGGGTTTGGGGTGTTACACCTTTTTAATGTTTGGGTTGTCACTGCTCGTTGTTCATCAAGATTTTTTCACTGACGTAATATCCTGTCTTTTTATCTAGCTGATATCTTTGACAGAAAATCCGAAGAAATAGTCACAATTTAGACTCTTCTTTCTCAAATATTTCCAACCCTTAGGTTTGGTGAGTCCTAAATAATAGTCTTGTTTCAGGTTTTTATACTATTTAGAAACTTCTAGAGTAATATGTAGAACTCCTTTAATGAAGGTATTATTAGTCCATTAATCGTTATTTCAATGCAAAATGCTTGAAAAAGATCATAATGATGGACAAAGCTGAAATTCTATCAGGAACAAAATTTGAAAAGAATAGATTAATCAAAAAAAGTAAATATTGTTGAAATACAAAATGAGTAAGAAGGAAAAAGAGGTGCCCCAAATATCGTCGCCTGAGCTTCTCTGTATGGACTTCTTAAGAACCATTTTGAGCTCAATATGTGTTTAGGGATCTAAAGTACCCTGTTGATGCCCCAAGACATAACATCTCTCCTTCTTGTTAATTCGGAGAAAGCGAGACTACCGTATGCCCCCTTTTGATCAAAATTTGAATTGCCCTTTACGGGTTTTCAATTCAAAACCCTTTTGGTCTCAAGGCGCCCTTTGCGGGTTTTCACCTTGGCATCTCCTTTTTCTTTTCATTTTTCCCTTTTTTTTTTTAATTTTTAGGTGAAGTATTTTTTGACTGAATCCGAATTCACTAGATTAGGCAAAATCTTGCCATCCATTTCAGTTAAGATTAACGCTCCTCCCAAAAAGGCTTTCTTTACCACATAAGGTCTTTCCCAGTTTGGCATCCATTTTCCTCTGAAATCTTTTTGTATAGGAAGGATCTTCTTTAATACCAAGTCTCCCTCATGGAATTCTCTAGGGTGAACTTTTCTGTTGTAAGCTCGCATCATTCGTTTATGGTACATTTGACTATGACGGATAGCTTTCAATCTCTTTTCTTCAATCAAATTAACTGATCATATCGGGTTGGGATCCATTCTACCTTATCCAAATTCAGCTCTGACAAGACTCGAAGGGAAGGGATCTCAACTTCGATGGGTAAAACTGCCTCCATTCCATAAACCAATGAGAAAGGAGTTGCCCCGGTAGAGGTCTTTACGACGTTCGATAAGCATAAAGAGCAAATGGTAACTTCTCATGCCAATATTTATAAGTATCAGTCATCTTTCCCATAATCTTTTTGATGTTCTTATTAGCCGCCTCAACTGCACCATTCATTTTTGGGCGATATGGTGACGAGTTGTGGTGTTTAATTTTGAACTGACTGCAGACCTCTGCTATCGTGCTGTTGTTCAAGTTCAATGCATTGTTTGATATGATCCTTTATAAACCATAATATAAACATATTTTAATCCCACATTTAGCATACTTTTGGATGATTTATCTCTTTAATTATGGAAATAGGTGCTCCTAATCCTTTGTTTTCATGTTTTATGCTCAGGAGAACACTAGAGGATGAAAAGAACGAGAAACGGGCCAAAAATGGAGTAAATAGGCCAAATTACGAAATCGACATGGCCTGGGCCCAAGACCACACGATCGTGCCTCATTAACAGACCCGAACACGATCGTGGCACACGGGCATCTCCCTGTTGTAGCAAAAAAGAGTTTCATTCGGATTAGGGTACTTAGAGGAAAAGAAAGACATTACAAAAGCCTATATAAACACCCTAGTGGCCAACCTTAAATGGGGAGTTCAGCTAGGTCAAGGAGCCAAGCCAGAGGGGCCGAATTGTGGGATTAACTCGAAGAAAGCCAGTTGATTCATCTCAAGAAGCCAGAATCATACTCAAGACTGAGTATCTCTCCTTCAATTCCTTCAGGGGGTTTTAGGGTTTTCTTTATGTTTTGTTTTATATTTTCTTCTGAGATGTATTCTTTTATAATTATGAACTAAACCCCTCAAATACCTGAGGGGATGAAACCTAAGACGAATCTTGTTTTTATTTTTTGAGCTGTATGATAAATACTTGATTTGTTCTTAACTATGTGTTCTTAATTCTTGCTTTGATATTTCAGGATATTGATTCAAGCATTTATGCTCTTAGGAAAGGAGAAATATACCATGTTTAAGAGTAGATCTAGCATAGTTAAGTGGAGTTAATCGCAACCCTAGAGATAGGATGATGAAAATCTGCCGAATTAGGGTCAAACCTAATATAGGAGTCCATAGATTGAGTTAATGCAATTCTAGGGGTTTTAATTAGAAAGAGATTTCAATTAATCAACCTAGGGTTGGACGTTAGTAGCCTCGAGAGAGGTATTAATATAAATTACGGAATCCTACGGATCAAGTCAAGTGAATAAATCGTCTGGTTCAGAGTTGGATAACAAGTGAAGTCTAGGTGGATTCTTCCTCGGGTATTGTCTTAATCAATTGGTTTTCCCATAAGTATTTCCCCAATTCATTCTCTTTGTCTTAGCATCTTTAACTTAGTAGTTAGTTTATTTTAGGTTAAACAACAATTCTTTCAATTCTTAAGCTAAATAATAAGAAGAAAGTTAGTATTAGTACTTTTGGTTCTGTAACACCCCTAACTCGTAACCGTCGCCGGATTAGGGTTACAAGGCATTACCAAACATAGCACAGGTCATAATAATTTTTTTTTCTGTTCATACAGTCCTATTTGAATGCAACATGATTAATACACTTCCATGGCATGTTTAAACAACATCGTACATATCTTAAAACCATTATCCAAATTCATTTATAAGCATTACATAACTAATAATGAATGTTACCATTCAATTGGTCATTAAATCACATTATTAGAATATACACATGTTCTTTATTAACCTACTAAACAATTTAGCAATTATCAAAAGCTAAACATATATATATATATATATTAAGAGATTTGCTTATTCAATTCATAATATATCAATATTATACATTCCAAATACTATACCTATAATTTTATCACTTAGCCGAATATACCATCCAAGATTTAAAATAATTTCTAAGTTGATTTGTATCTTACATTATGCATTTCATTAATAAGTATTTATCAACCATAACCCAAGCATATTCAAACACTACAACTATCATCTTACCAAAAAGACTAATTACAATATATATATAAACCTAACATGACTTTATATCACTATCAAACTCATGGCTAAGTAGAACATACACACATTTTATAACTAGAGTTACTCAAACATTAGATCATTCGTAATAAATCCAAGCCATTTTCGCATGGCTTATTTATACAATTCAAATTATCATTCAAGCATTAAACTAGCCTATACATGCCTTAAGATTTTACGTCCAAACTTTAGAAGTACCAATATGAGTCGATAGTGTGGTTGACTTTGCTGACGATTTCCCGAGCCCGTAGCAAGACCAAAATCTATAAAACAGAACATTGAACCACACAGAATAAGCTTACTAGCTTAGTAAGTCTCAAGCAAATAATAATATAACACTCAAACCCTTAAACATTTTATTCTTTAAACTTATGACATTGAATATAAATATTTCCATAAATAAATTTATGCAGGGCCGAATACTAACAGTTCATTAACCTAAGCATTTACACTTCATTACCATAATTCTGTAACTCATCGAACCGTAGTATAAACATATATTACATGAATCACATGCTTCAAGTCACATAGGGACAACATCCATATCAACTATATTATCACATTCAAAGTCTTTTCACTCTTAGCATTTCTACTTGTAACCGAACCTCCCAAAATAGTACATTTAAGCTCAATTTCTATCTTATATCATTCATACAAATCGATGAATAAGCTCAATCACACATAGCACCATTCTTAACATAATATTTCAACTCAAGTAACATTAATCACAACTTACCTTATTTCTAATTAATTTAATGAGACTTAAGATTACCTGAGTTAAACATATAGTCTATCATTGCCGAACTCCAATACCTCATTTAACTTAACATTTATCACTATTTTGCCTTTAACAAATAAATTACCATTTCGGCATAAGGTTCAAATGGAAAATATCAACTTTCAACCATCTACTCATTACATATGCATATCATTCAATAAGGCCACATAAATGAACATATATACACTTGTCCATTCAACATTTCATATATCCAAGTATTCAATATCAATGTAATAACAATATGACCACATAACCAAAAGTCCGAATATATATATATATATATATATATGGTCTTTAGTCACATTCTTGCCCAACGAAATTCACATATATGCTTATCTATTTGATCGAACATAGAAACTCAATTAAATAACTCATAGGCACTTACCTGTATGGCCGAATATAAATAACTTGTATTATCAACACACTTACTCAATAAACACATCATGATGTAGTCTCATAAACCACAAGTTGATATTTCATCACTGGTATAAAACCTGCTTTGGGCACGAAGCGAATATATCATCAAGCACTAAGCACGCTAGGCACGAAGCTCTGAATATATCATCAAGCACTAAGCACGCTAGGCACGAAGCCTGAATATATCACTAGCACTAAGCACGCTAGGCACGAAGCCTAAATATATCACCAAGCACTAAGCACGCTAGGCACGAAGCTCGAATATATCATCAAGACTAAGCACGCTAGGCATTTAGCCCGATAAATAACACCAAGACGAGGCCTACTAGGCTTAAAGCCGAAATAACCACATAATTAATCCAATCTTTCAATACACATATTTAAATACTAATTTCACTAACACATTATATATATATCTCATATTACTTTCACATATCATATCAAATACAATTATTCATATCACATTTACAAAATGTATATTCAATCCAATTCAACACTTTTACGTTCGCTAACTCATAGTTTTATACTCAAGATTATCAAATATCATTATTTAATATATTCATAATTAACTCTTTAATAGATATTTGCTTAAGGACTTACCTCGATTGACAACGAATGACTTAAACCAATTTATTTGAAACCTTCGTCTTTCCCCGATTCACATCCGATTTTCTTTGCTCTTGATCTAAACATATTTAAAATAAGCTTATTCAAGTACATTTCATCCCAATTTGGTCCCAAAATACATAAATGGGCAAATTACCATTTTGCCCTATTATTTCACATTTTACAATTTAGTCCTATTTGCTTAAAACACAAAATACACACAATTTGAATAAATACCTTAAGGGCGAATATCTATAGCATTCATACCAATCCATACATTTCATTTATTTCACATTTAAGTCCCTTTAATATTTAATTTTCACACTTTAGCCCTAATTATTTAAATTTATCAAAATTCATGAACAAAATGTGTTCATCTAGCACCTATCTTTCATTTAACATCAATAACCATCAAAAGCTTAAAATATCATCAATGGCATATCATACAAACATTATCAATTCACAAAATTAGTACATGGGTTTGATAGTTTTCAAGCAACGATTACAAAAGCGTAAAATTATCAAAACCGAACTCAATTACTAACCTTAATTTAACATGCAAGTGTCGAATGTTTTGAGAGCTTAAACTTCCTTCTTTTCTCTTTTGTTTGGTTGAAGAAAGATGAACATGCATGTGTTCTCTTTCTTTTATGTTTTATTTATTATATGATTATAATATTATTATAATATATTATAACATAACATATAATTTAAACATATAATTTCATTATGAAAATTACATGTTGTCAGTCCACTATCCCATTAAAATGGACAATTTTAAACATAGGTACTCTCTTATATAAAGACATATTAATTTAACCACTCAATCAAGCAATAAGGCTACTTTTACCACTTATGCGATTTAGTCCTTTTGTTAAATTGAACATACAAACGATTGAATTTTTCTACGAAACTTTCACAGACATTAATTCACTTATAATAAACACGAAATATAGTATTTAAATATTTCTCAAAATCGAATTCGTGGTCCCAAAACCACCGTTTCGATTAGGGTCAAATTCGGTCTGTTACAGGTTCCTTTGGGTTCGACAATGCAGTCTTGCCACTAAACTATACTACTGTTCGATAGGTGTGCTTGCCTCAAGTCGTTGTCACAGTTAGTTTTTAGGTTAGATCATCCATATTATAAATTTTTATGACTCTGACACAAGATCAATCCTTTCTGGCATTCCATATTGACAGATGATCTCTTTTTTTAAGAATTTACTGACTGTCGACTTGGTGACATTGGCATATGAAGCAGCCTCTACCCACTTGGTGAAGTAATCGATGACCACAAAAATGAAACGATGCCCGTTAGAGGCTTTTGGCGAGATCAGTCCAATGACATCCATGCCCCACATAGAGAAAGACCATAGAGAAGTCATAACATGAAGAGGTGAAGGAGGTACATGAATCTTGTCCCCATAAATTTGACACTTATGGCACTTCTTGGCATAATTGATGCAATCCCTTTCAATGGTAGACCAATAATACCCGAATCTTATGATCTGCCTGGCCATTGTAAAACCATTAGCATGTGTTCTGCATACACCCTCATGGACTTCTTCTAGGATTTTCTTAGCCTCAATAGCATCCACACATTTTAATAACACCTAATCTTTTCTTCTTTTGTATAGGATCTCCCCTTCTAAAATGTAGTCGCTGGCCAGTCTTCTCCAAGTTCTTTTATCATTCTCAGTTGCTTGGTCAGGGTATTCACGATTTTTTAAGTATCGAAGTATATCGTGATACCAGGCGTGATCATCTATTTCTTCTTCTTCTTCGATGTTGTGGCAATGAGCTGGAGCCTCGTAAATACTCATTTGGATAGGCTTCACATCCTCTTGTTTATTTACGCTGATCATAGAAGCTAATGTAGCCAAAGTGTCATCCATCTGGTTTTCATTCACGGGCGGTAACCAAAGGTGATATCATCGAACTCCTCAATTAATTCCAGAACTATCTTTCGATAATTGATCAATTTGGGGTCTCTTGCTTCCCATTCACCTTTGAGCTGATAGATCACTAGTGCAGAATCCCCATACACCTCTAGCACTTTGATTTTACGTTCTATGGCCGCACGGATTCCCATGATACACGCTTCGTACTCTGCCATATTATTTGTGCAATCAAAATCCAATTTGCAAGTAAATGGATAATGATCTCCATTTGAGGATATCAAGACTGCCCCAATTTCGTTGCCAACAATGTTTGATGCTCTGTCGAGGTTCAGTTTCTAAGAACGATCTTCTGGAGTGTCTTCTTCGGTAGTTGCCACATACATTAGATCCTCATTTAGGAAGTCAAAGTTCAAAGGCTCATAATCTTCTAGAGCTCTACTGGCTAGAAAATCAGCTATTGCGCTCCCTTTTATAACCTTCTGATTCACATAGACTATGTCAAATTCGGAAAGCATAATTTTCCATCTAGCCATCCTTCCATTCAAGGTAGTTGAATCCATCATATATTTTAGAGGGTCTATTTTCGAGATTAGCCAAGTCGTATGGTACAATATGTACTGACTCAATCTCCGAGTTGTCCAGATCAATGCACAACATAATTTTTCAATTGGCGAATATCTTGTTTCACACTCAGTGAATTTCTTATTAAGGTAGTATATCGCCATTTTCTTTTTTCCTGTCTCATCGTGTTGGCCAAGCACACATCCCATAGAATTGTCAAATACTGTTAAATACAGTATCAGAAGCCTATCTGGACTAGGTGGTGACAGCACTGAGGCATTGGACAAGTATTGTTTTACCTTGTCAAAGGTTTTTTGGCATTCATCATCCCATACACCTTAATTGTATTTCTTAAGAAGACGAATATAAGGTCACATTTCTCAGTTAATTTTGAAATGAACCGGGAAATGTAATTTAATCTTCCTAGGAAAACTCGAATTTCTTTTTGAGTGCGCAGCGGAGGCAATTCTTGTATAGCCTTAACTTTGTCTAGGTCAATCTCAATCCTTTTTTCACTGACCACGAAACCTAACAATTTTCCTGACCTGGCCCCGAAGGTACATTTTTCTGGATTAAGCTTTAGTTGGAATTTCCTCAACCTCAAGAATAATTTTTTCAAGACTTGCACATGCTCCTCTTCTGTTCGAGATTTGGCGATCATATCGTCGACGTAAACTTTAATTTCTTTGTGCATCATATCATGGAACAGGGTTACCATGGCTCTCTAATATGTCGCTCCCATGTTTTTCAGTCCAAATGGCATCACCTTGTAGCAAAATGTTCCCCATAAGGTTACAAATGTGGTCTTTTCCATGTCTTCAGGATGCATCTTTATTTGATTGTATCTAGAGAAGCCATCTATGAAGGAGAATAGCAAATAACCCACCGTATTATCCACTAAGGTGTTGATGTGAGGCAATGGAAAATTGTCTTTGGGATAGCCTTATTCAGATCCCTGTAGTCTACACACATTCGTGCTTTCCCATCTTTCTTAGGGACGGAGATGATATTGGCTACCCACTCCGAGTATTTAGCCACTTACAGGAAACTAGCGTCAAATTGCTTATTGACCTCTTCTTTTATTTTCAGCAGAACATTTGGCCTTATCCTTCGAAGTTTCTGTTGGACTGGCTTACACTCCTCTTTTATGGGCAGTCGATGTACCACGATATCAGTGCTTAGCCTGAGCATATCTTGATATGACCACGTGAAGACATCTTTGAATTCTTGGAGTAGCTCAATGAGGTCTCACTTTGTCTCCACGGTAATACAAGCTCCGATCTTCACTTCTTTCTTTTCTTGTCTGTCTCCCAAGTTTACTATTTTTACTGACTCTTTGTGAGGTAGGATCTATTTCTCTTCTTGTTCTACCATCCTTAACAAATTCGGAGATAAGTTACAATCTCTGTCATTTTTAAAATCTTGAGATCCCTCTAGACACATGTCTCGCTCAAAAGAAGATTCTGGGTCAGTAGTAGCGTCACTCATGTCGTTGATATCTGGAGACCTGTTGTAGGCACGAAAGAATATCCAAAGAACAAATGAATCTAAGAATAGATAGTTGTATGGTATGATTATGAATGAAATGAAAGAATGAAAGAATATTTGCTCAGAGTGATACGCAAAATGCATTTTTCATTGAAATAAAGATATCGGACATGAGCCTATTTTACAAAAGGATTCTTATTGCTTCTAGGCTTAAAGAAACAAGCGTGTTTTGAACATTACTCTAAATCAGCTCTAAAAACTACAGGAATCTCTTCCGCAGTCCAGTTGTTTAGAACACTTCCCGGCTCATAAGGGCGAATGCCCGATAAGTTTTCTTCCACCATTCCCTCTTCAAATATGGCATTGATGCTCAGATTTCCCATCATATCTTCATCAAATTTAATTTCTTTTCATCTTCCATTCAGGGTAAATAATTCCTCTTGACACGAATGTTTTGCATATATGGGGGAAGGTTATTGGTTCCCAGTTGACCTCTACCCCACTTAATCGCGCTCTTCTTCTCTTCTGTTTCTTCTCTAACTCCTTCTTCCTTTACTTCACGTCTGGCTTATACCCCAAGCCAAAACGATCCTATTTGTTAGTCAAAATTGGTACTTTGACCCGTCCATGGAGGTATTTTTTGAGTCTCTTTCCAGGAAATGCTCCTTTTTCCACAGTCAGTTGCAAGCTCATCCTCGTAGCTTTAAATATTTTGGGCATTGGGATCTTGCTTCCTTCAACAATGAAGGTTGCATTCACAAATTCCAGTGATCAAAATGAACATTCTATCTCCTCACCATCAGGCTCTATGTATGGCGCATCACTGGTAACGGACGTAATAATGTCTTCTTCTGCGTTTATCATTATCAGTCGGCCTTCTGTTACCAACTTTAGCTTTTGGTGCAGTGATGAAGGTACCGCTCCTGTAGAAAAAATCCACGACCTCTCCAATAGGTAATTGTAAGAAAGCTTGATGTCCATCACTAAGAAGTCTACGTCGTATATGTTTGGACCGATTAAGAGAGGTATCTCAATCCTCCACATTACCTTCCTTTTTGTGCCATCGAATGCCCTCACTTTGTTTTAGCATGTCTTCATGTGAGAATTGTCTACAGGCAACCTGTTCAATATGGACAGAGGCAATACATTCAGTGCCAATCCATTGTCAATCAATACCCCGGGTAATGTATATCCCTTGCAGCGGGTAGTGATGTGCAAAGTTTTAGTGGATCCCATGCCCCCCGGCGGTATTTCATCGTCGTTAAAGAGGATAAAATTATCGATGCTTATGTTGTTGACAAGACGGTCTAACTTGTGTATAGAAATATCATCAGTAACTTAGATTTCGTTTAACACCTTCATTAGCGCGTTACGGTGTGTCTCCGAGCTCAATAGTAAAGCCAGTACTGATATATGAGCTGGCTACTTGTGTAATTCTTCCACGATGCTATACTCACTGTGTTTTAGGAATTTCAAGAATTCTTTAGCTTCTTTCTCATTTATCGGCTCATTAACAGGTAGTTCTAGCTTCTCTTTCCATTGTTCGATCGCCAAGGATTTTCCTTTAACAAGTTCGACTTTTGTATTTTGAGTATTATAGCGTCTTCTGCTGCGCGTATAGAAACCCACCTCTGTACCTTCTTCTAATGCGTTAACCGGGTTTTTCTAGGATTGTCACATTGCAGTCATAGTTCTAAGGTACCCTTTTGCTGTCTTTATAAGGAAAAACAAAGGGTTTCTGGATTATGACTCTTGGTGCAATTTGTGCTCCGGCTTCATTGATTCTTGGTCATGTGATGATTACCACCAGACGACTGGCCCCATAGACCTTTTCTGTTGACCCTCCTTCTAAGGAGCACACTCTTCTTCTTTGGTATACTCAAAGAACTCTAGCTCATTGTTGTCCATTAGACCCTCTACTAAGGCCCTGAATTCACTGCATTTTTGAATCTCATGATCGTCTTTATCATAGAAATCACATTAGTTCCTTACTTCTTGGGACCTGTTCCTCGAGTCTTGTGTGATTAACCATTTTTCCACCGTTTTCTTCCAAACTTCTTTTAACGAAGTCTTCACTTCTGCAATATTCACCTTGATTTTCCTCCCTGCATTCTCGATTGTCGAATTTACCCCCTTATCAGTATGGTTCAGTAACGAATTTTCTGCACCAGATGGATCATCAAATTTTACAATGCCCATTTTGATAAGTCTTTCAACTAACTTTTTGAAAGCGGTGCAGTTTTCTATCGAATGTCCCGTAATCCCCGCATGGTATTCGCATTGGGCGTTTGCATCATACCATTTTGGGTATGGAGGTTGCATGGGCTTTAAGTAGAAAGGGGATACTACATGAGCATCAAATAAATTTTTGTACAACTCCCTATAAGTCATTGATAAACCATAATTTACACATATTTTAACCCCATGCTTGGCTTATTTTTGGATGAATTTTCATTAGATTTGATGAATTCGATGCTCCTAATCCCTTAATTTCATGTTTTCTACTCAGGAGAGCTTAAGAAGTCAAAAAGAACGAGAAACAGGCCAGAAAGGGACAAAATAGGCCTACATCAGAAATCACACGGCCTGGACTATCGACCACAGGCAGATCACACGATTGTGTGTGGCGAGCAGAATTGACCATAGCTGAAGGAGTCCACCACGGGCGTGTCCTTGCCGTAGCAAAGATGAATTCTATTCAGAATAGGGTACTTGTGGGCCAAGAGAGGTGTTCCAAAGCCTATATAAACACCCTAGGGGGTAACGTAAAAGGGACGTTGAACAGACGCTAAATAGGAGGCAGAAAATACTCCAAGACAGTTGTCGGGAACAGCTTAGGATCAAGTTCTTTAGAAGTTTTTGGGTTTTTATTATGTTTTGTGGTTTTCCCTATTTTATTATGTTTCCTTCTATTAGTATGAACTAAATCCCTTAAATATCTAAGGGGATGAAACCTAGATGAATCTTATTATTATTTGATTTATATGATAAATACTTGTTCTTATTCTTAATTGTGAGTTTCTATTCTTGTTTTGATAATTTAGGTTATTGACTCAAGTCAAATGTGCTTATTCAGTGGAGCAAAAGTCCCTGTTTAAGAGAAGATCAACACAATTAAGCGGAGTTGATTGCAACCCTAGAAATAGGGCAACAAAAATCTGCCGGATTAGAGTCAAATCTAATAAGGGAATCCATAGATCGAGTTGATGCGACAATAGAGGTTCTAATTAGAAAGAGATTTCAATTAATCAACCTAGAGTCAGTTGTTTTTAGTCTTGAAAGAGATATTAACATAAATCAGGGATTTCTACGGATTAAGTCAAGTGAATAAATCATATGAATCAAAAGTAATAAGTGAAGTCCAGGTGGATTCTTACTTAGGTATTGCCTATCTCATATAAGTTGTCCAAAAAGTATTTTCGCAATTCACTCTCTGTCACGTTCATAGTCATTTAGTAGTTAGTTAATTTTAGACTAAAAATAAATCCCCTTAATTATTAGGCTAGATGATAAAAAAGATAGTTATTACTAGTAATTTTAGTCCTTGAGGATACGATATTCCGGACCCACCATAACTATACTACTGTTTGATAGGTGCGCTTGCCTTTGTCGAAATAATAGTTAGTTTCGAGGTCCATCAAGTTTTTGGCGCCGTTGCCGGGGACTAAGATATTAGGAAAACTTAATTTTTATTACTTTATCCATTTTATTTATTTGAATTTATTTTTATTTTTGCTAATTTTTCTTTTATTCTTCTGGCAGGTAAATCTAGTTTATGACTAGAAGGAACCCGTCAGGATCATTACTCTTTGACAACAATATGAAACTACCGCTCGCAAAAACCGAAGAGAAATAAGGCAACAATATATAGAAGAAGAGAAAGAAGACGAAACCAATACTACTGAAGAGATGGCCGATAATAATCCGCTACCTCTTGTGGTTGCCGCAAATCCAGTGAATCAAAATCCTGCTCCTCGTACTATGTATGATTATACTAAACTTAATTTAATAGGAACGAATCAAGTATTGTTAGACCTACTATTGCTGCAAATAATTTTGAACTGAAACCTAACACTATACAAATGATTCAGCAATTTGTTCAGTTTGATGGTTTGCAAGATGAGGATCCAAACAATCACTTGGCAAATTTTCTAGAGTTTTGTGACACTTTCAAAATTAATGGCGTCTTTGATGATGCCATTCGCCTTCGGTTGTTTCCCTTTTCATTGAGGAAAAAAGATAAACAGTGGTTGAACTCGTTACCATGAGAGTCAATCACTACATGGGACCAAATGATCAAAAAATTTTGTTAAAATACTGCTGGCTAAAATGGCTAAGTTGAGGAATGATATTTCTTCTTTTGTGCAGATGGATCTAGAAACACTTTACGACGCATGGGAGAGATATAAAGATCTACTAAGGAGATGCCCTCACCATGGGTTACCTCTGTGGTTACTGGTTCAAACCTTTTATAACGGTGTGAACCCCTCAAGTAGGTAGTTGATTGATTCAGTTGCCAATGGAACCCTAAATAGCAAGACCCTTAAAGCGACTTTTGAGTTTATAGAAGAGATGGCACTGAATAACTATCAGTGGCAAGTTATGAGGATAAAGCCAACAAAATCCGCAGTGTTTTCAACCTCGACACAGTGACCATGCTATCAAATCAGGTAGAACTGATAAATAAAAAGATTGATAGTTTGTGTGGTTCTTCGCAGGTACATCTAGTGATGCAGTGCAATACATACGGAGGAGGGACAAATAATACAGATGATCATTGTGAAATTGTCAAGTTTTAAAATTTATAAAGAGAATGATTGAACCTGGAAACTAACTCTGAGAACGACTTAAGGCAAGTGTACCTATAGAACAGTAGTATAGCTTAGGCAAGACCGGATTATCAAACCCAAAGGAACTACAAGTACTAATACTCATTTTCTTTCTATTATTTAGCCTAAATATTAAATGATTTGGTTGATTAACTAATTAATTACTAAACAAAGATGCAAAGACAAAAAGAATAAATTGGGAAATAACTTGAAGAGAAACTCAGTTGATCACGATGATACCATCAGGAAGAATCCACCTAGGCTTCACTTATTATCTAACACTGAACCATACGATTTATTCACTTGACTTGATCCGTAAGACTCCCTAATGTATATTAAACCCTCTCTCGAGGCGAATAACATTTAACCCTAGGTTAATTAACGAAAATCTCTTTCTCACTTAACAACCCCCTAGAATAGTAGTAAATCGAACTATGGACTCCCATATTAGGTTTCACCCTAATCCGGCAAAATCTAGTCACCCTATCTCTAGGTGCACGAACGACTCTGCTTAATTATGCTAGATCTATTCTTAGGCAGGGTCTATTCCTCCTCCACCTAAAAACATCTGAATTGAATTAATATCCCGAAAACATTAACACAAGAATTAAGCACACATAATTAAGAACAAATCAAGTATTTATCATATAATTCAGAAAACAATAATAATGTTCATTTAGGTTTCATCCCCTTCAGGTATCTAAAGGGTTTAGTTCATAACAAACAAAGAAAATATCTCAAGAGAAAAGATAAAACAAAACATAAGAAATCTCTAAAACCCCTTGAAGGAATTGAAGGAGAGATCCGCCGTCTTGAGCAGAATTTTGACTTCTTAAGATGAATCAATAGGCTATCTTTGAGTGATTCCCACAAAAGTTTTGGCTTCTGTCGAATTCCGAATGTCTCAGCCTCCGCTCCACCCTCCTCTTTTAGGTTACACTTAGGGTGTTTATATAGACTTTTGGAATGCTTTACTTGGCCTCTAAGTGTCCCAATTCAAGTATACTTCCTACTCGGTGTTTGAACAGGCTTTGGAATGTGTTTCTTCGCCTCAAAGTATCCAAATTTGAGTAAAATTGCTCTCTCCCGCGATAGGGGCACGGCCATGGTACACGCCCGTGTAAATTATTTCCAAGCCGTGTCTCGATTCTGTCGATTGGGGCACGACCGTGTAAATCATGGTATGGCCGTGTGAAGTAATTTGACGAGACACAACCGTGTGGCTTGAAGTCCAGGCCGTGTCGATTTCCACTTTGGCCCAAATTGGCTCGTTTTAAGCCCATTTCTTATTCTTTTCATCCTCGAGGGCTTTCCTAAGTATAAAACATGAAAAGAAAAGATTAAGAGCACCTTTTTACATAATTCAAGAGCTAAATCATCCAAAAGCATGCTAAATATGAGGTTAAAATACGTTACTTTTACGGTTTATCAATAGAATACCCACCCTACAACCCTGGCATAGAAAACGAACAGATGAACTATATGGGTAACAACTCTAGACCTCAAAATAACCCTTATAGTAACATTTACAATCCAGGTTGGAGGAACCACCCAAACTTTTCATGGGGTGGCCAAGGAAATCAAAGACAACATCCCCCTCCAGGCTTTCAACAGCAACCCTACCCACAAGAGAAAAAGCTGAACCTTAAGGAGATGCTAACAAAATTTATTGCGGTGTCAGAAACCCGTTTCCAAAACATTGAAACAACACTCAAGAATCAACAAGCGTCGATTCAAGGGATTGAGAACCAATTAGGACAACTCGCTAAGCTCATATCTAAACGGCCATAATGCAGCTTGCCAAGCAACACTAAAACTAACCCAAATGAGCAACTTCATGTCGTTACTGCTCACGATAATGAAGGGTTAGATGAGCCAAAATTAAGGCAAGAGAATGTGGTAGAGGAATGTATGGTTGAGGTAAGCCATGATCAATCAAAATCGGTAATTACAGAGTACCAACCTCGTATACCTTACCCCAATGCGATAAAGAAAGACCGCACAGATGAATAATTTGGTAAATTTATTAAACTTTTAAAGAAATTACATATTAACTTACTATTTCTTGAAGCTCTTTCGCAGATGCCCAATTCAAGAAAATTTTTAAAGGAGCTTTTGACAAACTGATAAACGTAAAAGTAACATATTTTAGGCCCACATTTAGTATGTTTTTGGATGATTTAGCCCTTGATTTATGTAAAACAGTGCTCTTAATCCTTTCTTTTCATGTTTTTACTCAGAAAAATACTCGAGGACGAAAAGAACAAGAAACGGGCTTAAAACGAGCCAATTTAGGCCAAAGAAGAAATCGACACGGCTTGGACTTCAAGCCACACGGCCGTGCCTCGACAATCAACTAAGACACGACCATGCCATGATTTACACGGCCGTGCCCCAATCGACAGAATCGAGACACGGCCTGAAAACAATTTACATGGGCGTGTACCATGGCCGTGCCCCTGCCATGGAGAGAGCAATTTCACTCGGATTTGGATACTTTGAGGCAAAAAAACACATTCCGAAGCCTATTCAAACACCAAGAAGGAAGTGTACTTGAATCGGGACACTTAAAGGCCAAGTAAAGCATTCAAAAGTCTATATAAACACCCTAAGTGTAACCTGATAGAGGGCGGTTAGCTAGAACAAGGAGCCGAACTAGAAAGGCTAGATTTGTGGGAATTACTCGAAGATAGCTAGTGGATCCATCTCAAGGAGCCGAAATTCTACTCAAGACGGCAGATTTTTCCTTCAATTCCTTCAGGGGGTTTTAGGGATTTCTTATGTTTTGTTTTGTCTTTTCTCTTGAGATGTTTTCTTTATTCATTATGAACTTAACCCTTCAGATACCTGATGGGGATGATCACACGCCTAGAGATAGGGTGACAAGATTTTGTCGGATTAGGGTAAAACCTAATATGGGAGTCCATAGATCGATTTACTGCTATTCTAGGGTGCTATTATAAGAGAACAAGAGTTCCACTAATTAACCTACGATTAGACATTATTTGCCTGGAGAGAGGGTTTAATATACATTAGGGAGTCTTACGGATCAAACTAAGTGAATAAATTGTATGGTTCAATGTTAAATAACAAGTGAAGTCTAGGTGGATTCTTCCTGAGGGTGTCGTCGTGATCAACTGAGTTTTTCATCAAGTTATTTCCCAATTTGTTCTTTTTATCTTTGTGTCTTTAGTTTAGTAGTCGTTAATTTAGATTAAAAGCAACTTCACTTATTTTTGGCTAAATAATAAAGAGAAAGTTAGTATTAGTACTTTTTGTTCCTTTGGGTTCGACAATCCGGTCTTGCCTAAGCTATACTACTGTTCGATAGGTACACTTGCCTATAATCGTTGTCAGAGTTAGTTTCCAGGTTTGATCATATTCTTTATAAATTTTAAAACTCGACAAAACAACGATCAAGTTTTTGGCGTCGTTGCCAGGGAACTAAAATATTAAGAAATATCTATTTTTATTACTTTAGCCATTATTTTTATTTTTATTTTTATTCCGTAATTTATTTTATTTGATTGTTTTTACTAATTTTCTTTCTTTCTTTCTTTTCCAGTAGGTACCTCTAGTTTATGACTAGAAGGAACCCGAGAGGACCACTAGTATACGATAGTGATATCGAAGCTACCGCACGTAGGAATCGCAGAGAAATCAGACGAGCCCTAAATTACACAGAGGAAGATCAAGAAGACAAGTCCAATCCTACTGAAGGGATGGACGAGAATAACCCACTAGCACCTGATGTGCGAGAAAATAATGCTACACGCACAATGTTTGTGTAACATCCTAAATTTTTGGGCCTATGCGTTTAATGGGTGAATATGTGGAATGAGTTAATTTAAGTGTTAGGGGCCCAAATTTTAAGTTTTAAGGAGCCCAAATCTTCTAATTTATGTTAGTTAAATTTGGCATTAGGGATTAGGGAAGTGGACGGCACAAGGCTTTTTTTTTGGGGGGGAATTTTATTATATTTATTCTATGTGGATAATAAGCAGATAAAGGCTATTATTTAGGGATTTAGTCTTTAAGGATAATAAGTAGATAAAGACTATTTTTGAGGAGATAATAGATTAAGATAAGGGAAAAGGGGTAGGAGCTATCATGTGTGGCAGTGTTGGCTGAAAATCAATCTCTACTAAAAGGAGGAATCAGTTTTCTATATAAAGAAGGGGTGTGCCAAAATTTTGGAAGCCTTTCTTTTATTTTCTTTTCTCATCTTCTTCCTCTCAAAAGCCGAAAACCACCATTGTCTTCACCCTTTCTTCCTCTCTAAAATTTCCTGGTTGGCCGAATCTTTTAACCTCTATTGTTATTTTTCTTCTAATCCCTAAAAGCCAAAATCACATCTCTATTATTCTATTCATCTCCTTAATATTCATTGGCCAAATCTCTCTTAGCCATGTCTTCAATTCTTAAATCTTTTAAAAACTAAAATCCTTAGATCTTACCTCCTGAAGTTGCTGAATTTTCTTCAGTAAAGTCTGCTTGTGCCGAATCTGAAGAAAACAATAGAGGAGTCCAACGCTTAGATCTCTAAGTCAAAGATCAGTAACACTCAAGTCGTGTTATTTTGGGATTTCAAGGAGAGGCCCTATTTTCACATCTTTCCAGCTTTTTGAGCAAGTTGTAGATCAGGATGATAAGGATATCGACTAAGAATATTGGATTTCGCGATATCAGGTGTGTAACTTTCCACACCATCTAGATCTGTTTGCTAAATACATGATTATAAGACTTGTATGTTCTGATAAATGCCGAAATCCCGGCATAACATTTGAAACCCAAAGAGAGTAAAGCAAATCACCAGGTTAGTGATCCCTGTCATTCTAAGTGAATGTTCTGATTAAATGATATAAGTATATTGATTTTATGTGATTGCATGGGTTGGGTTTGATGAAAGGAGGAAGTTATATGTTGTAGCGATTTTCACCGTGATCTGTTGTAACGGTTTTTACCGTGATCTATTGTAGCAGTTTTTACCGTGATCTATTGTAGCGGTTTTTATCGTGATCTGTTGTAGCGATTTTTACCGTGATTTGTTGTAGCGGCTTTTGCCGTGATTTATTGTAGTGGCTACAGCCATGATCTGATGATGAGAAGCACGACTGACATCAAGGCGTATAGCGGTGTGGGTTGATTATAAAATCCCCAATGGTGTGAATGGCTGGTACGGGGGCGTGTAGCGGATGGAAACCTAGGATTTGGGTTGGGCTTGTATATTATTTTTATTATGCATATTAATTCTGATTATTTTAGTTTTATGGGGTAAGGCCCAAATCTAATGGTGCATGAGGGTTGCACACTGAGTCTCGCGACTCAACCAATTAATTAACATTTCAGGTAGCATTTAGTGCATCGGACCGGGCTGGAGAGAAGCGCAAGGTTGTCATGCAAAAGAACATTTGGATTCAGCAAAAAGACTCTAGTTTATTATTATTATTATATATATATTTAATGGGTTTTAAATCTCGTTGTAATAAGGCCATAGGCCACCAGTTTATATTTTGTTTTATTACGGGCTTTTATTACTTTTAATTATTTAAATTTTTATTTTTAATTGAACTAAGGCATGTATTTAAATTTGGGTTTTTAATTCATAAAGGCATATTTTATTTAAAACTATAAATTATAAATTTTTTTCCCGAATAAAAGGTTAAACTTTACCAAAATGTTTTTTTCTGAAAATGCGACATGTTTTACAAAATTTCCTTAGTGACATACCAAATCCGATTGTAGTGCTTGGGCCGGGTTGGGGGTGTTACAGTTTGATTATGCTAAACAGCATTTGACAGGAGCGGAATCGAGTATTGTTAGGCCTACTATAGCTGCTAATAATTTTGAATTAAATCCTAACACAATACAAATGATTCAACAGTTTGTTCAATTTGATGGTTTACAGGACGAAGATCCAAACACTCATATAACTAATTTCTTATAGTTCTGTGATACCTTCAAAATAAATGGCGTTTCTGATGATACCATACGTCTTCGGTTATTTCCCTTTTCATTAAGGAATAAAGCCAAATAGTGGTTAAACTCGTTACCACGAGGGTCAATCACTACATGGGAGCAGATGACTGAAAAATTTTTATTAAAATATTTTCCACCGCCAAAATGGCCAAATTACGAAATGATATCTCTTCTTTTGTGCAGATGGATTTAGAAACATTATACGACACATGGGAGAGATCCAAGGATCTCTTGAGGAGGTGTTCACACCATGTTCTACCCTTGTGGCTACAAGTCCAAACTTTCTATAACGGTGTAAACTCCTCAACGAGACAACTAATTGATTCAGCCGCTGGTGGAACCCTAAACAACAAAACTCGCGAAGTAGCCTACGAGTTCATTGAAGAGATGTCACTGAATAACTATCGGTGGCAAGTTACAAGGACAAAACTGACAAAATTAGTTAGAGTTTACAACCTCGATGCAGTGACCATGCTATCAACACAGGTAGAGATGATGAATAAAAAGCTTTATAGCTTGTGTTCTTCGCAGGTACATCCAGTCATGCAGTGCAACACCAGTAGAACTGTGGCGAATCCTAAGTACCCACCCTACCAACCGGACGCAGAGAGCAAACGGATGAACTATATAGGTAATAATTTTAGATCCAATAATAATCCTTATAGTAACAACTATAATCCAAGTTGGAGGAACCACCCAAATTTTTCATGGGGAGGCCAAGGAATTCAAGGAAATCAAAGACAACAACCTCCTCCAAATTTCCAAAATCAGCCATACCCGCAAGAGAAGAAGCCAAACCTCGAAGAGATGCTGACAAAATTTATGGCAAACACAGAAAATTGCTTCCAAGAAACTGAGAAAACAATTAAAAGCAACGAGAGCCGGATCGGGAAACTTACTAAGTCAGTCAAGCCAGCCACTAATGTAGTCGAACAACTCACAAAGCTAATGTCAGAACGACCGCAAGAACGGCTACCAAGTAACACTGAGATTAACCTGAAAAAACAAATCCAAGCCATTACAGCTGATGACAATAAAAGAGAAGATGAATCCAGCTCAGTACAAGAAAATGAGGGAGACCAAGGTAAGATAGAGATAACATAAGAAAAGCCAAAACAAGTAATCAAGGAGTACCAACCTCGCATACCTTATCCCGAAGCAATGAAAAAAGACGATTCAGAGGAATAGTTCCGTAAGTTTCTTAAACTCTTAAAGAAATTACATATTAACTTACCTCTTCTTGAAGCTCTTTTTTAGATGCCAGACTCGAGAAAATTTTTAAAACAGCTCTTGACTAACAAACTCAAATTAGACGAAGAGCACCACGTGGAATTGAACGCAGCATGCTCAGCAATGTTACAGAATAGACTACCACGAAAGCTAAACGATCCAGGGAGTTTTAAAATTCCATGTTTAATTGGTAGTTTAGCTATTGATAATGCGTTAGCCGATTTAGGGGCAAACATAAATGTCATGCCTTACACATTATTTAAACGACTAGGTCTAGGGAAGCCCAAACAAACTAGGATGAGTATACAATTAGCTGATAAAACTATTAGAATTCCTAGGGGCATTATCAAAGATGTTCTTGTCAAAATCGATAAATTTGTTTTCCCAGTAGATTTTGTTGTCTTATATATGGATGAGGATAATACAATCCTCTTAATTTTAGGAAGACCTTTTCTAGCAACTGCCAAGACTAAAATTTATGTTGCCATAGGAGAACTCATACTTTGTGTAAGTGAAGAATCAATCAATCTTCAAGCTCTTTACTCGGCCAGGACAAAAATCGATAAAGGTAAGAAGGTCAATACAGATGATAAACAAATTGTTCAACCTTTATTGCAGGAAACACCACAAAGACACAACCCTGAGCCGACTCATAGATCCCAAATCGACAAAAAAGAACCAAAACCGTACGAAGTAAAACCAGAGGAACCACTAGAAGAGCTCGTAGGAACATCCAATCACTTTAAAATAGGAGACCAGGTACTATTAGACAAGGCAGATCCGCACATCATCACAACAGGCCTGAAGGAAAAGGGAGAAACCCTTCTTAAGGTATGCAATATCTTCTCACACGAAATAGTCGAGGTAAGCAACCCAACATTCAACACTTTTGAGGTAAACACTTCTCGACTTCAACTTTGTCAAGAAAATAGAACTATAAGCATGAGGGAAGATGTTCAAACCTTTAAACCTCCCTGATCTTTTTCAAATGTCAAGAAAAGTCTAGCTTAAGACTTTAAACGAGCGCTTCTCGGGAGGCAACCAGAACACTAACATAAATTTTTATTTTGTGGTTTTTATTTTCCTTTATTTTTATTTTCTCTTTTAGAATTTCAATAAATTGAAAGTACAGATTCCCAGACCACATGGCCTAGCACACGGCAGTGGCCGTAATCATGTGGGTACTCTGAATCACCGTACTGACATAGCAAAGACGGTACAAATCCTACCCCAACCAACTATTGGAGTCACAGGCTCACCTTCTCCACCACGGCTGTGCCACACGGCCTTGGGCCGATACTACCAATTAAGGAATGGGCGTGGCATTAGACAAACGGGCGTGGCAAACCAACACACCCAAAACACAGCCGTGAGATGCGACCGTGTGAAGACACTAACTTATCGACCGCGGGCATGGCAATATGACCACGGGCATTTAAATCCCAACACGCCTCCACATACGGCAGTGTAAAATAACACGCCCACGATACACAGGCGTGGAGCAGCGTCAGAGGCCAAAATTCTATTTAAATCCACCCTTCCCCCCTTCTCACTCAC
The DNA here is from genome assembly GCA_025506655.1 of Gossypium rotundifolium. Classification (NCBI taxonomy): domain Eukaryota; kingdom Viridiplantae; phylum Streptophyta; class Magnoliopsida; order Malvales; family Malvaceae; genus Gossypium; species Gossypium rotundifolium. The sequence goes on from CP106730.1 coordinate 114,037,561, forward strand.
CCTCATCCCTCATTTCTTTCTCCCCATCTTTTTTCCTCCTCCTTTTTCTTTCAAAAATTTCTCTTATTTCTTTAGAAAAGTGTCCAGACTCTTGAGCTACACCAAGAAAATGCCGAAGAAGCGTAAGAGGCCAACCACAGTCTCCTCAAAGGAGACCGATTCACATGAGTTCATGCCAGCAGTTTCAGCTAATCACCAAGCCAAGGGTCTTTTAGACCATTTGAATTTTTCTTTATGTTTATTTTCCCCTTTATCCTACTTATCTATAATTCTTTTCTGCTTAATATATTTTAAATTCTTTTAGTTTCTTGGTTTTAGGTTCTAAAAGCTGCTTGGGAATCACGTACCACAGCCTTAGAGGTCACACCCACCTCGCGAACCATCCAACAATAAGGATTCATTAGTCCATTAGTCTTTTCTTTTAATTTTAGTTTTCTTCTTAGTCTCCTTCTCTTTATTTCTTTTGTTTTTAATTATAGTATTAGTATATTATTAATGTTTCTTTAGATTTCTTGGCTATATCTTTGCAGTCTACCCAATTTCTTTATCTAGCACAAAAGCTCATCAGTAGACACCCCACCAGGCCCATAGAAAGCGCCACCATCGCCTCCTCCACCCACCTTTCACCACGACCTCTGCCAACTCCCAAAATCATCCAAAATTTAGGAAGTGTTAATTCTCCCCTTCTCTTTTGATTATTTTATTACATAATTGTTTATCTATCTTTGTACATTGAGGGCAATTTACATCTTAAATGCGGGGGGTAAAAGTACCTAACTTTTTGCATTATTCTAAAATCCTGAATTTTAAACTTGTCTCTAAGAAATTTTCTCATATTTTCAATTAGGGTGAAATTTCTAATGATTTATGATTTTTATTGATATATTTTTGAATAAGTCATTGATAATTGTACATTGATGATTTATACTTGAAGAATATTAGAGAATCAAGCGTGATAAGTCTATTTTTCAAAGAATCAAAAAATTTCTGGGTTGTTGAACTGAATTTGAATATTACCTTGAAGTTTAAAATTTACAGGATTGATGTCAAATAACCATAATTTTTGTGAGATTTTGAGCCTTATAGTGCATATATTCTTTTTCGTGCTCACTTTTTTTGATTACGAGTATGTCAACACTAAATTGTTATTCTAGAACTTGCCTTGATTATGCATATTGAGACCACATTAATGATTTGATATACTGAGATGATAAAGGCACCTAGGTTTTAACCTATTCACTCCACTAAAAAGCCTACCCACAAAATTAACCCCTAGTGAACCCATTTGATCCTAACAACCCTTTTTATTAAATTACCCGCTTAATATTAACCCAAAAACCCTCTGTATTTGTTATCACTATTCTTTTTGACTACCCTTCTATCGAGAATTGATTTGATTAGTTACCAAATTAGTTTATTTCAGTTGATAAAGTTCTTTCTTTATTATGTATTTACTTAGTTTGTTCTTAAAATAAAAACCAAAGTATATTCAAGCATTAGTATATGATTAAAGGAGCTTATGCGTTTAAATTCCAATTGTTGAAGAAGAGCTCGTATTAAAAGTATTATCAGCAATAATATTACTAGTTTCAAAGCAATCATTTATTTTCTAGTTCATTATTCTTGTTAGGTAATTGGTCAGGTCAATCTCGATTTCAAACCTTCTAATTCAGCCTTTATCCACACCTTTAACCTAAGCTCTGTTACAACCCCGTCAAAAGACCTTTTGATTTGTGTATCATCTCATATTATAGTGGTAGAGATTTGATTTTCAGGCAAGCCTATGGGATTAACTTTTAGGTCCGACTTATGAGTGTTTTTCTTGAAACTTAAACACTTCAAGTGATTTGAGTGAATCTTTAGTGGGGACGCCAATCCTTGTCGATTTTGAATTAAAGGTAATTATTTAGATAACGGGAGACACCTATGTTTTCATGCTACAAAATATATGACTTAGACTTGTTTGAATCTTTAGGAGTCTTTGAGTTAAATTATCCATGTATGAATTATATGTGAATTATGATGAGGCATTGTTGATAGGAATTGTGAATTATGGAATGTTTGTTTTAATTATAAGTTGAGAATTTTGCTTGAGGACAAGCAAAGCTTAAGTGTGAGGGTATTTGATAAACCGTAAAAGTAACATATTTTAGGCCCATATTTAGTATGCTTTTGGATAATTTAGCCATTGATTTATGTAAAAAGGTGCTCTTAATCCTAAGGATGAAAAGAACAAGAAACGGGCTTAAAACGACCCAATTTGGGCCAAAAAAGAAATTGACACGGCTTGGATTTCAAGCCACACGGCCGTGCCTCGACAATCAACTAAGACACGGCCATGCCATGATTTACATGGCCATGCCCCAATCGACAGAATCGAGACATGGCCTGAAAACTATTTATACGGACGTGTACCATGGTCGTGCCCTTGCCGTAGGAGAGAGCAATTTCACTTGGATTTGGATACTTTGAGGCAAAGAAATACATTCCAAAACCTATTCAAACATCGAGTAGGAAGTGTAATTGAATCGGGACACTTAGAGGCCAAGTAAAGCATTCCAAAAGTCTATATAAACACCCTAAGTGTAACCTGATGGAGGGCGGTTAGCTAGGCCAAGGAGCTGAGCCAGAAAGGCCAGATTTGTGGGAATTACTCGAAGATAGCCAGTGGATCCATCTCAAGGAGCCAAAATTCTACTCAAGACGGCAGATTTCTCCTTCAATTCCTTCAGGGGGTTTTAGGGATTTCTTATGTTTTGTTTTATCTTTTCTCTTGAGATGTTTTCTTTATTCATTATGAACTAAACCCTTCAGATACCTAAAGGGGATGAAACCTAGATGAATCTTGTTATTGATTTCTGAATTATATGATAAATACTTAGTTTGTTCTTAATTGTGCATGCTTAATCCAAATCTGATGTGCTTAGGTGGAGGAGGAATAGACCCTACTTAAGAGTAGATCTAGCATAATTAAGCGGAGTTGATCGCATGCCTAGAGATAGTGTGACGAGATTTTTCCAAATTAGGGTGAAACCTAATATGGGAGTCCATAGATCGATTTACTGCTATTCTAGGGGGTTATTATAAGAGAACGAGAGTTCCACTAATTAACCTAGGGTTAGACATTATTCGCCTCGAGAGAGGGTTTAATATACGTTAGGAAGTCTTACGGATCAAACTAAGTGAATAAATCGGATGGTTCAGTGTTAAAAACAAGTGAAGTCTAGGTGGATTCTTCCTGAGGGTATCGTCGTGATCAACTGAGTTTTTCTTCAAGTTATTTCCCAATTTTTCTTTTTATCTTTGTGTCTTTAGTTTAGTAGTCATTAATTTAGATTAAAAGCAATTTCACTTATTTTTGGTTAAATAATAAAGAGAAAGTTAGTATTAGTACTTTTAGTTCCTTTGGGTTCGACAATCCTATCTTGCCTAAGCTATACTACTGTTCGATAGGTACACTTGCCTATAATCGTTGTCAGAGTTAGTTTCTAGGTTTGATCATATTCTTTATAAATTTTAAAACTTGACAAAACAATGATCACAAACAAACGGAAGTTAGACGAGGTGTCACATGTAGAGCTAAATGTTGTGTGCTCAGCAATCTTACAACATAGACTACTGCAAAATTTAAAAGATCCAGGGAATTTTACAATTCCTTGCTTAATTGGTAGTTTATCTATTAATAATGATTTAGCAGGTTTAAGGGCAAGCATCAATGTTATGCCTTATAAAATGTTTAAATAGCTAGGTCTCGGGTAACCCAAACAAACTAGGATGAGCATTCAATTGGCTGATAAAACTATTAGAGTTCCTAGGGGTATAATCGAAGATGTACTAGTAAAAATTAAAAAATTCATATTCCCAGTAGACTTTGTTGTTTTAGACATGGATGAGGACAACAATATTCCTTTAATTTTAGGAAGACCCTTTTTAGCAACTGCTAAAACTAGAATTGATGTTGGTACAGGTGAACTCACACTTTGTGCAGGTGACGAAACAATCACTCTTCAAGCTCTTGACTCGGATAGGACATCGAGTAATAAAGGTGAGAACATAAATTCTATTAATGACCATTCGATTCAACCTTCTTTTCAGGAAGCACCATGAAATTACACAATTGAGCCAGTTCATAGACCTCGTGCTAACAGAGAAATAACTCATGAGGATCGAAGGCTTCAGATTGATGAACTAGACGAGTGGATGACACATGACAAGGAGAAACTAGGGAAACATGATGAAACAAAGCAAAACCATGTCAAACTTAAGGATGGGACAAACCAATTTAAGATCGGAGATCACGTATTGTTGGATAAGACAGACCCTCGAATAGCCACTTCGAACCTTAATACAAACGAAGAGATCCCTTTCACGGTACTGAATGTCTTCCTATACGGAACAGTCAGCACTTTTAAGGTAAACACCACTTGACTTAAATTATATATCGATAACCAAATTGATAGCAAGAATGAGGAGTTTCAACTCTTCAAACCACCATGATTATGCGAATGAGAGGTAAGTCTAGCTTAAGACTTTAAACGAGCGCTTCTTGGGAGGCAATCTGAGCACTAACCCCATTAATTTTCATATTTTCAATTTTTAGCACCTAACCAGAAACTAACAAATTCAATAAAGCGCAGGTTTCCCTACCACACGGCCTTGCACACGAGCTTGGCCAAGGCTGTTGTAACATCCTGAAAAGGGCCTATGCATTTTCGGGTTAATTGTACGAAGTGACATGTTTTATGTGTTAAGAATAAATTTTGAACATTTTTGGAAACCTGAAAAATGTATGGAAATGCTAAGTTTAAAGAGGAAAGTGAACATTTATGGAAACTAGGAAAATGATTTAGAAATGATTCAAAAGAGGAAAGTGAGCATTTCTGGAAACTAGAAAATGTAAGGAAATGTCAAGTTTAAAGAGCCAAACGAAAATTTTTGGAAACTTAGAAATGACTTAGAAATGTCGAGTTTTAAAGTTTAAAAGAGGAAATTAAGGAAAGGTGGCCTTTAGAGAAAAACTATGTGAAATTTGACACACAAACAGGCTTGGAAAAATGGCCTGAATATGCCACTTAGGGCCTCTGGAAATGGCGCCACATGTAAGGGTGTTGGGCCTGAGTTCGAGTCACATGGGAAGCAAATAAAAGAAGTTTTATTTTTGCTTCTAGAAGCACAGAGGTGGACGGCACAAGGCTTGCAAAAGAGGAGTTTTATTTCCTTTAGAATTTCGGCTAAATGGGAGATAATTGTTGGATTAATTTTTTTTTGATAAAGTGATAATTATCACATAGGAAGAGTGGTGGCCAAGTAGGGGACTCTAGCCTAGTAATTTTGGCTATAAAAGAGAAAGAAGGCCATTCATTCATTCATTCATTCACTCTTCCTTTGCCAAATTTCTTAAGCGATTCTCTCTCTCGCCGAAATTCCTCTGCTTTTATTCTTCCTTCTCTTTTCTTTCTAATCCTCCAAAAGTGAAAGTTGTGAGAGCATTATTTAGCCATAGCGAATCTCTGAAAGTTGAAGTGAAGGTGCAATCGATTCCTTCAAATAAGGGTAAGATCCAAGTTTAGTTTCCATTCTTTTATATTTTAGACTTATCAAAATTTAGGGACTAATTTCGATTATTAATATTGGCCGAATCATGGAAGGAGAAGTTCTTTTCCCGAAGGTATACCATAGGCCGCGTGTTCCCTAGTTATTCGGTGAATTTTGGGATTTAAGATCCTTAAGGTAAGTGACTATGAATATTCGACCAAGACCCTATTTTTGTAGTAGATCTATTATTATGTGTTTTAAGTTGAAAACTAACCGATTCAAGGGATCTAGTGAGTAGCCGATTTCAAAGGGGAAAAAAGACAATTTTTCGGGATTTGATTTTTTTATTCAATCGGCATTAAGGTAAGTACACAAATCCTACTAGGATTTGGTTTTATGGCGAATAGGCCTTTGCTAAATATTACCATGTTGGCTTAATGTAGGCATTAAAAATCTAAGGTAGTAGATCGATTTGGGATTTCAAGTGAAATCGTTGTTTAATCAGTGTGTACCCTACTCTAAGTTTTAATATGTTCATGGCTATGTTTTAAATTAAATGTGTTAATATGAAAGTGTAAGAATATGGCTAAGGTAATCGTGTGTACCCACACAAATCTTAATATATTTATGGCTCTAACTTGATATATGTTGTTAATATGAAAGTGTAAGAATGTGGCTAAAGCACCATGTTATGGTACAAAGTACTCAGGTACGTTTTCCTACTCCTACTAGGATTACGAAATATGTTATACTTAATATGTGAAAAGTGACACGAATGTGAATTTAAGTATGATATGCATGATATGAATAATATGGGGCATTCGGGTTATTTGAGAAAGGGGAAGTGAATGTGGTGACTTCGGTCTCATTATCTGAATGTGGTGACTTGGTCACATTATCCGAATGTGGTAACCGGTTACATTATTCGAATGTGGTGTCTCATGACACAATTATCCGTGGCTATGCCACGAATTTTATATGGGCGATGAGCACGTCGACTACAAATGACGCCTTCGATGGTGTATAGTGGATGGAGGGTTGACTTAGTAGTCCCACGATGTGCGAGTTGGTGCGGGATGTGTAGCGGATGGCATCTAGGTTTGGGTTTGGGTTGCATCATCATCTTGAATCATTAAATGTGAAATTATGATATGTATGAATATGATTTGTTATGCCCGAATTTGTTAAGACTTAGTGTTTGTGTACACATTGAGTTTGTTGACTCACCCGCTGTGGGAACATGTTTGGTGATGAGCGGTGATGGACCGGGTTCGATGAAGCTTAGGGATGGCCATGCACAACAAGAAATTTCTGACTTGGACTTTTATTTAATTTTAAGTAATTTATAGTTTATTTTGGTTTTAATTTTGGGAAATTATTTGATGTAATAAGGCCGTAGTAGCGTTTACTTTACTTTTATTTATTGAGCATACAATCTTTATATTTATTAAAAGATTAAGTAAAATTAATTTAATTCAAAGCCCAACGTTTTTTCACCTAAATCAAAAGGACTTTCAATAACAAAATAAACCTGTTTTCAACTCAAGCCTAACCCAAAACAAACTTTCTTTAAAAACACACAAGTTTTTCCTAAGTAACAAAAGAATTTGAAACGGTTTACATCGGGGAACATACCAGATCCGGTCAAGGCTCGTGGGCTGGGTTTAGGGTGTTTTAGTTTGGTATCAGAGCCCAGTTTTAAACTCTCGGCCTGTGGTCTAAGGCCCAAAACGTTTTCAAATCGAGCCCAAATGAGTCTATGGAAGTATTTCTGGAAATAAGCAGGTTTTTTTGGCATGGCACCTAAGTCTCCGACCTGCAGTCCACCATGTAAGTACCCCTAACTATCTGTGTGATTATGTGAATTATAGAAGGGGTAGAAAAGGAATGGAACGTAGAATAGCATGATAGGAACTTGAACCCTAGGATTAGTCTGCTCAAACACAAATATATAAGACTTAATGCACTAAACAAACCTATGGCTAAGTCAATCGAGTTAGGGTGTGGCAACCATGGTACGCATGTCAGGATTGGATCCGGAAGAGCACGGTATTTAAGCGGTCCTAGTGACTCACCTCCTCTTCACAGAATCATACAGTGCGTAGCTTCGGTTCACCCTAACCCAGAAGACTTAGTGGGTATGGTAACCTCTGTGCGCATGTCTAGGAATGGTTTCAATGGGAGCTTGGTATTTAAGCAGTCCGTGTGACTCACCTCCTCTCCACTCGAATCCTGCCTGGTGCGTAGCTTTGGTTCACCTTGACCAAGGAGGCTCGGTCATAGGCTAAACCCAATAACTAAAACCCAAAAGGGAACTAGCCCTGTTTTTTTAAATAAGAACCCTAATTTTAAAAATCTTAAAATCATTATTCTCTAATTTGTGAAAACTATTTTTCCCACACAATTTTTCGAAAAATTTTTGATTTATAAATTACAAAAATACCCCTAGTGGTAAAATTACAAAAATACCCTTGGTTTATAAAAATGTCTAAAATACCCACAGTTTTAATCAACATTATCATTATTTTATAACAAGTCCAAAAACCCTTATTTGCAAATTATCAAAAATACCTTATTTTTGGAAAATTACAAAATTACCCCTAACTTACCAAAATTTTCAAAATGACCCTAATTTCCAAAATTTTTGCAACTTCATCGTTTTGGAAAATAAATTTCTCAAAAAGAACCCTCAAAGTTTTGTAAATTTTGAAATATCCCTGAATTATTAAACTTTACAAATTTACCCTGGTTTAGTACCAAGATACCCCTAAAATTCAAAATTACCAAAATACCCCTGGAATTTTTGAATTTATCGAAAAGCCCCGGGATTTTAAAATTTCTGAAATACTTTTTGACAAAATTACCAAGGAACCCTATTTAACAAATTACGAAAATACCCCTATAGGACAAATTACGCAAATACCCCTGGGTAGTGGAAAAACAACAACAACAATGAAAACTACAACATTTCTCTGAATGAACAGAAGTTCATAATTGATTGATAGATGAATGAATGTGAAGACTGTGTGCATGTATGAATACGAAAGAACCACTCTTAAAATTCTTTTCATAAAACTTCGTCGTGGATAATTAGTGGAATAAGGGCTAAATCATAAAACTTTCTTAAATCAGATTAAAGCGCATCGTTAGATATGAGTTTTAGAGGACGTGGTCGCCATGGACGCGGTAGAGGAAGAATGACTGTGTCAGAACCCGTTAGATCGGGTTAAGGGTCTGACAATGAGTTACCACCGCCACCACCACCCCCAGCTATCGGTGTCGAGCAGCAAGCTCAGACGGGGGATGATGCTGTGTCGCAGGCTATGCTGCGAGTTTTGGAAATGGTGGCAGACGCGGGTGAAAATACGGGAGCTCAAAAATCTGTACCCGAGCGACTCCGAGCTAACAGAGCTGAGGTGTTTCGTGGAGTAATCGGTGTGGCACCCAGTACAGCTGAATACTGGTTGGAGGTAACTGAGCGCATTATGGATGAGCTCGATCTGACCTCGGAGGAGAAGTTGAAGGGAATGGTGGCACTATTACGCGATGAAGCGTATCAATGGTGGTTAACAGTGAGGGATGGTGCCACTGCTGAGGATCTGACATGGGAGTATGCTAAGGAGGCATATCAGAAAAAGTATGTCAGCACACGATATATTGATGAGCAGAGGAAAGCTTTTCTAGGACTAGTTCAAGGGAACAAGTTAGTAGCAGCGTATGAAGCTGAATTTCTGAGGTTAAGTCGATATGCTCGAGGAGTAGTGGCTACGGAGCATGAGCGCTGTGTGCGGTTCGAAGACGGTTTAAGGGATGACCTAAGGTTACTGATAGCTCCACATCAGGAGTAGGAGTTTTCCGCGTTAGTAAAAAAGGCTAAGGTAGCCGAGGGAATCAAGAATTCGGTTAAGCAAAACTCTGATAGGAATAGACCCAAGAGGGGTTATGGATCGTCGAAAAATGTACAGAAAAGGCCCAGAACTAATGGGCTGAGGATCGACAACTGCATGCAGGATGGCGATCGTCCTTGTGACCATTGTGGAAAGAAGCATTTAGGGGAGTGCTGGAAAAAGATGGGAGGATGTTTTAGGTGTGGGTCCAAGGACCATATGCTCAAAGATTGTCCTAAGAAACCAGATGAAAGTCGATCAGCAGCTCAAAATGTTAATCAGGCTGGTAGAGGTGGACAATGACCTCGGTGGGTCGTGGTCCGAACCATGGAGGAAATGGTTCCGGCCATGGTCGTGGAGCACCAAGCAGAGGTGCTGAAGGTTCTGATGCAAGGCAACCAAGGTTGGTTTATGCAGTTGGCCGTCGTGAGGAGAGTGATGTGCCAGATATGACAACCGGTAAGTTTCTTATTTCCGGAATGCCTTTATTGCCCTGTTTATTATAGAGCTAGTTTGTTCTTATATTGCTAGTGAATGGTATGAAACCTTGGATGTGAACTTTGGAATTGTGCATAGGAGATGTGTTAGTTTTAAGATCGAGTCTTGCAAGATAGTGTAGTGTGGTGAGTTAGGATGTACGATTATTTAAGTAATTTTGAGGATGAAATTATTTTAAGGGGGTAGAACTGTAACATCCTGAAAAGGGCCTATACATTTTCGGGTTAATTGTACGAAGTGACATGTTTTATGTGTTAAGAATAAATTTTGAACATTTTTGGAAACCTGAAAAATGTATGGAAATGCTAAGTTTAAAGAGGAAAGTGAACATTTATGGAAACTAGGAAAATGATTTAGAAATGATTCAAAAGAGGAAAGTGAACATTTATGGAAACTAGGAAAATGATTTAGAAATGATTCAAAAGAGGAAAGTGAGCATTTCTGGAAACTAGGAAATGTAAGGAAATGTCAAGTTTTAAAGTTTAAAAGAGGAAATTTAGGCAAGGTGGCCTTAAAAGAAAAAGTATGTGAAATTTGACACACAAACAGGCTTGGAAAAGTGGCCTGAAGATGCAACTTAGGGCCTCTGGAAATGGCGCCACATGCAAGGTTGTTGGGCCTGAGTTCGAGTAACATGGGAAGCAAATAAAAGAAGTTTTATTTTTGCTTCTAGAAGCACAGAGGTGGACGACACAAGGCTTGCAAAAGAGGAGTTTTATTTCCTTTAGAATTTCGGCTAAATAGGAGATAATTGTTGGATTAATTTTTTTTGATAAAGTGATAATTATCACATAGGAAGAGTGGTGGCCAAGTAGGGACTCTAGCCTAGTAATTTCGACTATAAAAGGGAAAGAAGGCCATTCATTCATTCATTTATTCACTCTTCCTTTGTCGAATTTCTTAAGCGATTCTCCTCTCTGCTGAAATTCCTACGATTTTATTCTTCCTTCTCTTTTCTTTCTAATCCTCCAAAAGTCGAAAGTTGTGAGAGCATCATTTAGCCATAGCCGAATCTCTGAAGGTTGAAGTGAAGGTGCAATCGATTCCTTCAAATAAGGGTAAGATCCAAGTTTAGTTTCCATTCTTTATATTTTAGACTTATCAAAATTTAGGGACTAATTTCGATTATTAATATTGGCCGAATCATGGAAAGAGAAGTTCTTTTCCTGAAGGTACACCATAAGCCGCGTGTTCCCTAGTTATTCGGTGAATTTCGGGATTTAAGATCCTTAAGGTAAGTGACTATGAATATTCGGCCAAAACCCTATTTTTTTAGTAGATCTATTATTATGTGTTTTAAGCTGAAAACTAACCGATTCAAGGGATCTAGTGAGTAGCTGATTTCAAAGGGGGAAGAATACAAGTTTTCGGGATATGATTTTTTTATTCAATTGGCATTAAGGTAAGTACACAAATCCTACTAGGATTTGGTTTTATGGTCGAATAGGCCTTTGCTAAATATTACCATGTTGGTTAATGTAGGCATTAAAAATCTAAGGTAGTAGATCGATTTCGGGATTTCAAGTGAAATCGTTGTTTAATTAGGTGTGTACCCTACTCTAAGTTTTAATATGTTCATGGCTATGTTTTAAATTAAATGTGTTAATATGAAAGTGTAAGAATATGGCTAAGGTACCGTGTGTACCCCACACAAATCTTAATAGATTTATGGCTCTAACTTGATATATGTTGTTAATATGAAAGTGTAAGAATGTGGCTAAAGTACCATGTTATGGTACAAAGTACTCAGGTACGTTTTCCTACTCCTACTAGGATTACGAAATATGTTATACTTAACATGTGAAAAGTGACACGAATGCGAATTTAAGTATGATATGCATGATATGAATAATATGGGGCATTCGAGTTATTTGAGAAAGGGGAAGTAAATGTGATGACTTCGGTCTCACTATCTGAATGTGGTGACTTGGTCACATTATCCGAATGTGGTGACTTGATCACATTATCGAACGTGGTAACCGGTTACATTATCTCGAATGTGGTGTCTCATGACACGCTTATCTGGTGGCTATGCCACGAATTTTATATGGGCGATGAGCACGTCGACTGCAGCGACTGCCTTCGATGGTGTGTAGCGGATGGAGGGTTGACTTAGTAGTCCCCACGGTGTGCAGGTTGGTACGGGGATGTGTAGTGGATGGCATCTAGGTTTGGGTTTGGGTTGCATCATCATCTTGAATCATTAAATGTGAAATTATGATATGTATGAATATGATTTGTTATGCCTGAATTTGTTAAGACTTAGTGTTTGTGTACACATTGAGTCTCATTGACTCACCCGCTAGGGAACATGTTTGGTGACGGAAGTGATGGATGGGTTCTAGCAAGCTTAGGGATGGCCATGCACACAAGAAGAAATTTACTACTTGGACTTTTATTTAATTTTAAGTAATATATAGTTTATTTTGGTTTTAATTTTGGGAAATTATTTGATGTAATAAGGCTGTAATAGCGTTTACTTTACTTTTATTTATTGAGCATACAATCTTTATATTTATTAAAAGATTAAGTAAAATTGATTTAATTCAAAGCCCAATGTTTTATCACCTAAATCAAAAGGATTTTTAATAACAAAATAAACTTGTTTTTAAATCAAGCCTAACCCAAAACAAACTTTCTTTAAAAACACACAAGTTTTTCCTAAGTAACAAAAGAATTTGAAACGGTTTACACCGGGGAACATACCAGATCCAGTCAAGGCTCGTGGGTTGGGTTTGGGGTGTTTCAGCCGTGGTCAACACTGATTAAGCAACATGGGCGTGGCAACCTCTACATAGGCGTGGGAGAAACGAATGAAACACCACACGGCTGTACGATACGGTCGTGTGACCTAACACGCCCATGGCACACGGGCATGGGCAAACACCAGATCTCTAATTTCTATTTAAAACCCTCTTCTTCTCACTTTCTCCCTAATTTCTTCTTCTTCTAGACCCTAACCGCCACACCACTTCCCTTTTTCTTTATCTTTCTCCTTTCATTTTTTTGTCCCTTTCCCTCACTCTTTCTCTACACCACCATCCCCATGTCGAAGAAGGGAAATGACCCTAGCACAATCTCCCTGTGCGAGACCAATCTCTATAAGTTTATGCTGGCCGCTTCATTACCTCGACATGACAAAGACCTTTAAATCCATTAACTTTTTCTTTGTCTTTTCTCTTTTCCTTTATTTTCCTTCTCTTTATCTTTCTTGTGCTTAATTTATATTATTATATTTTGATTTCTTTAATTTAGGTTCAAAAGGCTGTTAGGGAATCACCACACCTCCACCGGAGTATCCACCTCCGCGTTCATCTATACCTAACTACCGTTTCTTTTTTTTTTTTACCTTGCAGTTTCTAAGGGTTCAGGGCACTATTAAGGAATGACTACACAACCGGAGCATTCCCCTACCGTGCACCTCTACCTAGTCCATCGTGCTTATCTCCCTAAGGATTTCATCCATAAGTCCGGAAGTTTCACTTTTCTCCCTCTCTTATGATTTCTTACTATATTGTTATTATCAGTCCTTGTACATTGAGGACAATGTACATCTTAAGTATGGGGAGATGTCAACAATACTGAATTATGCCTTGTTCCTAAGAAATTTTCTCATATTACTATTAGAATGAAACTTCTATTGATTTAAGATTTTCATTGATATGTCTTGGATTAAGTCATAGATAATTGTGCATTGATAGTTTAAACTTTAAGATATTAGAGAATCAAGCATGATAAGTCTATTTTCAGAATTAAAATTTTTAGGTTGTTTCCCTAAATTTAAATATTACTTTGAAGTTTGAAATTTGCAAGGTTGACATCAAAAACCATAATTTTTGTGAGATTTTGAGCCTTTAGAGCATACATTTTTCGTGCTCACTTTTTTTATTATGAGTATGTCAACATTGATTTGTTATTCTAGAACTTGCTTCGATTATGCATGTCGAGACCACACTTTTGATTTGATATATTGAGATGATAAAGGCACCTAGGATTTAACCCACTCACTCCATAAAAAGCCTACCTTCATAATTAACCCCTAGTGAACCCCTTTGATCCTAATAAACCATTTCTTGACTTAACCTCTAATATTAACCTAAACCAAATTTTTCTTAACCTTTAATATTAACCTAAAACCAAATTTTTACTTCCCCTAATCTTTTGATGTCCCTTTTGTCAAGATTTGATTTGATCAGTTGCCTAATTATTTTCTCTATTTCAGGTTAAATTCATCCTATTCATGTATGTTCCTGTTCTAAAAAAAAGTTGAAATTCATTCATTATTAATTCTGTAACACCCATAACCCATGTCCGTCGCCAGATTAGGGTTACGAGGCATTACTTATCCAATCACAAGTACCCACACTCAAATGAATCTTATTACATTAATTAATACATAATCAAAACATACTATTATAAACAAATAAGTTACCACTAAACATTATCACTAGCATCTTTTAAAACCAATTCCATTTAAATAGCAAAATCACTATTCACTAGGTCATTTAAAAGTAAAGGTCGAATAGGTATAGTGCACTTATTCATTCATTCTGTTGCTATTATCATCCATACATTCAAACATATATCATTCCTGAACATATACATTACTTTCGATCATTTCAATATCACATACAATTATATCATTGTCCTATCTACTCATCTCACAATTGAATATATCATAAATAAAATATCAAACCAACTCATTTATCTCAAAATTTCTTATCACATTCGGCTATGTTCATTACATATATATATTCCATAATATGCACATCTTAACAAGATATTACATCTATGATTTAACCATTTATAACACATGGCCAAATATAATATATATCTCAACGGGAGAATCTAAGCTCCAAACTAAAACAAATCATGGTCGAATATCTACAAATAAGTACACATTAAATTGCTCATTAATATATCACCTTTGATAATCACATACACAAAAATGTGACCTATTCCATTCATATCTAGTCACATTGGCACATTCAAGTAATTATGCCACAAACATTTTTATCAACCCAATGTCTTGTACCATATTCAACCAATTCTATGAGCTCAAAAATTCACATATAACATATTATGAAATAACTTTCAAACTAGGCTTTTAATAAATATACTAATATACTCAAATAATAATTCCATATTTAAACATGATCAAACCAACTCAAACATAAAAGCATAGCCATTTTTGCATGGCATATACATATATATAAATATCATTCGAACATAACCCAAGAAATATTGCCTATACGTGCCATATGTTTCAAAAGGGGTACAACTTATAGAATACAGAAGATAGATGATAGTGCGAATGACTTTGACGAAGATCCCCAAGCACGAGCTAGCCTTCAAGATCTATACAATAGTCAAATAAACACACATACGGTAAGCTAATATAGCTTAGTAAGTTTTAAGCAATGGTAAAAATTATACAACTAATCAATAAACAATTTAATTAATCCAATATGATCAATAATGAATTCATAAGTACAAATATGCATAACTTGTCACCATTCAACAACCGCCATATCTAATAGATCTCAAAACCGAATACTCAAGTACTATTTATCCATTTCGAATAAGCTCAAAGTTTAACATTCACATCTCATTTCTATATTTTCATAAAAAAAAAGTAACTTACCTCACTAGTACCTGGTTATTAAGCTATCATGCAACACTTACTCATGTATCACTTCTCGTTTATCTCCCTTCATCAGTTTATGTCTCCGAAGTCTCTGAAATTACGCACACATAGTGCAAATTACGTAACGTATTGCACACTTAGTGCCGTTACTTATTATTCCGCACACACAGTGCCATTTAACAGTAATGTATCACACACTTAATGCCATTACTTATTATTCCGCACACACAGTGCCATTTAACAGTAATGTATCGCACACTTAGTGCCATTACTTATTATTCCGTACACACAGTGCCATTTGATAAACCGTAAAAGTAACATATTTTACTCCCACATTTAGGATGCTTTTTGATGATTTATGAAACACCCCACACCCGGCCCACGAGCCTGAACCGGATCTGGTATGTTCCTAAGTAAACCGATTTCAAAATCATTTTCGATACTTAGAGAAAATTGTAAATTTTTAAAAAAAACTATTATTTTGAGCTGGGCTTAGATTGGAAACCCATTTATTTAATCTTGTAAGCCCATTTAATTAAATACATCCAATATAGTTCTTAGCATGAAACTTAACAGTAAGCAAACATAAGGAATAATCCACTGGGCCTTAAGGCCTTATTACATCAAGTGAAACCCAAAATAGAATAAAAGTAACTAAAAATAAAATTAAGTCCAAACTAAATGAAATTTTCGCATGTAGCATGGCCACCTCATGGTCCACCGGCCCGGTCCGTCATAGCTCATCACCTGAAAAAATAATTCCCACAATGGGGTGAGTCAACAGACTCAATGTGCACACAACACTAACATTCAATAAATCAGGCATTCATGTTCAAATCATCAGGTCCATATAATAATGAAATTATGATGCAACCCAACCCAATCCTAATGGTCCATCCGCTACACACCACCCGTACCTGCCATTTACACCGTGGGGACTACTAAGTCAACCCTCCATCCGCTACTCTCCATCGAAGGCATTCGCCCATATACGTTGTGTCATTAGACACTATAATCAAATTTATACGTTGTGTCATTAGACACTATTGTAACCAAAGTTACCAAAATTTCGCAATGTGACCGTAGTCAACATATTTCGATGGTGAGACCGAAGTCAACACCTTCGTTGGTGAGACCGAAGTCAACACCTGTTCTCCCCCTTTCACATAAATCCCGAATGCCCCAAAAATATATATTGTGCATAACTTAATTGCATGTTCATATACATATATTCGCATGTTATTAAATAACATATTTCACAATCCTATCAGAAGTAGGAAACGTACCTGGGTACTTTTTGCCACATTTGTGGTACATAGCCACATTCACATTCTTATTCATTATCATGTATTAAAATATTTAGCCATAAAATATCGAAGGATAGTAAGGGTACACACCTGTTTCGCTTAATAGATTTCTTGAGATCTCAAGAATCTCGATCTAACTTTAGATCTATTAATTCCTTTGCCGATTTGGTGTTTATACAAATCCCGAAAGTTTGGTTTTTCCTCTACCTGATATTCGGCCAACCTTGTATTTCAATATGGGTTAGTTTTTCGGCTTTTCAAAAATTAAGGAATTGATCTAGATAATCTTACAACCATTGGCCGAATATTTTAGAGGCTTACCTTATAGATTCCAAATCCCGAAAGTTCCCTTTTTGTCTTGAATATCTGTCGAAATTCCTAAAATTCATATGTTAGATCTGATCTCACTTTAATAAGTTGTAATTGTCCTTTGGCCGAATATGTCTTACCTTAATTTCCTCGAATCTGAAATCCCGAAACTCCTCCTTTGACATTCGGCCAATAGACATAAGAGAGGTTATTATCTTAAACCTTGATTAAAAGATTTAAAGGAACAAGAATCAATTGTTCTTACCCTAGATCCTTGATCTTTATGTTCAACGATTGTGGAAACCTGAGATCCCTTGCATATTCGGCCATGATCAAAAAGAATGGGATTAGGCCTTTTTCTTTCGGCAACTAGAAAAGAAAGAAAGGAAATTGAATGGCTTAACCTTACCTTGATGCCTTTAATCACTTGCTTCCTTGACTTGAGTTACAGAGATCCGGCTATGGAGATTTAACCGAGATTGGAAGAGAAAGGTTTTGACTAAGCAATGGCAAAGGGGAGGAAAAGAAAAGATGGAGTCCTTGCTTAGGGGAAATTTCGGCAAAGAGAGGGGGGGAAGAGAGAGCAAAATTTCGGCAAGGTAGAGTGAATGAGAGAAAAGTCCCAATTTTCCTCTTTTAACTGAAATTGCTAGACCAAGAGTCCAAAACTTGGCCACTACTCTCCCAAGTGATAATTTAATCTCCATTAATTATCACTTAATTAAATTAAAAGTCTTTAATCCATCCTTTAATTCTCATTTATCTTAGTAGAGAAAATCTTTTATTTATCACTTTAATTTGACAAGTTTTAATAAAAATAAAACTCTTCCCTTTTAAGCAAACAAGTGCCGTCCACCCCTAGCCTTGGGAAGCAAAATTAAACCTTCAATAATTTCTTTCCAAGTGACTCGAACTCAGGCCATTCCCATAAACCCTAAGTGACACTTGTGCCACTTTTCCAAGCTCGATTGTATGTCAAAATTCACCAACTTTTTCTTTTAAGGCCCTCTTGCCCTTATCTCCTATTTTGGGCTTTAAAATTTATCATTCCGCCTTATTTCTAAGTTTCCTAAAATTTTCGCATGGCTCAGAACTTGCCATTTTCCTTACATCTTCGTGTTTCAAAATGTTCGTGTTTCCAAAATGTTCGTGTTTCCAAAATGTTTAGGTTTCCAAAATGTTTAGGTTTCCAAAATGTCTAAGTTTCCAAAATGTCTAAGTTTCCAAAATGTCCATTTCCATTTCCATTTCCATTTCCATTTTCATGCATTTCTAGGTTTCCAAAAGTATCAAAAATTTATTCATAGTACTTGAAACTTGTCATTTCATACAATTGAACTGGAAATGCATAGGCCCTATTCAGGATGTTACAATTTAGCCCTTGATTTATATAAAAGGTGCTTGTAATCCTTTCTTTTCATGTCATATACTCGGGAAAGCACCCGAAGGTAAAAAGAACACAAAACGGGCTAAAACAGAGTAATTAGGTCTTAGCAAGAAATCAACACGGCCTGGCACAAAGCCTACACGACCGTGTCTCACCGATTACCTAGAGCACGGCCTAACTCACGGGTTGCATGGCCGCACATCATCTCGTTATCACACATGGGCATGTTAAGTAATATACATGGCCGTGTCGCAATCGACAAACCTGAAGCACGGCCTGAATCTCGACTTACACGGCCGTGCCACGGTCGTGCCAAAACGGACAGAATCAAGGCAGGCCCAACCCCAATTGACACGGGCGTGTGCCATGGGCGTGCCCTTATCGCGGGAATGAGCAATTTCACTCGGAATTGGATGCTTGAAGCCAAAGAAACATATTCCTAAGTCTACTTAAACACCTAATAGTAATTCTACTTGAAAGAGGTACTTAGGAGCCAAGTAAAGCATCTAAAAAGCCTATATAAATAACTCAAGGCAGACATTGAAGGGGACGATTTTTGGTAAAGGCTTTTGCCAAAGCTTTCATCTTTTAGGGAATCACTTGAAGATAGCCAGTTGATCCATCTCAAGAAGTGGGAACTCTATTCAAGACGGAGGATCTCTCCTTCAATTCCTTCAGGGAGTTTTAAGAATTTCTTATGTTTTGTTTTATCTTTTGTCTTGAGATGTTTACTTATTTAGTTATGAACTAAACCCTTCAGATACCTGAAGGGGATGAAACCTATGATGGATTTTGTTATTTGATGTCTAAATTATATGATAAATACTTACTTTGTTCTTAATTATGTTGCTTAATTTAATCTGATGTGCTTAGGTGGAGGAAAAATAGACCCTGCCTAAGAGTAGATCTAGTATAATTGAGCGGAGTTGATCGGCGCCTAGAGATAGGGTTACGAGATTTTTTTGGATTAAGGTGAAACCTAATATGGGAATCCATTGATCGATTTACTGCTTCCTTAGGGGGTTATTATAGGAGAACGAGAGTTCCACTAATTAACCTAAGGTTAGACATTATTCGCCTCGAGAGAGGGTTTAATATAGGTTAGGGAGTCTCACAGATCAAGCTAAGTAAAGAAATTATATGGTTTGGGGAATAAATAATAAGTGAAGTCATAGGTAGATTCTTCCTGAGGGTATCGTCTTCATCAACTGAGTTTTCCTAAAGTCTTTCTCCAATTCATTCTTTTGTCTTTGCATTTAATTTAAGTATTTCATTAGTTTTTTAGAGTAATAAACCAATCACTCCATATTTTAGGCTAAATAATAGAAAGAAAGTGAGTAGTAGTACTTTTAGGTTCCTTTGGGTTCGATAAGATATTCTTGCCTAAACTATACTACTGTTTGATGGGTGCACTTGCCTCTATCATTGTCATAGTTAGTCTACATGTTCGATCATTCTTTTATAAATATTAAAACTCGACTGTTTGACACGATCAAGTTTTTGGCACCATTGCCGGGGAGTCCTAAAATATTAAGAAAGCTCTATTTCTATTACTTTAGCCATTATTTTTTTTCTTATTTTTCTACATATATCTTTGTTTTTCTAAATTTCTTTCTTTCTTTTCCTAGCAGGAACCTCTAGTTTATGACTAGAAGAAACCCGAGAGGACCTATAGAATACGAAAGTGACATTGAAGCTACCGCTCATAGGAATCGTAGGGAAACTAGACGAGCTCTAGACTACCAAAGAGAAGAACAACAAAAAGATCCAATCCTACTGAAGGGATGGGCGAAAAAAAATCCACCTCCAAATGTGCAAGAATAGAATGTTCCACTCACTATGTATGATTATGTTAAACCTAATTTGACAGGGGTAGAATCTAGTATTGGTAGGCCTGCTATAGCTGCTAATAATTTTGAATTAAAGCCTAACACAATACAAATGATTCAACAGTTTGTTCAATTTGATGGTTTGCATGATGAAGGTCCAAATACTCATATATCTAATTTTTTAGAATTCTGTGATACCTTCAAAATAAATGGCATTTCTGATGATGCCATATGTCTTCGGTTATTCCCTTTTTCGTTAAGGAATCAAGCAAAGCAGTGGTTGAACTCGTTACCACGAGGGTCAATCACCACATGGGATCAAATGACCAAAAAATTTCTTTTAAAATATTTTCCACCAGCCAAAACGGCCAAATTTAGGAATGACATATCTTCTTTTCTGCAGAATGACGCAGAAACATTATATGATGAATGGGAGAGATACAAGGACCTCCTGAGAAGATGTCCACACCATGGATTACCTTTGTGGCTTCAAGTCCAAACTTTTTACAATGGTGTGAATTCTTCAACGCGGCAAATAATTAATTCATCAGCCGGTGGAATTTTGAACAACAAAACTCCTGAAGTGGCTTACGATTTTATTGAGGAGATGTCGTGAACACCTATCAATGGCAAATTACAAGGGCTAAATCGACAAAATCAGCCAGAGTTTTTAACATAGACGCAGTGACAATGCTGTCAACACAGGTGGAGTTAATGAATAAAAAGCTTGATAACTTATGTTCTTCACAGGTACACCCAGTCATGCAATGCGAAGCGAGTGGAAATGTGGCGAATCCTAAGTACCCACCCTACCAACCGCATGCATAACGAAAGCGAGATAAACTATATAGGTAACAATTTCAGACTAATAATAATCCTTATAATAACACTTATAATGCAGGTTGGAGGAACCACCCAAATATTTCATGGGGAGAACAAGGAAATCAAGGAAATCAAAGGCAGCAACCTCTTCCAAATTATCAAAATTAGCCCTATCCATAGGAAAAGAAATCAAACCTTGAAGAGATGCTGACAAAATTCATGGCAGCTACAGATTCTCGTCTCCAAAAGACTGAAGCAACACTTGATAAACAACAAAAATCGATCAAAGGGATCGAGAATCAAGTTGGAGAACTTATTAGGTCAGTGGGACATCTTACAAAGCTGATTTCTTAACGACAATAAGGGCGTCTACCAAGCAACACAGAAATAAACCCAAAAGAGCAGATCCAAGCCATCACATCTCAAGAGGATACAAAGGTAGACAAGCCCACATCAGCACAAGAAACCAAGGAAAAAAAAGGTAAAATAGAGGCAGCACAAGAAACACCAGTAATCAAAAAGTACTAACCTCGCATACCTTATCCCGAAGCATTGAAAAAAGATGATTCTGAGGAACAATTCGGTAAGTTTCTAAAACTTTTAAAGAAATTACATATTAACTTACCTCTTCTTGAAGCTCTTTTTTAGATGCCCGCCTCAAGGAAATTTTTAAGACAGCTCTTGACGAACAAACGCAAAATAGATAAAGAGCACCATGTGGAACTCAACGCAACATGCTCAGCAATGCTACAGAACAGACTACCATAGAAACTAAAAGATCCAGGGAGTTTTACGATTTCATGTTTAATTGGTAGTTTAACTATTGATAATGCATTAGCTGATTTAGGGGCAAGTATAAACGTCATGCATTATGCATTGTTTAAACGACTAGGTCTAGGGAAGCCCAAACAAACTAGGATGAGTATTCAACTAGCTGATAAAACTGTTAGAATTCCTAGGGGCATTCTTGAAGATGTTCTAGTAAAAATCGATAAATTTGTTTTCCTAGTAGACTTTGTTGTTTTAGACATGGATAAGGATAATTCAATCCCCTTAATTTTAGGAAGACCTTTTCTTGCAACTGCCAAGACTAAAATTGATGTTGCCATAAGAGAACTCACACATCGTGTAGGAAAAGAATCAGTCAATCTTCAAGCCCTCGACTCAGCCAAAACAACAAAAGATTAAGGTAAGAAAGTCATTTCAATAAAATAACCAAATTGTTCAACCTTCATCTCAGGAAACATCACAATGCATCAAACCTGAGCCAACTCATAGCCCCCTAGTCGTCACCAAAGAATCACACCAGAAACAAAACCGTAAGATCGATAATTTAGAAGAGCAGAAGATAGACACCAAAGAAAAGCCAGATCCACACGAAGTAAAACCAAAGGAACCACCAAAAGAGCTCATAGGGACATCAAATCACTTTAAAATAGGAGACCGGGTGCTGTTAGACAAAGCTGATCCTCACATCACTTCAACAGACCTAAAGAAAAAGGGAGAAATACTCCTTCAGGTACACGATATTTTCCCACACGAAATAGTCGAGCTAAGCAATCCAATATTCAGCAATTTCAAGGTAAACGCTTCGCGACCTAAACTTTGTCACGAAAATAAAACTGTCAGTAAGAGGGAAAATATTCAAACCTTTAAACCTCCCTAAAATTTTCAAAGTCAAGGACAGTCTAGCTTAAGACTATAAACGAGCGCTTCTCGGGAGGCAACCTGAGCACTAACACTATTTACTTTCAAATTTGTTTTCTTTTCTTTCCTTCTTTCTTCTTTCAATATTTAAACTAACACAAATATGCAGATTTCCAGGCCACACGGCTGTGCTCGTGGCCGTGTGGACCACCGAAACCACCAAACTAATCGAGCAGAGCCGTGCAAGTCAGTCCACCCACCCCCAACGTCACGGATCCAACCACCCACACCACGGGCATCGACAAAATAGCACGGTCGTGCCTCACGACCGTGCTAAGATACTGACTTATTGAGCAAGGGCAAACCATGCCCGTGCATGCCATCCGTGCTCACATGCTGGCCTTTTAAGAACGGGCGTGCCAATCGACAATCGGGCGTGGAAGAACAACACACTCCATAACACGACCGTGCGATGCGACCGTGTGAACCAACACACCCTCGGTACACAGGCGTTGGAACGTGCCAGAATTGAAATCTTATTTAAATCCCCACAGCCCTTCCCCTTTTTCCCATCTTCTTTCTTCCTTTTCTTTCTTTCAAATTTTTCTCTCTGTTCATAGAAAAGGTCCAAGACTCTTGAGCAACATAAAAATCATGCCGAAGAAACGTAATAAGGTATGCATCATCTCCTCAGAGGAGACCTCAACATGAGTTCATGCCGGCAGCTTTAGCTAATTGACACGCCAAGGGTCTCCGAAACCTTTTCGGTTCTATTTTTCTTTTCTCTTCTCCTTTATTTTCCTTATCTATACTTCTTTTCTGCTTAATTTAATTTATTTCATATTAGTTTCTTGGTTTTGGGCTCTAAAGGCTACTAGGGAATCACGCCACTTCCACCATCACCAACACTCCGCAGCCTTAGAAATCATACCCACCTCAAGAACCATCTGCTAATAAGGACTCCTTAGTCCATTAGTCTTTTCTTTAAATTTTATTTTTCTTCTTAGTCTCATTCTCTTTATTTTCTTAAACTTTAATTATATTATTAGTATATTATTATTTCTCTAGATCTCTTGGCTATATCTTCGCAAGCTACCCAATTTCTTCATCTAGCAAATTGCTTTTTGGTAGCCACACCACCAGGCCCATAGAAAACACCATTACCGCCACTAAAGACGCCAGGAATCATCCAAAATTCAAGAAGTGTCACTCTATCCTTCTCTTTTGATCTTATATTAATTGTTATTTATCTATCTTTGTACATTGAGGGCAATGTACATCGTAAGTGTGGGGGGATGAAAGTGCCTAACTTTTTGCATAATTCTCAATTTGCCTAATTTTTTAAAATCCTGAATTTTAGTCTTGTTTTTAAGTAATTTTCTCATATTACTAATTATGATGAAATTTCTAATGATTTATGATTTTTATTGATATGTTTTAGATTAAGTCATAGTTAATTGCGCATTGATGATTAAATTTGAAGAATACTAGAGAATCAGGCATGGTAAGTCTACTTTCTAAAAATTAAAATTAATGGGTCGTTGAACTGAATTTGAGTATTACCTTGAAATTTGGAATTTATAAGGATTGATGTCAAAAACACCCATAATTTTTGTCAGATTTTGAGCCTTACAGAGCATATATTCTTTTTCGTGCTCACTCTATTAATTATGAGTGTGTCAACTTTGAATTGTTATTCTAGATCTTGCCTCGTTTATGCATGTCGAGACCACATTAATGATTTGATATACTGAGATGATAAAGGCACCTAGGTTTTAACCCATTCACTCCACTAAAAAGCCTACCTACATAAATAACCCCTAGTAAGCCCATTTGATCCTAACAACTCTTTTTTATTTAATTACCCGTTTGATATTAACCCAAAAACCCTTTGTATTTGTTATCAACATTCTTTTGACTACCCCTCTATCGGGAATTGATTTGATCAGTTGCCGAATTAGGTTATTTTAATTATCAAAGTTCCTTTTATTATGTTTTTTTTTAGTTTGTTCTTAAAAAATCCAAGTTTATTCAATATCAGTAGTATATAAAAGAGCTTAGAGAATTTAAACTCCAATTGTTGAAGAAAAAGCTCGTACTAAAGTATTATCAAATTTTAAGTGATGAAAATATTCTTTATTATATAGTAATTATCAATAGCGATATTATTAGTTTTCATTCGATGTAAATATTCATATTCAGTTCATTGTTTTTAGATTAGGTAATTAGTCAATTCAATCTTGATTCTAACCCTCTAATTCAGCCTGCATCCACACCCTTAACCTTAGCCCTGTTACAACCCTGATAAAGACCTTTTGATCTGTGTATCATCTCATATATAGTGGTGGAGATTTGATTTTCAGGCAAGCCTATGGTATTAACTTTTCAGGTTCGACTTATGAGTGCTTATTCTTGAACCTTAAACACTTTGAGTGATTTGAGTGAACCTCCAGTGAGGATGTCAATCCTTGTCGATTTTGAATTAAAGGTAATTATTCAGATAAGGGGAGACACCTATATTTTCATGCTATAAAGGTATGACTTATCGTAATTGAATCTTTAGGACTCTTTGAGTTAAATTATCCATGTATAAATTATCTATGAATTATTATGAGACATTATTGATAGGAATTATGGATTGTGGAAAGTTTGTTTTAATTGTAAGTTGAGAATTTTGCTTGAGGACAAGCAAAAGCTTAAGTGTGGGGGTATTTGATAAACCATAAAAGTAACATATTTTAATCACATATTTAGGATGCTTTTTGATGATGTAGCCCTTGATTTATATAAAAGGTGCTTGTAATCCTTTCTTTTCATGTCATATACTTAGGAAAGCACCCGAGGACAAAAAGAACACAAAATGGGCCTAAAAGGGAGTAATTAGACCTTAGCAAGAAATCAACACGGCCTAGCACAAAGCCTACACGACTGTGTCTCATCGATTACCTAGAGCACGGTCTAACTCACGAGTTGCACGACCACGCATCATCTCGCTATCACACACGGGCGTGTCAAGCAATCTACATGGCCGTGTCCCAATCGACAAACCTGAAGCATAGCCTGAATCCCGACTTACATGGCCGTGCCACGACTGTGCCCAAAACGACAGAATCAAGGCACGGCCCAACCCCGATTCACACAGGCGTGTTCCATGGGCATGCCCCTGCCGCGGGAATGAGCAATTTCACTCGAAATTGGATGCTTGAAGCTAAAGAAACATACTCCTAAGTCTACTTAAACACCCTAATAGTAATTCTACTTGAAAGAGGTACTTAGGAGCCAAGTAAAGCATCTCAAAAGCCTATATAAACAACCCAAGGTAGACATTGAAGAGGACGATTTTTGGCAGAGGCTTTTGCCAAAGCTTTCATCTTTTAGGAAATCACTTGAAGATAGCCAGTTGATCCATCTTAAGAAGCGAGAACTCTATTCAAGACGGAGGATCTCTCCTTCAATTCCTTCAGGGAGTTTTAGGGATTCTTATGTTTTGTTTTATCTTCTCTCTTGAGATGTTTACTTATTTAGTTATGAACTAAACCTTTCAGATACCTGAAAGAGATGAAACCTATGATGGATTTTGTTATTTGATGTCTAAATTATATGATAAGTACTTAGTTTATTCTTAATTATGTTGCTTAATTTAATCTGATGTGCTTAGGTGGAGGAGGAATAGACCCTGCCTAAGAGTAGATCTAGCATAATTGAACAGAGGTGATCGGGCGCCTAGAGATAGGGTTACAAGATTTTCCCAGATTAGGGTGAAACCTAATATAGGAATCCATTGATCGATTTACTGCTTCCTTAGGGGGTTATTATAAGAGAACGAGAGTTCCACTAATTAACCTAAGGTTAGACGTTATTCACCTCGAGAGAGGGTTTAATATAGGTTAGGGAGTCTCACAGATCAAGCTAAGTAAAGAAATCATATGGTTTGGGGAATAAATAATAAGTGAAGTCATAGGTGGATTCTTCCTGAGGGTATCTTCTTCATCAACTGAGTTTTCCTAAAGTCTTTCTCCAATTCATTCTTTTGTCTTTGCATTTAATTTAAGTATTTCATTAGTTTTTTAGAGTAATAAACCAATCACTCCATATTTTAGGCTAAATAATAGAAAGAAAGTGAGTAGTAGTACTTTTAGGTTCCTTTGGGTTCAATAAGATATTCTTGCCTAAACTATACTACTGTTCGATGGGTGTACTTGCCTCTATCATTGTCATAGTTAGTGTACAGGTTTGATCATTCTTTTATAAATATTAAAACTCGACTGTCCGACACGATCACCATTTAATCGATTTCGCATACACAGTGCTCGGTATTTTTGTTCAAACACGAAAAATAATATTTAAATATTTTTCTGACTCAGATTCGTGGTCTCGAAACCACTGTTTCGATTAGGGTCAAAATTGGGCTGTTACAAATTTTATGTTATTTGAGCTTAAGCAGTTAATTTCATATTTTGAGAAGAAGCTCGTGTTATTATAAGTTTTCAATTGATGTAATTATTCAGTATTAGTCTATTATTCTAGTTAGGTAATTTGACAATTCAATCTCGATTCTAACCCTTTAATTCAGCCTTTATCCACACCTTTAACCCAAGCCCCATTACAACCCTTTTAAAGACCTTTTTGATTTGTGTATCATCTCATTCTATAGTGGTGGAGATTTGATTTTCAAGCAAGTCTATGGGATTAAAATTTCATATTTGACTTTTGAGTGCTTAAATTGAACCTTAAACACTTTGAGTGAATCCTTAGTGAGGATGTTAATCCTTGTTAGTTTTGAATCAGAGGTAATTATTTAGGTAAGGAGAAACACCTATGTTTTCGTGCTGTAAAAATTGATGACTTAGATTGTTTGAATCTTTAAGACTCTTTAAGTTGAATTATCCATGTATGAGTTATCTGTGAATTATGATAAGACAATATTGATGAGAATTATGAATTGAGGGAAGTTAATTTTAATTGTGAGTTGAGAATTTTGCTTAAGGACAAGCAAATGCTTAAGTGTGGGGATATTTGATAAACCATAATTTACACATATTTTAACCCTATGCTTGGCTTATTTTTGGATGAATTTTCATTAGATTTGATGAATTTGATGCTCATAATCCCTTAATTTCATGTTTTATACTCAGGAAAGCTTAGGAAGTCGAAAAGAACGAGAAATGGGCCAAAAAGGGACAAAATGGGCCTACATTAGAAATCACACGGCTTGGACTATCGACCACGGGCAAATCACACGGTCATGTGTGGCGAGCAAAATCGACCACGGGTGTGTCGCACGGGCGTGTCCCTGCCATAGCAAAGACGAATTCTATTCAGAATAGGGTACTTGTAGGCCAAGAGAGGTGTTCCAAAGCCTATATAAACACCCTAGGGGTTAACCTAAAAGGGACGTTAAATAGACGCCGAATAGAGGCAGAAAATACTTCAAGACAACTGTCGGGAACAGCTTAGGAGAATGATCTCCATCAAGACTGAAGTTCTCCCATCAAGTTCTTTAGAAGTTTTGGGGTTTTCATTATGTTTTGTGGTTTTCCCTATTATATGATGTTTCCTTCTATTAGTATGAACTAAATCCCTTAAATATCTAACGGGATAAAACCTAGATGAATCTTATTATTATTTGATTTATAAGATAAATACTTATTCTTATTCTTAATTGTGAATGTAATAATGGCATTTTGCCCGGGCCCATAAAACAGAATAATAAAACCAAAAAATATACCAAGTGTCATTTTACAGCCCTTTACAAAATCAGACCCAATACCTAAGCCCAATACCACAAACATACTACCTAAGCCCAAATCCTACTCAGGCCCAACAGACCTTAAATAAAACCCAGTTGTCCTGACCCAAATTACACGGCCCAATGGCCCAGTGACTAAATAAAAACCTAGGGTTTCTTGAAACCCTCGCATCGCAAGCAGCAGGATCCCAACAGTCGCGCCACAAGCCTCACGCCTAGCCTTGGTCACGCCGCAATCCGTGTGAATCGCCCATCGACGCCGAGATCTCCGTTTCTCCTGCACAAAAAAAGAAAGCAACAACAGCAAAAATGGCAACAATACGATTTTCCTTTTTTTATTTTCATTTTCAAGGCTATAAAAGTCGATTATTCTGTAAGTCGAGGGGGGATAAGCATAGAGATATACAAACAAATGCAAAAAAAAAAATTAAAAGAGAATATAAATATTGTTCTTCAACAGAGGTGATTTTCCACCTTTATTTGCGTTTTTTCATTTCGATTTGTGCATATTTATTATAAAAGAGTACGAATAATAAAAAGAATACGAGAATACCTTTTGAAAAGGAGTGCTTCTCACCGAAAAACCATCACGAACGGCGGCGCGTGTGGCAGCGCATGGCCAGAATACAGATCGGACTCTGGCCAGAGACAGAAAGGAAAAGAGAGCTTTTCAGAGCTCTGTTTTATTTTTTTTTTTAATGTCTGATAAAATGAATTTTTTTTCTTTATTTCTGACATATATAATAGTTAGTTTCGAGCTCCATCAATCATTGGAATGGGCGTAAATTGGAGTTTCTCTGTATTTTTCCTTGTGTTGGACTCTTGTTTTGGTAGGCCTTATTTCTCAATTGGCTTACAGTAATCGGCTTTGAGTAACCCGTGCTCACATTATTCACCTTACTTTCCTTTTTCCTTGGGGCCGATCTCTTTGTGCTTTCCCCAGCCTCTATTTTTCCACACCTTATTGTATTATACCTGAGAAACTCTTAGTTGCACTTCCCAGCATGTGATTGATAAAAGGTGCCTTCAGGGTATTAATAAAGAGCATGATAGTTTCCTTTTCTAGCAGTGGCAGTTGGACTTTCGTAGCGACTTCTCTCCACCTTTGAGCATATTGCCTGAAACTTTTATTTGGCTTTTTCTCCATATTCTGTAATGTGATTCTATCAGGCACGATATCGCTCACGTGGCCATATTATTTCATGAAGGCCTATGCTAGGTCCTTCCACGAACTAATTTGGGCACGATTTAGCTGATTATACCATTTAGCTGCGTCCCCCGTCAAGCTATCCTAGAACAGTGAATCAATAACTTATCATTATTGATATATCCGGTCATCCTCCGACAGAACATTGTAATTGAGCCTCAGGGCAGCTGGTCCTATTATATTTTTCAAATTCTGGCATTTTGAACTTCGGAGGGAGCACTAGATCTGGGACCAGGCTCAATTCCTAAGCGTCAATTCCACCATGGTAATCAGCACTTTCCAACGCCTTGAATTTCTCCTTTAGCCATTTGCATCTGTCTTCCAGTTGCTTTGGGAGTACCACTCTCACTTTTTCCATCTCTGTTATATCATCAAGGTTGGGGACAACGAGATTTGATGGATTGTCTCTGGGGTTGGAGCCTGAACCCACTGGGAAGTTCACTGGTGTCGAGGTACCAGTCTGATATTGGGGTTTGATTTTGAAAAATACCCATTGTGGATATGCGTTTGGTTGTGCTTGGATGTTTGTTGGGGTAAAGCCCTAGGGATAAGTAGGGTCCTTGTTATCATCTCCGGTATTGACCATAGGGCTTTTTCCTTTATCTAACCCTCTAGTCAACAACTGGGTTAGTTGGCTCATCATATTCCTTTGGGATTCTGGTATCTGATCCCTCATATATTGTTGGATTTTGGCCAATTGTTCTTGCATCTGTACTTGCAGTTGATCCTGCATTTCCTTTTGCATTTGTTCTAATCTTTCCAACCTCTGGTCCATGGCTTTAGTTTTTCCTCGTGTACTGTAACGATGTTCAGGGTAACTGCTATAATTTTAGAGTTTCTGTTAGAATCTCTAAGATTAAGGACAGAATACTTGCCTTAGTCCTAGGAATTACCTTGTATAGTAGGATCTAATATTAATCTCTAATTCTTAGGAAATTTTTGATTTCTAAGGATTGATTCCTTATTTGTACTTAGTTCTACCTATAAATATATGTAACCTAATTAAATTAAAATAACAATCTTCTCTCTAAAGTTTGTTCATGGTATAAAAAGCCTTTGGAATTTTTTCTGACTCCTCTAATCTCTCGTTCCAAACACCCCATCTCTTCAATCGTTTTATTGATTCCCATAAGTGACACTATCGAAACTACATCTGAGATTAAAACCTCACAAATGATTCCAAACACCAATCAAGGAACTCCTCAAGGGGACCTTAATGCCTCTCTTATAATCACTAACCATCAGCTAGATGGGAAAAATTTCCTACGGTGGTCCCAATCGGTCATTATGGTGATCCGTGGTCGTGGAAAACTAGGGTATATTAATGGAGACTTCCCACGACTAGCCACAACAGACCCAACTTATGGCACCTAGGAACTCAACAACTCGATTATAATAGCTTGGTTAATCAATTCAATGGAAGGCCATATTGGTCGCACCTACTTCTTCTTCAAAACTGCAAAAGATATGTGGGATGCAATCAAAGAAAATTACTCGGATCTTAGAAATGCCTCCCAAGTATTTGAGATCAAAATGAAATTGAAGGATATCCGACAAGGAACACTTGAAGTAACTCAGTACTATAATAACCTAAAAATTCTGTGGTAGGAACTGGACATGTACTATGAGGCAAACTAGGGAGAAGGCAAGGAACACACCAAGTTTATGGCTTACCTCAACAAGGAACGTCTCTATGAGCTTCTGGCAGGACTGAACCGAGAACTTGATGAGGTTCATGGTCGAATTTTGGGCAGAACCTCTCTACCAACCATTGGTGAAGTATTTGCAGAAGTTAGAAGAGAAGAAAAGTGTCAACTTGCCATGTTGGGGGATTTAAAAGAATCTAAACGTGTAACAACTACTGTCACCGTCCTACTAAAAACTCGGCCTTTATCTCCAGAGGCCCACAACCACAAAAGCCATATGCTGGGAATGATTTAGGCTCAATTAGGCCATAGTGCAACCACTGTAACCGTGTAGGACATACAAAGGAAAGATGCTTCAAACAACATGGTTATCCGAAAAAAATTAGAAAGACAATAAGGCTGCACTAGTATCCTCTAACACCTCCACTGCTGCAGATGAAACTCTTGATATTCGTCTAACCAAAAATCAACTTGAGGCTCTCCATAAGATACTAGGCACTACCACTACTCAAGGATCCCTAGCCACTCAAGGTATTGCCCTTAACAGTACTTTTGAACCTAACAATCAATCTTCTTGGATACTCGATTCTGGTGCCTCCGATCACATGACAGGTAACTCTACCTTGTTCCACACCTATACACCCTGTAATAATCGGTCCCAAATCCGTATTGCTGATGGATCTTACTCACCTGTGGCTGTTGTTGGAAAAATATAATTAACAAAGAAATTTTCTCTTGATGAAGTGTTACATGTTCCAAACCTATCCTGCAATTTACTTTCAATCAGTAAACTAACTAAGGATAAAAGTGCCCTTGCTAAATTTTCAGCAACTGGTTGTGTGGTACAAGAACAGAAATCGGGGAGGATGATTGGCACTGCTAAAGTTGATGATGGTCTCTATATTTGGAATAAAGACAGTGGACAATAAGGGTTGGCTCTATCTATCTCCAAGGAAGATACAATTATGTTATGGCACCTTAGACTAGGACATCCGAACTTCTTGTACTTGAAGAAACACCTTCCACTGTTATTTAGAAATAAAAATGTTGATTCCTTGAAATGTGAAATCTGCCAATTTTCCAAACACACCCGTGTACCATATCCATTGAAACCCTATAACCAGTCCCAACCAATTTCTTTAATTTATAGTGACTTATGGGGAGCCAGCCGAGTGAAAAATATTACAAGGGCCAGGTGGTTCATAACTTTCATTGTTGACCATACTAGGATTTGTTGGGTTTACCTTCTCAAAGAAAAATCAAAACACCTAAAGTTTTCCAAAACTTTCATTCAATAATCCAAACCCAGTTTAACTCTACCATACATACTCTCCGTACTGACAATGGGAGAGAATATTTTAATTCTATCCTGAGTCCTTATCTTGCAGAACAAGGCATCATACACCAAAGTTCTTGTTTTGACACCCCTCAACAAAATGGGATTTCTGAGAGAAAGAATCGTCATCTCCTTGCTGTGGCTCGTACACTAATGTTCACCATGGGGGTCCCAAAATACCTGTGGGGAGAAGCTGTCCAAATAGCCTGCTATCTCATAAATCGACTACCATCAAAGGTTCTAAATTTCCAAACACCTATAAATATCCTTCAAAAGGCTTTTCCCTTATTTCACATTCCCAATCTTCCACCCAAAATCTTCGATTACAAAGCTTTTATCCATAATCACCAACCAAATCAATCCAAACTTGATCCTCAAGCCCATACTTGTGCTTTCATTGGCTATTCTCCAGCACAAAAAGGTTATAAGTGTTATTCACCTACCTTTCATCGACTGTTTATCTTTCGGGATGTCACTTTTTTTTAGGATGAACCATACATTACAGCAGCTCATCTTTAGGGGGAGACTCTCAATGAAGATGAGACTATTAACACTCTCCTCGTTATACCTTCTGATCCTAACACCATTACCAAGCCTACAAATCAGGGTGTTATTGTAGTTCCAGATTTAAACAGTGGTTCCCTTATGCAGCAAGAAATAGAAATAGGGCAGCCACCTGATCTAGAGAGGTAGCAAGAACAGGCTCCAGAACTACAAGTTTATTCTTGACGACAACGTCCTCCTAAAGTTGAGACAGCATTGTCAAGTTCACCCTCAACCAAGGACTATTCTGAAATGAAGTCTCACCTCTATCGCTATCCATCTACCTTCTAATTGTTGTTCGAAAGGGCACAAGAAGCTGCACTCAACACCCTATTTCCCAGTTTGTGTCCTATGGAAACTTATCTAAGTCTTATAGAGCTTTTGTATCTAATGTTGATTCTGTAGAAACACTAAAAAATATAGAAGAGGCTCTTGAATCTGCTGAATGGAGGAAAGCAGTGATAGAAGAAATGAGGGCTCTCAAGGCAAATGAAACTTAGGAAGTCTTGGATCTACGTAGTGGAAAGAAGACTGTAAGATGCAAATGGATCTTCACCATAAAGTTCAAACCTGATGGCAGCATTGATCGACACAAAGCTCAGCTCGTTGCTAAGGGTTTAACCTAAACCTATAGCCTAGACTACAACGAGACGTTCGTACCAGTTGCCAAACTAAACACCATTCGAGTTCTTCTATTCCTAGCTATTAACATGGACTGGTCTTTGACTCAATTGGATGTAAAAAAATGCATTCCTCAATGGAGAGTTAAATGAGAAAGTGTACATGAATTTCCCACCCGAGTTTGAATAAAGCAAGGGCTAAGTATGCAAGTTGAAGAAATCCTTATATGGGCTGAAACAGTCTCCAAGGGCATGGCTCAGCCGCTTTGCCAAGGCTATGATCAGTTGGAGCTACACCCAGGGGTAGACAGATCATACCATGTTTTACAAGCATTCGAAAGGTGGGAAATGTTGCATCCTTATTGTTTATGTGAATGATATAATATTAATTGGGGATGATTCAATCGAAATTGAAAGTCTAAAAGAATTTCTTAGTGCTGAATTCGAACTTAAGGACTTAAGGAACCTTAAGTACTTCCTTAGAATGGAAGTACCAAGGTCTAAAACAGGGATTTCCATCTCTCAAAGAAAGTATATCCTTGATCTATTATCTAAGGTTGGGATGGTGGGCTGTAAACCAGCCGAAACTCCCATAGAATTCAATCTTAAATTGGGAACTAAAAAAGATAGAGAAGAAGTCGATAGGGGGAGATATCAACGATTGGTAGGAAAAATCATCTACCTATCTCACACCCATCCAGACATAGCCTTTGGTGTGAGTGTTATCAGCCAATATATGCATGCTCCAAGAGAAAAGCACTTGGAAGCTACTTATAGAATTTTAAGATATCTAAAGGGGACCCCTAGTAAAGGCCTACACTTCAAGAAAACTGCCAGCCGAAGTATGGGAATTTACACTGATGCAGACTGGGCAGGGTCTGTCAATGATAGACGTTCTACAAGTGGTTATTGTAGCTATGTGTGGGGTAATCTTATGACATAAAGAAGTAAAAATAGCCTGTTGTAGCACACAGTAGTGCAAAAGCAGAGTATAGAGCACTATCCCATGGCATATGCGAAGGAATCTGGAAACAACAACTAATGGGAGAACTAAAAGTGCTCTACACTAGACCTATAAAGATGTATTGTGACAACCAAGTAATGGTTAGCATAGCTCATAACCCTGTTCACCACGATCGCACCAAACATGTAGAGATAGATTGCCACTTCATCAAGGAAAAAATTGACTCAAGAGAAGTGTACATCACCTACCTACCTACCAGGCAACAAGTTGCAGACATGCTAATAAAAATCTTGAACATGAACATGTTCAAGGAACTCATTAGCAAGCTAGGTTTGATAAATATCTACACTCCAGCTTGAAGGAGAGTGTTAAAATCCCTAAGATTAAGGACAGGATACTTACCTTATTCCTAGGAATTACCTTGTATAGTAGGATCTAATATTAATCTCTAATTCTTAGGAAATTACTGATTTCTAGGGATTGATTCCTTATCTACATTTAGTTCTACCTATAAATATATGTAACCTAATTAAAATAAAATAACAATCTTCTCTCTAAAGTTTGTTCAGTTTCTTTGTGAGATTTAATGCACATGATGCAATGTAATGCTGATGCATGAAATGTATGCAACAAAAAGGCATTGATTCTGATTCAATTTCATTAGAGTAACTTTTCTAGAAAACGAAATTTCTTTACATAAAACGGATTACATATATGGCCTTGCCCTAATATTTAAGGCCTTGACCTGCCTAAAAAACCAAGCTAGCTCTCGGCCTCAATCTAACTCTAACTCATATTTTAAACTTAGTACATTAGCTTGGACTGCTAAGGTTTGTAAGTGATCGGCCACTTCTCGTACTTGAGCTATAGCTTCGCCCATGATGTAATCCCTATCCCTGACCTGATCTTAAAATTGATGAAGCTGCTCCTTCCACCACTCGTTATTTGCCTCAAGAAGTTCAAACTGACGTTCACAGTTTTGCAGTGCAATTTCAAGTTCTTCTATCTTCCCTTTTAACTTTTTGATTTTGCTCAGATTAGCTTTCAACTCGATTACAGAGTTACAACTGCGATACAGATACAAGGATCTTTCTAACTCTAACACCCGAGCCTTTAATCCTTCCTTCTCATTCTGAATTTCTTTTTCCATTGGCTGGCTCTACTTTTTTCCTCTTTAATTTCTTGACACCATTATTCTGACATTTTTCCCAAACCCGCGGTTCTCATTGACCTCCGCAACTTTTTGTAGTCTGTTTTCAAATTGTCCAAATCCTTTTTAGCCTTATTCTTTCCCTTTCTCAGCTTTTCAGCTTCTAGTTTCTAGACGTAGACATCAAGTCCCAACTATATTTTCTCCTCTTCCAATAGCTCTATCTTTTTTCTAGCTTCGAACTCTTTCTCTCAAAATCCTGTTTGATGATCTCTAATTCAGATAGGATCACCTGCAAATGTTCTTTCATTGATCCAGTATTTTCTTGGTCTGACGTAGGGATGTTGTCGTTGATTCTCTAACTCCACCATCGGTCATACTCAAGGGTTGTCATCAGGTTGGCAGCAAACCTTTTCATTCTACGATTTTGGTTCCAGGCGTTCGATATTTCATGAACTTTCTTTTAGTAATTATCTCCATTATACACAAACTCACACTGAGCTAAACCCTATGTTGCTGGCGTAAACTGTCTCGATCTATACTTGTAACACCCCAAACCCAGTCCATACATTTCAACCGGATCTGGCATGTTATCGAACACATAACATTTTATCGCATTTTGAAAACACAAGTTAAATTAATTAAATTTGAATAAAGGAGAGACTTTTTGAAAATAAACCTCTTTGTATTTTTATTATTAAGTATAAATAAACCTTATCATAAAATTCATAAGTTGCTTAACATTGATAACTGCTGAGTTGAATGAAAACTAGGGGCCTTAAAAAAATCCCAAATAAAAATAAAATAAACTAAAAGAAATCCCGAAATAATTTGTAGAAATAAAACTTGATGGCCCCTCGAGTCCGCCTCGGCTCCCATGTTCACGATCTACTGGTCACATGAAATGTTGGGAAAAATAAAAGGTTGAGTCACCAAGACACAGTGTGCAAATCCTGAGAACACATAAAAAGGCTTGAAGCCCACAAACACATTATGAGCCTTGGCCCGTATACAAGGGTAACAAAATATGCAACATGGCCCATCCCAAACCTATGAGTCCATCCTCTACACACCCCCGTACCAACCATCACACCGTGGGGATTTCTACAATCAACCCTCCATCCGCTACACACCATATCGACAGCTGTGTTGCCTGTCATAAAGACCGATCACTATGTGACCTATGTGGTGAAGCCACCGATTGCTGTGCAACCTTAATAATATATCAACAATTGTGCTACTCATCATAAAGACCGATCACTATGTGACCTATGTGGCAAAGCCACCGATCGCCTCGCGACCGCCTCCCTTCCAGTAAATCAATCAATCCCATCCCATGCTTACATGCGAGAATCGAACATTAAACTATCTAAATAGATCACATATTTTACATACTTGATACACATAGAAGTTTCTATGATTACGCACTTGGCATCCTTTGCCTACCCTTTTCGGGTAATACTGATCATTCATCTGACCTCATTTTTGACTTTTAGCCTATAATATACATATAATTCAGATTAACTAGTGTGATAGAGATCTACACACCTTTTGACTTTTAGCCCATAACATACATATAATATAACAAAGCTTATGTGTCAAGAATCTACACACGACACCGATAAAATGAGGCTTTCTATATCGACGCTATCCTTAGTCGACACAAGCCGCTATCTGCCTAAGGTGTTGTTCGAAGCGGTCCACAACCAATTGGCCAATCTCGAATAGCAAATGCTGCTCGTTTCTTAAACTTAGGGATTCTTTCTTTTGCCTGATCCATATTTAATTCCATCATAAATCCTTATCAGAGTTACTATAATAATATTTAATCGTTAATCCTCCTTATAAAGTTAAAATCTTGTATATAATGATGAAATCTAATAGAAATCTAGGAAAATCTTCTTACCTTAAAAATCCCAAAATTGGAGACTTATGAATTTCGGCTTTTAGATCTAGTCGACTAGGCTTCCTTCAAATCCCGACTTGTCGCCCATCATAAACCATTAAACTATTACCTTTCGGCTTTTGCCTTTGAAAAATAGATTATGAGAACTAATCAAAATTCGACTCTTACCTTAGCATAGGAGATTCAACTATCACTAGGGAGAGGATTCGACAATGCCGATGGAAGATTTAAATGCCGGAGGTGTAGAACAATTTCTTAAATAGGATGAATAAAAGAAAAAGCGATGGATGCTTCGGCTTTTTAGAGAAATCAGCACAAGGGAAAATAAAGTGGGGAAAAGTTTTGGCTTTTAAAGAAATTAGAGAAAAAATTTGGAGAAAAGAAGCTAGGAATTTGCAAAGGGAGAGGATTTAATGTCGTAAACAAGGAGATAGCCCTCTATTTATAGGAAATTGGCAACCCTTTGCCATGTAGTAGTGGTTTCTTTACTCCTCTCGTTGATGGATTCTTGGCCATCATTCTCTTTGTAGATAAATTCTAACTTTTCTCCTTTATCTTAATCTACTAGCTCATCTAAAAGAGACTTAATTATCTCTAACTCCTCCTCCTTTATCAAAGATATTATCCACATATTTTAATTATTAAAATCCTAAATCTTAGCCTTTATCTCGCTTATTATCCACATAAAATAAATTCCTAAATAATAGCCTTTATCGCTTATTATCCACATATTTTAAATATTAAAACCCTAAATTTTAGCCTTGTTGCCATCCACTCCACCTAATCCTAATGCCCAAAATTTAGTGACTTAAATTAAAAGAATTGGGCTCCATGAAACTTAAATTTGGGCCCCTTACTCCCTTGTGTGGTGTCACCTCCTAAGATTGGGCCACAAGCCCACTTTGGTATTTTAAACATAGATACTACCTTTTAAACCCTATAATGCCCAAAAAGATAATTTTAATCAAGGCCACTGCCTAAGCCTGAGCCCAATTTGGACCCCTAACACTTTAATTAACTCATTCCACATATTCACCCATTAAACGCATAGGCCCAAAAATTTAGGATGCTACAGTTCTACCCTCCTTAAAGAAATTTCATCATCGAAATTTCCAACTAGTAATCATTCTACCTGAGTCTTACCACTATGCTTTCGCTACGCACTCTAATTCTAAAGCCAAAATAAACACTTAGTATACTATGGTAGGGTACGTACCATTATTCGCATCTGAAGCGTCTTCGTCCCCTTGTACTCATTCTACCGATTCGCGTTTATCTGATTAGAAATTTTATGAATTATTAGTTTTCTTCCATTTTTTTTAACCACGGACAGTCTTATGAATGATAGCTTTAAGAGTAATTATTTCGAATTCGCATTCACCATACAGTCTCAAGTTCATATCATCTAAGAAACCCATACATTCAATGATGAACTCATGTTCATTACAGAAAAGTGTTGTTATTGTTGTTGTGGTTGTTGTTTTCACTACCCAAGGGTATTTTCGTAATTTTATCCTATAGGGGCATTTTCGTAATTTTTTTTTGAAATGAGGTTCCTTGATGATTTTATAAAATAAGGGTATTTTGGTAATTTTGCATTCCCGGGGGTATTTTGGTAATTTTGGAAATTGAGGGTATTTTGGTAATTTTGGAATCCGGGGCATTTCAAAAATTTTGAAATCTGAGGGTATTTCGGTAATTTTAAAATTTAGGGGCATTTCGATAATTTTGAAATTTAGGGGTATTTCAATAATTTTAAAATTCTGGGGTATTTTGGTAATTTTTGTGATCTGAGGGTATTTTGGTAATTTTGTGATTCAAGGATATTTTGGTAATTTTACAAAACAAGGGTAATTTGGTAATTCTACAAATCAGGGCTATTTTGGTCATTTTGCATAACAAGGGTAATTTGGTAATTTTCTTCATAGTTGCGAACATTTTCAAATCAAATGTATTTTTTTCGGAAGTGTACAAAACTTAGGGGTTTTGGTTGCAAAATAGGGTGGTTGGTCCCTTTCGGGTTTTAATTATGGGTTCAAACCCATGAACAAGTCCTTATAGCTAGAGTGAGCAGTACCACGCACTGTAAGATTCTTGTGAAGAGGAGGTGAGTCACTAGGGCTGCTTAAATACCAAGCTCTCCCTGAATCCACTTCTAGGCATGTGTATGCCTATTGCACACACTGTCATGGCTAAAGTGAGCAGTACTATGCAGGTAAGATTCTGTGAAGAGGAGGTGAGTCACTTGACCGCTTAAATACCAAGCTCTTAGGATCTACTCCTAGACATGCATATGCTGTTGCCACACCTTAGTCTTGTGACTCGTTTATAGGTTTTGTTTTAGTGAAGTTAAGTCTTATGTAATTGAAGAGTTGTTTGCCTAAGCCTAGAGTCCATCAAGTTCTAACCTAGATAGTCTACGTCCCATAAAGCTCATTAAGCCCACATAAATAACACAGCAAGAGTTTAGAATACTTACCTAGGAGGATCGGGTGCCGGTAGACTTGAAGGCCATGTCCTTGAACCAAAAAAAAATTTTAAAAACATTTCTAGACCCATTTCACAGCCCAAGTTTTGAACTGGGCTCTGATACCAAAATGTAACACCCCAAACCCAACCCATGCGCTTCGACCGGATCTGGCATGTTATCGAACACATAACATTTTATCGCATTTTGAAAACACAAGTTAAATTAATTAAATTTGAATAAAGGAGAGACTTTTTGAAAATAAACCTCTTTGTATTTTTATTATTAAGTATAAATAAACCTTATCATAAAATTCATAAGTTGCTTAACATTGATAAGCTCACGAGTTGAATGAAAACTAGGGCCTTAAAAATCCCAAATAAAAATAAAATAAACTTAAAGAAATCTCAAATAATTTGTAGAAATAAAACTTGATGGCCCCTCGAGTTCACCTCGGCTCCCATGTTCACGATCTACTGCTCACCTAAAATGTTGGGAAAAATAAAAGGTTGAGTCACCAAGACTCAGTGTGCAAATCCCGAGAACACATAAAAAGGCTTGAGGCCCACAAACACATTATGAGCCTTGGCCCGTAAACAAGGGTAACAAAATATGCAACATGGCCCATCCCAAACCTATGAGTCCATCCTCTACACACCCCCGTGCCAACCATCACACCGTGAGGATTTCTACAATCAACCCTCCATCCGCTACACACCATATCGACAGCTACGCTGCCTGTCATAAAGATCGATCACTATGTGACCTATGTGGCGAAGCCACCAATCGCTGTGCGACCTTAATAATATATCGATAGCTGTGCTGCCTGTCATAAAGACCGATCACTATGTGACCTATGTGGCAAAGCCACCGATTGCCTCGTGACCTACTCCCCTTCCGTAAATCAATCAATCCCATCCCATGCATACATGCAAGAATTAGAACATTAAATTATCTAAACAGATCACATATTTTTACATACTTGATACACATAGAAGTTTCTATGATTACGCACTGCATCCCTTGCCTACCCTTTACGGGTAATACGACCGTCCATCTGACCTCATTTTCCGGCTTTTAGCCCATAACATACATATAATTGATTCACTAGTGTGATAGAGATCTACACACCTTTTAGGCTTTTAGCCCATAACATACATATAATATAACAAAGCTTATGTGTCAAGAATCTACACACGACACCGATAAAACGAGGCTTTCTATATCGACGCTATCCTTAGTCGACACAACCGCTATCTGCCTAAGGTGTTGTTCAAAAAATAGGTCCACAACCAATTGGCCAATCTCGAAATGAGATACTACTCGTTTCTTAAACTTAGGATTCTTTCTTTTGCACGATCCATATTTAATTCCATCATAAATCCTTATCGAGTTACTATAATAATATTTAATCATTAATCCTCCTTATAAAGTTAAAATCTTGTATATAATGATGAAATCTAATAGAAATCTAGAAAATCTTCTTACCTTAAAAATCCCAAATTGGAGACTTATGAATTTCGGCTTTTAGATCTAGTCGACTAGGCTTCCTTCAAATCCCGACTTGTCGCCCATCATAAACCATTAAACTATTACCTTTCGGCTTTTACCTTTTAAAAATAGATTATGAGAACTAATCAAAATTCGACTCTTACCTTAGCTTAGGAGATTCAGCTATCACTAGGGAGAGGATTCGGCAATGCCGATGGAAGATTTAAATGCCGAAAGTGTAGAACAATTTCTCAAATAGGATGAATAAAAGAAAAACCAATGGATGCTTCGGCTTTTTAGAGAAATCGGCACAAGGGAAAAGAAAGTGGGGAAAAGTTTCGGCTTTTAAAGAAATTAGAGAAAGAAATTTGGAGAAAAGGAGCTAGGGAATTTCGGCACAAAAGGGAGAGGATTTAATGTCAAAAACAAGGAGATAGCCCCTCTATTTATAGGAAATTCAGC
The DNA here is from genome assembly GCA_025506655.1 of Gossypium rotundifolium. Taxonomy (NCBI): domain Eukaryota; kingdom Viridiplantae; phylum Streptophyta; class Magnoliopsida; order Malvales; family Malvaceae; genus Gossypium; species Gossypium rotundifolium. The sequence continues at coordinate 114,079,970 of CP106730.1, forward strand.
AACCCTTTGCCATGTAGTAGCTGGTTTCTTTACTCCTCTCAATGATGGATTCTTGGCCATCATTCTCTTTGTAGATAAATTCCTAACTTTTCTCCTTTATCTTAATCTACTAGCTCATCTAAAAGAGACTTAATTATCTCTAACTCCTCCCTCCTTTATCAGCATATTATCCATATATTTTAATCATTAAAATCCCTAAATCTTAGCCTTTATCTGCTTATTATCCACATAAAATAAATTCCTAAATAATAGCCAGTTATCCGCTTATTATCCACATATTTTAAATATTAAAACCCTAAATTTTAGCCTTGTTGCCATCCACTCCACCTAATCCTAATGCCCAAAATTTAGCTAACTTAAATTAAAAGAATTGGGCTCCATGAAACTTAAATTTGGGCCCCTTACTCCCTTGTGTGGCGTCACCTCCTAAGATTGGGCCACAAGGCCACTTTGGTATTTTAAACATAGATACTACCTTTTAAACCCTATAATGCCCAAACAGATAATTTTAATCAAGGCCTCTGCCTAAGCTTGAGCCCAATTTGGACCCCTAGCACTTAAATTAACTCATTCCACATATTCACCCATTAAACGCATAGGCCCAAAAATTTAGGATGTTACAGTACTATTTTAATACGAGTAGAGGAGCGTACCTGACAGCTCCCCATATTCCGAGTAGGGGAACCCAATCAAATTTTCCACACCGATATAAGATCTCGTCAGGAACCATCCAAAAGGATCTCCATTCTACGTCTTCTTCTTGCAGATTTTGCAAAATCGTCATCTATTTTTCTTTCGTAATATCGTCCCGTCTCGGCATAGCTACTAACTCCTTCAGTGGAGAATAGTTTTGGAGAAGATTCAATATGATACCTTTTCACTTTCCAAAAATGGTTGTGGAACCATGATAGTAAAAGTTGTGCGCACCCAATGAATCTCCCTTCGTCCGCTCTTCGGCATGCATTTAGGGACCTAAAGGTTTAGGCCGAATTGTAGGAATAGGTGTGATCCTTTTATCAAATCTGTCAAATAAATTGGAGATTGCCTCATCTATATGCCCTAAAACCTTAGGGAAGATAACCAGTCCATAAATGCTCAAAGCGAAAACGTCAACCTTTTTCTTCATATCAGGATGCACTAGGATCAAATCCCTCAAATTTCTCCAATGGATGCACTTACAATCTCCTTTTTGCTTGATACGGCTATAATCCACTGCTTGCTCATCCCTGTAATATTCATCAGCTTTTTTAAGAATGTCGGGACATTAGCAGCTCTTGAATAAGCCTTGTCAGTTTGAATCTTCGGGCAATGGAGTAAGGATGTGTACTTTTCTACGGTAGGTACCAAATCCATTTTCCCGAAAGTAAAACAACTATAAGTAGGGTTCCAAAACTGGGCAATAGCTCGGAATAGGTGCTCCTCCACCTTGATATCAAGTAGATAGGTCAAATAACCATAATGACAGTAAAATAGTTGCTTGATCTCGTCATCCCACTGACCCCATATTTCTTTCATCTCTTAAAGATTATTTTGGGTTATGCTGATACGAGTGAAATCCCACAACTCTAACACATATCCCTCTCTAAGACTATCACCTTTCTCTTGCTGCGCTCTCTCAGCCCATATCCGGACGGCTGCATTATCCTCCACTTTATCAAGAAAGCCCTTTTCCATGACAAGTTATCTATTTAGCAACCGAATGTGAATCAACACCTTTTTTTTATGAATATGCCATGGAATTACAATCAAAGTAAAAACAAAGCAAGTCAGTACTTCATATACAGTTTAAAGTAAGCAAGGAATAATAAATTACCTACTCGGGTGACCACTAGGGTTTGGCGCGGCTCTACCTAAAGTGGGCTCTTGAGGCTCGCTATATGGGGTTTGGTTCTAGAATAAAGTACATGAACCAGTAAATTCCTCGATCCTCACCCATTATAGGCTCAGATGGACTGAGTTCAGTTCATAGGAATACATTTCCCTATGGCTGCACGGAGATGAAAATCTCACGAAGACATAGGTACGGATGTATCTCGAAAGCGATCTACTATCCTACACGGAGGTGAAGACCTCACAAAGGAATAATTTCTCACTCCCACTTAAAAGGGTATAATCGAGCGGTCATGCAATGCAATGTGCAGAAACATATCAAAAATTCAAACCAGAAAAGCAAATCAAAATGATAAAGATTGTAACAAAGATGAAAGAAATGTAACAAAAGGATCATACATTTAAACTGAGTTTTTAATTTTCGACAAAAAAAACAAGAAGTAATCAACTCGCGGCTTGACTCTCTTATTTAAATCCCCAGCGGAGTCTCCAAGCTGTCTAAACCATTTTTTTTTCAAAATGGGGTCGACTTTGATTTTGAAAATGAAAAAATCGGGAGTCACCGCCAATCCTTTTTTATGAGGTGTGATCGAGTCACCTTGTAATTCAATAATTTTAATAAAAGTTTAAATTTATCAAAATGATGATTTTTTGGTCTACAAAATCCAGAAAACGGGTTCGGGAGTCGATTACTCACGGGGAAGGATTAGCACTCTCGATATGCCCAAAAATTGGTACCTAGATGATTAATTGATGTCTTTAGTGTCGAAAATTAAAAATTTGAAGAAATTTTAAAATACGATCCTTTATTATGAAATTGAAGATTTTTTTTTTAGAATAGGGCATACTTCACGTTAATTGAGAAAAAGAATTACGTCCCGTAAGTTAGGACACAATGTCTTAAATTCCCCATACGAGAGTGTAATAGGCCTATTTTGCCCTGGCCCATACCAAAAACAAAAATAAACCAAAAATAAACAATCCAAAATCTATGTAACATCCTAAAATAGGGGTTATTTGTGATTAAATTGTTTTGCTTGTGATTGAATTGCTGTGGTGTTATTCGTGGAGTAATAGGACTTAGTCATGGATCTTAAGTAGGCTCAGAATGGTAGAAAAATTCATTTGTAAGCTTTAAAGATAGGGAGCCTTAGTAGGTAGGGGTTACAAGTTTAAATGAGGGAATATTTGACACTAATAAGGCCTTGGAAAAGTGGCAAGGAGATGCCACTGAAAATCTTTGGAATTGACGCCACAAGGGAGCAAGGGAGCCTATGTTCGAGTCACGAAATTCTCCTTTTGCTCTTTATTTTGACTGACAAGAGAGAGAGAGCGGTGCTCAATTTAAACTTCAGGATAATAAGGATATTATTAGGATTTAATTAGATTTTATGTGAATAATCTTTAATAGTTGGCAGAGAGTAAATATAGGCTTTTGACTAATTCAAATTTGTTTGAATTAGTGGCCAAGAGTGATTCAAGGAAGTGGCTGAATTTTGAACTCCTTGTTCAAGGGGAGTGGACGGCAAGGAGACTAGGTGAAGGGGGGTGCCGAATTTTCTTAAGGCACCTATTCATCTTTTTTTTTTTTCTTTTTCCCTTTGCAATAGCCGAATGTCCCTACTCTCTCATCTTCCATCTCTTTTTCCTCTAATTCTTCTTTTCTAGAGATACTGAAATCACCATTGTTATTTCTTCTTTTCTTCTTTGTGCCTAAAACTGAAACTCTCTCTACTCTTCTTTGCCAAAAGCCCATCTTCTTCATCATTATTTCTTTCTCTCTAGCCGAATCTACTCCCTACCTTTGTGCCGAAATTTCCTTTCTTCTATTTAGATCCATTTGGCCGAATATCAGGAAGGCATAGATGCTTTCGGGATTTCTTTGTCCAATCGATTGTGAAGGTAAGTAATAGCCGAAACTCTCCTTTCTTCTTTTCTCTCGTCGACTTGGATGAATGGGAAAAGCCGAAATATATTGGTGGCTAATCAGTGTTGAAACCGATTTTATCTAGGTACTCCGGGATTTTTGAAGTATTCAGTCAAGCCTCCATTCGTTAGCAATTAGTCTTGGTAAGTGGTGGTAAGGATCTATTTTAGTAAACCATTTAGTTGGTATTTGAAAGCCGAAGGCTATTGTTGTGGCTACTAATGATTGCCGATTGTAGGAAAGTGAAGCAGATTTGCGTATCGTGAGGTGGTTAGTGTTCAAGAGGCGTTTAGGTGAGGTTTTGGGTTCTTGCGATTAACCCTTTGGATTTATTGGGTTTGGGGTGTTACAAAATTGGTATCAAAGCCCAGTTCAAAGCTCGGTTGTGGGGGGGCCAAGGCTCAAAATGTTTTGTGAGGCCTTTGTGAAATATTTTTGGTTGTGGAACAGCATGGCACCGAGTCTCCGGCACCAATCCGCCCAGGTAAGTACTTCTAACTGCTGTATGAATTATTATCTGTAGAAGGGTAGGTATGGAACGTAGATAATATGATAGGTGTTTGAACCATAGGACTAGTTTACCCCAACAAAATACATAAGACTTTAAATGCCTAATTAAACAAACCTATGATTAAGTCGCCGAGTTAGGGTGTGGTAACCCCTGTGCGCATGTCTAGGATTGGATCCGGAAGAGCTTGGTACTTAAGCAGTCCTCGTGACTCACCTCCTCTTGCAGAATCCTACAGTGCGTTGCTTGGTTCACCCTAACCAAGAGGACTCGGTCATAAAGCTAAACACAATAAATAAAACCCAAGGGATTAGCCATGTTTTATGAAAACTCTAAGTTTTAAAAATCATTACAATACTCCTTTAAATAGTAACAAAAATTTATTTCTGGAAAATTTTCAAAATATTTTCAATTTACCAAAATTACCAAAATGCCCTAGTGGCAAAATTACGAAAATGCCATTGGTTTCTAAAATTATCGTACTACCCCGATTTCAATAAAATTCTCTTACTTTGCAAAAGTATCCAAAATTTTGTATTTCAAAATAATATCGACTTTGGAAATTTACAAAATTACCCCGATTGATAAAATTACCAAAATACCCTGGATTCCAAAATTTCATTGTACCTTTAATTTGAAAAATTTTTAGAAATACCCTCCAGCTTTTGGAAATTTCAAATTTCAAAGCGTCTGATTTATTAAAGTTTTAAAATTTCTCTGGTTATTACGAAAATACCCCGTAAGAAAATGACGAAAATACCCACAGGATAGAAACGATGAAATGCCGAAAGAGTGAGTGTGTATGAAAGGTATTAGGAATGGATGTGCTTTTACGTGTGAACTATGATAGAGGACTTAAAACTTTGATTGATCGAAAGAATCTCTATTAAACTCTCTTCATAAAATTTCTTTGCGGATGAAACAAGTACTAATCCATAAAAATTTCTTAATCAGATTAAAGCGCAATAGTTAGAATGAGTTCTAGAGGGCGTGGTCGTCGTGGATGCGGTAGGGGCAGGATGACCATGTCAGAACCCATTAGGTCGGGTCAGGGATTTGAGAATGAGGTACCACCGCCACCACCACCCCCAACTTTTAGAGCTGAGGAGCAGGATCAGACGGGAGGTGAGGTAGTATCGCAAGCTGTGTTGCGAGTCCTTGAGGTGGTGGCTGGGGCAAGTGGAGGTATGAGAGCTCGAAAATCTATACCCGAGCGACTCCAATCCAACGGGGCTGAGGTATTCCGGGGTGTATCGAGAGTGGCACCCAGTGCGACGGAATATTGGTTAGAATCGACTGAGAGGATCATGGATGATCTTGATCTGACAAGTGAGGAGAAGCTAAAAGGAGCGGTGTCGCTTCTAAAGGATGAGTCATATCAGTGGTGGCTCACGGTTTGGGACGGTGCCACGGCAGATGACCTTACTTGGGAGTATTTCAAAGCTACTTATCAGAAGAAGTATGTGGGCACCAGCTATATTGATGCGCAGAGGAAAGCTTTTCTAGGGTTGGTACAAGAAAATAAGTTTGTATCGGAGTATGAAGCAGAATTCTTGAGGCTGAGCCGCTATGCTCAAGGAATTGTGTCAACAGAGCATGATCGTTGTGCCCGCTTTGAAGACAGACTTAGGGATGATTTAAGGTTGCTGATTGCTCCACAGCAGGAGCGTGAGTTTTCAGTCTTAGTGGAAAAGGCTAAAGTAGCCGAAGGGGTCAAGGAGTCCGTGAGATAGAACTACGATAAGAATAAGCAGAAAAGAGGATTTGGGTCGTCTGGATCGGGTAATAATGCACAGAAGAGGGCTAGGCAGAGTGGGCCGAATCAGGCAGGAAGGCCCATGGCTACTAATCAGAGACCAGCTCAGTGCAATCGCTATGGGAAATCACATTGGGGAGGATGTTGGACTGGTGAAAGAGGATGCTTTGAATGTGGATCGTTGGATCACAGTGTAAGGGATTGTCCTCGGAAGTTAGCTAAGAACCAGCCAGAGGGTCAGAACCGTGCTCAGGCTAGAAATGTAGGACCACCACAGAGGGGTCGTGGTAATGGTAGAGGAGGCAATGGTTCTAGTCGAGGTCGCAAAATTCCGGGCAGAGGTGCAAGCAACACAGAGGCAAGGCAGCCTGGTTTAGTCTATGTAGCAAGGCGTCGAGAGGAGGGTGACGCACCGGACGTCATAACCGGTACGTTCCTAATTTTTGGTCTTCCATATGTTACATTAATTGATGTGGGTTCGACGCATTCATACATTGCTAGTAGTGTGGTAGAGACTATGAATCTAGACTTTGAGACTACTTCTAGGGAGATGATAGTAATTAGCCCTCTAGGTCACTCTGTAATTGTAAACAAGTTATATAGAGATGTACCCCTAGAACTCCAAGGGGTAGTGTTGTTGGCCGATCTAATGAAACTGCCATTTGGGGAGTTCGACTTGATTCTTGGAATGGACTAGTTGGTTAAGTATCAGGCAAAGCTGGATTGCACTGCTAAGCGCATGGTTCTAAAGATAGCTGAGGGTGATGAAGTGGTCATGATAGGTAATAGAAGAGATTACCTATCCAACGTGGTGTCTGCGTTGAAGGCGGAAAAGATGGTCAGGAAAGGGTGTGAGGCATTTTTGGTTCGAATATGTACCTTGGAGGCTAAGGAGTCAGCAGTTGAGAAGGTCCGAACGGTAGGGGAATTCACTGATGTGTTTCTAGAAGAACTTCCCGGTCTGCCTCCAGATTGAGAAGTTGAATTCGGTATAGACTTGTTACCCGGAACGGCGCCTGTGTCTATAGCACCATACCGAATGGCACCAAAGGAATTGGTGGAGCTGAAGGCTCAAATTCAGGAGCTCTTGGGCCGAGGGTTTATCCGACCAAGTATATCTCCGTGGGGAGAACCTGTGCTATTTGTCAAGAAGAAAGACAGGTCAATGCGGATGTGTATCGACTACCGTCAGCTAAACAAGTTAACGATCAAAAACAAGTATCCGTTGCCCCGGATTGATGACTTGTTTGACCAACTGAAGGGTGCATCAGTTTTCTCGAAGATAGACCTTAGGTCGGGTTATCATCAACTTAAGGTGAAGGAGGGTGATGTTCACAAGATGGCATTTCGTACTCGATATGGGCATTATGAGTTTCTAGTAATGCCATTAGGGTTGACCAACACACCTGCAGCGTTCATGGACTTAATGAATAGGGTGTTTCAGCAGTACTTGGATCAATTTGTCGTGGTGTTTACAGACGACATATTGGTTTATTCAAAGACGGAGGAGGAGCATGACATGCATTTGCGTATAGTTCTACAAGTCTTGAGGAGAAGCGATTATATGCCAAATTCAAGAATATGAATTTTGGCTTAGGGAGGTGGCTTTCTTAGGTCACGTGGTGTCGTGGAAGGGATTAGAGTGGACCTCGCAAGGTTGAAGCGGTGTTAGATTGGAAACCGCCTAAGTCGATGGCGTAAATTGAAGTTTTCGGTCCAGCAGGTACTATCAAGATTTGTGGAAGGGTTCTCTTTAATCGCAACACCACTAACTAAGTTATTAAGAAAAGGAGTTCCATTTGTATGGTCGAGAAACAAGCAGGAAAGTTTTGATAAGCTAAGGAAGATTCGGCGACTAAGCTCCGATTCTGCATACTGACTGAGGCGGGAAGTTGTTTCTGATTTCTTGTGATCGTCCCATACGGGGTTAGGATGTGTATTGATGCAGGAAGGAAAGGTAGTGGCCTATGCATCCCGTCAGCTAAGACCGCATGAGGGTAACTACCCGACTCATGACTTGGAATTAGCGGCAGTAGTCTTCACTTTGAAAATATGGAGGCATTACTTGTATGGGGAAAAGTCGATAGTCTACATGGATCACAAAAGTTTGAGGTATCTCTTGACTCAGAAGGATTTGAACTTGAGACAGTGTCGATGGATTGAACTGTTGAAGGATTACAACTGTTCAATTGAGTACCACCTAGGCAAGGCTAACGTGGTGGCTGATGCGTTGAGCCGGAAGGTCGTAACGGACTTAAGGGCGATGTTTGCTCACCTCAGTCTATACGACGATGGAAGTCTTTTGGCAGAACTACAAGTTAAGCCGACTTGGATGGAGGAGATTAAGGAAAAATAGTTAGTAGATGAAAGTTTGAATGCGCGAAGATTGCAAGTTCAAGATGGTAGTTTGGAAGGGTATAGTTTGTCCGGTGATGGAGTATTATGTTTTCAAGGGCGAGCTTGTATGTCAAGGATGTTGAATTGAGGCAAAGAATTCTTCAAGATGCACATAGCAGCCCATACACTATGCATCCCGGAGGTAGCAAGATGTATGGAGATTTGCAAAATAGTTCGGTGGCTGTATCAAGTACAAGGTGGCGAATTTGTGGGAAGGTGTCTAACGATGTCGACAAGTTAAGGTGAACACCGGTTGCCATCGAGGTTACTTCAACCGGTGAAGATCCTCAGTGGAAATGGGAGAGGATCACTATGGATTTTGTCAGTGGGCTACCCTCATGCCCAAAGAAGAAGGATGCAGTTTGGGTGATTGTGGACCGTCTGACTAAATCAGCTCACTTTATACCGGTAAGGGTGGATTACTCACTTCAGAAGCTAGCTAAGCTGTATGTGTCAGAAATAATGAGGTTGCATGGTGTGCTAGTATCGATCATCTCAGATAGGGATCCCAGATTTACGTCAAGGTTCTGAAAAGCGTTGCATCAGGCTTTGGGTACATGATTGGATTTGAGACAAGATTCCATCCACAAATCGACGGGCGGTCGGAAAGGGTCATCTGATTTTAGAGGACATCTTTGAGAGGTTGTGTTCGGATTTGATGGTAGTTGGGAAGAGTATCTCTGTTGGCGTAATTCGCTTATAACAATAGTTATCTAGCGAGTATCCAGATGGCACCATATGAAGTAATCAGATGGACGAAAATGCCGTACTCTACGTGTTGGATGTAATTAGGTGAACTACAAGTTTTGGGTCCGAGTTGGTGACGAAGCCAAGATAAAGTTAAGGTGATTGGGCTCGTCTCAAGGAAGTGTCGGATAGGCGTAAATCTTATCTCGATCTTAAGCGTAAGGAAATGGAATATGCGATGAGGAGATAAAGTTTTTACGAAAGTGTCGCCTTGGAAGAAGGTATTAAGGTTTGGGCGAAAAGGAAGCTAAGCTCTAGGTTCATCGGGCCATATCTGATGTTAAAGCGAGTGGGTCCCAGAGCTTACCACCGAAATGTCGCAGAGTTAAGTCAGATTCATGATGTCTTCCCACTATCAATGCTTAGGCGATATCGATCGGATCCATCACACGTTGTGCCAGTGGCAGAGATTGAGGTAAACTCGGACTTATCTTTCGAGGAAGAACCAGTTCGGATCTTAGATCGGGATGTCAAAGTTCTACGTAGGAAGTCGGTACCTTTGGTGAAAGTGCTATGGCGAAACCATGGTGCGGAGGAAGCTACGTGGGAACCCGAGGATGTGATGCGACAGCAATACCCCCACCTCTTCTAATCAGGTAATTTCGAGGCCAAAATTATTTTAAGGGGGTAGAACTGTAACATCCTAAAATAGGGGTTATTTGTGATTAAATTGTTTTGCTTGTGATTGAATTGCTGTGGTGTTATTTGTGGAGTAATAGGACTTAGTCATGGATCTTGAGTAGGCTCGGAATGGTAGAAAAATTCATTTGTAAGCTTTAAAGATAGGGAGCCTTAGTAGGTAGGGGTTACAAGTTTAAATGAGGAATATTTGACAATAATAAGGCCTTGGAAAAGTGGCAAGGAGATGCCACTTAAAATCTGGAATTGACGCCACAAGGGGAGCAAGGGAGCCTATGTTCGAGTCGCAATTCTCCTTTTGCTCTTTATTTTGAATGACAGAGAGAGAGAATTGCTCAATTTAAACTTCAGGATAATAAGGATATTATTAGGATTTAATTAGATTTTATGTGAATAATCTTTAATAGTTGGCAGAGAGTAAATATAGGCTTTTGACTAATTCAAATTTGTTTGAATTAGTGGCCAAGAGTGATTCAAGGAAGTGGCTGAATTTTGAACTCCTTGTTCAAGGGGAGTGGACGGCAAGGAGACTAGGTGAAGGGGGGTGCCAAATTTTCTTAAGGCACCTATTCATCTTTTATTTTTTCTTTTTCCCTTTGCAATAGCCGAATGTCCCTACTCTCTCATCTTCCATCTCTTTTTCCTCTAATTCTTCTTTTCTAGAGATACCGAAATCACCATTGTTATTTCTTCTTTTCTTCTTTGTGCCTAAAACCGAAACTCTCTACTCTTCTTTCTTTGAAAGCCCATCTTCTTCATCATTATTTCTTTCTCTCTAGCCGAATCTACTCCCTACCTTTGTGTCGAAATTTCCTTTCTTCTATTTAGATCCATTTGGCCGAATATCAGGAAGGCATAGGTGCTTTCGGGATTTCTTTGTCCAATCGATTGTGAAGGTAAGTAATAGCCGAAACTCTCCTTTCTTCTTTCTCTCTGTCGACTTGGATGAATGGGAAAAGCCGAAATATATTGGTGGCTAATCATTGTTGAAACCGATTTTATCTAGGTACTTCGGGATTTTTGAAGTATTCAGTCAAGCCTCCATTCGTTAGCAATTAGTCTTGGTAAGTGGTGGTAAGGATCTATTTTAGTAAACCATTTAGTTGGTATTTGAAAGCCGAAGGCTATTGTTGTGGCTACTAATGATTGTCGATTGTAGGAAAGTGAAGCAGATTTGCGTATCGTGAGGTGGTTAGTGTTCAAGAGGTGTTTAGGTGAGGTTTTGGGTTCTTGCGATTAACCCTTTGGATTTATTGGGTTTGGGGTGTTACAATCTAATAAATCAAATGTCCATTTACATCAAACCCAAACCCAAATACAAAATTGTAGCCTAATACATAACCAAAACCCAAACCTTAAAACCAAAATTAAATCCAAATACATGGCCCAACAATCACAACCCAATTACAAGCCCGATAGGCCCATTTCTTTTAACATTTTCAGCAACCCTAAACACAAGAAGCTCCCCCCACCGTTGCTCCTCCGACGTACATCCACGCGGCCTTGTACATGCAAAAACAAACAACAAATAACAGTAACAACACGGCAACAAATAAGAAAAATGGACTTTGTATTTTCTTTTATTTCTTTTATTCGGCTATAAAAAGCCATTCAATACTTGTATTTGCTTCTTCTACACACGAATACAATACGAATACACAATAGCAAAATTGAAAAGAAATAGAAATAAAAGTTCAAAACGGTTTCGATTCTTTGGCTTCTTTGATTTTTTTTTTCCTTTTTTTCGTTCTCTATTCATCTTATTTTTACAAACTTTGTTTTAGATAAAACAAAGGCATAAGGTATAAAATAAAAAGAGGGAGGAGATTACCTTTGATTTGCCTGAAAAATAGAGGTTTTCGGCCTTCCGGTCGTAGAATACGGCAACGCCGACCATGGCGCGCGCGATGGCAGACTATGCTGGAGCTAGGCTGGAAATCGCCTAGGTTGAGAGAAAGGGGAAGAGTTTTTGGATTTTTTTTATTTTGAAGGACGAAATGAATTTTTTTGTAAACAAATTTGACTTATATAGGAGCATAAAACGACGCCATTTTGGGTCAGTGTGCAAAGACACCAAAACGACGCCATACTGGTATGAAACAGATCGATCCGACCCGCTCCAATTAGGTTCCGCACGTTTCTGTTAAATGGGATATTTGTGCCCCAAGTCCCTCTATTTTTTGGGTGCTTCTGATTTGGTTTTTCTCCTTTTTTATTTTATAAATTTGACCTCGTAGCTTTGTTGTATGTTTCAATCGAGTCTTTGATTCCCTGACAGTTGGAAAAGCGGACACGTATCCAGCTATTGGGCTTTTTTCCCATTCGATCCTCGCTCTTTTCGTCCCTTTTATTTTTGGTCCCAATTTGTCTATTTAGTTACAGTTTTTACTTTTAATTTTACTCCTATTTAGTTCGTTATTAATTCATTCATATTAAAATTTTTTGTATTATTTATATTAAATGACTTTTATTCTATTTGTTGTTCTAAGTATTATTTTAAATTATTTATTCTACATTGCTTTATTTATTTTTTGCAAACTCTCTTTTATTATTTATTTTAAATTGTTTTATTCTTATAAATTTATATATATACTGTTTATTTTAAATCTTCATTCATTGTTTGTTTTTGAAATTTTTTATACATTATTTATTTTTAAATTTTATGTACTACTTATGTTGATTTTCTTTTACGCATTATTTATGTTGAACTTATTATATAAGTTAGTTTATATATTATCTATTTTAAATTTCCTTTTATATATTATTTAGTTTAAATTTTTATATGTTATTTCAAATTGTTTTATAAATTAAGTTATTTTAAATCACTTTATAGATTATTTTATTTTAAATTGTTTTGTACATTAATTATTTTAAACTATTTTATATTATTTCCACTTATAGTATTTATTTTAAACTTGATTTTTATATATTATTTATTTAAAACTTACTTGACATTATTTTTCTTAAAAGCTTTTATTTGTTTTTTTACATGATTTGTTTCAAACCTTGTATTTTTATTTTTATTTTACCTTAAATTGTATCATTTAGTATTTATTATAAACATTTTCATATCATTTGCTTTTATTTTTTATCTTTTATTTATATATATATATATATATATCATTTTGTGTCGTTTTTGTCAATCGTTAATATTGAAATTGTGTGTTGTGTGATTATTGCTACCATGTGTATTGTACTTCTTAATTTGTATTCATTGGATTCATTAGTGCAATATTTTTATGAATTATTACTTTATGTTGTATATTATCATTCCATCACATTTCATTCGCTTAAAAAGTCGTGTTTTAATATCGTTTAAGTTTTGAAATCATTTCATTCAAAAATCTTCAAAATAAGGCAATATTCGGTATTTGAGATCTTTAAGAAGATTGTGTTCTAACTTACTGAATTCCAATTTTCCTCGTTGAATCTAAGTAACCGAATACCCTTTTTTCAATCAAAACATACAAGTTTCAAATAAAAACTTATTCTCGGGAATTCCAGATGTTGCGTCCTAACTCACTAGATATGACATTTTGTTATATTGAGATAAGGGTTTAAAAAAATTAATGCAATATTCTGTATTTGGGAATTTTGAGAAATAGTGCCCTAACTTACTGTGTAACACCCCAAACCCGGCCTATGCATTAAGCCCAGATTTCGGCATGCCACACAAATTTAACGTACATTCAAATCAGTTAACGAAGTAGAAATCAAATTCCAAAACGATTAAGAAAATGACTTTATCGAAAAATTGAGGTTTATTTGAAATCCTTGATTAAAAACACAAAAGATTATCATCGGATCTATAGAGTAATATTTGATTAAAATTTTAAAATTTATTTAATCAAAAATATTCTAACGAAGAGTTAAAGGATTTCTGAGTTTTAAAGATATTTAAGAAAACCTTTATTTTATACGAAAATTTTAGAAAATCATTTATGAAAAACTAAATCAATCCAACTTAATAAAACTAAAACATAATAAATCTATCCACATAATAAAATCCATAATTAAAAAGGCCTTATTACATCGCCATTAAAAATAGTTCTTAATAAAAACTATAAAGAAGTCTTAAAGTTTTATAAACCACCACTTGTAGTATAGCCTCCCCACGAAGTCATCTCCGACCCAAGTCTCCATCAATTGTTATTACACGAGAGGGTAAAAAATGGGGTGAGTTACTTAGAACTCAGTGTGTAACTCACTTACCATAGTCCACTGGGCCAAGACCATTTAAACATTTATTTGGGCCTAAGCCCATTTCAAAATATAATAATTTAGCATATAAAAAAATGCAAATGATATGCAATTCCCAAAACCAAACCTAGATTTCCATCCGCTACACACCCCCGTACCCAACCAGCACACCTGTGGGGAGCTTTAGTCACCCACCCCGCCAACACACCAAAATAGGCTTTAAGCCCAATATAATATTTGTGGCAACGGCCATTTAAATAATTGTGGTAGAACCACCAATCTAGATTTCGGGCAACGGCCATCGTGACAGAGTCACCTATCTAGAATTCTGGCATTAAGCCTTTCTTCTCTTCATCATTGATCCCAAACCATGCAATCATGTTTATGCATTATAAAATATTTGTAAAGAAAATCATATTATAATTTATGAATTTTGGCCCATTAAAACACATATCACATGTAGCCCATTTATCAATTATCATAATTGGCCCAATTATCAAATTTCACTTATAGCCCATTTATCGATTATCACATATAGCCCAAATTCTCAATTATCACATATGGCCCAAATTTGCCAAATATCATATATGGCCCAAATTTATCAAATATCACATATGGCCCAAATTTGCCAAATATCACATATGGCCCAAATTTATCAAATAACACATATGGCCCAAATTTGCCAAATATCACATATGGCCCAAATTTGCCAAATATCACATATGGCCCAAATTTATCAAATAACACATATGGCCCAAATTTGCCAAATATCACATATGGCCCAAATTTGTCAAATAACACATATGGCCCAAACTGTCACTTTTATCGTTTTAGCCATTAAGAGCGATTTCAAAATTTTCACGATCTTAATACCGATTTCATGATCTTAACACTAATGTAATATCCTGAAATAAGGGTTATTTGTGATTGTATTGTTCTGCATGAGTACGAATTGTCGTGTTGTTAAGTGAGATGTTCTAGGGTTTAGGAATAAGTCATGAGTAGGCTCAAGCTGTAAGAAAATTTTTGTTTTTAAGCTTTAGTTAGAGGGAGCTGAAGGAGATAGGGGTTAAGTGTAATGTGTGGGGGAATTTAAGCACAAGAGGAGCTACTAGCATAGTGGAAGTGGCGCATGAGTAGTTGCTTGATGGAAAGGGTTCGAATAGCATGGAGTGCAATTTGAAGATTTTATTTTTATGTATCCTTACATCAAGTGTCGGCCAAGCCTTATATTTGGTAAGTTGGACTTTAAATTTTTTTGGCAAGTTGAATAATAGTTTAGGCAAGCTTGATCTTGGGAAAGAATCATTTTGATTAAGGAATTGAAGGGGAACACAAGGCTTGATATAAGGTGTGTGCTATGGAAACTTTGTGTGGAAAAGTTTGGCATTGAAGTCCATGTATTTGGACGGTTTAAGGGGCTAGGGGGAGTTGGCTTAATTTTGATGTGATTAGGAAGAAATAAGGAGAAATTTAGGAGTGTGTTTAATTCAAAATTAGTTTGAATTGATGGCAAGAAGAATTTTGGTGTGGTTGCCGAATTTTTGATTTGTGTAGGGGGAAAAAAGTGCTGAAATTCCTTTGTAGCTAGGTGACATTTCGGTTAGCTTTGAAGGTGTTATTCTTTGTTTTGCATCAAGTCAAAACTCCCTTAGCATTGCCAATTTCTCCCTAGTGCTTTCGGTTGAAGCAAACCCGAAACCCAAGTAGTATTTGTCGATTTACTCTCTTAATCTTTGAGCCAAATTTCATTTTCTTTCTCTCTTTTTCTTCTTTGAAACCGAAACTTTACTCTCCCAACTCTCTCTCTTTCTCTCTTTCTTTTTGCTCAAGACCGAAAGTACCCATCTCCACCCTTTCATTTTTTTTCTTTCTTCTTTTTTCTTTTCTTCTCTCAAACTCTTGTGCCGAAATCCTCTCCACCTTCCTTTGCCGAATTCCCTCTCTTCCATTTTACTTTCTTTTTCTTCCTCTTTTTCCACTCTAGCCGAATTCTATTTGTTGTTTTTAATCAACCATAGCCGAATCTTCTTTCTTTCTTTTTGATATTTTGGCCGAATCTTAATCAAGCCTTGATCTCTTTTTGGTTGTTTCTTCAATCAGTTTTAAAGAGGCTCTTCGGGACTTTGGAAGCAGTCAATCTAAGCCTCTATTCTCTGACAATCGATTTGGGCAAGGAGATCTAGTGCAATAGATCGGGTCTTCGGGATTTAAAACTTGCGATATAACAGGTGTGTAACTTACACACTTTATAACTTAGTAAATATACATTAATAACCTAATATGTGATAAACCGAAAACTGTGTAGATCCTGATATGATACCTTATGGGTATGAGCAAAGATACAGGTAAGTCTGTTTCGATATGATTTGCTATATGATGCTTAATATCATGATCTGTGATATATATTTGTTATATGCATAATATTTGAGCATGATGGCATGATTTGTACATGTGATGTATTGATGTGGGTGATATAAGAGGAGGGAGAAGATTTGATATCCGTGTCTTTGGGACATCAGAGGTTTGGCACCTCCAGTGGTTTGGTACCACAGATTATTTTGTGACTTTGGGTCACTAGAGGTTTGGCACCTCATAGCGACTCGTCCCAATGGCTTAGCACCACAGTGGGTTGGCCCCACATTTGTTATATCATTGTCGCTAGTGATTTGGTATCACAACGTGGGTTGGCCCCACAGATGGATTATTCGTGACTTTGGGTCACCAGTGGTTTGGCACCACATTTTTAATGGATATCGTGACTTTGGGTCACCAGTGGTTTGGCACCACCAGTGGTTTGGTACCACACGGGGTAGAAAAGGTGTTATGGATGGCTAGGTTGGGTGCATTATCTATATTACTTGGTTATGAATTGTGTAAGTATGTTGCATTAACCGGGGGAAGGATTTATGCACTGAGTCTTGGTGACTCACCTTCTCCATTATCTTTTCAGGTGATTCGTAGATCGCGAAGAAGGAGCCGGGTAGGACTCAAGGTGGCCATTCAATAAATAAACTTGGATTTTACATGGACTTTGCTATGGGTATTTTATTTCATTTAAATTTGGTTTCATTTATTTGGGTTTGTAATAAGGACTTTTAAGTTTGTGCTTTTGGACTATTTATATGCTTTGGATTTGTTTTAAACATGGCTAAGTAAATTACTTGACAAATTTTAATAATTTGAACGTAACGATTTTCAAAACTTTACCATCGGGTAATGTAAATTATTTGATAACAAATGACAACTCAAATGTTTTTGACAACTTAAATAATTTTTTGAATTTAAGTTTCCACACTCAAATGCAAACGGTTTTCAAAACAATCATTCGAGTACTTCTTAAAATATATATATATACATTTTTTTAATCTATGAATCGATAATTAAATTTTAGAGATTGATTTTCTGGGTTTTCAAAGTATTCTATCGGTTTTTAACTAATCATGTATCAATTTTCTACAAACATTAAACATCTAAAGAATTTTGTTTAAAACTAAACCGTCAACTCGATTTTCTTCAAAACGCTTTCCCTGTGACATGCCAGACTCGGTCGTGGTGTATTGACCAGGTTTGGGGTGTTACAACTAAAGTGTCGGTAATACCATATTTTTCGATTTCACCAACTTTGCGATTTTTAATCCAACTTTAACTATTGTGTAGTCATTTAACCCATGAGATATAGTGTGACATTACACACCTGATTACGGTGAGAACTACACTCTCTCGCTCGTCGATATTAAACATACATTACGAAGGATTAGAACACTAAAATTTAATATTAAACTATTCTAATATTGAGCAATCTAAATCTTACCCTCGAAATCTCGAACAACCGCTATTTACGATTTCTCTCCGATCAAAGGTTCAGAACCACGAGTAAACAATGGTTCGGGGGTACGTACGACTTCGAATAATTGATTTTGACCGGTTGAGGGTCCACAACCTGGTGGAAAATCTCGGATTCCTGAAACAGTCCTTCTCTTAAACTTAGGGGAAATAATGGAACCACCCCTCTTCCGAACACTATGTACTGCCCTTTTCGTCCCTATTTTGATTGTCTTCAAAGACAAAGAATTATTAGTCCTAACAATTTATCGAAATCTTAAGACTAAAGACTTAAAGAGTGTAATCGGTTTACCTTAATAATCCCTTACCTTTAACACTTTAAATTCGATTTCAACGATCTACGACGTTTACGAATACTTGAGTTTCGGCCCTCCACTAAGTTTCTATGATAGAGAAAAGATTTGAATGAGATATGGTATGATGATGATCTCAATCCAAAAAGATCATCTTACACCTCATAGATTCGGCACAAAAGAAAGGGAAATAACAAATTCCAAAATATTGTACTAGCCACTTACCGATTGATTAAAGTGTGAGTAGAAAGAAGAATGATTGAGAAGGAAATATGTGAGTTGTAGAAGATTCGGTTATGAAGGAAAATTGAAGGAGATAGTGCTTAGCAACATTCGGCCATGGTGAAAATAAAAGGGAGAAAATGAGATGTTTGAGTGTTCTTTACAAGAAGAAAGAAAGGAGAAAAAGAGTAAAGAGAGAGTGTTTATGTGTCGATTTTCCAAGGGTGGAAGATGAGCAAAGATAGCGTCTTGGGGTTGGTGTATATTCGGCCAAAAATAAGAAAAGAAAAAGAATTATGCTTCTTCAAAGTTGTATGTTTTCGGCACAAAAGAGAAAGAAAAGAAGATGATACTAATTTGGTCAAAAAGAAATGGACAAACAACCAAAAAAAATTTGCCTATTGCTTCAACTACATTCAGCTAGGGAAAAGGATTTTGGAGAGAATGGAAAATAATGCTCATGTTGCTAAAGAAATTGACCAAACTAGCTCCTAATCCCTATCAAGCTACTGACAAAATTCGGCCAACCTCCCTAGCCCTAAAAACCGTCCAAGTTCATAGCCAATTAGCCATTCAAAGCTTTCCAAAACAAAGCCCTTGATCCATGCCTTATGTCCCCTTATCACCTTAATTCATGAGATTCTTTTCCTTAAACCTTTACTTACCTTTTTCCTTTAGTCTTCTTGCCAAAAATGTTGTCCAACTCATCCTTTAATCTTATCCATGACCGACACTTGCTAAGGAAAGCAAAAAAATAAAAGCTTTCAAAATGCATGCTAGGAGATTCGAACCTCTCACCTCAAGCAAACATGCATGCGCCAACACCACCTTGCTACTAGCTCATCTTATGCTAGTTTTTATCACTTAAATTTACTTAAACCTCAAAGTCACTTGATCCACTTCAATTAAATACTCCTTACTAAATTTTATTCTAATTCCGAATAGTTCTTAAGTCTTCTCAAGACTATACTAATCATGAAAAATTTTATTATACACAAGTTAAGCACTAAAACATGCATCAATTCAATACTCAAATTTTAGGATGTTACAACTCTACCCTCCTTAAAGAAAATTTCGTCCTCGAAATTTACCTGGCTAAAAGAGATGAGGATATTGTTGTCGAATTGCATCCTCAGGCTCTCAAGTAGCTTCCTCTACTCCGTGATTATGCCATAAAACCTAAACCAACGGGACAGTCTTCTTTCTTAACACCTTAACATCTCTGTCTAAGATTCTCACTGGTTTCTCCTCGAAAGACAAATCGGCCTTAATTCCACTTCTTCTACTGCAGATTATGTGTGATGGATCCGATCTATAGCATCTCAAAGATAGAAACATGGAAAACACTATGAATCGACTTAATTAGGAGGTAAATCAAGTTGATAGGCCACTAGTCCTACACGCTTCAACACATCAGACGCCCAATGAACCTAGGGCTCAACTTGCCTTTCCTTCCGAATCTGAAAATCTTTTTCCATGATGAAACTTTCAAAAAGACCTGATCTCCCACCGCAAACTCAATATCTTTACACTTCAGATCCGTATACGACTTTTGTCTATCCGAAGCTTTCTTTAACCGCGCTCGAATTACCTTTACTTTTTCTTCCGTCTCTGATATCAATTCAGGACCCAAAAGTTGTCGTTCTCGTAATTTAGTCCAACAAGTAGGAGTACGACACCTATAACCATATAACGCTTCATAGGGTGCCATCTGAATACTAGATTGATAAGCTGTTGTTATCGCAAACTCGCCAAGCAGTGAAAATCCTCCCAACTACCTCTGAAATCAATCACACAACCTCTTAACATATCTTCCAAAATCTGGATTACTCTTTCCGACTGACCATCTGACTGAGGGTGAAAAGCCGTACTGAAGTTTATCTTTGTTCCCAAAGCCTCATGCAAAGCTTTCCAAAACCGTGATGTAAACCTAGGATCCGTCCGATATGATGAGACACGGTACCCCATGCAACCTCACGATTTCAGATACATACGGTTTAGCCAACTTCGCAACGAGTAATCCAACGAACTAGTAGAAAATGAGCGGTCTTCGTTAATCGATCTACTACCACCTGCATGTAATCCTTCTTAGTAGGTGTTAAGGGTAACCCACTAACAAAATCCATCGTTATCCGCTCCCATTTCCATAATGGAATCTTTGAGTTGCAACAATCCCGATGGTAATTGATGTTCCGCTTTACTTGTTGACAAGTCAAACACTTTCCTACAAAATCGGTAACTTCCGCTTTAACTTTGGCCACCAATCATTCACGGAGATCCCGATACATCTTATTTCCTCCGGTGCATAGCATAAGGGCTACTATGCGCCTCTAGAAGAATCATTTGCCTCAAATCAATCATCAGCATACAAACCCTTCCACGAAAACACAGTACATCATCTTTGTTCAAACCAAAATCTCCTATTACACCACTTTCAGCTTGTTGTATTAAAGGACCCAACTTTTCATTGGATAATTGCTTTTCCTTGATTTGTTCCAACCACAGAGGCTTCACGAAGTTCCACTAGCAAACTGCCATCCTCATACAAACTGAGATGAGCAAACATTGCTCTTAACTCCGATACAACCTTATGACTCAACGCGTCTGCCACAACGTTAGCCTTTCCAGGATGATTCGACTGAGAAATCATAATCCTTTAACAACTCCACCCATCTCCGTTGTCTTAAATTCAACTCCTTTTGGGTAAGGAGGTACTTAAGACTCTTATGGTCCGTATAAATGATTGACTTCTCACCGTAAAGATAATGTCTCCAAATCTTTAATGCAAACACTACCACATCTAACTCCAAATCATGAGTAGGATAATTGACTTCATGCGGCCTCAACTGTCGAGAAGCATAAGCTACCACTTTTCCACGTTGCATCAGTACACATCCTAAACCCGTGTGTGATGCATCACAGTAAATAGTAAACTCTTTTTCGGCCTTTGGTTGAATCAGTACTGGCACTTCCATTAGAATCTTCTTCAGCTTCTCGAAACTTTCTTGTTGTTTATCGGTCCACACATACGGTACTTCCTTCCGCAACAACTTAGTTAGGGATGCAGCAATCAACAAAAACCCTTCAACAAAGCGTCTATAATAACCAACCAAACACAAGAAACTTCAGATCTCAGCTACTGACTTTGGCGGTTTCCAATCCAACACAGCCTCTACCTTTTGAGGATCAACTCTTATTCCTTCAGATGATACTACATGACCCAAGAAAGTCACTTCCTTCAACCAAAATTCACACTTACTGAATTTGGCATAAAGTTGCTTATCTCGCAAAATTTGCAGCACAGTGCGCAAATGAGAGTTATGCTCTTCTTCATTCCTTGAATATACCAAAATGTCATCTATGAACACTACTACGAACCGATCTAAATAAGGCTGAAAGACTCAGTTCATCATGTCCATAAATGCAGCTGGTGCATTAGTCAAACCAAACGGCATCACTAAAAACTCATAATGTCCATAGCGAGTTCGAAATGCCGTCTTATGAATATCTGCCTCTTTCACCTTGAGTTGATGATAACCCGATCTCAAATCAATCTTGGAAAAGACTGAAGCTCCTCTTAATTGATCAAACAGGTCATCGATTCTCGGTAATGGATACCTATTCTTGATCGCCAATTTATTCAACTGCCTATAATCAATGCACATACGCATCGACCAATCCTTCTTCTTGACGAACAAAATCAGTGCTCCCTACGGAGACATACTTGGTTGAATAAATCCCCGATCTAGCAGTTCTTGAATTTGAGCTTTAAGCTCCGCTAACTCCTTCAGTGCCATTCTATAAGGAGTAATGGACACCGGAGTAGTTCCGAGTAAAAGCTCAATGCCAAATTCTACTTTCCGATCTGGAGGTAGACCCAAAAGTTCTTCGGAAAAGACATCTGGAAATTCTTTCACCATTCTTACACCTTCTACTGATAAATCCTTGGCATCCAAAGCACTGATGAATTCTAGGAATGCTCTATTCCCTTTTTGCACCAACTTTTCTGCCTTCAAAGCAGATACCACATTCGCCAAAAAGTTTCTTCGCTCGCCTATCATTATTATCTCCTTATCATCCACAGTCTTAATTGACATCCACTTTTCGGCACAATTCAATTGCGCCCGATGCTTCACCAACCAATCCATGCCCAAAATAAGATCAAACTCACCGAAAGGTAATTCCATCAAGTCTGCTAGAAATACCTCTCTTTGAATCTCTAAGGGCACATCTCTGAATAATTTATTCACTATTACCGACTGTCCTAAAGGACTAATTACCCTCATCTCTCTATCGGTAATCTCAGATCTAATATTTAGGTTTTCAGATATAGCACTAGCAACATACGAGTGGGTAGATTCGATATCTATCAAAGCAGTAACAGGTACATCAGAGATGAAGAACGTACTAGTTATCACATCAGGTGCATTACCATCCTCACGATGCCTGACAGCATAGACCAATCTTGGCTGTCTCGCCTCCGTGTTACCTCTAACACCATTACCTCGACCCGGTGCACCTTGTCCACGTCCATTACCATTACCACCACGACCTGGTCCACGACCTCTTGGTGGGCTTGAGTACCTCTAGTTGGTCGAGCCTCGTGGTTACTGGGCTTCCGAGTCGCTTCAAATCACGAGGATAATTCTTAAATTGATGATCCTTGGATCCACATTTAAAACAGGCTCCAGTTTTCCTCCAGCATTCTCCGGGATGTCTCTACCACAGTCGGCACATTCTCGGATCTAATTGGTAGTCACAGGTACCCTAACTTGAACTGGCTCATCATTTCGTGGCCTCTTTTGAAACCTTTTTGAAGAACTAGAATACTTAAAATCCCTCTTGCCTCTTATTTTTTCCCGATTCTGGCGTTCTGAATTCTTAGCCTCTTTGGCCATCTTAGCTTTCTTTATAAGCGAGGTAAAAGTCCGCACTTGTTGTGGGGCTATCAATACCCGCAACTCATCATCCAGTCCATCCTCAAAACGTACACAACACTCATGATCATTCTGCACTATAGTACAAGCATAACGACTCAAACGAAGAAATTCTGCCTCGTAGGCTGCCACAGTCTTACTTCCTTTAACCAAATTCAGGAATTCTTTCTTTCAGGCATCTACATAACTTGTTCTGACGTACTTCCCTTGGAAAGTAGCTTTAAAGAAATCCCAATTAACCAATGCATCCTCGGTGCCTTCTCGAATAGTAAGCCACCATTGATACGCCTCGTCTCTTAGCAAAGACACTGCTCCTCTCAGTTTCTATTCGATGGTACACTTCAAATCATCCATAATTCGTTCTACAGCCTCAAGCCAATATTCTGCCACATTCAGAGCTACACCAGAGACACCTCTAAAAACTTCTGCACCACTAGACTTGAGTCGTTCCGATATTGATCCGCGAGTTACTGGCCCAGTTCTGGCTCTAGCTACTCTTTCTAGAACTCGCAACATTGCTTGAGTCAAAGCATTATCCTCATTGGAATGATCATGAGATCCAGCTTCGCTCTCAAATGACGCAGGTGCATCCATTTTCGGTATATGACCCAGCACTTCAAACGCAGCACCTCGTCCTCTACCACGGCCACGTCTACCGCGTCCACGACCACGTCCTCTAGTGCTCATATTGACTAATTCGCTTTAATCTGATTACAATTTTTATGAATCAGAAGATTAGTTCAGTGTTTATTAACGATATTTTATGAGATATAAGAGATAGGGTTGTTTTCGTAATCACATCCTATAGTCTCGATCTCTATCATTTTCAACACCTAAAACTAGAAGTTCTAGAGTGTTCCTTAGGTCTCATCACAATAATAAATATTTAATAAACAAATACTTACTGAACATACTTACTTGACTTGGTGTCGGATGCTCGTGGTGCCATACTACCTTTAAAACATAAAGTCTAGAATTTAAGTGGTTTTTAAACAAAATCATCGTTGAACCCAAACCACATCCGAGTTTTGAAACTAAGCTCTGATACCATAAAATGTAACACCCCAAACCCGGCCTATGCATTAAGCCCGAATTTTGGCATGCCACACAAATTTAACGTAATTCAAATCAGTTAACGAAGTAGAAATTAAATTCCAAAACGATTAAGAGAATGACTTTATCGAAAAATTGAGGTTTATTTGAAATCCTTGATTAAAAACACAAAAGATTATCATCGGATCTATAGAGTAATATTTGATTAAAATTTTTAAAATTTATTTAATCAAAAATATTCTAACGAAGAGTTAAAGGATTTCGAGTTTTAAAGATATTTAAGAAAACCTTTATTTTATATGAAAGTTTTAGAAAATAATTTATGAAAAACTAAATCAATCCAACTTAATAAAACTAAAACATAATTAATCCATCCACATAATAAAATCTATAATTAAAAGGCCTTATTACATAGCCATTAAAAATAGTACTTAATAAAAACTATAAAGAAGTCTTAAAGTTTTATAAACCACCATTTGTAGTATAGCCTCCCACGAAGTCATCTCCACCCAAGTCTCCATCAATTGTTATTACCGAGAGGGTAGAAAAAATGGGGTGAGTTACTTAGAACTCGATGTGTAACTCACTTACCATAGTCCTTGGGCCAAGACCATTTAAACATTTATTTGGGCCTAAGCCCATTTCAAAATATAATAATTTAGCATATAAAAAATGCAAATGATATGCAATTCCCAAAACCAAACCTAGATTTCCATCCGCTACACACCCTGCATCTAACCAAAGACACCTGTGGGGAGCTTTAGTCACCCACCCGCTAACACACCAAAATAGGCTTTAAGCCCAATATAATATTTGTGGCATGACCATTTAAATAATTGTGGTAGAACCACCGATCTAGATTTCGGCAACGGCCATCGTGATGAGTCACCTATCTAGAATTCTGGCATTAAGCCTTTCTTCTCTTCATCATTGATCCCAACCCATGCAATCATGTTTATGCATTACAAAATATTTGTAAAGAAAATCATATTATAATTTATGAATTTTGGCCCATTAAAACACATATCACATGTAGCCCATTTATCAATTATCATAATTGGCTCAATTATCAAATTTCACTTATGGCCCATTTATTGATTATCACATATGGCCCAAATTTATCAAATATCACATATGACCCAAATTTTCCAAATATCACATATGGCCCAAATTTATCAAATATCACATATGGCCCAAATTTTCCAAATATCACATATGGCCCAAATTTATCAAATATCACATATGGCCCAAATTTGCCAAATATCACATATGGCCCAAATTTATCAAATACCACATATGGCCCAAATTTGCCAAATATCACATATGGCCCAAATTTATCAAATAACACATATGACCCAAATTGTCACTTTTATCGTTTTATCCATTAGGGGCGATTTCAAAATTTTGATGATCTTAATACTGATTTCATGATCTTAACACTAAAGTGTCGATAATACCATATTTTCTGATTTCACCACCTTTGCGATTTTTAATCCAACTTTAACTATTGTGTAGTCATTTAACCCATGAGATATAGTGTGAGATTACACACCTGATTACGGTAAGAACTACACTCTCCCGCTCATCGATATCTAAACATACATTACGAAGGATTAGAACACTAAATTTCAATATTAAACTATTCTAATATTGAGCGATCTAAATCTTACCCTCGGAATCTCGAACAACCACTTTTTGCGATTTCTCTCCGATCAAAGGTTCAGAATCACGAGTAAACAATGGTTCGGGGGTACGTACGACTTCGAATAATTAATTTTTGCCGGTTGAGGGTCCACAACCCGGTGGAAAATCTCGGATTCCCGAAATAGTCCTTCCCTTAAACTTAGGGGAAATAATGGAACCACCCCTCTTCTGAACACTATTTACTGCCCTTTTCGTCCCTATTTTGATTGTCTTCAAAGACAAAGAATTATTAGTCCTAACAATTTATCGAAATCTTAAGACTAAAGACTTAAAGAGTGTAATCAGTTTAACTTAATAATCCCTTACCTTTAAGACTTTAAATCTGATTTCAACGATCTACGACGTTTACGAATACTTGAGTTTCGGCCCTCTACTAAGTTTCTATGATAGAGAAAAGATTAGAATGAGATATGGTATGATGATGATCTCAATCCAAAAAGATCATCCCACACCTCATAGATTCGGCACAAAAGAAAGGGAAATAACAAATTCCAAAATATTGTACTAGCCACTTACCGATTGATTAAAGTGTGAGTAGAAAGAAGAATGATTGAAAAGGAAATATGTGAGTTGTAGAAGATTCGGTTATGAAGGAAAATTGAAGGAGATAGTGCTTAGCAACATTCAGCCATGGTGAAAATAAAAGGGAGAAAATGAGATGCTTGAGTGTTCTTTACAAGAAGAAAGAAAGGAGAAAAAGAGTAAAGAGAAAGTGTTTATGTGTCAATTTTCCAAGGGTGGAAGATGAACAAAGATAGTGTCTTGGAGTTGGTGTATATTCGGCCAAAAAGAAGAAAAGAAAAAGAATTATGCTTCTTCAAAGTTGTATGTTTTCGGCACAAAAGAGAAAGAAAAGAAGATGATACTAATTTGGTCAAAAAGAAATGGCTAAACAACCAAAAAAAATTTGCATATTGCTTCAACTACATTCGGTTAGGGAAAAGGATTTTGGAGAGAATGGAAAATAATGCTCATGTTGCGAAAGAAATTGACCAAACTAGCTCCTAATCCCTATCAAGCTACTAACAAAATTCGGCCAACCTCCCTAGCCCCAAAAACCGTCCAAGTTCATAGCCAATTAGCCATCCAAAGCTTTCCAAAACAAAGCCCTTGATCCATGCCTTATGTCCCCTTATCACCTTAATTCATGAGATTCTTTTCCTTAAACCTTTACTTACCTTTTTCCTTTAGTCTTCTTGCCAAAAATGTTGTCCAACTCATCCTTTAATCTTATCCATGACCGACACTTGCTAAGGAAAGCAAAAAAATAAAAGCTTTCAAAATGCATGCTAGAAGATTCGAACCTCTCACCTCAAGCAAACATGCAGGCGCCAACACCACCTTGCTACTAGCTCATTTTATGCTAGTTTTTATCACTTAAATTTACTTAAACCTCAAAGTCACTTGATCCACTTCAATTAAATACTCCTTACTAAAATTTATTCTAATTCTGAATAGTTCTCAAGTCTTCTCAAGACTATACTAATCATGAAAATTTTTATTATACACTAGTTAAGCACTAAAACATGCATCAATTCAATACTTAAATTTTAGGATGTTACATACTGGGTTCGATTTTTTTTATTTGACCCAAATCACCGAATATCCTTCTTAAATTTAAATATACAAGTTTTGAACGGAAAAAGACAAGCTTAGTTTTGAGGACTCGAAATGTTGTATCCTAAATCACTGGGTATGATATTTTATTCCTTCAAAACAAGTGGGTCTTGATATCCGATTTAATTTATTCAAGTTTTCTTTAGCAAAGAGGATCGTATTTAAAAATCTTTTCAAATTTTTGACACCAAGATGTTAACCAATCAATTTGGTACAAATTTTGGGCATTACGAGGGTGCTAATCCTTCCTTGTAACGTAACCGACTCTCGAACCTAATTTCTCAAAATTTCGTAGGCCAAAACTATCGTTTTAATAAATCAAAATGTTTTAACAATCAATCTTAAGGTGACCCAATCACACCTCAAAAAAGATTAGTGGCGACTCCATTTTTTTTATAAAGTCGACCCCATTTTCTAAACAAAAAATGACTTCGACAGCTTCGCGACTCCACTGGGGACATAAGAGATTCAAGCCATAAAATTGATTGTTTTCTGTCTTATTGTCGAAAATTGAAAATCTGATTTGAAAAATTACGATCCTATTATTGCATTCATTCATATTGTTATTATTACTGTGGTTTGAGTTTAGCATCATATTGCATAAGGACCATTTTGATCTTACCCTTTTAAGTGGGAGTGAGAAGCTACTCCTTCGTGAGGTTTTCACCTCCGTGCAGGATAGTGGATCACTCTCGGGATACATCCGTACATATGTCTTTGTGAGATTTTCATCTCCGTGCAGCCATAGGGAAATGTATTCCCCTAAACTGAACTCGGTTTGTATAAGCCTATAATGGGTGAGGATCGAGGAATCTGTTGGTTCGGGTACCTCAACTTTAGAACCAAACCGCATATAGAAGACCCTAAAAGCCTACCCTAGATAGTGCCACGACAAACCCTAGTGGTTACCCGGATAGGCGCTTTATTACTTCTTGCTTGCTTTAGATTATTGCTTCGCATACTGATTTGTTCATTTTGCTTTGATTGCATGATATTTTCA
The DNA here is from genome assembly GCA_025506655.1 of Gossypium rotundifolium. NCBI lineage: Eukaryota > Viridiplantae > Streptophyta > Magnoliopsida > Malvales > Malvaceae > Gossypium > Gossypium rotundifolium. Next base: position 114,108,646 of record CP106730.1, read on the forward strand.
TCAAAAAAGGGTGTTGATTCACATTCGGTTCCTAAGAAGACAACTTATCATGGAAAAGGGGTTTTTTGATAAAGTAGAGGATAATGCGACCGTCCGAATTGGGGCTGAGACAATGTAGTAAGAGAAATGTGATAGCTTTACAGAAGGATACGTGTCAGAATTATGGGATTTCACACGTATCAGTGTAACCCAAAATAATCTTCACGAGATGAAGGAAATATGGGATCAGTGGGATGACGAAACCAAGCAGCTATTCTACTGCAATTACAGTGATCTGCCCTACCTGCTCGACATTAAAGTGGACAAACACCTATTTCGAGCTCTCGCCTAATATTGGAACCCTGCTGATAGCTGTTTCACTTTTGGAAAAGTGGACTTGGTACTTATGGTGGAAGACTACACAACCTTACTTCGTTGCCCAAATATTCAAATTAACAAGGCTTACTTCAGAGCGGCCAATGTTCCAACTTTCTTGAAAAAGGTGATGAACATCACGAGAATGAGTGAACAATAGATTGCAGCTCGAATCAACCAAAAAAGTGACAGTAAGTGTATCCCTTAGAGAAGTTTGCGAGATTTGATCCTAGCACATCTCGACGTGAAGAAAAGGGTCGATGTCTTGGCGTTGAGCATTTATGAATTGGTGATTTTCCCTAAGGCTTTAGGGCTCATAGATGAGGCCATCTCTGATTTATTTGACTGACTTAATAAAAGGGTTACACCCGTTCCTACAATTTTGGCCGAAACCTTTAAGTCTCTGAATGCATGCTGAAGAGCGGGTGAAGGGAGATTCATCGGGTGTGCACAACTTTTATTAGCATGGTTTCACAGCCATTTTTGGAAAGTAAAAAAGGTCTTATATCGAATCTTCTCCGAAAACTATTCCCTACTAAAAAAGTTAGTGGCTACTCGAGGCGTGATGACATTACAGAAAAGAAATGGATGGCAATTCTTCAAAGCCTACAAGAAGAAGACGTAGAGTGGAGAGCACCTTGGATGGTCCCCGACGAGATTTTATATCGATGTGGTGATTTCGATTGGGTTCCCTTACTTGGAATATGGGGAGCTATTGGATATGCTCATTTACTCGTGTTAAGGCAGTATAGATCAAGGTAATTCATACCAGTGACACATGGACTAGCATAATGCGAGTTTTCATATAATGAGGGCATCTACAAGAGAAAAATTCGAGAAATGTCTAACGCCTGGACCTAGATCCGCTGAATGAAGAGATTGGTCGTAGGTCTAATGATGACCCCCAAATATAATGAATGGTGGAGTAAAAGGGCCAATGATAATATCCCTAGGCCAAATCAAGAAGACATTCGACCAATGGAGGAATATCTATGAGTGGTCCCGTCAGAGCTAGAAATTATTAAGCAAGATTTTGAGAGAAAGAATTGAGAACTTGGAAAAAAAGATCTAGCGATTGGAAGAAGAGAAAATGGAGTTGGGATTAGATGCCGATGTCCAGAAACTAGAAGCCGAAAAACTGAGGAAAGGAAAGAATAAGGCTAAAGAGGATTTGGACAGTTTAAAGACGGACTACAAGAAGTTGCGCATGTCAATAAGAACTGCTGGTCTAGAAAAAATGTCCAAGCAATGAAAGCAAGAAATCCAAGAGGAAAGGACTAGAGTTGGTCAGTGGGAGGAAAAGCTCCATGATACTCGAGCCCGGGAAGACGCCTTAAAAAAAAGCTAGTTGGAAAGCCAAAATGAAAAAAAGAAGCTAAGAGCTCAAGTGGCAGAATTAGAAAAGTCGTTACACCAGCATCGTAGTCGCAACTCTGGGAATGAATTAAGAGCCAGCTTAGGCAAGATTGAGGAACTAAAAGGGAGAATAGAAGAACTTGAAACCGTGCTGCAAAACTGTGAACTCCCGGTTGAAATGCTGGAAGCAAATGATGAGCGGTGAAAAGAGCAACTCTATCAATCTCAAGACTGGGTCAGGGATCAGGATTATATCATGGGTAAAGCTTTAGCTCAAGTACGAGAGGTGGCTAATCATATACAAACCTTGGCAATTCGAGCTGATGTACTAAGTTTGAAATATGAATCAGAGTCAGATCGAGGCTGAGAGTTGGCTAGGCTTCTTAAGCAAGTCAAGACCTTAAGCATTAGGGCAAAGCCGTACATGTAATCTTCTTTATGCAAAGAAATTTGTTTTTTAGTAAAGTTGTTCTAATGGAATTGAATCAAATTCAATACCTCTATTTGCATTCATGCATTCACATTACATCGCATTATATGCATTAAATTTCAACGAAAAGACCCTAATTAAACAAAATTATCTTAGCTAATCTGGAAATCGACAAAAACTTACCAACCAAGTATCATTACGATACCTAAGCAAATACTAAAAAAATGGACCAAAGGTTGGAGAGATTAGAGCAAATGCAAATACAGATGCTAGAGCAACTAACCAAACTGCGACAAGAGATAAAGAATCAGATACTAGAATTTCAAAAAAAACATGATAAGCCAACTAACCCAGATGTTAGCTGGAAGGCTAAAAAAGAAGAAAAGCCCTATGGTTAATTCCGAAGACGATAACGAGGATTTCGCTTATCATTCAGGCTTTATCCTAACAAGGGCCTAAATACCACCAAACGCGTATCCACAAAAGGTGTATACTAACGTCAGACCCCAATACCAAACCGATACCTCGACACCGGTAAACTTTCAGACAGATTCAGGTGCTAGTCTAAGGGATGACCCAATTAACCCTGTAGCGGAAACAAAAAGGGTGAGAGCGAAGCTCCCAAAACAACTTGAAGATTATCACAAACGAAAAAGGCAAGAGAGTAGCTCTCAAGTCAATACTTTCAAGGCCCCGAGAAAGGGGGAAAATGAAGGGAATAATATGCGTATGCATAACAAGGGCTATTCAAAACCGATTACCATAAGTAAGCCAAGAACGGAAACTACCAGCCGTCAAGGCTCCCCAAGGCAAGATTCTAATCCAAGACCAAGCTTAGAAAAACCCCGGTTCATGCCTATCCCGACCACATATGGGGAGTTGTACCAAAATTTGTTTGATGCACATATAGTATCCCCTTTCTACCTAAAACCTATATAGCCTCCCTTTGCCAATTAGTACGATGTAAACGCCCAATGTGAGTACCACACGAGAATCACAAGACACTCAATTGAGAACTACACAGCTTTCAAAAAGATAATTGAAAGACTCATCAACCTTGGTATTGTGAAATTCGATGCAAAAAATTCATTACCCAGCAATTCAGAAAAAAAGGTAAACGCAATAATCGAGAGCGCAAGGAAAAGAATCAAGACAGATATAGTAGAAGCGAAAACCCCGCTGAGGGAGATCTGGAAGAAAATGGTAGAAGGAGGATTAATCACCCAAGATTTAGGGGATAAACCCGAAGAAGCATGGAACTGCTATGAGTTCCATAATGAGAAGGGTCACGAGATTCAGAGCCTTGGTGTCAGGCCTGATGAACAAGAAAGAACTAGAATTCTATGAATATACTGAATGCTCGGATGAAATGGTCAGAAGTGGGAGCATCAATGTTATATCCGAAGAAAGAATCGGAAGAGAAAACTTATCAGGCATTCGCCCTTAGGAACATGGGAGTGTTCTGAATAATTGGACTACAGAAGAAATTCCTGTAGTTTTTAGAGCTTACTCAGAGTAATGTTCCAAACATACTTGTTGCTATAAGCCTAGAAGCAATAAGAATTTCCTTTTGTGAAATAGGCTCATGTCCAATGTCTTTATTTCAATAAAAAAATACATTTTCGTGTCTCACTTTGAGCTAATATTCTTTCATTATTTTACTTCATTCATGATCCATACCACATAAATAATCATTCTTAAATTCATTTATTATTTGAATATTCCTTCATACCCACAACAGGTCCCTAGATATCAACGACATGAGCAACATTGCTACCAACTTAAAATCTACTTTTGAGTAAGATATGTGTCTAGAGGGATCTCAGGACTTTGAAGACGACAAAGATTGTAACCTATCTCTTGATTTGTTAAGAATGGTAGAACAAGAGGAACAACATATCTTACCTCACAAAAAGTCATTGTGAGCCTACGAGAAGAGAAAGAAGTAAAGATCGGAGCCTGTATCGTCACAGAGACAAGCGAGACGTCATTGAAGTTATTCAAAAAAATTTAAAGATGTTTTCGCATGATCGTTTCAAGAATTGGTTGGGTAACTAAGACGTGTAGATGCTGTTAAGGCTAAAGCCATGCTATTGATTTTACAATGGCCAGGCAAATCATGAGTTTCAAGTACTGCTAGTCCACCATGGAATGGGATCGCATCAGTTATACCAAGAAATGCCATAAGTGCCAAATTTATGGAGACAAGATTTCTATACCTCCTTCATCTCCTCATGTATGATACCTCTGTGGACTTTCTCTATGTGGGGCATGAATCTCACTAAAAGCTTCTAACGAGTATTGATTCATCTTTGTGGTCTTCAATCACTTTACCAAGTGTGTGGGAGCTACTTTATATGCCGATGTCACAAAGTCGACAGTCAGCAAATTTTATGTTAGTATGGAATGCCAAAAAGGATGTTATCTGGCGATACATTAAATTGAACAATAGCACAATATTAGAAGTTTGTAGTTCGTTCAAGATTAATCGCCCCAAAATGAACGGAACAGTGGGGGCAACCTTTTAAATAAAATCATGTAGAAGATGATTAAAACCCATAAGGATTAGCCTGTGAGATTACCATCCATGATCATCAAATGTATGTCAGGACCTCCACCAAGGCAACCCCTTTCTTATTGGTCTATGGAATGGAGGCAGTGTTACTGAAACACCCCACACCCGGCCCACGAGAATGGACCAGATCTGGTATGTTCCTAAAGTAAACCGGTTTCAAACACATTCGATACTTAGAGAAAATTTGTAAATTTTAGAAAACTATTGTTTTGAGTTGGGCTTAGATTGAAACCCATTTATTTAATCTTGTAAATCCAACTTGATGTAACATGTCCAAAATAGTTCTTAGCAAAATATTAAAAAGTAATGTAAAAACAAAGGATAATCCATGGGCCTTATGGCCTTATTACATCAAATAAACCCAAAATAAAAAAAATATTAAAATTAAATAAAGTCCAAATTGAATAAATTCTTCAAGTGATGCATGGCCTCCTCATGGTCTACCGCCCGGTCATTCACAACGCTCATCACCGAAAAATAATTCCCACAATGGGGTGAGTCAATGCACTCAATGTGCACACAATACTATCATTCAATAAATCGGGCATTCATGTTCAAATCATCAAGTCCATATAATAACGAAATTGTGATGCAACCCAAACCCAAAACCTATAAGCCATCCGCTACTCTCCACCCGTACCAACACGCACACAAGTGGGGACTACTAAGTCGACCCTCCATCCGCTACTCTCCACGTTGTGTCATTAGACACTATTGTAACGAAGTTACCAAAATTTCGCAATGTGACCGTAGTCGACATATTTCGTTGGTGAGACCAAGTCAACACCTAAATTTCGCAATGTGACCGTAGTCAACATATTTCACAGTGAGACCAAGTCAACACCTTCAAGCAGTGAGACCAAGTCAACACTGTTCTCCCCTTTCACATAAAACCCGAATGCCCCAAAACATATATATTGCATAACTTAATTTCATGTTCATATTCATATATTCGCATGTTATTAAAATAACATTTTCACAATCCTATCGAAGTAGGAAACGCACAGGTACTTTTTGCCACATTTGTGGTACATAGCCACATTCACATTCTTATTCATAATCATATATTAAAATATTTAGCCATAAAATATTGAAGGATAGTAAGGGTACACACCTTTTTCGCTTAATAGGTTCCTTGATATCTCGAGAATCCCGATCTAATTTTTAGATCTATTAATCCTATATTCGCCCACCAATTAAAACACATTAATAAACGCCTTTTAGACAAAACCAAATCCTAGTAGGATTTGTATTATTTACCTTGTTGTCGAATTGGATGATTGTAAATCAAATCCCAAATTACTAGTATCCTTTTTCCTTGAAATCGCTAATACTAAATCATGTAACCATGTGAGTTTTCGCTTTTGAAATAATGAAAATAATTCCAAATACCAAAATTAAGCCTTGGTCGAATATCACTTACCATACAAATTCCAAATCAAGAGAATTCCTTGCCTCTATATGTCTGTCGAAATTTTCATGTTAGATCTAATCTAACATATACATCATAACCTTTAATCGAATAAATTATCTTACCTTGGATCCTTAGATTTCCAAAGATTCCTCCTTGTATTCGACGGTTGTAAAAGATCCTTAATGCCTTGACCGATTGCTTCCTTGCCTAGAGTTTCGTGGTTTGGCTATGGAGATTTAATCGGGATCAAAAGAAAAGGTTTTGGCTTGACAGATGAAGAAAAGAGAAGAAGAAAAGATAGAAAGAAAATTCATGAGAGGGAGAGAGCAAAGGATTTTTGGTTACTTGGAAAGATGAGAAAAAGACCTTGGGTTCTCCTTTTATAGCTAATTTGCTAGGCCAAGAGTCCTTGACTTGGCCACCACTCTCCTTAAGATAATATTATCTCTTATTATTCACATATTTATGTGAATAAAACTCCTTTATTTATCTCTTATTATTCACATATTTATGTGGATAAAACTCCTTTATTTATCTCTTATTATTCACATATTTATGTGAATAAAACTCCTTTATTTATCTCTTATTATTCACATATTTATGTGAATAAAACTCTTCCTTTTCTAGAAACCCATGCCGTCCACCTCACCTTTCGGAAGCAAAATAAGGCCTTCATTATTTGCTTCCTGGATGTCTCAAACTCAGCCCAAAAGCCTCTTGTATTTGGGCCATTTCCTAAGGCCTTTGGTGGCATCTTCAGCCACATTTCCAAGTCCGTTGTTGGGTCAAATTTCGTGCTTTATATTTTAGGGTCACTTGGCCCTAAGTTCCCTTTGGGCTCTAAAATTCGACATTAAGGGGTCATTTTAAGTTTCCTAAAATTTTCGCTGCTCAGATTTTCGAGTTTCCAAAATGTTTAGGTTTCCAAAATGTTCGTGTTTCCAAAATGTTCAGTTTCCAAAATGTTCAGTTTCCAAAATGTTCAAGTTTCCAAAATGTTCAGTTTCCAAAATGCTCAAGTTTCCAAAATGTTCAAGTTTCCTATTTTGGCTTGGTTTCCAAAATGTTCACTTTCCTAATTTACTTAGGTTTCCAAAATGTTCACTTTCCAAAATGTCTAAGTTTCCAAAAGTGTTCATTTCCATTTCCATTTCCATTTTCATTTCTATCTTCATTTTCATTTCCATTTTCCTTTCCATTTTCATGCATTTCTAGATTTCCAAAAGTATCAAAATTCATTCATAGTACTTGAAACTTGTCATTTCATACAATTAACCTGAAATGCATAGGCCCTATTCAGGATGTTACGCTTCTACCCTCCTTAAAATAATTTCGTCCTCTAAATTACTTAACGACAATCGTACAATCTTTCTCACCGTGACTATGCTTACGTTGCAAGACTCGATATTAATAGAACCATCATACTTTCTAGGCACAATCTCTAAGTTCACATCCCTTAGAACTCATTTTCTAACGTCGCGATTTAATCGATTTAAAAGTTTTATACATTAGTACTTGTTTCACTTTATTACTCATGAAGAAATTTTATGAAAAGAGTTTAGGAGTGGTTCTTCGTATCATACAAACACACGTCTTTTCCATTCATCCATCCATCCATCAAACAAATATGAACTTTCGCTCATTCGGAGAAATGTTGTAGTTTTGTTGTTTGTTGTTGTTTTCCACTACCCGAGGGTATTTTCGTAATTTTGTCCTCTGAGGCATTTTCGTAATTTTGTCAAAATAAGGTTCCTTGATGATTTTGTCAAAATTATTTTGAAAACTCCAAAGTCTAGGGTAACCTCAAAAAATATTTTAAAACCGGGGTATTTCGGTAATTTTTGGACATTGGGGTATTTTGGTAATTTTTCCACAAATCGGGGTAAATTGTAAAATTTTAATAAATCGGGATATTTGAAGTTGCAAAACTTTGAGGGTTCTTTTGAGAAATTTATTTTCCAAAGACGATGAAGTTGCAAAATTTTGGAAATTAGGGTCATTTTGGTAATTTTGTAAGTTAGGGGCAATTTTGTAATTTTCCAAAATCACGGTATTTTTGATAATTTGCAAATTAGGGTTTTTGGATTTTATAACATAATGAAATTTTGGCAAAACTCTTGAGTAGTTGGACATTTTATAACCAATGGCATTTTTGTAATTTTACCACTGGGGTATTTTAGTAAATTTGTAAATCGAAATATTTCAGAAAATTTATAAAAATATTCTTTTCAAATCAAGAGGGTAATTTAGAAATTTTTAAAATTAGGGTCTCCATAAAATACGGCTAGTCCCTTTCGGGTTTTAGTTATTGGGTTTAGCAGTGACTAAGTCCTCTTGGTTGGGGTGAAGTTACATTACGCACTGTAGGATTTGAGTAAAGAGGAGGTGAGTCACTAGGACTGCTTAAATACCAAGCTCTTCTGAATCCACTCCTAGACATGCGCACAACAGTTACCACACCTAGCTCGGTGACTTAATCACAGTTTGTCTAGTGTATTAAGTCTTATGTATTTGTGTTTGAGTAGACTAATCCTAGGTTCAAGTTCCTATCATGCTATTCTACGCTCCATGCCTTTTCTACCCTTAAACAATTCACGTAATCACACATATAGTTAGGGTACTTACCGGTGGATCATGGGTGGAGACTTAGGTGCCATGCCGGAAAACACGCTTATTTTTAGAGATAATCATTTGGCTCACTTTGAAAACGTTTTGGGCCTTAGCCCAGTGCCGAGAGTTTAAAACTGGGCTCTGATACCAAACTGAAACACCCCACACCCGGCCCACGAGAATGGACCAGATCTGGTATGTTCCTAAAGTAAACCGGTTTCAAACACATTCGATACTTAGAGAAAATTTGTAAATTTTTAGAAAAACTATTGTTTTGAGTTGGGCTTAGATTGAAACCCATTTATTTAATCTTGTAAATCCAACTTGATGTAACATGTCCAAAATAGTTCTTAGCAAAATATTAAAAAGTAATGTAAAAACAAAGGATAATCCACTGGGCCTTATGGCCTTATTACATCAAATAAACCCAAAATAAAAAAATATTAAAATTAAATAAAGTCCAAATTTGAATAAATTCTTCAAGTGATGCATGGCCTCCTCATGGTCTACCGCCCCATCCATCCCGCTCATCACGAAAAATAATTCCCACAATGGGGTGAGTCAATGACTCAATGTGCACACAATACTATCATTCAATAAATCAGGCATTCATGTTCAAATCATCAAGTCCATATAATAACGAAATTGTGATGCAACCCAAACCCAAAACCTATAAGCCATCCGCTACTCTCCACCCGTACCAACCTGCACACCGTGGGGACTACTAAGTCGACCCTCCATCCGCTACTCTCCACGTTGTGTCATTAGACACTATTGTAACCGGGTTACCAAAATTTCGCAATGTGACCGTAGTCGACATATTTCGTTGGTGAGACCGAAGTCAACACCTAAATTTCGCAATGTGACCGTAGTCAACATATTTCGTTGGTGAGACCGAAGTCAACACCTTCGTTGGTGAGACCGAAGTCAACACCTGTTCTCCCCCTTTCACATAAAACCCGAATGCCCCAAAAACATATATATTGCATAACTTAATTTCATGTTCATATTCATATATTCGCATGTTATTAAAATAACATTTTCACAATCCTATCAAGTAGGAAACGTGCACAGGTACTTTTTGCCACATTTGTGGTACATAGCCACATTCACATTCTTATTCATAATCATATATTAAAATATTTAGCCATAAAATATTGAAGGATAGTAAGGGTACACACCTTTTTCGCTTAATAGGTTCCTTGATATCTCGAGAATCCCGATCTAATTTTTAGATCTATTAATCCTATATTCGCCCACCAATTAAAACACATTAATAAACGCCTTTTAGACAAAACCAAATCCTAGTAGGATTTGTATTATTTACCTTGTTGCCGAATTGGATGATTGTAAATCAAATCCCAAATTACTAGTATCCTTTTCCTTGAAATCGGCTAATACTAAATCATGTAACCATGTGAGTTTTCGCTTTTGAAATAATGAAAAATAATTCCAAATACCAAAATTAAGCCTTGGCGAATATCACTTACCATACAAATTCCAAATCAAGAGAATTCCTTGCCCTATATGTCTGTCGAAATTTTCATGTTAGATCTAATCTAACATATACATCATAACCTTTAATCGAATAAATTATCTTACCTTGGATCCTTAGATTTCCGAAAGATTCCTCCTTGTATTCGACGCTTGTAAAAGATCCTTAATGCCTTGACCGATTGCTTCCTTGCCTAGAGTTTCGTGGTTTGACTATGGAGATTTAATCGGGGATCAAAAGAAAAGGTTTTGGCTTGAGATGAAGAAAGAGAAGAAGAAAAGATAGAAAGAAAATTCGAGAGGGAGAGAGCAAAGGATTTTTGGTTACTTGGAAAGATGAGAGAAAAGACCTTGGGTTCTCCTTTTATAGCTAAATTTGCTAGGCCAAGAGTCCTTGACTTGGCCACCACTCTCCCTTAAGATAATATTATCTCTTATTATTCACATATTTATGTGAATAAAACTCCTTTATTTATCTCTTATTATTCACATATTTATGTGGATAAAACTCCTTTATCTATCTCTTATTATTCACATATTTATGTGAATAAAACTCCTTTATTTATCTCTTATTATTCACATATTTATGTGAATAAAACTCTTCCTTTTCTAGAAACCCATGCCGTCCACCTCACCTTCCGGAAGCAAAATAAGGCCTTCATTATTTGCTTCTGGATGTCTCAAACTCAGCCCAAAAGCCTCTTATATTTGGGCCATTTCTAAGGCCTTTGGTGGCATCTTCAGCCACATTTCCAAGTCCGTTGTTGGGTCAAATTTCGTGCTTTATATTTTAGGGTCACTTGGCCCTAAGTTCCCTTTGGGCTCTAAAATTCGACATTCCGGGTCATTTTTAAGTTTCCTAAAATTTTCGCAGGCTCAGATTTTCCGTGTTTCCAAAATGTTTAGGTTTCCAAAATGTTCGTGTTTCCAAAATGTTCAGTTTCCAAAATGTTGTGTTTCCAAAATGTTCAAGTTTCCAAATGTTCGGGTTTCCAAAATGCTCAAGTTTCCAAAATGTTCAAGTTTCCTATTTTGGCTTGGTTTCCAAAATGTTCACTTTCCTAATTTACTTAGGTTTCCAAAATGTTCACTTTCCAAAAATGTCTAAGTTTCCAAAAGTGTTCATTTCCATTTCCATTTCCATTTTCATTTCTATCTTCATTTTCATTTCCATTTTCCTTTCCATTTTCATGCATTTCTAGATTTCCAAAAGTATCAAAAATTCATTCATAGTACTTGAAACTTGTCATTTCGCATAATTAAACGGAAATGCATAGGCCCTATTCGGATGTTATGAGTTACCCATCGAAGTGGAAATTCCTCCCCTTCGAGTCTTGTCAGAGCTAATGTTAGATGAAGCAGAATAGATCCAATCTCGATATGATCAGTTGAACTTGACTGAGGAAAAGAGGCTAAGGGCTATCTGTCATGATTAGATGTACCAAAAGAGAATAATGCGAGCTTATGACAAAAAGGTTCACCCAAGAGAATTTCTCGAAAGGGACCTGGAATTAAAAACGATCATTCCTATACAAAAGGATTTCAGAAGGAAATGGATGCCAAATTGGGAAGGACCTTATGTGGTTAAAAAGGCTTTCTCTGAAAGAACACTGACTTTGGTCGAAATGGATGAAAAAAAACTTACCCAATCTTGTAAATTCGGATTCAGTCAAGAAGTACTATATTTGAAAAGGAAAAGAGGCCAAAATGAAAACCCACAAAGGGCGCTTTGAGACCTTCTCAAAAAAATATGTATATAAAAAATAAAAAAATAGAGAGGCCAAGGTGAAAACTCGCAAAGGGCACCTTGAGACCAAAGGGGCTTTGAGTCGAAAACCCAAAAAAGACGACTCAAATTGTGATCAAATGGTGATGAGGCATACAGTGATCTCGCTATACCTAAATTAAGAAGAAAGGAGAGATGTTACGTCCTAGGACATCAACAGAGTACTCTTGATCTCCTAAACACATATTGAGCTTAAATTGGTCTTTAGAAAGTCCGTACAGAGAAGCTCAGGCTGTGATATCTGGGGCACCTATCTGTTCCCCTCACTATTTTGTATTCTAGCCTTATTTGCTTTCTTTAATTAACCCATTATTTTCAGATTTTGCTTCTGATAAATTTTATTTTTGTCCATCATTAGGATCATTTTAAAGTATTTTGTATTGAAGTAATGATTAATGGACTAATAATACTTTCACAAAAAGAGTTTTGCATATTACTCTGGAAACTTATAAATAGTACGAGAACCTAAAACAAGACTATTATTTAGAACTCACCAAGCCTAAGGGTTAGAAATATCTGAGAAAGAAGAGTCTAAATTATGACTATCTCTTCCGATTTTCTATGAAAGATATCAGCTGAACAAGAAGACAGGATATTGTGTCAGTGATGTAACCTTAATGAACAGTGAGCAATGACAACCTATGCATTAGAAAAGGATCTTTCTCGTAAAATGATATTTTGCATTCATGCGAATATTATAAGTAGCACTTGACGCATCCTGATCATGACATCCTAATCATTTGGCATAACTATAGGCCCATGAAATCAATTCTACACGTCATGTCCCCCAGAGGATGATGTAACAAGACCAATGAATCCACAAATCCCATATTGCTGAAGTTGCAGTGGGATGGATTGAAGTTAACATAGCGAATCTTATTTCCCTAAGGACGTAGTGGAACGGATTAAAGCTACGGTAGATCTTATCTTCTTGAAGTTACAGTGGAGTAGATTGAAGCCACAGCCTCATTTCCCTAAAGTTGCAGCGGAGCAGACTGAAGATAGCAAATCTCGTTTCCCTGGCATTACAGTGAAACAGATTAAAGCTACAGATTACAGCGAATCTTATCTTCCTAAAGTTGTAATGGAGCAGATTGAAGCCACCAGCCTTATTTCCCTAAAGTTGTAGCGGAGAAGACTAAAGACAATAAATCTTATTTCCCTAAAGACGTAGTAGAACAGATTAAAGCTACAGTAGATCTTATCTTCCTGAAGTCACAGTGGAGAAGATTGAAGCCACAGTCTCGTTTCCCTGAAGTTGCAGCACAGCAGATTGAAGATAGCAAATCTCATTTCCCTGACATTGTAGTGAAACAGATTAAAGTTACAGATTACGGTGAATCTTATCTTTCTGAAGTTGCAGTGGAGCAGATTGAAGCCACCAGCCTTATTTCCCTGAAGTTGTAGCGGAGAAGACTGAAGACAATAAATCTTATTTCCATAAAGACGCAGTGGAATAGATTAAAGCTAAGGTAGATCTTATCTTCCTAAAGTTGCAGTGGAGCAAATTGAAGCCACAGCCTTGTTTCCCTAAAGTTGCAGCGGAGCAGACTGAAGATAGCAAATCTCATTTCCCTGGCATTACAGTGAAATAGATTAAAGCTACAGATTACGGCGGATCTTATCTTTCTGAAGTTGCAGTGAAGCAGATTGAAGCCACCAACCTTATCTCTACCTGAAGTTGCAGTAGAACAGCCTGAAGATAGCAAATCTTATCTCCCTTAAGTTGCGCTGAAGTAGATTGAAGCTACAAGTCTAATATCCTTAAATTGGATCGAAGCGCTAGTTCCTATGCCCTTGAAGACGCAGTGGGATGGAATGAAGCTACTCGAAGAAGAAAATAAATACCAAGAAGTCAGGATTCGGCAAGACCGAACAAAATTGGCCTTTTTAAAGTCTTTGCTCTATTCCCGTTACACGACAATGAGCAAAGAGGGGCAGCTGTAATAGGCCCATTTTGCCCGAGCCCATACCAAAAACAAAAAAAAACCAAAAATAAACAGTCCAAAATCTAATAAATCAAATGTCCATTTACATCAAACCCAAACCCAAATACAAAAGTGTAGCCCAATACATAACCCAAAACCCAAACCTTAAAACCCAAATTAAACCCAAATACATGGCCCAACAATCACAACCCAATTACAAGCCCAATAGGCCCATTTCTTTTAACATTTTTAGCAACCCTAAACACAAAAAGCTCCCCCCGCCATTGCTCCTCCTCCGTACATCCACGGCCTTGTACATGCAAAAATAAACAACAAATAATAGCAACAATACGGCAGCAAATAAGAAAAATAGACTTTGTATTTTCTTTTATTTCTTTTATTTCTTTTATTCGGCTATAAAAAGCCATTCAATATTTGTATTTGCTTCTTCTACACACGAATACAATACTATTACACAATAGCAAAATCGAAAAGAAACAAAAATAAAAGTTCAAAAAGGTTCTGATTCTTTGGCTTCTTTGATTTTTTTTTCCTTTTTTGTTCTCTGTTCATCTTATTTTTACAAACTTTTTTTTAGATAAAACAAAGGCATAAGGTATAAAATAAAAAGAGGAAGGAGATTACCTTTGATTTGCCTGAAAAATAGAGGTTTTCAGTCTTCTGGCCGCCATATACGGCAGCACCGATCTTGGCGCGCACGGTGGCAGACTATACCGGAGCTAGGCCGGAAATCACCTAGGTTGAGAGAAAGGGGAAGAGTTTTTGGATTTTTTTTTATTATTTTGAAGGATGGAATGATTTTTTTGTAAAGAAATTTGACTTATATAGGAACATAAAATGGCACCATTTTGGGTCAATGTGCAAAGACACCAAAACGACGTCATATTGGTAGGAAACGGATCGATCCGACCCGCTCCAATCAGGATCCGCGTTTTTATTACATGGGATATTTGTGCCCCAAGTCCCTCTGTTTTTTGGGCACTTCTGATTTGGTTTTTCTCCCTTTTTTATTTTATAAATTTGACCTCGTAGCTTTGTTGCGTGTTTCAATCGAGTCTATGGTTCCTTGACAGTTGGAAAAGCGGACACGTATTCGAATATTGGGCTTTTTGCCCATTCGATCCTCGCTCTTTTCGTCCCTTTTATTTTTGGTACCAATTTGTCTATTTAGTTACATTTTTTACTTTTAATTTTACTCCTATTTTGTTTTTGTCCTGTTAGTTAGTTATTAATTCATTCATGTTAATAATTTATGTATTATTTATATTAAACGGCTTTATTTTATTTGTTGTTCTAAGTATTATTTTAAATTATTTGTTCTACATTGATTTATTTATTTTTGCAAACTCTCTTTCATTATTTATTTTAAATTGTTTAATTCTTATAAATTTATATATATACTGTTTATTTTTAAATCTTCATTCACTGTTTGTTTTTGAAATTTTTATACATTATTTATTTTTAAATTTTATGTACTACTTATGTTGATTTTCTTTTACGCATTATTTATGTTGAACTTATTATATAAGTTATTTTATATATTATCTATTTTATATTTCCTTTTATATATTATTTAGTTTAAATTTTTATATGTTATTTCAAATTGTTTTATAAATTAAGTTATTTTAAATCACTTTATAGATTATTTTATTTTAAATTGTTTTGTACATTAATTATTTTAAATTATTTTATATTATTTCCACTTATAGTATTTATTTTAAACTTGATTTTTATATATTATTTATTTAAAACTTACTTACATTATTTTTTTAAAAGCTTTTATTTGTTTTTTTACATGATTTGTTTCAAACCTTGTATTTTTATTTTATTTTACCTTAAATTGTATCATTTATTATTTATTCTAAACATTTTCATATCATTTGCTTTTATTTTTTATATATATCATTTTGTGCCGTTTTTGTCAATCGTTAATATTAAAATTGTGTGTTGTGTTATTATTGCTACCATGTGTATTATACTTTTTAATTTGTATTCATTGGGTTCATTAGTGCAATATTTTATGAATTATTACTTTATGTTGTATATTATCATTCCATCGCATTTCATTCGCTTAAAAGTCGTGTTTTAATATCGTTTAAGTTTTGAAATAATTTCATTCAAAAATCTTCAAAATATGGTAATATTCGATATTTGAGATCTTTGAGAAGATTGTGCCTTAACTTACTAGGTTCCAATTTTTCTCGTTGAATTTAAGTAACCGAATACCCTTTTTTCAATCAAAACGTACAAGTTTCAAATAAAAACTTATTCTCGAGAATTCCAAATGTTGCGTCCTAACTCATTGGATGTGACATTTTGTTATCTTGAGATAAGGGTTTAAAAAAATAAAGGCAATATTCTGTATTTGGGAATTTTGAGAAATAGTGCCCTAACTTACTGGGTTTCGATTTTTTTTATTTGACCCAAATCACCGAATATCCTTCTTAAATTTAAATGTATGAGTTTTGAATGGCAAAAGACAAGCTTAGTTTTGAGGACTCGAAATGTCGTATCCTAACTCACTGGGTATTATATTTTATTCCTTCAAAATAAGTGGGCCTTGACATCCGGTTTAATTTATTCAAGTTTTCATTAGCAAAGAGGATCGTATCTAAAAATCTTTTCAAATTTTCGACACCAAGATGTTAATCAATCAATTCGGTACCAATTTTGGGCATTACAAGGGTGCTAATCCTTCCTTGTACGTAACCGACTCCCGAACCTAATTTCTCGAAATTTCGTAGGCCAAAACTATCGTTTTAATAAATCAAAATGTTTTAACGATCAATCTTAAGGTGACCCAATCACACCTCAAAAAAGATTGGTGGCGACTCTATTTTTGTTTTTAAAGTCGACCCCATTTTCTAAACAAAAAATGACTTCGACAGCTTCGCGACTCCACTGGGGACATAAGAGAGTCAAGCCGTAAAATTGATTGTTTTCTGTCTTATTATCGAAAATTGAAAATCTGATTTGAAAAATTACGATCCTATTATTGCATTCGTTCATATTGTTATGATTATTGTGGTTTGAGTTTCGCATCATATTGCATAAGGACCATTTTGGTTTTACCCTTTTAAGTGGGCGTGAGAAGCTACTCCTTCGTGAGGTTTTCACCTCCGTGCAGGATAGTGGATCACTTTCGGGATACATCCGTACATATGTCTTCATGAGATTTTCATCTCCGTGCAGCCATAGGGAAATGTATTCCCCTGAACTGAACTCGGTTCGTATGAGCCTATAATGGGTGAGGATCGAAGAATCTGCTGGTTCGGGTACCTCAACTTTAGAACGAAACCGTATATAGAAGACCCTAAGAGCCTACCCTAGATAGTGCCGCAACAAACCCTAGTGGTTACCCGGATAGGCGCTTTATTACTTCTTGCTTGCTTTGGATTATTGCTTCGTATACTGATTTGATCATTTTGCTTTGATTGCATGACATTTGCATCACAAAAAGGTGTTGATTCACATTCGGTTCCTAAGAAGACAACTTATCATGGAAAAGGGTTTTTTGATAAAGTAGAGGATAATCCAGCCGTCCGGGTTTGGGCCGAGACAATGCAGTAAGAGAAAGGTGATAACCTTACAGAAGGATACGTGTTGGAATTATGGGATTTCACACGTATCAATGTAACCCAAAATAATCTTCAAGAGATGAAGGAAATATGGGATCAGTGGGATGACGAAACCAAGCAGCTATTCTACTACAATTACAGTGATCTGCCCTACCTGCTCGACGTCAATGTGGACAAACACCTGTTCCGAGCTCTCGCCCAATATTGGAACCTTACTTATAGCTGTTTCACTTTTGGAAAAGTGGACTTGGCACCTACGGTGGAAGAGTACACAACCTTACTTCGTTGCCCAAAGATTCAAATTAACAAGGCTTACTCCAGAGTGGCCAATGTTCCAACGTTCTTGAAAAAGGTGATGAACATCACGGGAATGAGTGAATAATGGATTACAGCTCGAATCAAGCAAAAAAGTGACAGTAAGTGTATCCCTTGGAGAAGTTTGCGAGATTTGATCCTAGCACATCTCGACGTAAAGAAAAGGGTCGATGTCTTCGTGTTGAGCATTTACAGATTGGAAATTTTCCCTAAGGCTTTGGGGCACATAGATGAGGCCGTCTCTGATTTATTGACCGACTTAATAAAAGGGTTACATTAATTATTTTAAACTATTTTATATTTTTTCCACTTATAGTATTTATTTTAAACTTGATTTTTATATATTATTTATTTAAAACTTACTTGCATTATTTTTTTAAAAGCTTTTATTTGTTTTTTTACATGATTTGTTTCAAACCTTGTATTTTTATTTTTATTTTACCTTAAATTGTTTCATTTATTATCTATTCTAAACATTTTCATATCATTTGCTTTTATTTTTTATCTTTTATTTTTATATTATTTTGTGTCATTTTTGTCAACTGTTAATATTGAAATTGTGTGTTGTTTGATTATTGCTACCATGTGTGTTGTACTTCTTAATTTGTATTCATTGGATTCATTAGTGCAATATTTTTATGAATTATTACTTTGTGTTGTATATTATCATTCCATCGCATTTCATTCGCTTAAAAAGTCGTGTTTTAATATCGTTTAAGTTTTGAAATCATTTCATTCAAAAATCTTCAAAATAAGGCAATGTTCGGTTTTTGAGATCTTCGAGAAGATTGTGCCCTAACTTATGTAACATCCTGAATAGGGCCTATGCATTTCCAGTTTAATTGTATGAAATGACAAGTTTCAAGTACTATGAATAAATTTTTGATACTTTTGGAAACCTAGAAATGCATGGAAATGGAAATGAAAATGAAAATGGAAATGGAAATGAACATTTTGGAAACCTAGACATTTTGGAAACTTAGACATTTTGGAAACTTAGACATTTTGGGAAACCTGAACATTTTGGAAACTTGAACATTTAGGAAACTTGAACATTTTGGAAACTTGAACATTTTGGAAACCTAGACATTTTGGGAAACTTGAACATTTTGGAAACACTGAAAATACTGAGTCATGCGAAAATTTTAGGAAACTTAAAATTGACCGGAATGTTGAATTTAAGAGCCCAAAGGGAACTTAGGGCCAAGTGACCCTAAAAATATAAAGCACAGAAATTTGACCCAACAACGGACTTGGAAATGTGGCTCAAGATGCCACCAAAGGCCTTAGAAATGGCCCAAATACAAGAGGCTTTTGGGCTGAGTTTGAGACATCCAGAAGCAAATAATGAAGGCCTTATTTTGCTTCCGGAAGGCTAAGGTGGACGGCATGGGTTTCTAGAAAAGGAAGAGTTTTATTCACATAAATATGTGAATAATAAGAGATAAATAAAGGAGTTTTATTCACATAAATATGTGAATAATAAGAGATAAATAAAGGAGTTTTATCCACATAAATATGTGAATAATAAGAGATAAATAAAGGAGTTTTATTCACATAAATATGTGAATAATAAGAGATAATATTATCTTAAGGAGAGTGGTGGCCAAGTCAAGGACTCTTGGCCTAGCAAATTGGCTATAAAAGGAGAACCCAAGGTCTTTTCTCTCATCTTTCCAAGTAACCAAAAATCCTTTGCTCTCTCCCCTCTGTCAATTTTCTTTCTATCTTTTCTTCTTCTCTTTTCTTCATCTCATCAAGCCAAAACCTTTTTCTTTTGATCCCCGATTAAATCTCCATAGCCAAACCACAAACTCTAGGCAAGGAAGCAATCGGTCAAGGCATTAAGGATCTTTTACAACTGCGTCGAATACAAGGAGGAATCTTTCGGAAATCTAAGGATCCAAGGTAAGATAATTTATTCGATTAAAGGTTATGATGTATATGTTAGATTAGATCTAACATGAAAATTTCGACAGAACATATAGGGCAAGGAATTCTCTTGATTTGGAATTTGTATGGTAAGTGATATTCGCCAAGGCTTAATTTTGGTATTTGGAATTATTTTTCATTATTTCAAAAGCGAAAACTCACATGGTTACATGATTTAGTATTAGCCGATTTCAAGGAAAAAGGATACTAGTAATTTGGATTTGATTTACAATCATCCAATTCGGCAACAAGGTAAATAATACAAATCCTACTAGGATTTGGTTTTGTCTAAAAAGGCGTTTATTAATGTGTTTTAATTGGTGGGCGAATATAGGATTAATAGATCTAAAAATTAGATCGATTCTCGAGATATCAAGGAACCTATTAAGTTTAAAAAGGTGTGTACCCTTACTATTCTTCGATATATTATGGTTAAATATTTTAATATACGATATGAATAATAATATGAATGTGGCTATGTACCACACATGTGACAAAAAGTACCAAGGTACGTTTCCTACTTCTGATAGGATTGCGAAAAAAATGTTATTTTAATAACATGCGAATATATGAATATGAACATGAAATTAAATTATGCTATATATTTATATACATGTTTTGGGGCATTCGGGATTTATGTTAAAGGGGGAGAACAGGTGTTGACTTCGGTCTCACCAACGAAGGTGTTGACTTCGGTCTCACCAACGAAATATGTCGACTACGGTCACATTGCGAAATTTTGGTAACTTCGGTTACAATAGTGTCTAATGACACAACGTGGAGAGTAGCGGATGGAGGGTCGACTTAGTAGTCCCCACGGTGTCTTTGGTTGGTACGGTGGAGAGTAGCGGATGGCTTATAGGTTTTGGGTTTGGGTTGCATCACAATTTCGTTATTATATGGACTTGATGATTTGAACATGATTGCCTGATTTATTGAATAATAGTATTGTGTGCACATTGAGTCTGTTGACTCACCCCATTGTGGGAATTATTTTTCGGTGATGAGCAAAGGTGTTGACCAGGGCCATGAGACCATGAGGAGGCCATGCATCACTTGAAGAATTTATTCGAATTTGGACTTTATTTAATTTTAATATTTTTTTATTTAATTTTAGGTTTATTTGATGTAATAAGGCCATAAGGCCCAGTGGATTATTCTTTGTTTTTACATTACTTTTTAATATTTTGCTAAGAACTATTTTGGACATGTTACAACAAGTTGGATTTACAAGATTAAATAAATGGGTTTTCAATCTAAGCCCAACTCAAAACAATAGTTTTTCTAAAAATTTACAAATTTTCTCTAAGTATCAAATGTGTTTGAAACCGGTTTACTTTAGGAACATACCAGATTCGGTCCATTCTCGTGGGCCGGGTGTGGGTGTTTCGATTTGATATCGAGCCAGTTTTAAACTCTCGGCTGTGGGCTAAGGCCCAAAATGTTTTCAAAGCGAGCCAAATGATTATCTTTGAAAAATAAGCGAGGCTTTTGGCATGGCCCTAAGTCTCCACCCATGATCCACCGGTAAGTACCCCTAACTATATGTGTGATTACGTGATTTATATAAGGGTAGAAAAGGCATGGAGCGAGAATAGAGTGATAGGAACTTGAACCCCAGGATTAGACTACTCAAACACGTATACATAAGATTTAATGCACTAAACCAACCTATGGCTAAGTCACTAAGCTAGTGGTGTGGTAACCCTTGTACGGATGTCTAGGATTGGATCCGGAAGAGCTTGGTATTTAAGCAGTCCTAGTGACTCACCTCCTCTTGCAGAATCCTACAGTGCGTAGCTTCTGGTTCACCATAACTCGGAGGCTCGGTGGTGTGGTAACCTCATGCGCATGTCTAGGAATGGTTTCGGTGGGAGCTTGGTATTTAAGCGATCAGCGTGACTCACCTCCTCTCCACACGAATCCTGCCTGGTGCGTAGCTTTGGTTCACCCTGACCAAGAGGGCTCGGTTATAGGCTAAACATAACGACTAAAACCCGAAAGGGAACTAGCCATGTTTTGAAAAAAAAGAACAAAACAACAAACCCTAGTTTTTTCAAACTTTTAAAACTTTCTTTTAAATCTGAGAAAAATTATTTTTACAACATTTTCTGAAAAACTCTTGATTTACGAAAATTACAAAAATGCCCTTAGTAGTGAAATTACCAAAACGCCCCTGGTTTGTAAAATGTTCAACTACTCAACGACTTTACCAAAATTTCATGATTTCATAAACATTCAAAAACCCTAATTTGTAAAATATCAAAATACCATGATTTAGAAAAAATTACAAAATTGCCCCTAACATACAAAATTACCAAAATGACCCTAATTTCCAAATTTTTGCAACATCCCCATCTTTGAAGGAACAACTTTCCAAAAGACCTCAAAATTTTACAACTTTTGAAATACCCCAAAGTTATTAATTTTTCAAATTTACCTGATTTGTGAAAATTACCAAAATACCCCGAGGTTAAAATTACCGAAATACCCCGCTTTTAAAATTTTTCAAGTTACCCTAGACTTTGAGTTTTCAAAATAATTTTGACAAAACATCAAGGAACCTTATTTTGACAAAATTACGAAAATGCCCTTGTAGGACAAAGTTACGAAAATACCCCCGGGTAGTGGAAAATAACAACAAACAACAAAAACTACAACGTTTCTCTGAATGAACGGAAGTTCATATTTGTTTGATGGATGAATGGATGAATGGAAAAGACTGTGTGTTGTATGATACGAAAGAACCACTCTTAAATTCTTTTTCATAAAACTTCTTCGATAAATAAGTGGAACAATGACTAATACATAAAATTCCTTAATCAGATCTCGCCGCTAGAAAATGAGCTCTAGAGGACGTGGTCGTCGTGGTCGAGGAAGAGGAAGGATGACCGTGTCGGAACCCGTTAGGTCGGGTCAAGGGTCCGACAATGAGATGCCACCGCCACCACCACCCCCAGCTGTCAATGTTGAGCGGAGAGCTCGGGACGGAAGAGGGCATGTCGCAGTCGCTCTGCGAGTTTTGGAATTGGTGGCGGCAGGGAGGAAATGGAGGAAATCGAAAGTCGGTACTGAACGGCTCCGAGCTAATGGAGCGTAAATGTTTGAGTAGTATCAATGTGGCACCCAAAGACAATTGAGTCTTGGTTGGAAGCAACGAGCGTATAATGGATGAGCTTGATTTGACTCGGAGGAGAAGTGAAAGGATGGTGGCATTGTTACGCGATGAAGCGTATCAATGGTGGTTGACTATTCGTGATGGTACCGTAGCTAAAACCCGACACGGGAATTTGTTAAAGAGGCCTTCGGAAGAAGTATGTGGGAACCGGTATCTGATGAGAAAGAGGAAGGCTTTTCTAGGGTTAGTACAAGGGAGTAAGTCCGTCGCAGAATATGAGGCGGAATTTCGAGGTTGAGCCGCTATGCTCGAGGGTAGTGGCAATCGAGCATGAACGCGTGTCCGCTTTTGAGGACGGTGAGGAATGATCTAAGATCGTTGATAGCACCGCATCGAGAGCGGAATTCTCGCTTTGGTGGATAAGGCTAAAGTGGCCGAGGAATTAAGGATTCCATCAAGCGTAACACCGATCGAAATAGGCCGGAAAGAGGTTTTGGATCATCGGGAATAAGAGGCCTAGAACTGATGGGCCAAAGGATCAACAAGCTGGTACATGCGGGCAGATTCATCCTTGTGAGTATTGTGGAAAGAGGCATCTAGGGGAGTGTTGGAAAAAGATAGGAGCATGTTTTAGGTGTGGGTCCAAGGACCATATGTTTAGGGATTGTCCCAAACAATCGATGAGAGCCCACCAAGAGTTCAGAATGCTAGCTGAGACGGCAGAGGCGGAATGACCTCAGCGGGTCGTGGTTCGAGTAACAGAGGTAATGGTTCCGGCCAAGGACGTGGAGCACCAAGCGGAGATGTTGAAGGTTCAGAAGCAAGGCAGCCAAGGATAGTTTATGCAGTCGGCCGTCGCGAGGATAGTGACGCGCCAGACGAGACAACGAGTAAGTTTCATATTTATGGATTATACTTCATTACTTTTCTCGCTATAAGATTAGTTCGATCTTATGTTGCTAATGAAGTATATGGAACCTTGATTATGAACTTAGAGAATGTGCCTAGAAAGTAAGATAGTTCTTTAAGAGCAGTCTTGTGACAATAGCGTAGTGTGGTGAGTTAGACTATACGGATGAACAATAGTAAGTAATTTCGAGGACGAAATTATTTTAAAGGGGTAGAAGCGTAACATCCTGAATAGGGCCTATGCATTTCAGTTTAATTGTATGAAATGACAAGTTTCAAGTACTATGAATAAATTTTGATACTTTTGGAAACCTAGAAATGCATGGAAATGGAAATGAAAATGAAAATGGAAATGGAAATGAACATTTTGGAAACCTAGACATTTTGGAAACTTAGACATTTTGGAAACTTAGACATTTTGGGAAACCTGAACATTTTGGAAACTTGAACATTTAGGAAACTTGAACATTTTGGAAACTTGAACATTTTGGAAACCTAGACATTTTGGGAAACTTGAACATTTTGGAAACACAGGAAAATCTGAGCCATGCGAAAATTTTAGGAAACTTAAAATTGACCGGAATGTTGAATTTAAGAGCCCAAAGGAACTTAGGGCCAAGTGACCCTAAAATATAAAGCATGTGAAATTTGACCCAACAACGGACTTGGAAATGTGGCTCAAGATGCCACCAAAGGCCTTAGGAAATGGCCCAAATACAAGAGGCTTTTGAGCTGAGTTTGAGACATCCAGAAGCAAATAATGAAGGCCTTATTTTGCTTCGGAAGGTGAGGTGGACGGCATGGGTTTCTAGAAAAGGAAGAGTTTTATTCACATAAATATGTGAATAATAAGAGATAAATAAAGGAGTTTTATTCACATAAATATGTGAATAATAAGAGATAAATAAAGGAGTTTTATCCACATAAATATATGAATAATAAGAGATAAATAAAGGAGTTTTATTCACATAAATATGTGAATAATAAGAGATAATATTATCTTAAGGGAGAGTGGTGGCCAAGTCAAGGACTCTTGGCCTAGCAAATTTGGCTATAAAAGGAGAACCCAAGGTCTTTTCTCTCATCTTTCCAAGTAACCAAAAATCCTTTGCTCTCTCCCTCCTTGAATTTTCTTTCTATCTTTTCTTCTTCTCTTTTCTTCATCTGTCAAGCCAAAACCTTTTCTTTTGATCCTGATTAAATCTCCATAGCCAAAACCACAAACTCTAGGCAATGAAGCAATCGGTCAAGGCATTAAGGATCTTTTACAACTGTCGAATACAAGGAGGAATCTTTCGGAAATCTAAGGATCCAAGGTAAGATAATTTATTCGATTAAAGGTTATGATGTATATGTTAGATTAGATCTAACATGAAAATTTCGACAGAACATATAGGGCAAGGAATTCTCTTGATTTGGAATTTGTATGGTAAGTGATATTCGCCAAGGCTTAATTTTGGTATTTGGAATTATTTTCATTATTTCAAAAGCGAAAACTCACATGGTTACATGATTTAGTATTAGCCGATTTCAAGGAAAAAGGATACTAGTAATTTGGATTTGATTTACAATCATCCAATTCGGCAACAAGGTAAATAATACAAATCCTACTAGGATTTGGTTTTGTCTAAAAAGGCGTTTATTAATGTGTTTTAATTGGTGGGCGAATATAGGATTAATAGATCTAAAATTAGATCGGGATTCTCGAGATATCAAGGAACCTATTAAGCGAAAAAGGTGTGTACCCTTACTATTCTTCGATATATTATGGTTAAATATTTTAATATACGATATGAATAATAATATGAATGTGGCTATGTACCACACATGTGACAAAAAGTACCAAGGTACGTTTCCTACTTCTGATAGGATTGCGAAAAAAATGTTATTTTAATAACATGCGAATATATGAATATGAACATGAAATTAAATTATGCTATATATTTATATACATGTTTTGGGGCATTCGGGATTTATGTTAAAGGGGAGAACAGTGTTGACTTGGTCTCACCAACGAAGGTGTTGACTTGGTCTCACCAACTGAAATATGTCGACTACGGTCACATTGCGTAAATTTTGGTAACCGGTTACAATAGTGTCTAATGACACAACGTGGAGAGTAGCGGATGGAGGGTCGACTTAGTAGTCCCTACGTGTGTCTTTGGTTGATACGGTGGAGAGTAGCGGATGGCTTATAGGTTTTGGGTTTGGGTTGCATCACAATTTCGTTATTATATGGACTTGATGATTTGAACATGATTGCTCGATTTATTGAATAATAGTATTGTGTGCACATTGAGTCTGTTGACTCACCCCATTGTGGGAATTATTTTTCGGTGATGAGCGTGATTTGGAATGGTAGGTAGACCATGAGGAGGCCATGCATCACTTGAAGAATTTATTTAATTTGGACTTTATTTAATTTTAATATTTTTTATTTAATTTTAGGTTTATTTGATGTAATAAGGCCATAAGGCCCAAGTGGATTATTCTTTGTTTTTACATTACTTTTTAATATTTTGCTAAGAACTATTTTGGACATGTTACAACAAGTTGGATTTACAAGATTAAATAAATGGGTTTTCAATCTAAGCCCAACTCAAAACAATAGTTTTCTAAAATTTACAAATTTTCTCTAAGTATCAAATGTGTTTGAAACCGGTTTACTTTAGGAACATACCAGATTCGGTCCATTCTCGTGGGCCGGGTGTGGGGTGTTTCAACTTACTAGGTTCAAATTTTCCTTGTTGAATCTAAGCAATTCCGAATACCCTTTTTTCAATCAAAACGTACAAGTTTCAAATAAAAACTTATTCTCGGGAATTCCAAATGTTGTGTCCTAACTCACTGGATTTGACATTTTGTTATCTTAAGATACGTGTTTAAAAAATAAAGGCAATATTCTATATTTGAGAATTTTGAGAAATTGTTCCCTAACTTACTAGGTTTCGATTTTTTTTATTTGACCCAAATCACCGAATATCCTTCTTAAATTTAAATGTATGAGTTTTGAATGGCAAAAGACAAGCTTAGTTTTGAGGACTCGAAATGTCGTATCCTAACTCACTGGGTATGATATTTTATTCCTTCAAAACAAGTGGGTCTTGACATTCGGTTTAATTTATTCAAGTTTTCTTTAGCAAAGAGGATCGTATTTAAAAATCTTTTCAAATTTTCGACACCAAGATGTTAATCAATCAATTCGGTACCAATTTTGGGTGTTACGAGGGTGCTAATCCTTCCTTGTGCGTAACCGACTCCCGAACCTGATTTCTCGAAATTTCGTAGGCCAAAACTATCGTTTTAATAAATCATAATGTTTTACCGATCAATCTTAAGGTGACCCAATCACACCTCAAAAAAGATTGTGGCGATTCCATTTTCGCTTTTTAAAGTCGACCCCGTTTTCTAAACAAAAAATGGCTTCGACAGCTGTAAACGCCGAAAAATTTTATTTTGAAAGATGTTTGACTATCTTGAATTTAGAAAGAAGTCATATTCCGTAAGTTAGAACATGAGCTCTTCGTAATTCCCGAGATTATAAAAATTTTAAAAACGTTTGTTTGTTTGGATTTATCGAAAAAGTCGAAACCCTATAAGTTAGGGAACGGCCTTTCGAATTTAAAAATACGATATCTTGTTTATTTAAAACAACATTTTTAGTGTATCGAAAAATCGTAACACGATTTCGTAGTAAAATGTGAAATAAATTACGATACTAATATGCATAGCGAATAATAATAAATGCATTAATGTAAATGACAATAATACGAGCAAAAATAAAAATAAGATAAATAAATAAATAAATAAAATAAAATAAAATAAAAACTAATAGTGAATAAATAAATAAATGAGTAAATATTAGGTAAAAGCAGTTTAAAAATATAATAATATACGAATAATAAATAGTAAAAAATAAATAAAAATTAAATATAAAAATAAAAATAAATAAACAATAGTAATAGTAATAATAAAATAATAATAATGATACTAGTAATAAAAATAAAATAATAATAATAATAATAGTAATAATAATGGTAATTAATTAATAATAATAATAATAGTATAGTAATAATAATAATAGAAATATTAAACAATAATAATAATGATGTTAATAGTAATAATAATAAAATATTAAATAATAATAAAATTGTAAAATAACTAAAAAAGGACTAAATTGAATTTAAAAGCGAAGTTCAGGTAAATTTGAAAATAAATAAAAGAAAAAAGACCTCATTGAACGCGCGGATAACAAAAAGGGACTAAAAGGGAAATTTTTCCTTCTCCTACAAAACGCACAGCATCAGGGGGACCAGATTGAAAAACAAAATAAATTATTGGGCAAAATTAAAAAATAAAATAAACTGAATTGCAAAACCATAAAAAAGCTGAAAGGCTAAAAGCGACATTAGCCCTTCCATTAAAAAACACGCAGATCCTAGGCCGGAGCTGGTCGGATCGGGTCGTCTAGGGAAAAACGACGTCGTTTTGGGACTTTAGGACGTCGGACAAAACGGCACCGTTTTAAGTGGCTATATAAGCCAAATTTTTTTTTTTTGAAAATTTTCATTTCTCTTCTTCCCCCCCCCCCAAAAAAAAACCCTTTCCCTCCTTTGTTCTCTCTGTAGGCCTAAGGACCGGTGGGATTCCGACCGTTCACCGCCGCGCTTTCGTGCCGTCGGCCACCGCCCACGGCGGCCGAAACTCCACAAGTCGCCGATTTTCAACGATTTTCAAGGGAAGGCTTCTCCTCCTTTTTTTTTATTTACGTAAATAAAAGAAGAAAAAAAAGTTTCGAAATAAATAAAGCATAAGATCACCTCTTGACTTTCTGATTTGTTTCTTTGTGTTTTTGGTTCTTCTCTTTTTCAATATTCACTCTCTGTTATTTTTTGTGTTCGTAAACTATTGTTTTTTGTATTGATAATCTATTCGAAAATTACAATGGATTTTGCTTGGCTTTTTATAGCCACTTTACACAATTATTTTGCTTGCTATCTTTTCTTCTTTTCCCTACAGGTGCAAGTGGGCGATGGCGGCAGTGGCAGTGGCCAGTGAGCTGGTGTCAGTGGCGGCGTCAGAAGAGGACCTAGGTGTGGCGCAGCTAGAGTTTGAAATTTTGTTTTTTTTCTGTTAATTTCGGGCTAGGGTTAGATTGGGCTTGAATCGAGTTTTAATTATTTGGGCTGTTTGGGTTAGGTTGAATTGAGTTTAATTTTTAGATTTGGTTTTGGGTATTATGGATTTTTGGGTTGTTTTGGGTTTAATTTGGGTTGGAATTTAATTTGTTTGGGTCTCAATGGGCCCAGGCCGAAATTGGGTTGTACAATGTGTTCCAGGGTGATGCAGGTTACATGCTGCCAAAGCACTCTGTGTTGGTTCATAAGTGAGATGGGTTACCAATAAGCTGATAAAAATAGACGCTCCCTTAGTAATTTATTTCCTCTTTAGGTGTTCGTAAAGTTCACTAATTCTTGGGTGAAATACAATGTTGTTTATTCTCAAATTGCTGATAAAAAGATATTTTCCCTAAATAGCTTAGTCACAATAAAAACATGTGCGTGCTTATTACAACTCTCCAAGCTGCACTTTGATGCATGATGAAAGCCCTAACTTAATAATGTCGGCAGTGCACCTTTACTTGCAGGTGTCGAGCGGAGCACCGCACAAGCAGCGGTTGTGAAAATACGTGGAGTAATCGAAACTCTGCAACCGCCCTCCCACCGGGATTTGGCCGCACAACCTATTGTAACTCACATTCATGAACTGCAACTCCAGATCCGTCAACCCTGCAGGAATACTTCCCGTAATCTTGTTATGATTCAGATCCAGCCTTGCCAAACTCTTGGGAAACTGCACTTTAGATAGATCGAATTGGAACATGTTCCTAGAAAGATCGATTTCGAATGTCGTTTTGTTAGGGCCAAACAACACTGAAGGATCACCTTCAAGCAAGTTCCTCGACAGGTCAATGGTGTTGAAGTCCATGTTGGCTAAAGAGGCAGGGATTGTACCAGAAAGTTTATTGTGAGACAAGATGAACAAATACAGGTTTTTGCTAGGAAACATACCAAAAGATTCTGGTATGGTACCAGTTAACTTGTTTCTATCCAAATGCAAAGCCTCAAGATTTGGGAGTGTTGAAAGGGAGCTTGGAATAGATCCCGAGAGGTTATTAAATGAAAGGTCCAAGTAAGTCAAGTTCTTAAGTTGGCTAAGAAAATTAGGGACTGGACCGGACAGATTGGTCCAGCTCAAGCGAAGCGTCTTGAGGTTCTTGAGCTTGGCAATGGCGGGTTGTATGGTTCCATTGAGGTTAGGGAGGTGTCTAAAAAGAAGGGTTTCAAGGTACGGAAGGTCGCCAACTTCAGGGGGGATTTGGCCGGTGAGACGATCATCGGAGAACAGTGTGAGGGAAACGACACGGTGGGTATTGGGATGGCATTCAAGACAGTACCAATCACAGCAATCAGTTTTGGGGTCCCATGAGGCCAAGAGGTAAGGGTTGCCTAAGGCCTTTTTTATCTTGAGAAGAACCTTCTTGTCTTGAGCGTTGCAGTGGTCTGAGACAGAAGGTGAAATGAAGATGGTTATGAAGAGGAAACTGAGGAAAGCTGGATATGTCTTCATGTTTTAATTGTTGGATTGGATGTTTGCTTGTTAAAACTCAAAATTTATAGAGTGAGGTAGAGTCAAAGTTTGATTAATAAATTAATCTCGCTTACCCCATTATTATGTACTGGATTAAACCATTTGAAAAGATGGTCAGAAGATGATGTGTTTTTTTGCGTTCAATGTTGGAAAGTGACTTGTTTTCTCAAAACCAATTATCTATGTTTTATTTTATGACTGGAGAATTGTGTTTGTGCCGAAATATGGTTTCAATCAGCGGATAGAGATATTTTGAAACTTTAAGCATCAGAAGTTGAATGTCTGATTTCTTTAAAATTTTAATTGAAATCTACTTGTAAATGAATGGTTGACTTCAAACATGCACCAATCCAGCCGCTTTGCAAAGGTGAGAAACAGAAGCGGATCCAATCACGAGTCATGAGTCAACAAAGATGGCTTCTTTCTTATTACTCGGTAATAGCTGGATTCATTATTAATATTTTTTTATTTAATATTATGCAGGTCAGTTTTAAATTCATGATTATCTCTTTGAATTTATTATTTCTCTTAACATGAGTTTGATTATTAAAATTTAAGGGTAAAATATCTAAATATATTAAAAATAAATAAAGTTTACGGAAAAAGGCCGGTTTTTTAAAAATTTACAGAAAATGACCATTTTCTCACAAAACGTATCCACGTCAGTGAGTTTTATGGGGAAAAACCAGGAAAGCGCGTCCCCAGGGGCTCGTTTTATCCCTACAACGGTAAAAAAATAAGTCTATAAAAACTCTCCAACCCTTTTATTTTTTTTAGGCTTTAATCCTTACTCATTCTTCTCTCAAATTCCTCTCAAATTTCTCTTTAAGTCCTTGAAACTTCCTCTGAAATTTCGAAATAGTCCTTTAATATTTACAAAAAAGCCCTTTTTTAATTTTTTTAATATATTTTTTTTTGAAACTTTTAAAATTTTCGATCGTATTACAAATGGTAGGGAATTAATTAAATAGACAACAAGCACATCTCCGTCGATCAAATGCAAATGGTAAGTTTTAATTTTAATTTTTAATATTATTTAATATTTTTAGGTTTATGCAATTTTAATTCATTTTATTTTATAATTTTTAAACCGTCGTAGATCGGGTGTTGCAATGTTATATTCGCAATATGCATGGTCCCCATCTCAGTTAATCGAGAATTACTGCGGAAGCGGGGTTTTGTACGTGTACGATAGTAGGGAGTTCAAGTTGGAGCCGACTTTGATCGGTGCGTTGATAGAGAGGTGGAGACTGAGACGACACTTTCCATCTTCCATGCGAGAGTGTACCATCACTCGAAAGATGTCTGATTGCGATTGGGATTGTCGGTGGACAGGTCGATAGTCATCGGGTCCGTAACTTCTACCAATTGGATGGCCGTATACTACGAGCTTCTGGGTGCCATTCCGGATAACATTCATAGAGGTAGGATCGAGATGGCCTGGTTATGAGACACATTCACGAAGCTGAATGATGGTTCAACCGAAATAGAAAGAATACGGTATGCTCGAGCATACATTCTTGAGATAATTAGAGGTTATCTGATGCCGGACCTGTCTAGAAACCTCGTACACTTGAGATGGTCTGTTGAAACTTGTTGATTTTAGAGCGATCGGTGAATTGAGTTGGGGTCCGCGTCTTATCGAAGTTGTATCGGGGATCTCATGGGCGACGCGACAGAGTAAAGCAAAAATCGGAGGTTGCCTATCACTACTGCAGTCATGGGCACGGTTTCGATTTCCATTTTTACGTCCTTAACTCGATTTCCCATATTCATTCCCACTGATAACGAGGTAAATTTAATGTTATATTTTACAATTATTACGTAGATTTATAGTATAATTGTATGCTAAAAATTTATTTAATTAGATGAAACCATTAATGAGTTATCTTTGGAATACCTACCTCACTTGAAGATATACGGCTTCTATTGGATCAACGGTCAGAATCACAAGTAAGTTTCAAATTTTGTATTTATAATTTAGTATTTCGTATTTAATGTTTAGTATTATGTATATAACTAATATTTTGGTAATGTTAATATAGTTTCAATGGACACCGTACGAGGATCCGGCAATTCGGACAGTAATTCCGGAGGAGTTCTTGCAAAATACAAACATTTGGCACGTGAAGGTCCCATTGATCAACTATGCGACCGTGGAGATGCACCAGTTAGATCGGGTTCTACGATAATTTGGATTCTGGCAACCAATTCTCGTGCCACCTGAGGTTCTCGATGATGAGCACAAAGTGGACATACAACAGTTACACATGGATTGGTCAAGATTTTGGTCAGCATATATCGAGATGTGGAGAATCGGTATGACTTTTTCCCTATCCAGAACCGATCGTCGTTCCTGAGTTAGCGTGCGTGCCGAAATACATGCCATGGTTTAAGATCCATGGTAAGCCGTATTTGTTGTCGTAAGAAGAAGAAGCGGCGGCAACCGTCAACAAAGGGAACGTCGGGCCCTTTAAATCCAAGGAGAAGGGTGATGAGACGGGGCCATCAACGGTAAACACGATACGACACGGCCCATCAACGGTGCCCACACGATCCACCGGGCCCATCGATTCGACCGACGACAAACATCACGACCTTTAGCCTTTATGCCAGGTGCATACCTTAGCCCTTATATGTATCCTAACCCATATATATTTCCTTTTCCCAGTCCCACCCCAGGTTGGAATGCATGGCCAGGTTCGAGTCCGTTCCTAACTACTTTGACTGGCCAGCCGATCTTGAGGCCGTCGTCGCGTGAGGGATCACGGGAGGCGCCGTCGGGGAGCACTTCTTTTTACCAGTCTCCTTTGCCATACGGGATTCATACACCCCCACCGTGGTTTATACAAACACCTCCGGGGTCGTTATTTTATCAATATGGGTCATCCTCGCAACACCCACAATCAAACCCACTGCCGGAGGAACCGGAATCCCCACCCGAGGTTCCACGACCCCGCTAGAAGCTAGAAGGAGGAATCCGGTACAGTAACCACCAAACCACCCGTGTGGCATCGATTAAATAAGCATCAACATTGATTCGGATGGGTTTTTATTTTTAAATTGTAATAATTTTTTATTCTTTTTATAAAATAAATGTTTTTATTTGTATTTGTAATTTAATTTTAATATCTTCACTAAAATAGAAGTTGTTTATTTTTTTGTATGTAATTTAATTTGAATTTTTAATAAAATAAAAGTTATTTTTATTTTTGTAATTTAGTTTTAATATATTTAATAAAATAATAATTGTTTAATTTTTATTGTAATTTAATTTTAATATCTTTAATAAAATAGAAATTGTTTAATTTTTATTGTAATTTAATTTTAATATATGTAATAAAATAACAAGTTTTTTATTTTTATTTTTATTTTATTGTAATTTAGTTTTAATATATTTAATAAATAAGAAGTTGTTTTTATTTTTATTTTTGTAATTTAGTTTTATTATATTTAATAAAATAAGAAGTTGTTTTTATTTTTATTTTTTGTAATTTAGTTTAATATATTTAATAAAATAAGAAGTTGTTTTTTATTTTTATTTTTGTAATTTAGTTTTAATATATTTAATAAATAAGAAGTTGTTTTTTATTTTTATTTTTGTAATTTAGTTTTAATATATTTAATAAAATAAGAAGTTGTTTTTTGTTTTTATTTTTGTAATTTAGTTTTAATATATTTAATAAATAAGAAGTTATTTTTATTTTTATTTTTTGTAATTTAGTTTTAATATATTTAATAAAATAAGAATTTGTTTTTTATTTTTATTTTTGTAATTTAGTTTTAATATATTTAATAAAATAAGAAGTTGTTTTTATTTTTTATTTTTTGTAATTTAGTTTTAATATATTTAATAAAATAAGAAGTTGTTTTTATTTTTATTTTTATTTTTATTTGTAATTTAGTTTTAATATATTTAATAAATAAGAAATTTTTTATTTTTATTTTTTGTAATTTAGTTTTAATATATTTAATAAATAAGAAGTTTTTTTATTTTTATTTTTTGTAATTTAGTTTTAATATATTTAATAAATAAGAAGTTTTTTTATTTTTATTTTTTTGTAATTTAGTTTTAATATATTTAATAAACAAGAAGTTGTTTTTTTTGTAATTTAGTTTTAATATATTTAATAAAATAATAGTTGCTTATATGTTTTTGTAATTTAATTTTAATATTTTTAATAAAATAGAATTTGTTTAATTTTTTTGAAATTTAATTTTAAAATAAAAGTCCAATATTTGTAATTTTATTGTAACTTAAAGGTTTTTTTTTCCCAAATTAGTCCTTCTACAAAAGTTCCCTATTTTCATCAACAAATAAATAGAATTTACATTGACACCAAGAGACAGAAAAAGTTAAGCAGACTGTCAACTATTCCGATTTGGACACAAGCGAGATATATGGCCTGGGTTCCTACACCATCCGTACAACCTACGTTGGTTGGACGTTTCTCGGATATCCATATTGTTGTGTATTCTAGTTGAGCAAGGTCGACCTTTTGGTTTGCGCCTCAGTTGTCTATCCGGTAACAGCTTATACGGTGTAAGCGATACCAGCGGCCAGCTACGTTCATCTGGAACTGGTGGGAATATGTGTCTCCACACGTTGTACATGCTTTCTACTTTATACACTTCATCGACATAGCTCCTAGGATCAAGATGGAGATTTTGACAAGCTGCAAGTACATAAGCGCATAGGTAACGAAGTGCATCAAATATCCCACAGTCGCAGGTCCTATTCCTCAAGTGCACACGATACTGCCCGCCAACAATACCTTGGTTTGGCCTGTCAAACTCCGTCACACAAAACCATAGGTTGTTGTGATCGTGACACACTGTGTGCATGGTGTTGGCCCGTGCCTTCCCCTTGTTAATTTCTCACAAGACCTTCGCACTCCATACATGGCCTCCTTGCATCTGGCCTTTATAACTCGCTACTCGCTTCGAAAAAAGTGCCGCTAAACGAAAATATGTCTCTCACACAACCGATGTTATCGACAGATGACGCGTTCCTTTTAGATCAGAATTTATGCACTCTGTCAGGTTTGTGGTCATATGACCATATCGTAGGCCGCTGTCGTATGCTTGCGTCCACTGTTCGAAAGGAATATTACATAAGTAGTTTGTGCATTCTTCGTTATCTGATTGCAAACTCACCAACATCTCTTGAAAACGGTCCTTATTGATCTCGTACCCTACCAATATACGTTGATAGCGAATATTACATACCACTCTTCAATTGAGAATAAATTGAATATTACAAACAAAATTAAATTAATAGATATTACATACCCATATCGGTCACTTGCCATCGCTGACTTTACGTTGATAGCGAATATTACATACCACTCTTCAATTGAGAATAAATTGAATATTACAAACGTACCCATATGACTTTTAGATCGATGTTGCCCGTAGTAGTTGGATGCAACATGACTTAGGAAATATCGATGGTGTGTGCGATGCCACAAGCTTCCCTGACGCTCTATTGTTGCTAGTATTCCTGGGCCCCGATTCGATATAACGCATATATCAGGTTAAAGGCAGACATGCCTCCTTAACCTAGATATGAAGAAATCCCAGTCATCAACTGACTCCCCTGATGTTATTGCGAATGCAATCGGAAGGATTCTCCCACTACCGTCCGTACCATAGCTAGCAATAGTCGATACGTATATTTTCCATACATAAAGGTACCGTCAATTTGTACCAATGGTTTGCAGTATATAAATGCATCCCGGCATTGCTTAAATGTCCAGAAAAGACCCTTGAACACTGCGCATCCACGGAGCAAACGATCGTTGTAGTACGCTAGTTCCGTTTCAAGGTCATTATCTTCGCTGGGACATATCTCTCAAAGACTGACACCACTGCTACACTTCATTATATGAAGCGTCCACAAACCATGCAACTTTTCCAACGCCTTCTGCTTGGCTATCCAAGCCTTCCTGTAAGAGGGCATGTACCCCAATTCGTTACGAATATTGCCAATTAAGGCTGGCACTATAGTCTTGGGATCGGCCTTCACCGTCAGCATTATTAAGTCAGCCAACATGTCTGAATCCATATTCGGATGATCTTGTGTAACACCTGTCAACGAAGTATGTTAAATAATGCAACATTACGTAATATTAGTATTATTCAAAAACATTGAACACATCGTGATACTGTACCGGCAAGATATGTATGTGGACCTTTGTACTTTTTGATCTTCCACAAGCCTGTCCTTTTCCTCAACGAGGCCATGATTTTCTATGAACATGTACCGTCTTGCACTGTACACTTCGCCTCGTACTTATCGAGCTTAGATTTAACCACGTTGTAGTTAACCCCGTTCTTGATGTTGTATTGTTTCAATGTAGCAAGAAAAGCATCCTTGTTGGAAAAACTCGTTACCAACTTCTAATTCACCCGAATCCAACGACGAAGTTGTACGGTCACGCGTCCGGTGTGGTAGTTCAAGAAACTCTAATACATCGTCTTGAGATAGATTGACATTATGCATGTGGGCTGAAGGCGAGTACGCCCTGAATAGCAAATCTTCTTCTTCTTCGTCTAAACCGCCCTCAACATCTTCAGGTACTGTTGGAACAGGCTCTAGTTCAGAAAATAATCCAACTTCTGCACCATCAGGCCCAGGCTTTTGAGGTGGATCCACATCCGACTCATCATCCGATCCACCATAATCTACAACGAACGAGGGCCCCTCGCCTGTAACACCCAAACCCGGCCCATGAGTCCTGACCGGATCTGGTATGTCACTGGGTAAAATATTTTGGGCCAATTTGAAAGTTGGGTGAAAATTCAATTAAATTTGGCTAAGGTATTTAAAACGGGGTTTGAAAACTCAGTTGGGCCTTTTTATAAATACAGTTGGGCTTTATAAACCCTTTTGAAAACATTGATCATGTATCATTTTAAAATCATCAAAGTGATAGTTGACTTAGTTTATTTTTGTTACCCGATGGTAACATCTTTTAAAAACCCGTAGAAATTTATTAAGTTTGAAAAATTATTTTTAACCGGTTACTTATCAATTGAAAATTTCATTTGTAACATAACATAAGAAAAATAAATAAAATAACATCCACAAAATAAATAGCGGCCTTATTACAATCCCAAAATAGAAGACTTAGGAAAATAAATATGATTAACTAAAACAGAGATTTTAAATCCAATGATGGCATGGCCGCCGAGTCCTCTCCGGCTCCATCTCCGCGATCTACTCATCGCAAAATGTTAAGGGAAAGGGTGAGTCACCAAGACTCGGTGTGTAAATCCCTAGGAAAATACAACTCATACGAAATATTAATTAACATGCAAATATGCACCCAACCTAACCATCCATACTCCTTATCTACCCCGTGTGGTCAAAACCACTGATGACTTAGAGTCACAATTTAAATGATGGGGCCAACCCATCGTGTGGTCAAAACCACTGATGACCATAGGTCACAAATAATCAAGTGTGGTCAAAACCACTGGTGGTACCAAACCACTGGGACTTAGTCGCAAATATTCAATCGTTGTGGTCAAAACCACTGATGACCATCGGTCACAAATAAT
This sequence comes from Gossypium rotundifolium, assembly GCA_025506655.1. Classification (NCBI taxonomy): domain Eukaryota; kingdom Viridiplantae; phylum Streptophyta; class Magnoliopsida; order Malvales; family Malvaceae; genus Gossypium; species Gossypium rotundifolium. Next base: position 114,146,683 of record CP106730.1, read on the forward strand.
CTGATGGGGCCAACCCATCTTGTGGTCAAAACCACTGATGACTTAAAGTCACAAAATAATCTGATGGGGCCAACCCATCGTGTGGTCAAAACCATTGGTGACAGTCCATAAATCGTCCCCCTCCTCTCATCAATCCCACCACCACATGCTTATACATCAATTATCAAATTTCATGTCATAGCATTTAATATCATGTGATGGCATGCAAATTATTTAACAAAAAGTCACAAATTAGGGGGCTTACCCGGAATCCATGTTTAATCCCACAAGCATATCATAGGTCACTACCAAAATTCATACACAAGACAATAATATTGCAAGTTTAATAATAAAGTGTGTAAAGAGTTTACACACCTGTTTCTACCGGAATTCCTAGATCCCGAAGATCCGATCTACAACACTAGATTTTTGTCCCTTGAATGGATTTGATTTCCAATCAAATCCCGAAGCCTAACAGTCCCTAAATCCATGGCATACGTTAGTTTGGCATTTAATCATAGACTTTTTAATTGAAAGGCCTTTGGCGAATGTGCTTACCAACTCACCTTGGAAAATAAATCCAAAGCTTCCTCATTTATAGAAAATTGGCAGCACCTCTTAATGTTGTGAGAGGGTTCGGCTACCCTTTAGAAGAGGAAAGAATCGAAAACAAGCACCCTTTTTCCTTAAGGAGAATTGACTAAGAGTGAACAACAATCTGGAAGTTTTTGAACAATTTTGGCTATGGTTTAAGGAGATTTAGGCAAGACCGGAAGAGAGGAAGAAGAGAAGGAGTTTGCTGGAAATTTTCTCTTAAAGAGGGAGTATATTTGGCTTGTAAAGATAAGAGAACTGGAATTTTTGAATGGTTTTGGCTATGAAACAATGGAGATTTCAGAAGATAAATTTGGAGAGAAAAGAAGAATTTTGGTTCAACTTTTGGTACATCTTTCTTTGTACAAAAGCAGATATGTACTGACCCCAAGTTCTCCAATTTTCAGCAAACACTCTCTTAATTTATGATAATTCCCAGCCTTGATTTATCCAAGATAAATCTAATTTTATCATCCTTTTAATTCCTTAATCCCCTCAACAAATAAAACACTAAAAATAAAAGAACCCATGTGCATATCAAACTCTTCCAGCTGACTTTGGGAGTCCAAAATGCAACCAAAGTCCTTCACCCACGTTAGCAGCTGGGAAGAAAAAAAAGAGGGAAAAAAAATAACCATGTTGTCGCTTTGCTTGATTGAACACGAACCCCAAGCGGCCCCCTTAACACGCCCTGAGCCACTCGGCCACATTGACTTTCATGTCAATTAACCACAACATTTATTTTTAAACCCTTCTTACTAAAGCCCAGCACCCCAAAATAAAATAAAAACGCAAACTGCTGCTTTGTTGGCTCGAACCAGTGACCTCAAGCAGCAGCCTCCCCTCCAACGCGCTTTGCCACTTTTCCCCCTCAGACTTTCATGTCATGAGCCCTTACCTTTTAATTATAAGACCTACTTTCTGCCCCTTTCTCTTCTAACGCAAAAAGCCCAATAAAAATGCTCCTCCTGCTACTCGAACTTGTGACCTGCGTTTCTCCCCCTTTTTTCACCTCCAACACGCATGAAACCACTTAGCCAACTAGATCCTTGTGTCAAGTTCCTACTAAAAATTTTCTTAACCCCTATTCCCTAGCTTCCCTCCTTTTAAGTACTTTAATTTAATAATTTTTTTCTTTTTTTTTTAAACCCAAATTCGACCTAAATCAGAGTTATTTCTAGACCCTAAATCATGCTAAATAAAATCATATTTATTTATTTCTAGACCCTCAACATCTTCAGGTACTGTTGGAACAGGCTCTAATTCAGAAAATAATCCAACTTCTGCACCATCAGGCCTAGGCTCTTGAGGTGGATCCACATCCGACTCATCATCGATCCACCATAATCTACAACGAACGAGGGCCCCTCGCCGGTGGATGTCTTGGGGAGTACATTATCCCTCCTTAAACATCTTTCGTAACATTCCCAATCATATGTGGATTGCCAACCACTCAAAGTTGATGACGTTCCCCAATACGTATTTCTATCATCGGACGTCGAAGGAAGGATATGCATGTCCCATCCACCAACTAAGTGTCGTGCGGGGGTTATATTTTCCACACTACCACCAAACATGGGCACTTCCGTATTCTGCCTCCCATTAACAGAGTGTCAGCTTGGGGTTGTGTATTCCCCCCGAACAGAAGTAGATGTTGAGGTCGAAGGAAGATCACTTGGTGATGAAAATTGTATATATACCTCAAGATAGGGTGATCCACTGGCAAGATGAGTTTCCACCATTGCCTCAAAACTCCGAGGACCTTTGATGTCGAATGATTCATATCTCACCGGATCAACCGAAGCGCAAAATCTATACTTAATAGACTGAACTTTCATTGGCGTTGTTTCGAAGATTTTGCGCCTAATTCTTTTGCGAAATTCTAACAAATCTATGTTCCGATTAAAACCCAGTCGCGCTGTGTTCTCTGATAAAAAAAAAACACCATTTTCGATGTCACAAACCTCACCATCGTAGTAAATAACAGCATTAATATGTTCACTTATTTTCAGTTTCTATTTTTCTTTTGCCTCAATTTCTGTTATGCAACCTGAGAATGAAATTTGGCTGATTTATAGTCTAAGGATTGTCACAGACTACTGTAGCAAAAGAGCATCCACGTGGGAGCTCTTTTCAGTACCCCTGTTGACAGTGCATCCTGCTTAAAGCGTTTTGGGCACTGTTTGTTCAGAAACGTCTTCTCAAAATTATTTTACTGGAGACTACTGTAGCAAAAGAGCATCAAAGTAGAAGCTCTTTTCAGTACCCCTGCTGACAGTGCATCCTGCTTGAAGCGTTTTGGTCACTGTTTGTTCAAACACATCTTCTCAAAATTATTTTACAGGAGACTACTCTAGCAAAAGAGCGTCCACGTGGGAGCTCTTTTCAGTACCCCTGCTGACAGTGCATACTGCTTGAAGCGTTTTGGGCACTGTTTATTCAGAAACGTCTTCTCAAAATTATTTTACCGGAGACTACTATAGCAAAAGAGGTCCACGGTGAGCTCTTTTCAGTACCCATGCTGACAGTGCATCCTGCTTGAAGCGTTTTGGCCTTGTTTGTTGTAAACGTATTCTAAAAATTATTTTACGGAGACTCATCAGAGTAAAAAAAGCGCCCACGTGGGAGCTCTTTTGATACCCTAACGATAGTGCATCCTGCTTGAAGCGTTTTGGCCTTGTTTGTTCGAACGTCTTCTCAAAATTATTTTGCAGATACAAGCGTAAAAAAAATTCAAATAATTTTTTTGCTAATATATTTTGCCCAAAGCCCTAAATATATTTTTACTAAAGCCTAATTAACCCTAATTAAATTTTCCCTAAAAATCCTAAATCTAACTACCCTAAAAAATCATAAACCCTAGCCCAGAAACCTTAAAATTCCATACCCTAACACTAAAAACAGCTGGAAAGGCAACACGGGAAAGAGGGTAAGCGGCATGCAGGGATGCGCTTTTGTTACATCGACAAAGCGCCCACGTCGAGCGCTTTCATCGATGTAGACAAAGCAGCGCCCTGCTGCGCTCTTTTTTTTCCCTACAAAACGCACTGACGTAGACGCGTTTTGTGGGAAAATAGCTATTTTCCGTAAATTTTTAAAAAACCGACTATTTTTCGTAAATTTTATTTATTTTTAATATATTTAAGTATTTTACACAAAATCTAATTTATATATAATGTGTAATCCATATCATGAATTATTTATTTGTCTATATCTAATTTGGAGTTTTATCAATTTGGCCCCACAAAAAAAGAGTTTCGTGAAGAAATTGACAACCTGTGGCACGACTTATTTATCTCAGATCTTCTGTCGCCCCCGTTACCACGCTTCACCGCATAAAACCTTCCTCACTATATGATTTTTCTACCCACTAGTTTTTCTAATGCCACGCGCTGATTTGCTTTACATTCTTTTATATTTTTTAAATTATATAATTATTTTAATTTTATACTACTTTAATAAAAATATTTTTTATTTTTTGAATTATTGTCGTATGACATACAACTGATCTATAGTCCATACGAATTTGGAAAAATTTTGAATTGATAACAATACGCTCATAAAATTATTATAGAGAACTCTGTACTACAATTGTATTATATTTTATTTTATTTATTCAAAAATAATATAAATGGATAAAATTTTTAATATAAAAGATCGATCTTCTCTTTAATCTAATGTACATGGATTAATTTATCTATTTTTAAGTAGATGTGACAAATACAATATGACTTTTAATACAAGAACCTCCATGGTTCTTTTCTGAATACTCTTTCTTTTCATCATATTACTAAATTAATTTTAAAAATAATTTTAATTTAATTTAGAATTATTAATTAAAATAGTTGTGCTAATCTTAAAGTAGAGTTATTATTTGAATAGAACTCTAAGTATAAGATATAGAAAAGAAATTTGTGATAACTATAAGTATAATTTAATTTACAATTATTAGTTAAAAATTGACGTAAAAAAAGTGTTTATTGTATTTTTAAATTTTGTTAATTTTATTAATGTCAAACACAGTTATTATTTGAATAAAACTCTAAGCATCTTAATTATCATTTAATTAATATTAGAGTTATATACTAATTAAAATTTTAGGTTAGCTTTATAAATAGCATTCAATAATTAGACATATTCAATCAAGTAGCATCTAAGAAAAATACAAATAAAAAATGGGACATTTTCAACATTAATAAGTTAAAATTATATAAAAATGGAGAATTAAAGGAATGGTTCTTTGAGGAGGCAATAATAAATCATATTCGAATAATAACGACATTACAGAGTGATCGAAGATTGTTTCAATTGATATTTAGGTATTATAATATTATTGTAATAGGCCCAATTCGTCCGGGCCCAAAATAAAATAATAAAGTCCAAAACTGTATTGACCCAAAATTCGTGGGCACTGAAAAAGTGTGTTATGGGGCATTCATCTTAGTAAATCGAGTTAGTAAATAATTATTAGGAGTAATTATGAGTTTAATAGTGTGTTCAATTAGATTTTTTTTATTTAGTGAATTTAGCTTAATTTAAAGTAATTAAGAAAAATGATCAAATTGAAAAAGAGTGATAGTCTAATTATAGATTAAAAGAAAGTAAAAGGGCTAAAATGGAATTAAGCCATTTATATGAAATGAGGTGACATATATGCATTAAAATCTAAGATTTTATTTAAGTTATATATAAACATTATATATATATATATATATATATATATATTATTAATTATTATAATTATTAATATTATTATTTTTATTATTATTATTATTATTATTATTATTAAATAAAGTAAATAGTAGACAATTGTATGGTAATAAAATATACGTGTAAAAATTATATTTGTACATTTGTAAACTAAACACCTATATTACTTATAATTTAAGTATGAAGATATTTTATAGTTATTAATTGTATTAATTATATTATGAGATTTTATATAATAAATAAAATTAATGACATGATAAGTGTATAATGATGATAAGGTACAAATGTAATAATATTTATGTGTACAACTGTAATAAATGTAAATGATATTAAAATAGATATTTACTAATTATTATTATTAAGTTAAAGATATTTATTAAATTGAATAATTAAACTATGAGACTTTTATTTGATAAACAAATTAAATAATGACAATTGTAATAAAATTATTGGTACAAATGTAGAAATATAGGTGTGACCAAATGTAAAATGAATATTGTTATTAAAATAGATATTTATTATAATCATTATATTATGTTAATAAAGTAAATAAAATATAAAAAGAAACAAAAACAAAGAAGAGAAACAGAATTGAAACGAGAAGCAGGGGAGAAAAAGAGAAAGAAAAAGGGAAAGAAAAAAAAAAGAGAAAACTAGGAATTTGAAGCTTGAAACTTTAATTGGTAGGTTTAATTAAGTCATTTTCTTATAAATTTGATGTTTTAGGAATCCTAAAGAGAAATACTCTTGGATTTAAGTTAAAATTTTGAAAGTTAATAGATTTTTAGTAGGGTTTATGTTGAATAAATGATGGAATTAGGGGTTTATTTGATAGAAATTTTGATTGGAATTGAATAAAGGATTGAATTGTAAACTAAGCTATAAGTTTTGAGTTTTAGAGATTAAATTGAAATAAATTCGAAAATGTGAAAATATGATAAAAATTAGATAGTTAAATGCGAGTTTGGCAAGAAATTGAGTAGCAAAAAGGTATGAATTGAGTAAGAAAAATATATAGGTTTAGTTAGGATTAAATTGGAATTAAAGTAAAAGTTAGATAAGAATTTCAACAATTAAATTGTATTGTGTTAATGATTGTGAAATTATTTTAATTGTTCGTAGCTAATATCGAGCCTGAATTAGCGGCCCAAAAAGGAAAAGAAAAGATCGTCGAGGATTAAATCCGAAGAGAATCCTGGTTTGTATCACTATAATTCAAACTTTATCATTATTATGTGTTTAATTTACTAATTATGTGTGGTAAGTATTTTAAGGTAAGTGTTTAGTAAAATGATAAATGTTATGGGCCAATTCTGCCCGGAGCCCAAACCAAAAACAATCCAGATTACAAAAGGCCCAATATGGCGCGAATGAATAAACCCAAACCCACTTAACCAACAACCCATAAACCAAATTGAGCTACCCTAGCCCACATCCATTACAAACCCAATTCAGAAGCCCAATACTCAATAAACCAACACCTAAAGACTAAACCCAAAACAAAGAGAAAAACCCTAGTTTTTCCCCTAACCCAAGTGGTGCCGCTCTAGTTGTTGCCATTTTGACCCACCGTCACTGCCACGCCTGCAACATCGCCCATGTCACGTCCACCGCCCTCAAGTGGCCTGCAACAAGGAAAATTATATATAAAACATGTAAAATGGCTATAAAAGCCAAAAAAACCATTGTAACATTCAGTCAATTTTTTTTTATCAATACAAGAAACAATTTTTATTTTTATTTTTCAAAATACCAGCATTCAGATTTTTAAACATTACCAAATCAAGAGTAATAGACATCTAAAACAAAAAAGAACAACAAAATCAGATCAGCAAGGAGGTGATTGCATCCTTTTATTTTTTTAGTTTCTGAATCTCTTCCTCCTTTTCTTTTTTACTTTTCTACATATAAACATACACATATACATATATACATATATATTGTTAGAATTTTTTTAAACTTTTACCTTTTTGGTCCTCCAGCCGCCGCGCACGGCAGCTCCGGCCACGAACGGCGGTGGTCCGGCGATCGGTCGATGATCGGAACTTGGTCGGACTTGGCAAGGGGAGAGGGTTTTTGGGAGGAAATTTGTTTTTTTTTTTTTTTTTTTAGAATAGAGCTACAAATGAATTTTTTTCTCAAATTTTTACTTATATAGCCCTTCAAAACGACGTCGTTTTGGGCTTGCTTACACACCAAAGCGACGTCGTTTTGGTCTAACTCACAATACGGACCGGCCGCTCCTAGGATCAGCGTGTTTTTCATCGGAGGGGCTAATTGCACTTTTAGCCCCTCCGCCGTTTTATGATTTTGCAATCAAGTTTTCATTCTTTTAATTTTACCCCAAACTTTTGTTTGGATTTCAATTGGGTCCTCCTTGATGCTGCGCATTTTGAAGGAAGGGGTTATTGTCCATTTTAGTCCCTCCACTTCTTTCATGCATTACAATTTCGTCCTTCCCCTTTCTTTTTATTTCAAATTTGCCTCGGATATCTTGTTTTGAATTCAATTTAGTCCCTTTTTTGTTATTTTCACTATTTTATTATTAATTTAACTAACTTCCTTATTATTATTATTATTATTATTATTATTATTATTATTATTGTCTAATATCTCTATTGTTTTATTTATTTGCTCATTTTTTATTCAAATGTACATTAGTCGTTTACTTATAGCTCTTTTTAGTTCGTTTCATTTTGTTTATCTTGTCTTTATATTTTCACTTATATCACTTTTATTTTATTATTGCATTCATTTCGGTTATCTATATTAACACCATAATTTATTTTTCATTACCAATTCGTGTTACATTTTACTCGATACAATAAAGACGTTGTTTCAAAAATCGATATTCCGTATTTGGAAATTTAAGAAAATCATGCCGTAACTTACTGGGTTTCGATTTTTTTCATTTAACCCGAATAACGAGATATCCTTTTAAAATCGCAATATGAGTTTTGAAATAAAAGCTTATTCTCAAGAATTCGAGATGTTGTGTCCTAACGTATTGGATGTGACGTTTCGTTAACTCAAGATAAGATTTTCTAAATCAAGGTAATATTCTGTATTTAGAAATTCGATAAATCGTGCCCTAACATATTGGGTTTCGATTTTTCTCGTTTACTCTAAGTAACCGAATATCCTATTGAAATTTAAATACATGAATTTTAATAAAATAAAAGGCAAGCTCGTTCTCAAAGGTTCAAGATGTCGTGTCCTAACTTACTGGATATGACATTTTATTACTTCGAGACGAGAGGATCCTCAACATTTGTTTCAATTCATTCAAGTGTTTTTTAAACAAAAAGAGGGACCGTGTTTTAAATTAAATTCTTTTAAGTTTTCAAATTTTTTACGCTAAGACACTAATTAATCAACTAGGTACCAATTTTGGGCGTATCGAAGGTGCTAACCCTTCCTCGTGCGTAACCGACTCCCGAACCTATCTTTCTGATTTTTATAGACCAAAATCATTGTTTTGATAAATCAAACTATTTAAAACAACCACTTTTCGAGGTGACCCGATCACACCCCAGCAAAAAGGATTGGTGGCGACTCCCATTTTTTATTTTCATTTTCACACCACAAAGTCGACATGGTTTTTAAAAAAAAAACGGTTTCAACAGCTTGGCGACTCCACTGGGGACTTCAAATAAGAAAGTCAAGCCACAAGTTGATTACTTTTTGTCTAAAATTGAAAACTTGTTTTAAATATACTATCCTTTCGTTACATGTCATTCATCTTTATTACGACTTTTATCATTTTGGTTCGCTTTTCTGGTTTGATTTCTTGATATGTATCTGCACATTGTATTACATGATCGCTCGATTATACCCTTTTAAGTGGGAGTGAGAAACTATTCCTTCGTGAGGTCTTCACCTCCGTGCAGGATAGTGGATCGCTTTCGGGATACATCCGTACCTATGTCTTCATTTCATCTCCGTGCAGCCATAGGGAAATGTATTCCCCTGAACTGAACTCGGTCCATATGAGCCTATAATGGGTGAGGATCGAGGAATCTACTGGTTTAGGTACCTTTTCTTTAGAACCTAATCTCATATAGCGAGCCTTAAGAGCCCACCCTAGGTAGAACCACTCCAAACCCCTAGAGGTCACCCGAATAGGTGCTCTATTTATTTCTTTCTTGCTTAATTTTGTTTTGTACTGACATATTTTCTTTTGTTCTGGTTATGATTGCATTGGATTTGCATCATAGAAAAGAGGTGTTGATTCACGTTCAGTTGCTAAAGAGAGAGCTTGTCATAAGAAAATAGATTTCTTGATAAAGTGGAGGATAATGCGACCTTCTGAGTATGGTCTGAGTAAACACGACGAAAGAAGGGTGATGGTCTGATGGAGGAGTATGTGGCTCTGCTTCGTTACCCGAGGATTCAAGCCAACAAAGATTATCCGAGAGCCATTAATGTCTCGATTTCCTTAAAGAAGCTAACAAGCATCACGGGGATGAGTGAGCCATAGGTCGCAGTCCATATCAATAAAAAAGGAGCTAGTAAAGGCATCCATTAGAAAATTTACGAGATTGGATCTTAGCACACCCAGGTTTGAAGAAAAGGGTCAATGTCTTCGCTTTGAGCATTTACAGGCTGAATGATTTCCTTAAAGCACTAGGGCACATAGACGAGGTAGTTTCAGATTTGTTTAATAGACTTGACAAGAGGGTCACGCCCATCCTTGTAATTTTGGCCGAAACATTTCGATCTTTGAATACATGCCGAGGAGCAGGTGAAGGAAGATTCATTTGGATGTGCGCAACTCTTGTTGGTGTGGTTCCATAGCTATTTTTAGAGATTGAAAAGGGTTTATTATCAAGTATTCTCTGAGAACTACTATCCATTGAAAGAATTAGTTGCTCAAATACAAGAGGTGGCCAATCATTGGCAAACCATATCAGTTCAAGCTGACGTGCTAAGTTTGAAGTGAATCAGAATTAGATTAGGGTTAGGAGTTAACCTGGCTTCTATTGAAGGTTAAGGCTTCGAGCATCAGGGCAAAGCTGTATATGTAATCTGTTTTATGTAAAGAAATTTGTTTTCTAGAAAAGTTCTTCCAACAAAATTAAATCAGAGTCAATGCTTATTTTTGCATTCATCACATGCATTTGCATTGCATTGCATTGCATCATGTGCATTAAATTTCACAAAGAGACCCTGATTAAAACAAAATTATTTCAGTTAATTTGGAAACTGGCAAAAGCCAACCAATCAAACATCGTTATAGTACTCACGCCAAATCTAGAGTAATGGATCAAAGATTAGAAAGGTTAGAACAAATGCAAAAAGAAATGCAAGACCAGTTGCAAGCACTGTAACACCCCTAACCTATTCCCGTCGCCGGAGTAAGGTTACGAGGCATACTCACCCCAAACACAACATATAAACTATCATTTAATTAATTAAAACATAGTAAATATCATCATGTAATCACACGACATTTACAAATATTTTTTTTCAATGATATGCAAATATTTACTTAAACAAAAATTATATGCAGCATTACTGTTTACTAGTTATATCCACACACGCGATTTATATAACTAATTCAATTGGAATCATTATCAAACATTCACGAAAAGTCATACATACTAATTCATATACCGGCACCATGTAACATCCTAAATTTTTGGGCCTATGCGTTTAATGAGTGAATATGTGGAATGAGTTAATTTAAGTGTTAGGGGTCCAAATTGGGCTCAGGCTTAGGCGGAGGCCTTGATTAAAATTATCTGTTTGGGCATTATAGGATTTAAAAGGTAGTATCTATGTTTAAAATACCAAAGTGGGCTTGTGGCCCAATCTTAGAAGGTGACGCCACACAAGGGAGTAAGGGGCCCAAATTTAAGTTTCATGGAGCCCAATTCTTTTAATTTAAGTTAGCTAAATTTTGGGCATTAGGATTAGGTGGAGTGGATGGCAACAAGGCTAAAATTTAGGGGTTTTAATGTTTAAAATATGTGGATAATATACTGATAAAGGAGGGAGGAGTTAGAGATAATTAAGTCTCTTTTAGATGAGCTAGTAGATTAAGATAAAGGAGAAAAGTTAGGAATTTATCTACAAAGAGAGTGATGGCCAAGAATCCATCCTTGAGAGGAGTAAAGAAACCACTACTACATGGCAAAGGGTTTGAATTTCCTATAAATAGAGGGGTTAGCTCCTTGTTTATGACATTAAATCCTCTCCCTTTTGTGCCGAAATTCCCTAGCTTCTTTTCTCCAATATTCTTCTCTTCAATTTCTTCAAAAGCCGAAACCTTTTCTCCATTCTTTTTCCCCTTGAGCCAATTTCTCTAAAAAAAAAGCCAAAATCTCCATAGTTTTTCTTTATTCATCCTATTTGTAAGTTTTATTCTTCCGGCATTTAAATCTATTTCTCTGGCATAGCAGAATCTTCAAGCCTTTCTTTGTTTTCTTTTCACTTTCCTTTTAAGCCGAAACCACATCAGTTCATCTTTTTCGGGATTTTTCATAAAAGCCAAAATCGTGAGATTTAGTCTCCTGAAGTTGCCGAATCTTCTTTAATGGAGTCTGCTTGTGCCAAAATCTAAAGGAAACAATAGGTAAGTATTGATTTTGGGATTTCATTGTTCTTTCAGCTTTTCAAAGTCCTTAACTGAATGGCTATTAGAAACTAATATCTTATTTCACACTTCTTTTCGGCATTCTGGGATTTGAAGAAGGAGGCCAATCGCATAGATCTCTAAGTTATAGAACCGTGTTACTTTCGAGATTTCAAGGTAAGAGGATTTGTTTATTTATATATATAAAATCGGGTAGAATATTAACCATGGCCGAATATAGGAGAGGGCATATTTTCACAGTTTTTCGGCTTTTAAGAAAAGTTATAGATTGAGGATAATAGATCCAGATAGCAAGGACATCGACTAAGAATATTGGATTTCGCGATATCAGGTGTGTAATACCTCCCCACCATCTAGATCTGCCAATTATTGTATGTTCATGTGTTTTTTTTATGTTTTGATAAATGCCAAAATCTCGATTTATTGATGCAAGCCAAGGAGGAAAAAGCGAATCCCGGGTTAGTAAATAATCATTTAAATGTTATAAGTAAAATGCTTGTATGTGATTACATGGGTTGGGTTGATGAAAGGAGGAAGTTATCGTTACATGTGTAGCGGCTAATGCCGTGAAGCTATTATCTGAACTTTGGCCATTAAATGTTATATGGGCTTGGCCATTATATGTTATAAGGGCTTGACCATCATATATGAATGAACAGACATGACCGCCATCATGGTGTGTAGTGGTGTGGGTCGATTGTAGAAATCCCCAATGGTGTGAGCGGTTGGTGCGGGGTGTGTAGCGGATGGAAACCTAGGCAAGCAGGTTGGGCCTTGCATATTAATTGCTATTAATTTTTATTATGATTATTACTTTGTTTATTTTGTTTAATGGGCTTAAGGCCCAAAATCTAGTGGTGCATGAGGGTTGCACATTGAGTCTCATGACTCACCCTTTAATTAACATTTGGTGATACCTAGTGATTCGGACCATTTGGAAAGGAGCATAAGGTGGCCATGCGAGAAGAATATGTAGATTTGGCAAAAGAGACTCAAGTTTTATTTTATATTTTAATTAATGGACTTCAAACCTCGTTGTAATAAGGCCATGGGCTATTATGTTTTATTATGGGCTTCTATTACTTTAAGTCGTTTAAGCTTTTTATTTTAATTAAAAGGCATGTATTTAAGTTTGGATTTTACTTTACTTAAGCATATTCTATATAAAACATATTTGGGCTTTTCCGAAAATGCGACATGTTTCGATAAAATTTTTCTTGGTGACATACCAGATCCGGTTGTAGTGTGTGGGCTGGGTGTGGGGTGTTACAAATTGGTATCAGAGCCCGATTCAAAACTCGATTCTAGGGGTTTTTGGGCTCAAAATGTTTTCTAAAGATGGGCTTTTGAAATATACATGTTTTTAAATAATAACAGGTTTGTTAGCTCAACATGGCACCTGCGTCTCCGGCCCAAGTCCGCCAGGTAAGTATTCTGAACTCCTTGTGTGATATATATATGTATGTGGGCTTAATGGGCTTTATGTGATGTAGACTAAGTTAGAATTAGAACTTGATGGACTCTAGGCTTAGACAAACAAATTCTTAAAATCCATAAGACTTAACTTCATTAAACAAAACTTGTAAACAAGTCACAAGACTAAAGTGTGGTAAATATGCGTCTAGGAGTAGATCCGGAAGAGCTTGGTATTTAAGTAGTCCGAGTAACTCACCTCCTCTTCGCAGGAATCTCACCTGGTGTATAGTGATTGTTCACTTTAGCCATGACAGGGTGTGGCAATAGGCATATGCATGTCTAGGAGTGGATTCAGGAAAGCTTGGTACTTAGCAGTCTAGTGACTCACATCCTTTCCACTAGAATCCTACAGTGCGTAGTGACTATTCACCCTAGTTCTGATCACGTGTTGTGAGGCGAACTACAATTAAAACCGAAAGGGACCAAACCACTGTTTTTCACAAAAAAATTTAAAATATCCTACTTTGAAAATAATACCTATGATTTGCGAATATACCCGATTTACAAAGTCAACAGAATCTTTCCTTAGGAAACAAAAACAACAACAACAAAAAAATATTCTTGAATTAAAAAATTACCAAATTACCCTTAAGTTGTAAATGACCAAAATACCCCTGATTGGCAAAATTACTGAAACACCCCCAGATTTCATAAATTACTAAAATAACCCCAAATTTGTAAAAATTACTAAAATACCCTTAGATTTGCAAATTTATCAAAATACCCCTGAGTTGGAAAATTACCAAAATACCCTTATTTCGCCAAATCACCCGGAACCATATTTTGGAAAATTACGAAAATACCCCTGTAGGTAAAATTACGAAAATACCCCTAGGTAGTGAAACGAGAAAATACCCCTAGGTGGTGAATGTAAGTTTATAAAGGTGTTTTTATGATTGATGTGTCTTTGAATGTTGGTGAAGGTGAACTCTAGGACTAGGAAGTATCGACTTGAGAACTAAACCGTAGATAGAATTGAATTGAAAGAACTACTATCGAAATGATTTTACATAAGATTGTTTACGGTTAATAAGTGGGAAGAATTAATTATTCATAAAATTCTTAATCGGATAAGCGTCGATTGAAAGAATGAGTACAAGGGGACGAAGGCGCTCAGGATCACGAATAATGGTGCGTACCTACCATAGTATACTAAGTGTTTATTTTGGCTTTAGAATTAGAGTCTTGCAATGAAAGCAAAGTGGTGAGACTCGGGTAGAATGATTACTAGTTAGTTGGAAATTTCGAGGACGAAATTTCTTTAAGGAAGGTAGAAGCGTAACATCCTAAATTTTTGGGGCTATGCGTTTAATGGGTGAATATGTGGAATGAGTTAATTTAAGTGTTAGGGGTCCAAATTTGGCTCAAGCTTAGGTGGAGGCCTTGATTAAAATTATCTGTTTGGGCATTATAGGGTTTAAAAGGTAGTATCTATGTTTAAAATACCAAAGTGGGCTTGTGGCCCAATCTTAGGAGGTGACGCAAAACAAGGGAGTAAGGGGCCCAAATTTAAGTTTCATGGAGCCCAATTCTTTTAATTTAAGTTAGCTGAATTTTGGGCATTAGGATTAGGTGGAGTGGATGGCAACAAGGCTAAAATTTAGGGGTTTTAATGTTTAAAATATGTGGATAATATGCTGATAAAGGAGGGAGGAGTTAGAGATAATTAAGTCTCTTTTAGATGAGCTAGTAGATTAAGATAAAGGAGAAAAGTTAGGAATTTATCTACAAAGAGAGTGATGGCCAAGAATCCATCACTGAGAGGAGTAAAGAAACCAACTACTACATGGCAAAAGGTTGTCGAATTTCCTATAAATAGAGGGGGTTAGCTCCTTGTTTCTAACATTAAATCCTCTCCCTTTTGTGCCAAAATTCCCTAGCTTCTTTTCTCCAATATTCTTCTCTTCAATTTCTTCAAAAGCCGAAACCTTTTCTCCATTCTTTTTCCCCTTGAGCTGATTTCTCTAAAAAAAAGCCGAAATCTCCATAGTTTTTCTTTATTCATCCTATTTGTAAGTTTTATTCTTCCGGCATTTAAATCTATTTCTCTGGCATAGCTGAATATTCAAGCCTTTCTTTGTTTTCTTTTCACTTTCCTTTTAAGCCGAAACCACATCATTTCATCTTTTTCGGGATTTTTCATAAAAGCCGAAATCGTGAGATTTAGTCTCCTGAAGTTGCCGAATCTTCTTTAATGGAGTCTGCTTGTGCCAAAATCTAAAGGAAACAATAGGTAAGTATTGATTTCGGGATTTCATTGTTCTTTTGAATTTTCAAAGTCCTTAGCCGAATGGCTATTAGAAACTAATATCTTATTTCACACTTCTTTTGGCATTAAGGTTTGAAGAAGGAGGCCAATCGCATAGATCTCTAAGTTATAGAATCGTGTTACTTTCGGGATTTCAAGGTAAGAGGATTTGTTTATTTATATGTATAAAATCGGGTAGAATACTAACCATGGCCAAATATAGGAGAGGGCATATTTTCACAGTTTTTCGGCTTTTAAGAAAAGTTATAGATTGAGGATAATAGATCCAGATAGCAAGGACATCGACTAAGAATATTGGATTTCTCAATATCAGGTGTGTAATACCTCCCTATCATCTAGATCTGCTTATTATTGTATGTTCATGTGTTTTTTTTATGTTTTGATAAATGCTGAAATCTCGATTTATTGATGCAAGACCAAGGAGGGAAAAACGGATCCCCAGGTTAGTAAATAATCTGTTTAAATGTTATAAGTAAAATGCTTGTATGTGACTGCATGGGTTAGGTTGATGAAAGGAGGAAGTTATACGTTACATGTGTAGTATCTAATGCCGTGAACTGTTATCTGGCCGGGCATTAAATGTTATCTGAGCTTGGCCATTATATGTTATAAGGGCTTGACCATCATATGTGAATGAGCGACATACCGCCATCATGGTGTGTAGTGGTGTGGGTCGATTGTAGAAATCCCCAATGGTGTGAGCGGTTGGTGCAGGGGTGTGTAGCGGATGGAAACCTAGGCAAGCAGGTTGGGCCTTGCATATTAATTGCTATTAATTTTATTATGATTATTACTTTGTTTATTTTGTTTAATGGGCTTAAGGCCCAAACTCTAGTGGTGCATGAGGGTTGCACTGCTGAGTCTCATGACTCACCCTTTAATTAACATTTCGGTGATACCTAGTGATTCTGATAGGGCTAGAGAGGGCGCAAGGTGGCCATGCGAGAAGAATATGTAGATTTGGCAAAAGAGACTCAAGTTTTATTTTATATTTTAATTAATGGACTTTAAACCTCGTTGTAATAAGGCCATGGGCTATTATGTTTTATTATGGGCTTCTATTACTTCAAAGATCTATACAATATTCAAACAAATAGACATATGGAAAGCTATTATAGCTTAGTAAGATATAAGCAATTGATAATATGTACAACCAAGCATTTTATTATTTTTTTTTTGTTTCAACTTAATTATCAAATAAGCTGTAACATCAGTATGCATAATGGGTTACCATTCATCCATATCATACTCATTAAATTTCTAGAAACTGAATATTCACATACTCCGTATCCATATCGAAATGGCTTACCTAATTTGCACCAAGATAATAAACTATCATGCATTGCATACATACCTGACACTTTCGATTACCTCTACTAAGTGTTCCCGTCCTTGAGAAAATCTGATAACCCGCACACATAGTGCATCTCACGTAACGTATCGTACACTTAGTGCTGTTACTTGTAAAATGGCACACTTGATGCCATTTATTAGTAATGTATCGCACACTTAGTGCGATTACATAATTTCCGCAAACACAGTGCCATTCGACAGATTTCGCACACACATTGCTTGGTGAATAAATTCGCAGACATAGTGCATCTCACGTAACGTATCCCACACTTAGTGCCGTTACAAAATTTTTGCACACACAGTGCCATTCGACTGATTTTGCACACACATTCTCGGTGAATAAATTCGCACACATAGTGCACTTTTTATCTGATTTCCTCCTCTTGCACATAACATATATATACATTCACATTTTGTACATATAACATACTTATATACATATATTCTAGACAAAATTTTCTTCCCATAACTTACTTTCACAATCGGCCACACTCTTATGTACACATAATTAAATATTCGATCATTACCATTCCCTATTTCAAGGTCCACATTTAAACCTCTACTAAATTCATAAGCATTTATTCAACTCAAGTATGTCAATTCCATGCTTAATTCAATACACATTCTGCTGGTACATATATTTAATCCAATACTATGTCACATTCGGCAAAATATATATCATTATACTTATTTCAATTAATCAAGAGATTTATATATATAAATACATGTACATGATAATATCACCTTCGACTAACACATTTAAAATTTCCATATCCCATTCGGCAATTGAGAATTTAATTTCTAAAATTCAATTGAAAACGCACAATTCATTATGATAACTATTTGTTTAAATTCAATTTCTTATAAACTTACCTCGGAAGTCGACAATTTAAGCTTCCCGGCTACTCGTTTAATTTGGCCTTTCCCCGATCCAATTCCTTTCCGCTTTGTTCTTAATCTAAATAGTTACAAATTAAACCCATTCAAATACATTTCTATTCAATTTAATCCACAATACATAATTATACAAATTGCCATTTTTACCCCCAATATTTACGTTGTTTACAATTTAGTCCATATAGCCCAAAACACAAAATATCAAAAATTTAACCATCTCCAACAAGGGCCGAATATTCATTACTCTTCTATCAACTCATTTCTTCCATTTATTTTGCTATTTAATCCATTCAAAAATTTTCTTTTTACAAAATCATCCTGATACCAAAATCCATCAAAAATTCTAAAGAAAATCTTATTAATCTAGCTTAATTATAACATGTACTACCATTAATCACAAACCACCCAATTTCTTATCCATGACCACATTCGAAATATACAACCAAAACAAAAATTTGAATATGGGCTAGTTAATATACATGACAACAACCTCAACAATGTTAAAATTAACAAAAACTAAGTTTAATTTATTTGAACATGCAAGTGCCGAAAATGGAGAGAGCTTAAATCCCTTCTTTTCTCTTTTATTTTCGGTATCAAGTGATGAAGATGATGGTGTTTTCTCTTTTTATTTTCTTTTTGTTTTACTTATTTAATGATATCATAATATTATAGTATTATTTCATTCCACCATCATCATATATAATAATTTAAACACCTCCCACTATCTATTTCAAGCCAAAGCCGTCCATCTCTTCTCCAACAAGGGAAAAATTTACAATTTAAATCCCCATGATAAAAGAAAACAATTCAATTCAATCACCCTATTTAATAATTAGCTACTTTACCACTTATGCAATTTAATCCCTCACCTCAAATTAAGCATCCAATCAAACAAATTAACCTACCATATTTTAGGACATACTTAAACACACATCATAGACATCGATTTAACTATAAAAATATCTATCTAACCCGAATTCGTGGTCCCCAAAACCACCGTTCTGATTAGGGTCGTAATTGGGCTGTTACAAGCGCAATTACAAGAGCAGTTAGCGAAGGTGCAATAGGAGATGATGAATCAAATCTTGGAATCCCAAAGAAGCATGGTGAATCAATTAGTGCAGTAGCTAGCCGGAGAACGAGAGAAGGGAAAAGGCACTGCAGTCAACTCAGGGGATGATAATGAGGACCCCACTTACCCCCCGAGTTTTACCCTAATAAACGTTCAGACCCAACCAGACGCGTATCCTGATAAACCGTAAAAGTAACATATTTTAATCCCACATTTAGTATGCTTTTGGATGAATTTATCCTCGATTTATGTAAAAAGGTGCTCTTAATCCTTTCTTTTCATGTCTTATACTCAGGAGAACACCTAAGGATAAAAAGAACGTAAAACAGGCTTAAAACAGACCAAATTGGGCCAACCCAAGAAGTCGACACGGCCTGGGCTTTATTCCACACGGCCGTGCCTTGCTAAACCAAGAACACGGTCTGTCACCAATTTACACGGTCGTGTCTCATCGACAAAAAGCCTAACACGGCGTATCCTCGATTTGCATGGCTGTGCCCTAATCGAAAGACCCAAAGCACGGCCTGTCCCTCGACTTGTACGGGTGTGCCACGGCCGTGCCTAAATTAACAGAATAGAGACACAGGCTGAGCCTCAATTTACACGGGCGTGTCTTAGCCGTGCCTCTATCGCAGGAAAGAGCAATTTCACTCGGAATAGGATGCTTGGAGCCTAAGAAACGCAATCCTAAGTCTACTCAAATACCTAGGACGAATTGTACCTAAATTATGAGTACTTAAGAGACAAGTAAAACATCCCAAAAGTCTATAAAAACACCCCAAGGCGGCTATTCAAGGGGTCGATGATTGAGTAGAGTTTTCTACCAAGCTTTCTTGTTCAGGGATTGTCTCGAAGATAGCCAATTGATCCATCTCGAAGAGTTGGAGTTCTACTCAAGACGGAAGATCTCCTCTTCAATTCCTTCAGGGGGTTTTAGGGATTCCTTATGTTTTGTTTTATCTTTTCTCTTGAGATGTTTTCTTGTTTAGTTATGAACTAAACCCTCGAGATACTGAAGGGATGAAACCTATGATGGATTTTGTTATTTAATTCTTTGGTTTATATGATAAATACTTAGTTTATTCTTAATTATGTTGCTTAAATTTATCTGATGTGCTTAGGTGGAGGAGTAATAGACCCTGCCTAAGAGAAGATCTAGCATAATTAAGTGGAGTTGATTGGGCGCCTGGAGATAGGGTTATGAGATTTTGCCGGATTAGGGTGAAACCTAATATGGGAGTCCATTGATCGATTTATTGTTTCCTTAGGGGGTTATTATAAGAGAATGAAAGATCCACTAATTAACCTAAGGTTAGACGTTATTCGCTTCGAGAGAAGGTTTAATATAGGTTAGGGAGTCTCACGGATCAAGCTAAGTAAAGAAATCATATGAATTGAAAAGGTAGATAATAAGTGAAGTCATAGGTGGATTCTTTCCGAAGGTACTGTCTTTATCAATTGAGTTTTCTTCAAAGTCTTTTCCCAAATTTTCTTTTATTCATTTAAGTTTGTATTTCTTTGTTTTAGATTTTCACTCCATATTTTAGGCTAAATAATAGAAAGAAAGTGAGTAGTAGTACTTTTAGGTTCCTTGGGTTCGATAAGATATTCTTGCCTAAGCTATATACTATTCGATAGGTGCGCTTGCCTCTATCGTTGTCGTAGTCAGTCTACAGGTTCGATCACTCTTTCATAAATATTAAAACTAGACTGTTTTGCAGCGATCAAGTTTTTGGCGCCGTTGCCAGGGACTTCTAAAATATTAAGAAAACTCTATTTCTATTACTTTAGCCATTATTTTTATTTTAAATTTCTCTTATTTTATACATATATTTTGTTTTTTCTAAAATTCTTCCTTTCTTTTCATAGCGGTACATCTAGTTTATGACTAGAAGAAACTGAGAGGACCATTAGAATCTGAAAGTGACATTAAAGCTACCACTCATGAAATTGCAGAGAAATTAGGCGAGACCTAGACTATCAAAGAGGAGAACAACAAGGATCCAATCCTATTGAAGGATGGAAGAAAACAATCCACCGCCAAATGTGCAAGAACAGAATGCTCGCGTACTATGTATGATTATGCTAAACCTAATTTAACAGAGTAGAATCTAGTATTGTTAGGCCCATTATAAATGCTAATAATTTTGAATTAAAGCCTAACACAATACAAATGATTCAACAATTTGTTCAATCGATGGTTTGCGGGATGAAGATCCAAACACTCATATATCTAATTTTTAGAATTCTATGATACCTTTAACATAAATGGCGTTTACAGCGATGCCATACGTCTTGATTATTTCCTTTTCATTAAGGAATAAAGCAAGCGATGGTTGAACTTCGTACCACGAGGTCAATCACCACATGGGATCAAATGATGAAAAATTTCTTTTAAAGTATTTTCACCCACCAAAACGGCCAAATTTAGGAATGATGTATCTTCTTTTGTGCGAATGATGCGAAACATTATATGATGCATGGGAATGATATAAGGATCTCTAAGGAGATGCCCACACCACGGATTACCTATGTGGCTTCAAGGACAAACTTTTTACAATGGTGTGAATTCTCTAATAAGGCAAATGATTGATTCATCAGCAGGTGGAACTCTGAATAATAAAACTCCTGAAGCAGCTTACGATTTTATTGAGGAGATGTCATTGAACACTTATTAATGGAACATTACAAGGGCTAAACCGACAAAATCAGCCGGAGTTTTTAACATAGACGCAGTGACAATGTTGTCAACACAAATGGAGTTAATGAATAAAAAGCTTGATAATTTATGTTCTTCACAGGTACATCCAGTCATGCAATGCGAAGCAAGCGGGAATTAGGTGAATTCTGAGTATCCACTTTACCAACCAGGAGCAGAAAACGAGCAGACAAACTATATAGGTAACAATTTCAGATCTAATAATAATCCTTATAGTAACACTTACAATCCAGGTTGGAAGACCCACCCAAATTTTTTGTGGGGAGACAAGGAAATCAAAGGCAGCAACCTCTTCCAAATTACCAAAATCAACCTTATCCACCGGAAAAGAAGCCGAGTCTTGAAGAGATGTTGAAAAAGTTCATGGCAGACATAGATGTCCGTCTCCAAAGAACTGATACAACGCTTGATAACCAAGGAATATCGAACAAAGCAATCAAGGAACAAGTCGGGAAATCACTAGGTCGATGGGACAACTCACAAAGCTTGTTTGAACATCAACAAGGGCGTCTACCAAGCAACACGAAATAAACCCAAAAGAATGATACAAGCCATCACATCTCAAGAGGATACAAAGGTAGACAAGCTCACCCCAGCACAAGAAACCAAGGAAGAAACAAGGTAGCACAAGAAAAACCAGTAATTAAAGAGTACCACCCTCGAATACCTTATCCCGAAACATTGAAAAGAGATGATTCAGAAGAATAATTCGGTAAGTTTTTAAAACTTCTAAAGAAATTATACATTAACTTACCTCTTCTTGAAGCTATTTTTCAGATGCTCGATGCAAGGAAATTCTTAAGATAGCTCTTAATAAACAAACAAAAAATAGATGAAGAGCACTATGTGGAATTAAACGCAACATGCTTAGTAATGTTACAGAACAGACTACCACAGAAACTAAAAGATCCAGGGAGTTTTACTATTCCATGTTTAATTGGTAGTTTGATTATTGATAATGCGTTAGCTAATTTAGGGGCAAGTATAAATGTCATGCCTTATGCACTGTTTAAACGACTAGGTCTCGGGAAGC
This sequence comes from Gossypium rotundifolium, assembly GCA_025506655.1. Classification (NCBI taxonomy): domain Eukaryota; kingdom Viridiplantae; phylum Streptophyta; class Magnoliopsida; order Malvales; family Malvaceae; genus Gossypium; species Gossypium rotundifolium. Next base: position 114,169,386 of record CP106730.1, read on the forward strand.
CCAAGAAAACTAGGATGAGTATTCAACTAGCTGATAAAACTGTTAGAATTCCTAGGGGCATTATTGAAGACATTTTAGTAAAAATCGATAAATTCGTTTTCCAGTAGATTTTGTTGTTTTAGACATGGATGAGGAAAATTCGAACCCCTTAATTCTAGGAAGACCTTTCCTAGCAACTGCTAGAACTAAAATTGATGTTGCCACAAGAGAACTCATACTTCGTGTGGGAGATGAATCAATCAATCTTCAAGCTCTCGACTCAGCCAGAACCACAGATGATGAAGAAGAATCACACCAAAAACAAAGCCAGAAGACCAACAATTTAGAAGAGCAGAAGATACACACCAAAGAAAAGCCGAATCCACACAAAGTAAAACCTAAGGAACCACCAGAAGAGCTCATAGGAACATCAAATCACTTTAAATAGGAGACCAAGGGCTATTAAACAAAGCCGATCTTCACATCACTTCAATAGACTTGAGGGTAAAGGGAGAAATTCTTCCCAAGGTACACAAAATCTTTCCCCACAACACAGTCGAGGTAAGTAACCCAAAATTTGATAAATTCAAGGTAAATGCTTCTCGACTCCACTTTGTCATGAAAATAAAATCGAAAGCATGAGGGAAGATATTCAAACCTTTAAACCTCCCTGAAATTTTCAAACATGAGGACAGTCTAGCTTAAGACTATAAACGAGAGCTTCTCGGGAGGCAAATCGAACATTAACACTATTTATTTTCAAATTTATTTTCAGTTTCTTTTCTTTCCATCTTTCTTTTCTAAGTACTTAGTTGGAAACTAACACAAAAGTGTAGATTTCTAGACCACACGGCCTTACACACTCCATTAGTCTTTTCTTTCAATTTCAGTTTTCTTCTTAGTCTCCTTTTTATTTCCTTAATCTTTAAATTTATTATTAGTATATTATTATTTCCCTATATCTCTTGGCTATACTTCACAGGCTACCCAATTTCTTTATCTAGCAAATTGCTTCTCGGTAGCCACTCCACCGGGCCCATAGAAAACACCATCACCGCCACCAAAGACGCTCAGGATCATCCAGATTTCAGGGAGTATTACTTTCCCACTTATCTTTTTGATTTGGCATATAAATTCCATTATCTATCTTTGTACATTGAGGACAATGTACATCTTAAGTGTGGGGGTAATAGTGCCTAACTTTTTACATAATTCTCAAATCCTGAAATTAGTCTTGATCTTAAGTATATTTCTCATATTACTAATTAGGATGAAATTTCTAATGATTTATGATTTTTATTGACATGCTTTAGAGCAAGTCATAGTTAATTGTGCATTGATAATTAAATTTGAAGAATACTAGAGAATCGAGCATGATAAGTCTACTTTCTAAAAAATTAAAATTGATAGGTTGTTGAACTGAATTTGAGTATCACCTTGAAGTTCAAAATTTATAAGGATTGATGTCAAAACACCCATAATTTTTTGTGAGATTTTGAGCTTTATAGAGCATATACCCTTTTTCGTACTCACTTTAATTGATTATGAGTGTGTCAACTTTGAATTATTATTCTAGAACTTGCTTTATACATGTCAAGACCACATTAATGATTTGATACACTGAGATGACAAAGGCACCTAGGTTTTAACCTGTTCACTCCACTAAAAAGCCTACCTATGCAAATTAACCCCTAGTGAACCCCATTGAATCCTAACAACCTTTTTGTTGACTCACCCACTAATATTAACCCAAAATCCCTTTGTATTTGTTATCAATATTCCTTTGAATACCCTTTATCGAGAATTGATTTGATCAATCGCCGAATTAGGTTATTTCAATCACCAAAGTTCCTTCTATTATGTTTATTTTAGTTTGTTCTTAAAAAAATTCAAGTATATATTCAATATTAGTAGTATATAAAAGAGCTTAGAGCATTTAAACTCCAATTGTTGAAGAAAAAGCTAGTATTAAAGAATTATCAAAATACTCCTTACTATAGAGTAATTATCAATAGTGATATTATTAGTTTTCATTCGAAGTCAATATTCATATTTAGTTCAATGTTTCTAGTTAGGTAATTTGTCAAGTCAGTCTCGATTATAACCACTAATTCAGCCTGTATCCACACCTTTAACCCTAGCCCCGTTACAACCCTGATTAAAGATCTTTTGATTTGTATATCATCTCATATATAGTTGTGGAGATTTGGTTTTTAGGCAAGCCTATGGGATTAACTTTTCAGGTTCGACTTAGAGTGCTTATTTCTTGAACCTTAAACACTTCGAGTGATTTGAGTGAATCTTTTGTGAGGATGTCAATCCTTGTCGATTTTGAATTAAAGGAAATTACTTAGATAAGGGGAGACACCTATGTTTTCATGCTACAAAATCATGACTTATCTCGTTGGAAACTTTAGGGCTCTTTGAATTAAATTATCCATGTATAAATTATCTATGAATTATGATGAGGCATTATTAATAGGAATTATGAATTATGGAAAGTTCGTTTTAATTGTAAGTTGAGAATTTTGCTTCAGGACAAGCAAAAGCTTAAGTGTTGGGGTATTTGATAAACCGTAAAAGTAACATATTTTAATCCCACATTTAGTATGCTTTTGGATGAATTTATCCTCAATTTATGTAAAAAGGTGCTCTTAATCCTTTCTTTTCATGTCTTATACTCGGAGAACACCTAAGGATAAAAAGAGCGTAAAAGCAGGCTTAAAAGCGGACAAAATTGGGCCAACCCAAGAAGTCGACACGGCCTGGGCTTTATTCCACACGGTCGTGCCTTGCTATCCACCTAGAACATGGCCTGTCACCAATTTACACGGTCGTGTCTCGTCGATAAAAAGCCCAACACGGCCTATCCCCGATTTGCATTGCTGTGCCCTAATCAACAGACCCAAAGCATGACCTATCCCTCGAACGGCCGTGCCTAAATCAACAGAATAGAGACACGGGCTGAGCCTCAATTTACACGGGCGTGCCTTAGCCGTGCCCCTACCGCGGGAAAGAGCAATTTCACTTAAATAGGATGCTTGGAGCCCAAGAAACGCAATCCTAAGTCTACTCAAACACCTAGGACGAATTATACCTGAATTATGAGTACTTAGGAGACAAGTAAAGCATCCCAATGTCTATAAAAACACCCCAAGGCGGCTATTCAAGGGGGATCGATCATTGAGCAGAGTTTTCTGCCAAGCCTTCCTCGTTTAGAGATTGTCTCGAAGATAGCCAATTGATCCATCTCGAAGAGTTGGAGTTCTATTCAAGATGGAGGATCTCCTCTTCAATTCCTTCAGGGGGTTTTAGGGATTTCTTATGTTTTTTTTTTATCTTTTCTCTTAAGATGTTTTCTTGTTTAGTTATGAACTAAACCCCTCAGATACCTAAAAGGGATGAAACCTATGACGGATTTTGTTATTTAATTCTTTCGATTTATATGATAAATACTTTTTTTGTTCTTAATTATGTTGCTTAAATTTATCTGATGTGCTTAGGTAGAGGAGGAATAGACCCTGCCTAAGATTAGATCTAGCATAATTAAACGGAGTTGATCGGGTGCCTAGAGATAGGGTTACGAGATTTTTTTGGATTAGGGTGAAACCTAATATGGGAGTCCATTGATCGATTTACTGCTTCCTTAGGGGGTTATTATAAGAGAACGAGAGTTCCACTAATTAACCTAAGGTTAGACATTTTTCGCTTCGAGAGAAGGTTTAATATAGGTTAGAGAGTCTCACGGATCAAGCTAAGTAAAGAAATCATATGAATTGAAAAGGTAGATAATAAGTGAAGTCATAGGTGGATTCTTCCCGAAGGTATCGTCTTTATCAATTGAGTTTTCTTCAAAGTCTTTTCCCAAAGTTTCATTCTTTTGTCTTTGCATTTAAGTTTAAGTATTTCATTTGTTTTAGATTAATAAACCAATCACTCCATATTTTAGGCTAAATAATAGAAAGAAAGTGAGTAGTAGTACTTTTAGGTTCCTTGGGTTTGATAAGATATTCTTGCTCGAGCTATACTCTTTGTTCGATAGGTGCGTTTGCCTCTATCGTTGTCATGATCGATCTCTGAGTTCGATCACTCTTTTATAAATATTAAAACTAGACTATTTTGCAGCGATGATATCTGCCAGTGGTACTTGCCATTATCAGACCCCAACAATATCAAGCCGGTACCTCGGCACCAATAAACTACTCGATAGGCTCAGGTTCCAATCCGGTAGAGAACCTAACCAATCCTATAGTTCCTGATCTAGAAGAAATGGAAAAAATAGAAAAAAAACAAGGGTGGAAATGCCAAAAAAACTCGAAGATTGGTATAGATGGTTAGAGGAAAAACTCAGAGCAATGGAAAATGCTGATTACCATTGCGGCATTGATGCCAAGGATCTGAGTTTGGTCCCAGATCTAGTACTCCCGCCGAAATTCAATGCTCCGAAGTTTGTAAAGTATAATGGCTAGTTGTCCTGAAGCTCACATCACGATGTTCTATCGAAAGATGATAGGGTATGTTAATAATAACCAATTATTAATCCACTACTTCAAGACAGCCTGATTGGGTCAGCTGCCAAATGGTACAACCAGCTGAGCCGTGCCAAAATCCACTCATGGAAAGACTTGGCACAGGCTTTTATGAAATAATATAGCCATGTAATAGATATGACCCTTGACAGAATTACACTACAGAATATGAAAAAGAAGCAAAGTGAGAGCTTCAGGTAACATGCCTAAAGATGGAGAGAGGTGGTGACGCAAGTCCAGCCACCTCTTCTAGAAAAAGAAACGACGATGCTTTTTATTAATACTCTGAAAAGTCGTTCATTAACCATATGTTGGAAAGTGCTACCATGAGCTTCTCAGATATGGTAATGTCCGGCGAGATGATTGAAAACTCCGTAAGGAGTGTGAAGATAGACGCAAGGGAAAGTATTAAGAGGTCAACCCCAAAGAAAAATGAAGATGAAGTAGATAACGTGAGCATGTTTAGTAAAGGGTATCTGATCGTTGTTTGTTGAGTTTTAAAATTTATAAAGAGAATGATCGAACCTGGAAACTAACTCTGACAACAAATTTAAGGCAAGTGTACCTATCGAACAGTAGTATAGCTTAGGAAAGACTGGATTATCGAACTCAAAGGAACTAAAAGTACTAATACTCACTTTCTTTCTATTATTTAGCCTAAATATTAAATGATTTGGTTGATTAACTAATTAATTACTAAACTAAGATGTAAAGACAAAATGAATGAATTGGGAAATATCTTGAAGAGGAACTCAGTTGATCACGACGATACCATCAGGAAGAATCCACGTAGGCTTCACTTATTATCTAACACTGAACCATATGATTTATTCACTTGACTTGATCCGTAAGACTTCCTAACGTATATTAAACCCTCTCTCAAGGCGAATAACGTCTAACCCTAGGTTAATTAACAAAAATCTCTTTCTCACTTAATAACCCCCTAGAATAGTAGTAAAGCGAACTATAGACTCTCGTATTAGGTTTCACCCTAATCCGGCAAAATCTCGTCACCCTATCTCTAGGCGCTCGAACGACTCCGCTTAATTATGCTAGATCTATTCTTAATTCAGAAGACAATAATAAGATTCATCTAGGTTTCATCCCCTTCAAGTATCTGAAGGGTTTAGTTCATAACAAATAAAGAAAACATCTCAAGAGAAAAGATAAAACAAAACATAAGAAATCCCTAAAACCCCCTGAAGGAATTGAAGGAGAGATCCGTCGTCTTGAGTAGAATTCCAGCTTCTTGAGATGGATCAACTGGCTATCTTCGAGTGATTTCCACAAAAGCTCCGGCTTCTGCTGAATTTCGAATGTCTTGGCCTCCGACTGACACACCTCTTCAGGTTACACTTAGGGTGTTTATATAGACTTTTGGAATGCTTTACTTGGCCTCTAAGTGTCCCAATTCAAGTATACTTCCTACTCGATGTTTGAATAGGCTTTGGAATGTGTTTCTTTGCCTCAAAGTATCCAAATCCGAGTGAAATTGCTCTCTCCCGCGGTAAGGGCACGACCATGGTACATGCCCGTGTAAATCATTTTCAGGTCGTGTCTCGATTCTGTCGATTGGGGCACGGATGTATAAATCGTGGCATGGCCTTGTCTTAGTTAATTGTCGAGGCACGGTCGTGTGACTTGAAGTCCAGGCCATGTCGATTTTCACTTTGGCCCAAATTGGCCCGTTTTAAGCCCGTTTCTTGTTCTTTTCATCCTCGGGTACTTTCCTAAGTATAAAACATGAAACGAAAGGATTAAGAGCACCTTTTTACATAAATCAAGGGCTAAATCATCCAAAAGCGTGCTAAATATGGGGTTAAAATATGTTACTTTTACGGTTTATCAAATACCCCCACACTTAAGCTTTTGCTTGTCCTCAAGCAAAATTTTCAACTTACAATTAAAATGAACTTTCCATAATTCACAATTCCTATCAATAATGCCTCATCATAATTCATAGATAATTTATACATGGATAATTTAGCTCAAAGACTCCTAAAGATTCAAACAATTCTAAGTTATATGTTTGTAGCATGAAAACATAGGTGTCTCCCTTTATCTAAATAATTACCTTTAATTCAAAACCGGCAAGGATTGGCATCCTCACTAAAGATTCACTCAAAGCACTTGAAATGTTTAAGGTTCAAGAATAAGCACTCATAAGTCAAACTTGAAAAGTTAATCCCATAGGCTTGCCTGAAAATCAAATCTCCACCACTGTAATATGAGATGATACACAAATCAAAAGGTCTTTATCAGGGTTGTAACGGGGATTAGGTTAAAGGTGTGGATAAAGGCTGAATTAGAAAGTTTAGAATCGAGATTGAATTGACAAGTGACCTAACTTTTAGAAAAATAATTGAACTAATAATCTGAATAATTACATCACATGAAAATACTAATAATACGAGCTTCTTCTTCAAGATGCTGAATTTAAACGTACAAGCTCTTAGAACATGAACTAATAATGAATATACTTCATTTTTTAAAGAACAAATCAAATAAATACATAATATAATAAATAAATATATCAACTGAAATAAAGTAATTAGGCAACTGATCAAATCGATTCTCAATAGAAGGGTAGTCAAAGGAATGGTGGTAACAAATACAAAGGGTTTTGGTTTAATATTAGCGGGTAAATCAATAAAAAGGGTTGTTAGGATCAAATGGGTTCACTAAGGGTTAATTTGTGAGGGTAGGCTTTTTAGTGGAGTGAATGGGTTAAAACCTAGGTGCCTTTATCATCTCAGTATATCAAATCAATTAATGTGGTCTCGACATGTATAATCAAGGCAAGTTCTAGAATAACAATTCAATGTTGACACACTCATAATCAATAAAGTAAGCATGAAAAAAACTATATGCTCTATAAGGCTCAAAATCTCACAAAAATTATGGGCATTTGCTATAAATTCCTTTAAATTTCAAACTTCAAGGTAATATTCAAATTCAATTTAATGACCTAGGAAATTTTTGGTTCTTAAAAAATAGACTTATCATACTTGATTCTCTAGTATTCTTCAAATTTAATCATTAATGCACAATTATCAATGACTTACTCAAAAACATATCAATAAAAATAATAAATCATTAGAAATTTCACCTAATTGATAATATGAGAAAATTACTTAGGAACAAGACTAAAATTCAGGATTTTAGAATAATGCAAAAAGTTAGGGAGATGTACATTGCCCTCAATGTACAAAGATGGATAACTAATAATGTAATAAAAAGAGAAGGGGAGAAGTAACATTTCCTGAATTTTGGATGACTCCGGGAGTTGGCAGTGGTCGTGGTAGAAAATGACTTATGTAGTAGTGAAGTACTCCTAGTGATTTGTTTGTGTATGTGGAGTGTGTGATTGAAACTGCGAAGTCATCATTTAGATATTTCGGAGGCATAAATAAATATATGTTTGGCATACTCAAAGATTAGATAACCAATGATAATAATAATAAAAGTTTGCAATGAAGAAAAGTCTCAAGTTTTGACAAATAAAGAAAATTAAAATAGAGGAAAAATAGAAATAGAATAGAACTAAAAATAAGAAGGTAAAATTTAGATAATCAAAAGGACTCAGAGGTCCTCATCATCGGCCGGGTCCTGTGGTGTGTCGGTGATGATATATGGAAGTGATGGCATATTTGCTGGAGTGTGGCCTCAATCCCATCAAAACGTCGAGTAGTGTCAGTGAACTGCTGAGTACAGTACTGCTCGAACTAGGTGAGGCGTACAAAGATATCTTCCATCGAGGCTACTGGATGGGATGGCTGCTGGCTCGGGACTGGTGGGACATCATCAGTAATGTCCTCGGGCACCTCCTCATCTGTAGCTAGTCAGTATTGAGGGGGGTCGGTCCCACGATGATATTTAACCATCCTCATGTGCAACATCGTCTGAATACCCTGAGGTATCATCTGGCCAATCAGTATGAGACAGGAAGTCCGAGCCTCGGTGTTGAGGAGGCCAAAGTGTTGAGCTAACTGAGTGATGTACTGCCCCATCGATGAAATGCCCTTCTTATACGGTTCCATTTGGTGCTAAATTGCACAAGCGATGAAGTAGGCAAGGTCGAACACGTGCCCTTCTGGCATGCACGATAGGTAGTAGACTTCGTGCTTATTTACCACGCCGGTGCTCTCGCCTTAGTGCAAGGGTGGTCTAAGTGCTATCGCCTTAGAGCGACTGGGGTCGTAGACGCCCGTAGTGGGGGCTAAGCTGCGCCAGTAGTTGAGTGGAGTACGGTGGAGTTGACGGTTTAACTTGGAGAGAGGATTTTTTCCTATAAACTCCTCTGTATAGAGTTTGAGTGCTGTGCTGAATTGCGGTACGCTTAGTTGACGTACCGTGCCCCCTAAACAGAATTGGACTATGCCCGGATCGTCATATCGGGTCATCACTATCTGTAAGGTAAAAGTGACGCAGAACTTGAGTGTGAGTTCCGAATATGTGGGCTCGGTGATAGAGAAAAATTGTTCCCACGGCTCGATCGATATGAGGGCTCGAATGTCGGCTGCTAGTTCGACCTGTTCTACGGCGTCCCAGTCAATGCACCTTCCGATACCTAGAGGTCTTTCTCGGAATGCCTTATGTCGTTCTTCCTGAGCTTCTTGAGAGAATTGAAGAAGTTGGTGTCTTATTTCGGAAGAAGCACTAGCTGAGGACGAGCCAGGTCTCTTTCTTTTCTTGGTGGAGGCAGCCGTAGTTCGTTTCCCTCGTGATGATGACATTGTACCTGAAATAATGGATATTCAAGTAGTGTTTGTATGAAATCGTCATCTAGGCCCAAGATATTTAAATGTTAAATGCGGTTATACACCTATGAGCAGGTTATTCTAATTTTTCATAGGAAAATTTGTATGAAAATGTAATAAATAGAAAATATGAAATCTATCTAACAATTGATAAATAGCAACAAATAGTTAATAATTAAAGTTTTCATTATAGATATTCATGAGAATGAAACATTGAGACAAGTTCTAAGAAAATAAATCATGCTTCAAACAAAAATAAAAAAAATAAAAAAAATAATGTGAAATTTATCAATTTTTTTAGTCAAGAAAATGAAGTAATGGAGGGAACCAGGGGTGTGATGGTGTAAATCAGTTGAGCACGGGTGGAGCACGGTGGTGTTGTGACATTTTTGCAGGTGCACGGCTGTGGCGAGGGCATGGTCTACTGCAGCATGACTGTTGAGTGGGCGTGGGGTGCGGGTTTGTAAAGTTTGTTAGAGAAAAAATAAAAAAAAGGAGGTTGATGGGGTTTTTTTAGGGGTTGGAGGCGTGGGTGTGGCTAAAAATGGGAGAAAAGGGGCTGAAATTTTTTTTAGGGTTGGTTTTGGGGGATGTGACGGTTTAAGTTGCTTAAATATGAGTAAGAGCACAGGCAGGGCCACGGCCGTGCTCAATTTTTATGCACACGTGTTTTTCGTGATTTTGAATTTTGGGCGCGTTCAGGTGTTTGGCCACGGCCATGGGTACTTATGGCACGCCCGTTTCTTTCTTCACATGGTCATTTAAAATGGGTGTGCTCCTCCCTATTCGATAAGTCAGAATGTTGGCATGGTTAGAAGGCACAGGCATGTTCTGCCCGTGGTTTACAAGTCAGTAGCTTCACACGATCGTAGGGCACCACCGTGTTTTAGCCCGTGCTTAACAAGTCAGTGACCTTGCATGGGAGGTTAGCACGGGCGTGGGATATTATCGTTGCCCGTGTTGGGAAAAGAAAAATTTTCTCTATCGTGTACAGCTACTGGCATGCCCGTGTGTAGGGACGTGTGACCCTAACCTCACTTCATTAGTTTAATTAGTATAGAGTCAGGCACTTTAAAATTAAAAATATTAGTGAATTAGTGCTCGGGTTGCCTCCCGAGAAGCGCTCATTTATATTCTTAAGCTAGACTTACCTTGTTTTCATTTCTAAAAGAAAGTTCACGGAACTGAAGCTCCTCTCTTATATCCCTAAAATCTGCTTCATTATAAATTTTGAGTCGGTGACTATTTACCTTGAATGTTCCCTTAGTGGGGTGAGTTACCTCGATTGTGCCATATGGAAAAATTGTTTTGATCATGAATGGGTCTGACCATCTTGATTTCAGCTTCCCAGGGAATAGTTTGAGCCTTGAGTTGTATAGTAGGACCAAGTCTCCTTCTTCGAAGTGTTTTGATTTCTTGAGACGAGCATCATTTGTTGCCTCTTTGTATAGTTTTGAGTTCTCATATACCTTGCTTTTCCATTCGACTAGCTCGTTCATCTGCATCATTCGTTTCTTTCCTACAATTTTAAGATCAAAACTTTATGGCCCAAAAAGCCTTGTGTTCTAACTCGAATGGTAGATGACAACTTTTCCCGTATACAAGTTTGTATAGGGACGTTCCCAGAGGGGTTTTAAATGCTGTTATATAGGCCCATAAGGCATCATCTACTTTTAATGCCCAATCTTTCCTATTTGATTCAACTATTTTTTCTAGAATGCGTTTAAGTTCCCGGTTTGCTACTTTAGCTTGCCCACTAGTTTGAGGGTGATATGGGGTGGCTATCCTGTGGTGTACTCCATATTTTTTTAAGACTTTGTCAAATTGAGTATTACAGAAATGAGTGCCCCTATCACTAATGATAGCTCTAGGTGTTCCAAAATGAGAGAACAGTTTCTTGAGAAACTTAACTACTACCCTAGCATCATTGGTACGTAAGGCTTCGGCTTCCACCCATTTTGACATGTAATAAACTACCACTAGGATGTATTTATTTCCTAATGAACTAGGGAATGGTCCCATAAAATCAATACCCCATACATCAAATATTTCACATGATAACATATATGTTTGAGGCATTTCATCACGTTTAGAAATATTACCTATTCTTTGGCATTTATCGCATGAGGTAACATACCTGTTGGCATCTTTAAATATAGTGGGCCATTAAAAACCTAATTCGAGTATTTTGTGTGCTGTCTTAATGCCACTGTAGTGTCCTCCTGAAGGTCCTGAATGGCAATGTTCTAGGATTTTGCTTGCTTCTACCTTTGTAACGCATCTTCGAATCACCTGATCTGCACATATACGGAAAACAAAGGGATCTTCCCAAAAATAGTTTTTCGCATCAGCAAAGAATCGCTTCTTTTGGTGATGTGTTAGTATTTTTGGCAAGATGTTAGCAGTTAAATAATTTGTGATATTTACAAACCATGGTACCTCAGAATGTGTTATAGAAAAGAGCTATTTTTTGGGAAACGAGTCATTTATCTCACTTTCATCGAGCTCTTCGATATGTGGATTCTCAAGTCTAGAGAGGTGATCTACCGCAAGATTTTCAGCTCCCTTCTTATCTTGTATTTCCAAATCAAATTCCAGTAAAAGTAAAATCCATCGTATGAGTCGAGGTTTTGCATCAGGTTTAGTTAAAAGATAACGAAGAGTTGAATGGTCAGTGTAAACGACAACTTTAGACAATATTAGATACTGCCTAAATTTGTCAAAAGCAAAAACTACAGCTAGCAATTCTTTCTCTGTGGTGGTGTAGTTTTCTTGTGCGGGTGTTAATGTTCTGCTAGCGTAGTAAATTGGCTATAAATGCTTGTCTCTTCGATGTCCCAAAACTGCTCCTACTGCAAAATCACTTGCATCACACATTAGTTCAAAGGGTAAATTCCAATCAGGTGCAATTATAATCGGAGCATTTATCAATTTATCCTTAACGAAATTAAATGCATCTAAACATTTCTGATTGAAATTGAAAGGAACATCTTTTTCTAGTAATTTTGTTAAAGGCTTAGCTATTTTAGAAAAGTCTTTAATAAATCTTCTATAGAACCCTACATATCCTAAAAAGCTTCTAATAGCCTTAACTGAACTAGGGGGAGGTAATTTTTCTATGGTTTCAACTTTTGCTTTATCTATCTCAATCCCTTTACTAGAAATCTTATGTCCTAATACAATCTCTTCTCTAACCATAAAGTGACATTTTTCCCAATTTAAAACAAGGTTTGTTTCCTCACATCTCATTAAAACTCGTTTTAAATTTTTAAGGAAAATATGGAAAGAATTACCGAATACTGAGAAATCATCCATAAATACCTCTATAATGTCTTCCATAAGTTCGTCAAAGATTGCCAACATGCAATGCTGAAAAGTAGCAGGAGCATTACATAATCCAAAAGGCATTCTACGATAAGCAAACGTACCGTATTGGCATGTAAATTTTGTCTTCTCTTGATCTTCAGGAGCTATTGGGATTTGGAAGTAGCCGGAGAGTTCATCCAAGAAGCAGTAGTACATATGCCCGGATAGTCTTTCTAACATTTGATCTATGAAGGGTAGAGGGAAGTGATCTTTTCTGGTGGCATTATTCAGCTTTCTATAGTCTATCTGAGACTCTCCAACTCAGAACTATTCTTGTAGGATTAACTCATTCCTTTCATTGGGCACTACAGTAATGTCTCCTTTCTTTGGAACTACCTGTACAGGACTTACCCAAGTACTGTCAAAAATAGGATAAATTATACCTGCATCTAGAAGTTTAATTACCTCAGCCTTGACTACTTCTTTCATGTTAGGGTTTAAGCGTCTCTGAGGCTACACACACGGTTTGTATTCCTCTTCCATTAAAATTTTGTGGGTACAGAACGATGGGTTTATGTCATTGATGGTAGAGATTTTCCAAGCTATGGCTTTTTTATGTTCTCTTAGTACCTGTATTAACTCCTCTTTTTCCTTGGGTTTTAATTCTGAAGAGATAATAACTGGTAGCGTAGAATTGTCCCCGAGGAATGCATACTCTAAGTGTTTTGACAACTAATTTAATTCCAATTTGGTGGCTCATCGATGGAGGGTTTTTGTCTTAGTTCGTCATTAACTTTAATGTTTTGTCAAGGTAAAGATGTTTTTAGCTCATCAGCTTCATCTTCTTCCCCTTCGTCTTGAGCCAGGCACAGCTTTATCGTGTCATCGTGTATGATTTCCTGTAATGAGTTTTCAATGATATGATCAGTAGTATCAAAAAAATAACAGACATCATCTTGTTCTTTAGAATATCGCATGGCATCATAAATTTGAAAGATAATTTCCTCATCGCCTATCCTTAATGCAAGTTTACCATTGCCTACGTCGATAACAGCCCGAACAGTAGCTAAAAAAAGATGCCCTAAAATTCAATGAATATCGATGTCTTCATTAATGTCTAACACAACAAAATCAACAGGGAAAATAAATTTATCAGTTTTCACCAGTATATCTTCGATTACTCCTCTAGGATATTTAATAAATCTATCAGCTAACTGAATACTCATCCTAGTGGGTTTTGGTTCCTCAAGATCTAGTTGTTTAAACATTTTGTAAGGCATTAAATTAATACTGGCACCTAGATCAGCTAATGCCTTCTTAACATTCAGGATACCAATTAAACAAGGAATAGTAAAACTTCCAGGATCTTTTAATTTTGTTGGTAACTTGTTTTGGAGGATGGCTGAGCATTCTTCATTAAGTTCCACCGTCGATACTTCTTCAAGCTTCCTTTTATTTGTCAGGAGTTCCTTTAAGAATTTTTCGTATTTTGGCATCTGTGAATGTAACAGCCCATTTTCGACCCTAATCGAAACGGTGGTTTTGAGACCACGAATCCGAGATGGAAAAATATATATATTTTCTATTATTATTTTTATTTTGATATCTATGTTATGTAGATGAGCATGTGTTAAAATATTGTAGATAAATATTTGTGTTTGGGTGATTAATTTAAGGAAAAAGGATTAAAGTACATGTGTGGTAAAATTGCCATTGGCTTGATTGGGGGTAGTATAATAAAGTATCTTTTAATCAAGGGGATTTGCATTGCAATTATACCTATTACTACTATAGTGGACGGCAAGGTGATGGAATAGATGTAAATATAAGATATTATATTATAGTTAGTGGAATGTGATAATAATATATTATTATTAATTATGTATAATGGAATAAAAACATAAAAGAATTAAGAAGCCATTGCATGTCCATCTTTTTGAACTCCCTTGGCCGAATGTAGCAAAAGAAATAGAAGAGAAAAACCTCCTTAAGGTTCGGCACTCATCAACTAAAATTGGTAAGCTTAAGTCTTGGATTTTTTGATAATTTTTGCATTTTTGTGATTGTTGATCATTTGCCTAATAAGCCCATGTGATAATTTTTCTTATTGATCATGTATGTTGATTCGACCATGGATGAAAATTCATGCTTTATGATGGTTGATGGTTATAAACAAAAATTCATGTGCTAGATTGCTATATTTTGTGTTGGAGATTTTGATTAGGTTGAGCATTTAGGATTAAATTTCAATTATATATATATATATATATAGATTGAGGGGTTAGATTTTAGAAATAAGGAAAGGTGAGGCCTTGAATTAGCTTAAGGCAAATTCGGCCTTAGCTAGAAATAGGTAAATTTGGCAAATTTCGTACTTAGTGAAAATTTGATTAAATTGCAAAAATGAATAATGCGAGGGATAAATTGAAAAATTATTCAACTATGTGTTTTGGTCTAAAATGAAAGAAATTCTTTTGAATGAGTTCCTTCTTGCAATTTTTTTAGATCAAGGAATAAGGGGAAAGGATTTGGATCGGGGAAATGCCAAATTAAACGAGTAGCCGGGAAGCTTAAATTGCCGACTTTCAAGGTAAGTTTGTAAGCAATTGGATTGATACAAATTTTATTCAATGTTGAATTGTATATGCTAAAGTGAAATAATAGACTTAATTATATAAAGCCGAATGTGGTATGGAAATATTTTATTATATTGAAAGTGAGAATAAAATGCATATTATATATGTAAGCTTGAATTAATTTGGGTGGATTGAATATTTGTATATGTATCAAATATAGTTACACGTGAAAATAGAATGTGATTGATGCTAGAAATTAAAAATGAGGATATATATATATATATATATATCATATTATGTATAATGGTTGTTAGAATGTGATATTATGTGATGGGAGAAGTGTGATGATTTTGAATTTTTAATTTTAAGTGTATTTATTTGGATGAAATGAAATCATGAGTATATTTAGTAATGAGGAAAAGATAAAATAATTGCACTATGTATGCGAGCTAAAATACCGAAACCTTGTGTGTGCGAAATCGGTTGAGTGGCACTTTGTGTGTGCGGATTTATTCACCGAAACCGTGTGTGTGCGAGATCGGTTGAAAAAGCTTGTGTGTGCGGATTTATTCACTGAGCACTGTGTGTGCGAGATCGGTTAAAGAGCACTGTGTGTGCGGATTTATTCACCAAGCACTGTGTGTGCGAAATCGGTTGAGTGGCACTATGTGTGCGGATTTATTCACCAAGCACTGTGTGTGCAAGATCGGTTGAAGAGCACCATGTGTGCGGATTTATTCACCGAGCACTGTGTGTGCGAAATCGATTGAGTGGCACTGTGTGTGCGGATTTATTCACCGAGCACTGTGTGTGCGAGATCGGTTGAAAAGCACTGTGTATGCGGATTTATTCACCGAGCACTGTGAGTGCGAGAGTGGTTGAAAGGCACTGTGTGTGCGGGTTATCGGTTTTTGCTCAAGGATAGAAATACTTAGTAAAGGTAAACAAAAGTGTCAGGTATGTACATATTGAATAATGGTTTATCATCTTGGTGCAAATTTATTTAAGTTGTTTCGATATGGTATGAAGGATATGAAGACTTAGTCCATTTGCTTTGAGTTCTAATGAGCATGAGATTGATGAATGTTAATCCAATATGTGTTTTAAATTTTACGAATTATTCAATAGTTAGATCGAATAAATTAAAAAGAAAATGGTGTAATGCGTGGTTGTGCACTTTACCTTTTGCTTATAACTTACTAAGCTATTTAAGCTTACCTGGGGAGTTTGTTACTTTGTTTTATAGACCTTTAAAGTCGAGGCTCGTGCTCGGGGATCCTTGTCGAAGTCAAGCACACTACCGATTACTTTGGTACTTTTTGGAAATAAATTTTAAGTCCATGGCATGTATAGGCTAATCTAATATTTTGGGCTTATCTTTTGAATTAGATGTTATAATGCCTTGTGAAAATTGCTTTACTTCTACCATGAATTAAGTGAGCATGTTGAGTTCATATATATATATATATATATATATATAAAATCATGAAATTTCAATTAAATGTTGCTTGATTTGAACAGGTATGTTTGTGTGACAATGAATGGCATGTTACTATGTGAAATGGTTGAATTTGGTCTATTTGGGTAGTAAAGATGTTAAGCTAAAGGTGATGCTTTAAAGAGCTATTATATGTGCACTTATTTGTGGGTATTCGGGTATGGCAAAATTTATATGATTTGGTTGATTTGATTTGTTTTGCTTAATATGATATATATATATATATATATATATATATGTATGTATGTATATGTGTGCATTATATATATTTGGCTTAAGCAGGTTTTAAAAGAAAAGTATTATGAATGAGTTAGTTTAATGTTTTTATATTTGTGAAGAGTTAGCATACACATTCGTTCATGGCTAAAAATTTTTAATGTGGTTGGTATAGTTATTGAAAGTTGTAAGTTAATTCATTTTTTTTCTTTGGCAAAAGAGTAAGTTCCATAACAAGGTTCGTTACAAGTAAATTATTTATATTGAATGGGACTTATGTGCATATGTATTGAAACTAGCCTATGTCAATTGCTTAGTATGTGTTTAAGTGACCTCGAGCTATGAATAATTGTATGGAAGTCACGAGAAGCCAAGTATGTTATTAACGAAATTTTTCATTGATTTAGATTATTGGATGCATATTACCTTGTATATATATATACATTCGGCCTTAGGTATATGCTTGGATGTATGGTTAAAGAATAAGTAATTAAATGTTGAATGTTTTACATATGTACCAATTCGGCTATTACTCGGAATTGATCATATGGAGTGTAGTTTATTCATGGGAGATTTGTAATTAGATGAAATATGCTTGTGTAATTTCTATAATACAAATGATATGTGTTTACCACGTGATAGTACAATTTGAATGCTCTGATTTTGGTTTTAGGTTTAATAATGCCCGTAACCTAATCTGACGACGGATACGGGTTAGGGGTGTTACAGTGAAATAACTTCAACAAAAGGTAATATGTATTTGTTTAAAAAGTTTGAGAAACTTACCGTATTGGACATCTAATCGTTCTTTCTTCAACTTTGTTGGATATAGAATTGGTGGTTTACTTTTTTGCGTACTGGGTTTACGTCCTCAACTCCCTCATCCTTTTTATTATCTTCGTGTGGTCTCTTTGGTTCGACTAACTCCTTTCCACTTCTTAGTGTGACTGCCTTTACCTGTTATGTTTCTTTAGAAAGAATCTCTGCCCGTATTTCACAAATCAACTCAGTAAGTAGTCCAACTGACTTAGTGAGTTCCCCAATTGTCTCAGTGAGTTCCTTAATTTGGTTCTTGGTCTCTTCAGCTGATGTTTGTTGACTTTTAAGTGTTTTCTCAGTATCTTGGAGAAGATTTTCTGTGCTTGCCATGAATTTTGTCAACATCTCTTCGAGGTTTGGCTTCTTCTCTTGCGGATATGGCTGATTTTGGGAATTTTGGGGAGGTTGTTGTCTTTGATTTCCTTGACCTCCCCATGAAAAATTTGGATGGTTCCTCCAACCTGGATTATAAGTATTGCTATAAGGATTATTATTGGATCGGATATTATTACCCATATAGTTCATTTGTTTGCTTTCTGTGCTTGGTTGGTAGGGTGGGTACTCAAGATTCGCCACAGTTCCAGTTGTGTCATACTGCATTACTGGATGTACCTGCGAAGAACACAAACTATCAAGCATTTTTTTCATCATCTCTACCTGATTCGATAACATGGTTACTGCATCGATGTTGAAAACTCCAGCCGATCTTTTCGGTTTTTTCCTTGTAACTTGCCATTGATAATTATTCAACGACATCTCTTCAATAAATTCGTAGGTTGCTTCAGGAGTTTTGTTATTCAGAGTTCCATCGGTGGCTGAATCAATTAGTTGCCTCGTTGAGGGATTCACACCGTTATAAAAGGTTTGGACTTGTAGCCACAAGGGTAAACCATGGTGTGGACACCTTTTTAAGAGATCCTTGTACCTCTCCCATGCATCGTATAATGTCTCTAAATCTATCTGCACAAAAGAAGATATATCATTCTATAATTTGGCTGTTTTGGCCGGTGGGAAATATTTTAATAAAAATTTTTCAGTCACTTGGTCCCATGTAGTGATTGACCCTCGTGGTAACGAGTTTAACCACTGTTTGGCTTTATTCCTTAATGAAAAGGAAAATAACCGAAGACGAATGGAATCATCAGAAACGCCATTTATTTTGAAAGTATCACAGAACTCTAAAAAATTGGCTATATGAGTGTTCGGGTCTTCGCCCTGCAAACCATCAAATTGAACAAATTGTCGAATCATTTGTATAGTATTAGGCTTTAATTTAAAATTATTAGCAGCTATAGCAGGCCTAACAATACTAGATTTGCTCCTGTTAAACTAGGTTTAGCATAATCATACATAGTATGCGGAGCATTGTTTTCTGCCACATCTCGCTGTGGATTATTCTTGTCCATCCCTTCAGTAGGATTGGATTCACCTTGTTGTTGTTCTTCTTGGTAATTTAAGGCTAGCCTGATTTCTCTGCGATTCCTACGAGCGGTCGCTTTGATATCACTATCGTATACTAGAGGTCCTGTTGGGTTCCTTCTAGTCATAAACTAGAGGTACCTGCTAGAAAAAGAAAGAAAAATTAGCAAAACTAAAATAATAAATTGCGAAAATAAAAATAAAAATAATGGCTAAAGTAATAAAAATAGAGTTTTGTTAATATTTTAGTTCCCCGGCAACGGCGTCAAAAACTTGATCGTTGTTTTGTTTAGTTTTAAAATTTATAAAGAGAATGATCGAACCTGGAAACTAACTCTGACAATGACTTTAAGGCAAGTGTACCTATCGAACAGTAGTATAGCTTAGGCAAGACCGGATTATTGAACCCAAAGGAACTAAAAGTACTAATACTCACTTTCTTTCTATTATTTAGCCTAAATATTAAATAATTTGGTTGATTAACTAATTAATTACTAAACTAAGATGCAAAGACAAAAAGGATGAATTGGGAAATATCTTGAAGAGGAACTCAGTTGATCACGACGATACCATTAGGAAGAATCCACCTAGACTTCACTTATTATCTAACACTGAACCATACGATTTATTCACTTGACTTGATCCGTAAGACTCCCTAACGTATATTAAACCCTCTCTCAAGGCGAATAACATCTAACCCTAGGTTAATTAACGGAAATCTCTTTCTCACTTAATAACCCCCAGAATAGAAGTAAATTGAACTATGGACTCCCATATTAGGTATCACCCTAATCCGGTAAAATCTCGTCACCCTATCACTAGGCGCGCGAACGACTCCGCTTAATTATGCTAGATCTATTCTTAGGCAGGGTCTATTCCTCCTCCACCTAAGAACATCTGACTTGAATTAATATCCCAAAAATATTAACGCAAGAATTAAGCACACATAATTAAGAACAAATCAAGTATTTATCATATAATTTAGAAGACAATAATAAGATTCATCTAGGTTTCATCCCCTTCAGGCATCTAAAGGGTTTAGTTCATAACAAATAAATAAAACACCTCAAGAGAAAAGATAAAACACAACATAAGAAATCCCTAAAACCCTCTGAAGGAATTGAAGGAGAGACCCGCCGTCTTGAGTAGAATTTCGGCTTCTTGAGATGGATCAACTGGCTATCTTCGAGTGATTTCCACAAAAGCTTTGGCGTCTGCCGAATTTCGAATGTCTCAGCCTCCGACCCACACACATCTTCAGATTACACTTAGGGTGTTCATATAGACTGTTGGAATGTTTTACTTGGCCTCTAAGTGTCCCAATTCAAGTATACTTCCTACTGGGTGTTTGAATAGGCTTTGGAATGTGTTTCTTTGCCTCAAAGTATCCAAATTCGAGTGAAATTGCTCTCTCCTGTGGCAGGGGCACGGCCATGGTACACGGCCATGTAAATCATTTTTAGGCCGTGTCTCAATTCTGTCGATTGGGGCACGGCCGTGTAAATTGTGGCATGGTCGTGTCTTAGTTAATTGTCCAGGCACGGTCGTGTGGCTTGAAGTCCAGGCCGTGTCGATTTCCACTTTGGCCCAAATTGGCCCGTTTTAAGCCTGTTTCTTGTTTTTTTCATCCTCAGGTGCTTTCCTAAGTATAAAACATGAAAAGAAAGGATTAAGAGAACCTTTTTGCATAAATCAAAGGCTAAGTCATCCAAAAGCATGCTAAATATGGGGTTAAAATATATTACTTTTACGGTTTATCAGTATCCCAAGCCAATCACTATGGGCCAGCCAAGGGCCAGTCATCAAGGCCTTTCAAGGCAAGAATCCAACTCGAGGTCGAACTTAGAAAAACTCCAGTTCACTCCCATCCCCATGACGTATAGAGAGTTGTACCAAAATCTGTTTGATGCCTATGTGGTATCTCCTTTCTACTTAAAACCTATGTAACCTCTATTTCCCAAATGGTACGACGCGAACGCCCAATGCGAGTACCATGCAGGGACTGCGGGACACTCGATAGAAGACTGTTCCACTTTCAAAAAATTAATTGAAAGGCTTATCTGAATGGGCATTGTGAAATTTGACAATCCGTCTGGTGTAGAAAATTTGTTACCCAACCATGCTAATAAGGGGGTAAACACGATAATCGAGAATAAAAGGAAAAGAATCAAGGAAAACATTGCAAAGCAAAAACCCCATTGAATTGGGTTTTAAAACAAATGATAGACATGGGATTAATCATTTAGACTTCAGAGAAGGTGCCCAAAAGGATGATGAGCTACTGTGAGTCTACGCAAAAGAAGGCCATGAAGTCCAAGAGTGTGCCGAATTCAAAGCTTGGGTGCAAAGTCTAATGGATAACAAAGAGTTGGTTTTTTTTGAAGAGATCTAAAGCCCGAAAGGAATGTTGGAAAATCTGAACATTAATAGAGAGCGAGAGAAGAGAATTCATCAGGCATCTACCCTTACATACTTGGGAGTGTTTTGAACAATGGGACTGTGGAAGAGAGCCCTGTATTTTTTAGAGCCAAATTCGGAGTAATGTCTAAAACACGCTTACTGCTCTAAGCCTAGGAGCAATAAGAAACTTTTTGTGAAATAGGCATATGTTCAACATCTATATTTTCAATAAAAATGCATTTTTGTGTCTCACTTTGAGCAAATATCCTTTATTCCTTTATTTCATATTCATACCACATAAATAATTATTCTTAGATTCATTTGTCCTTTGAATATTTTTTCGTACCTATAACAGGTCCCTAGATATCAATGATATGACCCATGCTGCTACAGACTCAGAGTCTACTTTTGAGCAAGATATGTGTTTAGAGGGATCTCAAAACTTTGAAAACGACCGAGACTGTAGATCATTTCTTAATTTGTTAAGGATAGTAGAATAAGATGAGAAACATATCCCACCTTACAAAGAATAAGTAGAATCTATGACTTTCTTTATGTGGGGACATGGATGGCAGTAGGCCAATCATGCCAAAAGCTTCTGACAGGTAACAATTCACCTCTGTGGTCATCGATTACTTCACCAAGTAGGCGGAAGTTACTTCATATACCGATGTCACAAAGTCGACAATCGATAAATTCTATGTTGGTAGGGAATCCCAAAAAGGGATCATATCTGATGATGCATTAAATTTGAACAACAGCACGACATCAGAAGTTTACAGTCTGTTCAAGATTAAACACCGTATCGACTCAAAAAAAAAGATCGCCAAGAAATTGATTGAGACTCATAAAGATTGGCATCTGTGCTTGTCGAACGTCTATTAGGACCCTCACCGGGGTAACGTTTTTCGCATTAATTTATGAAATAGAGGCGGTTTTGCCCATTGAAGTCAAGATTCCTTCTCTCTGAGTTTTATCAGAGTTGAAGTCAGATGAACCAGAATTGATCCAATCCCAATATGATTAGCTGAACTTGATCGAAAAAGAGAGGCTAAGGGCCATCCTCATGGTCAATTATACTGAAAGCTAATGATACGGGACTATAACAAGAAGGTTCGCCCTAAATAAGAACTAGTTTTGAAAAGGATCCTTCCCATACAAAAAGAATTTTGAGGAAAATGGATGCCAAACTGAGAAGGACCGTATATGGTAAAGAAGGCCTTCTCTAGAAAGGCGTTGATTTTGACCTAGAGGGATAGCAAAGGCTTGCCTAATCCTATGAGTTCAAATCAAGAAATATTAAAAAAATATATATTAAAAAAGAGGAGAAAAAGAAAGGAAAGGAGAGGCCAAGGTGAAAACCTGAAAGGGGCGCCTTGAGACCAAAAGGATTTTGAATTGAAAACCCATAAAGGGC
Source organism: Gossypium rotundifolium (assembly GCA_025506655.1). Lineage (NCBI taxonomy): Eukaryota > Viridiplantae > Streptophyta > Magnoliopsida > Malvales > Malvaceae > Gossypium > Gossypium rotundifolium. Next base: position 114,192,305 of record CP106730.1, read on the forward strand.
AATTCAAATAAAAGTAGGGCATATAGTAGTCTTGTTATTCCTATATTAACAATGAAAAAGTATGCTAAGACTTGGGGCATCGACAAAGTACTCCAAATCCCCTAAACATAAGTTGAGCTCAAAATGGTCTTCAAGAAGTTGGTGCAGAGAAGCTCAAGCTGCGATATCTAGGGCACCTAGCTTTACATTTTACCCATTTTGAATTTGATATCTTTGATTACCTTCTTATTTTCAAGATATGTCCCTATAAAACTCCTTTTTAATTGCATTTGCTATCCTTGATTAATTTACTTGCTTCGAGCTATGCTCTTAATTAATTTCCTTCGGTCCATTGTTATAATCTTTTTCAAGTATTTTGCATTGAAATATCAATTAGTGGACTAATAATACTTTCATAAAAGGAGTTTTGCATATTACTTTGGAGGCTTCTAAATAATATAAGGACCTGAAACAAGACTGTTGCTTAGAACTCACCAAGCCTAAGGTTTGGAAATATTGGAGAAAGATGATTATCTATTTGGACTTTTTATTGGTTGAACAAAAAGACAAGACATTTCATCAGTGATACAACCTCGACAAATAACGAGCAATGTCAACCCAAGTATACAGGGGGATCATTCTTGGGAAAAAAAATGATACTCTGTATTCATGCAAATGCCAAGTGTATACATCTGGTCATTACACCCAGAGAATGGTGTAACAGATCAAATTGATTAAAGGTGATACAAATCCTATACCTCGGAGTTGCAGCAGGATAGATGAAAGAAACCAAATGTTTTTCTCCTGAAGTTGCAGTAGGAGGTACAAACTTTATGTCCCAGAAGGTACAGTGGAAGGGACTCTGAAATTACAGCGGGGCAAGCTAACTGAGCAGAATATGATTGGTTCTATGGGTTTTCTATCAAGAATACCAGCCAAATAAGATGGCAACATAATACGTCAGTAATAATGCCTTGATGAACAATGAGCGATTATACCTTAAGTTTTTTAAAAAAAGATCATTCTCATGACATTCAGCATTCATGCAAATGTCATCCATAACATCATTTAGTTAGGAGCATCTGATTCATTCTGATCATTGCATCCCAATCATTGTATATATATATATATAAAAGAATCATTCTCATGACATAATGCATTCGTGCAAATGTCATTCATGATATCATTTAGTTAGGAGCATTTGATTCATTCCAATCATTGCATCCTAATCATTGTACATTTAAAAAAGGGATCATTCTCATGACATTCTACATTCATGCAAATGTCATCCATAATACATTCATTTAGGAGCATTTGATTCATTCTGATCAGAGCATCCTAATCATTTGGCATAAACATAAGCATATAAAATCGAGTCTACAGGACATGTCCCCTAGAGGACATTGTAGCAACATTGGTGAATTCACAGTCCTATCTCTCTGACCAGCAGTGGAATAGTGTAAAGATTGTAGATCTTGTCGCCCTAAGCAAATTTGGGGCAAGATCGAAGGAAAATCTTGTCTCCCTAAACAGTGATGGAACATGATTTAAGCCACCACCCTATCTCCCTGACCAATAGTGGAATAGGTAGAAGATTATAGATTTTGTCGCCCTAAACAGTAGTGGGACAAGATCGAAGGCAAAACTTGTCTCCCTAAACAGTATTAGAATATGATTTAAGCCACCATCCTATCTCCCTGACCAGTAGTGGAATAGGTTGAAAATTGTAGATATTGTCACCCTAAGCAAATTTGGGGCAAGATCGAAGGCAAATCTTGTCTCCCTAAACAATAGTGGAACATGATTTAAGCCACCATCCTAACTCTCTGACCAGTAGTGGAATAGGTTGAAGATTGTAGATCTTGTCTACCTAAGCAAATTTGGGGCAAGATCAAAGGAAAATCTTGTCTCCCTAAACAGTAGTGGCACACGATTTAAGCAACCATCCTATCTCCCTGACCAGTAGTGGAATAGGTTGAAGATTGTAGATCTTGTCACCCTAAGTAATAGTGGAACAAGATCGAAGGCAAATCTTGTATCCCTAAACATTAGTGGAACATGATTTAAGCCACCATCCTATCTCCCTGACCAGCAGTGGAATAGGCTGAAGATTACAAATCCCTTCTCCCTGAAATTACATTGGAGCCATCAATCTTATCTCCTTGAAGTAGCGGCGGAACAGGTTAAAATTATCAGTTTTCATCTCCTTAAAGTTGCAGTAGTGGAACAGATTGAAGCTAAAAGTTTTTATCTCTCTGAAGTTACTGTCGTAACCATTTTTTGGTGAAACGGTAAACGACGCGGTCGACTCTGATTTTTTGAAAAAGAAAGAAAGGAGTCGCCACCGATCTTTATTTGGTGTGATCGGATCACCTTTGTTTTAATAAATCGTTTAATTTACTAAAACAGTGCTTTTTGGTCCATGAACTTTGAGAAAACGGGTTCGGAGGTCGATTACGTGCGAGGAAGGATTAGCACCCTCAACACGCCCAAAATCGGTACCAAACTGATTGATTGATATCCTATTTGTTGTAAGCTTTGAAATGGTTCGGAAATACAATGCTTTTTATTTTTAAAATTTGAAGGAGTTGGAAGGGACGTTAAGACTTTCTTATTTTCGAAGAGATAAAGCATCATGCCCAGTTAGTTAGGGCGCGGTACTTTAGACTCCCGAAATTAAGCTCGTCTTTTAAAACTTGATTTTCGCTTTTGAAGAGGATCTTCCGTCATTTGTTGAATCGAGAAATCGGAACCCAGTAAGTTAGGACTTGTTTTCCGAAAATCCAAATTAGGAATATTGCCTCTATTTTGGAAGAAAAGAAACTTATCTCGAAGTATCTAAGTGTCGAGTCCAGTAAGTTAGGGCGCGACATTTCGAGTTTTCGAGATTAAGTATTTTTGTTTTAAAACTTAAATTGCCATTTTAAAAGAGATATCCCGTTTTTTTAACATAAACGAGAAAAATCGGAACCCAGTAAGTTAGGGTACGATTTTCTTTCGAGCCTTAGAACGCGGAGTATTTGCTCATTTCAAAAATCGAATAAAATATGATATGATCGTAGTAAAATGAAAAATGAACTTCAATGCCAACGTGCATGATAGAATAAAAATGATGGCAAAAATAATAGTATAAAGGCATAAATAAAAAAAATAATAATAATAAGTGAAAAATGATAAATCACTAGACTAATAAATAGAGCAAAAGAAAATGATTGCAAAAACATAAGCCCATAGCAAATAAATAATAACAAAAATATAGACCTATAGCGAATCGATAAAGAGATACTATGTACAATAGTTTAAAAATACTAGAATAATAATAATAACAACAAAAATATGAAATAATAAAATATAATGAAAATACGTTAGTAAAGCGAATAATAATGATAACAAATAATAATAATAACCCTAATAGTAGTAAAAATAAAAATAACAAAAGTAATGATAAAAACAATAATAATAGTAATAATAATATTAAAAACAATAGTAAGGATAATAAAAATAACAATAACGAATAACGAAAACAAGAGGTAAAGATATATATATATATATATATATACTATTTTGGATTTGCTAAAAAGGAGTAAGAAATAAACAAATAGATATGTAACAATAAAATAATAATGAAAAATGGGGTAGCAAAATAAAAAAAGGGTATAATAAAAAAAAATAGAATAATAAGCAACAATATATGAGAATAAGAAATAAATAAATAAATGAACAATACCAATAGCAAGGTGTTTAATATATAAACGAATAAAATAATAAATAACTAAACCATTAACTGAATAAATGAATAAATAAAGAGTTAAAATAAAAGGACTTGATCGTGGTTAAAATAAAATTAAAAGGTACAATTTAGTTAATAAAAAATGCTGACGAGGGCCAGAGTGTAGCGCGCGGGAACCAACAAGGACCGCATGGGAAAATATCCTAGGCCTTGATGCGCTGTGCTTCAAGAGGACCAAATCGAAAACCAAAAGGAACCTGAAGGCCAACGTTTAAAAAAACAAAAAGACAGAAAATAGGGCTTAGATGAACGGTGCTACGAAAGAGGGACCCTTTGCGCAAATATCCCTTTCAAGGGTCATGCACGGTAACCCCTTTTACAAAACGGTGCCGTTTTGCCCAAAACTTATAAAACCCCTTTTATTTTCCATAAAAACTTATTTCTAACCCTAAATCAAAAAAAAAATCAGCAGCCAGATATCCTATTCTCTCCTATCTCCCTTTTTGACCCGACGATAGGGCTTCCCTCAGCCTCCGTCGCACCACCGCGCCACCACCATATTCGGTGGTCGACGATGCTCAGAGATGGGTCCTTAGCCCTGTTTGAAAGCCTCTTTGAAGACCGGTCTTTTGGCACCCCTGAATCGAAGGAAAAAGGCTTCGATACCCTTCCTCGGTCCAAGCTCCGACGATGGCAAGGGTACGCTGGCGACGCGGTTTCGTGGCTCAGGTAAGTTCATTTTCCCTTTTTTGTTAATATTCATTTTTTAAAGGTTTCAAAAAAAATAATATAAAAAAAATTAGTATTGAAATAACTGAAAATAAAATGGAAGAAAAAAAAAACTTCTGAAACTTCTTTTGTTTTTTATTTCTCAGTATTCATTTTTTTGAATCCGAAAATCCCCCCTTTTTGCTTTTGATTTCGGCTCCGACGACGGAGAGGGGACTCCGACGACGTGCCGCGGGGTTCAGGTAGGTCTTCCTCTTCTCCTTTTTAGATTTAGTTTTTTAAAAAAAAGGATCTTAAAAATAAAAAAAAAAAATAGAAACGAAATAATAAAATAGAGCAGTAGTTAACAACAGTAATGAAATCAACCTTTGTGTTTGGTTTTTAATTTCTGAATGTTCTTTTTCTCTCTTTTGAATTCGAAAGGATCCACTTCTGTTACGATTTCCTCTCCATTTTTCTCTCCGAAAAAAAAAACCTCCTTTTACAATAGTTTTTGTGTGGCTTTATAGCCAAGATTGAATAGAGCAAACAAATTGCTCCCTGCTCTTTGCTGTCTGTTGCGTGTTTTTTTGTTTTGCAGGCTATGGGCGGAGCGTGTCGGAGCAGGCGACGGATGGCTGGTGCAGCGCAGAGGGCAAGTGGGGGAGCAGAGTCAGAAGTCAGAGGGTCAGAGGCAAAGGGCTAGGGTTTTTTGTTTTTTTTTTCTTTCCTGATTGGTTTGATGGGCTGGGGTAGTTGGGCTAGGGTAGTTGGGCTTCGGGTTATTTGGGTTTTGGTTTTAAACGGGTTTAGGGTATGTAAATGGGCCGGGTAATTTTGGGCTTTGTACAGTTACGATGGAGTGGATTAAAGCAACAAGATACGGTGGACTGGAATGAAGCTAATTGAAAAGAGAAGCACCAAAAACAAGTAGAGACTCGGCAACACCGGGAAAAATTGGCCTTTCTTCTTGTCTTTACTCTATTCTCGTTGCACGACAATGAGCAAAGAAGGGTAGCTGTAGTGGGTCAATTCTACCCGGAGCCCAAACCAAAAACAGTCCAAATTACAAAGGGCCCAATATGGCCCGAATGAATAAACCCAAACCCACTTAACCAGCAACCCATAAACCAAATTACGCTACCCTAGCCCATATCCATTACAAACCCAATTCAGAAGTCCAATACCCAATAAACCAACACTTAAAGACTAAACCCAAAACAAAGAGAAAAACCCTAGTTTTTCCCCTAACCCAAGTGGTGTCGCTCTAGTTGTTGCCATTCTGACCCACCGCCACTGCCACGCCTGTAACACCGCCCATGTCACATCCACCGCCCTCAAACGGCTGCAACAAGGAAAATAATATATAAAACTTGTAAAATGGCTATAAAAGCCAAAAAAGCCATTGTAACATTCGGTCATTTTTTTATCAATACAAGAAACAATTTATTTTTTCAAAATACCAACATTCAAATTTTTAAACATTACCAAATCAAGAGTAATAGACATCTAAAACCAAAAAGAACAACAAAATCAGATCAACAAGGAGGTGATTCAATCTTTTCACGTATAAACATACACATATACATATACACATATACATATACATACATATATACATATACATATATACATATATATTGTTAGAATTTTTTTTAAATTTTACCTTTTTGGTCGTCCGGCCGTCACGCAAGGTGACTCTAACGGTGAACGGCGGTGGCCCGACGATCGGTCGATGACCGAAACTCGATCAGACTTGGAAAGGGGAGAGGGTTTTTGGGAGGAAATTTGTTTTTTTTTTTAGAATAGAGCTACAAATGAATTTTTTTCTCAATTTTTTTTTACTTATATAGCCCTTCAAAACGACGTCGTTTTGGGCTTAAGCTTTACACACCAAAATGACGTCGTTTTGGTCTAACCCGCGCACAGACCCGACCCACTCCTAGGATCCCCGTGTTTTTCATCGAAGGCTCTAATTGCACTTTTAGCCCCTCCGCCCTTTTATGATTTTGCAATCAAGTTTTCATTCTTTTAATTTTACCCCGAACTTTTGTTTGGATTTCAATTGGGTCCTCCCTGATGCTGCGCATTTTGAAGGAAGGGGTTATTGTCCATTTTAGTCCATCCATTTTTTTATGCATTACAATATGGTCCTTCCCCTTTCTTTATATTTCAAAATTTCCCCAGATATCTTGTTTTTAATTCAATTTAGTCCCTTTTTGTTATTTTCACTATTTTATTATTAATTTAACTAACTTCCTTATTATTATTATTATTATTATTATTATTATTATTATTATTATTATTATTATTATTTGTCTAATATATCTATTTTTTATTTATTTGCTCATTTTTTATTCAAATGTACATTAGTCGTTTACTTATAGCTCTTTTTAGTTCGTTTCTTTTTGTTTATCTTGTCTTTATATTTTTGTTTATATCACTTTTATTTTATTATTGCATTCATTTCGGTTATGTATAATAACACCATAATTTATTTTTCATTACCAATTCGTGTTTCATTTTACTCGATACAATAAAGACGTTGTTTCAAAAATTGATATTTTGTATTTGGAAATTCGAGAAAATCGCGTCCTAACTTACTGGATTTCGATTTTTCTCATTTAACTCGAATAACGGGATATCATTTTAAAATCGCAATACGAGTTTTGAAATAAAAGCTTATTCTCGAGAATTCGAGATCCTGTGTCCTAACGTATTGGATGTGACGTTTCGTTAACTCGAGATAAGATTTTCTAAATCAAGGCAATATTCTGTATTTAGAAATTTGATAAATCGTGCCCTAACGTATTGGGTTCCGATTTTTCTCGTTTACTCTAAGTAACCGAATATCCTATTGAAATTTAAATACATGAATTTTAATAAAATAAAAGGTAAGCTCGTTCTCAAAGGTTCAAGATGTCGTGTCCTAACTTACTGGATGTGACATTTTATTACTTCAAGAGGAGAGGATCCTCAACATTCGTTTCAATTCATTCAAGTGTTTTTTAAACAAAAAGAGGGATCGTGTTTTAAATTCTTTTAAGTTTTCAAATTTTTGATGCTAAGGCACTAATTAATCAACTAGGTACCAATTTTGGGCATATCGAGGGTGCTAACCCTTCCTCGTGCGTAACCGACTCCCAAACCTATCTTTCTAATTTTCGTAGACTGAAATTGTTGTTTTGATAAATCAAGCTATTTAAAACAACCACTTTTCGAGATGACCCGATCACACCCCAGCAAAAAGGATTGGTGGTGACTCCAGTTTTTCATTTTCATTTTCACACCACAAAGTCGACCCCGTTTTTCAAAAAAAATGGTTTCGACAATAAATTTATGATTGGGTACTGAATTTGAGACTTATACTGAACTGAACTATGGAATGCTGAATATTGTTTTGTGTACTGTATTGAACTGTGAAATTACCGAAGTAATAAATTACTGCAATACTGTGAAACTGATTGAAATAAGGAATTATAATTGATGCTGAACTAATATGGAAATTGTATTGAAAAGTGAATTAAATACCCTATTAACTAGTCGGGCTAGTCGGATATAGTTGACATGCCATAGGATATGGAAGAGTACGGGTTTTTCCTGGCTTACTGATCAGGCACTTATGTGCCGACTACCATTACTGTTACCTATTCGACACTTTGTGTGTCGAATCATCGTTACATTATTATCGCTATGATTCAGCACTTTGGTGTTGAATACTGCATTCTTATCTTATCGCTTCGTTATCGATTATTGTTTAGGTACTATGTACCGTTAAGGCACAATGTGCCGTACTGGTGTGTTGGTTGGAATCCGTGTATCCGTCGAGTCTGAGTCAAGTTAATAGGGACAAATGAGATAAATTTATTGATAAAACTAAATTTGAATGATATGGCATATGTAAAAGATGATGAAACACCCCAAACCCGGCCCACGAGCTTTGACCAGATTTGGTATGTTCCTCAAGTAAACCGGTTCAAAATTCTTTTGTTACTTAGGAAAAACTTGTGTGATTTTTAAAAAAAAATATTGTTTGGGTTGGGCTTGAGTTGAAAACAAATTTATCTTATGTTAAAACCCATTTATTTAAGGTGACAAAACATTTAGAGTTAATTTAAAAGGAATTTACTTAAACTTTAATTGATAAAAATCCATAAACATAATAAATAAAAGAAAAATAAAGTAAAAACAATGGCCTTATTATATCAATGATCCCAAAGTAAAACTTAAAATACTTAAAATAAATTGAAAGTCCAAATCATAAATTTCTTGCTATACATGGCCACCTTTAAGCTCCTGCAGGCCGGTCCATTACCGCTCATCACCGAAAAATATTCCCCAACTGGTGAGTCAACAGACTCAATGTGTACACAACACTAAGTCATAATAGAATCAGGCATACAAATGATACACATTCAAATCATAGAATACAATTAATGATGCATTCCCAAACCCAAACCTAATTGTCCATCCGCTACACACCCCCAGCACCTGGTCCACACCAGTGGGACTACTAAGTCGACCCTCCTTCGCTACACTCCAAATTGCGATCTTAGGTCACCGCATTTGTGGTCTTAGGTCACCACGTTCAGATTACTATGGTCTTAGGTCACCACTTTTAGATATCGTGGGCTTAGGTCCCCACATTCAGATATCGTGGGCTTAGGTCCCCACATTCAGATTACTGTGGTCTTAGGTCACCACTTTTCACTTCCCCTTTCAAACAAACCCATATGCCCCATAACATATTATGCAATTACATGCCACAATTCACATTCTTAACATATTCTCATGTTACAAATAACATTTTCATATTCCTAGTAGGAGTAGGAAACGTACCTGAGTACTTAGTACCATAACATGGTAGCTTAGCCACTTTCATATTCTTAATATCACATATATTAATTAAACATAGCCATAACACATATTATGAAATAGTGTGGGTACACACATTCTTAATAATACATTTAATTTAAACATAGCCATGAACCTATCAAAACTTAGGGTAGGGTACACACCGATTTGCTTAACTAATTCCTTGAAATCCCAAATCGATCATCGCCTTAGATCTCAAATTCCTACATTTGATTAATCACTTACTACTTTAATAAAAGCCATTCGCCATAAATCCAAATCCTAGTAGGATTAGTATTCTTAGAACTTACCTTGAAATTCTCAAATCTCAAATCCTTGTATCCATCTGTCGAAATCCCTATAACTACATGTTAGATCAATTTCTAACATTTATTCACAACAAATAACCCTTAGCCGTATGTTAAATATGACTTACCTTAGATTCTTAAATCCCAAAATTCACCGAATAACTAGGGAACACGCGGCTTATGGTGTACCTTCGGGAAAAGAACTTCTCCTTCCTTGTAGTCGACACTTAGTAAATCCCGAAAGATCTCCTTACTTTAGGAATCGACAATCCTTGCTTGAGCCTTTAACAATATTCGGCTATGGCCTTGATGTGGATTAAATTTCTGCTTCTTGATGAACAGTAGAGGATTTTTGGTTTTTTTTTTTAAAGAAAGAAGAGGAAGATATAAAACTTAGGAAAATTCGGCAAGACTAGGAGGATTCTGCATTCGGCTTTGTGAAGAATTGAAAAGAGAAAGAAGAACAATGACAGAGAGAATTCGGCAGAGAGAAGAGAACTTGCTTAAGAAATTCGGCAAAGGAAAAGTGAATGAATGAATGGCCTCTCTTTTCCTTTTATAGCCAAATTTACTAGGCTAGAGTCCCTTACTTGGCCACCACTCTTCTTTATTTGATAGCTTTATCTCTTTAATTTAAAATAATTAAAGAAATATCCTTTATTATCTCTTATCTCTTAATAAAAATAATACTAATAATAATCCTCTTTTATCTCTTCCTTATCTATCAAAATAAAAGGGATAAATCCATATTTATGCATCTATTATCTCTTCAAAAAAAAATCCAATTTAAATTCCTTATTTATCCTATTAATTGTGAAATTTAAAGGGAATAAAACTCCCTTTTTCTAGAAGCCTTGCCGTCCACTCCTCTGCTTCTGGAAGCAAAAATAAAACTCCTTTTATTTGCTTTCCAAGTGACTCGAACCCAGGCCCAACACCTTGCATGTGGCGCCATTTCCGAGGCCCTAAGTGGCATCTTCAGCCACTTTCAAGCCTGTTGTGTGTCAAATTTTACAAACTTTTTTTTCTTTTAAGGCCACCTTGCCTTAATTTCCTCTTTTAAACTTTAAAACTCGACATTTCTAAGTCATTTCTAAGTTTCCAAAATTTTCGTTCACTCAGTAAACTTGACATTTCCTTACATTTCCAAGTTTCGAAATGTTCACTTTCCTCTTTGAATCATTTCCAAATCATTTCCTTACATTTCCTAGTTTCCAAAAATGTTCACTTTCCATTTTTAAACTTAACATTTCTATACATTTTCAGGTTTCCAAAAATGTTCATTTCCATTCATTTCCGGGTTTCTAAAAATGTTCGAAATTTATTCCTAGTACATAAAACATGTCACTTCGTACAATTAAACCAAAAATGCATAGGCCCTTTCCAGGATGTTACAGTTCTACCCCCTTAAAATAATTTCGTCCTCGAAATTACTTATTAACAGTCGTACAATCCTTCTCACCGCACTATGCTTACGCACAAGCACTCGATCTTAATAGAACCATCATACTTTCTAGGCACAATCTCTAAGTTCACGCCCCTAGAACTCATTTCTAACGTCGCGATTTAATCTGATTAAAAAGTTTTATGCATTAGTACTTGTTTCACTTGATTACCCGCGAAGAAGTTTTATGAAAAGAATTTTAGGAATGGTTCTTTCATATTCATACATGCACACAGTCTTTTCATTCATACATCCATCAATCAATTATGAACTTTCGTTCATTCAGAGAAATGTTGTAGATTTCATTGTTGTTGTTTTCTCACTACCCAGGGGTATTTTCGTAATTTATCCTATAGGGGTATTTTCGTAATTTTTCAAAAGAAAAAGTTCCTTGGTGATTTTGTCAAAAAGTATTTTGGAATTTTTAAATTCCCGGCGTATTTTGGAAAATTTTAAAATCTGGGGTATTTCGGTAATTTTAGAGCTTGGGGGTATTTTGGTAATAAACCAGGGTAAACTTGTAAAGTTTAATAATTCCGGGGTATTTCCCAAATTTTGCAAAACTTTGAGAGTTCTTTTTGGGAATTGTACTTTTCAAAACGATAACGTTGCAAAAATTTTGGAAATCAGGGTCATTTTGGTAATTTTGTAAGTTAGGGGCAATTTCATAAATTCTTTCCAAATCAGGGTACTTGGATTTTTGTAAAAATAGGGTTTTTGGATACTTTTACAAAATAAGAGAGTTTTATTGAAATCGGGGTAATATGGTAATTTTCGAATCCCAATGGCATTTTAGTAATTTTCATAAATCAAGAATATTTCAAAAAATTTTATAAAATCGTGTTTGCAATTCAAAAGGGTAATTTTAAGAGTTTTAAAACTAGGTTTTTATGAAAATACGGCTAGTTCCTTTTCGGGTTTTAGTTAGGGTTTAGCCTATGACTGAGTCCTCTTGGTTAGGGTGAACCGAAGCTACGCACCAGGTAGGATTCGAGTTGAGAGGAGGTGAGTCACGCGGACTGCTTAAATACCAAGCTCCCACCGAATACCAATCCTAGACATGCGCACAATGGTTGCCACACCCTAACTCGGCGACTTAGTCACAGGTTTGTTTAATTAGGCATTTAAAATCTTATGTAACTTGTTGGGGTACACTAGTCCTAGAGTTCAAGTACGTATCATACTAATCTACTTCCATTTCTACCCTTCTACAATTCATACAATAATTCACACAAGAGATAGGGGTACTTACCTGGTGGACTGCGGGTCGGAGACTTAGGTGCCATGCCATAAAACCTGCCTATTTTCAGAAATACTTCCATAAAACTCATTTGGGCTCGATTTGAAAACATTTTGGGCCTTAGCCCACAGGCCGAGAGTTTTAAAACTGGGCTTGATACCAAACTGAAACACCTCAAGCCCTGCACCTTGCATTTTTATTTTTTTTCCTTTTCCTTCAATACAGCTGGCGTTGGAGGGGAGTTGGCAGCATATAGGACTCCTAATTAGGCATATTTTTATGTCATAATCAGCCGGAAGAGGGGGAATTTTAGTGTTTTATTTGCTATTAAATTGTTGAGGGGATTAGGAGATTAAAGCTAGATTTATTTTGCGATAATTCAAGGCTGGAAATTATCACAAAATAAAGAGAATTTGGCCAGCATTGGGACTCCTTAGGGGCTATCCATAATTGTTCCTTTTACAGCAAAGAAAGGCCAAAAGTTCTTCAATTTTTCTCTTCTTTTTTCTCACTTGTTGCTGCCGAATTTCCTCTGCCTATATTGCTAAAATTCCAGCTTCTTTTCTTCTTCTTTTACAAGCTGAAATCCTCCTTAATCCCCCTACTTCTTTTCTTTCTTCTTCTCCTTCCTCCATTAGCCAAACCCCTACCACTTTGCTGCCAAAATTTCCTTAGACAAACTGCCCAAAATTACTCAAAATTCCAGCATCTCTCTTGTTTTCCTTATCCGAATCTACTCTCCCCTATTTGGTGTAGCTTTGGCCGAACATCAAAGCAAAGGGTGCTCTTTTTCTTCAATCGGTTAAAAGAGCAAAGCTTTCGGGAATTATTTTCCAAGAAGAGTTGGTAAGCACATTCGGCCAAGGGGCCTTTCAATTAAAAAGTCTATGATTAAATGCCGAAACTAACGTGTGCCATGGATTTAGGGACTAAATTAGGCTTCGGGATTTGTTAGGAAATCAAATCCGTTTAAGGTAAGTCCCTTTGATACTACTTGGTTTGGCCGAATAGGCCTAATGTCCCTAATTATGTTAATGGCTAATTATAGGTTAAGAGATCTAACGTTATAGATCGGCTTTTCGAGATCTAGGAGTTCCGGTAGAAAAAGGTGTGTAGAAACTCACTACACACTTTATTAATTTACATGTTTTAATTGTTTGCCTTTAATCTTTTGGTTGTGATTAGCTTGTGGCATAATCATGGTTTCCGGGTAAGTCCCCTCACTTGTGATTTTTGATATACGATTTGCATGCCATCACATGATGATTAAATGCTATGATATGATTTATGGAAATTTTTATTAAAGCATGTGATGGTGGGATTGATGAGAGGAGGGGGAAGATTTTATGGACTGTCGCCAGTGGTTTTGACCACAAGATGGGTTGGCCCCATCAGATTATTTGTGACCTATGGTCATCAGTGGTTTTGACCACAAGATGGGTTGGCCCCATCAGATTATTTGTGACCTATGGTCATCAGTGGTTTTGACCACACCGATTGATAAATTGCGACTAAGTCCCAGTGGTTTGGTACCACCAGTGGTTTTGACCACACTTTGATTATTTGTGACCTATGGTCATCAGTGGTTTTGACCACATGATGGGTTGGCCCCATCATTTGATTTGTGACTCTAAGTCATCAGTGGTTTTGACCACCAGTGGTTTTGACCACACGGGGTAGTTAAGGAGTATGGATGGTTAGGTTGGGTTGCATGTGCATGTTTATTAATGACTTGTGTATGAGTTGCTTTACCAGGTGGGGGATTACACACTGAGTCTTGGTGACTCACCCCCTTTCCCTTAACATTTTGAAGATGAGTAGATCGCGGAGATGGAGCCGGAGAGGACTCGAGGCGGCTATGCTTATTGTTGGAGCTAAATTTATTTTCGTTAAGTTTAAGTATTTTATTTCTTAAGTATTTTTAATTTGGGATGTAATAAGGCCGCTATTATTATTTTGGATGTTTATTTTACTTTTATTTTACTTATAAGGTGTTACAAATGAAATTTACATATATTAAAGTGAACTGGTAAAAGTAACCTTTTCCAACTTAATAACTTTTACGAGTTTTCAAACCCCGTTTTAATACCTTAGCCAAATTTTATCGAATTTTCACCAAACTTTCAAATTGACCCAAATTATTTTACCCAGTGACATACCAGATCCGGTCAGGACTCATGGGCCGGGTTTGGGGTGTTACAGATGAGAATTGAAATAAAGAAATAAGAAAGGTATATATATAATCAAATGATAACATAAAAAGATTGAATTGTTCATTAAGTGATGATAATTGTAATGTAGAAGTATATGTGTAATTTAATGTATTTAATTATAAATTGAATTATAGTGATACCACTGAGTATATGCATACTCAGCGTACGGTTGTTTCCGTACACAGGTTGTAGAAGTCGAATATTGAACCAGCATCCAAAGCCAGACCCGACTTTAGTAAACTTTTGGCGATGTATATTTTCTTTTGATAATGTGGCATGTACATAGGATATGTATAAAGGTTATTATGTTTTGAATATAAATGGTTAAAAACGTTAGTAATACAAGTCTAAGAGTTAGAATGAAAGAAGTTTATCCATTTCAATTTAATTAGTACATTGATAAATTTAAATTGATATTATATTGATTGAGTTTGATTAGAAGGTATTTAGAATAGAAAATGAGTATGTGACATGAATTGGTTGAATTGGTTATGTTTGGAATGGATACGGTTTTAATTGTAGGGGGTTTTATGTGAAAATAAGCAGAAATGCTGTCGAAATTTATAAATAAAATAAAATAAAAATTTGGAGTACTTAAACGAGTCCCGTTTCACTTTTAATACATGCTTTAGACTTCGAGAGTTCATTATAGGGACTTAGTTATTAAATTATACTATGAATCTTATTTTATTTGTGAATTATTCGTAAGTTGTCTGATATGTCCGGTAATGCCTCGTAACCCTGTTCCGGCGACGATTTGGGGTTAGGGGTGTTACAAAAACAAACAGTCTAGTTACAAGCAAAAAAATAATAATTACAACCCAAAAAATTGAAGGCCCAGTATGGGCCAAATGAAGAAACTCTAAGCCCACAACTTAAACTTTTCAGCAACCTAAAACAAAACCTTAGCCCCTTTCAGCCACGCCGCACTCCACGTTCCTCCATCAGCGTGCCCATCGCCCAAGGACTACCGTCTTGCACCAAAATAGCAAGACCTGTCCCCCGTTGACTCGCCAAGGCCTGCAAACAAGAGCAAAGAAAGGAAACAGAACAGGAAAGAGCAAAAGCAGAGAAACCGTGGCCAAATAGTAGAAATAATAATAGAAACAATGTATAAACAACTATAAAAGGTGTTTTTTATTTTTTTTTTTACGAATTTATTTTTTAATAAGTAAAAAATTAAAGAAAAAGGGAAAGAGGGGTTGAAACTTACTCGTTTCTTTGTTGCTCGCCACCACCGGAGATCTCTTCCGTTTGCGAAAGCCATGGAAACCTCTCGGGTTTTGCTCGGGCTTTGAAAGAAAAGCAGAGAGAAGTGGGGTTGGGTTGTTTTCCTTTTTTAGTGTGTTTTTTCCTTTGATCTAACTTAGGTTTTAAAAGAAAAAAGGGAACTTTTCAGTTTCCCAGTCGGTGCAGCGGCCGATGGCTAGATCCCTTACCGAACCAGGGGGTTAAGGGAGAGAGTTTTAGAGGCTTTCAGAAGTTTTTTTTTTTTTGAAAAGAAGGCTAAATGTATTTTTTTGTCAAAAACCCTACTTTTATAGCTTGTCAAAATGGTGTCGTTTTGAAAGTTAATTTCAGAGGCCAAAACGACGTCATTTTGGCCTCCAACCCAAAAACCGACCCGCTCCAATCTCAGGATCCGCGTGTTTTTGCAAAAGGGTTTAATTGCACTTTTAGCCCTTCCGCTTTTTAATTAGTTTGCAATCCAGTTTTTTCATTCTTTTAAATTTATCCTATTTAAATTTATTTATTTTTATTTTAGTCCCCCAAAACTGTGCGTTTAGAGGGTAAAAGGATAATTTTCTAATTAGTCCCTCCTCCATTTCGCGCATTTCACTTTAGTCCTTTTTTTAATATTTAATTTATTTATTTTATTAAGATTTATACTGCAATTTTATTTAAATTTCGATTCAGGTCCTTATTTATTTAATCTTAGCCTTTCATGAAATTTTCTATTATTTATTTATTTATTATTGCAATTTCAACCTTTCATGTATTTTTTATTATTTTACTATTATTTATTTATTTGTTTATTATTGTCTTACTTTTTTATTTTAAAATTTATGTTGTTCATATTTGTATATTTTTCGCTTGTTATTTATATTTGTATATTTTTTGCTCGTTATTTATATTTATACATTTTTATTTCGTTATTTATTTATATTTTTTCACATATATACATATTATTTATATTTACATTCATTATTAAGCATCTTTCATTTTTATTTTTTTACTTGTTTTAAATTACCTTATTTATTTTATTATTATGATTTGATTATTATTATTATTATTATTATTATTATTATTATTATTATTACATTAGCATTATTAATATTTCCTTATTTATTTATTAAATATCATTCTAATATTCTACCCACATAGTCATTTTATATTATCTCATCATCATTATGTCATATATTATGTTTAAATATAATTTGTTTTTTATGTACTATACCCCAAATAAGATAAATACACATCGTTTTAAAAATTACGCTTGTATTTATTCGTAAAAATGGAAATTTTTAAAATGAGGCAATGTTTCATATTTGAGAGATTCAAGAAATCGTACCCTAACTTACGGGGCTTCGATTCTCTCGTTGAACTTAAATAGCCAAATATTCTTTTAAAATTAAAATATATGATTTTAAATATAAAAATATAAAGGCAAGCTCATTCTCGAGGGTTCAAAATGCCATGTCCTAACTTACGAGATGTGACATTTGTTATCTCGAGACGAGAGGGTCTTTGACATTTGTTTCAATTTATTCAAGTGTTAAAAAACTAACATTAATAAAAAGAGGGATCATATTACAAAATTCTTTCAAGTTTTCAAATTTTCGACATTAAGGCATTAATTGATCAATTAGCTACCGATTTTGGGCATTAGAAGGGTGCTAATCCTTCCTCGTGTGTAACCTACTCCTGAACCCATTTTCTGGATTTTTTGTAGACCAAAAAACATTGCTTTGATAAATCAAACATCTTGTTAAAACGATCAAACTACGAGGTGATCCGATCACCTCATAAAAAAGATTGGTGGCGACTCCTATTTTTTTAAAATAAAAGGTCGATTTCAAAAATGGTTTCGACAATTATGATATTATTTTTTAAAATTTCTATAAGTTTATATTGTCTGAAGCAAGTACTTTTAAAGTCATTTTTTTATCTATATATTATTTGTTTAGATGCGGGTAAAAAAATATTTTATGGGTTTGTTTTAAAAGAAAGTCAAATTTAAAAATTATTTTTAATAATTATTATTAAATTTATTTATTAATTTAGTTTAAATATATTTCCTAGTTATCATGAACTATTATTATAATTGTGCATGTTGCTTTACCTTTTTTATTTTTCAAATTAATATTATAATTTATGTTCTTATATATTTTCAAATTTCTGTAGTATTTAAAAACTAAGATAAATTATCGTTATCAATAATAGGTAACAAAAATTAAAAATACGTCATTTAAAAATTAATTAAAATTAAACGCTTAAAATTACATGCAATACATGTAACATTAGAGACTAGTATATATAAAATACAAATTTAAACAAAGAGAATATAATTTATTGTTAATAGTATTACTAAATTGATATTGGAATTACAATTTATTAGTATTATTATATGATAATAATAAAAATATTTTAATTAAATATTAATTAAGATGATAGTATATTAATGTGAATATATTATTAATTAATAAAATTATAAATCTATAAAACCATTGAATATAGTTGAGTAAATTAAAATAATAAAATATAATTTTATAATTGAATAAATATAATTTTATATATAGTATGATGTTCTTTTAAATATGATAATTAATAAAATTATCTATAATATATATAAAGTGACTAATTAAGTTGGTGTCACAAGTCAACTCAACACCAACTTAGCTGTAAAATTATTTAAAATACTCTTATTTTAAAGGGTAATTAATATTATTATAAGGGTATTTTAATTTTTTCATACTTTTATATAGTCTTCAAATAAAATAACTATAAAATATTATTTGAGAATCAAACCCAAAACCAACAAATTTATATATATAAAAACTTTTACCACTCCACTAACAATCATTTATTAATTTTTTATAAATATTTTTCAACATAAAATATTTTCGTTCACCAACATCATAATTATGATAAAATCTAGTATATGTAAAGATAATATCAATATATTAGTAATCTAATTTATAATATATAAATTTATTTTAATTTAGATGTCAAAACCCAAAAGAAAATAAATATATTTTATAATTAAATTAAATATTATTTTTAAAAAATACTAATAGCATTTAATCAAATTGGTTTGATTCAACACAAATCCTACTCAACAAATAGTATGACTTATAAAGAAATTAAGATAAAGAAAATTGATCAATTATGAATTAATATTTTATATTATCTATGTTTTTATATTTTTAAAATTTATAAAATCAATAAATTAATATAAATTAATTACATTCATTTAACTTATTTTACCGAAAAATCATTTCAAAAATTTTGTTCCAAAGTCAAACATAAAGATAAGCATTTTTTGATGGAGAAAAGAAAATCCAAATGAGAACCTAAATCCTTAATCATTGAGGAGAGAAGAGAGATCCTTTTTTATCTCCGGTAAATTCCTTGCTTCATTCATTTTATTTTGTAATTTGTAAAGTTGATTAGTTTTCAAAAGGGATTCTTAATTTTTTATTTTACTATTTTGCCTATTTGAAACCATATTTTGTTGCTTTGTGTGGGTTTTTTTTTTTTTTCCTGGGTCATCGTAGGTGTTTTGCTCCTAATGTATTAAGCATGTGATGCTACTGACATTGGCTCCTTGTGCTTTCTATTTGCCTTCCCTTCTCGCAATGAATACAATTTGAGTTAAGAGCTTTTTTAATCAATTTCGAAATTGATTTGAGGGTTTTACGATGTTGATTATAGGACTTTCAATTTTGGTCTGTTCATTGTGGGTTTCGAAAATGATTAATATTGGAGACATTTTGTGTCGATGGTTTGGTTTGTTGTTATGGTTTAGTTTGATTAACTGACTGTTTGCTTTTATTGTTTGACAGTACACCCAGATAATAGACTGAGATTGTTTAGAGGTCAGGAATCCTTTTCGGGTTGCAATAGCATAAGTTAAAACTGAAAATTTGAGAGCCGAATCTCTTACTTCTACATTTCTATTAGAAATCTCTTTCATAAGCTACGTCGCGCAGCTACTTATTGTAATACCCCCAACTCGTATCCCTCGTCAGAATCAGGTTACAAAGTATTACTGGAGTTTACAAATCAAACAGACAGAAATTTCATCATTTCATATAACATAACATTCATGTCAGAAACTAATCAAACTCATACATATTGTCCCTTATTCGAGCCCTCAAGACCTAAAATACGCGTTAGAAATAAGTCGGGACTAATTCAAAAACTCAAGAAATTTTTCGGAATACAATAAATTTTTTTTAAAACTACAGGGGTCACATGGCCAAACCACACACCTGTGATGCTAGGCTGTGTGAACATACTGACTTACAGATCTTTACAAGCTATAGGGGACACACGGTCGTGTCACCTAACCGTGTGTCACACACGACTGAGACATACATCCGTGTCTCTGACCGTGTGGATGAAAATAGGCTATTTTTATAAGCCATTTTTTTCACCCAATTTGGTGTCAACCTACAATCAACATTGTGTATATAAACAAGTCATATTATAGCATCTAAAATCAATCCTTAAACATGGAGTATGTTCACATAAAATCAATATGTCCTTGGGCATCTTAAATGACCAATACAATTATGTTTAACCATATATACCATGTAACCAAGTAATCAACTAACTTTTATGTCTAATCGCATTAATACACAACATGTAAATCATTTACTAAAACTTACCATTTGGTACCAGTTGTACCACTTATTCAATAGCATAAAATACATATACACTTTCTATAACATAGCAGCAAATCACACCAAGTTATAAAACATACCTCATATGCATTTTCAACTAATATTTTGTCTTTCATTATTCCACACATCAACATTATAAGGCAATTTAAGCACATACTAAAATACCAAAACACAAACCAAATATATGACTAATCTCAACAAAACATATATAGACCAACATTTAATCAAAATAACTTATACATGTCATTATATCCAAAATCAAAACATTCAAAAGTACCGATAGAACCGATGAATAGTATGATATAACTCTGACAAGCTTCCAACCCAATCGAGCTTCCGATAATCTGTGAAATAAAGGATAAACAACTAAGTAAGTAATGAATGCTTGGTAACCTCGCACAAACTTTAAACATAATATTCCAATTCAATAATAAATTTTATATATTAAATATAAAGCTATACCAATGCATCAAGATTTATCAACTACATAACCACCAACTCATAAATGAGTAAGTCTATCAACATCATATATATATATATATATCATTTCTAGCTTAATAGGATTTTATAAACATTATACAACATCATTAACCTTTTCATAAAACTAGGAATAACTTTCTTTACTTATTTTCCATTCTATTTATTAAACATAAACTTAAATAACAATATCAATTAACTAATTAATATAAACATAGGTAAGTTCAACCATAACATACGTAATTTCTCAAATATAAGTACATTAATCAACTCCTCAATCCCTTTTCATCATATCACTTTTTAATTATGAACTTACCATTTCATTTGTATAATACCAGACATAAGCATATACATTAATCATAATTTCAAGCTTGACATAAGTCTAATCACCATCATCAATACACAAGTTAGTACATTTATGTATATAACTCATTTTCATGTTTCAAATCACTATCCCATTTTCAATTCTCATACAATATCATCCAATATCAATCATAATACCGTTTTATTTAATTATCTCTATTAACACGACTCGGACTCAGACGGATACACGGATCCAACCTAACACACTAGTTTGGCACCCAGTGCCTCATTGGATAATTCGAAATAGTAAATTGACACCCAGTGTCTCATTGACTCAAAGTCAAAGAAATCCTTAAACTCTTTCAATCCGATGGCATGCCATCTATATCCGACTTAGCCAGATACAGTTAATAAGGTTTAATTTCACATTCCAAAAATAACCAATATTCAATTATCATATTTGCACATATATATTCATTTCAATTCAGATAATCAATTCAATCCATTCAATCAACATAAATTCAATTCAATAACAAAGTTTTGAAAAAATTATTGAAAACAGGATTAAATTGAACTTACATATGAAGGAATAAAGCCAAAAAAAGAAACCTCCCCATGACTATGGCGTTCGCTGGAATGTTGGAGAAGACATGAAACAAAATTGCCATTGGTTTTATATTATTTTATCATTTCCATTCAAGTCGCTATCCAACTATATTAGTTTAAGCATATTTACCACCTAAGTCCTTCTTTATTTATTAATCATGCCATTTAATCACTCAATTATTATAATTAGCAAGTTTTGCACTATTTTTAATTTAGTCTTTTTTAATTAATTAACTATCGAAGCGTTAAAATTTTTCAACAAAACTTTAATACCACCTTATTGACACTCCATAAATATTTATAAAATATTTATGGCTCGGTTTATAGAAACGAGATCTCGATACCTTATTTTCTAAAACCACTTGACCTTGAATTTTACCCCTCAAACCTAATAAATCATTATAAAATATAAATTACTAATTCCAAAAATCTTTTTAAAACCATATCTGACTCGTAAATATTATTTAGTAAAATTTACGAGCTTACTCGCCAGATTTGATGGCTTCGAACCACTATTTCCGACTTTACTGAAAATCGGGCTATTACACTTATTTTTAGGGAAAATCTTGATATTATCTTTTTTTCTCTTCATATGGTTGGTGATGTTCTTTTTAAGTGCAAAATGTCTTGAAGCTAACTAATTGTTAGCTAAAACATTGGCAAAAGCTTTGGAAATGAATGCTAAAAGTGGATTTGGTTAATCATCTTACACCAATTCATCTCATCTCTTTTATCTTGATTTTTGTTTGTTTGATTATATGCTAATCAATATATGTCTCCGTTTGGTAGCCTTTGTGCATGTTGTTTAGCACAAAATACATACATGATATAATATATATATATATATATATATATATATATTAGTGTCAGTTATAATTGCTAGCTACAACGTCAATTGCAACATAAAGAAAATATTTATAATTTATTTAAAAATTTAGCTAACATTTGTTTATATTATGTAGAGTTATCAAATGTTTACTATTTGCCGATCTACACCACAAGACCTAATAGCCTTTTCAGCAGCTAGCCCTCCATCAATTCAATCTTCAACATCTGAAGCAAATTTGGGATGGCTTAGGGGAAAAGGAAAAAATCATGTAGGAAATGAGTTTGTACACAAATGATAAAAGAGGAATATAAAATTTGAATTTGTATTGATGGTGCATCGTATATATGTGTGCTTATTGATTCTATTTGTTTTATAATATGTAACCAATGTTTCAAGTAAGGTTGTAACAACTTTATTTTTAGTGGTGTCAAAAAAGGCGGTTTTGAAACCCCATTTTCATAAATTGAAGCCCATAAATATTAAATATGAATATTTACGGGGTTGGTATAAAAGTTTATTAAAGTTTGACCCATCAATTTTGTCTATTAATTGTTTAATTTAGGTACAAGGACTAAATTGTAAAAGTCTTATTGATATAAGTTTTTAATTAGTCAAAGACTTAAGGACTTAAATTGTAATTAGGCAAAGATCCAAAATGGCACTTAAACCAGTTACCAACATGAACTAGTGGGATGTGATGTATATTTGTGATTAGATTAAGCTTAAATAAGATTAAATTAAATAAACTTACTTAATTAAAGTTAAACTAAGTATAAAAGGTTATAATAGTGGAAATTTGTCATCTTTCTCACCACTTCAACCGTCCAAGCTAGTGAAAACCTAAAGAAAAACCATTATAAGAGCTTCAAACATTCGATCCTCCATTGTTAAGGTAATTCAAGTCTTTTTCTTACAATTTTTATGTTTTTGAGACCATGAGAGCTTGATTTAGCTAGTCCATATACCAATTTATAAAAGTGTTAAAGTTTTTGAAAGCATTCTGATGACGTCACGAACTAACTAAAATACGACAAAGGCAAGCGCACCTATCGAACAGTAGTATAGCTATGGTGAGTCAGGAATATCGTATCCACAAGGACTAAAAGTACTAGTAATAACTATCTTTCTATTATTTAGCCTAAAAATTAAGGGGATTTTTTTTTTAATTTAAAACTAACTAATTAACTATGAATGCGATAGAGAGTGAAGGAAGTAATCGAATAAACCAATGTTAAAGACAATATCCAAGGAAGAATCCACCTAAACTTCACTTATTATTCTGACTCTGAATTAAACGACTTATTCACTTGTCTTGATCCGTAGAAATCCCTAAATTATGTTAATATCTCTTTCGAGACTAAGAACAACTGACTCTAGGTTGATTAATTGAAATCTCTTTCTAATTAAAACCCTATCGTCGCATTAACTCGATTTATGGATTCCCTTATTAGATTTGACTCTAATCCGACTGATTTATGTCGTCTTATTTCTAGGGTTGCAATCAACTCCGCTTAATTATGCTAGATCTACTCTTAAACAGGGACTTTTGCTCCACTGAATAAGTACATCAAACTTGAATTAATATCTTGAAAATATTAAAGCAAGAATTAAGAACACATAATTAAGAACGAGAACAAGTATTTATCATGTAATTCAGATAATTAAATAATGAGATTCATCATAGGTTTCATCCTCCCTAGGTATTTTAGGGAGTTTAGTTCATACTCATAGAGGAAAACATTTCAAAATAAGAATAACAACAAGACATGAAAAACCCAATAAAACTTCGAAGAAAATTCAACTGGAGATCTTCAATCTTGGAGTGAATCTACGTCTGAGATAATTTCGACGGCTTCCTTCGAGTAATTTATTTGTTCTACTCTGCGTGTCCTTTAGGTTCTCCTCTAGTGTGTATTTATAGACTTTAGAATGCTCAAAAACCCTAAAAATTGGGTTTTTCCGTGTAACAGGGAAGCAGGGTGCAAAATCGACACAGGCTGGCACATGGGCGTGTGCACAGCCCGTGTGGCTCACATGGGCATCTGCCCAGCCCATGTAGATCCTGAAAACTCCGATTTTGGCCCATTTTTCTCTCTTTTTGCTCCCAAATGCTCTCCTAACTATAGAAACATGAATTTAAGGGATTAGGCGCATCAATTTCACTAATTATCATCATAAATCATCCAAAAATATGCCAAGCATGGAATTAAAATATGTTACATTTACGGTTTATCAAATATCTACACACTTAAGCATTTGGTTGTCCTCAAGCAAAATCATCAACTTACAATTAAAATTAAGTTTTCTCAATTCATAATTCTCATCAATAATGTTTTATCATAATTCACAAATAATCACACATTGATAGTTCAACTAAAAGAGCACTAAAGATTCAAACAATCCAAGTCACACATTTTTAAAGCATGAAAACATAGGTATTTCCCCTTATCTAAGTAATTACCTTTAATTCAAAACCGACAAGATTCGACATCCTCACTAAAGTTCACTCAAATCACTGAAGGTGTTTAAGGTTAAAAAATAAGCACTCAAAAGTCAAACATGGAAAGTCATTACCATTGGCTTACATGAAAATCAAATTTTCACGACTATAAAATGAGATGATACACAAATCAAAAGATCTTCAAAGGGTTGTAATAGGGTTTGGGTTGAAAGTGTGGATAAAGGCTAAAATAGAGGGTTAGAATCGAGATCGAATTGACAATTTACCTAACTAGAAAAATAAACTAATACTGAATAATTACATCAATTGAAAACTTATCAATAATAACACGAGCTTCTTCTCAAAATGTGAAATTAACCGTTTAAGCTAAAATAACATAGAACTAGTAATAATTAAAATAAATGTACATATATTTTTTATTTTTTTACCTTTTTTTCACTTTTTTTTTTGAGTTAAGGAAAAAAGGAGATAATTTAACAACTGGAACAAAAGAACATAGTTAGACAATTGACCAAATCAAATCTCGACAAAAAAAAAGGATTAATACAATAGGAAACAATTCTTAATGAATCAAAAAGAATGAGTTATGGGTTAATATTAATGGTAGATCAATAAACGGTTTAAGGGTTAATTATGAAGGTAGGATTTTTGGGATAAGTGGGTTAAAACGTAGGTGCCTTTATCATCTCAGTATATCAAATCAAAGGTGTGGTCTCAACATGTATAATCAAAGCAAGTTCTAGAATAACCAATCAGTATTGACACACTCATAACCAATAATAAAGTGAGCAAGGAAAGTGTATGCTCTAAAGGCTCAAAATTTCACAAAAATTATGGTTTTTGATATCAATCTTACAAATCTCAAACTTCAAGGTAATACCTCAATTTAGGGAAATAACCTAGCAATTTTTTATTTTGAAAATAAACTTATCATGCTTGATTCTTTAATGTCTTAAAGTTTAAACAATCAATACACAATTACCTATGAATTTAATCTAAAACATATCAATAAAAATCACAAATCGATAAAAATCATTCTAATAGTAAAATGAGAAAATTACTTGAATACAAGACGTAATTGGACAATTTCTAATAATCATATAAATAACCTCCCCACACTTAAGATATACATTGTCCTCAATCTATGAATATATATAATGATAGTATAAGTAGAATATCATAAGAGAGGGAGAGAAGTGAAACTCCCCTAAATTTTAGATGAAGTCCTCAAATTAGTGACTCCCGAAATTGTAGAGAGCTAAATGTAGTGCATGATTTTGAGCAAGCTATTAAGAAAATAAACACAACTGGTGGAGAAGATTAAAGGATTTCTCAATTAGGAACAACTATAATAACTAAAATATAGTTCAAAATATAATAGACAAGTCTTTAAAAGATAATAAGAAACATAAAAGACAAATAAAATAAAAATAAAAATAAAAACAAAAACAAAAATAGAAATAGAAATAAGATAAAACAAGAAGACAAAATAAGAAAAGAGAAAAGGGGTTAGGGTTTTTATAGGGTGACACGATTGTGTGAGGGTCCCTATTAGGCCACACGACTGTGTGGCTTGTTTTCAACCTGTGTTCGTCGAGGGAAAAAATAGCCCAGTCTTCCCTATTGGGCCACACAGCTGTGTGGCTTGTTTTCAACCCGTGTTCGTCGAGGGAAAAAATAGCCCAGTCTTCACACGGTCGAGTCGCACGACTATGTATATCATCCTTAGCTTCTCCCACGCTTGTGTGACCTCCTACACGCCCGTGTGGCTAGGCCTATCTCGCACACGGCCGTGTGCCTTACCCTGTAACTCTCTGTCTTGTTTTAAAAATTCAAAAAATTTTGTTCCAGGTTTCACACGGTTGTGTCACACGCCCATGTGGTTTAATTTAAGGCCGTGTCTCTATCGATTTTTAGGAAAAAATTATCCCTATTTCCATACGGCCAAGGACACACCCGTGTGTCCAGGCTGTGTGGGTCAAAAACCTATATTTAAACATGAAAATAAGTAAAAATAAACTAATTATTAGGGTTAGTGCTCGGGTTTCCTCCCGAGAAGCACTTGTTTAGAGTCTAAGCTCGACTTACCTCGTTGTCGCTCGGTTACGGTGGTTCGCGGAGTCAAGACTCCTCTTTCTCGCTATCAATTCTATTATCAACATGCGGTTTGAGCCGAGTAATATTTACTTTAAAAGTGCCAAATTTAGAGTGATTTACCTCGACTGTACCGTATGGGAAAACATTCAGTACCGTAAGAGGAGTTGCTCTGTTTGGAATAAGCTCTGAAGTGGCAATTTGAGGGTCCTTTTCATCTAATAAAACTTGGTCCCCAATCTTAAAGTGGCAAACCAAGGAATTTCCTGCAAAGAAGATTGAGCTGCAAGGTTACACACATCAAAAGAACTTGCAATATCATCTCGATTACTAGATATCCTGACAAAATCACGAGCTTGGAGTTTAATCATGTCATCACCTACACGAAGTATCAATTCTCATGTGCCAACATCTATAATAGTTCTAGCAGTTGCTAAAAAGGGTCATCCTAAAATTAAAGGTACGTCACTATCCTCATCCATGTTTAGAACAACAAAGTCAACTGGGAATATGAATTTATCAATTTTTACAAGTACATCTTCAAAAATACCCCTAGGAAATCTAATGGTTTTATCTGCTAATTGAATGCTCATCTTAGTTTGTTTGGGTTTCCCAATACCTAGCTGTTTAAATATTTTGTAAGGCATGACATTAATACTTGCCCCTAAATCAGCTAAAGCATTATTTACATTTAAACTACCTATTAAATAAGGAATAGTAAAACTCTATGGATCCTTTAATTTGTTGGGTATTTTATTCTTGATCGTGTCAAACAGTCAAGTTTTAATATTTATAAAGAATGATCGAACTTGTAGACTGACTGCGACAACAATAGAGGCAAGTGCACCTATCGAACAGTAGTATAGCTCAGGCAAGAATATCTTATCGAACCCAAGGGAACCTAAAAGTACTACTACTCACTTTCTTTCTATTATTTAGCTTAAAATATAAAGTGATTGGATTATTAAACTAACGACATACTTAAACTAAATGCAAAGACAAAAGAATGAATTGGAGAAAGACTTTAAGAAAACTCGATTGATAAAGACGATACCCTCAGGAAGAATCCACCTATGACTTCACTTATTATTTATTCCCCAAACCATATGATTTCTTTACTTAGCTTGATCCGTGAGACTCCCTAACCTATATTAAACCATCTTTCGAGGCGAATAACGTCTAACCTTAGGTTAATTAGTGGAACTCTTGTTCTCTTATAATAACCCCCTAAGGAAGCAGCAAATCGATCAATGGATTCCCATATTAGGTTTACCCTAATCTGAAAAAATCTCATAACCCTATCTTTAGGCACCCGATCAACTCCGCTCAATTACGCTAGATCTACTCTTAGGCGGGGTCTATTCCTCCTCCACCTAAGCACATCAGATTAAATTAAGCAACATAATTAAGAACAAACCAAGTACTTATCATATAATTTAGAAATCAAATAACAAGATCCATCATAGGTTTCTTCCCTTTAAGGTATCTGAGGGGTTTAGTTCATAACTAAATACGAAAACATCTTAAGAGTAAAGAATAAACAAAACATAAGAACTCCCTAAAACCCCCTGAAGGAATTGAAGGAGAGATCCTCCGTTTGAATGGAGTTCCGACTTCTTGAGATGGATCAACTGGCTATCTTCAAGTGACTCCCTAAAAGATGAATGCTTCAGCCTAAAAGCCTCTGCCAAAAAAAACTCCCCTTTAATGTCTACCTTAGGTTGTTTATATAGGCTTTGGGATGCTATACTTGGCTCCTAAGTATCTCCTTCAAGTAGAATTACTATTAGGGTGTTTGAGTCGACTTAGGAGTATGTTTCTTTGGCTTCAAGCATCCAATTTCAAGTGAAATTGCTCATTCCACGGCAGGGGCACGCCCATGGCACACGCCCGTGTAATTTTAGGGTTGGGCCATGCCTTGATTCTGTCGTTTTGGGCACAGCCATGTAGATCACCAGGCACGCCCGTGTGTGGTAATGAGATGATGCACAACCGCAACTTGTGAGTTGGGCCGTGCTTTAGGTAATCGTCGAGACACGGTCGTCCAGGCTTTGGGCCAGGCCGTGTTGGTTTCTTGCTAAGGCCCAATAACTTTGTTTTAAGCCCGTTTTGTGTTCTTTTTATCCTCGGGTGCTTTCCTGAGTATAAACATGAAAAGAAAGGATTAAAAGCACCTTTTTACATAAATCAAGGGCTAAATTATCTAAAAGCATACCAAATATGGGGTTAAAATATGTTACTTTCACGATTTATCAAATACCCCCACACTTAAGCTTTTGCTTGTCCTCAAGCAAAATTCTCAACTTACAATTAAAATGAACTTTCCATAATTCATAATTCCTATCGACAATGTCTCATCATAATCGATAGATAATTTATACATGGAAAATTCAACTCAAAGAACCCTAAAGATTCAATTACGATAAGTCACATTTTTATGGCATGAAAACATAGGTATCTCCCTTTATCTAAGTGATTACCTTTAATTCAAAGCAGACAAGAATTGACATCCTCACAAAAGATTCACTCAAATCACTCAAAGGTGTTTAAGGTTCAAGAATAAGCGCTCTAAGTCGAACACGAAAAGTTAATCCCATAAGCTTGCACGAAAATCAAATCTCCACCATTGATATGAGATGATACAGATCAAAAGGTCTTTAATCAAGGTTGTAACGGGCTAGGGTTAAAAGGTGTGGATACAAATTTGAATTAGAGGTTATAATTGAGATTGAATTGACTAATTACCTAATCTAAAATAATGAACTAAATATGAATATTTACATTGAATGAAAAACTAACAATATCTATTATTGATAATTACTCTATAATAAGAGTATTTTCATCACTCAAATTTTGAAAATACTTTAATCTGAGCTTTTCTTTAACAATTGGAGTTTTAAATGCTCTAAGCTATTTTATTTACTACTAATATTGAATATACTTGGATTTTTTTTAGAACAAACCAAAATAAACATAATAGAAGGAACTTTGGTGATTGAAATAACCTAATTCGACAATTGATCAAATCAATTCTCGATAAAGGGTAGTCAAAGGAATGTTGATAACAAATACAAAGGGATTTTGGGTTAATATTAGTGGGTGATTCAATAAAAAGGTTGTTAGGATTCAACGGGGTTCACTAGGGGTTATTTATGTAGGTAGGCTTTTTAGTGGAGTGAACGGGTTAAAACCTAGGTGCCTTTATCATCTCAGTGTATCAAATCATTAATGTGGTCTCGACATGTATAAACGAGGCAAGTTCTAGAATAACAGTTCAAAGTTGACACACTCATAATCAATTAAAGTGAGCACGAAAAAGGGTACATGCTCTATAAGGCTCAAAATCTCGCAAAAAATTATGGGTGTTTTTACATCAATCCTTATAAATTTTGAACTTCAAGGTGATACTCAAATTTGGTTCAACAACCTATCAATTTTAATTTGAGAAAGTAGACTTATCATGCTCGATTCTCTAGTATTCTTCAAATTTAATTATTAATGCACAATTAACTAAGACTTATTCTAAAACATATCAATAAAATTTATAAATCATTAGAAATTTCATCCTAATTAATAATATGAGAAAAATACTTAAGATCAAGACTAATTTCAGGGTTTTGAGAATTATGCAAAAAGTTGGCACTATTACCCCTACACTTAAGATGTACATTGACCTCAATGTACAAAGATAGATAATGATATTTAGGTGCCAAATCAAAAAGATAAGTGGGGAAAGTAATACTCCCTGAGATCTGGATGATCCCGGAGTTTGTGTGTGTAAGGTGTTTAATTATGCAAAGTCACTTTCTTAATGAGCTTGTAGTATATGATTGGTTAGGGATTCTTAAGAAATTAGATAGCCAATGGTAAATGAGAGGAAAGGAAAAATTTTAATACTAGTAAAAGTTCAAATTTAAACGCAACATCAAATGAAAAGTTTTAAAATAAAGGAAGTAAATGATAGATCTATGAAATAGAGGATTTAAAGGTCCTCATCGTCGACTAGATCCTGTGGCGGTGTTGGTGGTGATATGTAGAAGTGATGGCAGATTTGCTGAAGGGTAGCCTCGATCCCATCAAAACGTCGAGCAGTGTTAATAAACTGATGGGTGCGCGATCGCCGAATCGTGTGAGGCGCGTGAGAGATATCGCCATCGAGGTCTTTGGATAGGATGGTCTGGCGGCTTGGGGTGGTGGGACATCATCAGTGATGTCCTCATGCACCTCTTCGGTTGTGGCAAGTCTATATTGAGGGGGATCGGTGCCTCGACGGTGCTTGATCATCTTCATGTGGAGCATCGTCGAGATGCCTTGAGGTGCCATGTTCCCTATCAGTGTGAGAGAGGCAATCTGATTGTCGGTGTTGAGGAGATCAAAATGTCGAGCTAGTCTCATGATGAAAGGCCCCATTGATAGGATTTCTTTCCTTTGCTGATCGGTTTGGTGCTGCATTACGCGTGCAATGAAGTATGCCACGTCGAAAACATGTCGTTCGAAAATGCATGATAAATAAACATCTTGTTTGTTGACGATGCCGGTGCTTTCTTTGCGACCTGTAACAGTATGAGCAATAATAGCATGAAGATACCTGAGAGCTGGAGGAAGGGCAGTCACTTTGGGGCGACTCAGGTTGTAGTCACGTTTAGTGGGTTGTAAGTTGTGCCAACATACGATAGGGGTGTAGTGGAGTTCTTTGTTTAACTCAAAAAGTGGATTTTCTTCTATAAATTCTGGCGTATAAAGTCCGAGTGCTGATCCGAATAGAGGTACGCTTAATCGACATACTGTGCCTCCTAGGCTGAATTGGATTGTGCTCGGCATCATCAAATTATGTCATTACCATCTATAGGGTGAATGTGGTACAGAACTCGAGAGTGAGTTCCAAGTATGTGGGTTCCACAGTCGCAAAAAATTACTCCAATGGTTCCGTTGAGATGAGAGCTCGAACATCTCTAGCGAGTCTGACTTGTTGTAAGGCATTCCAATCGATGCATCTACCAGTTCAGAGGGGTCTATCTCGAAATATTTTGTATCGTTCTTCCTGAGTTGGTTGAGGGAATCTGAGGAATGGATGTCGGAGTTCGGTGGAAGCATTTTCGGATGATGATCCGGGCCCCTTCCTTTTCTTGCTCGGGATGGCTCTTTTAACGCGTGAAGATGACATAATACCTAAAAAATACTTCCTTTATATAAGCAAGAATTTTCCTAAATAATAAGCAAAAGTCAATAGCAAATTTAAATATTTTTTTAAGAACAAATACTAAAATCGGAAAACCTCTAAATGACATTAATAACTAAAATTTCATTTATTTATTATACTAATTCCTAACTACAATCATGGTTAATAAAATATTAATAAAAACATGTTGCATAAAAATCATGATTTTAACTATTATTTGCATTAGAACATCAATTTTTCCATGAGGCGAGGCCAGAAAATCTAACATTTGTTCATAGTAAATCAGATAATTTGTTAAATAGTGGAAATCAACAATAAAAATAGATTAAAGCAACCAAAAGAAGAATAAAAGAAAAGAATAAAAGAACCAAGAAAAATAAAGAATCATGTTTTTAATAAAGACTTAGACAAGAAAGAAGATAAACTTTAAACAATATGAATTAAGTCTAAAATCAAACAAAACTTAAGACAAAATATGTGAAAAATGTGAAAGAAAAAGAACCAGGCACGGTGGTGGTTGGAAAGCACGAGTGGGGCACACGGTGGTGGTGCTGGGTTCTTCAGCGTGGGCACGGCCTGGTAAGGGGGTGTGCTGTGGGCGTGTGGTTGGGTTTGATTAGTATTTTGAGAAGAATGACCGAAAGGAGGTGAGTTGGAGGGATGTGGGTGATTTGGTGGCTGGATTTGAAGAAGTGGGGGTGGTGGAATCTGATTTTAGGTTTTGGGTTTGGGGAAGAGGATGATTATTCTTATAAATAGGGTCTGAGGCACGGTCTTTCGACACACCCATGTCGTTTTAAACTAGCCCGTGCTTTTCGTGATTTTTGGGTTTTAGGCGCGTTTAGATGGGTTTGCCACAGCCATGTCGATGTTTGTCACGCCCGTGTTGTGATTCACATGGTTAGGTCGAATGGGCATGTAGCCCGTGCTTAATAAGTCAATATTTCGCACGGTCATAGGCACGACCGTGTTCTAGTCGTGCTCGATAAGTCAGTAGCTTCACACGGTTAGGTCGAATGAGCGTGTGTAGCCCGTGCTTAATAAGTCAGTATGTTCACATGGTCGTGGGCACGGCCGTGTTCTAGCCGTGCTCGATAAGTCAGTAGCTTCACACATCGGGGGACACGACCGTGCGAAGTTCGTGCTGAATAAGTCAGTAACCTCACACGTTTCAACGACACGGGCGTGTCTTATATCGCAGCCCGTGTTTGTTGAAATGAATTTTTCCCTGTTTGTGCACGGATCCTGCCACGCCCATGGTGTGTCCCCTGCCTTATACACGGTTGTTAGCACGCCCATGTTCAAGGTGGTGTTAAAATGCCTGCATTTTTGTTAGATCATTTTAGAAAGATTTTAGAAAGACCAAGTCAATGTTAGTGTGTTAGCACTCGGTTTGCCTCCCGAGAAGCGCTTGTTTATAGTCTTAAGCTAGACTTTCCTTGTTTTCGATATTAAAGGAGGTTTCGTGGAGCAGAAGCTCCTCTATGATATTTCAAGGATCTGCACCATTATAAATGTAACACTCTAAACCTGGCCCAAACACAACAACCGGATCTGGTATGTCACTAAGGAGATTTTATAAAACTTGTGGCACTTTGGAAAAACAATTATCAGGTCTAAACATTTATGCCGAAAATTTAATAATTTGTCACATACCTTAACTTAATTTAAACAAAAAAATTTAAATGTTTACTAACAATAAAACCCAACATAAAACCCAAAATGATAAAGTCTACTGGCCCATGGCCTTATTACATTGAAATTTAAAACCCTCTAAATAAAAATATAAAATAATGAACTAAAGTCTTTTCTTTTCTGAATCCAAATGTTCTTTTGCATGGCCACCTTGTGCTCCTCTCCAGCCCAGTTCGAAGCACTAGGTGTTACCTGAAAAAATGTTAATTAATTGGTTGAGTCGCGAGACTCAGTGTGCAACCCTCATGCACCATTAGATTTGGGCCTTAGCCCCATAAAACTAAAATAATCAGAATTAATATACATAATAAAAATAATATGCAAGCCCAACCCAAATCCTAGGTTTCCATCGGCTACACGCCCCCGTACCAACCACTCACACCATTGGGGATTTCTACAATCAACCCACACCGCTACACACCTTGATGGCATTCGTGCTGCTCATCATCAGATCATGGCAGTAGCCACTACAACAGATCACGGCAAAAGCCGCTACAACAGATCACGGTAAAAACTGCTATAACAGATCACGATAAAAATCACTACAACAGATCACAGTGAAAACCACTACAACATATAACTTCTTCCTTTCATCAAACCCAACCCATGCAATCACATAAAATCAATATACTTATATCGTTTAATCAGAACATTCACTAACCTGATGATTTGTTTTTACCCTCTTTGGGTTTCTTCTATTATGCCCGAATTTTGGCATTTATCAAAACATATAAGACTTGCAATCATATATTAATCAAACAGATCTAGATGGTGGGAAAGTGTTACACATCTGATATCGTGAAATCCAATATTCTTAGTCGATATCCTTTTTATCTCGATCTACAACTTTGCTCAAAAAGTCGAAAAGATGTGAAAATAGGGCCTCTCCTATATTCGGCCATGGTTAGTGTTCTACCCGATTTCATATATTTATAAATAAACCAATCTCCTTACCTTGAAATCTCGAAAATAACACGACTTGAGTGTTACTGATCTTTGACTTAGAGATCTAAGCGTTGGACTCCTCTTCAGATCCCGAAATGCAGAAAATAAGAAAAACCCTTGATTAGTCACTAAATAGCCATTCGGATAGGGACTTTGAAAAGCCAAAGAAATATTGGAAACTCAAAATCGACACATACCTATTGTTTTCTTCAGATTCGGCACAAGCAAACTTTCTTGAAAAAATTTGGCAACTTCGGAGGTGAGATATCGAATTTCGATTTTAGAAGATTTAAGAATTGAAGAGATGGCTAAGAGAGATTTGGCCAATGAGTATTAAGGAGAAGAATAGAATAATAGAGATGTGATTTTTACTTTTAGGGATTAGAAGAAAAATAACAATAGAGGTTAAAAGATTCGGCCAACCAGGAAATTTTAGAGAGGAAGAAAAGGTGAAGAAAATGGTGGTTTTCGGCTTTTGAGAGGAAGAAGATGAGAAAAGAAAATAAAAGAAAGGCTTCCAAAATTTTAGCACACCCCCTCTTTATATAGAAAACCGATTCCTCCCTTTAGCAGCGATTGATTTTCAACCAACACTGCCACACATGATAGCTCCTATCCCTTTTCCCTTATCTTAATCTATTATCTCCTCAAAATAGTCTTTATCTCGCTTATTATCCTTAAAGACTAAATCCTAAATAATAGCCTTTATCTCGCTTATTATCCAAATAGAATAAATATAATAAAATTCTCAAAAAAAAAATAGCCTTGTGCCATCCACTTCCCTAATCCCTAATGCCAAATTTAACTAACTTAAATTAGAAGATTTGGGCTCCTTAAAACTTAAAATTTGGGCCCCTAACACTTAAATTAACTCATTCCACATATTCACCCATTAAACGATAGGCCCAAAAATTTAGGATGTTCTGATTCTACCTTCCTTAAAGAAATTTCGTCCTCGAAATTTCCAACTAACTAGAAATCATCTTGCCTAAGTCTCACCACTATGCTTTCACAAGACTCTAACTCTAAAGCCAAAATAAACACTTAGTATACTATGGTAGGGTATGCACCATTATTTGCATCTGAAGCGTCTCCATCCCCTTGGCGATGTGCTGCATAGGCCAAAGCTGGCTGCCTCGCCTCAGTATAACTTGCACCTCTACCTTGTGCTTCACAACCGCGACCATAACCATCACCTCCCCTGGCTGGGCCACAACCTCTCTGAGGTTGCTGACCACCTCTCCTATCCTGATCAGAACCTCGTCCAGCTGGCTGTGCCTGATCCACCTGTGGACAGTCCTTGATTATATGCTCTGTGGATCCACACCTAAAGCATCCACCGGTTCTCCATCTGCACTCCCCATAGTGCATCTTCCCACACGAGGGACATGAACGATTCTGACCCGTTGAGCATGAGCTGGCCTATCAGACCTAGGCCTTTTCTGAAAACACTCCGTTGGCTCTAACGATCCAACATTCCTCTTATTCTTATCTCTATCCCGATTCCTATCTCTCTCTTGTCTTTCAGTCCGCTTCACCTCCTCAGCTATCTTAACTTTCTCAACCAATACAACAAAGGTCACTTTCTCGCTGCGGTGCTATCAATACCCTTAACTCATTCCTCAGTTCATCTTCGAACCGCACACAACGTTCATATTCAGTCGCTACCATTCCTCTAGCATAGCGACTCAAGCGCAGAAACTGTGCTTCATATTCGGCCAAAGACTTACTTCCCTGTACCAAATTCAGAAGTGCCTTCCTTTGTGCATCCATATAGCTGGTCCCAACATACTTTCCCTAAAATGACTCCTTAAAGAAGTCCCAAACAATGCGGTCTGCGGAAGTACCCTCCTTCATCGTGAGCCACCACTAATATGCCTCGTCTCGAAGAAGAGACACGACCCCCTTCAACTTCTCCTCCACCGTGAAGTCAAGGTCATCCATTATGCGCTCAGTTACCTCTAACCAAAACTCAGCTATGTTAGGGGCTACGCCAGAAACTCCCCTAAACATCTCTGCTCCGTTGGCTTAGAGTCGTTCAGACACAGACTTCCGAGCTCCTGAACCCATGCCTACTCCAGCCACTTTTTCAAGGACCCGCAGCATTGCCTGAGACACTGCCTCATCTCCATCCGTTTGGTCCTGAAATTCTCCCTCTACAGCTAGCAGACCCGGCATCTCATTTCCTGACCTGTGGCCAGACCCTACTGGTTCGGACACGGTCATCCTACCCTTACTACGACCACGGAGCGGACGTCCATGACCTCTTGTACTCATTCTTCCAATTTACGTTTATCTGATTAAAAATTTTATGAGTTATTACTTCTTTCCACTGATTATCCACGAACAATCTTATGAAGAATAGTTTTAAGAGTGATTCTTTCGAATTCGAGCCTATCAGACTTACCTCCTAGAAACTACATACATTCAACATTCATCAAACAAACAACGTTCATGAACCTACATTCAACGTATAGGGGTATTTTTATCATTTCACTACCCAGGGGTATTTTCATAATTTTAACCTACAGGGGTATTTTCGTAATTTTCTAAAATAAAGTTTCGGGTGATTTGGCAGAATAAGGGTATTTTGGTAATTTTCCAACTCGAGGGCATTTCGATAATTTCACAAATTTAGGGGTATTTCGATAATTTTGCAAATTTGGGGTATTTCAGTAATTTATAAATCTGGGGTATTTCAGTAATTTTGAAATCTAGGGGTATTTCGATAATTTTAAAATTCGGGGGTATTTCAGGAATTTTAAAATCTGGGGGTATTTCAGTAATTTTGAAATCTGGGGATATTTCAGTAATTTTGCCAATTAGAGGTATTTTGGTCATTTACAAATTAAGGGTAATTTGGTAATTTTACAAATCAGGGATATTTTGATGTTGTTGTTGTTGTTTTTGTTTTCTATGGAAAAATTCTGTTGACTTTGTAAATCGGGGTATATTTGCAAATCATGGGTATATTTTTTTCAAAATAAGGATATTTTAGCAATTTTGTGAGAAAAACAGGTGGCTGGTCCCTTTCGGGTTTTAATTATAAGTTTTGGCTCATCAACACGTCCTCATGGTTAGGGTGAGCAATACCACGCACTGTAGGATTCCGGTGAAGAGGAGGTGAGTCACTAGGACTACTTAAATACCAAGCTCTCCTGTATCCACTCCTAAACATGCGTATGCCTGTTGCCACACCCTAACTCGACGACTAGTTCACAGGATTTGTTTCGGTAAATTAAGTCTTATGGAATTTAAGAAGTTGTTTAAGCTAAGCTTATAGTCCATCAAAGTCTAATTAAACTAGCCTACGTCCCATAAAGCCCATCAAACCCACATATATATATCACACAATGGTTTAGAGTACTTACAGCGGACTTAGGTAGGAGACGCAGTCAGTGTCGAGCTAACAAACCTGTTATCATTTCAAAAAAAAAAAAACAACATGCAAGTTTCAAAAGCCCACCTTTTGAAAACGTTTTGAGCCCAAAAACTCCAAAGCGAGTTTTGAACCAAGCTCGATACCAATTGTAACACCCCAAACCCTACCAAACACTACAACCGGATCTGGTATGTCACTAAGGAGATTTTATAAAACTTGTGGCACTTTGGCAAAACAATTATCAGGTCTAAACATTTATGCCGAAAATTTAATAATTTGTCACATGCCTTAACTTAATTTAAACAAAAAAAAATTTAAATGTTTACTAACAATAAAACCCAACATAAAACCCAAAATGATAAAGTCAACTGGCCCATGGCCTTATTACATTGAAATTTAAAACTCTTTAAATAAAAATATAAAATAATAAACTAAAGTCTTTTCTTTTCTGAATCCAAATGTTCTTTTGCATGGCCACCTTGCGCTCCTCTCCAGCCCAGTTCGATGCACTAGGTGCTACCTGAAAAAATGTTAATTAATTGGTTGAGTCGTGAGACTCAGTGTGCAACCCTCATGCACCATTAGATTTGGGCCTTAGCCCCATAAAACTAAAATAATCAGAATTAATATACATAATAAAAATAATATGCAAGCCCAACCCAAATCCTAGGTTTCCATCCGCTACACCCCTGTCGTACCAGCCATTCACACCATTGGGGATTTCTACAATCAACCCACACCGCTACACACCTTGATGGCATTCGTGCTGCTCATCATCAGATCATGGCCGTAGCCACTACAACAGATCACGACAAAAGCCGCTACAACAGATCACGGTAAAAACCGCTACAATAGATCACGGTAAAAACCGCTACAACAAATCACGGTGAAAACCGCTACAACATATAACTTCCTCCTTTTATCAAACCCAACCCATGCAATCACATAAAATCAATATACTTATATTGTTTAATCAGAACATTCACTAACCTGATGATTTGTTTTTACCCTCTTTGGGTTTCCTCTATTATGCCCGGATTTCAGCATTTATCAAAACATATAAGACTTATAATCATATATTAATCAAACAAATCTAGATGGTGGGAAAGTGTTACACTCCTGATATCGCAAAATCCATTCTTAGTCGATATCCTTGTTATCCCGATCTACAACTTTGCTCAAAAAGCTGAAAAGATGTGAAAATAGGGCCTCTCCTATATTTGGCCATGGTTAGTGTTCTACCTGATTTCATATATTTATAAATAAACCAATCTCCTTACCTTGAAATCCCGAAAATAACACGACTTGAGTGTTACTAATCTTTGACTTAGAGATCTAAGCGTTGGACTCCTCTTGGATCCCAAATTCAAAATAAGAAAACCCTTGATTAGTCACTAAATAGCCATTCGCTAGGGACTTTGAAAAGCCGAGAAATATTGGAAACTCAAAATCGACACATACCTATTATTTTCTTGATTCGCACAAACGGACTTTCTTGAAAAAATTTGGCAACTTCGGAGGTGAGATCTAAGAATTTTGGTTTTAGAAGATTTAAGAATTGAAGAGATGGCTAAGAGAGATTTGGCCAATGAGTATTAAGGAGAAGAATAGAATAATGAGATGTGATTTCAACTTTTAGGGATTAGAAGAAAATAACAATAGAGGTTAAAAGATTCGGCCAACCAGAAATTTTAGAGAGGAAGAAAAGGTGAAGAAAATGGTGGTTTTCTGCTTTTGAGAGGAAGAAGATGAGAAAAGAAAATAAAAGAAAGGCTTCCAAAATTTCGGCACACCCCCTTTTTATATAGAAAACTGATTCCTCCCTTTAGCAGTAGATTGATTTTCACCAACACCGCCACACATGATAGCTCCTATCCCTTTTCCCTTATCTTAATCTATTATCTCCTCAAAAATAGTTTTTATCGCTTATTATCCTTAAAGACTAAATCCTAAATAATAGCCTTTATCTGCTTATTATCCACATAGAATAAATATAATAAAATTCCCAAAAAAAAATAGCCTTGTGCCGTCCACTTCCCTAATCCATAATGTCAAATTTAACTAACTTAAATTAGAAGATTTGGGCTCCTTAAAACTTAAAATTTGGGCCCCTAACACTTAAATTAACTCATTCCACATATTCACCAATTAAATGCATAGGCCCAAAAATTTAGGATGTTACAATAAATTTTAAGTCGGTGACCATTTACCTTGAATGTGCCTTTTGTGGGATGAGTTACCTTAATGGTGCCATATGGAAAGATTGTTTTGATCATGAATGGGCCTGGCCATCTTGACTTTAGTTTTCCCGAGAATAGTTTAAGCCTTGAATTATATAGTAAGACCAGGTCTCCTACTTCGAATGGTTTTGATCGCTTGAGATGAGCATCGTGGCGTCGCTTTTTTGCTTCATTGTAAAGTTTTGAGTTTTCATAGGCTTCTGCTCTCCATTCATCCAGCTCATTCATCTGCATCATTCTTCTCTTTCCTACAATTGTGAGGTCAGTATTCAAAAATTTTGTTACCCAAAAAGCTTTGGGTTCTAGCTCAAATGGTAGATGACAGTTTTTCCTGTATACAAGTTTGTATGGGGATGTTCCTAGAGGTGTTTTGAATGCTATTCTATAGGCCCATAAAGCATCATCTACCTTAACTGCCCAATCTTTTCTATTTGATTCAACCATTTTTTTCTAGGATGCACTTAAGCTCTCGGTTTGTTACCTCAACTTGTCCGCTAGTTTGAGGATGATATGGGGTGGCTGTTCTATGACATACTCCATATTTCTTTAGAACTTTTTCAAATTGTGTATTACAGAAATGGGTACCCCTATCACTAATGATGGCTCTAGGTGTCCCAAATAGGGAAAATAGTTTCTTGAGAAATTTAACTGCTATCTTGGCATCATTGGTAGGTAAGGCTTCTGCTTTTACCCATTTTGACATGTAATCAACTGCTACTAGGATGTATTTATTTCCAAATGAACTAGGGAAAGGTCCCATAAAATCAATATCCCATATATCAAATATTTCACATGACAACATATATGTTTGAGGCATTTCATCATGTTTAGAAATATTTCCTATCCTTTGGCATTTATCACACGTAGTAACGTACCTGTTGGCATCTTTAAATAGAGTGGACCAGTAATAACATGATTCGAGTATTTTGTGTGCTGTCTTAATACCACTATGTCCTCCTGATGGTCCTGAATGACAATGTTCCAGGATTTTGCTTGTTTC
Source organism: Gossypium rotundifolium (assembly GCA_025506655.1). Lineage (NCBI taxonomy): Eukaryota > Viridiplantae > Streptophyta > Magnoliopsida > Malvales > Malvaceae > Gossypium > Gossypium rotundifolium. The sequence continues at coordinate 114,233,901 of CP106730.1, forward strand.
TCTCTTTGTAATGCATCTTCGAATTACCTAATCTGCACATATGCGAAAAAGAAAAGGATCTTCCCAAAAATAATTTTTCACATCAGCGAAGAATCGCTTCTTTTGGTGATGTGTTAATTTTCTTGGCAAGACGTTAGCTACTAAATAATTCGCAATATTTGCAAACCATGGTACTTCAGAAAGCGTTAAAGAAAAGAGTTGTTCTTCAGAAAACGAATTATTTATTTCTTGTTTATCAAGCTTTTTGGTGTGTGGATTTTTGAGTCTTGAGAGGTGATCTGCGCCAGATTCTCAGCTCCCTTCTTATCCTGTATCTCCAGATCAAATTCTTGTAATAGTAAAATCCATCATATGAGTCTAGGTTTTGCATTAGGTTTGGTCAAAAGATAACGAAGAGCTGAATGGTCAGTGTAAACGACAACTTTTGATAATATTGGATATTGTCTAAATTTGTCAAAAGCAAAAACTACAGCTAGCAGTTTTTTCCCGGTCATGGTGTAATTCTCTTGCGCGGGTGTTAATGTTCTGCTAGCATAGTACATTGGCTGAAAATGCTTGTCTCTTCGTTGTCCCAAAACTGCGCCTACTGCAAAGTCACTTGCATCACACATTAGTTCAAAAGGTAAATTCCAATTAGGCACGATTATAATTGGTGCATTTATTAATTTATCTTTAAGGACATTAAATGCATCTAAACATTCCTGATTGAAATTAAAAGGGACATCTTTTTCTAGTAATTTTGTCAAAGGCTTAGCTATTTTAGAAAAGTCTTTAATGAATCTTCTATAAAAACCTGCATGTCCTAAGAAGCTTCTAATAGCCTTCACTGAACTAGGAGGAGGTAATTTTCTATGGTTTCAACTTTCGCTTTATCTACCTCAATCCCTTTTCTAGAAATCTTATGTCCTAAAACAATCCTTCTCTCGACCATAAAGTGGCATTTTTCCCAATTCGAATAAGGTTTGTTTCTTCACATCTAATTAGAACTTTTTTAAATTTTTAAGGCAAAGTTGGAAAGAATTATGAAATCGAGAAATCATCCATAAATACCTCCATGATGTCCTCTACGAGTTTGTCAAATATTGCCAACATACAACGCTGAAAAGTGGCAGGAGCATTACATAATCCAAAGGGCATTCTTTGGTAAGCAAACGTATCGTATGGGCATGTAAATGTTGTATTTTCTTGGTCTTCAGGAGCTATAGGAATTTGAAAATAACCGGAGAGTCCGTCCAAGAAGCAGTAGTACTTATGCCTGGATAGTCTTTCTAACATTTGATCAATGAAGGGTAGAGGAAAGTGATCTTTTTTGGTGGCATCATTGATAAACCGTAAAAGTAACATATTTTAATCCCACATTTAGTATGCTTTTGGATGAATCTATCCTCGATTTATGTAAAAAGGTGCTCTTAATCCTTTCTTTTCATGTTTTATACTCAGGAGAACACCTAAGGATAAAAAGAACGTAAAACGGGCTTAAAATGGATCAAATTGGGCCAACCCAAGAAGTCGACACGGCATGGGCTTTATTCCACACGGCCGTGCCTTGCTATTCACCTAGAACACGGCCTGTCACCAATTTACATGGCCATGTCTCGTTGACAAAAAGCCCAACACGGCCTACCCCCAAATTGCATGGCTGTGCCCTAATCGACAGACCTAAAGCACGGCCTGACCCTCGACTTGCACGGGTGTGCCACGGCTGTGCCTAAATCAACAGAATAGAGACACGGTCTGAGCCTCAATTTACACGGGTGTGCTTAGTCGTGCCCCTGCCGCGGGAAAGAGCAATTTCACTTAAAATAGGATGCTTGGAGCCCAAGAAACGCAATCATAAGTCTACTCAAACACCTAGGATGAATTGTACCGAATTATGAGTACTTAGGAGACAAGTAAAGCATCCTGTAAGTCTATAAAACACCCAAAGCGGCTATTCAAGGGTCGATCATTGAGCGAGTTTTCGCCAAGCCTTTCTCGTTCAGGATTGTCTCAAGATAGCCAATTGATCTATCTCAAGAGTCGGAGTTCTACTCAAGACGGAGGATCTCCTCTTCAATTCCTTCAAGGGTTTTAGGATTTCTTATGTTTTGTTTTATCTTTTCTCTTGAGATGTTTTCTTTTTTAGTTATGAACTAAACCCCTCAGATACCTAAAGGGGATGAAACCTATGACGGATTTTTTTATTTAATTCTTTCGGTTTATATGATAAATACTTAGTTTGTTCTTAATTATGTGGCTTAAATTTATCGATGTGCTTAGGTGGAGGAGGAATAGAATACGCCTAAGAGTAGATCTAGCATAATTAAGCGGAGTTGATCGGGCGCCTAGAGATAGTGTTATGAGATTTTTTTGAATTAGGGTGAAACCTAATATGGGAGTCCATTGATCGATTTACTGCTTCCTTAGGGGGTTATTATAAGAGAACAAGATTTCCACTAATTAACCTAAGGTTAGACGTTATTCGCTTCGAGAGAAGGTTTAATATAGGTTAGGAGTCTCACGGATCAAGCTAAGTAAAGAAATCATATGAATTGAAAAGGTAGATAATAAGTGAAGTCATAGGTGGATTCTTCCCAAAGGTATCGTCTTTATCAATTGAGTATTCTTCAAAGTCTTTTCCCAAAGTTTTGTTCTTTTGTCTTTGCATTTAAGTTTAAGTATTTCATTTGTTTTAGATTAATAAATCAATCACTCCATATTTTAGGCTAAATAATAGAAAGAAAGTGAGTAGTAGTACTTTTAGGTTCCTTGGGTTCGATAAGATATTCTTGCCTGAGCTATACTACTGTTCGATAGGTGCGCTTGCCTGTATCGTTGTCATAGTCAGCCTACAGGTTCGATCACTCTTATATAAATATTAAAACTAGACTGTTTTGCAGCAATCAAGTTTTTGGCGCCGTTGCGAGGACTCTTAAAATATTAAGAAAACTCTATTTCTATTACTTTAGCCATTATTTTTTTAATTTCTCTTATTTTTATACATATATTTTTTCTAAATTTCTTCCTTTCTTAGCAGGTACATTTAGTTTATGACTAGAAGAAATCTGAGAGGACCATTAGAATACGAAAGTGACATTGAAGCTACCGCTCGTAGAAATCGCAGAGAAATTAGACGAGCCCTAGACTATCAAAGAGGAGAACAGCAAGGATCCAATCCTATGAAGGGATGGAAGAAAACAATCCACCGCCAAATGTGCAAGAACAGAATGCTCCCGTACTATGTATGATTATGCTAAACCTAATTTAACAGGAGCAGAATCTAGTATTGTTAGGCCCGCTATGGCTACTAATAATTTTGAATTAAAGCCTAACACAATACAAATGATTCAACAATTTGTTCAATTTGATGGTTTGCAGGATGAAGATCCAGACACTCATATATCTAATTTTTTAGAATTCTGGGATACCTTCAAAATAAATGGCATTTCTGACGATGCCATACATCTTCGGTTATTTCCTTTTTCATTAAGGAATAAAGCAAATTAGTGGTTGAACTCGTTACCAGGAGGGTCAATCACCACATGGGATCAAATTACCAAAATTTTCTTTTAAAGTATTTTCCACCCGCCAAAACGGCCAAATTTAGGAATGATATATCTTCTTTTGTGTAGAATGACGCAGAAACATTATATGATGCATGGGAAAGATATAAGGATCTCCTAAGGAGATGCCCACACCATGGATTACCTATGTGGCTTTAAGTCCAAACCTTTTACAATGGTGTGAATTCTCCAACAAGGCAAATGATTGATTTATCAGCCGGTGGAACTCTGAATAATAAAACTCCTAAAGCGGCTTACAATTTTATTGAGGAGATGTCATTGAACACCTGTCAATGGCAAATTAAGGGCTAAACCGACAAAATCAGCCGGAGTTTTAACATAGACGCAGTGACAATGTTGTCAACACAAATGGAGTTAATGAATAAAAAGCTTGATAATTTATGTTCTTCAAAGATACATCCAGTCATGCAATGTGAAGCGAGCGGGAATGTGGCAAATTCTGAGTACCCATCTTACCAACCAGGAGCAGAAAATGAGCAGACAAACTATATAGGTAACAATTTCAGATCTAATGATAATCCTTACAGTAACACTTACAATCCAGGTTGGAAGAACCACCCAAATTTCTCGTGTGGAGGACAAGGAAATCAAAGGCAGCAACCTCTTCCAAATTACCAAAATCAACCTTATCCACCGAAAAAGAAGCTGAGTCTTGAAGAGATGTTGAAAAAGTTCATGGCAGACATAGATGCTCGTCTCCAAAGAACTGATACAACACTTGATAACCAAGGAATATCGATTAAAGAAATCAAGGAACAAGTCGGGGAAATCACTAGGTCAATGGGACAACTCTCAAGGCTTGTTTTAGAACGTCAACAAGGACGTCTACCAAGCAACACAGAAATAAATCCAAAAGAATAGATACAAGCCATCACATCTCAAGAGGATACAAAGGTAGACAAGCCCACCTTAGTACAAGAAACCAAGGAAGAAACAGGTAAAATTGAGGTAGCACAAGAAAAATCGGTAATTAAAGAGTACCACCCTCGAATACCTTATCCCAAAGCATTGAAAAGAGATGATTCAGAGGAACAATTCAGTAAGTTTCTAAAACTTCTAAAGAAATTACACATTAACTTACCTCTTCTTGAAGCTCTTTTTCAGATGCCCGACTCAAGGAGATTTTTAAGACAGCTCTTAACAAACAAATGCAAAATAGATGAAGAGCACCATGTGGAACTTAATGCAACATGCTTAGCAATGCTACAAAATCGACTACCGCAGAAATTAAAAGATCCAGGGAGTTTTACGATTCCATGTTTAATTGGTAGTTTAACAATTGATAATGCGTTAGCTGATTTAGGGGCAAGTATAAATGTCATGCCTTATACACTATTTAAACGAATATGTCTAGGGAAGCCCCAACAAACTAATATGAGTATCCAACTAGCTGATAAAACTATTAGAATTCCTAGGGGCATTATTGAAGACGTTTTAGTAAAAATCGATAAATTCATTTTCCCAGTAGATTTTGTTGTTTTAGACATGGATGATGAAAATTCAATCCCTTTAATTTTAGGAAGACCTTTTCTTGCAACTACCAAGACTAAAATTAATGTTGCCACAGGAGAACTCATACTTCGTGTAGGAGATGAATCAATCAATCTTCAAGCTCTCGACTCAGCCAGAACCACAGAAGATGAAGGTAAGAAAGTCATTTCAATAGATAATCAAATTATTCAACCTCCATCGTAGGAAACATCACGAAGCATCAAAACTGAGCCAATACAAAAGCATACGATCAAGTTTTTTAGAAGAACAGAAGATATACACCAAAGAAAAGCCGAATCCACACGAGGTAAAACCTAAGGAACCACCAGAAGAGCTCATAGGAACATCAAATCACTTTAAAATAGGAGACCAGGTGCTGTTAGACAAAGCCGATCTTCACATCACTTCAACAGACTTGAGGGCAAAGGGAGAAATTCTTCCCAAGGTACACGAAATCTTCCCCCACAACACAGTCGAGGTAAGTAACCCAAAATTTGATAAATTCAAGGTAAATACTTCTCGACTCCAACTTTGTCATGAAAATAAAATCGCAAGCATGAGAGAAGATATTCAAACCTTTAAACCTCCCTAAAATTTTCAAACAAGAGGATAGTCTAGCTTAAGACTATAAACGAGCGCTTCTCGAGAGGCAACCCGAACATTAACACTATTTATTTTCAAATTTGTTTGCAGTTTCTTTTCTTTCCATCTTTCTTTCCTAAGTATATAGTTGGAAACTAACACAAAAGTGCAGATTTCTAGACCACACGGCAGTGTCCGTGGCCGTATGGACCATCAAACCGCCACACTGACAACAGTAGGGCCGTGCAAGTCAGTCCAACCACTCTCCAACGTCACGAGTCCAACCACCTCAAGCACGGGTGCCGACAAAATAAGCAGGCGTGCCTACAGGCAGTGTGTGGATATTGCCTTTCTCTGACTAAGAACGGGCATGTAAAAGGATATTGCCATTTCCACTACTGCTAGGCGGTACCGTGTGAATGGACACGACGTGGAAAGCGATTTGAAATTTTATTTAAAAGACTTTCCTTCTCTCCCACATTCCTTCTTCATTTTCTTTCTTCTAAATTTTTCTCTATTCAAAGAAAAGTTCCAAGACTCTTGAGAACACAAAGATCATGTCAAAGAAATGTAAGCATCACTCCTTAGAGAAACCTCAACATGAGTTCATGCAGCAACTTGTGGGAACAAGGGTCTGAAACCTTTTCGGTTCTATTTTCTTTTCTCGTCTTTGAAATTTTATTTAAATTTCATAGTAGTTTCTTGGTTTTAGGATCTAAAGGGCTAGGAATCACACACCCACCTTCGAGGTCACACCCACTTCGCAAACCATCCAACAATAAGGACTCCTTAGTCCATTAGTCTTTTCTTTCAATTTCGTTTTCTTCTTAGTCTCCTTCTTTTATTTCCTTAATCTTTAAATTTATTATTAGTATATTATTATTATTTCTCTAGATCTCTTGGCTATATCTTCACAAAGCTACCCAATTTCTTCATCTAGCAAATTGCTTCTCGGTAGCCACTCCACGTGCCCAAAGAAAACACCATCACCGCCACCAAAGACGCCTGAGGATCATCCAGATTTCGTGGAGTATTACTTTCCCCACTTCTCTTTTTTATTTGGCACATAAATTTCATTATCTATTTTTGTACATTGAGGGCAATGTACATGTGTAGGGGTAATAGTGCCTAACTTTTTTCATAATTCTCAAATCTTGAAATTAGTCTTGATCTTAAGTATATTTCTCATATTACTAATTAGGATGAAATTTCTAATGATTTATGATTTTTATTGATATGTTTTAGAGTAAGTCATAGTTAATTGTGCATTGATGATTAAATTTGAAGAATACTAGAGAATGTCTACTTTCTAAAAAATTAAAATTGATAGGTTGTTAAACTAAATTTGAGTATCACATTGAAGTTCAAAATTTATAAGGATTGATGTCAAAACACCCATAATTTTTTTGTGAGATTTTGAGCCTTATAAAGCATGTACCCTTTTTCGTGCTCACTTTAATCGATTATGAGTGTGTCAACTTTGAACTGTTATTCTAGAACTTGCCTCATTTATACATGTCGAGACCACATTAATGATTTGATACACTGAGATGATAAAGGAACCTAGGTTTTAACCCGTTCACTACGCTAAAAAGCCTACCCATACAAATTAACCCCTAGTGAACCCTATTGAACCCTAACAACCTTTTTATTGACCCACCCACTAATATTGACCCAAAATCCCTTTGTATTTGTTATCAACATTCCTTTGACTACCCTTTATCGAGAATTGATTTGATCAATCGCTTTATTAGGTTATTTCAATCACCAAAGTTCCTTCTATTATGTTTAACTTAGTTTGTTCTTTAAAAATAATAATAATAATAATAATAATTTCAAGTATATATCCAATATTAGTAGTATATAAAAGAGCTTCGAGCATTTAAACTCCAATTGTTGAAGAAAAAGCTCGTATTAAAGTATTATCAAAATACGCCTTACTATAGAGTAATTATCAACAGTGATATTATTAGTTTTCATTCGAAGTCAATATTCATATTTAGTTCAATGTTTCTAGTTAGGTAATTTGTCAAGTCGGTCTCGATTATAACCATCGATTAAGCTGTATCCACACCTTTAACCCTAGCCCCATTACAACCTCGATTAAAACATTTTGATTTGTGTATCATCTCATATCTGATGGTGGAGATTTGGTTTTTCAGCAAGCCTATGGGATTAACTTTTCAAGTTCGATTTAGAGTGCTTATTTCTTGAACCTTAAACACTTGAGTGATTTGAGTGAATCTTACGTGAGGATGTCAATCCTTGTCGATTTTGAATTAAAGGAAATTACTTAGATAAGGGGAGACACCTATGTTTTCATGCTACAAAATCATGACTTATCTCATTTGAAACTTTAGGGCTCTTTGAATTAAATTATCCATGTATAAATTATCTATGAATTATGATGAGGCATTATTAATAGGAATTATGAATTATGGAAAGTTCGTTTTAATTGTAAGTTGAGAATTTTGCTTGAGGACAAGCAAAAGCTTAAGTATGGGGGTATTTGATAAACCGTAAAAGTAACATATTTTAATCCCACATTTAGTATGCTTTTGGATGAATTTATCCTCGATTTATATAAAAAGGTGGTCTTAATCCTTTCTTCTAATGTCTTATACTCAGGAGAACACCTAAGGATAAAAAGAACGTAAAACGGGCTTAAAACGGATTAAATTGGGCCAATCCAAGAAGTCGATACGGCCTGGGATTTATTCCACACGGCCGTGCCTTGCTATCCACCTAGAACACGGCCTGTCACCAATTTACACAGCCGTGTCTCGTGGACAAAAAGCCCAACACGGCCTATCCCCGAATTGCATGATTGTGCCCCAATCGACAGACCCGAAGCATGGCCTGACCCTCGACTTGCACGGGCATGCCACGATCTTTCCTAAATCAATAGAATAGAGACACGAGCTAAGCCTCAATTTACACGGGCGAGCCTTAGCCGTGCCCCTATCGCGGGAAAGAGCAATTTCACTCGGAATAGGATGCTTGGAGCCCAAGAAACGCAATCCTAAGTCTACTCAAACACCTAGGACGAATTGTACCTGAATTATGAGTACTTAGGAGACAAGTAAAGCATCCCAGAAGTCTATAAAAACACCCCAAGGCGGCTATTCAAGGGGTTGATCATTGAGCAGAGTTTTCTGCCAAGCCTTTCTCGTTTAGGGATTGTCTCGAAGATAGCCAATTGATCCATCTCGAAGAGTCGGAGTTTACTCAAGACAGAGGATCTCCTCTTCAATTCCTTCAGGGGGTTTTAGGGATTTCTTATGTTTTGTTTTATCTTTTCTCTTGAGATGTTTTCTTTTTTAGTTATGAACTAAACCCCTCATATACCTGAAGGGGATGAAACCTATGACAAATTTTTTTATTTAATTCTTTCGGTTTATATGATAAATACTTAGTTTATTCTTAATTATGTGGCTTAAATTTATCTGATGTGCTTAAGTGGAGGAGGAATAGACCCTGCCTAAGAGTAGATCTAGCATAATTAAGTAGAGTTGATCGGGCGCCTAGAGATAGGGTTACGAGATTTTACCGGATTAGGGTGAAACCTAATATGGGAGTTCATTGATCGATTTACTGCTTCCTTGGGGGTATTATAAGAGAACGAGAGTTCCACTAATTAACCTAAGGTTAGACATTATTCGCTTCGAGAGAAGGTTTAATATAGGTTAGAGAGTCTCACGGATCAAGCTAAGTAAAGAAATCATATGAATTGAAAAGGTAGATAATAAGTGAAGTCATAGGTGGATTCTTCCCAAAGGTATCATCTTTATCAATTGAGTTTTCTTCAAAGTCTTTTCCCAAAGTTTCGTTCTTTTGTCTTTGCATTTAAGTTTAAGTATTTCATTTGTTTTAGATTAATAAACCAATCACTCCATATTTTAGGCTAAATAATAGAAAGAAAGTGAGTAGTAGTACTTTTAAGTTCCTTGGTTCGATAAGATATTCTTGCCTGAGCTATACTACTGATCATAGGTGCGCTTGCCTGTATCGTTGTCACAGTCAGTCTACAGGTTTGATTATTCTTTTATAAATATTAACTCATTCTTTTCGTTGGGCACTACCGTCATTCCTCCTTTCTTTGGAACTACCTGCACAGGACTTACCCAAGTGCTGTCAGAAATAGGATAAATTATTCCTGCATCTAGAAGTTTAATTACATCGGCTTTGACCACTTCTTTCATGTTGGGGTTTAATCGTCTCTGAGGTTGCACACACGGTTTATATTCTTCTTCCATTAAAATTTTGTGAGTACAGAAAGCGGGGCTTATTCCCTTGATGTCAGAAATTTTCCAAGCTATGCCTTTCTTGTGTTCTCTTAGTACCTTTATCGCTCCTCCTTTTCCTTGGGGTCTAGTTTCAAGAGATGATTACTTGGTAATGTAGAATTGTCCCCGAGGAATGCATATTCTAAATGTTTTGGTAATGCTTTTAATTCCAATTTGGGCGACTCTTTAATAGAGGGTTTTTGTTTTAATACGTCATCTTCTTCAATCTTCTCTTCTTTCATTTGTCTGAATGATGATGTATTCAAACTAATCTCATTACCTTCGTCCCTCTCCTTGAGGCGGACACAATTCCATCGTGTCATCCTGCAGGATTTCCTGTAATGAATTTTTAATAACATGATTAGTAGTGTCAACAAAATAACAGGAATCATCTTGCTCTTTAGAATATCGCATGGCATCATAAATTTGGAAAATAATTTCTTCATCACCTATCCTTAATGCTAGTTTGCCATCCCCTACATCAATAATAGCTCTAGCCGTGGCTAAAAAAGGACACCCTAAGATTAAAGGAACATTAATGTCCTCATCTATGTCTAACACAATGAAATCAACGGGAAAAATAAATTTATCAATTTTTACCAAGACGTCTTGAATAACCCCTCTAGGATATTTAATAGATCTATCCGCTAATTGAATGCTCATCCTAGTGGGTTTTGGTTCCCCAAGATCTAGTCGTTTAAACAATCGATAAGGTATTAAGTTGATACTAGCGCCTAGATCTGCTAAGGCTTTCGTGATGTTTAAACTACCAATTAAGCAGGGAATAGTGGAACTCCCTGGATCTTTTAACTTCCGTGGTAGTCTATTTTGGAGAAGGGCTGAACATTCTTCATTAAGCTCCACCTTTGATACTTCCTCAAGCTTCCTTTTGTTTGTGAGAAGTTCCTTTAAGAATTTTGCATATTTGGGCATCTGGGAACTAGCTTCAACGAAAGGTAAGTTAATATGTATCTGTTTAAAGAGTTCAAGGAACTTACCATATTGAGCATCGAATTTTTCTTTCTTCAATTTTTATAGATATGGAATTTGTGTTCTATTCTCTCTATGCAATGTATTGTCGTTCTCAACTTCTACATTTTTTTCTTGATGACATCATGTGGTGTCTTTCTTTGTGGTCCAACTAGCTCTTTGACACTCCTTAGTATGACTGCCCTTACTTGCTTTGTGCCTTTGGAAGAAATTTTTGTCCTTAATTCACATACTATTTCAGTAAGTATTCCCACTGACATAATGAGCTCTCCCACCTGAGTCTTGATTTCCTTTAGTAAGATTTGTTGTTCATCAAGTGTTGCTTCCGTCATTTGGAGACGAGAATCTATAGCTGCCATGAACTTTTTCAGCATCTCTTCAAGACTCGGCTTTTTTTCCGTGGATAGGGCTGATTTTGGTAATTTGGAGTGGGTTGCTGCCTTTGATTTCCTTGTCCTCCCCACAAAAAATTTGGGTGGTTCTTCCAACCTGGATTGTAAGTGTTACTATAAGGATTATTATTAGATCTGAATTTGTTACCTATATAGTTTGTCTGCTCGTTTTCTGCTTCTGGTTGGTAAGGTGGGTACTCAAAATTTGCCACATTCCCACTCACTTCGCATTGCATGACTTGATGTACCTGTGAAGAACATAAATTATCAAGCTTTTTATTCATTAACTCCATTTGTGTTGACAACATTGTCACTGCGTCTATGTTAAAAACTTCGGCTGATTTTGTCGGTTTAGCCCTTGTAATTTTCCATTGATAGGTGTTCAACGACATGTCCTCAATAAAATCGTAAGTCGCTTCAGGAGTTTTATTATTCAGAGTTCCACCGGCTGATGAATCAATCATTTGCCTAGTTGGAGAATTCACACCATTGTAGAAAGTTTGGACTTGAAGCCACAAAGGTAATCCGTGGTGTGGGCATGTCCTTATGAGATCCTTATATCTTTCCCATGCATCATATAATGTTTCTACATCATTCTGCACAAAAGAAGATATATCATTCCTAAATTTAGTCATTTTGGCTGGTGGAAAATATTTTAAAAGAAACTTTTCGGTCATTTGATCCCATGTGGTGATTGACCCTCGTGGTAACGAGTTCAACCACTGTTTTGCTTTGCCCTTAATGAAAAAGGAAATAATCGAATACGTATGGCATCATCAGAAACGCCATTTATTTTGAAGGTATCACAGAATTCTAAAAAATTAGATATATGAGTGTTTGGATCCTCATCCTGCAAACCATCAAATTGAACGAATTGTTGAATCATTTGTCTTGTGTTAGGCTTTAATTCAAAATTATTAGCAGCTACAGCGGGCCTAACCATACTAGATTCTGCTCCTGTCAAATTAGGTTTAGCAAAATCATACATAGTACGCGGAGCATTCTGTTCTTGCATATTTGGTAGATTGTTCTTGTCCATCCCTTCAATAGGATTGGATCTTTGCTGTTCTTCTCTTTGATAGTCTAGGGCTCGTCTTATTTCTCTGCGATTTCTACGAGCGGTAGCCTCAATGTCACTTTCGTATTCTAATGGTCCTCTTGGATTTCTTCTAGTCATAAACTAGAGGTACCTGATATGCAAAGAAAGAAAGAAATTTAGAAAAACAAAAACAAAAATATATGTATAAAAGAGAAATTTAAAAAAAAAATAATGGCTAAAGTAATAGAAATAAAGCTTTCTTAATATTTTAGAGTTCCCCGGCAACGGCGCCAAAAACTTAATCGTGTCAAACAGTTGAGTTTTAATATTTATAAAGAATGATCGAACCTGTAGACTGACTGCGATAACAATAGAGGCAAGTGCACCTATCGAACAGTAGTATAGCTCAAGCAAGAATATCTTATCGAACCCAAGGGAACCTAAAAGTACTACTACTTACTTTCTTTCTATTATTTAGCCTAAAATATGAAGTGATTGGATTATTAAACTAACGAATACTTAAACTAAATGCAAAGACAAAAGAATGAATTGGAGAAACACTTTAAGAAAACTCGGTTGATAAAGACGATACCCTCAGGAAGAATCCACCTATGACTTCACTTATTATTTATTCCCCAAACCATATGATTTCTTTACTTAGCTTGATCCGTGAGACTCCCTAACCTATATTAAACCCTCTCTCGATGTGAATAATGTCTAACCTTAGATTAATTAGTGAAACTCTCGTTCTCTTATAATAACCCCCTAAGGAAACAGTAAATCGATCAATGGATTCCCATGTTAGGTTTCACCCTAATCCAGTAAAATCTCGTAACCCTATCTCTAGGCGCCCGATCAACTCCGCTCAATTACGCTAGATCTACTCTTAGGCGGGGTCTATTTCTCCTCCACCTAAGCACATCAGATTAAATTAAGCAACATAATTAAGAATAAACCAAGTACTTATCATATAATTTAGAAATCAAATAACAAGATCAATCATAGGTTTCATCCCCTTCAGGTATTTGAGAGGTTTAGTTCATAACTAAATACAAAAACATCTCAAGAGTAAAGAATAAACAAAACATAAGAACTCCCTAAAACCCCCTGAAGGAATTGAAGGAGAGATCCTCCATCTTGAATGGAGTTCCGACTTCTTGAGATGGATCAACTGGCTATCTTCAAGTGACTTCCTAAAAGATGAATGCTTCATCCTAAAAGCCTCTGCCAAAAAAAACTCCCCTTTAATGTCTGCCTTGGGTTGTTTATATAGGCTTTGGGATGCTATACTTGGCTCCTAAGTATCTCCTTCAAGTAGAATTACTATTAGGGTGTTTGACTAGACTTAGAAGTATGTTTCTTTGGCTTCAAGCATCCAATTTCGAGTGAAATTGCTCATTCCCGTGGCAGGGGCACGCCCATGGCACACGCCTGTGTAATTTCAGGGTTGGGCCGTGCCTTGATCCTGTCATTTTGGGCACGGCCATATAGATCACGAGGCACGCCCGTGTGTGGTAATGAGATGTTGCACGGCCGTGCAACTCGTGAGTTGGGCTGTGCTCTAGGTAATCGTCAAGACACGGTCGTGTAGGCTTTAGGCCAGGCCGTGTTGGTTTCTTACTAAGGCCCAATTACTCTGTTTTAAGCCGTTTTGTGTTCTTTTTATCCTCGGGTGCTTTCTTGAGTATAAACATGAAAAGAAAGGATTAAAAGCACCTTTTTAAATAAATCAAGGGCTAAATCATCCAAAAGCATACCAAATATGGAGTTAAAATATGTTACTTTCACGGTTTATCAATTCTGTAAAATGGCTGAGCATACTGCATTTAGCTCCACGTGCGACGCATCATCTAACTTCCGTTTGTTTGTTAAAAGCTCCTTTAAAAATTTAATTGAGTTGGGCATATGCGAAAGAGCTTTAATAAACAGTAAGTTAATATGTAATTTTTTTTAAGAGTTTAAGAAATTTACCAAATTACCCATTGGTATGGTCTTTCTTCGTCGCGTTAGGGTATGCCACGCAATGTTTATATTCTTTACTTACTGGTTTCTGTGCACTGTGGCTCACCTTAACCTTAATTTTACTTATCACAATTTCTTGCCTCGATTCAGATTCAGATTCTACTAACCCTTTTTCGTCGCGCACAGTGATGGCATGGAATTGCTCCATTGGGTTAGTTTCAGTGTTACTCGACAAGCTACCTTGTGGTCGTTCTGAGATCAGCTTAGCATGCTGACCTATTTGGTTCTCGAGCCCTTGAATTGACACTTGCTAATTTTTTAGTGCTATTTCGGTGTTTTGAAAATGGGTTTCTGACACCAAGATAAACTTTGCCAACATCTCCTCAAGGTTTGGCTTCTTTTCCTGCTGGTAAGGTGGTTGTTGAAAGCCTAGAGGGGGTTGCGATTTTTGATTTCCTTGTCCACCACAAGAGAATTTGGGATGGTTCCTCCAACCTGCATTATAAGTGTTACTATAGGGATTATTTTGAGGTCTAGAATTATTACCCATATAGTTGACTTGTTCATCTTCTGCGCTAAGTTTGTAGGATCAATTTTCTGAATGGTTCCCTCCTCCATTTGTGTCGCATCGCATCACCGGATGTACCTATGTAGAACCATATAAACCATCAATCTTTTTATTTAAGAGCTCTACCTGGTTTGGTAACATGGTGACTGCGTCAACATTAAAAACACCGGCTGCTTTCATAAGCTTTGTTCTCATAACTTGCCATTGATAATTATTCAGTGACATCTCCTCTATAAACTCATAAGCTGCTTCAGGTGTTTTGTTATTCAGAGTCCCATCGGCTGCTGCATTAATCAATTGCCTAGTTGAGGAGTTCAAATCGTTGTAAAAAGTTTGAACCTATAACCATAGTGGTAACCCATGGTGACGGCACATTCTCAATAAGTCCTTATACCTCTTCCATGCATCGTAAAGAGTTTCTAAATCCATCTGCACAAAAAAAGAGATATAATTCCTCATCTTTGTCATTTTAGCCGGCAAAAAATATTTTTGTAGGAACTTTTCGGTCATCTATTCCCAAGTAGTGATGGAACCTCTTGGTAACGAGTTCAACCACTGTTTAGCTTTATTCCTTAATGAAAAGGAAAATAACCGTAATCGAATGGCATCATAAAAAATGCCATTAATTTTAAAAGTGTTGCAGAATTCTAAAAAAATTAGCCAAATGAGTATTTGGGTCTTCGTCCTGCAAACCATTAAACTGAACAATCTGTTGAATCATTTGAATAGTGTTAGGTTTCAGTTCAAAATTATTTGCAGCAATAGCAGGTCTAACAATACTCAATTTAGCCCCAGTTAAATTGGGCTTAGCATAATCGTACATAGTACAAGGAGCAGGATTTTGATTCACAGGATTCGCGACAACCACATGAGGTAGCGGATTATTCTAATTATCAGTCATCTTCTTGGTAATATTGGTATTGTCCTCTTGCGCTTCCTCTATATACTATAGACTTTGCCTTATTTTTCTACGATTTCTGCGAGCTGTGTTTTTAATTTCGCTATCAAATAATAGAGGTCCTGATGGGTTTCTTCTAGTCATAAACTAAAGATACCTGCCAGAATCAAAACGAAAGAAAAATTAGAAACAAATAATAAAGTAAAAACAAAAAATAAATTGCAGAAAATAAAAAATGGCTAAAGTAATAAAAATTAAGTGTTCCTAATATTCTAGTCCTCGGCAACGGCTCCAAAAACTTGATGACATCACGAACTAACTAAAATACGAAAAAGGCAAGCCCACCTATCGAATAGTAGTATAGCTATGGTGAGTCCAGAATATCGTATCCACAAGGACTAAAAGTACTAGTAATAACTATCTTTCTATTATTTAGCCTAGTAATTAAGGGGATTTGTTTTTAATTTAAAACTAACTAATTAACTATGAACGCGACAGAGAGTGAAGGAAATAATCGAATAAACCAATGATAAAGACAATACCCAAGGAAGAATCCACCTAGACTTCACTTATTATTCTGACTCAGAATTAAATGATTTATTCACTTGTCTTGATCCATAAAAATCCCTAAATTATGTTAATATCTCTTTCGAGACTAAGAACAACTGGCTCTAGGTTGATTAATTGAAATCTCTTTCTAATTCAAACCCCTATCGTCGTATTAACTCGATTTATGGATTCTCTTATTAGATTTGACTCTAATTCGGCAGATTTATGTCGTCCTAATTCTAGGGTTGCAATCAACTCCGCTTAATTATGCTAGATCTACTCTTAAACAGGGACTTTTGCTCCACTAAATAAGTACATCAAACTTGAATTAATATCCTGAAATTATTAAAACAAGAATTAAAACACACAATTAAGAACAAGAACAAGTATTTATCATGCAATTTAGATAATTAAATAATAAGATTCATCATAAGTTTCATCCTCCCTAAATATTTTAGGGAGTTCAGAGTCATACTAATAGAGGAAAACATCTCAAAAAAAAGAATAACAACAACATATGAAAAACCCAATAAAACTTCGAAGGAAATTCGACTGGAGATCTTCAATCTTGGAGTGGATCTACTTTCGAGATGATTCCGACAGCTTCCTTCAAGTAATTTCTTCATTCTACTCTGCGTGTCCTTTAGGTCCTCTTCTAGTGTGTATTTATAGACTTTAGAATGCTCAGAAACCCTAAAAATTGGGTTTTTTTCGCGTAATAGGGAAGCAGGGTGCGAAATCGACACGGGCTGGCACTTGGGTGTGTGGACAGCCTGTGTGGCTCACATGGGCGTGTGCCCAGCCTGTGTGGATCGTGAAAACTCTGATTTTGGCCCCTTTTTCGCTCCTTTTGCTCCCAAATGCTCTCCTAAGTATAGAAACATGAATATAAGGGATTAGGAGCATCAATTTCACTAATTCTCATCATAAATCATCCAAAAATATGCCAAGCATGGAATTAAAATATGGTACATTTATGGTTTATCATTTTCATTGAAGATTTCTTTAAGAAATTAGTGTTAAATTGGTAGATTTTAAGCTTAAATGTGAAAAGGACTAGATTGTAAAGTTTAATTGTTAGTTTTGTTCATAAGGACTAAAGTGAATAAAATGTACAATTGATGTGAAATTTTGGTAATAATAGATATTAGCGGGTATACAATGAATGTAATTGAAGTTGGATTCAAAACTGAAGCTCATAATTGAAAGAAATAGTTATTTCAGTTTCAGAGCTGAATTGAATAAAATGCAAATTTTTAGGGGTATTAAAAAATAAAGTTTCATACCTTCATTCATATAATAATAAAATGTATAAGTGTTTGGTATTAATGAATTGTCTAAAATAATTACTTAGATCAAGAATTGGATCAAACCAAAGATAATCGGGCAAAAGCCAAAATTGTCGATTAGTCCTTGAAGATTTAACTTGTTTGTTGTTTTTGCCATGTAAGTTCATATGGTGTAAATGTGTTTATATTGTTTTGTATTTGATTTTTGTTTATATGATAAAAGGTTCCTATGTGAACATGGTAAAGGTTAGGATACGATTGGCATGCTAATAGGGTTTTATGCGCGCTTGTACATGAATGGTTGCAAATATTACTGAGATCCAACATTTGTTGCAGACTCGAAGATACGTGTGACACAAGTTTAGCCTAGATTGGTAACCTGATATCATTTTAAAGGTTTAGCCTGAATGGGTAACTTGACATATATATATTCAACTTGGACAAGCAATTGGATGTGTTGTTATAAAGGTTTATCCTAGACTAGTAACCTGACACGAATATATATTCAGCTCAGACGAGCAATTTGTGTGATGTAGTTACTTTTGTATCTGAGTTCGTTTGCTTGAGTTCATTGGGCTAAGTGGTTAATGTAAAATGAAAATTTGAAATGAAATTATATGTGTTTGATATTCAAATGGATAAATATTGAATTGAGCATGAGCATTGTATTGAAGTGTTGACTTTAAAATGAATTACATTGATATATGGTTGACATGTTATATGATTTGATAATATGTTCAACTCATCTTGTAACACCCCAAAACACGGCCTAGAAGTTTCGATCAGATTCTAGAGGTCACATTGACCACCAAAATAGCTTAAAACCAATTGTCATTCAGATACCTTAAAACGTGATAAAAATACTTTTTTAATAACTTTAAAACCAAAATGGACTTAGTAATCTTAATTTTTGAAGTAATACGATGTAAAAGCATGACCCTTTTATAGTTAATTGAAATTTTTGAACAACATTTAAAACTGTCTAGTTTTCCAAGTAACCAACATACTTTCATCAACTATCAAGCACAAAAATAATTAGGTTAACTTAAATCAAAAATCTCATACCGCAGTTTACTTAAATTTATTTACAAAACCAACTGAACCAAATTAAAATACGATTGAAAACTTATTTGAATCAAACTAGAGCGGAATACTTTGAGATCATCCAATCTGCTGAGTCCAAGACTAATCCACTTGGTTTACCTAAAAGAGAGAAAACTAGTTCTGAAAGGTCAGTGTGATTCCAAAACATACATAAACAAGCGATGTCAACAACCCTCTAAACATAACAAAAATCTCGAATAATACAAGATGTTCATACACGTTGAATAAGTGAATCAATACACAAATATGTATATAAAATATACACTTGAATACCAAAACAAATGCAATGTGATCCCACCTATCCAACCGCTACACACCATTTTCATCCATCCAATCACACCAAATAGGGTTTACTAGACCCTTCCATCCTCTACACACCAATTTTGCTTTATGGTGGACCCATCCAACCAAATCAAAATGTTATGTGGTCGTTTGCCACTTGAATTATTGCGGTTTTACTGCCAAATCAAATAATGCTGTTAAACTACCAAACCAAACTTCCTTCACTTCATATTCAGATCCCAAACACAGATGCAAATGCAGATAATATGATAAATACGGATATACAGAATTGAACATAATCATTTTCAGAACTTACATAATCTATGAACATTTTGTAATCAGTTCAATTTAGTAGATTCAGAGTTAGAATCAGACAAATTTGTATTCGAATATAAATTTACGAAACAACAATGCACACACTTTCAACTATCACATCCAATCATTCTCACATTTCAAACTTAGTTTACCAAATCACTAGGTACTCATTCGAATAACAAATTAAATATTACGAATACATATTCTTTTACACAATCGAGAAGTAAAACACCCTTAAATAACCTTCTTCACATAGAAATAATGTCCTAACCACTTTTACAATGGCTTAAACGAATTTGGGATCACTTTGGGACTAAAACGAATCAATTTGCAAAAAGGTGAGAAAACTACAAAAATAGGGCCACACGGTTGAATGGCCAAGCCATGTAGAGGGGTTCAGACCGTGTGACAAGGCACATGGCCGTGTAACTGAGGGACACGCTTGTCTGACTGAGATACACGACTGTGTGGTAGATAGTGTAAATCTCTAACCCCGTGTGACAAAATTACACAATTTAAAAGCAGATGAGACATGCTCGTGTGACTAAGACACAAGCCCATGTGGCTGAGATACACGGCCGTGTGAGCAAACCATGTAGTTCACTATCTATTTTCCTAACAGGGGTTGTAACGCCCCAAAATTTTAATTTTTGATCTCGTGTATATGTGACACACAATGTCTATCTGCTTCAGTGGTTATGTGTTCTGGTTGTATGTGTGAGGTCCCAAGTTCAAGCCTTACTTGGGCAAATTTTGGTATTTTAATAAATAAAGTCTTAATCTTGTGCAAAGGGCTTAAGTTTAAATGTTGGGTAAATTACATCAGAATGGGTCTATTGGTCTGGTGGTTAAGTGGTGTGTTATTATGGTAGAGTCTTGTGTTCGAATCCCTGCGCAGGTAAATGAATTATTTTTTTGGCTCAGATTTTGGGATAGAGTTGTGTAATAGGGGGATTCTGAGTAATGGATGTGAAGTGGGAATTAGGGGATAAGATTAAGGGATTTTGGGGGTTATCGGGATTTTATTTTATTTTTTTCCCATAACCGAATTTTGGCTTCCTTTTCCAAAAAAAAATTCTGCGGTCTATTCTTCTCCCTCTCCTCTTACCGAAATTCTCTGAGTTTTTCCATCTTTCTCTTCTTTTTCTTCTTCTTGATTTTTCCCTTATCCATTTGTTTTCCTTCGTTTTCACAAGCAGTTAGTGCTCGCTTAGTTTCGGTAAGTGTTTCTCTTCGTTTCTGTCATGAATCTTTTAGCGACTGAAGTGGTAATATTTTTTCTCTGCAATTTGGGCATAGAAGGAGGCTCGGACTGGTGAATTCAGTGTTCTCGTCTTAACAATAGTTAAATGGAGGGTTATTGTTGGCGATAAGTTGGGTTTCTGTTCATTCTTGGTTGTCAATTCGCTTGTAAATCTGTTAAATTGATGTTGAGTATCTTGATTTTAGGCCTTGAAGTGCTTGGGAGTGATTAAGCATCAAAACGATGCCAGGTGTGCACCCGAAACGCAGAAAACGGGGTTTGACAAAAAGCTAAAATTTCTTGCTGTCGAGAAATAAGAGAAAAAAGAGAAAATGATGTGAAAAATTGGAAAGAAAGGAAATAAGGGTGTTAAAAACTAGGAAATCAACATTTTGCACTAAAACAGTTTTGGACAACAACAATAGTCTAAATTTTAAAAATCATCAAAAATAGTGTAAATTGAGTTAGAGGTTGAATAAAATATGAAATTAAATTTTATTGAGTCTAGTTTCAAAAACATCAAGCGGATCTTAATTTTGAATTCTGTAGCTCAAGATATAAATAATTTAGTGATAATGACTCAAGTAGACATCTTTGAATGAACATATAAGTAAATAGTGAAAAAATATATGAGTATTGAGCTAACATGGGTTACTTTAAAAATGGATCACAAGGCCAATGCCAATTTGGGCCGAGTGGGCCCCACAGGCATGTGGGCCCACACGGGTAATCACATGGCATGTGGGCTCATTTTTACCGAAATATTTTTAAGGTTGCACGGGTCACCCAAGTCGACTGTGAATCTACTGTAAGGTTGGTAAGCGCTACTTAGACCCTTAGTGTGAAATTGACTGAATGATATCTGTACTGAGCATGTTAATATCTAAACTGAATATATGTACTAAAATTGCATAATAGCATGTCATCCATTGTGTGTTGCATTGCATTGGGTTGGGGGTTGTTAATCGGAGGAAGTGTACTGAAAGGCTTTAAGCCTAATTCATGGCATTTCATTTGCAAACCATCAGACAGTCGAATTTGGTACTACTTGGAGTGTAGGGATGGGTTGGTTGATTATATCCCCACATGGAGTGTAGGGTTGGACGGAGATGGTGTGTAGAGGCTGGTAGGGTAGGATTTTGCTCTTGCATAATCATATCACATCGACATCTTGTGATGGGCTAAGGCCCTACTGCATTTTGAAACTGTACTAAAATGGGTTAAGGCCCAAACTGTCACTGATACTGAAAAGGGCTTAGGCCCAAAACTGTTCAACCAGGCACTGTGAATACTGATTGTTTGTTTGTTTCTGCGGGATTACACATTGAGTTTACGTAAACTCACCCTTTTTGTTTAATGTGCACAACTAATCCCCAGACTTGAAGGATTGGTGTAGCAGAGGACTCGACGGTGGCCACACGTATATTTCTTAATTATTTTCTGGGTTATTTTTTATGTAAATTGAACTTTTTGGACTGTTTGCTTTTATTTTAGATTTTAGACTGTTTTCGTGGATTTAAAAAACTACACAAACTCAACGAACAAACGATTTTCTCTAAAACAAAAAGGTTTTCTAAAATGGACGGATTTACCTAATTAACTCAGTTTTTCATAAAATAAATGATTTCTAAAGCTTCCGCAATGAATTGTGTTTTAAAACAATCGATTAAATAAGTAAGCGATTTTGGAGTCAATAAGAGTAAATAAATGAAAACGGTTTTATCGTAACAACTTAGTTTCAACACGCTATTATGTGGCATCGCCAGATTCGGACATAACGTCTAGGCTGGGTTTGGGGTGTTACAGGGGTCACACGACTGTGTGATTCGCTTGTGTGTAGCACACGTCCATATCGTTGCCCATGTGGTCCAAAAACCATCCCAATTCTCACTACAAAACCTAAAATTCAACCACAATTTCACCCTAATTCAGATAGTTCAATAATACACACCCAAAAGATGATTCCAACGCACAACAATCAACCGACATGCATCGACAAACCAATCTAGAACTCAATCACATGAATATACAAAAGTTTGGTTGGAATATATGAACTAGGTACCAAATGGTTCTTTTTTACCAAAAACAAGGGCCACGTTACGACTTTAGGTTTTGGACATTGCAACATTGCGATTATAGTGACTGATGATGTGACAAGCTAGAGCTTGTCATCGCGACATGACATACTGAGATGGCCATGTCGTGACGAGCACTAGATGAAGTTGTGACGTTGATCCACACATTTTAAAAACTTTGCAATTTGGTTCGTACTTGGGTTGACTAAGAGCTTTCTTAAGCTCGATTAATGCTTGAAATTGTTTGTTTAACCTAAAATAAATGTGATTGAGAATGAATTGCATGCGTAAATGATTGTTTTACTGTGAATTTGATGGTAGTTGCTCCAGCAACAAATGTAGCATCTTGTAGCTCGGACCCAACGATTGGGTTAGACAACAGGTGTTTCAAAAGTTTTTAGAATCAAATCAATGGCCAAATCGGTCAGGCCATCGGTTACTGATTTAATTAATCTGATAGATGTGTGTAGTTCGATTAAACGAATCACTAAAAGAATCATAAAAATATAAAAAAAATCCAATTCAATTGCTCGATTCAACTAATCCATATTGATTCCTAGGCCAATTGGTTTATAATGCGAGAAGAAATCGAACAAAGGAAAGTCAATAGAGAATAGAAGAAAAAAAAATCTAAGAGAGATGAGAGATGAGCAAAACCAATTCTAAAATTGCATAATTGTTTTTCCCCCATGAATGATGCTTAAGAGGGAAAGGTAACGACTCTTGAGAACTAACTGGAAAGTTGTTAACTATCAGTTGCCTTAAACACACCATTTTCATTAAACGGAATTGACTCAAAATGAATCGTTTTGAACACGACTCAGACCTTAGCTACTACGCACTGTTTCATTAAACGGTATTGACTCAAAACAAGTCGTTTTGAACACGACTTAGATCTTAACTGCGACGCACTATTTCATTAAAGTTTCTAACACAAAAAGCTATGTTTAACAATTACACTAAACAAAACAATAATAGAAATTCAAAACAGGCATGATCATTGCTGCATCCTTTAATAATAGTACCTTTCTTTGGAATGCTATCTCGATTGGTTCTCAATCCAACTAGTCCAACCAGAACATACGATCCGATTCAAACAATCATGGTTTCAAAGTGAAATCTTGATATCTTTACCCAAAAGAAATAAGTTGGAAAAAGGGAAGAAATTAACAAGGATGCAACAATAGGCCCCCAAGAAAGCATAAACACAAAGATACCAAAGTTCATAAATCGTAATATTTGGAAAGCTTGAGTTAGGATTTGTTTTGACTATTAAATTAGGTACATTGGTTGGTTAATTTAGTTAGTGCATATTAAAACTTCGTACACTTTTAAGTTAGAACATTATGGATTGAAGTTAGGACCATTACAAGTAATGGAGTTAAGTGCACTATTTTGAAAATAATTTAGATGTTTTTTTATTTACAAAACACATATTTTAGGCTTTTTTTTAATCGTAAAATATGCATATTTGGATTTTTTTTATGTTAAAACTGAGTATTTGAAAGGCCTTCATTCAATTCTAAAAAATAAAAAAACAAAAAACAAAACAAAACGTATTTCCACTACAACAAAACAGTGCTAAGACGACACTTATGGGGTGATACTTTCCTAAGTGTTGGGATAGACTGGCCAACATATTCTTTGGCCAACTCTTTTATAAGGGTTGGGATATGCATGCCTAAGGTAACGCTTAAATAAGAGTTGGCTTTGTCTAGTCCTAAGACGACACTTTTGGGGCGACACTTTCCTAAGTGTTGGGATAGAGTTGCAAACATACATTTTGGGCAACTCTTTGTATAAGGGTTGGGATATGTATGCCTAAGGCGACGCTTGAATAAGAGTTAGCTTTTGTATAGTCCTAAGACGACACTTTTGTGACGACACTTTCCTAAGTGTTGGGATAGAGTTGCGAACATACACTTTGGGCAACTCTTTGTTTGGGATATGTATGCCTAAGGCGACGCTTGAATAAGAGTTGGCTTTTGTGTAGTCCTAAGACGACACTTTTGTGGCGACACTTTCCTAAGTGTTGCGAGACAACACTTTTGTGGCGACACTTTCCTAAGTATTGAGATAGACTACGCTTTCGTCAACTCTTTGTATAAGGGTTGGGATATGTATGCCTAAGGCAACGCTTGAATAAGAGTTGGCTTTTGTGTAGCCCTAAGATGACACTTTTGTGGTGACACTTTCCTAAGTGTTGGGATAGACTACGCTTTGGCCAACTCTTTGTATAAGGGTTGGGACATGTATGCCTAAGGCAACGCTTGAATAAGAGTTGGCTTTTGTGTAGTCCTAAGACGACACTTTTGTGGCGACACTTTCCTAAGTGTTGCTATAGACTACTCTTTAGCCAACTCTTTGTATAAGCGTTGGGATATGTATGCCTAATGCAACACTTGAATAAGAGTTGACTTTTGTCTTGTCCTAAGACGATAGTTTTGGGGCGACACTTTCCTAAATGTTGGGATAGATTTGTCAACATACGTTCTGGCTAACTCTTTGTATAAAGGTGTAACGTACCAAATTTCCTTAATTCCAGCTTTTTCTAAATGTGTAGCACCAAAAAATTGGATTTAAAATATGAATATTCTTAAAATTTTACATCATCAGTTTGTGCATAATTATATATATTCAAATTAAAAATAACTTAATAGCTTCGAGTGTGAATAAGGTTTTTAATAAAAATGTCATAAAAATCAATTTAGTTTAGGATTTAAGGTTTAGTGTTTAGAGTTTAGGGTTTAAGGATTATAATTTATTGTTTAAGGTTTTAGAGTTTTGTGTTTATGGGTTTATGATTTATGATTTTAGGATTTTGTGATTATGGGTTTGGGGTTTAAGATTTTAGGTTTATTTAATATAAATGTTTCAAAATTTATGTTATATATATTTAAAATTTTAATCATAAATAAGATAAATATAAATTATTATTTTTCAAATAATAAAAATATCAAAATGGAATAAATCCCAAAAGCATACATGAACAATGGTTTAATGTGCAATTGAATATATGAACTTTAATTTGATCCAATTCTTGTAAATTATTAACACAATTATTGATATAACATAATTTGAAACAAAATTAATTTAGGGAAACAAAATTAAAATTAAAAAATTGGTAACCCATGCATCTCTAGAGAAACAAAATTAATTAGTAAATTGAAAATGTTAGTTAAATTTCCTAAAATATTGAAAGAATATATAGTATTAAAATTTTATCTAATTAATTTAGGGTTTAAGGTTTAGAGTTAAGGGTTTAGGGGTTTAGGGTTTATGGGATACGGATTTAAGTTTAGGGTTCCAATATTTAAGGGTTATGGTTTTATGGTTTAGAGTGAGTGTTTTAAAATTTGGGGTTTAGAATTATAAGATTTAGGGTTTAGGGTAGATCAAATGAAGACGTGAGTGAATGAGAGGCCAATGCTACTAAAGAACGGTTTAGTCTGTAAATCAGTTAACCGATGTCAATCGGAACTGAGCTATTTTTAATCAATCCTTTTTCACCCTTATTTGTAGGGTTCTTAGAATGTCATATGTTCGTCCTCGTGTTAGAAATCGAACTAATCTAATTAGAATTAATCAGTTCGGTTTGACAAGGTTTTTCAGTTTCTCATTCATGTTTTTAATGTTTATTTTTATACTTATACTCGCTTAATAAAAAAGAATTACCTTATCAAATAAGGTGAAAATCTAATAAATTTCTATTTTAGTCTTTGTATTATTAAATGGATCTATTTATTCATTGTGTTATTAAATAAATTTAAATTGAAATAGAGTTAATATTTACTGCTTAAAATAATATTATTTATTATTTTTATAGTTTTGTAAATGAAATTTTGTTTTTTTAATTGAATTGGAATTGAAAAAATATTTTTATATTACAAATGTTAATTCGATATAATTTAGATTTATTTAATTAATTTAAATAGTATAAAGAATATGTTTTTTGCAAAACGATGTCTTTTTGTAATTAGGTTTTTTATCCTAAAATTTCAAATGAAATCTCTTCTTTTCTTTCCCTTATTTTTCCCAAAATCGATCCCCTCCACCCCGTAAATCCCACCTAAAATCTCTTCTTCTTTTATTTTCCCCAATTTCCCACTTTGTATTGTATTTTAAAACAGGGATAAAACCCTAGCCATAAACACATCGTCCTCGTTGGTGGTACAACCATGTTTCCAGTATCTCCGATAGGATGACCAGGAGATCTCCTCATTAGCACCCAAAGAGATGAAGATCAAGGTTGTTGCATCACCGAGAGGAAGAATAGTGTCTGGATCGGTGGCTCGATCTTGGCTTCCTTAAGCACCTTCCAACAAGTAAGCTAACCGTACTTGCATACATAATCATCTAGTTACTTGCTCGATAATCTTGAAAATAACCCGATGTGCTTGCTATTTTGTTTGCAGATGTGGATTGCCAAGGCGGAGTACGAAGAATCCGGTCCGTCAATCGTTCACTGCAAATGTTTCTAAACAGTTCAATGGGAGAAAATGATCAAAAAGAGAAAGCAATTACTGCTATTAGTGCAGCTCTGCTTTGTTCTACCGTTTTTTTTCATCTATTTGTTTTATCTTCATGAACATTAAGAGAAGGCGAGGGGTTCATTGTCTTCTAATTCTTTTATTTGAAAGAAAAAAATAAAAAATGATAATTTATATATAAAGAAACTATTTTTTAAAAAATATAGAGATTTAATTTTTAAAATAATTTATATAGAAAGAAACTATTTTTTTTTAAAATATAGAGCATTTTATATATAAATAATTTGACAAATATTCAAATTAAAATAAGGGCGTGGATTTTCGCGCCAAAACAACTCAAAATTTTCGTACCGCTCCTCTGTCCCAAAGGAAATAATTTTTTTTCTCTTTTCTGTTGTTCTACATTTTCTCACTCTTTTCCCTCTCACTATAAAATATTTTCTAACAAAAATCAAATCATTGCATTTAAAAAACAAATCGAAAATTTTCTCTCAAAGAAAGAAAGAAAAACAAATCAGAAATGTGAAAATAAAAACAAAACCCCCCATAAATCTTTCCTCATAAAAAGAAAAATAAAAATTCAAAACTCCGATTCGTAACGCTTCCATTTTGCTTTGCATTTCAATTCCTCAAATTTCCTTTTTTTTTTGGGTTATTTTCTTAGGGTTTCGAGCTTTTCTTTGATTCTTCTTGTTTTGTTTTCTCCCAAAGAATGTAACGCTGTCGCCGCCTCTATCCCTCCTCGCTCCTGCACCACGCGCTTTCTCCTTCAAGAATTTAGGTGTTTTGTTCTTCATCTCTTACTTACTTTTTCTTCTTTTTTGTTGGAAATTTTGTACTTTTGTGGAATTTTTACTAAGATAGTCAAATTAATGTTGTTTTTCTTTTATACTTAGATAATATGGGATGAAATAGGGGAAAGTGATGGAGAAAGAGATAATATGCTGTTGGAATTGGAGCAAGAATGCTTGAATATTTATAGAAGAAAAGTTGAAATGACAAGAAAGTGCAAGGCCGATTTGCATAACTCTTTGGCTCAATTTGAATCCGAAATCACCAAAATCGTCTCCTCCCTCGGCTAGCATTCCTTCTCCTTCTCAAAGGTTTGTTTCATTTTTCTTTTCTCTTTCTAACCTTGTTATTGTTATGGAATTGTAGTTTTTTACACAAATCACTTCAATTTAGATAGTTTTAAGAAACAAAAAAAATGTAATATTGAATAAAAGGCAGAGCATTTAACGTTAGAGATTTTATTTTGCATTTTGGCGATCTTCATTTTATGATGTAACGTCAGGGTTGATATTTATCGCAATGGATCATAATACCATTCATGTCCACAACCGCCATAAAGGTGATGCAAATGAGTCTATGAGAGACTCCTACCGCAACTTAAATCCCTTTATTTCAGGCACTAAAGCTTGCATTTTCTAATGTTACGTTGTGTTGTTGGCTTGTTGCTTTGGATCAAAAGTTAATAATAATAATTTATAAAATTATACTATTTTTTTAAGACAAAAGGCATTAGTTTACGTACATATATATAGAGTTATGCTATGATTGCTGTTACCTTTTAGTTATGTATTTATTAGTTTTTATTTATTTAGTTTATAATTTAAATTCACAAGATTCACTTGGTGGAAATAGCAAAACGGTGATGATTGGTATGCAGTTAAATATATTAGAGCGTTAACTAGTTGGCATTATTGCTATATGCTATTACCAGGTTTTTGCTTTGAATTTCTTTACTTCGTTTAAGATTGTTTCTTTCTACATGTGATTGCACTTGTGTCACCAAATTGATACCAATGTTGAAGAAACCCTAAACACTTTGAAGTATGCCAATCGTGCTCGAAACATTCGAATAAGGCGGTTGTAAGTACTAGTGTTTACGTGCTTTCCGTAAGAAAACCTCTTTTAATGGTTTTATAAGTCTCATTCGACTATCTCATCACTTTACTTGATCGATAAACCGTGATCCAATGGCGCTCAGTTGCAAAGAATGCAGAGCCAAATTGAGCAACCGCAAGCTGAGCTTTTGTTTTATCGTGGTGATGGCCAAGCACCATTTGATGAACTTCAGGTTATATCATATAGAAATTGAAAATACTTCAATTGACTTTCATAACCTAGTTGCTTAAAGTAAGTTTCTTGGTTTCTAGATTCTCAAGCACAAGGTATCTTTACTTGAAGATAGCAATTCAGAGCTACAACGAGAGCTTCAAGAACATAGGCTCACTAGTGAACAATTAGCTCAGCGTGCACTTGATGCTCAGCTGTCTTTCTATTTTTTTTTTTTCAAATGTATACTGGTCAAATGCACTATTAAATATTATGCATATTTAATATTTCAGGTTAAGAAAGACAAACTAGTAATGCAAATTGAATCTATTTGTAATGGTAAATCATGGGAGGAGGTTGACTCTAATCAGAATCAAGTAACGTCTTTGCCTAGCTATTAAATCTAGCAGTTGAGGAACATAATCTTGGTTGACATGTGTATTTGCATTATTGCAGGATCTTAATTTAGTGAAAACTTATGGTTGAAAATTCAAGAGTTAGAAGGAGAATTGATATGCTTGAAAAGCGTAAATAGCTCAAAGCATAGCTGATTTTCTGACTGTGTCGATTCCGATGATGATGGAACCTCAAAAAATTCATTATTTCTTTTGAAAATGGTTATTTATCTTCAGCTATATTAGCAAAGTAGCGACCTTGCTGCTAACTATTCATTATTTCTGTTGATGCTCACTTCATTTGTTTGTTAAAAATTTTCTTCCTGTTCATTACAAGATGTGTAATATCCTAGTTTATGGCTTATGCATTTATGCTTAATTATATGAAATAGCATGCTTGAGTGTGTTGTGAATGTGTATTGTGAATTCTGTGAACCTTCGAATGTAGGAAAATGCCTTAGAAAATATTTAATTTTAAGTTTTAATAAGGGAGCTAAGCTTAGTAGGGCCTTAAGAGAAATTGTATGTGGAATATGACACAGAAATGGGCTTGTCTAAGTGGCTTGGAGGCGCCACTTAAAGCCCAGGTAAGTGACGCCATATGCAGGGGGCTGAGGGCTTGAGTTCGAGCTGCATGGGTAGCAAAAAGAATTTTTATTTTTGGCTGCAAGGAGCTAGAGAAGTGGACGGCAAAGGGGCACTTAAAAGATGAGTTTTATTCTTTTTAGAATTCGGCTAGAAGAGTAGGGGATAATTATGTTTTTTTTATTTTGAATAGGTGATTAAGAGATAAATAGGAGAAATATGAGGGATATGATAAGTAAAGATAAAGTGGCTGGCCAAGGGACTCTGTTGGTGAGTAATTTCGGTCATGTAGGGGACAGGATAAGTGCTGAATTTTATTAGGAAAAGTGTCCATCTTTTTATTTTTCTTAGTCTCCATTGCCGAAATTTTTGAGTCAAGGGAATTCATTCTTTTTCTTTGAAGAAAGAACTGATTATTGAGTAGCCATATGTCCATGATGTGCATCTTTTCTTCCTCCCATTTGCTTTTCCAAAGCCGAATCTAATAAGCCCCTTATCTCTTTCTCTTCTTCACACATCCTAAAAATCGAAAACTCTCCCCTATTACTCACCATTGCCGAATATTCCAACTTTATTTGATGAGCCATAGCCGAATCTTTATTTGAATCTCCCTATCACTTCTTTTACTCTTCAAAGTCGAAAGTTAAGGGCCAAACTCAGTTCCTCTTTTGTGGCCGAACCTAGGAAGGTGATTTCGAGAAGTTGAACGTTAGTGGTAAGCAACGAGAAGGGGTAAGTGTTTCTTTCTTTAGCAATCGGTTTTGGATTCTTTTCACAAGGGAGCCGAATCTAGTGATTAGACCTTGGTTAAGGCATGGCCGAATATCGTAGTATCATAATATTGTGTCTTTTGTATGTAGCCGATATCAAGGAGCATCGAAGGAGTCATCCGGGATTTGAAGTGATCAAGGTAAGCAAGTATAGTATTCGGCCAAGGGCCATTTTGCCTAGAGTTATGTGTTAAGCCGATTCTAACAGGGGTTAAGCAGGGGATTTCGACAGCTTCTAGGGCAAGTGATAAATTCGGGATTTTAGATTCACAAGGTAAGTGAATCTGACATTCGGCCAAGGCCCTATTGTGGTATTTAGATCTGTTTCTTATTCACTTTAAAGCCGAAAATTAACCAAGCCAATTGATCTAGTGCTTGCCGATTACCAGGAAAAAGGATTACGACGTTCGGGATTTGGTTAGGAGACAAATCGGCAACAAGGTAAGTTTTGGGATTTGATTACTTGGCCGAATGGCCTTTAGCTAAAATATTGCATGTTGGCCGAATGTAGGAACTTGAGATCTAAGGCTTTAGATCGGGCTTTTCGGGATTTGGAGTGAATTTGCTAAGTTAATCAGGTGTGTACCCCACACTAAATCTTAATACTTTTATGGCTTGAATTTATTATATGAGTTAATAAGAATGTGGAAAATAAGGCTAAAGTACCTTGCCATGGTACAAAGTACTCAGATACGTTTTCCTACTCCTACTATGAGTATGACTTGAGTTATTATGGCACCTATGTGCCCCTATAAGAATGTGAATATATAGAACATGGCATGTTAATGTATGATCTGTATAACATGGGCATTTGGGAGATTATGAAAGGGAAGTGAATGTGGTGGTTTTATACCACGATATCTCGAATGTGGTGACTTGGTCACATTATTCGAATGTGGTGTCACATGACACAAAATAACTATCTGGTGGCTATGCCACAAATTATAATGGCGATGAGCACGCCGACCGCATGTGAACGCCTTCGATGATGTGTAGCAGATGGAGGTTGACTTAGTAGTCCCCACTGGTGTGCGGTTGGTACGGGTGATGTGTAGCGGATGGCATCTAGGTTGGGTTCTGGATTGCATTATTTTTTTATGTTTTTATACTTGTATGTATGATTTCGTATGCCATAATCTATTGGGCCTTAGTGTTGGCTGTACACATTGAGTCCGTTTGACTCACCCCTTAGGGAACATTTTTTTTAGGTGATGATCGGTGATGGACCGGATCGGCGGGAGCTTAGTGGTGGCCATGCTCAAAGAAGGAATTTATGTTATTTGGACTTTTATTTTAAGTACTCAATTTAATTTGGGTTTTATGTTGATGTAATAAGGCCATAGTATGAACCATTTTATGCATGCATGTCATTTATTTCAGTACGACACAATTTCTATAAAATCTAAAGTTAAGTAAGTTTTCTTAAAATAAACCTTCAAATATTATGACATCTATATACAAATGCTTTAAATTCAAAAGTAAAATTCTTAAAATAAAATCGGCATGTGTTTTTGATATAAAAACCAAGTTTTAATAATTCTCCGATTTCAAAATTTACAAAGTTTCCAATTGGACCCAACATAATCAAATTTTCCTTCAAAACCATTCGAATTTTTCCTAAGTGACAAACAGTTTTTCAAGTGTTTTACTCGAGGAACATACCAGATCTGGTCAAGGCTCGTGGGCCGGGTTTGGGGTGTTTCAATTTGGTATCAGAGCCCGGTTTTTAAACTCTTGGCCTTGGGTTTAAGGCCCAAAACGTTTTCAAAAAAATTAAGCCCAAAAGGATTTTGTGAAAAATTTTGAGAAATAAGTAGGTTTTTTGGCATGGCACCTGAGTCTCCGGCCCGAAGTCCACCAGGTAAGTACCCCTATCTCTTGTGTGATTTATGATATGAATTGTAGAAGGGTAGAAAGGGAACGTAGATTAGCATGATAAGTACTTGAACCCTAGGACTAGGTTACCTCAACAATTACATAAAATTTTAAGTGCCTAATTAAACAAACATGTGGTTAAGTCGAGTTAGGTGTGGCAACCATTGTACGCATGTCAGGATTGGTTTGGTGGGAACTTGGTACTTAAGCAAATCATGAGACTCACCTCCTCTCCACTCGAATCCTACCAGTGCGTAGCTTCGGTTCACCCTAACCAGGAGGACTTAGTCACGTGCTAAACTCAATAATTAAAACCCGAAAGGGACTAGCCACATCTTTATAGAAATCCTAGTTTTAAAAGTCAACAAGCTACCCTTTTGAATTGTGAAAATTATTATTTTGGCAAAACTTTCTAAGAATTCTTAATTTACAAATTATTTAAATACCCCTAGTGGTAAAATTACTAAAATGCCCTTGGTTCTAAAATTTCCATATTACCCTTGATTTCAATAAAATTTCCTACTTTGCAAAAGTATTCATGAAACCCTAAATTGTGAAAATTCAAGATACCCTGGTTTGAAAAATTTACTTAAATTACCCCGATTTGCAAAATGACCAAAATACCTCGTAAAGGAAAACTACCAAAGTACCTCAATCTAGAAATCTTTAAAATACCCTTATTTTGAAAAATCACCAGAAACATATTTTGCAAAAATTACCGAAATGACCTCGCTTATAAAATTAGAAAAATACCCTAATGCATAAAATTATCATTCTATCCTTGAAATTTTCCCAGCAAGTATTTTAATTTTTTGTAAAACATCAACAATCTCTATTTTTGACATTTTCAAATACCTTAATTTGAAAAATTACCAAAATACCCCTGTAGGACCAAATTACAGAAATACCCCTAGGTAGTGGAAAACAACAAACAACGATAACTACAACATTTCTCTGTAATGGACGCAAGTTCATGGGTATGACTAAATGAATGATATGAGACTGTGTATGTATGGAACGAAAGAACTACTTCCTAGAACTATTAAACATAAAATTGCTCGTGTTAAATCAGTGGAACAAAGCTAATTCATAAAATTTCTTAATCAGATTAACGCGTAATCGTAAGAATAAGCACAAAGGGGCGTGGTCATAATGTGCGAGGACGCGGTAGTGGTTGAATGACCGTGTCAGAACCCGTTAGATCGGGTCAAGGATCTGAGAATGAGGTACCACCACCACCAGCTGTTGGTGTTGAGCAGCAAGATCGACGGAGAGGATGTCAGATCGCAGGTCGCTACGAGTCCTTAAAATGGTGGTCAGTCTTGGAGGGAATATGGGAGCTCAAAATCAGACTCGAGCGACTCGAGCCAATGGAGCTGAGGTGTTCCGTGGCGTATCTGGTGTGGCACCCAGTACAGCTGAATATTGGTTGGAGGCGACCAAGCGAATTATGGACGAGCTCGATCTGACCCCTAAAGAGAAATTATAAGGAATGGTGGCGCTGTTACGCGATGAAGCGTATCAATGGTGGCTCACATTCGGATGGTGCCACCACCAAGATCTAACACAGGAGTATGTTAAGGCAACAGATCGAAGAAGTATGTGGGAACCGGATATACTAATGAATAGAGGAAGGCTTTTAAAATTTGGTTCAAGGAACAAGTCCGTAG
Organism: Gossypium rotundifolium; assembly: GCA_025506655.1. Taxonomy (NCBI): domain Eukaryota; kingdom Viridiplantae; phylum Streptophyta; class Magnoliopsida; order Malvales; family Malvaceae; genus Gossypium; species Gossypium rotundifolium. The sequence goes on from CP106730.1 coordinate 114,268,372, forward strand.
CGAGTATCTAAACTGAATTTCTGAGGTTGAGCCGGTATGCTCGAGGAGTAGTGGCTACGGAGCATGAGCTATGTGTCCGGTTTGAGGACGGACTAAGGGATGACCTGAGGTTATCGATAGCCCCACACCAGGAGCGGGAGTTTACCGCATTAGTAGAAAAGGCTAAGGTAGCCGAGGGAATTAAGGACACTGTAAGGCAGAACACGGACTGGAGTAAGCAGAAAAGAGGATTTGGGCCGTCAGGATCGTCTGGAAGTGTTCAGAAGAGGCCTAGAGTTGATGGGCCGCGAGGTCAGCAAGCTGCTACTGGAGGGCAATATCGCACTTGTGATCAATGTGGGAAAAAGCACTTAGGCGAATGCTAGAAGAAGACAGGAGGATGTTTCAAGTGTGGGTCAAAGGACCATATGATTAAGGACTGTCCGATGAGACCAGATGGGAATTGACCAGTGGCTCGTAATGTTAATCAGATGGTAGAGGTGGTGTTGACCTCGGGTCGTAGTCCGAATAATGAGAGAAATGGTCTGGCAGAAGACGTGGAACACCGGCCGAGGTATTGCTAATATCTTGAGGTAAGGCGGTACGGGTTTGGTTTATGCGTTTCACGGAGGAGGATGGAGATGCACCGGACGTTATAACCCAGACGTTCCTTATTTATGGCAAGCCTTATGTTACTTTAATTGATGTGGGCTCGACCCATTCTTATGTTGCATGTAGAGTAGTTAAAACTCTAGACATAGCCTCCGAACTTTTGATAGAGATGATCGTAGTAAGCCCACTAGGCCAAACCGTAGTAGTGAATAAGATGTTTGAAGAGTGCCTTTGAGCTTCAAGGAGCGGTATTTCGTCGACTTAATGGAATTACCTTCGTGGAATTCGATCTTATACTTGGCATGGGTGGTGGTAAAACATCAAGCTATTTTGGATTGTGCTGCTAACAGAATGGAGTTAAGGACCTTGGAGGATGAAGTGGTGATTATGATAGGAGAAAGGAGAAACTACTTGTCTAATGTAGTTTCTGCTTTAAAAGCTGATAAGATGGTTCGGAAGGGGTGCAAGGCGTTTTTGGCTTTCATTAGTACTTTGGATGGGAAAGAAGGGGGAGTTAGTGGAGTTAGAACTATAAGAGAGTTTGAGGATGTTTTTCCGGAAGAATTACCCAGAATACCCCCGGACAGGGAGGTAGAGTTTGGAATCGACTTGCTACCGGGTACAGCTCCTGTGTCTATTGCCCCATACAGAATAGCACCAAAGGAGTTGGTTGAGCTTAAGGCTCAGATCCAAGAATTGCTAGACCGTGGATTTATCCGACCCAGTGTGTCTCCATGGAGAGCACCGGTCTTATTCGTAAAGAAGAAGGATGAAACTATGCGCATGTGCATAGATTATCGTCAGTTGAATAAGTTGACCATCAAGAACAAGTATCCATTGCCAAGGATAGATGACTTGTTCGATCAGCTTAAAGGAGCCGCGGTATTTTCGAAGATAGATCTAAGGTTTGGATATCATCAGCTTAAGGTGAAGAAGGCTGATATCCATAAGACGGCTTTCCGGACAAGGTATGGCTATTTTGAGTTCGTGGTAATGCCATTTGGATTAATGAACGCCCCAGCCGCTTTCATGGATATGATGAACTGGGTTTTTTAACCCTACTTAGATAGGTTCGTCGTTGTGTTTATCGACGACATCCTAGTGTACTCCGAGTCTGAAGAAGAGCATGATGAGCATCTTCGGGTTGTGTTGCAAGTGTTGAGGGAGAAGAAGCTTTATGCCAAATTCAGCAAGTGTGAATTTAGCTTAAGAAAGTTGCCTTCTTAGGGCATGTGGTATTCGCAGAAGGAATAAGGGCGAGGTGAATGTGGTAGTAGATGCCCTAAGTCGGAAGGTAGTGTAAGATCTGAGGGCGATGTTTGCACATCTGAGCTTGTATGATGATGAAAGTCTGCTGGAAGAACTGCAAGTTAAGCCGACATGGTTGAATGAAGTGAAAGAAGGACAGTTGATGGATGAGGATCTAAGTGCTAAGTTAAGACAAGTGCAGAATGGAGAGTTGGAAAATTATGGTATTAATAATGAAGGAGTATTGTGCTTCAAGGGGAAGGTCTGTATGCCGAAGGATGTGGAACTTAGGCAAAGAATTCTTCGGGAATCGCATAGTAGCCCCTATGCTATGCACCCCCGAGGTAGTAAAATGTACAGAGATTTAAGGGAACAATTTTGGTGGCCTAGTCTTAAGCGGGAAGTGACCGAATATGTTTGTAAATGCTTAACGTGTCAGCAAGTTAAGGCTGAACACCAAGTGCCATCGGGGTTGCTTCAGCCAATATAGATTCCCCAATGGAAGTGAGAGAGAATTGCCATGGACTTCGTTAGTGGGCTTCCCCTTATGCCTACTAAGAAGGACTCGGTATGGGTGATAGTGGATCGGCTGACCAAGTCCGCGCATTTTATTCCAGTGCGGGTTGACTACTCCCTACAAAAGTTAACAAGGTTGTATGTAGCGGAGATTGTAAGATTGCACAGAGTACCGATGTCAATTATCTCGGATAGGGATCTGAGGTTCACGTCTCAGTTTTGGAAAGCTCTACATCAGGCTTTAGGCACCAAATTGGATTTCACTACGGCTTTTCATCCACAGTCGGACGGCCAGTCTGAATGAGTAATCCAAGTCTTAGAGGATATGTTACGGGACTGTGTGATGGATTTCAGAGGAAGTTGGGAGGAATATTTGCCTTTAGCAGAGTTTGCCTACAATAACAGCTATCAGGCAAGTATTCGAATGGCACCGTATGAAGCACTGTATGGTCAGAAGTGTCGGACTCCTACATGTTGGACGGAATTAGGAGAATGTCGAGTTTTGGGTCCCGAGATTATGGCAGAATTCGAGGAGAAAGTTGAGGTGATCCGGGCACGGTTGAAGGAAGCATCTGATAGACAAAAGTTGTACGCTGATCTGAAACGGAAGGAGATAGAATTTGATGTGGGAGATCAAGTGTTTCTTAAAGTCTCGCCTTGGAAGAAGGTAATGAGGTTTGGGCGAAAAGGGAAGTTAAGCCCAAGGTTTATAGGGCCCTATCGAGTGTTGAAGCGAGTTGGACCAGTGGCATACCAGATTAGAGTTGCCTTGTAATTGAAGCGAGATGCACGACGAATTACATGTGTCCATGCTACTGCATTACCGATCGGATCCATCTCATGTAGTACCGCTTGAAGAGGTGGAGCTAAGGCGGACTTGTCTTACGAAGAAGAGCCAATTCAGATCTTAGGCGAGATATGAAAGTGTTACGGAGGAAGTCGGTTCCTCTAGTCAAGGTGTTATGGCGCAATCATGGATCGTAAGAAGCTTCATGGGAGCCGGAAGAAGCAATGCGACAAAGAATACCCTCACTTATTTCACCTGTAATTTCGAGGACGAAATTATTTTAAGGGGTAGAACTGTAATATCCTGGTTTCTGGCTTATGCATTTATGCTTAATTATATGAAATAGCATGCTTGAGTGTGTTGTGAATGTGTATTGTGAATTCTGTGAACCTTCGAATGTAGGAAAATGCCTTAGAAAATATTTAATTTTAAGTTTTAATAAGGGAGCTAAGCTTAGTAAGGCCTTAAGAGAAATTGTATGTGGAAATGACACAGAAATGGGCTTGTCTAAGTGGCTTAGAGGCGCCACTTAAAGCCCATGTAAGTGACGCCATATGCAATGAGGGCTTGAGTTCGAGCTGCATGGGTAGCAAAAAGAATTTTTATTTTTGGCTGCAAGGAGCTAGAGAAGTGAACGGCAAAGGGGCACTTAAAAGATGAGTTTTATTCTTTTTAGAATTTGGCTAGAAAAGTAGGGGATAATTATGTTTTTTTTATTTATTTTGAATAGGTGATTAAGAGATAAATAGGAGAAATATGAGGGATATGATAAGCAAAGATAAAGTGGCCAGCCAAGGGACTCTGTTGGTGAGTAATTTCGGTCATGTAGGGGACAGGATAAGTGCTGAATTTTATTAGGAAAAGTGTCCATCTTTTTATTTTTCTTAGTCTCCATTGCCGAAATTTTTGAGTCGAGGGAATTCATTCTTTTTCTTTGAAGCAAGAACCGATTATTGAGTAGCCATATGTCCATGATGTGTATCTTTTCTTCCTCCCATTTGCTTTTCCAAAGCCGAATCTAATAAGCCCCTTATATATTTCTCTTCTTCACACATCCTAAAAATCGAAAACTCTCCCCCATTACTCACCATTGCCGAATATTCCAACTTTATTTGGTGAGCCATAGCCAAATCTTTATTTGAATCTCCCTATCACTTCTTTTACTCTTCAAAGCCAAAAGTTAAGGGCCAAACTCAGTTCCTCTTTTGTGGCCGAACCTAGGAAGGTGATTTCGGGAATTTGAACATTAGTGGTAAGCAACGAGAAGGGGTAAGTGTTTCTTTCTTTAGCAATCGGTTTTGGATTCTTTTCACAAGGGAGCCAAATCTAGTGATTAGGCCTTGGTTAAGGCATGGCCGAATATCGTAGTATCATAATATTGTGTCTTTTGTATGTAGCCGATATCGAGGAGCATTGAAGGAGTCATCCGGGATTTGAAGTGATCAAGGTAAGCAAGTATAGTATTCGGCCAAGGGCCATTTTTCCTAGAGTTATGTGTTAAGCCGATTCTAACAGGGGTTAAGCAGGGGATTTCGACAGCTTCTAAGGCAAGTGATAAATTCAGAATTTTAGATTCACAAGGTAAGTGAATCTGACATTCGGCCAAGGCCCTATTGTGGTATTTAGATCTGTTTCTTATTCACTTTAAAGCCGAAAATTAACCAAGCCAATTGATCTAGTGCTTGCCGATTACCAGGAAAAAGGATTACGACGTTCTGGGATTTGGTTAGGAGACAAATCGGCAACAAGGTAAGTTTCGGGATTTGATTACTTGGTCGAATGGCCTTTAGCTAAAATATTGCATATTGGCCGAATGTAGGAACTTGAGATCTAAGGCTTTAGATCGGGCTTTTCGGGATTTGGAGTGAATTTGCTAAGTTAATTAGGTGTGTACCCCACACTAAATCTTAATACTTTTATGGCTTGAATTTATTATATGAGTTAATAAGAATGTTGAAAATAAGGCTAAAGTACCTTGCCATGGTACAAAGTACTCAGGTACGTTTTCCTACTCCTACTATGAGTATGACTTGAGTTGTTATGGCACCTATGTGCACCTATAAGAATGTGAATACATAGAACATGGCATGTTAATGTATGATCTGTATAACATGGGCATTTGGGAGATTATGAAAGGGGAAGTGAATGTGGTGGTTTTATACCACGATATCTGAATGTGTTGACTTCGGTCACATTATCTGAATGTGGTGTCACATGACACAAAATAACTATCTGGTGGCTATGCCACAAATTATAAAGGAGATGAGCACGTCGACTGCAGCGACTGCCTTCGATGGTGTGTAGCGGATGGAGGGTTGACTTAGTAGTCCCCACGGTGTGCAGGTTGGTACGGGTGATGTGTAGCGGATGGCATCTAGGTTGGGTTCGGGATTGCATCATTTTTTATGTTTTATATTTGTATGTATGATTCAGATGCCATAATCTGTTGGGCCTTAGTGTTGGCCGCATACATTGAGTCCGCTTGACTCACCCCTGTAGGGAACATTTTTTTCGGTGATGATCGGTGATGGACCGGGTTGGCAGGAGCTTAGTGGTGGCCATGCTCAGCAAGGAATTTATCTTATTTGGACTTTTTATTTTAAGTACTCTGAATTTAATTTGGGTTTTATGTTGATGTAATAAGGCCATAGTATGAACCATTTTATGCATGCATGTCATTTATTTCAGTACGACACAATTTCTATAAAATCTAAAGTTAAGTAAGTTTTCTTAAAATAAACCTTCAAATATTATGACATCTGTATACAAATGCTTTAAATTCAAAAGTAAAATTCTTAAAACAAAATCGGCATGTGTTTTTGATATAAAAACCAAGTTTTAATAATTCTCCGATTTCAAAATTTACAAAGTTTCCAATTGGACCCAATATAATCAAATTTTCCTTCAAAACCATTCGAATTTTTCCTCAGTGACAAATAGTTTTTCAAGTGTTTTACTTGAGGAACATACCAGATCTGGTCAAGGCTCGTGGGCCGGGTTTGGGGTGTTTCAAGATGTTCCAAGTGTTATTACATTTTTGAAAAGCAAATAAATAGTATAGTCCCCCTCCAAAGTTTTTCTTTCTTCCTTGTCATTTTCTTTTCACGTCTAAATCTCATATAATTGTAATTTTGATTTTTCAGAAATTTTTTATTTTTTATCCCATAAAGAAAAGCCAAATATAAAAAAGTAACAAACAACGGAATATTAAATGATTAATTATGGATTTGAGATGCCAATCTTAGGTGTAAGCAAGTGATTATATTTCTTTTTTTTGGTGCAGGAATCTTAGGGATGAGACAGATTCAGTTTCCCATGACCATTTGAAGCCCTTGGAACTTCAATCTTGGAATTGAAGTTGTAGTTTCAAAATGTATTAGCTTTTATGTAGTACAACATCAATATCAATGTCCATCATCATAGGTAGTTTTTTATTTGTTTACTTTTGTACATTGAGTTGAATGTTAGTAGTATACATTTCAGCTAAATGTTAGTGTATTTAATTGATGGATCGATCGATTTTTGTAGTGAATATTCAATATTTATTTTAATTTTAATTTTAATTTTATATTTTTTAGTTGTATTTAAAGCACAATTCCTATCATTATTCACTGTAAATATTTATAAAAATATATTAATATTGAAATAAAAAATTACATAATACATGTCTATCTCAATCTTTTTAAGGTTATTTTAGATGGGTTTATTCTAACTTTTTTTAAAGGTTGCCTTAGACAAGATTTATCCCAACCTTTTTAAGATTGCTTTAAACGGGTCTATCCCAATCTTTTTTAAAGGTTGTCCTAGATAAGGTCTATCCCAACCTTTTTAAGGTTGCCTTATACGGGTCTATCCCAATCTTTTTTAAAGGTTGCCTTAGACATGGTCTATCCCAACTTATTTAAGGTTGCCTTAGATAAGTCTATCCTAACCTTTTTTATAGGTTGTCTTAGATAAGGTCTATCCCAACCTTTTTAAGGTTGCCTTAGATGGTTTTATCCCAACTGTTTTTAAAAGTTGCCTTAAACAAGGTCTATCCCAACTTTTTTAAGGTTACCTTAAATGACTCTATCCCAACCGTTTTTAAAAGTTGCCTTAGACAAGAACTATACCAACCTTTTTAAGGTTGCCTTAAACATTTCTATAACAACCTTTTTCAAAGGTTAGCCTTGACTAGGTCTTTCCTAACCTTTTTTAAAGGTCGGCATTGACTAAGCTTTTCACAACCCTTCAATAAGGGCCGGCTTATGTTGACTTATGGCGACGCTTTTTCAAAAGCGTCGCCATGCATATGCCAACTGTACTATAGACGACCATTTTGAAAGCGTCGGACGAAGCGTTGCGAAACCTATGCCAACCTTTTTTGCGTCGTCTTAGGTAAAAAAAAGTATCGCGGTAGGGTTGTTTTGTTGTAGTGTTCATTAAATGGTAACAAACAAATTACATCACATAGCAATGAAGAATTATTACATTATTTGGATGTTAATAATTACATCCCATAGCAATGAAGAATTATTACATTTGGATCAATTTTGAAATAATTCCTTTGCATGCAATCTTTTGCAACTCATCACCAAATAGGAACTATAGCTTAAAATCCCAATCCTCAACTTTCTATTGTCGGTCAACACAAATTTTCACGCATTAAATTATCCTTTTGTCTCAGCAAATTCTCCAACACAATTTGACTCCACTCATCAAAATACTTAACAAATTAAAGACCAAATTAGAAAAGAAAAAAATTTAACAATGAGCACTAAATTTAACAACTTATAAACTTAATGAAAAATAATCTTAATCCTAATAAAATTAACAAAATGCACTAATCCAATTAAACATTACAATTACCTCTTTAAATTTTGAGTATCTGTAAAACATTTGGAAGCCCTCAAACGATATACAACACCCTTACCTGACTCATAGATTTTGAGTTTTGCAAAAGAAAAAAGATATCGATGGAGCTTCAGGTTTAACTTGGTATGAAATGATTTAGAGCTTTGAAATAAGGAAGACAAGAAAAGAGTAGAGATGGTCAGGATGGAGAATAGTTTTAAGAACAAAAAAGGATGGGAAAGCTAGATATGAAAGGGTTTTAAGGACCCAAAATCATAAATTAATTTTTTTTAAAATTTTAATAAAAACATACAAAGATATCTAATATATTTAATCAAATATCCACGTATCACCTATTTATTTGCTCATCATGCCACCTCAAAAAAAAATTAAAATTATTGAAACAATATGCGTAACCTAAGGTATCACATTGCTCTAAAAACAACTGTGAAGCTAAAGATAAACAATGAAGCAACGCAAAGTGGCACCAAATTCTCTGCCAGTGGAAATAAAAGGAAAACAATTAAAGATTGGAATAAAGATGGAGAATAAAAATGCAAAAGCATCTTTGTACTAAAGGTCATATACCCTTAAGCTTTTTGCTTCACTTTTATTTATTTACTTGTAATTTTTGCTTTAATTAAGCTCTCATCAGTCATCACATTGCTTTTTTAGCTCACTGAAGTCATCTGTTTTGCAATCTTTACTTTTACTCTTAGCCTGCGTTCCAGAAACAATCAGGAGCCAATTGCAAAGCGGTGCAACTTGGATGGTAAAAATATTCCAACCGCATCTCATTCATCTTCTATCAAATGACTAAAATTGAAAAAAATTGTGAAGTTCCAAATTTATGTAAGTAACAAAAGTTCAAAGACCGATTAAATATTATTTTAATCCATAAATAAAATTTAAGACACAAGTTCAAGTATATATATATGCAGCTAAGGTAAAATGGGTAGGATGCCCGTGTCATGGCAGACTTAATGGGATAAATAAGCTTTTATTATTTGCTTTTGCAGTTTGACAAAATGTTAAGAAAGCTTAAAGAATCTATAAAAGTGAGGATCAAAGGCACTTAGTTTGAGGCTTATATATTAAAAATGCTATAAAGGTTATCTTTGTCTAACCAAGTGGGGCATCAACTCTCCTTTGCTGCTTCCTGGAATTCTAGGAGCCAAAGTCACTATCTTTTTTTTTATTCTATTCTGTTTTAATATGTTCTCAGATGAAGTAATTATGGAGTTTGGATGATCATGATTTATGGTTTCAAATGCCTTTTCCCCTCCTCAATTAATATTTATTTCCACCTTCATCAGTCTTTTTGCGTACCCTTTTTTTTCTTCTTCTTTGAAAATAAATGATTCTTTTTCTTAACATTAAATCAGCAGCTGGAGAAACTTTTCTGGAAGTTGGGTTGGAAATAGCTAATGTGGACTTAACAGAGTATCTGAAACCCTTGGAAACCAGAAGCTCCAAAGGGTCCCAAAGTGCCTCCAAAACTTTCTTGGGAAGATAAGAAGAATCCATTGTTTGAATACAACTATACAAAGTCAATAAAGGAGTGACAATTATGAACGATTCCAATTACTAAAGTAGTGGCTTTCTTCTTGTATGCCATGGTGAGAGTTAATTCAACTTTAGAATCCATATTTTTATGAAGCTTTAATTAACTGTTTTGCTGTCCTAAAGTAAAAAGAAATCCCTTCTAACTTTTTTTTTTATTTCGTTTTTGGTGCTAATGTTTCAGCTTCAGCTATTAAAGGATTTAAAGCTACAATACAGGTATACTGATACAAACTACAAAGCAACTCATTGCACTTCATTTAGCACCTTTTGAGGCTTCCTAGGCTTTCAAGCAACAAAATTTCGTTAGGATAAGAGGTGAGTTAGAAGAAGTCTGTCATCAATGAATCCAGCGGCTGCTGCTAACCAGAAAGAAGAGTTCAAATTGAAGGACACAAAACCGCAGCTCGGGGAACGATGGCCTCATGGTGGAACGCGCGGCGGAGGTGGTTGGATTAGCAGTGAACGAGCAACAAGCACATATGACCTTGTTGAGCAGATGTTTTATCTTTATGTCAGGGTTGTTAAAGCCAAAGATTTGCCCACTAATCCTGTTACCGGAACTATCGATCCTTATGTCGAAGTGAAGCTGGGGAATTATAAAGGAAAAACACAGCATTTCGAGAAGAAACCGAACCCGGAATGGCACCAAGTGTTTGCATTCTCCAAGGAGAAGATACAGTCTTCAATTCTAGAGGTGTTTGTAAGAGACAGAGAGATGGTTGGCAGGGATGATTACATAGGAAGGGTGATCTTCGACATGAATGAAGTGCCTACAAGGGTTCCACCTGATAGTCCTTTGGCACCACAATGGTATCGATTAGAAGACCGTCGAGGGGAAAGCAAGGTGAGAGGGGAGGTTATGCTTGCGGTGTGGATGGGAACACAAGCTGATGAAGCATTTCCAGATGCTTGGCATACGGATGCTAGCTCAGTTCAAGGAGAGGGTGTTTTCAACATCCGATCAAAGGTTTATGTATCTCCAAAACTATGGTACCTTAGAGTGAACGTTATCGAAGCTCAGGATGTTGAGCCACATGATAAAAGCCAATTACCACAGGCTTTTGTTAAGGCTCAAGTTGGAAATCAAATACTTAAAACCAAGGTATGTCCTCAGAAGACACTGAATCCCATGTGGAATGAAGATTTGATATTCGTAGCAGCTGAGCCTTTCGAAGAGCAACTGTATCTAACAGTTGAAAATAAAGTCACCTCTGCAAAAGATGAAGTTATGGGGAGGATAATCTTGCCCCTCCACATCTTTGAAAGGCGGTTGGATCATCGAGCTGTTCATTCAAAATGGTTCAATCTTGAGAAGTTCGGATTTGGTGCGCTGGAGGGAGACAAGAGGCATGAACTCAAATTTTCAAGTAGGATTCACCTTAGAGTCTGTCTTGAAGGAGCTTACCATGTGCTGGATGAATCAACCATGTACATAAGTGACCAAAGGCCAACTGCTAGGCAGCTTTGGAAGAACCCAATTGGAATCCTGGAGGTGGGCATCTTAAGTGCTCAAGGGCTTCAACCAATGAAGAACAAAGAAGGGAAAGGAAGCACAGATGCTTACTGTGTGGCTAAATACGGACAGAAGTGGGTGCGAACCCGAACCATAATCGAAAGCTTAAATCCTAAATGGAATGAGCAATATACATGGGAGGTGTACGACCCTTGCACGGTGATCACGTTGGGAGTTTTCGACAACAACCACTTGGGTGGCAGTGGAGGTAAAAATGATTCTCGAATCGGCAAGGTAAGAATTCGGCTATCAACACTGGAAACAGATAAGATTTATACCCACTCGTACCCTCTTCTCGTCCTACAACCATCTGGATTGAAGAAAATGGGGGAGCTTCAGTTAGCAGTTAGATTCACATGCCTCTCTCTTGCAAATATGATCTACCTCTATTCGCATCCCTTGCTACCAAAAATGCATTACTTGCATCCTTTCACTGTAAACCAGTTAGACAGCCTAAGATATCAGGCCATGAACATTGTGGCGGTGAGGCTTGGCCGAGCGGAGCCACCGTTGAGGAAAGAGGTGGTGGAGTATATGTTGGATGTGGATTCCCACATGTGGAGCATGAGAAGAAGCAAAGCTAACTTCTTCAGGATTGTATCACTGTTTTCGGGTGTGATCGCTATGAGCAAGTGGCTTGGTGAGGTTTGCCAGTGGAAGAATCCTATCACCACAATTCTAGTGCATGTTTTGTTTTTCATATTGATATGCTACCCTGAATTAATCCTCCCCACCATGTTCTTATACATGTTCCTTATCGGGATTTGGAATTACCGATACCGGCCGAGGCATCCTCCCCACATGGACACCAAGCTTTCATGGGCAGAAGTAGCTCACCCCGACGAACTCGATGAAGAGTTCGATACTTTCCGACATCGAAAGCTCAAGATGTAATCAGGATGAGATATGATAGGCTTAGGAGTGTGGCAGGAAGAATTCAAACCGTGGTGGGAGACATGGCAACTCAGGGCGAGAGATTTTTAGCTCTACTCAGTTGGAGAGACCCCAGGGCAACCAGCCTATTTGTTCTATTTTGCCTAGTTGCAGCAGTGGCACTGTATGTGACACCATTTAAGATCATGGCTTTGGTTGCAGGCTTGTATTGGCTTCGCCATCCCAGATTCCGCAGCAAACTACCATCGGTACCCAGCAATTTCTTCCGGAGATTGCCCTCTCGAGCTGATAGCATGCTTTGAAAATTGTTGTTACCATTATACTCTTTTTTTGTACTCTCTTTCGGATTTCTTTCATTGTCCTTCCAATAAAGTTAAATTAAGGGGCTATGGTCTACTGGATTTTCTTTTCGACCGAGTCATGAACAAATTTGCCAACAAACATTCACGACAAATAAGAAGCAGTAAGATATGTTCTAAAATTGGTTTAAATAGATAAAATTATAATAAATATGCATGTCTGAATGTAAGATCCTCCCTCTTTCATTAACTTTCCCAATGCAGCTGCCGCTATGTAGGAATTTGATTGGTATAATAGTTGATGTCCTATTTGGTTAGCCCTTTTCTCTATTGTCTTTTCCTATTCAAGATATTTGACCCTACCCAATACAATTCTCCTTGCTCTTTAAACCTTCTTTACTAATTTTTCTTTGAATTTATCCGAAATAAGCATGTTAATGTTGGATTCACGAATCAAAAATAAAAAATGCCAATACTTCAAAGGGTTATCTGCTCAAATTTAAATTTCTTTTGTTTTATTTTTCAAGTAATGATTCATTCGCTAAATCTTAGATTTCATTTCGTAATAAGATTATAATAATATAATATTACAGGTAAAATATGAGATTATTTTGTTTGATTCTTTTAACTAGAATATAAGATTCAAGTATTTGGTTAAAAAGACATTTTACTCTATTGTACTTATTATAGAATTTGTTTTTTTTTAACATATTTAGTTCATTTAATATTTTTAGTCTTAATTTTTATAAAATTATGGTAAATTATTACAATTCTTACTATCTATTACAATTATATATTAATAAGTAAATATATTGTGTTGAAATGAATTGATAAATCATAATTATAATAATTCATGAAGAAGTAATTGCAACACAAACCATAATTATATTTATAACTATAATCAATATATTAATAAATAAATTATTAAATAAAATATAATGATTATAATTGTAATGTATGATATCTATTGGTTCACTATTAAGAAAATAAAATTTTTGTTTTAATTAGTCTTAAACTTCATTTAAGGAAAAAAGCTTAAATTATTTAGAATAATAAAAACAAAAGGGGAATTGGTTTAAATTTTAAGATTACACCCGTAATCTATAATTACCTAGGAATGGATTGTATTGGGATTACACCTTATATTACAACCATAATGTGAAATTACGGGATGGTCGAAATGTTAAAATTCATACACTATAATCTCAATTTTAAAATGCTACATTTGGTGAACCAAACGCCCCCTTAACGTCATTCTGTTTTTTTTTTCTTTTACAATATATGTAAAAATGACCCGCAGACTTTTAAATATTCCCTCAGTTATATTTAAAACTACTTTAATAATATATATATATATTTTTTAAAATTTTTATTAGCAATAAATTTTAAAGATTAAGAAATTGAATTTGAATTTTTTTTTTACTATTAAAACTCAAAATATTACAAAGGAGTGGAAGTATATAATAATCCGATACATATATGACTTGTTTTGTGTAATAATGTAGTCTGAAATTAACAATGTGAAGTTATGGTTGATAAAACAATTTTTGTTATTTGACACCGATGATATGGTAGATTGTTGGAGTTTGCCGGTTAAAGTGAATTAGGGGTTAAGGGATTCAAACAAAAAATGTTAACTAATGCGGCTACATGACCTCCAGTAGTTTTAGGTTTAACTATAAAAATTCCTTATATTGTTTTCTTTTTCACTTAAATATTTAAAGATTTTTTTACTTATAAAAGCGGCATTTAGATTATCAAATTTTATTTTATGTTATTTTGGATAAGAATTATTGTTATTATGTTTTGGAGTAAAATAAGATGAAATTGATAGTTAATGTATTATTTTGGCTAAAAAACTTTAGATACTTAAATGATAAAAGTGCTATAGTTGGAGGGTTAACTTTGCATTTAAGGCTTATTTTTAAGGTTGTTTGTTAGACGTTTTGCAGAATGTATAAGAGAAAAAGGGATTGTATCATAGATTACGGATTAACCCTGCTTCAGGGAAGGGGTTTTTTTTTGGGGGGTGGAATAGATTAAGCCAATGTGAAGTACAAATTCGAATAGTTGAGTTGAGGACTCAAAATGCTGAAATTATAGGCCCAAAAAGCGAAAAAACTAAGGAAACGCCGTCTGTGGGAATCGAACCCACGACCACATGGTTAAAAGCCATGCGCTCTACCGGCTGAGCTAAGACGGCTTCACAAACGAAACATTTACAATATATTTATTAAATATTTGTTTTCTTTTTTTTTGGCGTATAAGATATTTTCTTCGTTTCTTATCTCAACAAACTAATGTTGTAAAATTTTTTTTAAAGAAAGAAATTGTTGAAAATATCTTTATTTTTTAACCCCAATTATTTATAACATTATATAAATTAATTACTGCTAAATATAGGTTTATTTTAGATAAAATATTATTGTAAGAAGTTATTTTGTATTAAAAGATAGATCCAAAATTATTCTTTGAAATGGGAAATGCATAAACAATTAACCCACATATATGAAACCATTTAAAAAAAGAAAAAAAATCCATCTAATATGAACCTACTTGTTTCAAAATTGAATTTATTTATTTCTATTGCAAAAGGAGGCTTAATACGCCTCAAACAGGATGAGTATGGAGTCCAATAGTGTGGAAGTTGATTTATCAACAAAATGTAATGACGTGTTAGAAAATCACATACTTTTTAATATTTTCATTTTAAACATAATTTAATTTAAATAAATTATATAAATGGTGACTCAATTATTCTCGTGTTTCTATTTTGGTTATTCAACTTTAAAATTTTTAAAATTAGGCACTAACATTTGATTTGCAAAAGTTTTTTAAACTAGTGTAATAACACATTTAATCATCAATACTTATATATTCTATCAATTTGATCATAATTTTAAATAATTCAATAAATTTAACCCTTTATATTTACAACTTCTATAAATTTAATCATCAAGTTTTTTAACCAAAGCTTTCAACTTTTAAAATAAAGACGTTTCATCTATAAATTTGTAATACCTAAAAAAAAAAAAAACCTCTCAAGTACAAATTAATAATATAAGTTAAATTACTCTTAAAATGCCTCTAATTTAAAATCAATTTTATATATTAATAAACAATATTTTAAAAAGTAGTTATACTTTGAATTTGTCATGTCTTATCAATAATATAATTTAAATTACTTCAAATGGCTCTAACTTTTCAAAAAAAAATAGTTTAGTTAATGAATGTAAGATACGGTATTGATCTTCAAGAACAGAAAACAAATTGGAAAAGATGAATTAATTGAGAAATTGCTTAGTATTCTTTATCTACTTTTATCAATTACACTGTTGATGTTTATATACTTGAATAAGGGTAACTGCTCCAAACCAATTATACACCAGACTAAGCAACTAACTGATAATAGACTAACAGTCTCTTGCTATACTCTAACATTCACCCAACTTCTCAATAGGTAAGACCCGAAGTAAGCTTCGAAGCCGAGAAAAAATAGATACCGACAATGGCTTAGTAAGAATGTCTGCAACTTGGTCACAAGCTGGCACTTCACCCACCACTAGTGAGCCACTAGCCACCTTCTCGCGAACAAAAAAAAAAAAGTCAAGCTCGACATGCTTTAATTTGGAATGTAAGACCGAGTACCAGCAATAGCAGCTGTGCTGGAATTATCACACCAAATAGTAGGAGGATCAGTAGAACTGATTTGTAATTATATTAGCAGAGAGACTAACCAAGCAACATCACCGGTAGCTGCAGCCAAGCTTCGATATTCAACCTCAGCCGTAGATCGAGAAACAATTTGTTTCTTAGAGCACCATAAGACAGGTGTATTACCAAGGTAGACACAAAAGCTTGTCGTAGAACGACAGTTATCAAAATCTAGACCCTAGTTGGCATCAGCATAACCAACTAAAGATTGTCGGATCGATAAAAAACTAGCCCATGATTAATAGTGCAATGTAAGTACCTCAGAATACGTTTTAAGGCTACCATATGAATCGTAGTAGGAGCATGCATGAATTGATACACACGGTTTACCGCATACGCAATATTTGGTCGAGTTAAGACCACATGCTGAAGAGCGCCAGCAAGACTACTGTATTCAGTAGGATCAGCAGGACGATCACCCTCATCTTTAGACAATGTAGATGAACTAACCATCGGTGTATGAACACTCTTTGCATTAGCTAGAGAACACCTGTCAAGGAGGTCTCGAATGTATTTGCGTTGGAATAAGTGGAAACTTCCAGTAGATGAGCGACTAACTTCAATACCTAAAAAATAATGAAGGTCGCCTAAATCTTTTAGAGAAAATTCATTATGTAGCTGTTGAACAAAATAGTTTATCTCACCAATCAAATTTCCAGTGATAATAATATCATCCACATAGACCAGAACATAGACGATAGACTTGGTTGTAACTTTAACAAACAAGGAAGCATCAGATTTAGATAAGACAAACTCAGTAGAGACAAGAAAATGTTTCAATTTTTCAAACCAGACACAAGGAGCTTGTCGTAATTCATACAGTGCATTTGTTAAACGACACACCAAGGGCTCTCCATTTGGGCCATATTGAATATAGCCTGGAGGTTGCTACATAAACACTTCGTCAGTGAAATCTCCATTTAAAAAGGCATTATTTACATCAACTTGATGGAGTTGTCAGCCATTCGATACAGTAATAGATAATATGATTTAGATAGTAGCAGGTTTGACCACCGACTAAATGTTTTCTTGAAATCACAACCAGGTATCTGGGAACATCTTTTAGCCACTAACCGTGCCTTTCAACGATCAACCGACCCATCAAGATTCTTCTTTACTTTGAAAAGCCATTTGCACCCAATTGCTTTTCGAACAGGAGGTAGAGGGACAAGCTCCCAGGTAGAGTTAGCTATTAAAGCATCAAATTCAGCTTGAACCACCAATTTCCACTCCTTATGAGCAAGCGCCTCCTCAACAGTTCGAGGTTCAAAATCGACAACATCAACTGATAAAACCTTAGGTTTAAAAATTCCTGTATTAGACCAAGTAACCATAGTGTGGGTATTTTCCAAAGGAGCAGAAGGAGGATTAGATGACTCAGTGATTGAGCCGAACTGACTAGCTTCAACTGACGGAACTGCAACAATTAGATTCTAATTCAGCCGACGGATTAACAGAAACTGACTGTATCGGACTACATGTAGCTGGTGAGTCAACGTAAACAGACTGCACAGGATTACAATTTGGAGCTTGAGACGAACGGAAAGTGGGTAAAGATACAGTGGTTTCTCTAGGTTCGGCAGTAGATCGATCAGATGAGAGCTGGATGATAGGCACATGAGTGGTAACATAGGCAGGAGACTTAATAGTTTCCAAAACAGGCGATCGACGCTCATCAAAAACAACATGCCGTGAAATAATAACCTTACCATCCGGTATGAAACAGTGATAGCCCTTATGCTGAGAACTATACCCTAAAAATGTACATGGCTGTGAATGAAAATCCAACTTGTGATGCATAAACGAACGTAAATATGAAAAAAAAAAAAAACAACAATCGAATACCCTTAAGTGATCATACGTAAGTTCATGACCATGAAAAGCCTGATACGGAGACTCACCTTTCAGCATTAGAGTAGGCAGACGATTGATATAATTCTTAGACTTGTAATACTAACATTTTAAACCATTTATATTCAAAGCATAATAGCCTTTATAGACATCCTATGTACATGCCACATAACCAAAAGAAAATATACATCACCAAAAGTTTGCTGAAGTCGGGTCTGGCTTTGAATGCTGGTTCAGTATTTGACTTCTACAACCTGCGCACGGAAACAACCGTATGCTGAGTATGCATTTACTCAGTGGTATCACTATAATTCAATTCATAATTAAATACATTAAATCACACACATACTTTTACATTACTATTATCATCACTTAATTAACAATTCAATCTTTTTATGTTATCATTTGATTATATATATACCATTCTTATTTCTTTATTTCAATTCTCATCTTTCACATATGTCATATCATTCAAATTTAGTTTTATCAATAAATTTATTTCATTTGTCCCTATTAACTTGACTCGGACTCATGGATACATGATTCTAACCAACACACCAAGACGGCACATTGTGCCTTAACTAACACTGATACCTAAACAAGAATCAAGAATGATAGTAGTAATAAAGAATGATATTCAACACACAAAGTGTTGAATTTGTAACAAGATAACGAATGATTCGACACACAAAGTATCGAATAGGTAATAAAGAATGATAATAAGATAATGATGAAGTCGACACATAAGTGCTCGATCGATAGGCAAACAAAAACCCGTACTCTTCCATATCCTATGGCATGCCAACTATTTCGACTAGCCCGACTAGTTAATACGATATTTAATTCACTTTTCAGTACAGTTTCCATCTTAGTTCAGTATCAATTATAATTCCTTATTTCAATCAGTTTCACAGTATTGCAGTAATTCATTACTTCAGTAATTTCACAGTTTAATGCAGTACACAAAACAATATTCAAGATTCCATAATTGATTCGAAGTCGGTCTCAATTTCAAGACCCAATCATAAATTTATCATTTTACTAAACACTTACCTTAAAATACTTACCACACATAATTAGTAAATTAAACACATAATAATGATAAAGTTTGAATTATAGTGATACAAACCAGAATTCTCTTCGGATTTAATCTTCGACGATCTTTTCTTTTCCTTTTTGGGCCGATGATTCAGGCTCGATATTAGCTACGACCAATTAAAATAATTTCACAATCATTAATACAATACAATTTAATTGCTGAAATTTTTATCTAACTTTTACTTAATTTCAATTTAATCCTAACTAAACCTATATATTTTTCTTTCTCAATTCATACCTATTTGCTACTCAATTTCTTGCCAAACTCACATTTAACTATCTAATTTTTATCAAATTTTCATATTTTCGAATTTATTTCAATTTAATCTCTAATACTCAAACTTATAGCTCAGTTTACAATTCAATCCTTTATTCAATTCCAATCAAAATTTCTATTAAATAAACCCCCAATTCCATTATTTGTTCAACATAAACCCTACTCAAAAATCTATTAACTTTCAAATTTTCAACTTAAATCCAAGAGTATTTCACTTTAGAATTCCAAAAACATCAAATTTATAAGAAAAGGACTTGATTAAACTTACCAATTAAAGTTTCAAGCTTCAAATCCCTAGTTTTCTCTTTTATTTTTCTTTCTCTTTTTCTTTCTCTTTTTCTCCCCTGCTACTCGTTTCAATTCTGTTTCTATTCTTTGTTTTGTTTCTTTTATATTTTATTTACTTTATTAACATAATATAATGATTATAATAAATATCTATTTTAATAACAATATTCATTTTACATTTGGTCACACCTATATTTGTACATTTCTACCAATAATTTTATTACAATTGTCATTATTTAATTTGTTTATCAAATAAAAATCTCATAGTTTAATTATTTAATTTAATAAATATCTTTAACTTAATAATAATAATTAGTAAATATATATTTTAATATCATTTACATTTATTACAATTGTACACATAAATATTATTACATTTGTACCTTATCATCATCATACACTTGCCATGCCTTTAATTTATTTATTATATAAAATCTCATAATATAATTAATACAATTAATAATTATAAAATATCTTCATTCTTAAATTATAAGTAATTTAGGTGTTTAGTTTACAAATGTACAAATATAATTTTTACACATGTATATTTTATTACCATACAATTGTCTACTATTTACTTTATTTAATAATAATAATAATAATAATAATAATAATAATAATAATATAAAACCATAATAATGGTTAATAGTTATAATAATTATATATATATATAATATTTATATATAACTTGAATAAAATCTTAGATTTGCCTCATTTCATATAAATGGCTTAATTGCCATTTTAGCCCTTTTACTTTCTTTTAATCTATAATTAGACTTTCACTCTTTATTCAATTTGATCCTTTTCTTAATTACTTTAAATTAAGCTAAATTTACTAAATAAAAATCTAATAGAACACACTATTAGACTCATAATTACTCTTAATAATTATTTACTAACTCGGTTTACTAAGACGGAGGCCCAATAACATACTTTTTCTGTGCCCACAGATTTTGGGTCGTTACTGTAACACCCCAAACCCGGCCCAAACGTTATGGCCAAATTCGGTATGTTATAGATGAAAACATTTTGAAAACCCTTGTTTAGCCGATTTTAATTTAGAGTAAAAGATGTCGTCTTATTTTAAAAACAGTTGAGGTGTATAAAGAAAGCAATACTTAGTTCATTTAAATATGTATTAAGTCAAGTTGTTACCAATTTTGTCATTGTACCCGATGGTACGAAAGAAAATCATTTACGTTTGAATTTAAGAAACTTGTGTAACCATTTTAAAGTTATTAAGCAATTTAAATAATTCATCCCAAACATGTAAAATAGAAATAATCTTAGGAGGCATTATTACAACTGAACAATTAAAACCAAAATAAAATAAAAATACTTCAAAATAAACTCAAATTTCCACTGCATGGCCACCTTGAGTCCATTCGGCTCCTCATCCGCGATCTACGTGTCACCTGAAAAATGTTAAAGGAAAAGGTGAGTCACCAAGACTCAGTGTGTAACCCTTTTCCCGGTTTAATGCATCATCATACACACAAATCACAAATTAATTTAACATGCACCCAACCTAACCATCCAAACACCTTTTTCTACCCCGTGTGGTACCAAACCACTGGTGGTGCCAAACCACTCGTGACTTATAGTCACGATATCCAACAATATTGTGGTGCCAAACCACTGGTGGGGCCAACCCACGTGTGATACCAAATCACTGGCGTCGATCCCATAATATAATCCGTGGGGCCAACCCACTGTGGTGCTAAGCCACTGGGACGAGATGCTATGAGGTGCCAAACCTCTGGAGGTGCCAAACCTCTGGTGACCGTAGTCACGAAATGTGGTACCAAACCACTGGTGTCCGTCGACACGAATATCACTTTCCCCTCCTCTCATTCAACCCACAACAATCAATGATATGCAATAAAACAGGAATCATGCCCACATATTTATTTAACGACATACCAAATACGTCATGCTTCCCAAAAGCATCATAAAGTAACTCATAATATCAAGGACTTACCTGATTCCTTGCTTATACCATGATGGTATGAAATCCAAAGCTACACAAATCCGATTTAGCATACACAAAATACTTAGCACATTAATTAGTTATAAAGTGTGTATGTACACACCTGTTACTAATGAGAGTCCCAAATCCTGAAGAATCAAGTCGGCCACACTAGATTTCCTTGCCCCTATATTCGGCCAAACACAAGGTTAGTGCCCTAGACCATTCGGCCAAACCAAATTAATTCCAAAGGGTTATCATTTGAAACCGAGACCTTACCTACACGTGATTCGGCTTCCTACCAAATCCGAGCCAGCGATGGTTCACCTCCGACAATCGGCCACACCTTAAGACACAAAATAGTTAGCCTCAAGCCTTTGACTTAACGAATACCTAAAGGAAAAGATTACTAAATCAAGTCCTTACCACCACTTACCTTCCTCTTAAACCGATTGGGGAAGAAGAGAGCACACTTTGCTTTGATATTCGCCAAAACTACAAACAAATAGGGAGGAGGAATTGCTAAGAAAACAAAAGAGATGCTGGAATTTTGAGTAATTTTGGGTAATGGTATAAGGGAAATTTGAAGAAGGTGGTAAGGGTTTGGCTAATGGAGGAAGAAAAAGAAAAGAGAAGATGTAGGAAAGGGGTGGTTTCATTGAAAAAGGAGAAGAGAAAGTGGAATTTTTTGATAATTTGGGCAATGCAACAAAGGGTTTCAGCAAGAGAAATTTTGGAGAAAAGAAAAGAAAATTGGTTCAACTTTGGCACATCTTTGCTGTACAAAATAGATATGGACAGCCCCCCCAAGGTCTCCAATTTTCGGCAAACACTCACTTAATTTGTGATAATTTCCAGCCTTGATTTATCAAAGATAAATCTAATTTTATCATACTTTTAATCCCTTAATCCCCTCAACAATTTTATAGCAAATAAAACACTAAAACTCCCCCTCTTCCAGCCGATTATTAGCAAAAAAATAAGCTCAAACTCTATCACTTTGAAGAGTCCAAAATCATGCCAATTCTTTCTCTCCTTCACGCCAAAGAAGAAAGAGGAAAAATAAAATCCAAATGTCGCTTCTTGGACTCGAACCAAGTGACCCCAAGCAAAGAAGAAGAATGAATGCCCCTTTAAGCGCCCCAAACCAACTCTTCCCTTTGGACTTTCATGTTAAATATTCCTTTCATTAATTTATAAAACCTTCTTCTTGGCCCTTTTTCTCCTAACGCAAACAGCCCAAAATAAAAATGCTCCCTGCGTCCCTCGAACCCGAGACCTACCTCTCTTAAGTGGCGCCCCAAGCCACCCCTACTACCTGAACTTTCATGCCATGAACCTTCACGAATTAATTTTAAGGCCTTCCTTCTTAAGCCCATCACTTCCAAAAAAAACAAAACGCAAATTGCTCCTCCTGCCACTCGAACTTGTGACCTGCGCTCCCCCCCTTCACCTCCAACATGCATGGAACCACTTAGCCAACTAGACCCTTGTGTCAAGTTCCTTTTAAAAATTTTCTTAACCTCTATGTCACCTAGCTTCCTCCTTTAAACACTTAAAAAAAATAAATTTTTAACCCTAAGTCAAGCTTGGCTCGGGTTTAATTCTAGACCTTAGAACATGCCAAATAAATCATAATATTTATTTCAAGCATACATGCACACATGGGAACAAATAATTAAATTTTCAACTAGCCCCAAATTCAGGATGTTACAGTTTTACCCCCTTAAAAGAATTTCGGCCTCGAAATTACCTAGATCAGAAGAGATGGGGGTATTGCTGCCGCATCACATCCTCGGGTTCCCACGTAGCTTTCTCCGCACCATGGTTTCGCCATAGTACTTTCACCAAAGGTACTGACTTCCTACGTAAGACTTTGACATCACGATCCAAGATTTGTACCGGCTCTTCCTCGAAAGACATGTCCGGATTTACTTCAATTTTCGCTACTGGCACTATATGTGAGGGATCTGATCGATAGCGCCTCAGCATCGAGACATGGAAGACATCATAGATCTGGCTCAACTCTGCCGACAACTCAAGCTGGTAAGCTACCGGTCCAATTCGCTTCACTACTGTATATGGCCCGATGAACCTTGGGCTTAGCTTTCCTTTTCGCCCAAATCTCAATACCTTTTTCCAAGGTGACACCTTCAGGAAAACTTTATCTCCTACTGCATATTCCATCTCCTTGCGCTTAAGGTCAGCATAAGACTTCTGCCTATCTGACGCTTCCTTGAGACGAGCCCGAATCACCTTAACTTTATCTTCAGTTTCTGTTACCAATTCTGGACCCAAAACTTGTCGTTCACCCAACTCCGTTCAACACGTAGGAGTACGAAATTTCTGTCCATACAGTGCTTCATATGGAGCCATCTGAATACTCGCTTGATAACTATTGTTATAAGCGAATTCTGCTAGCAGTAGGTACTCTTCCCAACTACCACTGAAATCCGAACACAACCTCTTAGCATATCTTCTAAAATCAGATGACCCTTTCCGATCGTCCGTCGATTGTGGATGGAATGTTGTATGAAATCCAATCGCGCACTCCAAAGCCCGATGCAACGCTTTCGTAACCTTGACGTAAATCTGGATCCCTATCTCGAGATGATCGATACCGCACACCATGCAACCTCACTATTTCGACACATACGACTTAGCTAGCTTCAAGTGAGTAATCCACCCTTATCGGTATGAAGTGAACTGATTTAGTTAGACGGTCCACAATCACCCAAACTGCATCCTTCTTGCTGGGCGTAAGGGGTAGCCCGCTGACAAAATCCATCGTGATCCTCTCCCATTTCCACTAAGGGATCTTTATTGGTTGAAGTAAACCAGATGGCAACTGGTGTTCACTTAACTCACGACACGTCAGCACCTTCCCACAAATTCGCCACCTCACGCTTCATACTCGCCACGTAATTGTTTTCGCAAA
This sequence comes from Gossypium rotundifolium, assembly GCA_025506655.1. NCBI lineage: Eukaryota > Viridiplantae > Streptophyta > Magnoliopsida > Malvales > Malvaceae > Gossypium > Gossypium rotundifolium. Next base: position 114,292,754 of record CP106730.1, read on the forward strand.
TCTCCATACATCTTGCTACCTCCAAGATGCATAGCGTATGGGCTGCCATGTGTATCCCGACGAATTTTCTGCCTCAATTCCACATTTTTCGGCATACAAGCTCGCCCTTGGAAGCATAATACTCCATCATCGGACAAGCTATACCCTTCCAAACCACCATCTTGAACTTGCAACCTCCGAGCATTCAAGCTATTATCTACCAATTGTTTTTCCTTAATCTCCTCGATCTAAGTTGGCTTAACTCGCAGCTCTGCCAAAAGACTTCCATCGTCATATAGACTCAAATGAGCAAACATCGCCCTTAAGTCCGCCACGACCTTCCGACTTAACGCGTCAGCCACAACGTTAGCTTTGCCCGGATGGTACTCAATTGAACAGTCGTAGTCCTTCAACAGTTCAATTCACCGTCGCTGCCTCAAGTTCAAATCCTTCTGAGTTAACAGATACCTCAGACTTTTGTGGTCCGTGTAGACTATTGACTTATCCCCATATAGATAATGCCTCCATATCTTTAAAGCGATGACTACTGCCGCTAACTCCAAGTCGTGAGTTAGATAATTAACCTCATGCGGTCTTAGCTAACGGGACGCATAGGCCACTATCTTCCCTTCCTCAGATCAATACACATCTCAACCCAGATGGGACGATCACAAGAAAGTAGAATAACTTCCCCGCTTTCAGTCAGTTCGAGCTGGAGCTTCCGTCAGAATCTTCTTTAGCTTGTCAAAACTTTCCAGCTGCTTCTCCGACCATACAAACGGAACTCCCTTTCTTAATAACTTAGTTAGTGGGGCTACGATTAAAGAGAACCCTTCCACAAACCTTCGATAGTACCCTGTCAGACCCAGAAAACTTTGGATTTCTGCCACCGACTTAGGCGATTTCCAATCTAACACCGCTTCAACCTTGCGAGGGTCCACTCTAATCCCTTCCGCTGACACCACGTGACCTAAGAAAGCCACCTCACTAAGCCAAAATTCGCACTTACTGAATTTGACGAATAACTACTTCTCCCTCAGTACTTGTAGAACTATACGTAAATGCATGTCATGCTTCTCCTCCGTCTTTGAATAAACTAATATATCGTCTATAAACATCACGACAAATTGATCCAAGTACTGCTGAAACACCCTATTCATTAAGTCCATGAACGCTGCAGGTGCGTTGGTCAACCCAAATGGCATCACTAAAAACTAGTAATGCCCATACCGAGTACGGAACGCCGTCTTGTGAACATCAACCTCCTTCACCTTAAGTTGATGATAACCCGACCTAAGGTCTATCTTCGAGAAAACTGATGCACCCTTCAGTTGGTCAAACAAGTCATCGATCCGGGGCAACGGATATTTGTTTTTGATCGTTAACTTGTTTAACTGACGGTAGTCGATACACATCCGCATTGACCCATCTTTCTTCTTGACAAACAGCACAGGTGCCCTCCACGGAGATATACTTGGTCGGATAAACCCTCGGTTCAAGAGTTTCTGAATTTGAGCCTTCAGCTCCACCAATTCCTTTGGTGCCATTCGGTAGGGTGCTATAGACACAGACACCATTCCGGGCAATAAGTCTATACCGAATTCAACTTCTCGATCTGGTGGCAGACCCGGAAGTTCCTCTAGAAACACATCAGTGAATTCCCCTACCGTTCGGACCTTCTCAACTACTGACTCCTTAGCCTCCAAGGCACATATTCGAACCACAAACGCCTCACAGCCTTTCCTGACCATCTTCTCTGCCTTCAAAGCAGACACCACATTGGATAGGTAATCCCTTCTATTACCTATCATGACCACTTCATCACCCTCAGCCATCTTTAAAACCATGCTACCGAAAGCGGCAAGAATCCAACCTCGCCTGATGCTTAACCAACCAGTCCATTCCAAGAATTAAATCGAACTCCCCAAACGGCAGTTCCATCAGATCAGCCACAAATATTACCCCTTGAAGTTCTAGGGGCACATCTCTAAATAGCTTGTTTACAATTACAGAGTGACCTAGAGGGCTAATTACTGTCATCTCCCTAGAAGTAGTCTCAAAGTCTATGTTCATGGTCTCTACCACACTACTAGCAACTTATGAATGCGTTAAACCCACATCAATTAATGCAACATATGGAAGTCCAAAAATTAGGAACGTACCTGTTATGACGTCCGGTGCGTCACCCTCCTCTCGACGCCTCACTGCGTAGACTAAACCAGGTTACCTCGCTTCTGTGTTGCCTGCCTCTCTTTCCGGATTCCCGCGTCCTTGATTAGAACCATTGCCTCCTCTACCATTACCACGACCCCTCTATGGTGGTCCTACATTTCTAGCCTGAGCACGGTTCTGACCTCTGGCTGATTCTTTGCCAACTTCCAAGGACAATCCCTTACACGGTGATCCAAACATCCACATTCAAAGCATCCCCTTTCACCGGTCTAACAACCTCCCCAATGTGATTTTCCACAATGATTACACTGAGCCGGTCTCTGATTAGTAATCATGGGCCTTCCTGCCTGATTCGGCCCACTCTGCCTAGCCCTTTTTTGTGCATTACTACCCGATCTAGACGATCCAAAGCCTTTTTTCTACTTGTTCCTATCGTAGTTCTGTCTTACGGACTCCTTGACTCCTTCGACTACTTTAGCCTTTTCCACCAAGACAGAAAACTCACGCTCCTGCTGTGGAGCAATCAGCAGCCTCAAATCATCCCTGAGTCCGTCTTCAAAGCGGACACACCGTTCATGCTCTGTTGATATAATTCCCCGAGCATAGCGGCTCAGCCTCAAGAATTCCACTTCATACTCTGACACAGTTTTATTTCCTTGTACCAACCCCAGAAAAGCTTTCCTCTGAGCATCAATGTAGCTGGTGCCCACATACTTCTTTTGATAAGCAACTTTGAAATACTCTCAGGTAAAGTCATCCGCCGTAGTACCATCTCGAACCGTGAGCCACCACTGATATGACTCATCCTTTAGAAGCGACACCGCTCCTTTCAACTTCTCCTCATTCGTCAGATCAAGATTATCCATGATCCTCTCAGTCGATTCTAACCAGTATTCCACCGCAGTGGGTGCCACTCCCGATACACCCCGGAATACCTCAGCCCTGTTGGATCGAAGTCGTTCGGGTACAGACTTCCGAGCTCCCATACCACCACTTGCCCCAGCCACCATCTCAAGTACTCGTAACACAGCTTCCGATACTGCCTCACCTCCCGTCTGATCCTGATCCTCAGCTCCAAAAGTTGGGGGTGGTGGTGGCAGTGGTACCTCATTCTCTAATCCTTAACCCGACCTCACGGGTTCGACACATCATCCCGCCTCTCAAGGCCCACGTCGGCCACGTCCTCTAGAGTTCATTCTTAACTATGCGCTTTAATTTGATTAAGAAATTTTTATGGATTAGTATTCCACTTGGTTATCCGCGAAGAAATTTTATGATAGGAGTTTTAAGAGTGGTTCTTTCGTAATCAAACAAGCACACAGTCATTCATTCATTCATTCAAAGAGACGTTGTAGTTTCGTTGTGATTATTTTTCCACTACCCAGGGGCATTTTCGTAATTTGTCCTATAGGGGTATTTTTTTGTAATTTTTCAAAAATACAAGTTCTCGGATGATTTTGTCAAAAATTATTTTAAAACTCTTAATTTCCCGGGGTATTCTGAAAAATTTCGAAGTTCGGGGGTATTTTGGTGGTTTTGAAATTCAGAGGCATTTTGGTAATTCTCACAAATCAGGGTGAATTTGTAAAATTTGATAAATCAGGGATGTTTCAAAGGTTGTAAAACTTTGAGAGTTATTTTTAAGAATTTATCTTCCATTTTGACGGTGTTGCAAAAATTTTGGAAACCAATGTCATTTTGGTAATTTTGTTGGTTAGGGCAATTTTGTAATTCTACAAAATCATGATGTTTTTTAAATTTAAGGTTTTTAAGCACTTTTTATGAAATGAAAATTTTGATTAAAACTGTGGGTATTTTAGAAATTTCATGTTTCAAGGGCGTTTTCGTAGTTTTACCCCTAAGGGTATTTTAGTAATTTTTCACATTCAGGGCATTTTCACCAAAAATGATTTCCAAAAATTGGGTTCTAAGTGATTTTACAAACGAAGGATATTTTGAAAATTTCTTTTGAAAATTTCATACGGAGGGTATTTTGATAATTTATAAGCTAGGGGTATTTTGGTCATTTTTTTTCAAACTGAGGGGTATTTTGGTTTTTTTTTAAAAGCTGAGATTTTATTTATTTCCAAAATCAAAACGGCTAGTCCCTTTTGGGTTTTAGTTATCGAGTTTAGCCTGTGAGTGTGTCGTCTCAGCTAGAATGAATCGTTACTACGCACCAGGTAGGATTCAAGTGAGTAGGAGGTGAGTCACGAGGACTGCTTAAATACCAGGCTCCCACCGAATCAAATCCTAGACATGCATATAACGATTGCCACATCTTTTGCTCAGTGACAACTCACAGGGTTTGTTTAGGGAATTTATTAAATCTTATGCAATATCTGTTGGAGTATGCTAACCCTAGGTTCAACAGTTCTACTCTAGTAGTCAACGTTCTCATTTTCCCTTCTACCCTCATCAAAAGAATTCACGAAATTGATAGAAGTACTTACAGGCGGATAGGTGCTGGGAGACTCAAGTGCCATGTTGTTCATGCCAAAACAGTTTCTCAAACATCATAATAAGGCTGCTATCCAAAATAAAACATTTTGGGCCTTGGGCCCCATGTACCGAAGTTTTGAACTGGTTTCGATATTAATTTTGTAACACCCCAAACTCGCCCAAACGTTATGGCCAAATTCGGTATGTTCTGAGATGAAAATATTTTGAAAACCCTTGTTTAGCCGATTTTAATTTAGAGTAAAAGATGTCGTCTTATTTTAAAAATAGTTGAGGTGTATAAAGAAAGCAATACTTAGTTCATTTAAATATGTATTAAGTCAAGTTGTTACCAATTTTGTCATTGTACCCGATGGTACGAAAGAAAATCATTTACGTTTGAATTTAAGAAACTTGTGTAACCATTTTAAAGTTATTAAGCAATTTAAATAATTCATCCCAAACATGTAAAATAGAAATAATCTTAGGAGGCCTTATTACAACTGAACAATTAAAACCAAAATAAAATAAAAATACTTCAAAATAAACTCAAATTTCCACTGCATGGCCACCTCGAGTCCATCCGGCTCCTCATCCGCGATCTACGTGTCACCTGAAAAATGTTAAAGGAAAAGGTGAGTCACCAAGACTCAGTGTGTAAACCTTTTCCCGGTTTAATGCATCATCATACACACAAATCACAAATTAATTTAACATGCACCCAACCTAACCATCCAAACACCTTTTTCTACCCCGTGTGGTACCAAACCACTGGTGGTGCCAAACCACTGGTGACTTATAGTCACGATATCCAACAATATTGTGGTGCCAAACCACTGGTGGGGCCAACCCACGTGTGATACCAAATCACTGGCGTCGATCCCATAATATAATCCGTGGGGCCAACCCACTGTGGTGCTAAGCCACCGACGACGACGCTATGAGGTGCCAAACCTCCTGAGGTGCCAAACCTCCGTGACCAGTAGTCACGAAATGTGGTACCAAACCACCGTGTCCGCCGACACTAATATCACTTTCCTCCTCTCATTCAACCCACAACAATCAATGATATGCAATAAAATAGGAATCATGCCCACATATTTATTTAACGACATACCAAATACGTCATGCTTCCCAAAAGCATCATAAAGTAACTCATAATATCAAGGACTTACCTGATTCCTTGCTTATACCATGATGGTATGAAATCCAAAGCTACACAAATCCGATTTAGCATACACAAAATACTTAGCACATTAATTAGTTATAAAGTGTGTATGTACACACCTGTTACTAATGAGAGTCCCAAATCCCGAAGAATCAAGTCGGCCACACTAGATTTCCTTGCCCCTATATTCGGCCAAACACAAGGTTAGTGCCCTAGACCATTCGGCCAAACCAAATTAATTCCAAAGGGTTATCATTTGAAACCCGAGACCTTACCTACACGTGATTCAGTTTCCTACTAAATCCCGAGCCAAGCGATGGTTCACCTCCGACAATCGGCCACACCTTAAGACACAAAATAGTTAGCCTCCAAGCCTTCGGCTTAACGAATACCTAAAGGAAAAAGATTACTAAATCAAGTCCTTACCACCACTTACCTTCCTCTTAAACCGATTGGGGAAGAAGAGAGCACCCTTTGCTTTGATATTCACCAAAACTACAAACAAATAGGGAGGAGGAATTCACTAAGAAAACAAAAGAGATGCTGGAATTTTGAGTAATTTTGGGTAATGGTATAAGGAAATTCGCTGACAAGGTGGTAGGGTTTGGCTAATGGAGGAAGAAAAAAAAAAGAAGATATAGGAAAGGGGTGGTTTTGGCTTGAAAAGGAGAAGAGAAGTGGAATTTTTTTGATAATTTGGGCAATGCAACAAAGGGGTTTCAAAGAGAAATTTTGGAGAAAAGAAAAGAAAATTGGTTCAACTTTGGCACATCTTTCTTTGTACAAAACAGATATGGACAGCCCCCCCAAGGTCTCCAATTTTCGGCAAACACTCACTTAATTTGTGATAATTCCCAGCCTTGATTTATCAAAGATAAATCTAATTTTATCATATTTTGAATCCCTTAATCCCCTCAACAATTTTATAGCAAATAAAACACTAAAACTCCCCCTCTTCCAGCCGATTATTATCAAAAAAATAAGCTCAAACTCTATCACTTTGAAGAGTCCAAAATCATGCCAATTCTTTCTCTCCTTCACGCCAATGAAGAAAGAAAAAGTAAAAATCAAATGTCGCTTGGACTCGAACCAATGATCCCAAGCAAAGAAGAAGAATAAATTTCTTTAAGCGCCCCAAACCAACTCTTCCTTTGACTTTCATGTTAAATATTCCTTTCATTAATTTATAAACCTTCTTCTTGGCCCTTTTTCTCCTAACGCAAAGCACCCAAAATAAAATGCTCCTGTGTCCCTCGAACCCGAGACCTGCCTCTCTTAAGTGGTGCCCCAAGCCACCCCTACTACCTGAACTTTCATGCCATGAACCTTCACGAATTAATTTTAAGGCCTTCCTTCTTAATCCCATCACTTCCAAAAAAAAACAAAACGCAAATTGCTCCTCCTGCCACTCGAACTTGTAACCTGCGCTCCCCCCTTCACCTCCAACACGCATGGAACCACTTAGCCAACTAGACCCTTGTGTCAAGTTCCTTTTAAAAATTTTCTTAACCTCTATGTCACCTAGCTTCCTCCTTTAAACACTTAAAAAAAATAAAATTTTAACCCTAAGTCAGGCCTAGCTCGGGTTTAATTCTAGACCTTAGAACATGCCAAATAAATCATAATATTTATTTCAAGCACACATGCACACATGGGAACAAATAATTAAATTTTCAACCAGCCCCTAATTCAGGATGTTACAGTTACAAAGACGATGAAGAATCCCATGACTAGCCAAAACCGATGCAAACGCACGTAACTCACCACCCCAGTCACTCTAAAATTTTTTAATATGCTTTCTGAACTGAGTGAGTACCATTTTTTGAAACTGAAGAAAACACTCAACCGCCTGAGATTTATGTTTAATTAGATAAACCCAAGTAAATTGACTGCTTATGTCAATAAACGAAACATAGTACAAACTACCTCCACAATCAATAGAAGCCGGTCCCCACAAATCAGAAACAACTAAGTCAAATAATTTCAAATATTCAGTAGTAGAGTGTGCAAAGGGCAATTTATGTGATTTCCTTTTCTGACAGGCAATACAAACATTATCTAAACATTTCTTATTAGAAGCAATTTTACATTTAGCAAGGACAACAGTAACAATTGTGGCAAAAGGATGACCAAGTCGTTTATGCTACAATGCAAAAACATTATCATCGGTAGGACAATCCTGAAGCCCAGTGTTTTGAATAGAAGGTACTGTAGCAGACGGAATAGACCGATCAGCCGAAAATTAATAGAAACCATCACGAGCTTGGCCCCGCAATAAAATTTCCTATGTCTGGACATCCTTAAATATACAATAAGACGGATGAAATTCAAAAAATACATTATTGTGTCATTAGCGAACTGAGAAACAAACATAAGATTTTTCTGATACTTGGCACACTTGTTATGTCTTTAATTTATTTATTATATAAAAATCTCATTTAAACCCGAGGCATTCTAACAAACATGATGAGTAGCCCCTAAATTTGGATACCAGGACCAGGTTCCAACAGGCACATGCACATAGGAATCATTATTATCAAAGTTGGACCCATACTCAGTAGCGGCTGAAAAATTAGATGCACGAAAATCAAGAACACGGGGCAGTCCAATGCACGTAAAAAGTCAAATTCAATAACACGTGCTCGAGGTTTAGTTCGCCATGAAACTTCGAAATTATTATTTGGCATGGTCGCCGCGCGGACAAAACCTTGGTCATAACTAAAACATCCCTCAAGACCAACACAATTAGCAGCAAGCCCAAGTGAATTTTGCCCAGAATACCGCGTCAAATTCTGATGAAAGGCCAGCCAAAATAACCTCCACCTTTTCAGCCTTCGAAATAGTAAATCCTGAAGCCTCAAGTAACACACAAATATTCTGGATTTTAGCAATGTATTCTCTTGCTGTTAACTCACATTTCTTGATCGAGTGCAGGTCATGTTTGATTCTTGATATCTTAGCACCAGAAGAGGCAGCAAAAAGCCGATTGGTAGTGCGCCAGACATCGTATGCTATTTTAGCGGCTGTAGAACAAGACAAAAACGACGGACTAATTGTAGATAATTAACCAAGAGGCGAGGAGCTTATCTTATTGAGTGAACAAAGAAGCTTCAGGGTTCGAAGTCAGAGTTCCATCCGAAGACGTCATGAATCGAGGCGGAGCAGGTAATGTACCTTCGAGAAAACCTTGTAACTCATATCCTTCTGTGATTACCCTAATATGTTGTTGTCGTTACACAAAACTCCCTTCATCTAATTTCGCCGTATCGTGACGAGGGAAAGACTGAATTAAACGTGAGCTGGACAAAGACGGATTAGAATGATCAACGGACGTGGAATCAGTAGAATTAACCATGGCTTGGTAGGGGAATCATACACTAGGAGGTCAGGCGACTTATACCATGTAAGATATTGTATTAATCTTCAAGAACAGAAAACAAATTGGAAAAGATGAATTAATTGAGAAACTGCTTAGTATTCTTTATCTGCTTTTATCAATTACACTGTTAGTGTTTATATGCTTGAATAAGGGTAACTTCTCCTAACTAATTATACACTAGACTAAGTAACTAACTGATAACAGACTAACAGTCTCTTGATATACTCTAACATTCACCTAACTTCTCAATAGGTAAAACCCGAAGTAAGCTTACAAACCGAGAAAAAAAGAACGACAATGGCTTAGTAAGAATGTTTGCAACTTGGTCACAAGCTGGCACTTCACCCACAAGTAATGAGCCACTAGCCACCTTCTCGCGAACAAAAAATAAGTCAAGTTCAACATGCTTGAATTTGGAGTATAAAACTGGATTAGCAGCAACAGTAATTGCGCTGGAATTATCACACCAAATAGTAGGAGGATTAGTAGAACTAATTTGTAATTCTGTTAGCAGAGAGACTAACCAAGCAACATCACTGGTAGCTACAGCCAAGCTTCAATATTTAGACTCGGCCATAGATCAAGAAACAACTTGTTGTTTCTTAGAGCACCATGAGACAAGTGTATTACCAAAGTAGACACATATATCAAGGAATCAATTTTGTGATTGCAAGAGAGAAGCATGAGAGTGAAGCCATAAAGCTTGTAGAAGATGAACATAAGCAAAAGATTGCAATGGAGTTACTTTAACAATATTTGGCTTGCAATTCAAACATCAAGCAGAGAAAGAGACAAAAAACCAGAGGAGGACAGCTCTTTTAGCAGAGGACAAAAATTCAAGTTGGTTTATTGAAAGGTAAAAAAAAAAAAACGTAAAAGTAAGAGGTCCTTAAGCTGCAATTTCTTTTTTTTTTCTTCTTGTACTTTATCTCCCTTTCCTCGTTCGGCTGTTGCTTCCCCTGTCCTGGCACCATCCTATTCCGGCCAGCTGTCCTACTGCCCTGCCAAGCCGCCCATCCTTGCACCACTCACCGCCGCTGCTACTAAGTGATTAATTGAAATGGAAATTTTAATTGATTAATGTTTCAAAGTCACCTCTTCTTCACTTTATAATGCATTTATTTTTCTTTTTTTATGTATAGGGAGAAGTTATCGAGTTTTGCCGTCAAGACGTTCAAGTAAAAAACATTAATATAAATTGAGTTTAGCCACGTGTGGAAGTTTTACTGGTAGGGCATAAAGAGAGACACGGCGGCGGGGGCAGAAGGTTTTTACATGCATTGCAAAATTATTACCCAAAGGATATATGACATTTTATTCCCTGTCTCAGTAAGAATGTGACTTTGATATTTCCAAGGCCAATTTTTTTAACTTTTTCTTCTTAATTATTTTAATTACTTAAATTTTATAAAAATATTAAGATGAAAGTTAAATTTGTATGATTCAACACTCGGCATCTCGTTTTTCCTCTTAAAACAAGTTCATTTAATGTTTGTCATAATAAATGCAAAAATACAGCACAAAATAAATCAGAAAAACACCAACTTTTTTTCTCTATTCTCAATGCCCTTTTCTTCTTCTGAACCTGTTCCATATCTTTCTAATAAGTCAGAAATGGCTGCAAAATCTTTGTTTTTTTTTCCTTTTCCGGAAATTCTTGTCAAGAAAAATCAGTATAATATGAGAGAGATTTCTAATTCTTTAATTTAAATTTGAATCTATTCTTAACTATTAGTCTATCTATACATCTCTCTATGTAGAAAGGGAAAAATATCAAAGACGACAATAATAATTTTAATTAAAAGAGCTAGGGTTTTATTGCTCCTGTCGAGGTCGAGCGACCCAGAGAGAGCTCAGAGCTCTTAGGCGATGGAAGTACTCGGCGATCGCCAACAAACATCTTGCAGCTTGACGAATCGTCAGGATTTGATGTAATCGGAGTATGGCTTGATGTCTCAGATTATCGGCCTGTAAGTTTTTTTAAACATTTTTCTTAAAAGCAAATTATGGGAAATATATATGCTAAAATAGAGAAAAATCTTAGGTATTATATGTATCAATGGAAAAAGTTCAATTTTATAAAGTTTTCATATAAATGTAAATTGTAAAGGAAAAAAAATTTACATGTTACATAGTCAATAACTTGAAAGGTAACATTAAGACTAAACATGTATTAACTTGACTTTGAGGGTAGAATTGAAGATAAATTTGTTTACTTAAACTTCACATTGGCTATCAACCCCTGACTTTGTGGCACCATGGGTGTTTTGATTGTCAAAATGGGAAATTAAGGAATAGAGAGGTTGAAAAAAGGAATAATTTAGGGCATTTTCATTTTCTGAGTTCAAATTTACTTTGTGGGGTATGGTTTCTACTTACTTTGTCTAGAAGGGTTTTGACATACAAGTAAAAGATAATTCCAAGGTGATCATATTCGAAACCTTCACTTAATAATTTCTACCCTTGGTTCAAAGAAACGTGATGATGGTAACTACTTACCTAGAGAGACCTGAAAATTTAAGGGTAGCCATAAGTCAGCTTAGGAATATAAAAATGTGGTCAATTAACTAGGCTTTCAATGAACATGTTGTCCTGTAGGTGAACATCTTGCTTACACAATTGACTTTAAGGGGTCCTAAATTGTTTAGGATTTAACGTTTTCTTTTCCTAGTGATGGACCAATAATTTCAAAGGGCCTACGACCCCACCTATCCTAAATCTTCAAAATGTTGAACTAGAAATGCCCTAATCCCAGAATTACCATAAGTTCACTGTGAGCAAAGGATGGACGGATGTGGAGATGTGGGAGAGTAGAGTCGGCCTAAAATTGAAAGAATAGTCAAAAAGGATGTGATGTCTTTAAGTCAAACGGTTATGACTATGACATCAACATACGGGCACGAGGGATCTCTTTTGAGCTTTGATGTCGATATCTATATACATTACTTACCAGAGGAAAGAGAAAGCACGTGAAAAAGCAAATATTCTTTTGACTTGGTTATAGCTTTTTCATATTTATACTGCCCATCAGGTAACAAGTTCATTATTGTCGACAAATTGCCATGCTTGCTTTAGGCACACCCATTGTTACAATTCCTAGGCTAAATGAAATAGAGTTTGATTCTTCTACTGCAAGTGATTTAAGTCTTGAATGGAATGCTATAAACATATGCTAGTCTGTTGCAGATACTTGGATAGGGAAACTTCCTAAATCAGACAAGCTGAGTTCTTTTTAGATGGTCCTTAGATGGCATGGGAAGTTTAAAACCTAAAAGACTACGTACTACATGCAGATGTCCCTTTCATAGAAATGCATGAAACGATCCAGTCATCTTAATAGCTTTGTTAATGGAACCACCACATCAGCATGAGGAGATACGGATGGAGTAATTTCATGGAAAGCATGAGGAGGGAGGGGTTAGGTTTAACCAGATTTTTTCCCACACATATATTGATGATCCTGAATTCATCATCATTGATGAGGCTTGGGGGGGTCCACAAGCACAGAGAAAATCAAACCATAATAATATCATAGTAGCAGGAGTATATAAGATGGGAGTGCATACCTGTCTAACAAAACCTTCAATGGTGGAGAGCTTGTTGATGGCGACAGCCATTTGGCCCATGTAGTTAGTCATATTAGGAGGGCAGCTCAGTGAATCAGATGTTATAATATCAGAAACAGATTGGTTCAGAGCTTCCAAGCCTTGTGTTAGAGCTTCTTCAGCTTCCTGTGTCGACTGCTGCAAGGCACATATCCCCATTATCTGCTGCTCCGTCAGTGGCTCTATCTGATTCAGTATCACCTGAAAATAAAATAATAATAATTAAAAAACGCGAGTAATAATAGGGATTTTGTAGGTTTTGCATTCATACAATTAAAAGCACCACTAGCCTCCTGCTTTGTCTCAAAATATCCTCCTTTTTCACTAATATCCCGCATTTTTTTAATGTCCAAGGAAATATAAACGGGGAAAGACTTTATAGAGAGAGAGAAGAAAAACAAAATAGGTGAAATATAGAGGAAAATGAATATAATTAGTGGGATTATTCTTAAGAGTTTTTACAATAGATGTATGGTAGTGATTAGGATTTAGTGTGTTAAGGTACCTTGATGAGGTCAGATGGGCGAAAACCCCCCATCCACATGAAACATCGTTCAGCGGGAGTCTTCCACATGCCAGAAACAAGGTGAAAGACATCCGTTTTAGCCACCATGCTTTTGAGGTTCATCACTTGGTCCAAGTGTGCTAAACAGTTGTCCACGAAGATACGAAGCTCGTTCTCCGGTAGATGCTCTTGAACTGCTGCCCTAAGCTCGCACATTAGTCGATGATGCTCTTCTAGCCATCTTGTATACTCCATGTCAAACAAGGCAGCATCTGAACCATATAAATTTCAGTTGATATATATATAGCCATTAAAAACTCAAAAAGAAGCAAGAGAGAGAGAGAGAGAGCATTTTTCTTTTAGTATAGAAACCTGGGCTTATGCTGTTAATACCAACAGGAAGACCTTGGTCTCCTCCTAGGATATTGCCACCACCGAAAAACATGCCCTAAACAGTAAAACAAGATCTTCAAACTTATACTCAAATATATATAGGGACAACCATAAGTATAAAAGGTATAACTATAAGGGAGATGTCTCACTTGAGTTCTTGCTCTTTGAAGTTCTTGTTCCAGTTGGGTTAGCCTGATCCTACTTGATTCTAATTGCTGAACATAAGCCTGTGAAAATACAAGAACCCCAACGTCACCCCCATCGTCAAAACTTGTTTAAAAGAGAGAAAAATGATCTATTTTTTTTCTTTTATGGGCTGACCTTTTTTCTTAGCCTGCTTTTCCTTGCTGCTTCTCTATTCTGAGCAAGTCTCCTCAATGTCTACTCGGTAATTGTCCAAACAAATTACATAAACAAAAAAAAAAAAAAGTCCTTCAAAGGGGGAATATATATATATATATATATATATATATATGAAGGAATTCACCTTAGGGTCTGGTGTTTTGGGTCCTTCTTGCTCTGAACTTGATGTTGGCCCTTTACGATTCCCCTCACGCTGCCAAATTAAAACTTGCATTTTTCAAAACATGGGGATCTCTTTCTTGTTTTTTCTCGTTAAGATGATGAATGCATCATGTTTCTGTTTCCTGATTTAAATATAGAAAAAAATATATAATAATTTGGTTTTTTATATTCAGAGTTAGCCTATGATACCTTGACAGCTTTAACAGGTAGATGGGGTGCCGAAGATAAAGTATCATTTCTGGCGTTGGCCAACTCCATGGACGACTCTGATGGTCTCTTTGAACCACTAGTTGCCGGTGAAACCAATCCTGTATTTGTCTACCAAATACAGAATATATACATAAAATAACACACCCAGACATAGAAAATTATTATTTTAAAATACTTGCACCAGCATAACTCTAAATCCTCAATATGAATAAATAATATGTTCCACCTTGGTTGACGATGGCGGCTCAACGTGCATAGGCTGAGAAGGGAAAATGTTCAAAGTTGGAGGCCTCATTCCAGAGTTATCTGCGTATATAAATTCTGGTAACCATTAACTCTCAACAGGAAAGTTTCGAAGAAAGGGAAGGCAGACAAACCGGCAACACAAGTACGAATATATTAAACAAAACATAGGGATCCTCGAGCATTATTTGTAGCTTTATTCCATCAAAAACAGAAAAAAAAAAAAGAAAGAAAGAAAGAAAAGAAACACAACCCAAAAAAAACCATATCCCCACATATACACTTTTCAGTACAACGTATAAGGACTTTTTTCAAGGGATTCATTATCACAGAGTTGTTTGTTACTGGTGTCCAATTCAGACACTCATATCATGTTAGAAAATAAAATAAGAAGTTGAAAATATCTTTCTTTCTTTTGAAATAATCTGGTCAAAGAAAGTACTGGCAGATTAAATCTGTTGAATAGCTAAACATGCTTTTCCTGTGACCAAAATAGGCCTGTTCCAAAAGAATCTTCTTAACAGAAAAGAGAGAAGATTAAGAAAGAGGAAGGAAAAGAAAACTCCTATATTTTTTGAACTAAACAAACAGAGAGGGGATGAAAGAGAAAACTTGGGAGAAGACTCACTTCTTTGGTCTTGAACAGTTGAAGTGTCTTGTTCATCAAGATACAGAAAAAGGGCTTGATCTAATTCACCCAAATCATATGCTCCACTATCTTTATTGCTGCTGCTGCTCACCCCCAAAAAGAATACAAGAAACAGGAATGAAATTTTCAAAAACTTAACATCTCCATCAAAAATGAATGAAAAAGGGAAAAAAAAAAAAAAAAGGTTGAGTTGGTTGTGAGTTTGGTTTGTATAGTTTTTGCACTGTAAAGAAATTTACATGAAGTTCCCCGGGATGGAAGATGATGAGGACGATTGCATCATAGCATAAGGAATCTGGTTTAGATGAGGTTGATTATGCTCCTGTATTTGATGCTGATGATGTTGCTGTTGCTGCTGCTGATGATGATTATTTTGTTGGTGGTGTTGTAGCTGGATAGAGTGGTTCATGTAATTTCCTCTACTGGTAGCCATGAAAACAAACACCAACCCCAAACCCAAGCCTAAGCTAAACTTCGAGCTCTTGGATTCACCATTAATGGCAAAACTACCTTCCTTTTATTCCTTTGTAAATCATTTGTTCTACCTCCATCACCATCTAAATACTCATGAGAAAGAAAAGAAAAGGGAGGAATAGAGTCGGTTATAATCTGAAAGAAAAGAAGAGATTTTCTTTTTGGTAGTATGAAAGACTCAGAGAGAAACAAAAACAAAGAAAAAAAAATGGTATTGAATGCACAGAATGACAGAAACTAAAGACAAAACCTTTATATATATCTTATTTCAAAAAAAAAACTTTATGTATATCTCTAAGCTATTATGACTATTTTTCCAGGAAAATACAATATTTTCAGATAAAGCGGTCCTTTTGTAAAATACCTGATAAACGAAAAATAGAAATATGAAAAGTAAATAAATTTTAATAATTTGACTTAATTTAATTAAAAGGTTATAAAAATAATTTTATAAAATTGCAATTTTAACTATAAAATTAGCTTGTCTTTTTATATTTTTATCAAATCTTAAAAGTCACTCATGTAGAACTTTAAAATCTTTTTTACGAAAAAATTTTAAAATCTTCATATAATTTTTAATAAATGTATATTAAATATATTCTTTTATCCATGTGGTGTAGCACTCATATTTATTAATTTAATATTTAAATATTTCATTTATTTATTTTATAGAACCAGTATTTGAGGGAAACCGCTTAAAGAGAGTTAAGACTTACTTGATTGAGTTTCCAATTGACCACTAGAAATGCCTATAATAACCTTATGAGAATTCTTATATTTACAATTGACATTTTCATGCAAACTTACACGTAGATGTTGTGGTGGCGGCTCTTCTCTCCTCCAAACTACTACTACAGTTCAGGCCTTTTTAGCCCTATTTTCTACATACATTTTTGTTTATATATTCATTTGTAAAAATACTTATAACCTGTTTATATTCTCCACATACAGAAAATTTCTATTGCTTAAAATTATAATTTACCTATCATTTGTACCTGCAATATCATTCTTAAGCAAGCTCAATGCCTTGTAAATGTCAGATCATCGAGATTCGCAAGGTTTTCTTTTTTTGGTAATACTTTGGAAGTTTTTTTTGTTCTTATATAAGTTTAGCCTTGAATAGGTCCGAGTCGACACGCAACCTTATTTTACTTTTTCTTTTTCAATATAATTATGGACGGTACCCGGTTAATCGTTTAAATTTAAAAATTTGTCCGAAACTTAAAAAGGTCAAGTAAAATTATTAAGCTTAAAAATAAATTTTATCGAAAAAATTAGATCAATTTAAATATGAGTCGAGATTAATTTTAAAAAATATTAAGATGACTATTTATAAAAGTGTAATAAATAAAATACATTATATTATTAAACATTAAATTAATAATAAAATATTTTTTATTTTTTTAAAAAATTAATATGGATAGCCTAAATGGGCTTGAATTAGCTATTTATAAATATAGATAGGTTTTGATAAAATTTTAGGCCCACATTTTAGGTTAGGTCGAGCTTGGACAAGCATAAAGTATGTTAATGGCACAACTTATGTTTGTGGAAATTGAAAGTGCGAAAGAATATCTTATGTTTGTGGAAAAACGTTTTTATTCTTCAAACAAATCATTCATTGGCACTTTAATGGCACAACTGACGACTACGAAATTTGATGGAAGAAGGAAAATATATACAAGAACATATCATCGAGATGACTAATATTGTGACAAGTTTAAAAACTTGCGGGATGGTGCTGGATGACTCTTTCTTAGTGCAATTCATTTTGAACTCACTACCTCTGAATCCTGGGTAATTTCAAATTAACATTAACACTATTAAAGATGAGTGAGATGTTAATAAACTAGCTAGTTAGCTTGTTTAAGAGACAGCAAGATTAAAGAGTCAAGGAAGTCATTCCATCAACCTTATGGGTTAAAGAACTAGCAAAGGACTTAAGGAAAAAACCAATTTAAGAAGAAGAAAAACACGTCTGTCAATGTCTCTAATGCTGAGAAAAAAGGACAAATGACAGATAAGTGTCGCTTATGTAAGAAAATAGGACATTATTAAAAAGATTGCCAAAAACACAAAGCTTGGCTTAAAAATAAAGGTAATCTTTTATGCTTTTATATGTTTCGAACCAAATTTAATTGAAGTTCCTAATAATACTTATTGGTTTAATTCTATTATTGCTACTTAGGTCCGTAATCCTTTTCTCATATTTAGTACTAAATTATAAACATTGTAAAAATACAATCTAACATTATAGATATATTCACAATTCAACTACAATAAATACATAAAAGTACATAAATATACCTTATGAACTTACCTAATATAGTCACTAACGAGTTGGATCGTAGGGATTATTTCGTAGTTTTTCCCTTTTTCTAAATTTTCTCCAATTGATCTATATAACAATTAAGTTCAATTTATCAAATTTAAATACCTTATAACACTCATATACATGCATATGACCTATTAATTTTATTTTAAAAATTTCCTAAAATTTTATATTTTATTCAATTTAGTTCTTAAAACCAAACCACTATAACTTTCACATTTAAACTTTGTTTTTCAATTCATTTACAATTTCATCCTTATATAATGTAACATCCTAAATTTTTGGGCCTATGCGTTTAATGGGTGAATATGTGGAATGAGTTAATTTAAGTGTTATGAAACACCCCAAACCCGGCCCAAAAAGCCTGACCGGATTTGATATGTTCCTCGAGTAAAACTTTAGCAAATTCTCGCTTTGTTTAAGAAAAACTTGATGATTTTGAATAAAATAGATTAAGTTAAAGATCGGGTTGAAATCAAATTGTAAAGTAAATTTATATCTTCTTAAAACATTATTTTTAAGAGAAATTAATAGGTTAAAAGAAAACCAAACTTAATGAAAAATTTATTTATTACTTTAAAATATATATATATATATATATATTAGTATCAAAAACATTTTAAAGTATTCATCGAAAATCATTTAGTTATTTAATTAATAATTGTCCATGGCAGAAAATAAATCCAAACACAATAATTAAAAACAGTTCATAGTGGCCTTATTACATAAAAAAAAATAGCAAAAACCCATAATAAAGTCTAAGTCATAAAAATTAACTTAATAAGTTTAAGTAGGAAAATTTCCAAGATACTTTGTTTGAGCGTTGGCCACCTCGAAATCCTTGATCACCCGATCCATTGCACTACGAATTATCTGAAAAGTTATCCCACAAAAGGGGTGAGTTATAAACTCAATGTGTAACACATACATTAAAAAGCCCATTTGATCAAAGCCTTAAAGCCCATTAATTACACATATGGCCATAGGCCCATTTAGTTCATATTTAGCCCAAAAGCCCATTTTCATAGCAGATTAAATAATAATCATTTAAAATCACATGGATATGTACATATAATGAGATGCAAACCCGGCCCACCTAAATATCCATCCGCTACACACCATCCGTACCAACCAATCACACCGTGGGGATTACTAAATCGACCCTCCATCCGCTACACACCATCGAAGGCAGTTGCTGCAGTCAACATGCACATCGCCCTTATAATTTTTTTTTGTGGCAAAGCCACCAGACAAATGTGACCGAAGTCACCAGATTCAAAATATGTGACCGAAGTCACCAGATTCACATATGTGACCGAAGTCACCGGATTATGTGGTAAAACCACCAGAATACTTCCCCTTTATCAATTTTACCCATATGCCCATGCACATACATATTATTCAGTTTTCATGCCATTTACCCCAAAATCATAACAAAATCATATTTATCTCACAATTATGCATATAGCAAAATTAACAAAATATTGGGGTAAACATACCTGAATATCGTATACCACTGAATGGTATTCACAATCAATATCAAATATATTGTCATATAAATCACATTTAATAAAGATCTATGAGATTTTATTGTAAGGTTACACACCTTATGACCGTGAGAACGATACCTTCCCGCTCGTCAACACCTAGTTAATTATCACACTAGATTAGTATACACCATTACTAATAAAACTATACTATTGATGAGAGATCTACATCCTTACCCTCGGATTCTCGAACAACCATTATTTGTGGTTTTTCTTCGCTAGATGGATCAAAACCCACTGATAACCACCAACGAAAAGTGGTTCGATTGTACGCACGACTTCAAATAACCGATCTTCGTTAGCAGAGGGTCCACAACCCGGTGGAAAGTCTTTTATCGTAGATATAGCCCTTCGTTTGAAGTTCGAGGGTAAAACAGTGCCTCCTCTCTTCCAAACACTCCGTACCGCTCTTTTCGAACCTATCTTGTTAGTCTCAAAATCACCCCTAAAATAAAGTTAGTTAATAAACTATCTAAAAGGATTGATATAACCAATAGTGATGTTCTTACCTTGGATGATTTCGAAAGGTTTCCCTTAAAACGTTGGTTCCAAAAAGATTCTTAAAAATCCCTTCCAAGGATTCTACCTAGAGAGAAAAGAAGAAAAATAAGAGAACTATGTTTTTAAATCGGTTATAATAAAAAGAGATAAGAAAACAATTGACAAAAAGTCTTACTTGCCCACTTGAAGATTCGGCCTTGATGATATAGGATAAGAGAATTTGTGATTTCGAATTGCACAAAAAGAGAAGAGAAAAAGATAGTGATTTTTGGCTATAATGGTTTCGATTTTCAATAAAAGAAAAGAAGGAATGAAATTAAAATGGAAGATGATTCGGTTGACAAAAGAGAGGAAAAGAATGGTGGTTTTGCTTAGGGTAGATGATGGTTTCGGTTGAGAGAAAGAAGAAAGAAAATGAAAATGGAAGGAGAAAGAAAGAGAAAAGGAAGAAAAGATGATGATAATGATGATTTCCAAAAGAAAAGAGATAGGTTTAGGGACTTAGGTGCATTCGGCCAAGAGGGAAAAAGTGAAGAAAATTGGTTTATGATCTTTGGTATTTTCGGCAATGAGAGAAAAGGAAAAGAAGAAATGTTTTCCAAACCTTTTGATGCTTTTGACTAAAGAGGACAAGAATTAGAGAGAATAGGTATTTTAACAAAAATGGTCAAAAATGAAAGTTAAAACAAGGCAAAACTTTTACCTAAAATCATCAACAAAATTCGGCTAGGAGGAAAGCTTTTGGAGAAATGAGAAAGATACACAAAATGTTAGAATTTGGCCAACTATCACCCCCTAATGGCTAAGCAAAATTTCGGCCAACCTAAGCCAACATAATCCCCCTTTTTCCTCCACATTTCTTCCCCATTAGTCCTATGTTTCCTAACACAATTAAGCCTTCTCCCTTAGCCCCAAAAATCGACTAGGTTCATGGTCAAATGACCATGAAAAAGCTTCCATAACATTGTCCTTACTTCAAGCCTTTTGTCCCCCTTTCTTACCATCCTTTCTTGATTCCTTGCCATAAATTTTAGCTTACTTTTTTCACATGGTCTACTCACCAAAAATAGGAAAGATGACCATCCCTTCTAGAATAGTCTTGGCCGACACTATTAGGAAGGAAACAAAAAAATAAAATCCTCCCATTTGCTAGCTAGGGGATTCGAACCTCTCCCCTCAAGTATTCATCCATGTGTCCTAACCACCTTGCCAATTACTCATCTTATGCTTAAAACCTCTTGTCATTATTTCTTAAAGCCTATCATGCTTAGCTCCATCTTAATTATTAAAAATTTAATATATCACTAAGCATTCACTTAATTAATGAAGTTCAAAAATAACTTCCAAAACACACTCAATCATATTTAAGAATGCAACAACATTCAATTAAGTAAAGATGCATAACCCTAATTATCGTGGATGTTACGCTTCTACCCCTTAAAATAATTTCGTCCTCGAAATTACTCGTTGGAACAAGTGAGGGTATTGCTGTCGATCGCTTCCTCCTGCTCCCACGAAGCTTCCTCCGATCCATGATTACGCCATAATACTTTGACGAGAGGAACCAATTTTCTCCGTAGAAACCTTTACATCTCGCTCCGAATTTGAATTGGCTCCTCTTCATAAGACAAATCTGGTCTTAATTCCACCTCTTCAATCGGCACTACATGAGATGGATCCGACCCAGAACGGCGTAACATTGAAACATGAAACACATCGCATTTGCTTCAACTCAAGGCAAATCTAATCGATATGCCATGTGTCCGACCCGCTTAAAACCCGATAAGGTCCAATGAACCGGACTTAATTTCCTTTGCGACCAAATCTCATCACCTTTTTCCAATGTGAAACCTTCAAGAATACTTGATCCCCCACAGCAAACTCTATTTCTTTCTACTTAAGATCTGCGTACGACTTTTGTCCTGCCGATGCTTCCTTTAATCGAGCCCGAATTACCTTAACCTTTTCTTGGATTCACCACTAATTTTGGACCCAAAATATGACGTTCCCTAGTTACGCCCAACACGTAGGAGTGCGACACTTTCGTCCATATAGTGCTTCATATGGTGCCATCCGAATCTTCGGCTTGGTAACTATTGTTGTACATAAATTCGCTAACGGTAAGAACTCTTCCCAACTTCCCAAATCCATCACACATCCCTTAACATATCTTCTAAGATTTGATTACTCGCTCAGACCGCCGCCGACCGTGGATGAAATGCCGATCGAATCCAACTGTGCCCAAAGCCCGATGCAATGCTTTCCAAAATCGAGACGTAAACCTCGGATCTCTATCCGAAATAATCGACACCGACACTCCATGCAGTCTCACAATCTCAGCCACATATAACTTCGCTAATTTCTACAAAGAGTAATCAACCCGAACTGGGATAAAATGTGCAGATTTCGTCAATCGGTCCACTATCACCCATACCGAGTCTTTCTTAGTAGGCGTAAGAGGAAGCCCACTAACAAAGTCCATGGTGATTCTCTCCCACTTCCACTGCGGAATCTTTATCGGCTAGAGCAATCCCGAAGGTACTTGATGTTTAGCCTTGACTTGTTGACACGTTAAACACTTTCCCACGAATTCTGTAACTTCTCATTTAAGACCAGGCCACCAAAACTGATCTCACAAATCTCGATATAACTTATTTCCTCCAGGATGCATAGCATAGGGGCCACTATGCGACTCCTGAAGAATCTTTTGCCTCAACTCTCGATCCCTCGGCATACAGACTTTTCCTTTAAAACATAATACCTCATCACAGTTAATACTATAATCTTCTAATTTCCCATTCTGCACCTGCCGAAGCTTTACACTCATATCTTCATCTATCAACTGCCTCTCTTTCACTTGACTCAACCATGTCGGTTTAACTTGTAATTCTACCAACAAGCTCCCGTCATCGTAAAGACTAAGATGTGCAAACATCGCCCTTAAATCTGACACCACTTTCTGACTTAGAACGTCTGCCACCACATTCGCCTTGCCCGGGTGGTACTCTATAGAACAGTCGTAGTCTTTCAACAACTCTATCCACCTTCGCTGCCTCAAATTCAGTTCTTTCTGAGTTAGTAGATATTTCAGACTTTTGTGGTCCGTGTATATCACTGACTTTTCCCCATATAAATAATGTCTCCAAACTTTAAGAGCAAAGACTACTGTTGCCAACTCCAAGTCATGCATCGAGTAATTAACATCGTGAGGTCTTAACTGCCGAGACGCATACGCAACTACCTTCCCGTCTTGCATCAGAACACATCCTAATCCTGTGTGAGAAGCATCACAATACACGACAAAATCCTTCCCCGCCTCAAAGCTAAATCAAAACCGAGCTTGGTCAAAACCTTTCGAGCTTCTCAAAACTCTCTTGTTGCTTATCACCACACGAAAGGTACTTCCTTTCTCAACAATTTCGTTAAAGGTGCAAATATCAAGAAAATCCTTCAACAAATCTTTTCAGTAATAGCTCGCTAACCCCAAGAAATCGCGAACCTCGCCATTGATTTAGGTGGTTTCCAATCTAGTACACCTCAATCTTCCAAGGATCTACCCTTATCCCTTCCGCCGACACCACATGGCCTAAAACGTGATTTCCTTCACCAAAATTCACACTTCATCGAATTTGGCATATAGCTTCCTCTCCTTAAAACTTGTAACACAATCCGAGATGCTTATCATGCTCCATTTCGGACTTGAATACACCGTAATGTCGCCTATGAACACCACGACGAATTGATCCAAATAGGGTTGGAAAATCCAGTTCATCATATCCATGAACGCAATGGGCGTTCATTAATCCGAATGGCATTACCGTAAATTCATAATGCCCATATCTAGTTCGGAAAGCCGCCTTATGGATATCCGCTTCTTTCACTTTAAGTCGATGATACCCGACCTTAAGTCAATCTTTGAGAATACCATGCTCCTTTAAGTCGATCGAACAAGTCGTCGATCCTTGGCAAAGGATACTTGTTCTTGATGGTCACTTATTCAACCGCCGTAGTCTATACACATCCTCATCGCTCCGCCCTTCTTCTTCACGAATAGAACCGTGCTCCTCATGGAGACACACTAGGTCGGATAAATCCACGATCAAGCAACTCCGAATCGAGCCTTAAGTTCAACTAACTCCTTCTTGCCATTCTATATGGAGCAATAGAAATCGGCGCCGCTCTGTGCAATAATTCAATCCCGAATTCTACCTTTCGATCCGAAGGTAATCCTGGAAGTTCTTCCGAAAAAATATCTACAAATTCATTCACAGTCCTGACTCCCTCAACAGTTGCTTCCTTAGCCTCCAATGCACTCACCAACATCAGGAAGGCTACACATCCCTTTCAACCATCTTTTCTGCCTTAAGAGTGGATACTACATTAGATAAGTAGTTCCGTCTCTCGCCCATCACTACAACTTCTTTGTCATCAAAAGTTCTTAAGGACATCCGCTTAGCAGCACAATCCACATTTGCACGATACTTCACTAGCCAATCCATGCCTATGATCAGGTCGAATTCTCCGAATGGCAACTCCATTAAATCAGCCGAAAAATGCGTCCCTTGAACTTCTAAAGGAACTTCCTTAAAAAGTTTGTCTATAACTACTGTCTGTCCTAAAGGACTAAGTACAGTCATCTTCCTAGGTACAGTCTCAGAAGTCATATGCAAAGCTCCAGATACTTCACTAGCGATGTAAGAGTGAGTTGACCCTATGTCTATCAAAGCAATAAAGGGCAACCCAGAAATCAGAAACGTATCCGTGATAACATCAAAAGGCCATCGTCTTCTCGCGACGAATCGCAGATATACCGGACTGGCCGTCTCGCCAGAGCTACCACGCCTCTCGCTCAAGTTCCGCGACCTTACTAGAGCCATTACCCTTCTATTTGGACCACGACCCTTATCGGTCATTGCTCACCTCTGCCACTGATTAACGTCCCGACTCATTGGCGGTTCTTATCTGAATTCTTCAGGCAATCCTTGATCATATGGTCTTTAGATCCACACTTGAAATATCCGCCGGTCTTTTTCCAACATTCTCTCGGGTGCATCTTCTCACATTGAGCACAAGCACGATGTTGTCCACCCTAGTAGTCTGCTGACTTCGCGACCCATCATTTCTTGGTTTCTTTTAAAAATTTCGGATGACCCTGAAGACCCAAAGCTCCTCTTATTCTTATTCTGGCCTCTGTCTTGATTCTATCTTTCAGTCCGCTTAACTTCTTCAACTATTCTTGCCCTTTCTACTAAGATTGCAAAATCTCTTTCCCGGTGTGGAGCAATCATCACTCGCAGTTCATCTCTAAGTCCATCCTCGAATTTGACACACCGTTCATATTCAGTAGCTACTATCCCTCTGGCATATCGGCTAAGTCGCAAAACTTTTGCTTCATATTCAGCTATCGACTTATTTCATTGCACTAAATTCAAAAACGCCTTTATCTGGGATTCGATGTAGCTAGCTCCAACATATTTCCCTTCAAATTTAACTTTAAAATACCCCCAATCCACTCGATCCGCAAGGGTACTTTCCTTGATAGTGAGCCACCACTGGTAGGCCTCATCACGGAGTAGTGAAATAGCACCTTTCAATTTTTCTTCAGCAGTGCAGTTTAAATCGTCCATGATCCTCTCGACTGCCTTCAACCAGTATTTAGCTACATTTGGAGCTACTCCAGATACTCCCCTAAAATCCTCAGCTCCATTTGATCTTAGTCTCTCAGCTACTGACTTTCGAGACCCATTTCCAATACTAGCTTCTGCTACTTGTTCCAATACTCGAACTACAGCTTGTGATACTGCGTCACCTCCTCCATTTTTCTCTTGAAAATCCACCCCAACAATTGGTATGAGCTTCATTTTGGAACCTTGACCAGATCTAACTGGTTCCGACATAGCCATTCTTCCTCTTCCACGTCCACGACAACCACATCCCCTAGAACTCATGTCTACTACGTGTCTTATCTGTTTTTACCAAAAAGTCTTATGTATTAGAGTCTTTTCACTTCTTATTAAAAGAAAGTTTTATGTAACAGATATTCAGTGGTTTTTCCGTAGTAGTACACAAACACCTAGGGTCCATGTCTCTAAAGTATAGTTTCCTTAGGCTTATCATACATTCATATCACTTATCAATAAGGGTACTTACCTGATGAATCTGGGCCAAGAATTCAGAGTGCCATGCTCTTATAAAATCATTTTAACTTAAGAAAACTTTTAAAAAGTCATTTGGGCCAATTTTTGAAAACGTTGTGGGCTTCACAACCCAAGGCCGAGAGTTTAAAACTGGGCTCTGATACCAAGTTGAAACACCCTAAACCCAGCCCAAAAAGCCTGATCGGATTTGATATGTTCCTCGAGTAAAACTTTAGCAAATTCTCGATTTGTTTAAGAAAAACTTGATGATTTTGAATAAAATAGATTAAGTTAAAGATCGGGTTGAAATCAAATTGTAAAGTAAATTTATATCTTCTTAAAACATTATTTTTAAGAAAAATTAATAGGTTAAAAGAAAACCAAACTTAATGAAAAATTTATTTATTACTTTTATATATATATATATATATATATATATATATATATATTAGTATCAAAAACATTTTTAAAGTATTCATCGAAAATCATTTAGTTATTTAATTAATAATTGTCCATGGCGTAAAATAAATCTAAACTCAATAATTAAAAACAATTCATAGTGGCCTTATTACATAAAAAAAAATAGCAAAAACCCATAATAAAGTCTAAGTCATAAAAATTAACTTAATAAGTTTAAGTAGGAAAATTTCCAAGATACTTTGTTTGAGCGTTGGCCACCTCGAAATCCTTGATCACCCGATCCATCGCACTACGAATTATCTGAAAAGTTATCCTACAAAAGGGGTGAGTTATAAACTCAATGTGTAACACATACATTAAAAAGCCCATTTGATCAAAGCCTTAAAGCCCATTAATTACACATATGGCCATAGGCCCATTTAGTTCATATTTAGCCCAAAAGCCCATTTTCATAGCAGATTAAATAATAATCATTTAAAATCACATGGATATGTACATATAATGAGATGCAAACCCGGCCCACATAAATATCCATCCGCTACACACCATCCGTACCAACCAATCACACCGTGGGGATTACTAAATCGACCTTCCATCCGCTACACACCATCGAAGGCAATTGCTGCAGTCAACATGCACATCGCCCTTATAATTTTTTTTGTGGCAAAGCCACCAAACAAATGTAACCGAAGTCACCAGATTCAAAATATGTGACCGAAGTCACCAGATTCACATATGTGACCAAGTCACGGATTATGTGGTAAAACCACCGAATACTTCCCTTTATCAATTTTACCCATATGCCCATGCACATACATATTATTCAGGTTTTCATGCCATTTACCCCAAAATCATAACAAAATCATATTTATCTCACAATTATGCATATAGCAAAATTAACAAAATATTGGGGTAAACATACTCGAATATCGATACCACCGAATGGTATCCACAATCAATATCAAATATATTGTCATATAAATCACATTTAATAAAGATCTATGAGATTTTATTGTAAGGTTACACACCTTATGACCGTGAAAACGATACCTTCCCGCTCGTCAACACCTAGTTAATTATCACACTAGATTAGTATACACTATTACTAATAAAACTATACTATTGATGAGAGATCTACATCCTTACCCTCGGATTCTCGAACAATCGTTATTTATGGTTTTTCTCCGCTAGATGGATCAAAACCCACTGATAACCTACCAACGAAAAGTGGTTCGATTGTACGCACGACTTCAAATAACCGATCTTCGTTAGCAGAGGGTCCATAACCCGATGGAAAGTCTCTTATCACCGATACAGCCCTTCGTTTGAAGTTTGAGGGTAAAACAGTGCCTCCTCTCTTCCAAACACTCCGTACTGCTCTTTTCGAACCTATCTTGTTAGTCTCAAAATCACCCCTAAAATAAAGTTAGTTAATAAACTATCTAAAAGGATTGATATAACCAATAGTGATGTTCTTACCTTGGATGATTTCGAAAGGTTTCCCTTAAAACGTTGGTTCCAAAAAAGATTGTTAAAAATCCCTTCCAAGGATTCGGCCTAGGAGAGAAAAGAAGAAAAATAAGAGAACTATGTTTTTAAACCGGTTATAATAAAAAGAGATAAGAAAACAATTGACAAAAAGTCTTACTTGCCCACTTGAAGATTCGGCCTTGATGATATAGGATAAGAGAATTTGTGATTTCGAATTGCACAAAAAGAGAAGAGAAAAAGATAGTGATTTTTGGCTATAATGGTTTCGGTTTTCAATAAAAGAAAAGAAGGAATGAAATTAAAATGGAAGATGATTCGGTTGACAAAAGAGAGGAAAAGAATGGTGGTTTTGCTTAGGGTAGATGATGGTTTCGGTTGAGAGAAAGAAGAAAGAAAATGAAAATGGAAGGAGAAAGAAAGAGAAAAGGAAGAAAAGATGATGATAATGATGATTTCCAAAAGAAAAGAGATAGGTTTAGGGACTTAGGTGCATTCGGCCAAGAGGGAAAAAGTGAAGAAAATTGGTTTATGATCTTTGGTATTTTTGGCAATGAGAGAAAAGAAAAAGAAGAAATGTTTTCCAAACCTTTTGATGCTTTTGACTAATGAGGACAAGAATTAGAGAGAATAGGTATTTTAACAAAAATGGTCAAAAATGAAAGTTAAAACAAGGCAAAAATTTTACCTAAAATCATCAACAAAATTCGGCTAGGAGGAAAGCTTTTGGAGAAATGAGAAAGATACACAAAATGTTAGAATTTGGCCAACTATCACCCCCTAATGGCTAAGCAAAATTTTGGCCAACCTAAGCCAACTTAATCCCCCTTTTTCCTCCACATTTCTTCCCCATTAATCCTATGTTTCCTAACACAATTAAGCCTTCTCCCTTAGCCCCAAAAATCGACTAGGTTCATGGTCAAATGACCATGGAAAAGCTTCCATAACATTGTCCTTACTTCAAGCCTTTTATCCCCCTTTCTTACCATCCTTTCTTGATTCCTTGCCATAACTTTTAGCTTACCTTTTTCACATGGTCTACTCACCAAAAATAGGAAAGATGACCATCCCTTCTAGAATAGTCTTGGCCGACACTATAGGGAAGGAAACAAAAAAATAAAATCCTCCCATTTGTTAGCTAGGGGATTCAAACCTCTCCCCTCAAGTATTCATCCATGTGTCCTAACCACCTTGCCAATTACTCATCTTATGCTTAAAACCTCTTGTCACTATTTCTTAAAGCCTATCATGCTTAGCTCCATCTTAATTATTAAAAATTTAATATATCACTAAGCATTCACTTAATTAATGGAGTTCAAAAATAACTTCCAAAACACACTCAATCATATTTAAGAATGCAACAACATTCAATTAAGTAAAGATGCATAACCCCTAATTATCAGGATGTTACATGTTAGAGGCCCAAATTTTAAGTTTTAAGGAGCCCAAATCTTCTAATTTAAGTTAGTTAAATTTGGCATTAGGGATTGGGGAAGTGGACGGCACAAGGCTATTTTTTTTGGGAATTTTATTATATTTATTCTATGTGGATAATAAGCAGATAAAGGCTATTATTTAGGATTTAGTCTTTAAGGATAATAAATGATAAAGACTATTTTGAGGAGATAATAGATTAAGATAAGGGAAAAGGGATAGGAGCTATCATTTGTGGCGTGTTGGTGAAAATCAATCGCTAAAGGGAGGAATCGGTTTTCTATATAAAGAGGGGTGTACCAAATTTTGGAAGCCTTTCTTTTATTTTCTTTTCTCATCTTCTTCCTCTCAAAAGCCAAAAACCACCATTTTCTTCACCCTTTCTTACTCTCTAAAATTTCCCGGTTGGCTGAATCTTTTAACCTCTGTTGTTATTTTTCTTCTAATCCCTAAAAGTAGAAATCACATCTCTATTATTCTATTCTTCTCCTTAATATTCATTGGCCAAATCTCTCTTAGCCATCTCTTCAATTCTTAAATCTTCTAAAAACCGAAATTCTTAGATCTCACCTCCTGAAGTTCCCGAATTTTCTTTAGTAAAATCTGCCAGCCAAGTCAAGAAAACAATAGGTATGTGTCGATTTTAAGTTTCCAATATTTCTTCGACTTTTCAAAGTCCCTAGCTGAATGGCTATTTAGTGACTAATCAAGGGTTTTTCTTATTTTCGGTATTTCGGGATCTAAAGAGGAGTCCAACGCTTAGATCTCTAAGTCAAAGATCAGTAACACTCAAGTCGTGTTATTTTCGAGATTTCAAGGTAAGGAGATTGGTTTATTTATAAATATATGAAATTGGGTAGAACACTAACCATGGCCGAATATATGAGAGGCTCTATTTTCACATCTTTTCGGCTTTTTGAGCAAAGTTGTAGATCGGGATAGCAAGGATATCGACTAAGAATATTGGATTTCGCGATATCAAGTGTGTAACACTTCCACACCATTTAGATTGCCTGTTATAATATGGTTATAAATCTGTTAAATTCTGTTAAATGTCGAAATCTCGGCATAACGGTTGAAACCCGAAGAGGGTAAAAATAAATCATCAAGTTAGTGAATGTTCTGATTAAACGATATAAGTATATTGATTTTATGTGATTGCATGGGTTGGGATTGATGAAAGGAGGAAGTTATATGTTGTAGCGATTTTCACCGTGATCTGTTGTAGCGGTTTTTACCGTGATCTATTGTAGCGATTTTTACCGTGATCTGTTGTAGCGGTTTTTACCGTGATTTGTAGTAGCAGCTTTTGCCGTGATCTATTGTGGTGGCTACGGCCATGATCTGATGATGAGCAAAGACGACCGCCATCAAGGCGCAATGTGGTGTGGGTTGATTGTAGAAATCCCCAATGGTGTGAATGGCTGGTACGGAGGCGTGTAGCGGATGGAAACCTAGGATTTGGGTTGGGCTTGCATATTATTTTTATTATGTATATTAATTTTGATTATTTTAATTTTATGGGGCTAAGGCCCAAATCTAATGGTGCATGAGGGTTGCACACTGAGTCTCGCGACTCAACCAATTAATTAACATTTCAGGAGCATTTAGTGCATCGGACCGAGCTGGAGAGGAGCGCAAGGTGACCATGCAAAAGAACATTTGGATTCAGCAAAAAGAACCTAGTTTATTATTATTATATATATATATATATTTAATGGATTTTAAATCTCGTTGTAATAAGGCCATAGGCCACTAGTTTATATTTTGTTTTATTATGGGCTTTTAGTATCTTTAGTTATTTAAATTTTTATTTTAATTGAACTAAGGCATGTATTTAAATTTGGGTTTTTAATTCATAAAGGCATATTTTATTTAAACTATTAACTATTAATTTTTCCCGAATAAAGGGTTAAACATAAGAAAAATATTTTCTGAAAATACGACATGTTTTACAAAATTTTCTTAGTGACATACCAGATCCGGTGGTAGCGTTTGGGCCAGGTTTGGGGTGTTACATATAACACTATAGAAACATAATTTATAGAAATTCCATATCAAGTTTGACACATTTACATTTTAGTCCTTAAACTCAAAACTAACAAAAAACACTTTACAAATTAGTCCTTAATCGTTACTAAGCTTAAAAGTTTACCATTAAACGTCCAAAAAGCTTCAAAAAACAACAATGGTAGTTTTTAAAATCTTTGATATTTTTACAAATTAATCTCTAGGCTAACTAACTTAAGTACAACAATATCAAAAAACATAAAATTTACAAAAAAACTAGCATTCAAAGGACTTACATGCAAGAGGGAGAAGCTTGGTCGGATTTAAACCCTTTTAAAAATGGTGGTTTCAGGGGAGAAAAAAAATTAAGGAAGATAATATTATGTTTAATGTTTTAACCTTTTACTAATATTACTTTAACATAATTTAACATAAAAAATAATAATAAACAAGCACTAACAGCCACTAATGCTTCATTATGGTCAATTTTTCATATAAAAACTAATAAAAATCAATAGCGATAAATTTTTATGATTTTTACGATTTAGTTCTTATACCTTAATTACTAACCGTTCAATAAAATTATTAGACCAAAACTCAGTATATCACTATAATAGACTCATAAATATTAATAAATAATATTTACTAACTCGATCATTCGAGATCGGGGTTTCGAAACCATTGTTTTTGGTACCACTGAAAAACGGGCTATTACACAAATGACAAAATTAAAATATAAATCTAGACTTGTTGTCAAAGGTTACCCCTTTAAGAATTATTAAAGAGACTTTCTTTCCAATCTCTAAGAAAGACTCTGTAAGAATTATTATTTCGTTTATTTCTCGTTATGATTTAAAGTTACACCAAAATAATGTGGAAAATAGTCTTCATAAATGGAGATCTTGAGGAAAAAGCTTTTGTGGACCAACTTGAAGGTTTCTCAATTGAAGCAAAATGTCATATGGTATGTAAATTGAAAAATCCAATATATGAACTTAAAGCAAGCTTCACAATTATAGTATATCAAGTTCAATGATACCATAAAGCCTTTTAATTTTCAAGAAAACATTGTTGATCAACGTATATATCAAAAGATCAATTGGAGCAAGTTCATTTTCTTAGTTCTGTATGTTGATGATATTTTGCTTGTTGTGAATGATTTAGGTATATTGCGTAAGACTAAAGCTATAAATGAATAGAGTGTTCAATGAACAAATTATGAACAATTCGATTTTTGTTCATTTAAAGCTCGATTGATAAATCATTTAAAACTTGTTTGTTGTTTAATTATTATATATTAATAAAATTATTTTTATCGTTTGTGTGTTTATTTTATTTATTTATAATATAACTTTTAATATTTATATTTGATTATTTTATATCTAAAATTAATATATATGTTTATTTATTATGCATATAAAGCACATTTGAAATGGTCTCATGATTATAAATCCGTTAACTAAAAGCTTACAATTAAAGACATTGAAGGAATATGCACATAGAACGAGTCTTGATTGTATTGGGATGAGTTTTTATGATAATGTGACACTTGAGCTCAATTATTGTGTTTCCTATAGTATTTGTGTGTACACAATTTATTTGAATTCTTTTAATAGAGAAAAATCTTTATTAAATATTGTTGTGACCATGATGTGATATGTATGTTATTCAAAGACATTATATTGAGTTGTAATTGCTTCCATAACTTACATTTGCAATTCACTATAACATGATAATAATGACGGATATTATTTTATTATCACTACCAAAACAGACTTTTAGCGACATTTTTTTAGGCTTTTAGCGGCGTTTATAAGCGTCACTAATAGTATAGCACCGCAAAAAACGCCGCTAAAACAAACGCCGCAAACTTTAGCGGTGCTTTTCCCACAAGCGCCGCTAAAGGTCAGGAATTTTGGCGGCGCTTTTACTATTTAGCGGCGCTTTTCCCACAAACGCCGTTAAAGGTCCTGACCTTTAGCGGCGCTTTTCTCACAAACGCCGCTAAAGGTTCTGACTTTTAGCGACGCTTTTCCCACAAACGCCGCTAATTTGTACAGATTTGCAATACATAATTTTTCCAATATCATACCCTTCCTGCATTAAACCCAACCAAAAAAAGCAAATGTAGCATATAATTCCAGCCAAAAAATAGCAAATGTAGCATAAAAATCTCACCAAAAGCATTAACTCTAAATGATAGTTCAAATTCAATAAAAGATATATGATATAAATTAATAAATGAATTCTTACAATAATGTTAAATGTAACAATGTTAAAAATGATCTTAGAACAATGTCTAAGATGGCGGCCTCTGCGACTGCTGAAACATTTTCATCATAGTTTGAAGTCAGAATGGAGTTCATCATCTTGTCTGCTCGCTCTCGCCTCCTCACGCCGCCTCCGTTCTAAGTTGAGAAATTTGCTCAACCGTGCTCGCTTGCATCTAAGCTATCTGGTCTTTCAACCTCTAAACTTCAGCTCGAGATTGACTCCTGGAAGGCATGTATTGCTGGGAGCCGGATCCAAAATATTGGGTCGGGGTAACGCTAGATCCTTGAAATCGAACCCGACCATACCCTTCAGGACCCAAAACATCAGTAATAAAGAACAACAAATGTAGCATATAATTCCAGCCAAAAAACAGTAAATGTAGCATAAAAATTCCGACCATACCTTTCAGGACCCAAAACATCAATAATAATTCTGTTATCAATATCCTCAAGATTAACAGAACTATCAGTCGAAGCAGCCGCTTCATACTCTGCCTTCTTCTCTTTTAGTTTCTCCTAATAAATCAATTAAAGAGTTAGAAACGAAATATACAATAAGAAAGAATGCAACATAACTTAACATTATTAATTTAAAACAAGTAACGAAGAATTAAACTATTATAATTAAACATTATAAATATTTATAATAAATCAAATTTTATTAAGTAAATATACCATAATTTCTCCAGCTTCGGATGTCATCGGAGACCCATCCTTCTTCCTATGCGTAATGTCAAAAAGCTGAACGCCTCCAACTTTTTGACCAGATGAGGCTTCCTACAGTGTAGTAGTAAAAATATAATTTAATAGTACGAAGTCATTAATATTTGACAGAATTAATAAATTACAATACCTCGGCCTCAGCTACAAAAGCAAAACTTCTCGACCTCGCTGCAGCGTGAATTTTGTTTCATCACTTGCTGCTCCAACACGCTCACGGTCCTACATAATGGAATTATTATTACGTATATAGTAAATACTATAAACTAAAAAATTTATAAGAGTTTAGAACTAGGTAATACCTCTCCTTTCTTTGAGTTCCAAAATCTAACCACATCTTCCCATTGATACCTCAACATTCCAGCGGGACATTTCGCAATTTATCCTCAAGGCTTATGTCTTTCTTAAAATATACTTTTTTCAATGTGCTTTTATGGTCTCTCCATTTTTTTCCCAATGTCTTCTTTATATAGTCATTGGAGACCTCAAAGCAAATCTCTCCTAAAAAACATAAGTTTAGAAAGTAAATATAAATGAAACTTCAACCAAAGTATTATAAATTACATTCACGTTTTGTTACCTTAATGTTCTCGAGAGCTTGATTTTTGTTTCCATCAGACATGTGATGCCATGACTCGTAATTGATAGGCAACATATTTGCATTGCGTGCAATAATGCCCAAATAGCCTACTAGAAGTCGAACTTCAGGGCCAACAGGCTAGCCATGACTGTTTCTCCTTACTTTCACACGTTTGACATGATTTAATTCGTATAAATCTCTAAGCAGCGTACGTCTGCGACCTCTCAAGGCCCCACCACTCTCAAATTTGAACAATGATATATTATTATTATATTAAAATTGAAAAATGAATCAATAATAAAAGTCAACATGCATGTAAAATAAACTTAACATTACTTTGTAATTCTACAGGCTCATCATCTATGTAAGGCACATTCGAGGATCCAATAATTGTTTGCTGTTCACTATTGCCCTCTTCCGAATTTACAGTTTTCTGTACAATATTTAAATCTCGTAATCTTCTTCTACTCATTTTTCGCAATACACATAAAATAGTTGAAATTTTAGTAACAAATAACAACAATAATGGTACATATAAAATAGTTAAATTATATAAAATGACCAAGATTAAAATTATAATATTACATATAAATAAAAATCGTAAAATCTTATTGCATCATAATTGTATAAAGATATAGACTATCAAAATAGTGAAATTATATTTTTACTATCATAAAAATTATAATTTAATTTTAACTCCTACGTACTTTTCTAGATCTGATGAAAGAAATAAGAAAATAAAATGTAAGTAGATGAAAAATGTTTGAAGAAAATTATTAATAATATGTGTGTGAATATGGATCCACTAGTTTTGGATTTAGTTACATAGGTGACATTATATGAGTAGTGTGGAGTGAGGTCCATTGACCGTTAGGCGTTAATTAACGTTGGAAATCTACCGTTAATAATATTATTGTTGTTCTTTATTTGGAAGGAGCATGTGATTGAAGGTTTGTCGTTATGGAATTATTGGTGCTTTTGGAACGATGTCGTGTCGGCAATTCAACATAGTGTTTTACAAGGTATTTTAATACTATTAAAATTGTATTTTTAGAACAATTAAAAGAATATTTATAAATTGTTTTACAAAAAATATTAAAATAGTATTTTAAAATTAAAAACAATATTATTGTAAATAGTATTTGTTAAACAGTGTTTTTAAATATAAAAAAATTAATTTAAATATGCTTGCAAAATTTGTTTAAATTAATTTTATAATAAATTAAATATTTTTTATTAACAGTTTTTTAATCAGATTGTGTATAAATTAATTTATTAATCATATTTACAATATAATTTCTAAATCTAGAACTACTTAAAAGCAACTGAATAAAGGATACCAAATATGTCATAAGCAACTAATTAATTATATGGTCAAACATTATTAATATAAAATGAATCCATTAAGCGTAATATAATAAATGTAATATATAGCAGTTCAAACAATATAATAAACAACAATTTAGACAGTAATTTGGACAGAAATTTTTTAAGATTCATCATACGTGGCATTGTTACACCTGGGGAGAATCCGTTATATCTTACCATAAGATATAAGGCAACCCATTAGGTTTCCAGCCTATATACTTTGAATCTTTTTTTTTTTTTGGAAAGCAATATAATAAACAACATATATACCAACCAAGCAGGATAATAAATGAAATTTGGATAGCAATCGATGAAATTTTTAAGATTCATCATACGTGGCATTGTTACACCGGGAGGATCCGTTATATCTTACAATGAGATATAAGGCAACCCGTTAGGTTTCAAATTTATATACTTTGAATCTTTTTTTTTGGACAGAAGATAATAAACAACATATATACCAACTAAGGTGATAATAAACAACAATTTGGACAAATTCATCATGATATAATTCATCGATTAGAATTTTGAACTAAAACGCATCTTAATAATTTCAAGAAGATGGTCTACTCCACTCTCACCAAGAAACAAAATGCAATGTAAATACAAAGAACATTAACTCACTAATACTTTAAAAAATAGAAAAAAAACATTAACATGAATGATGAAAATTATAAATAACTATATCGATACCAACAATACATACATATCTCCGATTAAGTAGTATTGGTGCAAGTGTAAAAATTAAAACCAAATATAAGGAAAAGCATTGTTAGGAAGCAATATATCTTTCCGGATCTTAATTATCATAAACCGAAAGAAAATATAATTATATTTAATCAAACTTTTGCATGTTAATGCAATAAAATGGTACTTGGAAATATCAAGGTGAATCACAAAAGATTAATAATCTTGACTAACAATTGGATATATAATGTTTTTCTATCAAATGAATATAAATCAGCAAAATGAATATAAATAAGAATAATAATGATTTTATATCTGTTAAGTTATTACTACCAAATCCAATCCAACAATTGCAGGAGCAGTAGGAAGCAGTAACTAAAATACAAACAACATATAAATTAACAAATGTTATTGATTAATTACGAAATGCTATTTACTAAAAACTAATACTCACATTTTCTGACTGAAAGAAAAATAGCCAATTCAATAGTCGATCTAAGTCCTATTCAATTCTACTCACTTTCAAAGTTCGGATACCTTTCTCAATACAAATCAGAATAAATACATATGAATATATACAAGGTTACTTGTTAAACATAAATTGAAAATACTAATATGAAATTTTATACAACTATATGTATATGTATTACACATATATTCAAATTAGTATTCTTATTTTATATCACTTTTTTTAAATACATTACATTTTTATTATACATACACATATGTATATTGTGTTCATAATTTGGTTTTATTATATATGTTACTAACTATTTTTACTTTTTTTATAATTTTATAATATTTACAATTTTTAATTTATATTTATAATATTCGAATTATATATAGAAGAAACTTTATACATACAAACATCCACATTGAGTCAAACTTAGACGATCACATGTCTAGATTTATTTTATATGTAAATTTTTTTAAAAATAATCTTTTAAGGATTTTAACTTTTTTATAAATATATGTTAATAGGGCATGCCATGTCAATATATTTATTTCCGTGGTGTCATGTGTTAGTTTATCATTATTTATGTTAACTACATCAACATCTATTAACATCAAATTAATCAACAATGATTTTAGTTCTTGAAAAATCTAATTGATTTTTCATGAAACTGAAAAATTAGTTCGATAATCTATGAAAATGAAAACGAAGTTGTTTCATGAAACCAAAAGGAGATTAAGTTTATATATACATTTATAAAATGCAAGACTCATCAAACAATACTTTGTAAATCGTATATATTTAATCTTCAAGTAGTAGTGATTGAAAATTGATAAAATATATATCAGTATATAGTAACTATAGTGGCTGGAATATTTCTACTCATTGTGTAAATTGAGAGAAAATATATGGCTTGAAATAAAGAAAAAATAGAAACATAGAATCTTAAATATGCCTTTTGGTATGTTACCTTCTTCCTAAGACAGGCAGCTTCTCTGTTTTGAGCTAAACGCCTCAATTGTTTTCATGTTCATACTTAACGAACTAATCTGGACAAAGAAAAAGTTACAATCCCAAAAACTATAACCAAAATAAGGATAAAAAATATCTCGTTTGAAAAACACTTCACAGCATCACTCGTTTGAAAAACACTTCACAACTACCAATCTACTAATCAATTTACTGCAGTTTATAAAATTTAAATTTAAAACCTGATGAAATAGCAAATGAACAAATATCGATAAGGGAAAAAAAAAACTTTTATAAATAACATTAGAGGATTAGTATTAGATACGAAACCTGAGTTATATATTGGCTAAAAATCAAATTGAGTAATACCCAAACCTGCAAACAATCTTCTTGAAATATTGAAGTTGTCAATACTCAATTTTAAGAGACGTTATCTGAAAAGAACTCCACCCAACAGTGTAACCTGCATCAAATCATATAGCAACTTGTTAAATATGTCACAATATTTAAAACCCTAAAGTATCAAGCCCTATAAAATCCTAAGAGCCTATGAACTTAAATTTTGTTCAAGTTCGTTTATATTTATAAATGATTAATCGAAGTTCATTTTAGATTCATCTATATATTTTTTAAAATAAAAAATATGAGCCTTTGTCGATTGTTTTGATCAACTTGTAGATGATTCGAAGGATGTTATAGCTAAGTACCAAGCGGATAAGATATTTGGTAAAATTTTGAATTATTAATAATTTTTTTTCTAATAAGTTTGCTTTAAACAACTTGAGCCTTTCCTCAGCACCCTCAAGTACAAGTAAGTGTTGTGTCTTTCTTGGATCACCTATTCATGAATAATAACTTATTACTATGATTGAAATAATTTAGAAACGTCTAGGTAACACTTATAAGAACAACAAAGAGTTAATGCAAAAGATTATGCATCTAAACAAATAATACAATATGCTAGAAACAGGAAGTTGTGTCCCTATAAACAGCAGATGCTCGTATATAATTTGTTCTACTATGCATGGTTGGTAGGAGAGAATATTAGAAAAGTGTGGTTCGCCAAAAAAAAAAAGAGAATTAACATAACAAAAAAAAAAAAATCTTATCCTCATTAAAATATTCAATCAGAGCACATAAGAATGTTACAATGTCAGAGATATCGCAGTTTCATGTTTTGCATTCACGAGTGCAAATCATAAGAATACAAGAATTAACATGAAAAAAATCAGATATAAAACAAAATAAAATGAAACAAAACGATTGAAATCCGAGAAAGAAGATGAACAAAGGATGAAGATGCGAGAGCATGAAAAGAAAAATAACATTAATTTAAGTTAACATTTTACCAATGCAAAACCAAATTTCCTTGCCTTGTATGAGTGCTCAGAATGAAAAACAGCAGATGGAAGACCATGTATCAACTCAACCAAAACTGGAATAGAAACCCATGCCCAGAATCAAATAAATAAAATTTGGGGGAAGTAATAAAATTGCTAAAAAAAAAAAGAAATAAATACCTAATGGGGGAAGTAATCAATTTGGGGAAGTATTTCTCACCAGAATCGAAGAAGAAATTAGGGATTGGGAGGGGAATCCAAAAGGGGATGAAGAACTTAGGGAATTCGGGAAATAGAAAAAAATGGGGGAACAGGCTTTTAGGAGAAAACTTTTAGGAGAAAACACTTAGGGATTTTGGGGAAGGAGGGGGGATAAAACTGAGCACAGCAAAACGACGACGTTTTGCTCAAAGTCAATTTATGTTTTGCAGTGTTTCTAAAATAGCGCCACTAATTGTTGAGAAAACGACGTCGTCCACCTTACTGTATATTATATTGTTGATAAAACGATGTCGCTAAGTTTAATGTCCATACATATTTGAGGCGTTTTCAGGACTAGCGCCACTAATACTTGACAGATATTTGTGGCGTTTTACCAGGAGCGCCACTAATTAACAATAAGCTTTAAACGACGATGTCTTGCATTATAATGATATATTTTTGTGGCGTTTTAAATTCATAGAACAAAGTATCAAACGACGCCATCTTCGAATCTGTTGATGGATTTTGTGGCGTTTTTGTAAAAAATGCCGGTAATTTTTAATATCATTTATTCTATATATTTTTATACTATTATTAATTAATCCAATACCTTAATATTATTAACACTAATTAATCGAAACCATCAACCTTAAACCATTAAAACTTAAAACTTTAAAATTATTTTAAATATAAAATATATCAGTCATATACCCATAAATCTTTAAAATTATTTTAAAAATAGTATTTTATTTTTTTAGTTTTAACATATGTTTTTCTATGTTATAATTTGTTTCAAATTTTTCTATGTGTTATTAATTTTTCTAAATAATTTAAATATTAAATTAAGAAAATTACATTTTAGTTAATATAATTAAACTAGTTAAATAATAAAAAAGGATGAAAGAGTGCTTGACTTTTATTACAATTTTATATTTAATTATTATATAATTCATATCAATTTTAAATAAATAATTTTTGAAACTTTGAGTAATATTTAAAAGAATTAGATACATGACATAATTTTGTATAATTTTTTATGTAAGAAAACAAAAGCGTAAAATTTCAAAATATGAAATAAAAAAGGTTTAAAAACTATAATGATAATTTTTATATAAAGAATTTCATAATATCTCTTTTACGATTATATAATAAATTATTTAATATATAAATTAAAAAAACTGAACCCCAAACCCCAATACATAACCCCAAATCCAAACTTCAAACCTTAATCTCTAACACATAACCCCAAACCCCAAATTATATAATGATAATTTTAATATTAAAATTCATATTATCTATTTTACAATTATATAATAAATTATTTAATATATAAATTAAGGATAAAAATTTGAACCTATTTTAAAGAAATAAACATTGGGGTAATGGATACATATACCATTCGGGGTTATGGGAAGACAGTTTCACAATAAAAGGATGGATCGGTAAACAATGGTTGGATCCAACAGCTTCAGGGGATTTTGGGAATTTGAATTAGGGGAAACTAATTTGAGGGATTTTGGTTTCGAGATTTTGGCTTATATAGCCAAAACCCTAAACTCTAGACCTTAAACCCTAAATATTAAATTATAAACCCTAAACTATAACCCCTAACACATAAACCCTTAACCCCTTAACCCCTAAACCTTTAACCTTAACCTCTAACCACTACCACTTAAACCTTAACATCGTTAAACACTAAGATTTTAAACCCTAAACACTAAATCCCAAATAACAAACTTTAAAACACCAAACCCATATCCCAAAATAACAAACCCTAAACCATAAAAATAACATACTAAACATTAAACCCTAAATCGCTTTTAATAGCTTAATTTGTAACTTAAATGAAAACTTCTAAATTGTTTATTTAGAAATTTGTAACTTTTCATAATTAAGTAACTAAAATGAAACTTTCTCATTGCTTATAATAAGTAAATGTATCAAAATAAAATATAATTCAAAGCAAGAATAATAAAAAAATATGAAAATTAAATCGGATCAAATTGAAACTAGTCCCTACACAAAAATGGCTACTCAACTTTTAGCAGTGTTTTTACAAAAAACGCCGCTATTGCTCAGTTTATTAGCGGCGTTTGTATAAAACCGCCGCTATTGCTGTAACACCCCAAACCCGACCCAAACACTACAACCGGATCTGGTATGTCACTAAGGAAATTTTGTAAAACATGTTGCATTATCAGAAAAACATTTTGGTAAAGTTTAACCTTTTATTCGGAAAAATTTATAATTTATAGTTTTAAATAAAATATGCCTTTATGAATTAAAACCCAAATTTAAATACATGCCTTAATTCAATTAAAATAAAATTTAAATAACTAAAAGTAATAAAAGCCCGTAATAAAACAAAATATAAACTGGTGGCCCATGGCCTTATTACAACGAGATTTAAAATCCATTACATAAGAATATAAAATAATAACTAGAGTCTTTTGTTGGATCCAAATGTTCTTTTGCATGGCCACCTTGCGCCCTCTCCACTGGTCCGATGCACTAAATGCTACCGAAATGTTAATTAATTGGTTGAGTTGCGAGACTCGGTGTACAACCCTCAGGCACCATTAGATTTGGGACTTAGCCCCATAAAACTAAAATAATCAGAATTAATATACATAATAAAAATAACATGCAAGCCCAACCCAAATCCTAGGTTTCCATCCGCTACACGCCCCCGTACCAGCCATTCACACCATTGGGGATTTCTACAATCAACCCACACCGCTACACGCCTTGATGGCAGTCGTGCTGCTCATCATCAGATCATGGCCGTAGCCACTACAATAGATTACGGCAAAATTCGCTACAATAGATCACGGTAAAAACCGCTACAACAGATCACGGTAAAAACCGCTACAACAGATCACGGTGAAAACCGCTACAACATATAACTTCCTCCTTTCATCAAACCCAACCCATGCAATCACATAAAATCAATATACTTATATCGTTTAATCAGAACATTCACTAACCTCATGATTTGTTTTTACCCTCTTTGGGTTTCCTCTATTATGCCCGGATTTCGGCATTTATCAAAACATATAAGACTTATAATCATATATTAATCAAACAGATCTAGATGGTGGAAAAGTGTTTCACACCTGATATCGCGAAATCCAATATTCTTAGTCGATATCCTTGTTATCCCGATTTACAACTTTGCTCAAAAAGCCGGAAAGATGTGAAAATAGGGCCCCTCCTTGAAATCCCGAAAATAACACGACTTAAGTGTTACTGATCTTTGACTTAGAGATCTAAGCGTTGGACTCCTCTTCAGATCCCCGAAATGCCGAAAATAAGAAAAACCCTTGATTAGTCACTAAATAGCCATTCAGCTAGGGACTTTGAAAAGCCGGAGAAATATTGGAAACTCAAAATCGACACATACCTATTGTTTTCTTCAGATTCGGCACAAGCAGACTTTACTGAAGAAAATTTGGCAACTTTAGGAGGTGAGATCTAAGAATTTCGATTTTTAGAAGATTTAAGAATTGAAGAGATGGCTAAGAGAGATTTGGCCAATGAATATTAAGGAGAAGAATAGAATAATAGAGATGTGATTTTGACTTTTAGGGATTAGAAGAAAAAGAACAATAGAGGTTAAAAGATTCGGCCAACTAGGAAATTTTAGAGAGGAAGAAAGGGTGAAGAAAATGGTGGTTTTTGACTTTTGAGAGGAAGAAAATGAGAAAAGAAAATAAAAGAAAGGCTTCCAAAATTTCGGCACACCCCCTCTTTATATAGAAAACCGATTCCTCCCTTTAGCAGAGATTGATTTTCACCAACACCGCCACACATGATAGCTCCTATCCCTTTTCCCTTATCTTAATTTATTATCTCCTCAAAATAGTCTTTATCGCTTATTATCCTTAAAGACTAAATCCCTAAATAATAGCCTTTATCCGCTTATTATCCACATAGAATAAATATAATAAAATTCTCCAAAAAATAGCCTTGTGTCGTCCACTTCTCTAATCCCTAATGCCAAATTTAACTAACTTAAATTAGAAGATTTGGGCTCCTTAAAACTTAAAATTTGGGCCCCTAACACTTAAATTAACTCATTCCACATATTCACCCATTAAACGCATAGGCCCAAAAACTTAAGATGTTACAGTTCTACCCTCCTTAAAGAAATTTCGTCCTCGAAATTTCCAACTAACTAGAAATCATACTACCTACGTCTCACTACCATGCTTTACACAAGACTCCAATTCTAAACCCAAAATAAACACTTAGTATTCTATGGTAGAGTACGCACCGGTATTCACATCTAGAGCGTCCTCGTCCCCTTGTACTCATGCTAT
This sequence comes from Gossypium rotundifolium, assembly GCA_025506655.1. Taxonomy (NCBI): domain Eukaryota; kingdom Viridiplantae; phylum Streptophyta; class Magnoliopsida; order Malvales; family Malvaceae; genus Gossypium; species Gossypium rotundifolium. The sequence continues at coordinate 114,337,278 of CP106730.1, forward strand.
CGGTTTACGTTTATCTGATTAAAAATTTTATGAATTATTACTTCTTTCCACTGATTATCCACGAACAATCTTATGAAGAATAGTTTTAAGAGTGATTCTTTTGAATTCGAGCCTATCTACAGTTTCAGTTTCAGACTTACCTCCTAGAAACCACATACATTCAACATTCATCAAACAAACAACGTTCATGAACCTACATTCAACGTATAGGGGTATTTTTGTCATTTCACTACCCAGGGGTATTTTCGTAATTTTAACCTACAAGGGTATTTTCGTAATTTTCCAAAATAAGGTTCTGGGTGATTTGGAAAAATAAGGGTATTTTGGTAATTTTTCAACTCGGGGGTATTTCAATAATTTCACAAATCTGGGGGTATTTCGTTAATTTTGCAAATTCAGGGTATTTCGGTAATTTATAAATCTGGGGTATTTCGATAATTTTGAAATTCGAGGGTATTTTGATAATTTTGAAATTCGGGAGTATTTCGGTAATTTTAAAATCTGGGGATATTTCAGTAATTTTTCCAATTAGGGGTATTTTGGTCATTTACAAATCAAGGGTAATTTGTTAATTTTACAAATAGAGATATTTTGATGTTGTTGTTGTTGTTGTTGTTGTTGTTGTTGTTGTTTCTATGGAAAAATTCTGTTGACTTTGTAAATCGGGGTATATTTGTAAATCATGGGTATTTTTTTTTCAAAATAAGGATATTTTAGTAATTTTGTGAGAAAAACAGGTGACTGGTCTCTTTCGAGTTTTAATTATAAGTTTTGGCCTGTCAACACATCCTCATGGTTAGGGTGAACAATACCACGCACTGTAGGATTCCAGTGAAGAGGAGGTGAGTCACTAGGACTGCTTAAATACCAAGCTCTCCATGTATCCACTCCTAGACATGCGTATGCCTGTTGCCACACCCTAACTCGGCGCCTAGTTCACAAGATTTGTTTCGGTAAATTAAGTCCTATGGAATTTAAGAAGTTGTTTAAGCTAAGCCTTTAGTCTATCAAAGTCTAATTAAACTAGCCTACGTCCCATAAAGCCCATCAAGCCCACATATATATATCACACAATGGTTTAGAGTACTTACCTGGCGGACTTGGGCCAGAGACGCAGGTGTCATGCCGAGCTAACAAACCTGTTATCATTTCAAAAAAAAACAACATGCAAGTTTCAAAAGCCCACCTTTAGAAAACGTTTTGAGCCCAAAACCCCAAAGTCGAAGTTTTGAACCTGCTCGATGCCAATTTGTAACACCCCAAACCCGACCCAAACACTACAACCGGATCGGTATGTCACTAAGGAAATTTTGTAAAACATGTCACATTTTAGAAAAACATTTTGGTAAAGTTTAACCTTTTATTCGGGAAAATTTATAATTTATAGTTTTAAATAAAATATGCCTTTATGAATTAAAATCCAAATTTAAATACATGCCTTAGTTCAATTAAAATAAAAATTTAAATAACTAAAAGTAATAAAAGCCCGTAATAAAACAAAATATAAACTGGTGGCCCATGGCTTTATAACAACGAGGTTTAAAATCCATTAAATAAGAATATAAAATAATAACTAGAGTCTTTTTGCTGGATCCAAATGTTCTTTTGCATGGCCACCTTGCGCCCTCTCCACCGATCCGATGCATTAAATGCTACCGAAATGTTAATTAATTGGTTGAGTCGCGAGACTCAAGCAGTGCAACCCTCATGCACCATTGATTTGGGCCTTAGCCCCATAAAACTAAAATAATCGTAATTAATATACATAATAAAAATAATATGCAAGCCCAACCCAAATCCTAGGTTTCCATCCGCTACACGCCTGCATCCGACCATTCACACCATTGGGGATTTCTACAATCAACCCACATAGCTACACCCTTTGATGGCGGTCGTCTTGCTCATCATCGATCATGGTCAGTAGCCACTACAATGATCACGGCAAAAGCCGCTACAAGATCACGGTAAAACCGCTACAACAGATCACGGTAAAAATCGTTACAATGATCACGGTGAAAACCGCTACAACATATAACTTCCTCCTTTCATCAAACCCAACCCATGCAATCACATAAAATCAATATACTTATATCGTTTAATCAGAACACTCACTAACCTGATGATTTGTTTTTACCCTCTTTGGGTTTCCTCTATTATGCCTAGATTTTGGCATTTATCAAAATATATAAGACTTATAATCATATATTAATCAAACAGATCTAGATGGTGGGAAAGTGTTTCACACCTGATATCGCGAAATCCAATATTCTTAGTCGATATCCTTGTTATCCCGATCTACAACTTTGCTCAAAAAGCCGGAAAGATGTGAAAATAGGGCCCCTCCTTGAAATCCCAAGAATAACACGACTTGAGTGTTACTGATCTTTGACTTAGAGATCTAAGCGTTGGACTACTCTTCAGATCCCGAAATGCCGAAAATAAGAAAAACCCTTGATTAGTCACTAAATAGCCATTCGGCTAGGGACTTTGAAAAGTCGGAGAAATATTGGAAACTCAAAATCGACACATACCTATTGTTTTCTTTAGATTCGCACAAGGCATTTCTTCAAGAAAATTCGCAACTTCAGGAGGTGAGATCTAAGAATTTCATTTTTTGAAGATTTAAGAATTGAAGAGATGGCTAAGAGAGATTTGGCCAATGAATATTAAGGAGATGAATAGAATAATAGAGATGTGATTTCGTCTTTTAGGGATTAGAAGAAAAATAAAAATAGAGGTTAAAAGATTCGGCCAACTAGGAAATTTTAGAGAGGAAGAAAGGGTGAAGAAAATGGTGGTTTTGACTTTTGAGAGGAAGAAAATGAGAAAAGAAAATAAAAGAAAGGCTTCCAAAATTTCGGCACACCCCCTCTTTATATAGAAAACCGATTCCTCCCTTTAGCAGAGATTGATTTTCAGCCAACACTGCCACACATGATAGCTCCTATCCCTTTTCCCTTATCTTAATCTATTATCTCCTCAAAAATAATCTTTATCTGCTTATTATCCTTAAAGACTAAATCCCTAAATAATAGCCTTTATCTGCTTATTATCCACATAGAATAAATATAATAAAATTCCCAAAAAAAAATAGCCTTGTGCCGTCCACTTCTTTAATCCTAATGCCAAATTTAACTAACTTAAATTAGAAGATTTGGGCTCCTTAAAACTTAAAATTTGGGCCCCTAACACTTAAATTAACTCATTCCACATATTCACCCATTAAACGCATAGGCCCAAAAATTTAGGATGTTACAATTGCTCAGCTCATTAGCGGCGTTTGCATGAAAATGCCGCTATTGATCAGTTTATTAGCGACGTTTGTACAAAAACGCCGCTATTGCTCAGTTTATTAGCAGGCATTTGTACAAAAATGCCACTATTGCTCAGTTTATTAGCGGCGTTTGTACAAAAATGCCACTATTGCTCAATTTATTAGCAAAAAAATGCCGCTATTGCTCAGTTTATTAGCGTACAAATGCCGCTATTGCTAGTTTTTTTACGGCGTTTTACTTGAAAATGCCGCTATTGCATAGTTTTTTGCGGCGTTTTCTTGCAAACGCCGCTAATGTATAATCTTTGCGGTGTTTTTTGTCCAAACCCACTAAAAACGCCGCTAAAGCCCTGCTTTGCTGTAGTGTATGTAGACTAAATGTTTGTGATATTGAAGTTTATGCTTCATTGCACGTGTGTCAAGTAGGAGAATGTAAGAATTTTTCTCATATTTATAGACTCAATTAAGTTTAAAATAAAGTGGTTCAATTTAAAGTGATTAAGTTAATTATTTTAATAGAAATTAAATATTATTCGTTCATTCGGTTACTTGATGGACATGCCGATTTAAAAGTTGATCATTATAAATTGATCATCCCTCTACTTATTAGGGTTGCACACATAAAACTAATAAAAAAAGTTTATAACACCCATAATTAAGACTTATGTAACAAAATGAAAAAAGAATGTTAAGAGGGAGAAATCAATTTATCGTGATATTCTTTTTCATCAAATTCAGTGGTAGACTCCAAATTTGCATCATGTAATTCTTTATATTTATGAAAATCATATTATTCTAAATATCCAAAACTATTAATTATGTAATATTAATTTTTATTTGCATAATATCATAATTTTAAAATTTTACATAAACAACTAAATATATTTTTTAATATTTACATTATACGATATAAGTTACATAATTTATAAAATAAGCTACTATATTGATTAAAAAAACCTACTATAAAAGTTGTCTTAACATGGTTAAGGCCTCCTTTGGGACACCGTTTAACGCCAATGAGTTGCAGTTGAGCTACCAACCTCACTGGCAACCTGTTTGGTTGAGCATTTCGGTGAGGTGCAGTTGAGCATTTCACCACACCGATATCTCAAAAGCCAATCGAGCCGAAAGCTCCAAGTGAGTTCATCAGTGCATCAGTACCAAATTCTGGCGATAAGGGGAAAGAAATACCTCAGCTGCAAGCTGTGTCAACTCCTCCTATAATGTCATAGAAAGAAACACGAAAGAAAGGGGTAAAGGAAGGGCTAGAAAACAAGTATCGGAGAAGAAACAGGGAGAATCGCGACGGCGAGACACACCTTATCTACCAAAATATGAAGAAAATCAAAACTCAAACTTCCATCATAAGAAAAAAGAATAAAATCTGAATTATACAAACACGAAGCAGGCACCACAACCGGCTCCATCTTTGTAAAGAGAAGAAACACCAGCAAAGAAGGTGTCCACCACTTAAACCTAAAGCCAATGAACAGTATCCACAAGCTCCCATTGCAATATCAAACCCACAAAACAAAGGTCACCCACTAAAACAACTCGGGTATTAATGAAATTGATAGGAAAAAGGAAACAAATTGTCGCTAAACCTTAAAGAGCAGAGGCTTTGGAGAAATAAGCGACTTTGGACCTGGTGCAAAAAATGATCACAAGCGTAAGGTAAGAAAGGAGAAGGAATAAGAGGCAAAGAAAGAGGCGATTTGTGTGTGTTTGTGTGGTGTTTTTGTGTTTATTTTTTGTCGCATCTTTTATCCCAATCTCTTTTATATTTAAGATTTTAGTTTTATTAAATTTAAAACAATGTTTCATTATAATAATATTGTTTATATTTTCATGATATTAAATACTATTTTAATTGGATTTTTATAAAATTAATTATATAATTAATTAAAATATTTATAATAAAATATCATAAGATACATTTTAATATTTTATTAAATGAATTTATAAATTAACATATTTTTAATAATTTTGTAAAAGTTTATATATCAATTCTAATATGATATCCTTAATAGTCATTTTATATTCTCATCTCATCGCTACAGCTGCGTTTGAATTCAAACACACACCCCACCATTGTTTCTAATCTCACTGCTACAGTATTTAATCTCTCCGCCACCGCTTTTTTTAATCTTACCGGAGGTAAACACACTGCCAATCCAAACTAAGCCTAAGTTTAAATTAATTTTAATATTAGAATCTAAATATAATCCAACTTATTCTTTTATTCCATTTTTCAAATTTAATATTTTTATCTAAATCACCATAAAATTTGGACGAATGTTGAAGATCCCTTACACAAATGTAATTCTAACAACTTTCAAGGTATGATCCATTTATAAAATTTCAACCGGTAATAAATGAATTCTGCTAAATAGTGCGTGCAGCACGCATTTTAGGAGTTTACATATTTAGAAAATTAAATTAAATTCAAACCAACTCATTACTTATTAATTAGTTGTTTTCTACTAAATATGTTTTAAGTTTCTATATTCTTTATATATTTAAAATTAGTTCTCGTATTTTTACTTTTAAAATTTTAATTTCTCTATTTTAGAATTTAAAATTTAAATTCAGTTGTTAACACTATTAAAATTCTTATGTTAATTTTACCAATATGACATTTTAAAATTTAAATAGTATTCACTCGATAATCATGTGACAAAAAGGGTATTGTAATGGACATGAGTTTAACAAAGAATTTTAATGATGTTAATAATTTTAAAATTTATGTTAGCATTTTAATTAGAATAAAATATTTAGATTAACAACTTACGTAAATGTTGAAGTATCAAATTGTGTTAAAAATTAAATCTCAAATTTGAGTATAATATAGAGATTGAAATTGATATTTGACCCTTTTATATAATAAAAATAAAGAGACCAAAATTGAAATTTAACCATTACTATTAATAATGTAAAAAAGTAACAACATTTGTCAAAGCAAGAAGGCTTTAGGATCTTCCTTTTATATATAATAGTTTAAATTATCCATTAAATAATTTAATTTAATAGTGTTTAAAGGAAACCGTTAACAGAACCCCGAATGTTGGTCTAATGGTCAGGGAGTTTATTCTTCCAAGTGTGATTTGGGTGTGAATCGTACAAGTCGCACTACTGTTAGGACTTTACCCTCCTCTTATAATCCACAGGAAAAAAAAACAACTCGTTAACAATATTTATAACAAAGAAATGTTCATATTTTTAATTTGCAATTAGGTTAGACATCAAAAGTTTTCTAATAGTTTTCAAACAACTAAATTCATGCGGTGATGATAAATTTGTTAGAATAGGTTACAATATAAGCTCAGAGAGGGGTTTTGTATATGTTGATTCAAGAATCTGTACTGTTGGTTGAACTAGGAAAAAAATCAATTGAATCAGATATAAACTAGTTGAACTGATTTTTTTATTTTAATTTTTTATTAATTTTTATTAAGATCGGTTGAACAGATCAAGCTGAAAATTAGTAGCCTGACCAATTCAATCGACAGTTTGGTTCAAAAAACATTGTATAGAACTTAAAAATTTTATCAGTTGATTAATTAACTTGTGTTAATAAGATGATTAATGATAAATTTGACCTGTTTAAGGGTCAAGTTATCTATCCAATCCTAAATGCCTACCCAAAACTTGAGAGGGTTTCAACAAAAATAGTACGCCTGAAAAATGGTCTTTGGTAAAAAAATTAGGCTTGCTTAAAATATGGGTCGAGTTTGAGCTTTGAGTGTTATTTTTCATATATTATGTAATTTATAATGCTTAAAATTTAAATTTATAGTAATATATAATATTATAATGTAAGTTAGTTAGAAATAAAACATATAAATTTATTAAAATTTAAAATAAAAATAATATAAATATTTATCTTTTAAAAATTATAAATATAATATAAGCGGGTCTAAAATGGGCTTTAGTTAGCTATCTACAAATATGGACGGACTTGGGCAAAATTTTAAATTCATATTTCAAGTTGAGCTGGGCTTGGACTGGCATAAGTATGTTAATACTATGAATAGGCCCACCCGAATCTGACCTGGCTCGACACATGAACACATTTATGACAAATTAATATAATTTTTGTCTAAGCATAGCTACTATAATTTATTATATCACATAAAATTATATAACTAATTAAGACACGAAAAAATAATGATATTATGAAACATCCACAATATAAGTGAAAATGTAATTATGTAACAAATATATTTATAAAAAAATCAATATAAAAACAAATGAGTGAGCTAAAATGATAAATACATTCAAAATTATAATAGTTAATGTTACCAAACATCCTTAAATTATGACCCTCATTCTAAATTAGTCCCTAAACTTTAAATTATTCTAATTATATCCCTAAACTATTGAAGTTATATCAATTAGGTTCTTCTGTTACTAAAATTGTCAATTTAATTATTAAATGACCCATCAAATCTTATGTGTAACACCCCAAATCCGTCTCTGTTGCCAGATTAGGGTTACAGAGTATTACCATGCAAATTCAAACAATAATCATTTAATATAATTTAATAAACCCATTACAAACCTATCAAACATATACATTTGGGCCTTAAATCGGGCCTCTGAGGCCCTAAAAACAATTTAGAAGCAATTCAAAACTAATTTGAAACAAATCAGAAAATTTGGGAAAAATGAGAAAATTTGAAAACAAGGGTCACACGGCTGTGTGGCCAGGCCGTGTGACATAGCCCAGACCGTGTAACAATCGAACAAAGGGACACACGACCGTGTCCCAGCCCGTGTCATAAAACGTGTAACTCATTGAGTTAGGTCACACGGCTGTGTCGCAGGTCGTGTGCCACACCATATAACTCTTTAACTTGTGACACATGGCTGTGTCGCAGGCCATGTGCTAGGCTGTGTAACTCACTGACTTGATACGCACGGCCGTGTCGTAGGCCGTGGGAAATTTACACCAATAATAACAAGTGACACACGACCGTGTAGGTAGGTTGTGTGACAGCCCATGTCCCAAGCCGTGTGCTCCATAATTTGACCTTAAAATCAAGCCATTTCATGATCAAAATATACCCAATCAAACATTCCATTTGTGCATACATTCAAAAGACCTAAACACCTTTCAACCACATATAAACATACCATTTCAATCAACCTATTTCACCTAACCAATATGTCATTCAAAGGCACCACATTTATACCAAAACATCATTAACCCAAAACAAAGCAATATGATCACATTTCAAGCGCGAAACCTAGTTCCTTTAACTACCAAGTGACATCAATTATATCATCATAAACATACCATAAGGACCATATATTTCAAGTACTTTAAAGTGGCCAAAAGACTTAAAATTGTCAAGGCATTAAAATTTTATCAACAAGATATATACTCCAAAAGCATATACATACCAAATTGATCATTAACACATTCAACAACTACCATTATAAAAAGGTCCTATAAATGCCATTTATAACATTGGCCAAAATAACTCAAAAACTATCAAAATGGTTGTTGGATAGTCTGATAGATCTTCGAAAAGCTTCCAACCGATTGAGCTTCTAATAATATATGAAATAAAGGAAAGTAACTCCATAAGCAACTAGTGCTTAGTAAGCTCGTATAAACTCAAACATAACTTACCATTCTTAAGTACAATTTATAAAGTAAGCATAACATCATTACCAAGACCATAGGCTTAGTAAAATCTTATATAAACACCATCAAACTCACAAATTAATAAGTTCATACATGATACATATAAGTTCAACCATATCATAAGTAGATTTTCATTTACACATCATTTAGCACATTAACCTTTTCATAAGATCATAAACCAATATCCAATTGTATACACACGATGCCATTATCCTTTACTTACCCGTTGAACCATCTAGAATTGCATTAGATACTCGATGAAACACCCCACACCCGGCCCACGAGAATGGACCAGATCTGGTATGTTCCTAAAGTAAACCGGTTTCAAACACATTCGATACTTAGAGAAAATTTGTAAATTTTAGAAAAACTATTGTTTTGAGTTGGGCTTAGATTGAAACCCATTTATTTAATCTTGTAAATCCAACTTGATGTAACATGTCCAAAATAGTTCTTAGCAAAATATTAAAAAGTAATGTAAAACAAAGGATAATCCATTGGGCCTTATGGCCTTATTACATCAAATAAACCCAAAATAAAAAAATATTAAAATTAAATAAAGTCCAAATTTGAATAAATTCTTCAAGTGATGCATGGCCTCCTCATGGTCTCTACCTATTCAATCACACCGCTCATCACCGAAAAATAATTCCCACAATGGGGTGAGTCAATGACTCAATGTGCACACAATACTATCATTCAATAAAAGGCATTCATGTTCAAATCATCAAGTCCATATAATAACGAAATTGTGATGCAACCCAAACCCAAAACCTATAAGCCATCCGCTACTCTCCACCCGCACCAACCCTTTGCACAGTGGGGACTACTAAGTCGACCCTCCATCCGCTACTCTCCACGTTGTGTCATTAGACACTATTGTAACCGGTTACCAAAATTTCGCAATGTGACCGTAGTCGACATATTTCGTTGGTGAGACCAAGTCAACACCTAAATTTCGCAATGTGACCGTAGTCAACATATTTAGTTGGTGAGACCAAGTCAACACCTTCGTTGGTGAGACCAAGTCAACACTGCTTCCCCTTTCACATAAAACCCGAATGCCCCAAAAACATATATATTGCATAACTTAATTTCATGTTCATATTCATATATTCGCATGTTATTAAAATAACATTTTCACAATCCTATAAGAAGTAGGAAAGCGTGCACAGGTACTTTTTGCCACATTTGTGGTACATAGCCACATTCACATTCTTATTCATAATCATATATTAAAATATTTAGCCATAAAATATTGAAGGATAGTAAGGGTACACACCTTTTTCGCTAATAGGTTCCTTGATATCTCGAGAATCCCGATCTAATTTTTAGATCTATTAATCCCTATATTCGCCCACCAATTAAAACACATTAATAAACGCCTTTTAGACAAAACCAAATCCTAGTAGGATTTGTATTATTTACCTTGTTGCCAATTGGATGATTGTAAATCAAATCCTCAAATTACTAGTATCCTTTTTCCTTGAAATCGGCTAATACTAAATCATGTAACCATGTGAGTTTTCGCTTTTGAAATAATGAAAATAATTCCAAATACCAAAATTAAGCCTTGGTCAGAATATCACTTACCATACAAATTCCAAATCAAGAGAATTCCTTGCCCTATATGTCTGTCGAAATTTTCATGTTAGATCTAATCTAACATATACATCATAACCTTTAATCGAATAAATTATCTTACCTTGGATCCTTAGATTTCCGAAAGATTCCTCCTTGTATTCGACGGTTGTAAAAGATCCTTAATGCCTTGACCGATTGCTTCCTTGCCTAGAGTTTGTGGTTTCGCTATGGAGATTTAATCGGGGATCAAAAGAAAAGGTTTTGGCTTGACAGATGAAGAAAAGAGAAGAAGAAAAGATAGAAAGAAAATTCGAGAGGGAGAGAGCAAAGGGATTTTTGGTTACTTGGAAAGATGAGAGAAAAGACCTTGGGTTCTCCTTTATAGCCAATTTGCTAGGCCAAGAGTCCTTGACTTGGCCACCACTCTCCTTAAGATAATATTATCTCTTATTATTCACATATTTATGTGAATAAAACTCCTTTATTTATCTCTTATTATTCACATATTTATGTGGATAAAACTCCTTTATTTATCTCTTATTATTCACATATTTATGTGAATAAAACTCCTTTATTTATCTCTTATTATTCACATATTTATGTGAATAAAACTCTTCCTTTTCTAGAAACCCATGCCGTCCACCTCAGCCTCCGGAAGCAAAATAAGGCCTTCATTATTTGCTTCTGGATGTCTCAAACTCAGCCCAAAAGCCTCTTGTATTTGGGCCATTTCTAAGGCCTTTGGTGGCATCTTCAGCCACATTTCCAAGTCCGTTGTTGGGTCAAATTTCTGTGCTTTATATTTTAGGGTCACTTGGCCCTAAGTTCCCTTTGGCTCTAAAATTGACATTAAGGGTCATTTTAAGTTTCTAAAATTTTCATGGCTCAGATTTTTTGTGTTTCCAAAATGTTTAGGTTTCCAAAATGTTCGTGTTTCCAAAATGTTCAGTTTCCAAAATGTTGTGTTTCCAAAATGTTCAAGTTTCCAAAATGTTCGTGTTTCCAAATGCTCAAGTTTCCAAAATGTTCAAGTTTCCTATTTTGGCTTGGTTTCCAAAATGTTCACTTTCCTAATTTACTTAGGTTTCCAAAATGTTCACTTTCCAAAATGTCTAAGTTTCCAAAAGTGTTCATTTCCATTTCCATTTCCATTTTCATTTCTATCTTCATTTTCATTTCCATTTTCCTTTCCATTTTCATGCATTTCTAGATTTCCAAAAGTATCAAAATTCATTCATAGTACTTGAAACTTGTCATTTCGCACAATTAAACTGGAAATGCATAGGCCCTATTCAGATGTTACAGTTCTACCTCCTTAAAAATAATTTCGTCCTCGAAATTACTTATCGACAATCAGACAATCTTTCTCACAGACTATGCTTACACAAGACTCGATCTTAATAGAACCATCATACTTTCTAGGCACAATCTCTAAGTTCACATCCCTTAGAACTCATTTTCTAACGTCGCGATTTAATCTGATTTAAAAGTTTTATACATTAGTACTTGTTTCACTTTATTACTCGCGAAGAAATTTTATGAAAAAGAGTTTAGGAGTGGTTCTTTCGTATCATACAAACACACAGTCTTTTCCATTCATCCATCCATCCATCAAACAAATATGAACTTTCGTTCATTCAGAGAAATGTTGTAGTTTTTGTTGTTTGTTGTTGTTTTCCACTACCCGAGGGTATTTTCGTAATTTTTGTCCTACAGGGGCATTTTCGTAATTTTGTCAAAATAAGGTTCCTTGATGATTTTGTCAAAAATTATTTTGAAAACTCCAAAGTCTAGGGGTAACCTGAAAAAATATTTTAAAACCGGGGGTATTTCGGTAATTTTTGGACATTGGGGGTATTTTGGTAATTTTTTCCACAAATCGGGTAAATTGTAAAATTTTAATAAATCGGGATATTTCGAAGTTGCAAAACTTTGAGGGTTCTTTTTGAGAAATTTATTTTCCAGCACGATGAAGTTGCAAAAATTTTGGAAATTAGGGTCATTTTGGTAATTTTGTAAGTTAGGGGCAATTTTGTAATTTTCCAAAAATCACGGTATTTTTGATAATTTGCAAATTAGGGTTTTTGGATTTTTATAACATAATGAAATTTTGGCAAAACTATTGAGTAGTTGGACATTTTATAACCAATGGCATTTTTGTAATTTTACCACTAGGGGTATTTTAGTAAATTTGTAAATCAGAAATATTTCAGGAAAATTTATAAAAATATTCTTTTCAAATCAAGAGGGTAATTTAGAAATTTTTAAAATTAGGGTCTCCATAAAAATACGGCTAGTCCCTTTCGGGTTTTAGTTATTGGGTTTTATTTCGTGACTAAGTCCTCTTGGTTAGGGTGAGCAGTTACTACGCACTGTAGGATTTGAGTAAAGAGGAGGTGAGTCACTAGGACTGCTTAAATACCAAGCTCTTCGAATCCAATCCTAGACATGCGCTATGAGTTACCACACCCTAGCTCGGTGACTTAATCATGTGTTTGTCTAGTGTATTAAGTCTTATGTATTTGTGTTTGAGTAGACTAATCCTGGGTTCAAGTTCCTATCATGCTATTCTACGTTCCATGCCTTTTCTACCCTTAAACAATTCACGAATCACACATATAGTTAGGGTACTTACCGTGGATCATGGGTGGAGACTTAGGTGCCATGCCGTAAAACCGCTTATTTTTAAAGATAATCATTTGGCTCGCTTTGAAAACGTTTTGGGCCTTAGCCCACAGCCGAGAGTTTAAAACTGGCTCGATACTCAAATGAAACACCCCACACCCTACCACGAGAATGGACCAGATCCGTATGTTCCTAAAGTAAACCGGTTTCAAACACATTCGATACTTAGAGAAAATTGCAAATTTTGGAAAAACTATTATTTTCGGTTGGGCTTAAATTGGAAACCCATTTATTTGATTTTGTAAGCCCATTTAATGAAATACATCCAATAAAGTTCTTAGTATGAAACTTAGCAATAAGCCAACATAAAGTATAATCCACTAGGCCTTATGGCCTTATTACATCAAATAAACCCAAAATAAAAAAAATATTAAAATTAAATAAAGTCCAAATTACGAATAAATTCTTCAAGTGATGCATGGCCTCCTCATGGTCTACCGCCCATTCACATCCGTCATCACTGAAAAATAATTCCCACAATGGGGTGAGTCAATGACTCAATGTGCACACAATACTATCATTCAATAAATCGGGCATTCATGTTCAAATCATCAAGTCCATATAATAACGAAATTGTGATGCAACCCAAACCCAAAACCTATAAGCCATCCGCTACTCTCCAATTCGCACCAACCTCGCACACCGTGGGGACTACTAAGTCGACCCTCCATCCGCTACTCTCCACGTTGTGTCATTAGACACTATTGTAACCGGTTACCAAAATTTCATGAATGTGACCGTAGTCGACATATTTCGTTGGTGAGACCAAGTCAACACCTAAATTTCGTGAATGTGACCGTAGTCAACATATTTCGTTGGTGAGACCAAGTCAACACCTTCGTTGGTGAGACCAAGTCAACACTGTTCTCCCCTTTCACATAAAACCCGAATGCCCCAAAACATATATATTGCATAACTTAATTTCATGTTCATATTCATATATTCGCATGTTATTAAAATAACATTTTTCACAATCCTATCAGAAGTAGGAAACGTACCTGGGTACTTTTTGCCACATTTGTGGTACATAGCCACATTCACATTCTTATTCATAATCATATATTAAAATATTTAGCCATAAAATATTGAAGGATAGTAAGGGTACACACCTTTTTCGCTTAATAGGTTCCTTGATATCTCGAGAATCCCGATCTAATTTTAGATCTATTAATCCCTATATTCGCCCACCAATTAAAACACATTAATAAACGCCTTTTTAGACAAAACCAAATCCTAGTAGGATTTGTATTATTTACCTTGTTGTCGAATTGGATGATTGTAAATCAAATCCGAAATTACTAGTATCCTTTTTCCTTGAAATCGGCTAATACTAAATCATGTAACCATGTGAGTTTTCGCTTTTGAAATAATGAAAATAATTCCAAATACCAAAATTAAACCTTGGCGAATATCACTTACCATACAAATTCCAAATCAAGAGAATTCTTGCCCTATATGTCTGTCGAAATTTTCATGTTAGATCTAATCTAACATATACATCATAACCTTTAATCGAATAAATTATCTTACCTTGGATCCTTAGATTTCCAAAGATTCCTCCTTGTATTCGGCAGGTTGTAAAAGATCCTTAATGCCTTGACCGATTGCTTCCTTGCCTAGAGTTTGTGGTTTTGCTATGGAGATTTAATCGGGGATCAAAAGAAAAGGTTTTGGCTTGACAGATGAAGAAAAGAGAAGAAGAAAAGATAGAAAGAAAATTCGCAGAGGGAGAGAGCAAAGGATTTTTGGTTACTTGGAAAGATGAGAGAAAAAGACCTTGGGTTCTCCTTTTATAGCCAATTTGCTAGGCCAAGAGTCCTTGACTTGGCCACCACTCTCCTTAAGATAATATTATCTCTTATTATTCACATATTTATGTGAATAAAACTCCTTTATTTATCTCTTATTATTCACATATTTATGTGGATAAAACTCCTTTATTTATCTCTTATTATTCACATATTTATGTGAATAAAACTCCTTTATTTATCTCTTATTATTCACATATTTATGTGAATAAAACTCTTCCTTTTCTAGAAACCCATGCCATTCCACCTCACCTTTACGGAAGCAAAATAAGGCCTTCATTATTTGCTTCCGGATGTCTCAAACTCAGCCCAAAAGCCTCTTGTATTTGGGCCATTTCTAAGGCCTTTGGTGGCATCTTCGTGCCACATTTCCAAGTCCGTTGTTGGGTCAAATTTCTGTGCTTTATATTTTAGGTCACTTGGCCCTAAGTTCCCTTTGGCTCTAAAATTGACATTAGGGGTCATTTTAAGTTTCCTAAAATTTTCACGCTTCAGATTTTCCAGTTTCCAAAATGTTTAGGTTTCCAAAATGTTCGTGTTTCCAAAATGTTCAGTTTCCAAAATGTTCAAGTTTCCAAAATGTTCGGGTTTCCAAAATGCTCAAGTTTCCAAATGTTCAAGTTTCCTATTTTGGCTTGGTTTCCAAAATGTTCACTTTCCTAATTTACTTAGGTTTCCAAAATGTTCACTTTCCAAAAATGTCTAAGTTTCCAAAAGTGTTCATTTCCATTTCCATTTCCATTTTCATTTCTATCTTCATTTTCATTTCCATTTTCCTTTCCATTTTCATGCATTTCTAGATTTCCAAAAGTATCAAAAATTCATTCATAGTACTTGAAACTTGTCATTTCGTACAATTAAACTGGAAATGCATAGGCCCTATTCAGGATGTTACACTCGAGAACGCTCACACATAGTGTGCCTTTCTATATAACTGTAACCTTTCCTTTTCAATAATGCTCACACGAGTTGTGAAATGGGTCTGCTCACACGAGCTATTGGTTGGAATGTTAGCTTTACGATGTTGCCCACACGAGCTATGGAGAATCCGCAGCAAATACAGGACCTCAGCCATCGGTAGGACATTCAAGACCAACACCTGAAACATGAAATCCCTAATGACATGTCATTCGTATCCTAAGAATTCTTGAGGTTCAATCGGGATTACTTATCTGTCAATTACTCAAAGCATCAATATACATGCATTTTCAAGTTAGTTTATAATAAACACAATATAACCGATAATCAATCAAACTATCATTAGTAAGATTGTAATTTATACAAACTTATCTCGACAATTACGGTTGCAATAACCGAATTGTAGTCTAATCTAAAGCTTTAGCTTTTCCTCGATTTAAGTCTGGTTGTTGTTTATCTTAATCATGCAAGAAGAAAACTCAAAACCGAAGCTTATTCCTCCCCCAATAATGGCTATTGGTTTTTAGGTGAAGAAGAAACAAATATGACAATTTTCTTTCATCTTTTATTTACTTTATTATTCTTTTATTTACTAATGTACTTTTTTACCCTTATAATAATTGAAAATTTTCAACTAACTCTTGTCCATAACTCTCCACTAACTTAATTATGATATAATTGCCATATAAGTTCATTAGCTTTCCTTTCCATAGCCATTTAGCCCTTTTAACTAATAGAAACTCACTTTTGCCACTTCAACATTTCTTAACAAAAATTTAATACTACCTTAAATTAACCTTATAAACATTAAATAAATGTTAAAATAATAGCTCACTTGTCAGAGTCGTGGTCTTGAAACCACTATTTTCGACACCATTGAAAATGGGCTGTTACATTATGTGACATAATTTAAAATGAAAATTTTAAGAACAATGAATATTGTGAAAATTATGTTTTAAAAATATTAGTTTTAAGGTTTTCAAAGCTTTTATAGAAACTTTATCATTCTCTCTCTCCTCCTCCCTCTCTCTTTTCAATTTTACTTTGTTTCTTGTTTTTACTTTTAAAAGTTATGCAATATCGTTCTATTTTTCTTTAAGTTTTTATTTTAAATTTAGCTAGTGTCATTTAACGGTTTTAATAACGAAATGACCTAATTAATATTGATAGTTTGGGAAAGTAATTAGAATGTTTTGAAGTTCGAATACCAATTTAGAATGAAGGTCATAGTTTGAGGATGTTTGGTGCGATTAACTCAAATTGTAATGTCTTAGCTTCAAATCCCATCATATTTTTATTTTTTTATATAAAAGATATATCAAACTAAAAATACCCTCAAAATAATATAATTTACTTTGTAAAATAATAATTTACTCATACCCAACTGAGTTTGTAATGCCCCTGTTTTTGTTAATTTCAGCTTTTGTAAAATAGACATAACTGTGTATCTGCTTCAGTGGTTAAGTGTTCTGGGTGTGTGTGAGACGTCCCAAGTTCAAGTCACAACTTGGGTAAATTTTGGTATTTTTATGAATAAAGCCCAAACTCTGGTTAGTAGGCTTATAAGTAAAAGTGTGTAGGTATTTAACAAAATGAGCCTATAACAGCCCGGTTTAGACCCTAGTCAGAATAGTAGTTTGAGACCACAAATTCAAGGTTGAAATGTTAATTTAATATTATATTCTGTGTGAATAGTATGTGATGTAATTTGTGTGAAAATTCTGTGTGATGATTTGATCGTTTTAGTGCCGAATTAAGAGAAAGGACTTAATCGCGTAAAGTGCAAAAGCTGTGTGCTAATTGTTAAAGTGTCTAATTGTCATGGCTTATTAAATGGAAGGTCCTTAAGTTGTAATTTTTAATGTATTAATGAAAGGGCAAATGGGTAAAAAGCCTATTAATGTTTATTAAATAAAATAAAAAGATGAAACATGTTCATCTTTGTTTCATTTCAAGCAAAAATAGGAAAAATAAAAAGGGGTTGGGAGCTTTGTAATATTCGACCACTTCAAGCTTTAATTGGTATGTGATTTTTGTCCGGTTTTTTATAATTTCTACGTTTTCGTAATCGTTGCTTCGTGCTCTAGCTAACCCATGTCTTAATTTTGTGAATTGATGATGTTTTTGAAATATGCTATTGATGAACAAGTGAGTTCTTGAATGGTTGATGGTGGAAAATGAAAGCTTGGTGTTGGATTAACATAATTTGTATTGGGATTGTTAATAAAATTGATTATTTTGGGCTAAATTATGAAAAGTGTAAATTGAGGGACTGAAATGTAAAATAAATGAAATGTGTGGGATTGTATGAGTATAGTGATATTTCGGCTAAGCTTGTACTAGGTGAAATTTTGTGATTTGATGATTTTGTGAATTAGGGGCTAAAGTGTCAAAATGTGATAATGCGAGGGCTATTTTATAAAATGCCCTAAATATGTGTGTTTGGATTAAAATGAATGAATTGATGATTAAATGGATTGAATTTGAATGTGTATAGACCAAGAGAGGAGAGGTTTGGATCGAGATCGAGGCAAAGATAAAGTGCTCGATTAATCGACCGTATCGATAGTTCGACGTCCGAGGTAAGTTCGGATATAATACATGTATTTGAGATTGTTTTAGCATTATGATATGAATATGTATATGTGTATGAAAGTAAGATGCTATGGGCAAGATTTTGGTTGATGGCACTAAGTGTGCGAAATTGTAATCGAAATAGAAATGAATAGCACTGTGTGTGCGATGATACGAAAGCTTCAGCTTATTGAATTGGCATTGTGTGTGCGACACCGAGACAAGTTGGTTAAAAGAATAGGCACTAAGTGTGCGATAAAAATTATGCTTTGAATATGTATGTGGCACTGAGTGTGCGGTTAGAATAAATGGATATCAAAGAATGATCGGCATGTGATATCGAGCATTGAATAACTTGGAAGTTGAATAACTAAGTGTTAGCTAAGGTATGTATTGAACCTTTGTGGTTATTGAGTTATAATCAAGCTGTGATCGAATGAATGGGTATTTTAACTATTGTTGAGAAGATATAAATATGAGATAGGTGATCTAAGTGATTGTTTACTATGCATATTAGTTAGATTGATGAGTTAATTGTGTTGTATATCGAACTTACTAAGCTTTGGAAAGCTTACTGTGTAATTTGTTTCTATACCTTACAGTGTCAGTAAAGCTAGCTCGGATCAGGGATCGTCAGCTTCTCAATCACATTATCGACATTCTATTTTGGTACTTTTGAAAGGATGTATATAGTTGAAATATGGCATGTATAGGCTGGTTATGTGTATATATTTATGAAGTGAACCTAGCCATATGTTTTGGCAAGTTTTGAGTTGATAAATGCTTGAATGAATAAATTATATGATTACAAATTTTGGTATGGTGTGATGCATATGGAATGGTTAAGTTTTGGCTAAGCAAATGAATGATTAATGCTTGTGATGATAAGAGTTTTAGTCTTTGAAATTGTCATGGTAGGAATTGGTATTGAATGCATGGGTTGAATGACTATTTAGGTATGTTTTTGGTGGTAATATGTGCATAAGATGTCTTGGTTAATATGGCTTGTAGGTTTGATCCTTATGGGTGACATTTTGGCCTTGTAAATGGCCTATAATGTCACACGATTGTGGCACACGGGCATGCCTATAGACCGTGAGTGAGTTGGCAGAATGTAGCTTAGTAGCACACGGCCTCGACACGGGTGTGCTTGGTGGCCGTGTGAGAAATGGCAGTATATGATCTAGTAGTACACAACCTTAGCACACGGGCGTGCTTGGTGGCCGTGTTGATTTTGGTAGTATATGACCACGGGGAGGACACACGGGTGTGTCTTGTAGCCGTGGGTGAGGCACGGCCTACCCCCACGGGCGTGTATCCCCTGTATTTTTGGTTAAGTTTGTATGTTTCCGAGAACTCTGTATGTGTTTTAATTTAGTCCCGATCCTTCTCTAGCATGTATTTGAAGTCTTATATACTTCAATAAGGGACTTTATGTTATGTATTGATGAGTTAAATTGATGATTAACTTTGTGTTGTAAATTTAGAAGTTACATGATTCGATTGTTTGGTAATACCTCTTAACCCTATTCCAGCAATGGTCTCGTGTTAGGGGTGTTACAGAGCCTGCTAGTCTGGTGTGTAATAGCCCAATTTTTGACGATGTCAGAAATAGTGGTTCGAGACCACCAAATCTAAAAAATGAACTCGTAGATTATATTATTTAATATTTACTTGCCAAATGTAGCTTTTAAAAGATTTTTAAAATAGTAAATTGTGTTTTATAAAGATTTATTTGGTCAAGAAATTGAGAAAAAGAGGGGTAGAGATCTCGGTGTTATAAACTGAGCCATAAATATTTTTATAAATATTTACAGAGTGTCAAGAAGGTAGTATTAAAATTTCGTTAGAAAATTTTGACGTTCTGGTGGTTAATTAAATAAAAAGGACTAAATTGAAAAATATTTAAAAGTTTCTAAAATGATTAAATAGCTCAATTGTCAAATGAGGAAGGACCTAAAGTGAAAATAAGCCCAAAGGAGATATTTTGGGTCGCAATAGATAAGAAAAATCAGGAAATGGGTGAAATAAGGACAAAATTAGAAAATTGCCAAAATTAGCTAAATAAAAATGGGACCAAATTAGAATATCTAGAATTCTCTTCATTTTCATCAGCTGAAAAAAATCCATGAAAGAGGGTTCAAGTTGGTTTTCATACTCTAGCTTCATGTGAGTTTAATTCTTGCTTTCTCCTTGAAATTTCTATATTTTTGGAATTTTACAATTTGGTCCAACTTACTATGTCATTAGTTTTTTATTCTATGGATAATTTTTAAAGTTTCTATGGATGATTTCTGGAAGAATATAATGAATAAATATAGAATTTAAGCTTTAATTTTGATATATGATGATTTTATCAAGTAAAATTGATGGAAATTGGTTTTAGGACCTAATTGTAAAATAGTTTGGAATTAAGGTTTAATTCTAAATTTCTGATTTTCAAGGGTTAGGATGTAGTTTAAAATGATAGAATAAGGTATTAATTGAGAAAAATTATCTCAATTGAGGGGTTAATTGGACAAGGACTAAATTGTATGAACTGTCAAAATTTGGGGTAAAATAGAAATTAACACTTTGCACTAAAACAGTTTTGGACAGCAGCAGTAGTCAAACTTTGAAAATTCACTAAAAATTGTAAAAATCGAATTTGAGGATTAATAAAATATTGAATTAAAGCTTATTGAGTCTAGCTTCTTATAGAAGAAACGGTGTAAGTAATGTAATTGTAAATCACGAGATATAATAGGTTTTATGAGACAATGTCAGAATGATTTCGGGTTCCCTGTTCTGACTTTGGAAAATCATAAAAAATTGGAGAAAAATAATTAGGGTCTTAAATTTATATGTTTAAAATACCAAATGAGTCTATTTTCAATATAAATAAACAGGAACATCATCCGAATCCCGTATGAGGATATAATTATTTTTTAGTGAAGAAGGGGCGGGACTGTCAGACAGCAGAACGGGGATGAATTTAAAGTATAAACTGTACTTATTGGCTATACCAAAAATTCTGAAAATTTTATGGTAAGAAGATATATGAGTCTAATTTTAGGGAAAATTAGCGGATCTTAGTTTGGAGTTCTGTAGCTCAAGATAAAAATAATTTAGTGACTATGATACGGATGAACAACTTGAATATTCACATAAATAAATAGTGAAAAATTATAAATAATGTTACTTACAAGTATGTTATTTATATTAAGTCCCGATTCAATCGAAAAATTACAAAGACCCTTTTATATCTTTATATTTAAGTGTTTTATTGAGAGGTATAACCTACCAATTGAATCTTAACTCAATTGTAAAATTATCAAAAACTTTTTATTTTTATAAAGTACGTTTTTATATTTTTATATAAAAATAAATGTGCAAGATGGGATATGACTTGAAACTTTATTACATTTATAAATGCAATTTTACCATGTCATATTTTATTTTTATTTTACTAACATCGTGTCATAAATATAAAAAGTATAAAACTGTTACCATCAAAATTAATTAAAATTGTAACGTTGATTAAATTGAGGTTTGAAAGATTGGCGGTTTGTATGACTCCAAAAGTCAAGACGCAACGATGTTATTATATGAAAAGGAGATGGAAATTGTAGGGTGCTACTATATATCTAAATTGACATTTTTATTATGGAAAATAAAATTGATAGCATGTGTGGAAATTAAACTGTGCATTCAATTCAACCTTAGCCAAGATTTCAAGATATGATGTTATTTTCCAAGATGTGGAACCTTAATCCACTTCAATTTTGGACATCAATTTTACAATTTCAGACGACATTTTCCAATTCATTTAATCTATATTACAATTTTGGACTGGTCCCAACTATTCTTCGTCTTTATCATTCAGGTTGAATATTGAACTTTTAATTCCAGTGACAGTCTCAAATAAAGCCAAAAGGAAAAACTCGCCATAAGGGATGGATTTGTCAATAAATGAAAAGGAAGGGATAAGTTTCGCAATGGAGAGCGGTATAATGGCAGGCGTCTACCGCTGTGGTATTTGCGTTCCCAATACGATAAATTTGAGAATTTGGGGGTTGAACCCACAGCATTAACAAAAAAAGCTTTAAATAATCCAACGGCTATCCCCAGTTTCGGGGGGAACCGGCCCCCACCTTTCTCGCGATATTTGTTTCCAACCATTCCGAATATACAAGGCCTCCCATCTCTTTTTTCTTTTTCCTTAATGTTAAAAAATAATTATTTATTTGGGTAGTCCCTTCATCTTACAAAAACCAAAATTAGATGTCAATTATACTTTGGATTTCTTTAATACATCATCGGTAAAAATAAAAAAAAATAGTTGTTAACTTGTATATTTATTAATTAGTTTATTTTATTTGAAATTTTTTTAAATGCATCTCCATTTACCTAATTGAACTTAATATGTTTACACTGAAAAAGCGTAAAAGAAATAATAGATTTATGATTTGCATATGCCAATCTTTTTTGAAGGATAAAAGCATTTTATTGAAACATCAAAGGCTACATTACAAAGAGGTTTAAAGCTCAAATTAATCCAACAGCTTTAATAAGCCCAGCCCAAGTTCTCAAACACTCCAGCCATTGTCGTTGCCTGAAGCAAGGGAGGAAAGAGTGTGATCGGAGATGTGAGCTGCGCCAACCGTCAGCCCAGCGTTCGCTCACGGGGAAACCAAAACCGCAAAACAGAGAAAAGTTCAGAGAGCACAGGGAAAAATGTTCAACGAGTTTTTTATTATTATTGCATATCCCAATTTTAGTATAACTTCTAAAATTTGTTTAAACATTATTTGTTTCACGACCTTAGAAAAGTATATGTCTACATTACCCCCAAGATTGATTTGGAGTTGCTTTAATGGAGTGATCTTTTTTTTAAGTGGGAGGTATATGTTTAAATATTTATATATCTTTAAAAAATTGAAAATATTAAAAATAACTAATAAAAATTAAATTAAGGCATAATGATGCAGAGATTGATGCATCCAACATTCACGAACGTATTATCCAACATTTTTAAAATTAGTAATTTTCAAAATATATATATATATATATATTGGAGTGAGGCAGATGGAGCATCATGTGCCAACTGAGGAGCGAAAATGAATTTGACAACACCTATTCTGTCCCGTTCCATTATCATCCCTAGTGCACATACAACTATAAAGCTACATATTATTTCTTAGCATTGATCTACCATACAGGTCATCAAATTATCGCTTGGAATACTAGTCAAACTTCTTCAAAAAAACATTGATTACCCAGTGACTTAAATGAACATTTTTAAATAGTTTAGTAAACATTTTATAACTTTTTAAAGTTGAGGGACCAAAAAATAAACTTACTAATAATTTAGTGACATTAGGTGTAATTTACCCTAAAAAATCATGCTTGTTATGTCACCTACCACACTTCCTTACATTGTTTCTTAGTGTATGGTCGTACATACATATAGGAACCACTTCACTATTGGAGTTTAAAACTTAATTTAGAATACCAAAGTTCAAAATCTTATAATGGGTAAGGAGTGATTTACAAATCAAATACTATTGTTAATATGGTTCTAACAATTCAAAACATCCAAGATTATAAATGCATCCTAATCAAAAATTTCCATTCACGAATACATATCAATACTAACAATTGCCAAACTCAAATTAAATCAATCATTTTCCCAAAGCATGCAAAAAAAAAAAAAAAATTGGTTCTAGATTCTCAAATCACATTCGTTCATGCTAAGTTCTCAAAAAACGAACAAAAGTTTTGAAAAAAAAGTGATCATAAAGTCACAAAACTAACTAAAACTCATGCAAACACTAAAAAAAACTACACCCCCTAAATACACTCGTGAAGCAAGAATTACCCCAAATTGTTTAAACAAAAGATAAATAAAAGGTGTACATCCCTAATTTTTAACTAGTAGACATATGATCGAAGTCACCTTTATCATTGTTTCTTGAAGCTCAAAGTTGCAGCGAAAAAAACATGTAAACAAACACAATTAAACAAAAGAAAACAAACTAAATATGCTAAAAAGAAATCTATACTACTAAAGAAATAAT
The DNA here is from genome assembly GCA_025506655.1 of Gossypium rotundifolium. NCBI lineage: Eukaryota > Viridiplantae > Streptophyta > Magnoliopsida > Malvales > Malvaceae > Gossypium > Gossypium rotundifolium. Next base: position 114,361,833 of record CP106730.1, read on the forward strand.
CAATAAATTACAAAAATAAACTAATTATTGTTGTTGTTGTTGTTGTTGTTGTTGTTGTTGTTAAAGTCGATCTCATTAGCCTTGGGGTTAATCTTCTCTCCCATCACTAACACCACCTGGTTAAAGCACTGACGAAGTCTAATTTTTTAGTGCCAATGTAATGATTAAAACTAACCTTACAACTTTAAAAATCCAACTAAAATGTGTAATCATGCAATCTATCATCTTGTCCTTTATCACCATTTCTTTTGTTCCTCTTGGTCAACTTCTTAAAGGCCATTTGTTCTTACAAATCTTTTATTGCAAATGCACCGTTAGTTGCAACTTGTAAAGCAATGTTCTTCTCATCTTTACTTTTTATCTTTCATGTCTCATTAAGGTTCATATCAAAGGTTTGCAATGAACTTATGAGTTCATCAATCTTTATACTATTGATGTCCTTTGGTTCATCAATAGCAGTCACCTTGATCGTCAATTTCCTAAGCAAGGATTGTAGCACATTTTTCACAAGCTTTGAATGAATATTCCTCTTTTAGTGCAAAAGCTTGAACTGAAATATCACAAATCTTTACATAAAAGTCTATCAGGGTCTCATTCTCCTACATCCTTAAAGTCTCAAACTTGTAGTCAATATCTGAAGTCTGGATTACTTTATAGTGTTGGTCCCTTGTGAGCAGTTTCAAGGATTGTCCAGGCTTCTTTAGCTATGATGCATTTAGAAATTCGTCTGGATTCCTAAAAGCCTACTACACTAAAGATTGCATTAAGAGCCTTTGAATTGATTCTAGCCAACTTTTCCTTCTATGCCATCCAAGTAGCCTTAGCTTTGGGAGTCTTTACACCTAATACATTAGTAGTTGGTGGTTCTTAATATGTCAAATTTGAGCACTAAGCTTTTTCATTCATAGACTATATAAAAGTTCTCATCATTGCCCTCTAGTAGGCATAGTTCATTCCATCTAACATAGGGGCCTCATATCTAATGCTCTTTCTATCTCGATTGAAAATGAATAATAAGATCTCCACTTAGTATGTTAAATATCTAGCTCTGATACCAATTCTAAAATTCATTGATTTTTGTGTATCATATATTCATTTAGTTGTAACTAGATGAAATAACTACTAGTTATAAAATTGAGATAGACAATAGAAATTATTTACGCAGTCCGAAATCTCCTATGTTTGTTGGACCTTATCCGAAAAGTAATCCACTATGTAATCAACAAGTACAAATTGTGATTTAAGTTTAAGCCACCAAGTTGCAACCTTATTCTTATACTTCAAACTGGATCACTCTCCACTAAGACTTTCCCTTAAAAGTGTAGATGTAAGATATTGAAAATAACCCAATTCACTTACAATTTTGCACTAAAATTGCAATTCCTAATTGAGCAAATAAATTACTCTCTCTCTTTTATATTTTTACCTAAACAAGCAATCCAATATATGAGCATAAAAGGCTTGTTAAAATACAATCAATATCAATCTCAATCTCTAATTCTACTAAAATAGTCACTTAAAAAGGTCTTTAATAATAAGTATATTCTACAAAGATCTTGTCATCAAACTCTTTGAATATCAAATCTTTTATTTAAGAGAACTTCAGTTATATTGAAAGATTGAATCAAATCCTTCCTTGATTTGATTCTTTCACATTAAGTCATAGATAAGTTGTTAAATGTCTTCAAAACCAGCAATTAAAGATGTAAACAGTTTTAGTCAAAACATGCCAATTAAAATTGGCAAGTTATAATATCCTATCAAATATTTCTTAAGTTACAATTGACATTGCAACCAACAATTATAACTAGCACTAACAAACAACCTCGTTTTCTACTATAATTTAAGAAAGCAAAACATAGCGTTTGGTACTTTCCTATGTTATGAATCCAATAGAATGCGATTCTTTAGAATGTGATTACTGGGGAAGGTACTTTATAATGTTTGGTATTCATTTAAAAGTATTGATCAAAATCCTAGGAAAGTTACATTATCACACTCGGTTCATTAAGTACTTTCCTAAAATGTAATGATAATTTACAAATTTACCCTTTAATAAAATATAATATTCATGTATTTAATTTTTATAATAAACTTTATTTTTAACAAATATTTGGATTAAATGTTTAATAATAAATTTTAGTTGATATATATTTTTAATTTATTATCTTGATTGAAAGCAAAATTGTTTCAATTTTGTCCTACATATATTTTCTAAATATAATAATGCACTTATAGAATCGCTTAAATATAAAACTTGTTTTGGAATAAATTAAAAAAAACTATGCATACATAATACTTAAGTAACAATCTCTTGAAGTAATAGAGAAAATCAAGTAGTAGGACAAAGGAAGAAAGCAATAGCTTCTTGTTTTAATGTTTATTAGTAAACTAATACACTAAACCAATATAAAATAGGGTTAATTTATCTTAATATTTTTAACTTTTCAATATATATGAGAAAGTAACTTTCTCACCTCTTATCATGAGAATTACATTACCAAGGAAAATAAATAAAATTTCATATATCAAAAGTTAGAATTACTTCCCAAAGGATTAAATTTCCCAAAAGTGACTACTTTCCATCAGAAGCAAATCTAGAAATTTTTTTAAGGGGCCGAAGTTGAATTATAAATTTTTGAGATGCCAAAATATAAACTTTATCCTTTATTAATTTATGATTTCATTATTTTGAAGGACTAAATAATTTTATTTTTATTTTTAAGGAAGTTAAAATATAATTTTATCATATATTAATTTATACTTTAATTATCTTTTAAGAGACTAAAACTACAAATTTACATTTTCTGAAGATCAGAGCACTTACCTACCTTTTTATCCCCCATGCTTTCCACCATACCAAACATACTATAACTAATATCATTATTTGTAACCATATTGTAATTATTTTTTGTCGTGAAGTTGAAGGTTTAGATTAGACTAACATGTACCCCTTTTCGAAAGCATTTTCATGAGAAACAATAGAAATACTAAATGCCATTATACCCAAAAATACCATTTTTAACGTTATTTACAAAAATGGACCGACATTTTAATTATTTACCGGAAAGGGCCGAATTCCCCGAAAACGCGTCCACGTCAGCGTGATGTTAGGTGACGTGGAAAAATGCTCCCCGAGGGACACGTTTTGCCCGTTAGGGTTTTCAGCTTGGTTTAGGGTTAGTGTTAGGGTTTTTAAGGAAAAAATTAATGAAATTAGGGTTTAGGGTTAATTAATTAAATTAGGGTTTATGGTTTTAAGGTTAATTAATTAAATTATGTTTAGGGTTTTTTGAAAATAATTTTGTGTTTAGGGTTTTAGAAAAATATATATTAGCAATATAATTTTTTTGTTTTTTTTCTACAGTAGTATCTGAAAAAATAATTTTGAGAAGACATTTCTAAACAAATAGTGTCCAAAAAACGGATGCTTCGAAAAAGTTCCACGTGACACTCTGTCAACAAGATTACGTTTCAACAAATAGTCTAAAACGCCCAAGATGCTACTGTCGATGGATTATCAAAAAGCTCCCACATGGACGCTTTTTCTACAAAGAGTATCTAAAGAATAATTTTGAGAAGACGTTTCTGAACAAATAGTGTCTAAAACGCTTCAAGCAAGATGCACTTTCAGTAAGATTACTGAAAAAAGCTCCCACGTGGACGTTCTTTTTCTACAGTAGTATCTAAAAAAATAATTTTGAGAAGACGTTAGTGAACAAATAGTATCTAAAACACTTCAAACAGGATGCACTGTCAGCAAGATTACTGAAAAAAGCTCCAACGTGGACGCTCTTTTTCTACAGTAGTTCCTATTTGGCCTTAGACTATGAATGAGCCAAATTTCATTCTCAGGTTGCATAAGTTACAGCAAGAGAAATTGAGGCAAAAGTAGAATAGAAACTGAAGATGAGTGAACGTATTAGTGCTGTTATTTACTATGATGGTGAGGTCCGTAACACCGAGAACGGCGTTGTTTTTTTATCGAAGAACACAATGCGACTGGTTTTTAACCAGAACATAGATTTGACAGAACTTCGTAAAAGAATTAGGTGTAAAATCTTCTGAACGACGCCAATGAAAGTTTTGTCTATTAAGTATAGATTTTGTACTTCGGTTGATCCCGTGAGATATTTGTAACACCCCAAACCCGGCCCAAACACTACTACCGGATCTGGTATGTCACTTAGAAATTTTTTTTGGAAAACCATCGTGTCGACAAAAAGCCCAAATGGAAAATTACATAAATTGTGCCTTAATAATCAAAAGCCCAAAACTTAATTACAAGTCCTTGAAAGAAATTAAAATGAGAATAAATACTAAAGGCCCATTTTAAATCTAAAATGTAAACAAATGGCCTATGGCCTTATTACAATGTATTTTAAATCCATCATATAAAGTACTTTAAAAAAAACTAATATGGGGAAACTTTGTCACGGATCCACCTTCTTTGCATGGCCACCTTGCGCCCACTCCGCCCGATCCGATGCACTAATCGTCACCGAAGGTTAGTTTAAAGGGGGTGAGTCGCGAGACTCAGTGTGCAACCCTCATGCACCACTAGATTTGGGCCTTACTAAACATAATAATAAATTCATTTACATGGAAACATATAATATGTAAAGCCCAACCCATTTGCCTAGGTTTCCATCCGCTACACGCCCCCATACCAACCAACACACCATTGGGGATTTCTATAATCAACCCACACCGCTACTCTCCAAGATGGCAGTCAAGCCACTCATCTGCATATGATGGCCGAAGCCCTTATAACATATAATGGCCAAGCTCAGATAATGCTTCACTAGCATTAGCCGCTACATCGATCACAGAAAACCGCTACACATATAACGATAACTTCCTTCCATCATCAATCCCACCCCATGCAATCACAAAATCAATACACTTATAACATATCATCGTAATATTCATCATGGTGATTCGCTTTTGCCCTCTTTGGGCTTCCATCTTTATGCCGGATTTTGGCATTTATCACAACATATAATACTTATAAATGTATTTAATGATGATCTAAATGGTGGGGAAGTATTACACACCGATATCGCGAAATCTACTATCCTTAGTCGATGTCCTTGCTATCCGGATCTATTATCCTCAATCTATAGCTTTGCTTAAAAGCCAGAAAAATTGTAAAAATTGACCTCTCCTATATTCGGCCATGGTTAGTATTCTACCCTATTTTATAGATATAAATAAACAAATCCTCTTACCTTGAAATCCCGAAAGTAACACGATTCTATAACTTAGAGATCTATGCGATTGGCCTCCTTCTTCAAATCCCGGAATGCCGAAAAGAAGTGTGAAATAAGAGATTAGTTTCTAATAGCCATTCGGCTAAGGACTTTGAAAAGCCGAAAGAACAATGAAATCCTGAAATCAATACTTACCTATTGTTTCCTTCAGATTTTGGCACAAGCAGACTCCATTAAAGAAGATTCGGCAACTTCAGGAGACTAAATCTCACAATTTCAACTTTTATGAAAAATCCCGAAAAAGATGAACTGATGTGGTTTCGGCTTAAAAGGAAAATGAAAAGAAAACAAAGAAAGGCTTGAAGATTCGACTATGCCAGAGAAATAGATTTAAATACCGGAAGAATAAAACTTACAAATAGGATGAATAAAGAAAAACTATGGAGATTTTGACTTTTTAGAGAAATCGACCAAGGGGAAAAAGAATGGAGAAAAGGTTTCACTTTTGAAGAAATTGAAGAGAAGAATATTAGAGAGGAGAGGCTACGAAATTCTACACAGAGAATAAGAGAAAAGAATAGGGTTCCAATGCGGATTTGAAGAGCTACTATCCTATTTATAGGAAATTGACACTTACCTACAAATCCCGAAAGTGCCCTTCCTAATAGCCAATAATTAACAATTAATGGGAAAATTTGGCACCCCTCTAGGAGATAAAATTTCGCCAACTCAGACTCGTAAGATAACTCCTATCTTTTCTCCTCTATCCTTCTATCCCTAATCCCTATCAAAACACTCATCCATAAGAGGCCACATTTGGACCAACTCTTCCTTTATTTTATCAACTTATTATCCTCATTAATTAAACAAAATAATCCCTAAATTATAGCCTTGTCTTTGTCCCCCTTAGCTCACATTGGTTTGCTGAAATTTTGACCCAATTCTTTGGGCCCAACTGAACCTCAAATTAACATATTAAACATAACATTACACATAAATGCACAGCCCACATTTAGGATGTTACAATTCTACCTCTTTAAAGAAATTTCGTCCTCGAAATTTTGACTAACTAGTAATCATACTACCCAAGTCTCATCACTATGCTTTTCACAAGACTCTAATTCTAAAGCCAAAATAAACACTTAGTATACTATGGTAAAGTACGTACCATTATTCGCTTCTGGAGCGTCTTTGTCCCCTTGTACTCATACTACCGATTTACGTTTATCTGCTTAGAAATTTTATGAGTTATTAATTTAATAGTGGTTCTTTCAATTCGTAATTATATCCAAGGTTCAATCTCAAGTCTACTACCCTAGTTCAGAGAATCACATACATTCGCACTCAAAGATACCGAGAGCATTCACAAACTTACGCTCATCACCTAGGGGCATTTTGTCATTTCACTACCCAAGGGTATTTTCGTAATTTTATCCTACAAGGGTATTTTTGTAATTCTCCAAAATAAGGTATCTTGGTGATTTTTCAAAGTAGGGGTATTTTGGTAATTTTTCAAGCCAGGGGTATTTAGGTAATTTTTCAATCCAGGGGTATTTCGGTAATTTTTGCAAATTTTGATAATTTCCAAATCAAGGACATTTTAAAAATTTTCAAATCAAGGGCGTTTTGGTAATTTTTTTAAGTCGGGGGTGTTCTGAAAATTTTCAATCCGGGGGTGTTTTGGTATTTTTTTAAACCAAAGGCATTTTTGTAATTTTACAAATTCAAATGAAAACTATTTTGAGAAGTTTTCACAATTAGGGGATAATTTAGTAATTTTTTCAAAATAAGGGGTTTATTAATGGTTTTACAAAACACGGTGTTCGGTCCCTTTCGGGTTTTAGTTGAGAACTTTGGCCCGATTACAAGTCCTCACAGTTAAGATGAACAGTCACTACGCACCAAGTAGGATTCCCGAGAAGAGGAGGTGAGTCACTAGGATCGCTTAAATACCAAGCTCTCCTTGGATCCAATCCTAGGCATGCGATATACTGTCACCACACCCTAGTCTTGCGGCTCGTTCACGGGTTTGTTTAGTGAAGTTAAGTCTTATGAGATTTTAGGAGTTGTTTCAGCTAAACCTAGAGTCCATCAGATTCTAATCTAAATAATCTACGTCCCATAAAGCCCATTAAGCCCACATACATATATATATCACACAAGGAGTTCAGAATACTTACTCGCGAACTTGGGTAGAGACGCAAAGTGCCATGTCGAGCTAACAAACCTTTACTTAAAACTTCTATCTTTCAAAAGCCCATTTAAAAAAAACATTTCTGAGCCCAAAAACCCCTAGAGCTGAGTTTTGAACCGGGCTCTGATACCAATTTGTAACACCTCAAACCCGGCCCAAACACTACTACAGGATCTGGTATGTCACTAAGAAATTTTTTTTTGGAAAACCATCGTGTCGACAAAAAGTCCAAATAGAAAATTACATAAATTGTGCCTTAATAATCAAAAGCCCAAAGCTTAATTACAAGTCCTTGAAAGAAATTAAAATGAGAATAAATACTAAAGGCCCATTTTAAATCTAAAATGTAAACAAATGGCCTATGGCCTTATTACAATGTATTTTAAATCCATCATATAAAGTACTTTGATAAAAGATAAGTTAAAGATTAGTATATTATGTATTGGAAGTTTTGAAGAAGACTCATGAAATGTGAGGGCAACCCTCATGCACCACTAGATTTGGGCCTCATTAAACATAATAATAAATTCATTTATATGGAAACATATAATATGTAAAGCCCAACCCATTTGCCTAGGTTTTCATCCGCTACACGCCTATATGATAAAATATGTGAATTATAAGTGGTGGTGAATTTAGCACAATGAAATGTGAAATGAAAGATTAAATATATTTATTTCGGCAACCAACACACAATTGGGGATTTCTATAATCAACCCATGTCACCGCTCAACGGGATCGCCAAGACAATGACCACACTATCAATCTCAAATAAAGGCATGTATAGGAAAGGCTTTGACTTTGTTTTGTTGAAAACTTTTTTTCATGTATATAATAGCCATGCGAAAATGGCTTGCCTTATTAGTAAGTAATCTAAAGTTAGAGTTCAAATGAGGTGATTGGCATTGTTCATGATTATGTTTAGTTAGTTATATACATATATATGCTTGAAGTGTGATATATGTTTGTGCATATTCTGACGTGATAGAATTTTGTTAAAGAATAGGTAATTTGTGAAATTTTGATAGAGACATTATCCATAAGTTTAAGTAGATATTACATGCATGTTTAATGAACTTAGTTGGTTTTATAATTATTCTGAATTTTCTATAAACTTATTTATATAATCGGTCAAGAAAATTTAAAGGTTAGTATTCATTAGTGTGAATAACTAATTATGTTTCATATGATTGAATATACATGAGATAAATTGGTGTGAGTTAACCTTTGAAAACTGCTTATATTCGCCACCCTTTTAAAATGACCAAATGAATAGTGCTCTATAGTTTGAATGAGTTTACTTATTTTATTATGTATAATGCAATTGATATTATATTTGTGATGATTTGATTATGGTAATATCATTTCTTAAGTATTAAGATTCAAGTGATTAAATGAACTTGGTGGTTAGAAGAGTAGCATCTGTTAACCCTACTCCGTATTTAATATGGGTGTTACATTTTATTGGTATCGAGCTAAAGTTTAGTCGATTCTAGGACTACCTAGTGTGCGTAAAAGTCTAGCTATACATGCCTTTGAATTTTATATGTGATAGTGTGGTGACTTTTGACAATTTCAATTATATTTTATATAGTAAATGGATTCGATCCCGATAGAGCAGTGGTGATGATGTGGAGAGTGTCGCTACCGGTCTCGCACATGGATCGTACCATTAGACTCTCAACCATTCTATGTAACCACGAGGGAGAGGCTAAACAATACCAAATGATGAATGAATGGTTTACCCAGTTTGTTTAGAATAATCCTATTGTACAACAACCTCCACCCCAAATAATCCGACCTAGACCTTCAAAGACTTCGACGATAGATCCAATGAGATCTAGTAGGCCTCCGTTGATAAAATTAAGAAATTTGGGCTGAGGAATTCAAGGCTAATGATAATGATGATGCAGAGAGAGCTGAAATGTGGCTTGATAACATATGAGCGAAAATTTGTCGATTGAGCCGATATGCTCTGGAGTGTGTATCAACTGAAGCCATTATGTGCAAAAGGTTTGAAGATGGTTTGAATGAAGATTTAAAGTTGCTTGTTGGCATTCTTGAAATCAAAGAGTTTGTGACATTAGTCAAACGAGCTTGCAAAGTCAAGAGCTTAGGAAGGAGAAAAGAAAGGCCGAGACGTAAGCTAGAGACACGTAAAAGACCGCTTGTAAGAATTTCCATTCCACATCTAAGAAGTTTAGAGATGACTTCACCGACATAAAGTTACTTTGATTCACCTAGACGTGATCGACCTCGGTGAGCTCCCGAGCTACCTCGATGGCCGCTGTTGATAACGCTCCACGTAATCGAGTTGAATGTAAACATTGTGGAAAATGGCATTTTGAGAGTTGTAGAGTTCGTGACCGGTCCTGCTTTAAATGTGGATCCTCAGACCATTTTATTCGAGAGTGCCCGATGTTAATGAAGCGTATACTACACTGTAACTCTAGACCGAGCAAAGGCATCAAAGAGCACCACCCAGCATTCTAGTAATGTAGGTGGTAGTCGAGAAGGGACGAAGAACACGGCGATTCGATTCGAGGCTAGAGCTCCACTAGAGCTTATGTTAATCGAGCTAGAGAGGATGTTCGCTTTCCGTATGTCATTACCGTACTTTCACCCTTTATGATACCACCGAATTGCATTGATTGATCCCGGTTCGACCCATTCATATGTATGTGAAACTCGGTATTCAAGAAGACTCGCCATTGAGCTCTCGAGTTTGTGATTCGCGTATCCAACCCTTTGGGTAGATGTGTGTTTGTTAATAAAGTGTGTAAAGGTTACCCATTGATGATTCGGGATTTTGTTTCCCAACGATTTAATGTCTTGCCTTCGATGAGTTTGATATAATTTTGGGAATAGATCGTTGACTTCGCATGACGCAGTTGGTGAATTGCAAAAGAAAGCTTATTGATTTGAGACATCGTAATCGGTGAGATCATTAGAATTGAATCCAAAGGATTTAAGTGGGTTTCCTACAAAGGATATCCTCGATGTTAGCCCTAAATATGTGAAAAAGGGTGCAAGCTTATTTGTCTTATGTAATTGGATAATAAATTATTTGAGAAACAGATTGAATTTGTACCGATTGTATGTGAATACCGGATGTGTTCCTCAAGAACTACCGGTTTACCCTCAAAGATAAGAGATTGAGTTTGGCATTGAATTAGCACCGAACGACCGATCTCAATAGCTCCATATCGGATGGCACCTATCGAGTTAAAAGAGTTGAAAGCACAGCTTGCAAGAGTTAATGATAGGGCTTTGCATGACCATGTTTTCCTTGGGTGCACCATTCTTTTTGTGAGAAAGAAAGATGGAACGATGCTAATGTGTATTGATTATCTAAGAATCAGAATAAGGTAACTATAAAGAATAAGTACCGCTACCTCGAATTGATGATTTGTTTGATCATTGAAAGGGGCTTCAGATTTTCAAGATAGATTTGAGATCGGGTTATTATCGCCATGTAGTCGAGATACTCGGATGTGCTAAAGACTACATTCTGGACGAGGTACGGACATTTTGAGTTTTTGGTTATGCCTTTGGGCTTACTAATGCACTCATTGCTTTTATGGATTTGATGAATCGGGTTTTAGATAGTTTTGGATCGATTTGTGGTAGTGTTTATTGATGACATATTGATCTACTCCAAAGATGAAAATTGAACACACCGAGCATTTGAGGTTAATGCTACAAACTTATGTAAATCGCTAGGTTGTATGCGAAGTTTAGTAAGTGTGAGTTCGGATGAAAGAGGTCTTTTTGGGACATGTTGTTTCAAAGATCGTGCATTCGAGTTGATCCGAACAAAATCTCGGCTATACTTGATTGGAAGCCACCAAAATGTTTTCGACATTCAAGCTTTTTGGGACTTCATGTTACTATCGACGATTTGTGAAGGGTTTTTCTATGATAGCTACCCGCTGACAAAGTTATTGCGTAAAGATGTCGTTCGAGTGGTTTAAAAGTGTCGTAAAAGTTTTGATCACCGAAAGCCCTTTAATGAAGCTCCAAGTGTTAGTTCAACTTTGAACCGTAAAGAATTTGTTGTTTATTCGATGCTTCTTTAAATGGTTTGGGATGCGTTTGATGTAGGAAGGCAAAGTTGTAGCCTATGCTTCAAGACAATTGAAGCAAAGATGAAAGAAATTACCCGACGATGACTTAGAACTTACGACCATTGTTTTCGCATTGAAAATTTGGCGCCACTATTTATTTGGCGAAATGTCACATTTATTCAGATCATAAAAGTCTAAAGTATTTAATGACTCGAAGGATCTAAATTTGAGACAACGCAGATAGTTGGAATTGTTGAAAGACTATGAGTTGGTGACCGACTACCATCCGGAAAAGCTAACGTTGTTGCGTATGCGTTAAGTCAAAAATCATTGTTTGCTCTTCGTGCAATGAACGCATGATAGCTATGTCGGTGATGGTTCGATCATAGCCGAGTTACAAGCAAGACCGATGTTTATCCAGCAAATTTGTGATGCATGAAAGTTGACAAGGATTTGATTGTTAGATTAATTTGAAAAGGTGCAGAGTCGATTTTCAGATTGATGCAAATGACTGCTTGAATTTTAAAAGCCGAATGTGTTCAAAACTCATTTGATCTGAGATGATTCGAGTGAGGCCCATAGTGGTCGATTATCAATACATCCGGTAGCACAAAGATGTATAATGATTTGAAACAGTTCTATTGGTGGTCGGCATGAAACGGGATATATCTCAATTTGTTTCAAATGCTTAATTTGTCAGCAAGCAAAAGCTGGACATCAAGTGCCATCCGGACTACTTCACCAATCATGATACCGAATGGAAATGGGATAGAGTTACAATGGATTTTGTATCCGATCTTCCTATGACACCGAGTAAGAAAGATGTCGTCGGGTTATAGTTGATAGACCGACTAAATCACTCATTTTGTGCTTGTCAGATCAGATTTTTCACTCGATAAACTTGTGAATTGTACGTATCGCGATTGTGAGATTGCATGGTGTACCGAAGTTCCATTGTTTCAGACAGAGACCAGATTTACATCGCGGTTTGGAAGAAGTTGCAAGATGCCTTAGGTACTAAACTACATTTTAGTCTGACTTTTCATCCGCATGCATTTGGCCACCGAATAACTATTCGATACTTGAGGACATGTTGAGATGTTGTGTTCTCGAGTTTGAAGGTATGGGAACGATACCTACCTTTGATTGAATTTGCTTATAATAACAGCTTTTCAATCTAGTATCAAGATGGCACCCTATGAAGCCTTGTACGGCGAAAGTGTCGAACACCATTATATCGGATCGAGCTCAACGAGAATAAGATATACGTGGTTGATTTGATTAAAGAAACCAATGAAAGTAGCTATTATTAGAGACAATTTGAAAGTCGCTTCGATCGTCAAAAGTCTTATGTCGATTTGAAACGTAAAGACATTGAATTTCGTGTTGAGATCGAGTATTTTTAAAGGTTTCTCCATGGAAGAAAGTGTCCGCTTTTGGCGGAAAGGCAAGTTGAGCTCGAGGTTCATTGGACCATATGAAATCATTGAACGGTTGGGCCTGTTGCTTATAGGTTGAAGCTACCTCCTGAATTAGAAAAGATACACGATGTATTTCACAATTCTATGCTCCATAGATACTGGATCGATCCGTCACATGTGATTGCTCCGTCGAGATTGAGATACAACCCGATATGACGATGAGGAAAAATCGATCCGTATTTTAGCTCGAGAAATGAAAGAGTTAAGAAACAAAAGATCTCCTTAGTGAAAGTATTATGGAATCGAGACGAGTTGAAGAGGCTACGTGGGAGCCTCAAGATTCAATGAGGCAACAATATCCGACAAGAGCGACCGGTAAGATTTTCGAGGACGAAAATCTTTAAAGGGGAGAGTTGTAATAAAATGAGAATAAATACTAAAGGCCCATTTTAAATCTAAAATGTAAACAAATGGCCTATGGCCTTATTACAATGTATTTTAAATCCATCATATAAAGTACTTTAAAAAACTAATATGGGGAAACTTTGTCACGGATCCACCTTCTTTGCATGGCCACCTTGGCTCCCTCCGGCTCTGATTCGCGATGCACTAATCGTCACACCGAAGGTTAGTTTAAAGGGGTAAGTCATGAGACTGGGTGTGCAACCCTCATGCACCACTAGATTTGGGCCTCATTAAACATAATAATAAATTCATTTATATGGAAACATATAATATGTAAAGCCCAACCCATTTGCCTAGGTTTTCATCCGCTACACGCCGCCGCACCAACCAACACACAATTGGGGATTTCTATAATCAACCCACACCGCTATTCTTAGATGGCGTCAAGCCATGCATGTTTAATGAACTTAGTTGGTTTTATAATTATTCAGATATGATGGCCGAAGCCCTTATAACATATAATGGCAAGAAGTTCAGATAATGGCCGGGCTCAGATAATTCACACAGATTAGCCGCTACATCGATCACGATAAAACCGCTACTCATATAACGATAACTTCCTCATCATCAATCCCACCCCATGCAATCACAAAAATCAATACACTTGTAACATATCATCGAATATTCAACGACCGGTGATTAGCTTTTACCCTCTTTGGGCTTCCATCTTTATGCCGGGATTTCGGCATTTATCACAACATATAATACTTATAAACAGGTATTTAACAGATAGATCTAAATGGTGGGAAAGTATTACACACCTAATATCACGAAATCTACTATCCTTAGTCGATGTCCTTGCTATCCGAATCTATTATCCTCAATCTATAGCTTTGCTTAAAAGCCAAAAAAATTACGAAAATTGACCTCTCCTATATTCGGCCATGGTTAGTATTCTACCCGATTTTATAGATATAAATAAACAAATCCTCTTACCTTGAAATCCCGAAAGTAACACGATTCTATAACTTAGAGATCTATACGATTGGCCTCTTTCTTCAAATCCTGAAATACCGAAAAGAAGTGTGAAATAAGAGATTAGTTTCTAATAGCCATTCGGCTAAGGACTTTGAAAAGCCGAAAGAACAATGAAATCTCGAAATCAATACTTACCCATTGTTTCCTTCAGATTTTGGCACAAGTAGACTCCATTAAAGAAGATTCGGCAACTTCAGGAGACTAAATCTCACGATTTTGGCTTTTATGAAAAATCCCGAAAAAGATGAACTGATGTGGTTTCGGCTTAAAAGGAAAGTGAAAAGAAAACAAAGAAAGGCTTGAAGATTCGACTATGCCGTAGAAATAGGTTTAAATGCCTAAGAATAAAACTTACAAATAGGATGAATAAAGAAAACTATGAAGATTTCGCTTTTTTAGAGAAATCTACTCAAGGGAAAAAGAATGGAGAAAAGGTTTTGCTTTTGAAGAAATTGAAGAGAAGAATATTAGAGAGGGAGAGGCTACGAAATTTACACGAGAATAAGAGAAAAGAATAGGGTTCCAATGCCGATTTGAAGAGCTACTATCCTATTTATAGGAAATTCAAGACTTACCTACAAATCCCAAAAGTGCCCTTCCTAATAGCCAATAATTAACAATTAATGGGAAAATTCTACACCCCTCTAGGAGATGAAATTTCGCCAACTCAGACTTAGAAGATAACTCCTATCTTTTCTCATCTATCCTTCTATCCCTTATTCCTATCAAAACACTCATCCATAAGAGGCCACATTTGTACCAACTCCTTTATTTTATTTTATCCTCATTAATTAATTAAAATAATCCCTAAATTATAGCCTTGTGCTATCCCCCTTAGCTCACCTTGGTGCTGAAATTTTGACCCAATTCTTTGGGCCCAACTGAACCTCAAATTAACATATTAAACATAACATTACACATAAATGCATAGGCCCACATTTAGGATGTTACAATATGACTTATTCGACGTCAAAGGTTCTCGTAGCTTGGAGGTAATGGTGCAGACTCATCTTGCTAGTGGATTATCCTATCTTGAGGTATATGTACAATTTTCATCGCCAAATGATACATTTGCGACTTCAACATCTACTGCTGTTCTAGAGGAATACACGACCCTTAGTCGACACTCTATTAGTGGGAGGCAAAATACGAAAGCGTCCGTGTTTGGTGACAATATGGAAAACACAACCCCTGCACGACACTCAGTTAGTGGATGGGACATGTATATCGGTGGGTCGATGTTCGATGCTAGAAATACGTATTGGGGAACGACATGAACTTCTAGTGGTTGGCAATCCACATATGATTGGGGACGTTATGAAACTTGTTTAAGAAGGGATGATGTTGTAACACCCCAAACCAGCCTATAGGTTACGACCGAATCTGGTATGTCACAGGGTGAAGTAAAATCAAGTCTTAGTTATACTTAAGAAAAATCAGAGATTTGAAAGAAAACTTTTTCCGAGTATTTCGTAGTCTTTTAAAAACATTGATGTTTTGATTAAAGAAACTCCACTTTTACCTTAACATTTAAACTACCATGGTGTCGAATTTGATATAAATGTAAACTAATAAAAATAAAAGTACAACTTTGAAAGGCCTTATTACATAACAAAAGTCCCAAATTAAAATAAACTTATAGTAACACCGAGACTATAAAAGAAAAGGCAAAATCGAAATTACTAAAGTTCACGAGTAGTATCTCGATGTATAGCCACCCCGAGTCCTCTATGGCTCCCAATCCTCAATCGCCTGGAATCACCAAACATTTAATAAAAAGAGGGTGAGTTTATGAAAACTCAAGTGTATACAACCCTCACTCGGTAAGAACATGCATCACAACAAATCGAGTCGAAGTTTATTACAAGAATCTGGTGGCAATTGGGCCTTAGCCCAAAATAGCCTCGGTTGGGCCTTAACCCACATCATATGTCACAGTAGATAATGTATGCAATGCGATACAAACCCAGCCCCAACCTAGATTTTCCATCCTCTGTACACCACCCGCACGAACCAATCACACCGTGGGGATTTCTACAATCAACCCTCCATCCGCTACACACTATCGATGGCAGTCATGCTGCAGTTAGCTACTCATCATCAGAATCGTGGCATAGTCACAGAATGATCGTGGCGAGCCACTACAATGAATCATGGCAAAAGCCACTACCAGATCATGGCAAAAGTCACATGAACACTTCCCTTTCATCAAACCCAACCCCTGCAATCACGTAAATCAGATACTTATAAAACATATCATCTTAATAGAACATTCATCAAGAATGACAGAGATCACTAACACGGTGATTCGCTTTTACCTCCTCGGGTTTGAACGTTATGCCGAGATTTGGCATTTAATGTAATGTGCGCATTTATTAACACATATTAACAGACAATCTAATAGTGTGAAAAGTTACACACAATCACGCTAATCAACCATAAAGGGTATAACGGTAATTTTACCTATCGAGGGTATTTCAGTAATTTACCCACCAAGGGTAATTCGATAATTCTACTCATAACTAATCCATGTATGCAGTGCATCTCGAACATAATCAATCATACAATTAACACAAACAACATTAGTACTACCATGAGGGTACAACAATCATTTGTCGCTTAGGGGTAAAACGATAATTACACACTAAGGGCATTTCGATAATTTTACAAATCAGGGGTATTTTGGTAATTTTGCAAACCAAGGGTATTTCAATAATTTTACAAACCAGGGGTATTTTGGTAATTTCACAAATCAGGGTATTTCGATAATTTTACAAACCATAGGTATTTCGGTAATTTTATAAATTGAAGGTACTTTGGTAATTTTGCAAACTGGGGGTATTTTGGTAATTTCGTAAATCGAGGGTATTTCGATCCCTTTCGGGTTTTAGCTATGAACTTTGGCCCATCAACAAGTCTTCGCGGCTAAAGTGAATGCAGACACTACGCACTGTAGGATTCCGAAAAGAGGATGTGGGCCACTAGGCCGCTTAAGTACCAAGCTCTCTCTAGATCTAATCCTAGACATGCGTATGCCCGTTGCCACACTCCAACCCAGCGACTTGTTTACGGACATGTTGAATTATTAGAAAGTTTTATGGAATTTAAGAGTTGTTCAAACTAGACCTAAGGTCCATAAACCCTAACATATATGTTCACGTCCCCATAAGCCCATCAAGCCCAAATCACTCCCTTACTACCATTAGGCCCAAATCTCATCATATGGCCTATTAGGCCCAAAACAAATTCAATTCATGTATCATGCATGACTCATCTAATTCGTATAACCAACCAAACTATTTCATCAAACTTAGCCTCAGGGCCCACCGGGCCCATTTAGCCACTTTCGACTTTTCAGCTTTTCGACATTGTCGATATCGTGTGTGTAGTGTTTGTACACACCTAGTAACCACGCGCACTGCAAACCCCTTAGTCACGAACCTACAATTGACATCACCTAACGATTAATCATAACTTAATATACACTTATCAGAAACTGAAACCTCACATTATCCTTATCGTGCACCTCACGTTATAGTAGCCCTTCCTTCGTTACTATTGGCGATTATCCTCTAGGTCTGCACCCAAATGCCCTCTAAGGTATATTAACTCTCCTCATAGAATGCTCTATATATAGCTAGCTTCTCACTTTCCTTCTTTGTATCTTTCCGATGTGGGATCCTTCCGCTAGCAGAGTTTAAATCCAAATTAAACTCTTGCCGCCCCATCTTAGCAAAATAAATACTCCCTTGCTTCTCATGAGATTCGAACCCAGGCTCTCCTATAACATAATCCACGCTGCTAGCCACTTTACCAACTAGCTCCTTGTTTCTAAAATCATGCGCAACTAAATATAAGTCCTATGGCCAAATTCAAAAATCCATTTAAAAAGAAAACCAAAATGCAAGAGCCAAGACTTGAACCTTGGACCTCCTTCCTTCCTTTTGGAGTCACCCCCTTGCCTCTTATGTGGCGTCACTTTGCCACTACACCACACTCTCCACTTGTGTCATTTTTCTCCACATTTTATTCTTAAAGCCTACCTACTAACTCCTAGGTTTTATTCACCTAAAACCAAAATTTTCCTAAAGCCAAAGTTTGATCCCGGGACTTCATAGAAGCCGCCTAACCTTCCAAAATCACTCACCTACTAGATCCAACTTGCATTAAAGCCGTTCTCTTATTTTCGAAAATTTTAAACATTCCTATGCCTAAAGCCCAATGGGCCCAATCCTACTAGGCCCAACTTTAGGATGTTATAGATGTACTCCCTATGATGTCCACCAGCGAGGGGACCTCGTTCGTTGCAGATGATGGTGGGTCAGATGATGAGTTCGATGTGGATCCACCTCGAGAGCCCGGCCCCGATGGTGTAGAAGTTACATTATTTTCTAAACTGGAGCCTGTTCCAACCATACCTGAAGATGTTAAAGGGGGTTCAGATCAAGAAGAAGAAGATCCGCAATTCAAGGCATACTCGCCTCCAGCCCACATGCATAATATTGATCTATCTCAAGATAATGCGTTGGAGTTTCCAGAATTACCACACAGAAGGAGTGACCGTACAAGTTCATCTTTGGATTCGGGTGAATTGGAAGTTGGTAAGGAGTTTTCGAA
The DNA here is from genome assembly GCA_025506655.1 of Gossypium rotundifolium. Classification (NCBI taxonomy): domain Eukaryota; kingdom Viridiplantae; phylum Streptophyta; class Magnoliopsida; order Malvales; family Malvaceae; genus Gossypium; species Gossypium rotundifolium. The sequence continues at coordinate 114,380,788 of CP106730.1, forward strand.
TAAGGATAGTTTTCTTGGTGCATTGAAATAATATAGCATCATGAACAGGGGTTAACTACAACATGGTTAAATCCAAACCCAATAAGTATGAGGCCAAGTGTGTAGTGCAAGACGATACATGTTCATGGAAAATCATGGCCTCGGTGAGGAAAAGGACAGGCTTATGGGAGATAAAAAGTACAAAGGTCTACATACATGTGTTGCAGGTACAGTATCACTAGGTGTTTAGGGTTTTTGAATAATACTGTTATTACGTAATGTTGCATTATTTAACGTACTTCGCTGATAAGTGTTTCACAAGATCATCCCAAGATGGATTCAGATATGTTAGCTAGCTTAATACTATCGACGTGAAGGCGGATCCCAAGACTTCAATGCCAGTCTTAATTGCCAATATTCGTAGCCAATTGAGGTACACGCCCTCTTACCGCAAGGCTTGGATAGCTAAGTAGAAGGCGTTGGAAAAGTTGTATGGTCGGTGGGACGCTTCATATAATAAAGTTTGGCAGTGGTGCCGGTATTGGAGAGATATGTCACAAGTTGCATAATAGACCTTGAAACGACACCTGCATACTACAACGACCGATTGCTACTTGGATGTCAAATGTTCAAGCGTCTGTTCTAGAGCTTTAAACAATACCGAGACACATTTATATACTGCAAGCCATTGGTACAAATTGACGATACCTTTATGTATGGTAGATATACCCATCGACTATTGCTAGTTGTGGCAATGGATGGCAGTGGGAGAATCCTTCCAATTACGTTTGCAATAACATCGGGGGAGTCAGCTGATGACTGGGATTTCTTTCTTTCTAGGTTAAGGAAGCATGTCTGCTCCCAACCTGATATCTGCATTATATCGGATCGAGGCCTTAGAATACTAGCCGCAATTGAGCGATATGGAAGCCTATGGCATCGCACACATCATCGGTATTGCCTAAGGTATTTTACGTCAAACTACTACGGGCAATATCGACCTACAAGTGAATGACGGCAAGTGACCAACATGGGTATTTAATCTCTATTAATATAATTTCGTTTTTAAATATTCAATTTATTATTAAGGGAAGAGTGGTATGTAATATTCACTATCAACTTATATTGGCAGGGTATGAAATAAGTAAGGACCGTTTTCATGATACGTTGGCGGTTTTGCATTTAGTTAACAAAGAAGGTTCAAACTACCTCTGTAACATACCTTTCAAACAGTGGACACAAGCATACGACGACAGCCTACGATATGGTCATATGACCACAAACCTAGCTGGATGCATAAATTTTGTTCTAAAAGGAATACGTCATTTGTCGATAACATCGGTTGTACGAGAGACATATTTTTGTTTAACGGTACTATTTCCAAAGCAAGCAACAAGTTATAAAGGCCAAATGCATTGAGGCCATGTATATTGCGCGAAGGTATTGCAAGAAATTAACAAGGCGAAGGCACGGGCCAACACCATGCACACAGTGCGTCACGATCGCGACAACCTATGGTTTCGTGTGACGGACTTTCACAGACCGAACCAAGGTATTATTGGCGAGCAATATCGTGTACACTTGAGAAATAGAACCTGCAACTGTGGGATGTTTGACTCACTTCGTTATCCATGTGCTCATGTAATTGTAGCTTGTCAGAATCTCCGTCTGGATCCCATGAGCTATGTCGACGAAGTGTAAAAAATAGAATACATGTACAACGTATAAGGACACGTATTCCCACTAGTCCTAGATGAACGTAAGTGGCCGTCTGTATCACTTGCTCCGTTTAAGCTATTACCGGATAGAGAACTATGTCGCAAACCAAATGGTCAACCTTGCTAGACTAGAATACGTAACAATATGGATATTCGAGAAATTGCCAACCAACAGAAGTTGTGCGGATGGTGTAGGAACCCAAGCCATACAACTCGATCATGTTCAAATCAGAATAGCTGATAGTTAGTGTAAAAAATTTATGTTGCATTATTTATATTTTATTAATTATATAATAATATTAAAAATATTACCCTATTCAAAAGAACTTTTATTTTATTAAAAATATAAAAAGTATATTACAATTAAAATATTAAAAACAACTATTATTTTGTTAAATGAAACAATATAAAAAATTTTGTACAAATATACTAACAAAAATCAATGTTGGTGTTGGTCAGAATCAGTGCCACATAGGGGTGGTAGACGGTTACGCGCTAGATTCCTCATTGGTTCAGCTTCCGGTGGGGGTTGTGGTTGCTCTGGCGGGGATTGTGGTTCCTCCGGCAAGGTATCTGGTTGTGGGTGTTGGAAGGATGACTCACCTTGATAGAATAATGACTGCGAAGGTGTTCGCATCACCAATGGCGGAGGTGTTTGAATTCCATAAGGCAATGGGGATTGGTAAAAAGAAGAGCTCCCCGACGGTGACTCGTGCGATCCTTTATGCAACGGCGGCCTATAGATCGGCGGTTGACTCGGAGTAACGAGAACGAAAATGAACCAGGCCATGCATTCCAACCTGCCATAGGACTGGGAAAAGGAAACATATAAGGGTTAGGATACATATAAGGGCTAGGATACGCACCTGGCATAATCTGAAAAAGGCTGTGATATGAGTGTCGTCGGTTAAAGTGTTGGGCCCGGTGACTGTGTGGGTGCTGTTGATAAGTTCAGTGATTGTGTCGACGCTATTGATGGGCCCGTCTTAGCATCCCTTCTCCTTGGATTTAAAGGGCCTCATCGTTCCTTTTGTAAACAAATTTATCGTCGCCTCTCCTCTTCTGACAGTAAATATGGCTTGCCATGGATCCTAAACTATTGCACGTATTCCAGCACGCACGCTAACTCAGGAACAATGATTGGTTTTTGAGTAGGTATATAATCATACCGATTTTCCCACATTTCGATATATGCTAACCAAAATCTCAGCCAATCCATATGCAACTGACGTAAGTCAACTTTGTGCTCATCATCGAGCACCTCAGGTGCCACGGGAATCAATTGTCGGAATCCAAATTGTCGCAATACTCTATCTAACTGATGCATCTCCACGGTGGAATAGTTGACCAATGGGACCTTCACATGCCAAATGTTCGGATTTTGAAAGAATTCATCCAGAATTACTGCCCGAATTGCCGGATCTTCATATGGTGTCCATTGAAACTATATGAACATGATAAAAATATTAGTTATATACATAATACTAAATACTAAATACTAAATATGAAACGACTATTTTATTATATATATATTTTATTTAATACTTACTTGTGCTTCCGACAGTTGGTCTAATAGAAGCCATATATCTTCAAAAGAGGTAGGTATTCCAACATAACTCGCTGAATGGTTCCACCTAGTTAAATAAATTTTTAGCATACAATTATACTTTAAATCTAAGTAATAATTGTAAAATCTAATATAAAATTTACCTCGTTATGAGTGGGAATGTATATGGGTGGTCCACACGATGACGTAAAAATGGAAAACAAAATCGTGCCCATAATTGCAGTAGTGATAGGCAATCTCCGATTTTGGCTTTATTCGATCGCGTCGCCCCTCACATCTCCCAGTACAATTTTGCTAACAACGGACCCCAACTAAATTCCGCTTCTAAAATCAACGAGTTTTGACCATCTTATATCTGAGGTTTCGTGACAAGTCCGACATCAGATAACCTCCAATCATCTCAAGAATGTATGCCCGAGCATATCGTATTCTTTCTAGTTCAGTCGAATCATTATCTAGCTCCGGGAATGTGTCACGTAATCAGCCCATCTCGATCCGACCTCCGTTAATATTATCTGGAATAACACCCAAAAGCTCGTAGAATACGGCTCCCTAATCAGCAGATTGAGCGGACCCGGTGACTACATACCCATCCACCGGCAATCTCAATTGCAACTGCACGTCTTCCAGAGTGATAGTACACTCTCTACATGGAAGATGGAAAGTGTGCGTCTCGGGTCTCCACCTCTCTATCAGCGCACTGATTATTTTCGAGTCCAACTTGCACCCCCAGCCTATCGTGGCCACGTGCCAAAAACTCGCTTCCCGCAGGTAATTCTCTATCAACGGAGATGGCAGACCAGGCATATTACGAATATAGCATTGCAACACCCGATCTACAGACTGCTATAAAAAATTATAAAATAAAAATTATTTAAAATTGCATAAATGAAAAAAATATTAAATAGTATTGAAAAATTAAAATTATCACTTACCATTGTCATTTGATCGATGGAGATGTGTTTATTATCGAGACGAATTAATTCACCGGCCATTGCTAACACGATCGAATATTTTTTAATTTAAAAAATTTTAAACAGCTTTTTTGCAAAAATTAAATGACTTTTATGAAATTTGAGAGGAATTTGAGAGAAATTTGAGGACTTTGTGTGGAAAAAATGAAAGGGGGGCTTTTATAGTTAAATTTTTTGACCGCTGGGAACCTAAACGGTCAAAAAAAAATAGCCGTTGGGGGTTTAAAAAAGGGGCAAAACGCTCCCTGTGGACGCTGTTTTATCGACACATCACCGACATTCATGTTGACATGGACGTTTTTGAGAATTCAGCCCTTTCTAATAAAAAATTAAAAAATCGGTCTATTTTCATAAATAACATTAAAAATAGTATTTTTAGATAAAATGGCCAATACTAACAGTAATTTTTGTTAAGTTTCGTCTTACAAACACCTTTTCTTTTGAGCTTTGACTAGGTATACATTTAATTAAATATGTCAAACCTCCCACATACAATTAAACATTATATATACATCAGTTGTTAGTAATATTTTCTTATTTGAGTAATCATTATCAAATAAGTTTATTGGGTTTGTATTAAAATTTATAAATTTATACGTTTATTCAGTAACTACATCATAATATTTCACTAATAACTATATAACTATGATAAGTTTTTTGTTTTTCGTAAATTTAGAATTTTTTTTTTAAAATTTAGTTTTCTATTTTTCGATTTCAAAATTTATGTCTAATGTTAGCATTTTTAAAATTATTTTGTTAAATTTAAGTTCATTACAATATCATTTTTTTATTTACATTGCTACTAAGTGAGATTTTTATTATTATTTCAAATTGTCATCCCAACAAATTTGACAAAAAAAATAATGTTATCAATTAAACCTGAATTTTGGAATTTGAAAAACAAAAGGTTAAATTTTAAATTTATAAAAGTATACGGACCTATGTTATATTTTAACCTAACTATATTTTTTAATAAATGAAATTGTATGATATATTATCAATGTGTAAATTTATATGTTAAAAGTACATCAAATATTCATTCTAAGTTTGTAACTCATTATTTATAGATATTATATCTACATAGCACACCCACAATATAAGTGAAATATAAATTTTATTTAAAAACTGTACAGAATATTAATGAAACTTTAGTTGAAAGGTTAAAATTGGGAATTGAAAAACTTGGAAGTCGTAGGTTCAAATTCCACAATGCTTGGCTAGTTTAAGCCTCTTATTTATAGTTTCTTCTACTACATATTGTGACATGTCTTATATATTTTTAATATTTTTATTACATACTTTTAAGTATATGTGTGGATTTGCTAATATGATATCTAAAGATTTCTGTAATAGTAAATAAAATAAAATAAGGTAAGTTTAATGTGTCTATTATATATATCATTGTTGTTTTTATAGAATATAAATGCTAAAAACAAAAGTATTTGGATTAGGTATATGATAACGAGACTGGATAAAAGAAAAAGTATATGAGAACAAGATAGAAAAAGTAAACTCATTTTATAATTAATAAGAAATGGTTTGGGTCCTTTTTAAGGAAATTCAAGGAGCTAGGTTTCTAACAACTCCTGTCATTGGCTAAGTCCACATTTGGACATGAAAATGACAATAATGTGATCCCTATTCATATAAAATGTGAAAATTATGTAAAAATGCATGCATATACCGTTGACTCTCAAGTTTTGTAAATTGAACCTAATTAAAAATATTTAAATGTTTCAAAGATAATAAAAAAATGGATGTAATATAGGGTATTATTTGGAGAATATTGACATAAAAAATGGAATTCAAGTTTACTTTTGATGATATTAATTAAACTAGTTAATGCCGTCCCTTAACTCGAGGTGGGTTGATTTGTAGGGTACCCATTCGCTCTTGCTAATTTTCTATGTTGGTTCAAAATTAGGTTAACCGATCTTGGGAGGCCCCGTTTTTTTTAATATTTTTAGATAATCAATACTTAACAAAAGCATCAAAGATTCAAAACAACAAAAGACATTTCCTGCAACAGGAGGTTCCAATAATATTCCAAATGTTGTTCAAAACATCTCAGACCTGGGCCACATCACCGTCACAGTTTGGCTAAACAGTTGGTCTCTCGATAGCTATGCCGAAATACCACCCTCCACACTCTTCTACAAACACCGCCAATCTCTCCATAGTTAGATCGTGATGGTTGAAGGAACTGTCACTTGAAAAACAATCATTGTTTTCACTTTCATGAACACTGGTAGAGATCTAATAATAATAGAAAGCACTACACCAAACAGACTTTTAGCGGCGTTTTTTTAGGCTTTTAGCGGCGTTTATAAGCGCCGCTAATAGTATTTGCGGCACTTTCGAAAGCGCCAAAAGACGCCGCTAAAATAAACGCCGCAAACTTTAGCGGCATTTATGAGAAAAAATGCCTCTAAAGATCATGACTTTTAGCAGTACTTTTCCCACAAACGCCGCTAAAAGTCAGGGTTTTTAGCGACGCTTGTAGAGCTTTCTCTACAAACGCCGCTAAAAGCATGACCTTTAGCGACGCTTTCTCTAAAAACGCCGCAAAAAGCTTGACCTTTAGTGGCGCTTTTTTTGAAAACGACACTAAAAGCATGACCTTTAGCTGTGTTTTTAAAAAAAAGCCGCTAAAAGTCATTAAAAATAAAAAAATATTATAAAAAAAAGAATAAGATTAAAATATTATAAAAATTTTAAGGTAAAAATAGTAAAATTAAACATTTTTCAGCCCATAACATTTAAACCAAAAAAAAAATAATATTAAGCCAACCAATACTAGGATTTTAATTAACAAATTAAGCCACACCGTAAAACCAGCCAATAAAAGAAGTGGGGGAAAGAATAAAGAAATAAACAATAAGGATGTGATAAAATTTCATCAAGAAAACAAAATCATGGTGAGTTTGAGTTATTTATCCATTGCATCACTCCTCATTGTTCATCACTTTAGGTTGTTGCTTCACAACCTGGGCAATCAACTTCCACATCGCATATTAAAAGAAAAGAAGATATTAAAGCAAATTCCAAAAGAATTGCATAACAGGATTCACTTATCGAGATCCCGGCGCAAACCACTCGTTGATGATTTTCACCCAAGTGCTTGCCCACCCAACATCCATGCTCCATCCGATTCTTTGCAAAGTGAGTAGAAGCATATATACACTAGAAAATACTCATACAAAAGCGTGAAAATTAATATATACTACTCACTCGCTTGCGAGTTTTCTGTGTTCCAACCGATGAATAACATGGCAAAGTACGTGGCTCCCAAGTAGAATATGATGTGGAAAACCCGTAGTTATAACGGATATCATCCTCTCGCTTTCACCTCATCTTTGTAAACCGGAAAACCGTAAGAGTTGCTAAGTATTTCTTATCGTAACCGTAAGAGATATCTTTGCTATAATGAAAGAGAATAAAGCGTAACATCATGGTAATGATGTTTCACACGATCATATTTGTTACATGATAAAGATCATCATCTTGATGATCGCAAATATGTGATGCTAGTCATTTCTTCCCTTTCTCAACAGAGGTTATATTTTCGTATCATTAGATGTATGCAAAAAAATACTCATGTAGCAATGAATGGTATTTCAAAGAAACTCATTTCTTGAGAATCATACCTTTGAATGTAAGGACATAGCCATCATCACTATGAGCAGAATAGTAGTCCATGTAATGAAGAATATGTTGAGAGAACATGATGGTCTTGGAGCATAAAAATAGTACATGGACACAATTCCACTGATGGAAGCAACGTAAAAAATTGTTGAGGTAAATAATGCAATGGTGCAATTGCGAATGAAAAGAAGATAGTGATTAAATCAAAAATACTTACTCAACTTTATGGAAATCGAAAGGCCAAAAGGTTTTCAAATCCACAAATTATGTAATATAATTCTAATAACTTGATAAGATAAAGCTTGTAATGTCTCTTGACCTCCATCCATAGTTCACTCCAGATCTAATGCTACCATCTCCAAAATAAACATACACTTTTGCAGCAAGTCATGAAGGTTCATGTAGGATGTTTTATCCGGATAAACATTCAGAAAAAGCAATATTATTCTGTAAAAACTCTTTTCTACTTTGATATTCAGCGGACCATCTGATAAGAGGATGAATGGTATAATCATTGTATCGACTGCGCACTTCCGTCCCTCATCACCAAACTAACAGATGCTCAATTAAATGACTTTTTGTACAACTCCATGGGAAGTGTTTGAAATCATCACGAAAATTGGCAAGAAGCATACAGTCCACACTACATGCTATAAATAACCACATATCATGATACTGGATTTAATTAATTTTTTAAGGTTGTCAAGAAGTTTTGCGAGATTTCAGATTCTTATTGGCTGGAGCCAAAACGTGAACAAAATCTATTTAGTTAATAGGCATAAGAGTTTTATAGTACCAGTAAGTACTCAACCACAAATAGAGGATCAACATAATGGTTAAATAAATATACCTGATATTATCAATCAAAATAACTATTTCAAATATAAGCAATGCAGATAAAGACGATCTTCGGATTAACAAGCTGCAGTAACATTGATTTTCACGTAATTAATTTAATATGATAATCCAATGGAGAAATTAAATTGTAACACCCCAAACCCGCCCATTCGTTATTTAATCAATTTGAAATGCCACCGCGAAAACGTTTGAAATATTCTTACTTAAAAGTGAAAACCGTTAAAAATTGTTGCCTTTAATAAATCATTTTCGTAATTTAAAATATTCTAAGTAAAAATTAAGTTATTATAAAATACGGATTCAAAACTTTATTATGACTTTTGAGATTTAAATAGCTTTTAAATTTAACTTACAAAATATTAACTCAATTATAAATCTAACTTAAATATAACAAAATTCAAATTCTTTAAGGCCTTTATTACAATAATCATTTACTAAAAAATACTGAAATTAATAAATTCTATTATATAATGAAAACACTTCTTCTGCATGGGCCACCTCGTATCCACTCCAAACCCGGTCCAAGCATCACCTGCGATGTTGATAAAATTTTGGGTGAGTCATACAGACTCAGTGTGCAATTAGACCACTGAATTCCACCCACATGTCAAACCATATAATAACCCATATAACAGATATTAATGCAATTTAATCACATGATTTCACTTATTGGGGCTTGGCCCATATCCACATCACATAGAGTTCACATAATGGGCTTGGCCCATAACCTTATCACATTCTTATAATAGTGTTTTAACCACATGTTTCCACAAACTGGTCTTGGCCCATATCCACATCACATACTGGGCTTGGCCCATTTTCCACATTTATTCATATCACATGTTATGCAATTATGAAACCCAACCCACTTAGGGTCCATCCTCTACACACCCTCTTATCCAAATTACCACACACCGTGGGATTATTAAATCACCTCTCCTTTTACTCCAATATGGCAACAAATGTCGTCCCACGAACATAATCAAGAATAATCCACAACGCGACCTCGGTCGGCATCAATCCACGATGTAGCGAAGCTATCATCAAAACCACGATGAGCACAAAGCCATCAATAACCACGATATGGCACATAGCCTATATCAACCACGATGAGGCACGAGCCATTCATCAAACCACGCACTCAAGTACACCCCGTCCTTCTTTCATATCATATCCCACCCATGCACATGCCATATAAAATAATGATATAATATAATGATGCATGAGCATGTTCATCAAACATATTATCACATATTCATATTAATAATCACATTTTATCAGATTTGGTACTTACCGGATTATCGACATACCCCTTGAGGGTATCCATATCACAATTTCCACTGCACTAGTTAGCACATTCATAACACATGCACATATCACATACATATCATTTACCCGGAAAACGGTAGGCTAACTACACACCGATCACTTGAAGTTCTAAACTCTCGATCCCGACGCTATCGCTAAGCGAGACTACGGCTATTTGCCGATTTTCCTGTTCTGACGCTGGTCTATACCCTGGTGGCCAATCCCGAACTGCAGAAACTGATCTCTTCTTGAACTTAGGGATAGGGACTATCCCTTGTCCTCTTTGACGAAACGATCTAGAATCCCGAAGGCTCCTATGTACTTCTGTCGATTTGCCCTTAGCTTACTTAAATCCCGAAAACCATTACTATCTTTGAAGTTAGCGCTATCTTCAAGCCTCTAAACTCTCGAAATCAATCCTTGCTCCAAGTGATTCCTTCCTTCGACACTATCGCTTGCTTGAAGAGACTAAAAGAGAGTAAGTTCCGGCTTTTAAGTTTCCAAGAGAAGAAAGGAGAAAAAGGAGACAATCAAATTCGGCTAAGGCTTTCAAAAGAAGATGGGGTAGTCGGCTATTCAAGAATTAAAAAGAAAGGATTTGGGGTTGAAAGAAAATAAAAAGGAAAGAAGACTAGGAGAGACTAAATTTCGGCACAAAGAAGTTAAAGAAGAAAAAATTATGAAGGATGATTACTCCCCCTTATAAAGAATTCGGCTACTACATCCTTGTTCTTATCAAACTCCAAATCCATCTCCTATTTTACCTCTTGATCACTTATTCAAGATAATTAAAATAAATCCATATTCATCTCTTCTTTATCTTGCACAAAAATAATTAATCCACAATTATCCTACCTATTTAAAATAAAATAAACTATCACATTATCTCTCATCTTCCCATAAATAAAATAAATAAAATAAAATCATATTAATCCAATTCTTCTAGCCAAAATTAAAAATAAATAGCAGTGTTTATCCCTATCCATTTGAAAGACCAAAGCCGTCCAACTTCTCCCTTCCCTGCCTTAATGTAAAAGCAAAAGAAAACCACACCTTGTGCTGCCCACGTGAATCGAACACCAGACCTGCTGGAAACACCACACGCTACCAGCCACTTTGCTGCTAGCTCCTTTGCGTCATAAACTCCCAACAATTCTTTTTAAGGCCTTCTTCTCCCTTAGCGCCAATCTTGGAAAAATAAAACACTCATACACCGCCTTACGGGACTCAACCTGTGCCCTTCTAAAGCTCCCTTTCCCGCAAGCATCCAAGCCACTCTACCCAGGCGCTTTTTGTGATATAAACTCGCCCCAATTTCTTTTAAGACCTCCTTCACCTTGCTCCCCCATTAACACCAAAAGTAAAAAAAAAAAACACTACTTGTCGCCAGTGTTTCAACCAAGGCCCTTGTTGGCGTTATTTCAGTTCTAAGTGGCGCCTTGCACCACTTTACCAAGGTACTCTTTGTGTCCAAAACCACTTCATATTTCCTTAAAGCCGTCTTCAGTCCAACTTCCCTTCTTGCCGCAAAATACAAATAAAAATAAAACACTCCCATGCTGGCCTCAAGACTCGACCCTCTTCCCTCCTGAAGCCCCCTTGCACCTTAGCGCCCCAAGCCACTTTGCTAATTAATTTCTTGTGTCCTAAACTCCACAAAATTTCCTTTAAGGCCTCCTTGCCTAGTTTCCCTTTTCACTTAAAATTCCAATATTTTCCAAAGTTTTTCCCTTCACCTAAAGTTCTCAAAAACTCCTAAAATATATCCAAACACACTCCAAGCCTACTATCACTTGAATTATGCATTAAATGCATAACCCCTAATCTAGGATGTTACTGCTTCTACCCTCCTTAAAAAAATTTCGTCCTCGAAATTACTTACTATTGAATAGTCGAGCATCCTTAACTCATCACACTACTCTTCTTTGCAAGACTCGATCTAACACATTTCTTAGATACTATCTCAAGGTTTTCATTCAAGGTTCCCTACACTTCACTATCATACAATCACGAACTATCTCTATAATAATCAAGGCAATAAAGAGATTCCAGGATTAGGGAACATACCTGATCCTTTTTGGTCCAACTTCCTCCTTGGTATGACTGATTGCCTAAGCCAACCTTGCTTGCCTTGCATCTGAACCTTCAGCACCTCTGCTTGGGGTTCCATGACCTTGGCCTCGAGCCCTATCCATCACTTGAAGACATTTCTTAACCAAATGAGCCTTAGATCCACACCAGAAACATTCCTTACTATTTCCCCAACATTCTCCTGAATGAGCTCTCCCACATTGAACATATACATGACTTCGATTCTCAGCAACTGGTACAGGTGTACGTACAGAATTCTTAATCCTTGGCCTTTTCTGAAAACCTTCAGATGATTCCGATGATCCAAAACTTCTCTCATTCCGGTTCCTATTCTTTTCTCGGTTTTGCCTCACAGTCTTCTTAACTTCTTCAGCTATCTGAGCTTTCTCTACTAGAACAGCAAAGTCTCTTTCTCTTTGCGGAGCGATCAACACTTGCAGCTCATCTCGCAATCCATCTTCAAATCGAACACACCTTTCGTAATCAGTAGCCACGATCCCCTTAGCATACTGACTTAACCGCACAAATTCTGCTTCATACTCCGCTACTGACATACTTTCTTGTACCAAGTTCAGGAACGCTTTCCTCTGCGAGTCTAAATAACTAGTTCCCACATACTTTCCTTCAAACTTAACATTAAAATACCCCCAATCCAATCGATCCGCAGGGGTACCTTGCCTGACAGTGAGCCACCATCGATAAGCTTTATCTCGGAGCAACGAGCGACTCCTTTAAGCTTTTCTTCAGCAGTTAAATCCAAATCATCCATAATCCTTTCAAGCGCTTCTAGCCAATACTCCGCCACGCTCGAGCTACTCCCGACACTCCTCTAAAAATCTCAATTCGCTTGACTTAAGCCTTCCAAGACCGATTTTGAGTTCCATTGCCCACATTAGCTCACGCGACTCTCTAGCACTCGCAAAGATAGCTAACGATATCTGCGTTATCTCCTCCGGTCGATCTTGATCCTCCGCGCCCTTCTTTGGCGGCAAGACATCACTTTTCGACCCATGGCGGACCTCACTGGTTTCGACATCGCTACTTTACCTCACCACGCCCACTAGAATTCATTACTAACGTCGCGATTTAATCGACTAGAAAGTTTTATGCGTTAGTACTTTGTTCCACTGTTTATTCACGAACAGTTTTATGAAAAGGAGTTTAATAGTGGTTCTTTCGATCAATCATAGTCTTAGTTTCAAGTTTATATAGTGGTTCTTTCGATCAATCATAGTCTTAGTTTCAAGTTTACTATTCTAGTTTAGAGATTCACATTCACATTCACATTCACATTCATCCATCTCGATAGAGACACATTCATTCATCATTAACCTTCAATCACACTTCCATGGGCATTTTTGGCCATACCCAACCCAGGGGTAATTTCGTCATTTTTCCTATAGGGGTATTTTGGTAACAAATCACGGTCAATTCGAAAATATTTTACAAATCAAAAGTATTTTACAATTTACAAAACCTCGGGGGTTATCTTGAAAATTTGTTTTCCAACTCAGAGGTGTTGCAAAAATTTTAAAAATCGGGGTTATTTCGATAATTTTGGAAGTCAAGGGCATTTTCATAAATTTTCCAAATCAGGGTATCTTGATATTTGTAAAACAGAAGTTTTTGGTATTTTATAAAGTAGAAACATTTTAGCAAAAGTCGAGGGTATTTTGGAGATCTTAAAAACTAAGGGTATTTTAGTAATTTACATCATAAGGGCATTTTAGTAATTTTTCTCAAATCAAAGTACCTTGAATTTTCACAAAATAGAGTTTCTGGACACTTTTGCAAAATAGAGAAATTTTATTAAAATCGAGGGTAATATGGAAATTTTAGAAACTTAGGGCATTTTTGTAGTTTTATCACCAGGGGTATTTTAGTAATTTGGCACACCGAAAAAATTTTTCGAGAAATTTTCAAAAATAGATTTTGTTACAAATCGAAGGGGTAATTTAATGATTTTTATAAAAAAAAACTAAGGTGTTTATAAAACAGTATGGCTAGTCCCTTTCGGGTTTTAATTATCGGTTTAGACTGTGAATAAGTCCTCTTGGTTAGGGTGAACCGTAGCTACGCACCAGGTAGGATTCGGGTAAAGAGGAGGTGAGTCACTATGACTGCTTAAGTACCAAGCTCTTACTGAATCCACTCCTAGACATGCGCACAATGGTTGCCACACCTTAACCGGTGACTTAGACACAAGTTTGTTTAATGGTCCTTAAGTCTTATGCATGTGTTTGAGTGTACTAGCCCTAGGGTTCAATAGCCCTAATATTCTAATCTATGAGCCCAAATAAGCCCATAACATTCACATATAAATCACTTCAATAGTCAGAGGTACTTACCTGGTGGACTTGGCCTGAGATACACAGTGCCATGCGTAATCAATCAAATAGTTCATAAAATCTTATATTTTTGAAATGCCCATTTTAGAAAAATGTTTTTGGACCCCACAACCCTCAAAGCCGATTTTTGAACCGGCTTTGATACCAAATCATAACACCCAAACCCGCCCATTCATTCTGATCAATTTGAAATGCCACTCTGAAAAACGTTTGAAATATTCTTACTTAAAAGTGAAAACCGTTAAAAATTTGTTGCCTTTAATAAATCATTTTCGTAATTTAAAATATTCTAAGTAAAAATTAAGTTATTATAAAATACTGATTCAAAACTTTATTATGACTTTTGAGATTTAAATAGCTTTTAAATTTAAACTTACAAAATATTAACTCAATTATAAATCTAACTTAAACATAACAAAATTCAAATTCTTTAAGGCCTTTATTACAATAATCCTTTACTAAAAAAAAATACTGAAATTAATAAATTCTATTATATAATGAAAACAACTTCTTCTGCATGGGCCACCTCGTATCCACTTCAAACCCGGTCCGAGCATCACCTGCGATGTTGATAAAATTTTGGGTGAGTCATATAGACTCAGTGTGCAATTAGACCACTGAATTCCACCCACATGTCAAACCATATAATAACCCATATAACAGATATTAATGCAATTTAATCACATGATTTCACTTATTGGGGCTTGGCCCATATCCACATCACATAGTGTTCACATAATGGGCTTGGCCCATAACCTTATCACATTCTTATAATAATGTTTTAACTACATGTTTCCACATACTGAGCTTGGCCCATATCCACATCACATACTGGGCTTGGCCCATTTTCCACATTTATTCATATCACATGTTATGCAATTATGAAACCCAACCCAACCTAGGGTCCATCCTCTACACACCCCCTTATCCAGCCTACCACACACCAGGGGATTATTAAATCACCTCTCCTTTTACTCTAATATGGCAACAAATGCCGTCTGCGCGAACTTAATCGCAAATAATCCACAACGCGACCTCGATCGGCGTCAATCCACGATGTAGCGAAGCTATCATCAAAACCACGATGATCACAAAGCCATCAATAACCACGATATGGCACATAGCCTATATCAACCACGATGAGGCACAGAGCCATTCATCAAACCACGTACTCGAAGGACACCCTGTCCTTCTTTCATATCATATCCCACCCATGCACATGCCACATAAAATAATGATATAATATAATGATGCATGAGCATGTTCATCAAACATATTATCACATATTCATATTAATAATCACATTTTATCAGATTTGGTACTTACCGGATTATCGACATACCCCTTGAGGGTATCCATATCACAATTTCCACTGCACTAGTTAGCACATTCATAACACATGCACATATCACATACATATCATTTACCCGGAAAACGGTAGGCTAACTACACACCTGATCACTTGAAGTTCTAAACTCTCGATCCCGATGCTATTGCTATTGCTAAGTGAGACTACGGCTATTTGCCTATTTTCCTGTTCTGATGCTGGTCCACACCCTGGTGGCCAATCCCGAACTGCAGAAACTGATCTTTTCTTGAACTTAGGGATAGGGACTATCCCTTGTCCTCTTTGACGAAACGATCTAGAATCCCGAAGGCTCCTATGTACTTCTGTCGATTTGCCCCTAGCTTACTTAAATCCCGAAAACCATTACTATCTTTGAAGTTGGCGCTATCCTCAAGCCTCTAAACTCTCGAAATCGATCCTTGCTCCAAGTGATTCCTTCCTTCGACACTATCGCTTGCTTAAAGAGACTAAAAGAGAGTAAGTTTCGGCTTTTAAGTTTCCAAGAGAAGAAAGGAGAAAAAAGAGACAATCAAATTCGACTAAGGCTTTTAAAGAAGATGGGGTAGTCGGCTATTCAAGAATTAAAAGAAAGGATTTGGGGTTGAAAGAAAATAAAAGGAAAGAAGACTAGAGAGACTAAATTTCGCACAAAGAAGTTAAAGAAGAAAAAATATGAAGGATGATTACTCCCTTATAAAGAATTCGGCTACTACATCCTTGTTCTTATCAAACTCCAAATCCATTTCCTATTTTACCTCTTGATCACTTATTCAAGATAATTAAAATAAATCCATATTCATTTCTTCTTTATCTTGCACAAAATAATTAATCCACAATTATCCTACCTATTTAAAATAAAATAAACCATCACATTATCTCTCATCTTCCCATAAATAAAATAAATAAAATAAAATCATATTAATCCAATTCTTCTAGCCGAAATTAAAAAGAAATAGCAGTGTTTATCCCTATCCATTTGAAATACCAAAGCCGTCCAACTTCTCATTTCCCTGCCTTAACGTAAAAGTAAAAGAAAACCACACCTTGTGCTGCCCACGTGAATCGAACACCAGACCTGCTGGAAACACCACACGCTACCAGCCACTTTGCTGCTAGCTCCTTTGCATCATAAACTCCCAACAATTCTTTTGAAGGCCTTCTTCTCCCTTAGCGCCAATCTTGGAAAAATAAAAACACTCTTACACTGCCCACAGGACTCGAACCCAGGCCCTTCTGAAGCTCCCTTTCCCGCAAGCGTCCAAGCCACTCTACCCAGGCGCTTTTTGTGATATAAACTCGCCCCAATTTCTTTTAAGACCTCTTTCACCTTGCTCCCCCCTTAACGCCAAAAGCAAAAAAATAAAACACTACTTGCTGCCGCCGTGTTTCGAACCAAGGCCCTTATTGGCGTTATTTCCAGGCCCTTAAGTGGCGCCTTGCAGCCACTTTACCAAGGCACTCTTTGTGTCCAAAACCACTTCATATTTCCTTAAAGCCGTCTTCAGTCCAACTTCCTTTCTTTCCGCAAAATACAAATAAAAATAAAACACTCTCATGCTGCCCTCAAGACTCGACCCTCTTCCCTCCTGAAGCCCCTTTGCACCTTAGCGCCCCAAGCCACTTTGCCAATTAATTTCTTGTGTTCTAAACTCCACAAAATTTCCTTTAAGGCCTCCTTGCCTAGTTTCCCCTTTTCACTTAAAATTCCAATAGTTTCCAAAGTTTTTCCCTTCACCTAAAGTTCTCAAAACTCCTAAAATATATCCAAACACACTCCAAGCCTACTATCACTTGAATTATGCATTAAATGCATAACCCTAATCTAGGATGTTACATAAATGCTAAAAGAATATAAATGTACTAAACTTTTGAAGAATCAGATGTATGTCCTTCAAACAAGGGATAAGTTCAGATAAATACTTCACTACGTTGAAGATAGAAACTAATATTTGCGGACAAAAACATACATTTTGCTCCTACAATAGAATAATCAAATCCTTTGACAAATAAAACCAAGAACTTGAAATTAAACCAGTTCTTTCAGAATCAAAGCCCCACGGGATGTATAAGGTTAAACATATTGATTTAAAATGTATACCCAATAAAATAGATTCATATCATACATAGTTGTCATTCATCAACTACTTGAAAATCGATTTCTATCATGTACATGGATGGATTAGCCTACTTGCTTAACTCACTCAACAATGAAAGAAACTAGTAATAGACACTTTCTAGATTACTCTCATATTTGTTAACTCTGAAAGCGCAAGTGTCAAAGAACATTTCACTAATTCGAATATATACATAGTTTAAAATATAAAATCCAATATGAATAACACAAGGTGAGTGTGTTTGTGTGAGACATTAAAGGTTACCATAATTTAATGCATAAAATGATAGGACCTCATCCTCAAACCAATAGTAACAAATCAATATGTAAAATATATTTACTTTCAAATAGTAAAGAGTTAAAATAAGGCATCAAACAATTATTAATTCATGTATCTAAAAGCTTTGCTACGCAATACTCTATCCGCCAGCAGATGCTCTTCTATGTTACTTGGATTTGGGAGCAAATGTCATATACCACTTTACTTGATTCATGTACATATCTAAGTGATGAAAGAAAGCTACATCAGGTGCATGATAAACAGTTATCAATGAAACAGTCACTATAGTAGTATAAAAGGGAATACCTATGTTTCATTGCATAAAGACTCAAATTCGTCCTGAGACATTGAAGAGGAAAAACAAGAAATAAGACATACTATATAATGGTTAAGAGAAGTAAGTGAGGCACCAAATAAAATTGACAAAATCCTCAACTGGACACCTAAGATGGTCATGTATGTAAAAGTAGTGACTTAAGCACTACCTAAATTAACACTAAAAGTGGCACCAACTTTGATACTGAGATATAATGCTCCTACTACCACTCCATTACATTATATTATCATTGTATTCAATAATCAAATTAGTTCCATATGGCCAAAACCTTCCATTAGAATTAACATTATCCAAACAAAGCAAAGCGAGTTGAAAGCAAAGTGCTTTATGTGTAAAACATCACTAGCTAGGAGTGAATGTGGTGACTAAATTATAAAATTAAAGGGACAGTTACATTACAACACCGCAAAATAATATCGAAAAAAGAAGGCATGATAACTGAAAGACAATGCATGCCTCTATATTCCCATGTAAAGAGGTAATGACTTGAAAATTTGCCATAAATTAGCACCAAGATCAGTATCAGTTAAAGTAGTCCTTAAAAGCTCTACACCCAAAATCAACAGAAAGCTAAGCCCAGATAATATTGAAGCACAAAAGGGTAGATCATAACATGTCATTTTATTTCCCAATGAATCTCTTAACACATTGCAATTCATTCGACGAAAAAGAATTTCAGTACCATATAGTAAGGCATATTATCAACATTGCTGACAAAAAGGGAATGACATGCATAAGAAATTTATAACAGAATGTTAAATAAAGTGAAAAAAAAAAGTTATTGTCACATCGATAACAAACACGTCCCACATGGGGAAATTTGTCTTTGAGAATGAAGTTAAGTTGCTGATGGAAAGAGTCCTGCATTTCCTTCTTCCCACCACGAAAAGCGCCCTTAACCCACCCGAATATCATACCTTTGGGTTCTGGTTCTAATTGCACCCATTGATCATAAGTGATTACCTCAGGTGGAAAATTTCTATAAATCTCACTGCAATTGAAAAACTATTCAGTACATACTCTTATAAGAACTTTTTAAAGGAAATAAAACCATTTTGTAGATACCGGAAGTTTGGATTGGGAATTATAACTTTGCAAGAAATATATCCTTCAGGTAAAGTAACTCCCCTTTGTTCAAGATACGATTTAAGGACTGAAGCTGTGTTTTTAGCCTCTACAACCTGAAACAACAAATATTTTATAATCATCTTCACTTCTCCGCTCTCTAGAGTTGGAAAATTTTCAACATTTTTAAAGTAAGGCTTCTCAATTTTATCCAACTTAATAACAATTTGAAATAGGTGGAAGGCCCAACTTTATAATAAGACCATAGGAGTCACTTAACAAACACACACATTCACATGCTGCTGAAAAATATCATACCAAGCATCCACCCCAAAGCAAATTGACAATAAGTAGAATGTGCAACTTTAATATAAGACCACAGGAAACCTAATACTTAAGAATGTGAGATTACACCACTTAACAATATTGTTTGAGCTTCAACCAAAAGCAAGTGCATATTTATAATTGCTAAAAGCCAATTTTGTAAACTAGACATTTCCTCTTACCCCACAACAGCCATAGACCATCAAGTAATTCCTATCTTTTGGGGATGTTCTTTTCAAGTAATTCATTAGCCCAAACTTTCATCTCTATTTAATATGGCTTGGCCTTTGATTCTAATAAAAAAGGAATTATGTTGTGAGCATTATGCTTCTGTTTTCCTGAATATCCATCCACAAAGCTTTTTCAATAGTCATGGTCATTACAAAAGGAAAGGAAATTATTCAAAGAATGGAGAACAACCTCATGTCCCGGTAGGAATGGCAACATCGAACTAGAATTTCAACATCCCGTCACTAATCCAAACCAAACACACCTTAACAAATATTCTCAAAGCAAATCGGTTCATGAAAAAAAACAAGATAGCAAACTTTACTTGTACCTTCGTTTTGAATCAAATAACTTAATGGTAAATATCAATTTTGCGAAGGAACTATCCCTTCATCAATTATCGCAAAACACGGCATTTGAGACCGGTGGAAAAAAGGCAAACCGAATCGAGTTAAAAACTTTATAGCTTCGACTAGGGATTCGAGAAAATTATATAGTTTTCAAACTATAGCAAACCCGCATCGAAGATTCTCACTTCCACTAGGAGGATCTGAAATAATTTCAAGAAGGTCGGATGACAAGCCCATGGTACGGACTAGTATTGAATATGACGATGGATTGCCTGCAATACCCATTTAATAAGAAAGAGAACAGATAGAACACCAAGGATTTTGATAATTTCTAAAATAAGGTTCCAATATGCATTAACCAAACATGCTTAACTTCCTTCGATGCACTACTATAGATAATAAATATTTGGCCAAAAGAGAGTACTTCATCAAATGAAAATAATGAAAATATTAATCCCTTTAGAGGATTATGAAGAAACAAGCACTCAATATATTATCCACAAGAATCAAGTAATCAAAATAGATTCCCCCCCCTTTTAGTATTTCTTGGCATCAGTTGTAGAATTCAGAATCGTAACTCTTTTTATCTTTTAATTTAAAGTTATATTATCGAAACCATGATCAATGACCTATATTAAGTTGGGGTTTATCAAACCATGATCAATTACTTGCTTCGTTCTATTAAAAGAAAGAGAAACAAATAAGCTTTGTTTTTTTCCTATGAAATATAGTTTAAGCTTCGAAAAAAAAATCTAGGTTTTGAACGATAATAACGATTGAAATTTAATATATATATATATATATGTGTATTGATAAATATATTAAACACTCTTTTTTACTTTATTTTTATAAAATTCAAAATATAAAATTACCAGTTCCTCCATCATGATGATAACGAGCTTGAAGCTTGGATAATCAATCTTATTTCTTTGTTCGGCAAAGCTCGCACCATGAATCAAGGGAAAAAATCAAGATCTATCTTGACACTAAAACCCTAGATTATAGTTAAGACATAGAAAACAACCAAAAAAATTAAAAAAAAAAAAGAAGAGAAAGAGCAAGGGGCTCACCATTGATTCGGAGGCGGAGAGACAAGAGAAATGACTCTACAAATCTTGAGTTTGTTTGGTGAAAGTAGAGCGAATTGAAGTAGACTGATTTTGGGAAACCGATATAGGAAAATTTTCTCTGCTAAAAAACTAAGTAACCCCGATTTGTAGATTTTTATTAAACCGATATACTGATTCGGTGTCGTTTATTTAAACTTATGAAATTTTGTGGCATTTTTACTAAAACGCCACTATAGCTCCATTTTTTGTTTACAAAAATGCCACTATTACACAATTTTATTTTTCATTTTTAACCTATATTTTGCTATGTTTTTTCTTTCAAAATTTTTGTCTTGAGATTATCTTTTTTTTTTGAATTTTTATTTTATTATATTTTGAGTATTGAACTTTTTAACTAAAATATTAATTTTTTAATTTTTAATTTTTAATTTTTTAATTTTTAATTTTTATTATTAAATTTTAAAATTTAATTACCATTATCAATTCTTTTAGGAATTTCTTTTTCTTTCTTTTTACATCAACATTATTCTTTTAAGTATGGTCTGCATTAGTTGTTTAGATTTTTATATAAATGGCATTTAATTATATGTATACACCTAAATTTTGATATAGATACATCTCGTAATTATATATGAATTTTGGTTTAATGTGTAATTCTAGATGTGAAATTCTAATTGTGGTTTAAATGTATAGTTGAAACTTTAATTTTGATTTAATCATACACCTTATTTTAAAATATAAATACATCAATATATAATAAATATAAATATTTATGTATGAAATATATAAATAAAAAATGATTTTAATTATATAAATTGTGTTAATATTATATAAGATCCGGATCAAATTAATGTTCATGTATACAATTGCACGCTAAACCATTGTTCATGTATGCTTTTGGGATTTAACCCATTTTGATATATATATATTTAAAATAATAATTTACATGTATCTTATTTTGATTTATATTCTAAAAATTCAAGATTAATCCCTAAATCATAAACCCTAAACCCTAAATATTATACCCTAAACCACAAACACTAAAACCTAAACCTCAAACTCAAAAACCCAAACCATAAATTTTAGACCATAAAACTCGAACCCTAAACTCTAAACTGCAAACCTTAAGCCATAATCCGAGATGAAATTTTTGGGAATTCATGTGGCCAATGTTAGTGTAGTACAAAACATATATTTTAATAGCTAACACATTAACCATAAATCCCTCATGAGGGATTTCGGTTTCGGGATGTTGGGTCTATAGCTAACACCCTATATCCTAAACCCTAAAATCCTAAACTCAAACCATAAACCATAAACTCAAAAACCTAACACATTAACCATTTCCCCAAACCCCTAACCCTAAACCCATAAATCCTAAACCATAAACTCTAAACTCAAAACCCTAACACATTAACCATTTCCCCCTAAATCGCTAACCCTAAATCTTAACCCCTAACCACAAACACTTAAACCTTAATACCGGTAAACACTAAGATATTAAACACTATACAATAAACCCAAACAACAAACTTTAAAACACTAAAACCTTAACACCCCAAACCCGGTCAATACATACACTAAGAAACTGTATGTCACTAAGGAAAATAATTTTTGAAAGAATCAATTAACAATTAAATTTTGTGAAAAACTCTTTGTAATTCTTTATTTGTCGAAAATAAGTTAAAATTGAAATTTACTTGAAATTACATAAAACTTTAAAACTTAGTTGATAAATCATAGGATAGAAAACATTTATATCTTTTAAGAAAATTGAAATATCATTTTGGAAAATCCGTTTGCAATTGAGTATAGAAACTTGAATTTTGGAAATCACTTAATCTGTTGAAAACATTTAACTTGTAATTTTACTATTGAACTATTCATGTTACCCGATGGTAAGATTTTTAAAACCATTATGAGTTTTAGTTTAGAAAACTTTGGACTCAATTATTAAATTAACCAAGTAATTTAAAAGCCATATTTTAAACATATTCAAAACATAAAAATAATCCAAAACATAATTAAAGCAGTCTTATTACAAATCCATAAAAATATGAAAACCAAATTAAAATAAAGTACCCAATTGGAAATTCATGTAAAACCAAATTTTATTGCATGGCCTCCTCGAGTTCATCCGCTCCTCATCCTCAAACTCACGAACACCGAAAAGATAAGGGAGAAGGTGAGTCACCAAGACTCAATGCATATTCCTCTCCGGGTAAATACCACATACTTACACAAATTATAACAAAGTAACATATATGTATAATGCACCCAACCTAGCCATCCATAGCTCCTTTTCTACCCCGTATGGTACCAAACCACTGGTGGTGCCAAACCACTGGTGACCGAAGTCACGATATAAATCCATCTGTGGGGCCAACCCACGTGTGATACCAAATCACTGGCGACGATCCCATATCTCAAAAGTGGGGCCAACCCACGGTGGTGTTAACCATGTGGACGAGTCGCTATGAGGTGCCAAACCTCGGTGTCCGACGACACGAATGTGATACCAAATCACCGGTGGTGCCAAACCACTAGTGGTGCCAAACCACCGGTGACCAAGTCACGAATCATCAAGTTATGGGGCCAACCCACGTGTGATACCAAATCACCGCAACGATCCCATATCTCAAAAGTGGGGCCAACCCACGGTGGTATTAACCATGAGGACGAGTCGCTATGAGGTGCCAAACCTCCGTGTCCGAAGACACGAATGTGATACCAAATCACCGGTGACCAAGTCACGATATCAATCTTCCCTCCTCTCATCATACCCATGCAATATGACATAATAATTCGTGTATGCGTTATGTCATGTATGCTTGACATATATCAAATATAAGTATAACATGAATTACCATCATAATCGATAGACATAAAACAACATAATCATGCTAATCAACCTCTAAGGGTATAATAGTAATTTTACCTACCAAGGGTATTTTAGTAATTTACCCACCAAGGGTATTTTAAGTAATTTACCCACCAAGTGTATTTTCGTAATTTACCCACCAAGGGTATTTTCAGTAATTTACCCACCTAGGGTATTTTTGTAATTTACCCACCTAGGGTATTTTTGTAATTTACCCACCAAGGGTATTTTTGTAATTTACCCACCAAGGGTATTTTTGTAATTTACCCACCATGGGTATTTTCGTAACTTACCCACCAAGGGTATTTTCGTAATCTACCTACCAAGGGTATTTTTGTAATTTACCCACTAAGGGTATTTTCGTAATTTACCCACCAAGGGTATTTTCGTAATCTACCCACCAAGGGTATTTTTGTAATTTACCCACCAAGGGTATTTTCGTAATTTACCCACCAAGGGTATTTTCGTAATTTTGTACCGAATGGCCTTTCTAAAGGTGCAAGGTCGCATGAATGACTCAACTACCATTTTCGGTCTTTCTTTGGATTTGTTGGCCTAAACCGATTTTATTAATTCGGCCCACACGCTTGTGGCCCACCTAACACAAATCTATCCACGATATAAGTTCCACCTAGTCTAGTTCACTATATACTATATCATCATACAATTTATTCCAATTGGGTTCTGGGCCCATTGGGCCCACTTCTACCATCGCAGCCCAAGCGCCCAGACCCACAAGAATACTCATCGATGGCCTCAACTATCGCGTTGAAGCCCCACACGCAGGCCAGACGTCGTGTAACTACTATTGCCGTGGAATGCAAGACTTGGCAGATTGTCGCTCTACAACTAGAGTAGAGAGTTACACACCGATAGGACTACGGTGCTAAACTGCCGCCATGCGACCACTCTCTGCCCAACGCCCACCAAGGTATGTTAACCGTTCTCTGGCATGCTCTTTATATAGCTAGCTCTTCACCTTCATTCCTTGTATCTTTCCGATGTAGGATCCTTCGTCATGAGAGTTTAAATTCAATGAAACTCTTATCGTCCACTCCATAAAATAAATACTCCTTGCTTCTCATGAGATTCGAACCTGTGCTCCCTTATAACATAATCCTTTGCTAGCCACTTTACCAACTAGCTCCTTGTGCCTCAAACCATGCAATTAAATATAACCCTATGGCCAAGGTCTAAATTCATTTAATAAAATAATCAAAAGGAATGCAAACGCTACAACTAGAACCTTGGACCTCCTTCCTTCCTTGTGGCGTCACTTTGCCACTACACCACACACACCACTTGTGTCATTTTCCTCCACATTTTATTCTTAAGGCCTACCCGCCAACCTCCAAGGTTTTTCACCTAAAACCAAAATTTTCCCAAAGCTAATATTTGATCCCGGACTTCATAGAAGCCCCTAACCTTCAAAATCACTTATCTAAAAGGTCCAACTTGCATTTAAGCCGATCTCCTATTCTCCAAAAAATTTTAAACGCTACTACGCCTAAGGCCCATTGGGCTCAATCCTACTAGGCCTAATTTAGGATGTTACAAAACCCATACATCAAAATAACAAACCCTAAATCATGAAATTAACATACTAAACATTAAACCCTAAATTAATTTTAATAGCTTAATTTGTAACTTAAATGAAAACTTCTAAATTGTTTAGTTAGCAATTTGTAACTTTTCATAATTAAGTAACTAAAATGAAACTTTCTCATTGCTTATAAGTGAATGTATCAAAATAAAATATAATTCAAAGTAAGAATAAGAAAAAAATATTAAAAACTTTTAGCGGCATTTGTGAAAAAGCGCCGCTAATTCTTAGAGTTTTAGCGGCGTTTGGGAAAAAAACGCCGCTATTTCTTCTTTTTAGCGGCGTTTTGGAAATAAATGTCGCTATTGCTCAATTTTTTGCGGCGTTTTCTTTCAAACGCCGCTAATGGATAATATTTGTGGCGTTTTTCATTAAAACGCCACTAAAAACACCGCTAAAAATCTATTTTGATGTAGTGTTAGGAAAAGAAACAATCCTCAATTTCTTTTCCAAATCTGATTTTTTTTAAGACCATAAAGTTTTGGAATTTTAATCAACTTATATATACACACAATTCAATCTCTATTAATGCTTGCTAGTTTCCTCTGAAAATAGATTATAATTATGTGATATAAATTATAAAAATAATGGAATTTAAAAGCATTTTAAAATAAATAATGAATAATTTATAATTTATTTTCACCAGCAAGAAAGTTACTTGAAGTGGATAGTTTCCTTTTATTAATATAGTAATTAATATATGTTACCTTTGAAATAAACTTGGTAGAAGTAAATCACATACTAATAAATTTCATTCTTTTTCTAATTAAATTAATATTTCATAACTTATACAAGTGATTATATATCGTATAGATTATATCATTTAAACTAATTCAGAATTTAGGGAACACATTGTTACTATAAAACTAAAAGCAAACTTTTGAATTATTTATTTTACTAAATTAACTTTTAAAATAAATCATAATAATATAATAATAAATTCATACAACAACTCTTATACCACTTAACTAGTAATTAGTGATTTGTTCCTTACTAGTGATTGATAAAAAAATTATTTTAGATTTATTATAATTATACACCAATTAAAATAAAATTTAATACTATAAATAGATGCATTAACATTCAGGAAGTCACGGGGAAATTTTAATTTTTGCATTACTTATTAGGGTTTATTGTTAGCATTATAATAAGTTACAAGTATCCCAAAATAAATGGAGTGTTAAATTTGTGGTTCTCAATGAAGTTTTATTCTTTTGTAGACGAAATATTGATTTACATTTCAAAATGGTATCCAGAATAGATAGAAGATAAGTTTAACCGATTATGAGATAATTTTATGATTTTTCATTTTATTCAAATTATTTTAATATTTAAATATCAAATAACCAAAATTCAAATTTAATGTTTAATGATGTTGTGACAAAATTCAAATATTTTAAATAAATTCACAACCAACAACAATGTTGATTGAAGGTGATAATAATGATGATAGGTTAAAAATATATATTATTTAAATTATTTCTTACCTACACATAAGAAAATATTTTTACCAGTAGATTAAAACTAAAATTTTAAATAAATAAAATACTATAAATATTTAATTATATTCTATAATCATGTTGAATTGATTTAAACTATATATATATTAAAAAAAGTAAATAAAATTATGAATAGATAAAGTACGACAGATATTAACTTATAGTTTATATTCATCTTGGATTGTATTTTCATTGCAATTTAAACTATTCAAATTTGTTAATAAGTAATATTTTATTAATTTAAATTATTTTTACTTAAACATAAAATTATTATTATATAAAATAGTGAGATCCATCTACACTTCAATAAATTTTTAAAAAATTACGCTTTTTAAACACTTGGATCAGGATTCAATCTATGGTGAAAATTAAACTCATTTTTTTTTAAAAAGAAATCCCTTTTCTTTCATAAATATATTTAATTCTTTACCCCAAGGAAATCATCATCTTCTATATCAAATATGAAAATTTTAATTAAAATTCTTATTAAATTGGTATTATTTTATCAATGATGTCATTTCCTTTTAGTTAATTTTACTTATGAAATCCAAATTAATTCCTATTTTAACTTAAAACATTTATTGTCTTTTGCCTTCAATCACAATAAAATGGAGTTTTTTTTTATTTTGTTAATAATTTGCCTTTGATAAAATAGTACCAAATGTATTTTTATATTTTCATTATTAAATTTTATTTTTATTTACCAAATATATTTTAATTTCAAAACCAAAGAATTAGAAATTGAGATGCTAAATTTCAAAAATAGAGATTAAAAGCATAATTAAATCCAATGTATCTAAACCACTCCAAATCCGATGTATCTAACTTTTAAAATTACGGTACACCAAAATATAAACTAATTTATTTATCTTATTCCAATTCATGCGATTTGAAATCGTTGATTATTATTATTATTATTATTAATAAAAAATCCTCCATTATTCTAATTTGTTTGACTTTTGAACTTATTATTTTGGTCAAATCAATTAGGGCAACTTATATATACCAGCCTTTACTTTATATAATATAAAAATCAATTGATGATATGAAAAGACACAATATGTTAACCTGATCATATTAGTAGGCATTTCACTATTCCATGATTACATTTTGTTGTGTAATTAAAAGGGTCAACAAATATGTAAAGGTTGGGTAGAGAAAAACCCTCATCAAATCCAAATTTCAGTCTACAACTATAAGTTAAAATTCTTACTTCAATTCTATTTTATTTAATATATATTTAATTTTAATTTTTATGATATAAAATAAATATTTTATATTTAAAATATTGAAAATAATTTAAAAGTTCTTGAAAAATTATTGTTTTTTAGAAATATTTATAAAAATAATCTTCAAATTTTGTTAAATAATATTCAAAAGTTATAAAACAAATCTTATTTTATCAAAATAAGTCTTAAAAAATTAAACTAAGAAATTAATATGAAAAATAGAGAACCGAATCAAGCTAAACCAAATTATGATTGACAATTTAAAAATTTTTAAAAAAACTTAACCAAATCGAACCGATATCACCCCTATGTAAAGGAGATGTTGTTTGCAAGTTGGTTGAGCACTTATTCGTTGAAGTCAATTTGTTAAGATAGCATTTGGGAACTAATATTTCAGAATTTAGAATTGGATTTCAAAAACCGTGTAAATTGAGTAATAAATTGTTTAGAAATGTCACATTCGTGATCATTTTTCAAATCTATGGATTTGTTGGAAGCTTATTTAGTGATAATTTTGAAAATTTTAAAATATTTTTGTTTTTGACATATTCATGTTTTTATACTTTTCCAATATATGTTAGATTGGATCTCAACTAATTTGTCTAATTCATTCTTAAAATTTATATAATTGAAATTCAAATCCAAATTTTCAAATCTAAGTTCCCAAACGGAGCATTAAAAAATTATGTCAATATTTACAACCTAAGTTTTCTCCCTCACACTACGGTAGGTGAATGGAGAACCGATACCTAACTATATGAGAAAGGATTGAATGAACGGTGATGTTGCCGTCATCATATCCTTTCCAATAGATTTATGCCACATCAGCATTTTTATCCTGAATTTCACATTTTATCTTGAATTTCGGATTTTAATTTAGATTTAATTTTTTCGGGATAAAAATACTAATGTGGCATAAATCTATTGGAAAGGGACATGATATTATACACGCCATTGTTTCATTGAATCCTTTCTTAATATATATATATATATATATATATATATATATATATATATATATATATCTTCTCGTCTTGACACATGTATGGTTCTTTTATTTTAGTTTTGTCTTTTTTTTAATAATATTTTAAAAGAACTAATTTATGTGGTAATTTATTTAGGATTTATATCGAATTCATTGAAAATAAATTTAATTTTTTATTGTAGAGTATTATTTTTAAATGAATTATTTAAAGAGATTGTTATATACAATAATTCAAAACTTGATTTAATATAACTAAAATATTCTATCAATTATTTTTATTTTTCATTGAAAAAGTAAAATATAATTCCCAAAAAATAAAATAATAAAATTTAAGGGTTGATATGCATGTTAACTAAAGAGTCAATTAAAATTTGTATTAGACCCTTAAGAAAAATACTATAGAGTTTATATTTTGTTAATTATTTATAATACTTGTTTGACCCGTACTTAATCTATATTTAAAGTAATTGATTCACGTGAGTTAATTTAAAATTCATATTTAACCTAATAAAGAAACAAAGCTAAAATAGTTATAATTTTTTTAATTTTAAATTACTTACATGTTTAAAATTTATACTTCATTCACTTTTTTTTTTTTTTTAACTTCCAAATGATATAATACAAAGGATTTGTTCCACATTTTCATTCAACATCATTAACTTTTCAATTCAAATATTTTGTGGATATATATAATTTATTTTTCATTTTTATATTATAAGATAATAGTTAAATTTTAGTTTTGCTCTTACATTATGCGGAAGCTTGAAATTTATTCTATATACTTCAGTTTCTTATATACACCAATTTTTCTTTAGACACTATTCTAAAAAGATTATTTTATCATGACAAATTTGAATGTGCGTTTTAAGAAAAAATCCATATAAGCATTTTTAATTTTTTTTTGTTACTTTGAAGTGAATATTTTTTTTTAATTTCAAAATAGCACACTAAAAATTTTAGTAGAAGAATTTTAACAATTCGATATCTGAATTTTTAATTCAAGGTATAGAAATTAAGTTCTAAAAATAAAAATAAGAAGATTAAATTCCATATATATAAAGTGTGTAAAGACTTAAAGCAATTTTAATTTTTAATATTTAATTTTATAATTTATTACAAGCCAACAACCTAAGCATAAGCGTACGTTAGAACTATATCAATACGTATTATAAAATATTTATAACACTCTCCCATTGGATGTTAATTGGTAAATAATGTGGCTCGTTAAAACCTTATTAAGATAAAAATCTTATGAAAAAAAAATTCCTAGTGAAAGAAAAAAAGTATACATATATATAATACGCATTAATATATTGCCTCATTAAAAATCTTACCAAGAAAACTCAATGGGACAAAACCTTAGTTAAAGAAAAAAAGACTATGGCGCGTCTTTACTCCCCTTCATAACAACATCACATAATATCTCATATTCTACTTATTAAATCTTGAATACTAGCTTTTTAAATGATCACTTGAACAAATTTGCTAAACATCTATATCACCATTCTTTTGAAAGTCATGAGAGAGGAAAAATTTTGGGAAATTATATTTTGATCTCTTCAAGAGTTTCAACATTAATTATAACAAACTTTGATCATGATCATTCTATACTAATACATATGTTCAAATCAATTCATATAAATATTTACACAAACATATTGAACAATTTTCGAGATTTTCTATATGCTTACAATCTTATAAATCCTTCAATGATTTTAATATAAGCTTCCACTATATAGTTATTCATATAAAGATTGTAACAACAATCATAAGATGCATGTCAAATTTTTCATGAACTGCCAGACTAATATGATATTTAAAGGTTATTGCATCTACCACAGAAGAATATCTTTCATAATCAATGCCAAGACTTGGCGAAAAACTTCATCTTGCTTATTTTGTTTTCACAAAATTAATCATTTGTATCTTTATTAGGTTTATACCTTTAGATGTTTGGACTATTGGTCCAGAAACTTCACAATTTAATTCTACTTGAATTACGTCTTTCCATTTTAGTCAATCTATTTCATGTTTGTCTTTCTTAACAAATTTATTTAAGATCCTCATTATTTAAACAATACTATTGATGCAAAATTATTGTCGACACTTTTTCATTATTGGTTCTGCATTTTCTCATATTGGTATAACTTATTGAGATCTCTTTTTTTTCACTATTTTCATCTTCAATTCCAAGTACTTGAATCTTTTTTGAAGTTTTAATAATTAGTTATGTATTAAGTTTCTTCAGGAGCACTTGCCTCCACTATATGACCATTTAGATTTATTATTTTCTTTTGTAAAAATTTTCATCTTTGGAGTCAATCGAACTGCCATGCTTTAGACATGCATTACCTTCAATTAGTTTAACAAGTTATCCTATTAGGGCTTCAATTCAATAAAAAAAATTATTTGGTTTATAATAATTGATTATTTTCATCAAGTCAGTAAATGCATCTAGCAGTTAAGTTGTAATAAAGTGAATTATTTTTTTAACTTTTGGCTTAAATTATTTTCTATGAGGATCGAGATAATAATAATTTATTCAAGTAATTTATTTTATCCAGCTATTATTTCTTTCCTCCTAATGTTGGGAAAATTATCAAATCAAAGTACAAATCATGTCATAATTGAATCTCCAATTCGTTCAAGACATTTATTTATAAGAGGAGACTCATAATTAATATATAGTCCCAACTTTCTTTGAATACACAGTTTGTGCATTGTGGTGGAGCAACTTAAACATATTTTGCACATTCAAAAATTCTAAAAATGATTGTATTTGGCTCCTGACCAAAAGCTAATTGTAATATAGAGTATTTATCATAACTTATGGCATGAAGCGTACAAGTGTTGATTCATATAAACTATCATATCCTTATACAAAAGTTTTATTCTCACAAAATTTTGTTTAGCTACTAACTGGAGGCATTTAGTCATTAATTTTGTTAAACCATTTTATACGTCTAGGCAGTAGGCTTTGTGATAGTTATTCACACTAACAATCTAGCATACAATGAGCATTTAAAGCCTGAGAAATAAACTCACCAACACTAGTAAGAATTGTCTCGATTGCATAATCTGAAAGTTTTATTCTTAAACAAATCATTAAAAAATAATCTCACAAACAACAGGTTGCGTGTTTATAACTCACATGTGATTATCTTGTGGATGCATCTACAAAAATCATATCAAAACATCCACTTGCTGGATAAAATGGGCTCATATTTTTTTTAGAAATGCAAGAGATTCAATTTCAACTTTTGCTAGTGAGGTTTTAATAAATCCTCTTTAAGAATAAGCAAAACTAGAAAAATGAAGAATCTTCAGGCTCTTTAATAAATATCAATGTAAATTCTTATATTGTCACATAATTATTGATCGAGATAGTTTAACCGAGCATGCCAATTAATATGTATTTTGGACTAGTAAACTTTTGATTTATTATGCATGTGATTCAACATTACTAATGTAAACTCTTGGTTTACCATCTCATGTGATTTAACTATACTAATAAATGCATAGTATAAATCAAGGATAGATGATAATTTTTCAATACAAAATTTTACCCAATATAATAAGTGTAATTTATAGAAATCAATCATCTCATCATCCATAGTCTCAAATTATATCTGTTACAATGTATTTCCTTTTAAAAGCAGGATAATTTCTTTAAGACCGACTAGAACACAATGTATTAATTATCACTTTGTTTCTTTAGATAACAATGTATTAGCTCTTCTTGAACCTTGAATTGATATTGTATTATGAAATATTAACATGGTTCATTACCACATTGAACAAAGGTTAACAATATATTAACTCTTTTAAAGCCTTAAATTAATTTGGTACCATCAAAGATTGGTTTGTTTCATTACCAAACCAAAATAAAACTTTATTATCCCTAAGGATAGTATACATTGTTGTATTGTCTACAAGACATATGTTTCCTTCATTTTAAGGAATGCTAATTGAAAAATAAAATTCTAAAGTGCACGACAACTGCATTATCAACGAATTTTTATACATAAATTGTCTCTGTTCTTTGAAGGGTTATATGTAACGCCCCCAAATTTTGGGCTTAGAAATTCTAGGTTTTGAGTGTAGTGACAGAGAGGAGGTTGCACACATAAGTTAAGTTGTGCAATTTAGTGAGAAGAATGGGCCTGCTAGTCCGGTGGATAAGTGGAGAGTTATTATGCTTGAGGTCCTGTGTTTGAATCCCTGCGTGAGCTAGGGAGATATTTTGTGCACTTTTTATTTATGTCATTTAGATATTATTTTATTATAATAATTATTTGATATTTTTTTGTTAAAAATTATTTTTTTATTTTTGATTTGGACGTTTCTTCTCCCTTCTCCTTGTTGTTGTTTTCTTTTTTTTTTTTTTGTTATTGCTCAAACGTTTTTAACTGCGGTTTTAGGATTGTCGCTCCTCCGCCGTTCTCTTCATCGTCAAATCAGGTGTGGGATTCAAACTGTAACTACATTTTTTTTTTTAATTTCCTTAATGGTTTTTGTAAACTTATGATTCGGGTTTTCTTGAGTGAATGCCAAATTAGAGGATTTTGAGTTTTAGTCGATGGAAGTGCTGAGAAATATCCACTTTCCAGTATACTTTGATAGGGCAAAGGTTAGGTACGGTTCTAATGGTCAAAACGGCATTTTGGGGCTGAATTGGAGTGGTTTCGTAGCCTCTCAGATGGCCACATGGGCGTGTGCCGAGGCACACGGCCGTGTGGATTTGTGAATTAGGGTTTTCGATCGATTTTGGGTGCCACACGGCCTGGCCACATGCGCGTGTAGCTGATTTTGGGGATTTGGTCAATTTTCACACGACCGTGTCTTTAAGGCACACGGACGTGTGAATTTTGGAATTAGGGATTCTGAGTTTTGGGGTCACACGGCCTGGCTGCACGACCATGTGGGGAAATTAGGGCTTCTACATGGGCGAGTGTTTCGGGACGCACGGTCGTGTGATGGATTTAGGGCTTAGGGATTCCACACGAGCGTGTGTTATGGGAGACACGGCTGTGCACGGGCGTGTGACACCTTTACACGGTCGTGTTGGCCCTGCACCTTAAGTTAGTAAAATTTGACAGTGAGTTACACGACCTGTTCGCATGGCTGTGTCCCTGCACCACACAGGCATATGCCTCTGTCACACGAGTGTGTGCCACCCCTCACACTGGCGTTTGGATCCCCACACGGCCTGGATTGTTCCACACAGCCGGAGCACACGGGCATGTGGCCTAACTCGCCAAATTTTAATTTTTGGGAGAATCGGATGCCATCATGACCTTGTGTGTTTCAACCCTTAGCTAAGCTTTAGCAAGGGCAGTTATGACTCTGCTCTGACTTCGATTTATGTGTGTTAATTGTGGTTGGTTGTGTGATAAGCTCGACAACGAACTTGAGTTATGAATGTGCACATATCTGATTCTGTAGCCGACTGATTGGAGGTGGGTGTCTGCTTTTAATTAACTATCTGTAACTCGTGTTCTGATTATGTTCATTTGACTGCATACATACATATGCATTCATACATTTGCATAAAATTATTTTGGGTGGGATGTTGAAGAGAAGAGAGATTTACGATTTAGCTGTTTATTTGCATTCTAATAGTCCCAATACCTTGAGGGTCGTGGACAACACGGATAATCATCTTTATCGGGCAACCCGGGATGACATCATAACGGTATAGCAGATTACCACATTGCACTGTATCGCATGTACGTTAGCTACGCCACATACCACTATCTGATCTGGCAGTTTTACTGCAACTCATCGGTATAGCAGATTACCGCATTGCATTGTATCGTATGTACGTTAGCTACACTACATACTATTATCTGATCTAGCAGTTCATACTGCACGTCTGTACCGTGGTTTACCGCATTGCACAGTACAGCTTATACACTAGCTTTACTGCGTAATTTATGATTTGGCAGTTATCTGCATTTTGATAGCCCAATTCCCAGAGGGTCGAGGGCAGTCCCAATTCCCTGAGGGTCATGGACAATGCTGATGATCATCGTTGCCGGGCAACCCGGGATGACATCCTATGGGGTATAAGGTTGGATGGGCTTTTCGAGGGCCTTTTTTGGAGTGCAGGGATGGGTGGGTTGATTAAATCCCCACAGTAAGTGTAGGGTTGGACGGAGATGGTGTGTTGGCTGGATGGGTAGGTTAATTTGTAACTCATTTGCACTCATATGCATCATATTGACACTATGACTGAATGTGACACTATGACTGCAGTATCTGATTGACTGTTTAACTGGAATATTTGATTGCCTGATTGACTGAAATGTCTGATTGTATCATTCGACTGAAAGGCGTTCATTCCTAAGGGAACCTTGTGTGATGGGCTAAGGCCCAAACTAAAATGAAACTGATTCTGATTCTGAAAAGGGCTTAGGCCCAATCTGTAACTATTGAAAGTTTCCGCTACTGTGTCTGATTGGGCCATATGACTGTTATGTTACATATGGGTTGTGTTGATTATTGGCAGTATGCTCAACTGTCATCGGACGGTATGGTTTGCCTTGGATATATATATCGATAGGTTTGTTTAGTTCGGTAGGTTGGTTCTACTTCGCTACTGAACTTAAACTGCTTCTAAGCCTTCCTATTTCTGTTCTATTTAAGTTTCCGTAGCTTTACTGGTCTTGATCTCACACTGAGCTCGAGTAGCTCACCCCCTCTTCTGTTTCCCCTTTCTGGTACAGTTTTGGATTCTGGATGCTGGACTCAGTACGCGGAGAACTCGGATAGTCTTGGTGGAATGAGTATAAGGTTTTATTTTCAAGTTTAATTGTTATTTGTTTAAGTTGAACTGTAAAGTTTCATAATATTGTGGTACAACTTTTGTTTTAAGTTTACATTCATAAGTGCTATATTGTTGAACTTATTGGGAATTTAAATGATTAAACGTTTTTGAATTGATCCAGGAAAAACGTTTTTGGAATTAAATTTTTAAACGACTTGATTTGTAAAATTTTCTCACTATCACTTCGATGATCAATGTAGTGTTTCGAATTTGGTCTAGACTTCTAGGTCGGGTTTGGGATGTTACATTATATTGAAAACTCTTGTTGTTCTCTTATTTATCTCTATGTTTCCATTTCTAGTAATGAATAACAAATAAATTACAACAACAAGTTCCTCAATATGGATTATAGAAATCCTAAAAATTGACATACTAGCATTTAAAATGAACATCATCATAAAGACAATGTCAATATCCATTTATTATTTAGATTCATCACGATCATCAATCTGACATGCTAAATTTGATTCAACATCATTCTTATTTTTCATTCCTACATTGTCTCCCTTCTATTTGATGGAATCTTGATAGAGTTTAATTAAATGTTTAGGCATACGACAAATATGCAACCAATGGCCTTCGATAACATAAGTTATCTGCACTCCTTGAAGGGTGCTCTTGGGAATTCTTGTTCTTTTTCTTATCTTTATTTTTTCACTTCTGGTGGTGAAAATAATTATTATGATCACCTATTTGATTATTATTATAGTTTCACCTACCATGTCCACAATTATATGTTTCAAATTTATTACGTATTGTTGCATTCACTTTAGAGAATGAAGCAGATCTAGTAGGATGGACTTCATGATTTTCATTAATAGCTTGTTATTTTATTCAAGCTTAAGTAAACATTCCAAATATATCTTAAAATCTTTTTCACGATATTGTTGCTATAGGAGCACGTTTGAAACATGAAAAGTTAAAACAAATTCTTTAACAAGTTCTTATTAGTAATATTCTTCTCACATTAATTTAATTGAGAACTTATCTTAATTACTACTCACTCACAAATTTAAAATCTTGCAACTTCAGGTTCATCTAATTATAACTGTCAAAACTATTTTAAAGGTTTGATTTAAAAATGGGGATCGACTTTAAAAAATGAAAATGGGAGTCGCCACCAATCCCTTTTTACTTAGGTGTGATTGGATCACCTTGAAAATCGTTTTATTTCAAAATATTGATTTGGTCGACGAAAACAAGAAAAATAGGTTCGGGAGTCGGTTACGTATGAGGAAGGGTTAGCACCCTCATAACGCCCAAAATTGGTACCTAATCGATAAAATCATGTCATAATGTTGAACATTTGAAAAAATTTAGAAAATGATCCTTTTATTTGAAGGAAAAGACCAAGACTTACCTATCTCAAAGGAACTAAACACTATACCCAGTAAGTTACGATATAGTATCTCGTGACTTCAAAATTAGGCACGTCTTTATTTTAGAAAATTCCTACCTCGAGATACAAAACATCATACCCAGTAAGTTAGGACACAATGTTTTGAATTCCCAAGAATAAGTTTTTGATTTGAAATTTGTAAGTTTTAGTTTTAAAAGAGAGGGGATATTTAATACTTTAAGTTCTACGAGGAAAATCGAAACCCAGTGAGTTAGGGCACAATTCTTCTCAACTTGAGATTTCTTTGTTCCGAAAGAATAAAACTATCACATCCAGCACGTTAGGACACGATATTTTTAAACCTTCGTAACTAAAATCATCTCATAATTTACGAAATTTATTAAAAGAGTATTTAATTATTTAGTCAAATGGAAAATCGAAACCCAACACGTTAAGGCACTATTTTTCAAATTTCTGAATACTAAACATTGCCTTATCTTAAAACCTTTAGGTAAAATATAGTAACTTTGTAAAATGCATTTTATTTAAAACGATGATCTTATAAAATATCATATTAACACATTATCAAACATCAAAAGCAATTATAATATACTAACATTTAATAGGCGAAAAAGAAATAATAATACAAAATATGACAAATAATAATTCCTACACTAAAGCAATTGTAAATACGTGATAAAGTATAAAAAATACAATAAACAATAAAATAAATATGAACACATTTCATGCAGGTTGAAAATTTTCATACAATGACCTATACCAAGTAATAAATAAGTATATATATATATATATATATATGTATTGAGAAAATAAATAAAATACATTTTAAAATAAATAAATAATTCATAGTTATAAAACTACATTTTAAGAATGAATAACATACTATGCAATATAAGTAATTTTAAATAGAATAAAATTTTATAAAATAATATAAGATATAATACTATATAATATATAAAATATGTTTTTTAAATGTATAATATAATAATTAATAAGAATCATAATAAATAATAAAATAATTCATAATAATTCATAATAATAATATATAAGGATTATACATAATAAAAATAATTAGTAAACAATATATAATAATTTTAAATAAAACATATATACATAATATACTAATCATAAAAATTATATATGTAATAAATAATATAAATGAAATATGTTATATAATATAATAGACTTTATACAAAACAAAATTTTAAAAATAATATATAATATAATATAATACTATATAATATACATAATAAAAATATAGTATAATAAATAATATATAAAATATAAATTATTAAACCAAGTAAAATAATATATAAAAATAATTAAATATATAATAATATATATATGAACTATTAATAAATTAATAAATATAGGAAAATAATATAGAACATTTAACATGATAAAATAATTAAAATAATTTAAAATAAAATAAAATAAGAAAATTAAAAATAAATAAAGAAATAGGGGTTAAGCGGTAATTAAAAGCAGTTAAAAGATTGAATCGAACGCTTTGAAACCACAGGGATTTATTGCGTAATTAATCCTTTTTTTCAAAACGGTGTCGTTCAGATTTTAAACCTTTAGGAGCCCGAGGACTAAATTGGGACAAAATGTAAAGTTTAGTACTAATTTAATAAAATATAAGAATGCCAATTGGACTGAATTAAAATTAGTAAAATTGCGCAAGGACCTAAAAGACAAATAGACCATTTAACAAAAACACGCGGATCTTTTCGGGCTTTTGGGTCGACGCGCGGATCTTCAGCCTTGAACGACGTCATTTTATGCTTATCAGTTTAAGCAAAAAGGGCGTCATTTTAAGTTCTTATATAAGTTACTTTTCGGCCAAAAAAAATCATTTCACAACTTATTTTTTAAAAAAAACTTAGAAATGCTCTCAGAGGCCTTTCTCCCTTCGTCCGAGCTCCAAACATCGGATTTTTGTACTATTTTGTATAAAACATGCATGAATCAAGCAAAAGTAAACGAAAGAGAATCACCTATGTTAAAGAACAATATCTGTATTTTGTTTCAAAATATTTTTTTGTCTCTCTGTTTGTATGTTCTCATTTTTACAGGTTTACATGGGGTTTTATACCCGAAAAATAAAAAGGAAATAAATAAAAAAAATGCCATTTTTGCTGCTGCTATTTCTTTTCTTGTGCAGGTTGAAGAGAGGATATCAGCGATGATGTGCGTTGAACGTGGCGCAATCGAAGGCGGTGTAGGCGCGAGGAGCTGTTGGGCACTGGTGTTGCGGCGCGACGATCAGGCTTCTACACTTGCGGCGCCTAGGGTTTCAAAAACCCTAGGCCACTGAAATTTGCTTAGGCATTAGGTTTTTGGGTCGTTTCTGTTATTGGGTTAGTGGGCAGTTTATTGGGCCAAGGGTGTAATCGGGTAGTTGGGTCAGTGGGTTAAATATGTAAATTGGGCTATTAATTTGCTTTGGGCTATTGGATTGTGCAAACTTGGACATTTATTTATTTATTTTGTTTTATTTTTTGTTTTGTTTTGTCACATGGGCCCGGGCAAAATTGAGTACTTACAGCTGCTCCTCTTTGCTCATTGTCGTGTAACGAGAATAGAGCAAAGACTATAAAAGGACCAATTTTACCCGGTCTTGGCCAAGCCTCGACTTCTTGATCCTTGTCTTCTTCAAATATCTCCAACTCCACTACAACTTGAACTGTATTGGAACTTCATCTTGATTTCAATAAGTCTGATAGCTTTAATCTGTTTCACTACAACTTCATGAAGGCAGTATCCACTATCTTTTGATCTGCTCCACTGCAAACTCAGGGAGACAAGATGGGATGTTTTTGATATGCTTCTTGCAACTTCAAGAATGCCAGATCTGCTATTTTAATCTGCTCCCTGCAACTTCAGGAATTTCCAGACTAATGTCTTCAATCTGCTTCCTACAACTTCAGGAATGCCAAATCTGCTATCTTAATTTACTCCCTGCAACTTCAGGGATCGCCAGACTAATGTCTTCGATCTACTTCCTGCAACCTCAGGAATGCCAAATATGCTATCTTAATCAGCTCCCTACAACTTCAGGGATCGCCAGACTAATGTCTTCGATCTGCTTCCTGCAACTTCAGGAATGTCAAATCTGCTATCTTCAATCTGCTCCTGCAAATTTAGGGATCGCCAGACTAATGTCTTTGATCTGCTTCCTGCAACCTCAAGAATGCCAAATCTACTATTTTAATCTACTCCCTGCAACTTAAGGGATTGCCAGACTAATGTCTTCGATCTGCTTCCTGCAACTTCAGGAAGATGAGATCCTCTATCTTCAATCTACTCCACTGCAACTTCAGGGAGATAAGACTGAAAAGTGCTTTTGATCTTCTTCCTGCAACTTTGTAACACCCTAAACCCGGCCTAGAAGTTAGGCCCGAATCTGGCGTGTCACATTAAAGGAAGTTGAAAAGCTAAGCAATTGTTTAGAAAAGTTTTATCGAATTTTTGAACTCCAAGTTCGTTGTTTGTTTGAAAAAAATGCGATTTGCTAAATGACCATTTAAAAGTTGTTATTATTTTGAAAAACTGTTTTGTTATGAAAGTTGAACTTGCATCATTGCGTAGACATGATATTTTAGAAAATGATTGCTAATATTTTAAGAAAACCCCGTATTTATAAGTTTAACAGTTATAAATGAAAACTTAGAAAAATAAACCAATGGCCTTGTTACAAAATATTAACCCAAAATAAATAATATAAAAAAAAGGTAAAAATCAAAATTACTAAAGTTTACAAGTAGTATCTCCGATGTATAGCCACCCCGAGTCCTCCACGGCTCTCAATCCTCCATCGCTAGAAATTACTTGAAACATTTAATAAAAAGAAGGGTGAGTTTACGAAAACTTAGTGT
Organism: Gossypium rotundifolium; assembly: GCA_025506655.1. Lineage (NCBI taxonomy): Eukaryota > Viridiplantae > Streptophyta > Magnoliopsida > Malvales > Malvaceae > Gossypium > Gossypium rotundifolium. The sequence continues at coordinate 114,422,658 of CP106730.1, forward strand.
GTACAACTCTCATCGGTAAGAACATGCATCATAACAATCCGAGCTGAAGCCCATTACAGTAACGGTGGCAATTGGGCCTTAGCCCAAAATAGCCTCGGTTGAGCCTTAACCCATATCATATGTCACAGCAGATAATGTATGCAATGCGATACAAACCCAACCCAACCTAGATTTCCATCCTCTACACACCACCCGTACCAGCCAATCACACCGTGGGGATTTCTACAATCAACCCCCCATCCACTACACTCCATATGTGGCACTTAGCTACTGGGGATAGAGTCACAAAATATCATATGTGGGGCCAACCCACTTGTGGTACCAAACCACTAGTGATAATCTCGAATAATCATATATGTGGGGCCAACCCACTGTGGTACCAAACCACTGGGACGAATAACGAAATCATCAATATGTGGTACCAAACCACTGGTAGTTCCAAACCACTGGTGACAAATGTCACAAAAGAGAATACTTGGGGCCAACCCACTTGTGGTACCAAACCACTGGTGACAATCCCGTAATGAATATATGTGGGGCCAACCCACTGTGGTACCAAACCATTGGGACGAGTCACAAAATAATATATATGTGGCACCAAACCACTGGTGGTTCCAAACCTCTAAGACTTAGTCACGAATCAAGAATATGGGGCCAACCCATGTGGTACCAAACCACTAGTGACAGTCTTACACTTTCCCTTAAAATATCATATCCAACCCATGCGTACAAGTGTCAAATGAATGGAGCAAGCTGTCAAGTACACAATATCATTATGGCATACAATCATTAGCGCATACATAAACAATAGGGTACTTACCTGGTATTTTGGTCATGCCGATTGTGGCATAACGTCGATCCCTCTAACCATTTCGGCTTTTCAGCCCAAATATTTAATAACACATAATAATATTAAAGTGTGAATTACACACAATCACACTAATCAACCCCTAAGGGTATAACGGTAATTTTACCCACTGAGGGTATTCTAGTAATTTACCTACCAAGGGTAATTCGGTAATTCTGCTCATAACTAATCCATGTATGCAGTGCATCTCGAACATAATCAATCATACAATTAACACAAACAACATTAGTACTACCACGAGGGTACAAAGGTCATTTATCGTTTAGGAGTAAAGCGTTAATTACACACTAAGGGTATTTCAGTAATTTTATAATTGGGGTAATTCGATAATTTCGCAAACCAGGGGTAATTCGGAAATTTACAAACTAGGGGTAATTCGATAATTTCGCAAACCATGGGTAATTCGGTAATTTTGTAAACCAGGGGTAATTCAGTAATTTTGCAAACTAGGGGTAATTCAGTAATTCTGCAAATCGGGAGTAATTCGGTAAACTTGCAAACCAGGGGTAATTCGGTAATTTTACAAACCAAGTTAATTCAGTAATTTCGCAAACCAGGGGTAATTTGGTAATTTACAAACTAGGGGTAATCCGATAATTTCTCAAACTATGGGTAATTCGATAATTTTACAAACTAGGGGTAATTCGGTAATTTCACAAACCAGGGGTATTTCAGTAATTTTGTAAACTAGGGGTATTTTGGTAATTTCACAAATTAAGAAATTTCGATAATTTTGTAAACTAGGGATATTTTGGGTCATTTTACAAATCAGGGTATTAACAACCCAACAGAAGGTCCACTGTTGCCTCGAACGACTCAAGTATTCTAAACAGAGATAATGAATCAAATGGGCCTAAGGCCCATTCTCGGCCCAAGTGGGTCCACACACTCGTGTGGCCCATTCAGCCCAAACCTAGCCACATATATGAGATTCACATAGTCTAGTTCACTATCTATTACCCAATCATACAATTTACTCATATGGGCCCCCGGGCCCATTGAGCCCACTTAGCCCTTTTCGGGCCACGTGGCCCAACAGCCCACACCTAGAAGAATACTCATGGTGGCATCGACTATCGCGTCGAAGCTTCCACACGTACGCTCGTACGCTCGTGTGGCTACCATCGCCGTGTGACTGACATTTCGGCATTTGCCGCTCTACAGCTAGAGTAGAGAGAGGTACACACCTGATAGAAATCTGAAGCTGCTAAACCGCGCTCCGAGCACTCCCATGCCCAACGCCAACCAGGTATGCTCCTTCTCCTCCTAGGCAGCTCTATTTATAGCTAGCTTCTCACCTTCCTGCTTTCTATCTTTCTGATGTGGTATCCCTCCGCCAGTAGAGTTTAAATCCAACTCAAACCCTTCCCGTCCAATCCGCAAAATAAATACTCCACTGCTTTCCATGAGATTCGAACTTAGGCTCCCTTGTAGCACAATCCACGCCGCTAACCACTTTACCAACTAACTCCTTATTTCTAAAACCATGCGCAACTAAATATAACCCTATGGCAAAATTCTAGAGTCCCTTTAAAAAGAAAATCAAAATGCAAGAGCCAAGACTTGAACCTTGGACCTCCTTCCTTCCTTTTGGCATCACTCCCTTGCTCCTTATGTGGTGTCACTTTGCCACTACACCATACACTCCACTTATGTCATTCTCTCCACATTTTATTCTTAAAGCCTACTTATTAACTCCCAGGATTTTATTCACCTAAAACCAAAATTTCCCTAAAGCCAAAGTTTGAACCCGGGACTTCAGAGAAGCCCCCTAACCTTCCAAAATCACTCACCTAATAGATCCAACTTGCACTAATGCCGTTCTCTTATTCCCAAAAATTTTAAACGCTCCTACGCCTAAGGCTCAATGGGCCCAATCCTATTAGGCCCAACTTTGGGATGTTACAAACTTCAGGAAGATAAGATCTTCTGTCTTCAATCTACTCCGCTTCAACTTCAGGGAGATAAGTCTGAAATCTTCTTTTGATCTATTTCCTACAACTTTAGGCAGATAAGATCTTCTTTCTTCAGTCTACTCCACTGCAACTTCAGGGAGATAAGACTAAAATCTTCTTTTGATCTACTTCCTGCAACTTCAGGAAGATAAGATCTTCTGTCTTCAGTCTACTCCTCTACAACTTCAGGGAGATAAGGCTAAAATTTTCTTTTGATCTGCTTCCTACAACTTCAAGAAGATGATATCTTCTTTCTTCAATCTACTCCACTACAACCTCAGGGAGATAAGACTAAGATCTACTTCCTGCAACTTCAGGAAGATAAGATCTTCTTTCTTCAGTCTACTCCACTGCAACTTCAAGGAGATAAGACTAAAATCTTCTTTTGATCTACTTCCTGCAACTTCAGGAAGATAAGATCTTCTATCTTCAGTCTACTCTTCTACAACTTCAGAGAGATAAGGCTGAAATTTTCTTTTGATCTGCTTCCTGCAACTTCAGGAATATGAGATCTTCTTTCTTCAGTCTACTCCACTACAACTTCAGGGAGATAAGACTAAGATCTACTTCTTGCAACTTCAGAAAGATAAGATATTTTTTCTTCAGTCTACTCCACTGCAACTTCAGGGAGATAAGACTAAAATCTTCTTTTGATCTACTTCCTGCAACTTCAGAAAGATAAAATCTTCTGTCTTTAGTCTACTCCTCTACAACTTTAGGGAGATAAGGCTAAAATTTTCTTTTGATCGGCTTCCTGCAACTTCAGAAAGATGAGATCTGCAAACTCATCGATATTGCTACAGCGTCCGCTGAGGAACATGTCCTGTAGACTCGGTTTATGTCACATGAATAAGATGCTATGATTAGAATGACTCAAATGCTTCTAGCTACATGTAACATGTCATGAAGATGATTCCTTTTACCGAAATAAATCAAATGCTCCTAATGAAATTTGCTATGATAAAAAAAATGTTATGAGTATGATTCCTCCTCTAAGTGTTATCACTTATTTGTTCTTCATCTTTGTTCATCAATCATGTTTTACTCAACAAGCTTGCCCCAATGTAATTTCAGAGACAACTCTACTTGAACCTTGAAACATGAAGTTTGGTACCTCCCACTGCAATAACATTTGGTTTCTTCCATCCAATCTGTTACCACTCAGAGGTATAGAACTTGTATCATTTTCCATAAATTTAACCTGTTACACCATTCCCTGGATGTATGTGTCTGAAATTTACATGAATGCAGGGTCTCCCGACAATGATCCCCTTTTACACTTGGATTGACCTTATTTTTCATTTTTCGATATGGTATCACCAACGAATATTGTCTTATCCGAAGAGATAATGTTTCCAACCCTTAGGCTTGGTGAGTTTTGAATAAAGTCATGTTTCAAATTCCTCATATCATTTAGAAGTTTTCAGAGTAATATACAAAACTCCTTTTATGAAAGTGTTATTAGTCCATTAATTGTTATTTCACTATAAAATGCTTGAAAAGGTCACAAAAATGGACAAGAAAGAAATTAATCAGGAGCATGGCTCGAAACAAATAAGTTAATCAAAGATCACCAAGGTAATAAAAGAAAATTAATTTGGGTCTATCTTGAAAAGAATAAAGCAATAAAAAATAACAGATTCAAAAATGAGTAAGATAGAAGCTAGGTGCCCCAGATATCGTAGCCTGAGCTTTTCTGTTCAAACTTCTTGAGAACCATTTTAAACTCGATATGTGTTTAGGGGATCCGGAGTACTTTGTCGATGCCCCAAGGCATAACATACTTTCTCATTATTAATTCAAGCGTAGCAAGACTACTGTATGCCACACTTTTGATCAAAATTTGAGCCGCTTTTTGGGTTTTCGGCTCAAAGCCCATTTGGTCTCAAAGCGCCCTTCGCGGGTTTTTGCCTTGGCCTCCCCTTTTTCTTTCTTTCTTTCTTTCTTTTTTTTTAGGCGCCCTTTACGGGTTTTCACCTTGGTCTTTCCTCTTTCAGGTCAAATATTTCTTGACTGAACCTGAATTCACCTGATTGGGCAAGTATTCACCATTCATCTCAGTCAACATTGATGCTCTTCTAGAACAGGTCTTACATAAGTCCTTCCCAGTTTGGCATATGCCTTCCTCTGAAATCGTTTGTAGAAGAAAAATCTTTTAACATCAGGTTTCTTCGTGGAATTCCCTAAGATGAACTTCTTTAAGATAAGCTCGCATTATCTGGCCGTGATAAATAGCTCTTAACCTTTTCTTTAATTAGGTTTAATTGGCAAAAGGCTTCAATTCCATAAACCAATGGGTAAAACGTTACCCCAGCGAAGGTTCTAGCCGATGTTCAATAAGACAGAGGGTAAATGGTAGCTTCTTATGCCAATCCTTACAAGTCTAAATCACCCCCTTTTTTTCTTTTTGTATTTTTTCTTTTGGCAACTTTTGTTGCACTGTGATATGCTGCCTGATCTTTGGACAAACTGTACCTTTGACTTTGTACAATTATGTGTTATTAAACGTAATCCTTTATGGCATTCTTTGTTGGCATCTAATCCCTTTTTTTTATGACTGTCGACTTTGTAATATTGGCATATGAAGCAACATTCACTCTCTTAGTGAAATAGACGACGACCATGATAGTGAATCGATGTCAACTAGAAATATTTGACGATATCGTCCCCATGACATCCATGCCCCACATATAAAAAGTCCGTGAAGAGAATAGAAGAGTTACATAAATCTAGTCTTCTTCAATTCAGTATTTGTGGTATGACTGATGCATCCCCTTCCATAGTAGACCATCAATGTTCGATCCTCACGCTTAGCCCGTGTATTAGTGGCCCAAGCATGTCCTGATACGATCATGCGAAAACATCTTTGAATTCTTGAAAATAACTCAATTATGTCTCACATTAGTTCTGTGATGAGCTAGGCTACAATCTTCACCACTGTTCTAGACTCATAATATCCATTGACCCTTTTGTAGAGTAAGGTCTGCTTTTCATCATTCTTAACAAATCAGAAAATAAATTACAATCTTTGTCATCTTCAAATTCCTTAGATCCCCTAGACCCATATCTCATTCAAAAGGAGTCAAGAATAACGCTGTTCATGTCGTTGATATCTGGGTACCTAGGTACGAAGGCTAAAAAATCCAAAGAATAAATGATTCTAAGGATGATTATTTGGATAGTATGGTCATGAATAAAGAATGAAAGAGTATTGGTAAAAACAAAGAATGTACAGTATGAAAAATAAAAAATATTCACTTAAGAAAATACATTTTATTGAAATAAAATTTTATACACAAGCCTATTTTACAAAAAGGGCAACAAGCATGTTTTGAATACTACTCTAGATCAGCTCTAAAAATACGGGGATCTCTTCCACAGTCCTATTATTCAAAACACTCCCAAGTACGTAAGGGCTTGGAAACTTCGTTCTCTGGTTCCCTCTTTGATTTCTTCAAGGAGTCGCAATTTTATTGTCTCCTTCTTCAATTATCGCATTTACTACCTCGTCAAAGTGATCAGGTTTCGATGAATCATCAAACTTCATAATTCCCATTTTAATGAACCTTTCAACCAAGTTTTTAAACGCAGTACAATTTTTAATTGGGTGACCTTTTATTCCCGCGTGATACTCGTCATTGAGCATTCTCGTTATACTATTTTGGGAACGGAAGTTGCAACGGTTTTAAATAAAATGGAGACACCACGTGTGCGTTAAATAAAATTTGATATAGCTCCTTATACGTCATTGGGATTGGCATAAATTGGAGCCTTTCAAAGTTTTTCCTGGTGCCTGATTCTTATCTTGATGACCCTTGTTGCCCAGTAGTGATTACCTTTGGCTGATTAATAGTAATTGCTTTTGAGTACCCTTTGTTGTATGTACTCATATTATTCACCTAGTCATCCTTTTTTCCTAGGAGTAGACCTTCTAGTAGTTTTCCTTGCTTCAATCTTGCCACCTCTTATGGCATTTTGAATCATCTCTCCTACCATCACTATATCCGCAAAGCTCTTAGTAGTACTTCCTATCATATGAGTGATGAATGGAGCCTTTAACGTGTTGATGAAGAGCATTGTAATCTCATTTTCCAGGAGTGGTGGCTGAACTTGCATGGCGACCTCCCTCCATTTTTGCACATACTGTCTGAAGCTTTCATTTGACTTATTATCCATGTTTTCCAAAGTGATTCTGTCAGGCGTCATGTCTGTAACATGATTATACTACTTCATGAAGGCTTGAGCTAAGTCTCTCCAAGAGCTAATGTTAGCGTGGCTGAGTTGATTGTACCACCTGGATGCTGCCCCCACTAAACTGTCTTGGAAATAATGAATCAAAAGTTGATCATTATTCACGTGACCCAGTTATGCGTCTATAGAACATAGTGATGTGGGCTTCAGGACAACTAGTCCCATTGTGCTTCTCAAATTCCAGCATCTTGAATTTATGAGGAAACACCAGATCCAGGACCAAACTCAAGTCCTTTGCGTCAATACCATGGTGATGGTCGGTATTTTCCAAAGCCTTGAATTTTTCTTTTAACCATCTATAGCGATCTTCCAACTGCCTTAAAGATTCAGTTCTTATTCCCTCTCTCTCTCTATTATATCCAAATCTGGGATAACAGGATTGGTTGGGTTATCCCTAGATTAGATCTAGAGCCGACTTGGAAGTTCATGGACGGTCTATTATCAACTTGCCCCTGTTGAGGCCTCATCATGATAGGTGGTCTTTGGGGATACTCCTCAGATTGTACATGTGGTGGGGTGAAACCCCTAGAAAAGTCCCCGTTGTCATCAGCGTTAACTATGGGACCCTTCCCTTTGTCTATTGCCCCACTTAGCATTTGGGCCATTTGAGCCATCATACTCCTTTGAGCTTTCAACATTTGGTCTCTCATTTCTTGTTGGAGCTTTGCCATTTGCTCTTGCATCTGGTCTTGCATATCTCGTTAGAATTGTTCAAGTCTTTGATCCATTTTCTTTGACTTGGCACGTGTTCTGTAAGGGTGTTTAGCTTTCAAATTTCCATTCTCTTTCTCTCTCTCACTCTCTCTCTCTGTTAATTTCAACTAATTAGACTCTCTATAAACTTAAATGCATATGATGTGATGTAATGCAAATGCATGAAATGCAATACAAAGGAATGAAATGCAAAAACAGAGGTATTGATTCTGAATCCAATTCCAATAGAAAAACTTTACTAGAAAATAAATTTCTTTACACAAAACGGATTACATATGCGGGTTTGTCCTCATAGTCCAAGTGAAAACATCAACCCCCTTCTTTTCAGAGGTCAAATCTTGCAAACTTCTAATAGATGCCTCCTCTAGCTCCTTTTGCTTAATCTAGGCCGTGACTCACTGTTCACTTATTTCCATAATGCTCGTTAGCCTCTTCAAGAAAGCCGAGATGTGGTAATTCTCGAATAGTCTTTGTCAACCTGAATCCTTAGGTAATAAGGTCTTGTATTCTTTCACGGACTATCAGTCTTCTCTCATTGTGTTTACTTGGATTATATTCAAACAACCGTGTTATAATTCACTTTATCAAAAAATCTATTTTCTTACATGTTAGTCTGCCTTTTGGTACGATTCTCTTTGTCTGCCTTTTGGCACGTAGGTTTGCTAATTTTATCGAATCTCCTTCTCAGATTCGGTGTTTTATTTTTTTCTTATTCTTCTTTGGAACATAGTTTTTCTTCTGGTGTGTGTTTCGTTTTCTTTTCTCTCCTTTCTGATGGAGGAAGTGTTAGCAGGACTAAGTTTATTGGATGATGAAGAAGAGGCCTTTCAAGAGGAAGCAGTGAAGGTGTATGAAAAATACCAGTTCTGTCTAGTGGGACGCCATTTGACAGACAGTGTGGTGAACTACCCCTCTCTTCGCAACACAATGGCAAATCTTTGGCATCCACTTGGAGGGATTTGCATCACTGATCTGAGAGATAAACGGTACTTATTTCAATTTTTTCATGAAGTTGATGTGCAAAGGGTGCTTAATGGGACTCCATGGTTCTTCAATAATCACTTGCTTATTCTGCAACGTATTCAAAACGGAGAAAATCCATCAGTTATAGAATTGAAGTTTTCAGAATTCTGGATTCAAGTGCATGATTTACCCCCTGGTCTGTTTACTGAAACTATGGCAAAGCAATTTAGAGATTTCTTGGGAGTGTTTCTTGATTATGATTCTTTGATTGGTTATGGTCCTAATAATTATATGAGCATTCGGGTTAAATTGGATGTTTTGGCTCCTCTAAAACGTAAAAAGAAGATTCAGATTGGTAAAGGTACCACGGTCTATGCTCGGTTTAAGTATGAAAAACTGAGTTTATTTGTTTCATTTGTGGCAAACTAGGACACGGTGAAAGTTATTGCCCCTATCGCCTTCGAATTGAGCCTACAAAAATTATATTTAGTTGGGATCTTTCTTTACCGGCGGTACCAAGGTGCCGGAATATGGTGGCAAGTAGGTGGCTAAGGGATGCGGATGGTTCTCAGTTCAGCTCTAAATTCTTGGAAAGTGCAAATAAAGGAAATTCTATCAATTCTGAGAATACAATTAGGTGTGATTTTGGGGAGGATTTGAGGAATAAAGATATTAATCCTGGTTCTACTAATGTGAAGGTTGATCGACAAATTATTACTGGGCATGTTAGTTGGCGCAATTGGAGTAGGGTTTTTTCGCAAAATGATGATGTGACTAATGGGCCCATGGACTTAATTCTGGACGAACACAACCCAATAGCTTTGCTAGAAGGAAAAAAGAGGCAACAGAGAGTGGAAGAACCAAATACTCTTGTGGGCATTACTAATGACAGAGGCTCTTGTGATTTAACGGCTAGCTCTGGTGCCTAGAGCAGTCGAGCATTATGAAAATTTTACGTTGGAACGTTCGTGGGTTAGGGAGACCACAAACTGTTAATAGGCTCAAAAATAGGTTACGAGTCATTAATCCTCAAAAACAGGCTCAAAATTAAGTGCTAAGCGAATGGAGATGGTGAGATTGAAATGTGGCTTTGCAAATGGTATTGATGTTGGAGCAATAGGTTCGAGTGGGGGCTTATCTTTAGGGTGGAAGGGGAACTCGTTGGTGAATTTGAAAAGCTACTCTACTTTCTATATTGATGTTGAAATTCAGGACAATGAATGTGGGACAGTTTGGCGTCTAACAGGGTTCTACGAAAATTCGGATACTCGAAGGCGCACTGAATCATGGAATTTACTTCGATCTTTGAGTTGTGATCAATCCTTACCTTGGGTCATGGTGGGAGATTTTAATGAAATTGCCAATTCCTTTGAGAAAAAAGGCGGACGCCTTAGAGCGAAACGGAAGATGAATGAGTTTAGGATGGCTATAGAAGATTGTAATCTTAATGATTTGGGCTATGTTAGGAGGTGGTTCACTTGGGAAAGAGGGAAGTTTGCAACCTCTAATATTCGAGAAAGATTGGACTATGGGATTGCCACTTTTGATTGGATACAACTTTTCCCAAATTATAAAGTGGAACATTTGGGACACTCATTTTCGGATTATTGTCCTATTCTCCTTGACACTATTGCAAGTTCCATACTAATCATATCAATCGTATGAGGCCTTTTCTATTCGAAGCTAAATGGTGTTTGGATAGCTCCTTCGAGAATTTGGTTAAAGATTGGTGGGGTGAGGAAGCTGGAAGTGTTGATGTAAAATTAGAGAATCTAGGGAGACGATTACAACAATGGGGCTTTTTTAAAAATCGGATGGATAGAAAACAACGAGTGATGCTTGAAGACAGACTGAATCACCTTTATAACCAAGACCCATCCGATGAAGTTCTTGCCGAAATTACCGATGTCCAGATGGGTCTTAACTGGGAAGCAGACAAAGAGGAACTCTTTTGGGAGCAACGAGCTCGTGTTAATTGGTTGAAGAACGGAGATCGCAATACAAGCTATTTTCATAAAGTGGCTGTTTCTCGACAATCTTGTGGTCGAATTTTAGCTTTGGAGGATGAGAACGGTAGACAATTGTCATTGACGAAAGATTTTTTAAGTTTAGCTTCAGATTATTTTAGTAAGCTTTTTACGGCTTCAAATATGGGTCCAGATGAAAATTTATTTGGCCTTGTGGAAAAAAAAGTTACTGAAAGTATGAATGCTAATTTGATTAAAAAATTCACAGTAGATGAAATCGACAATGTTGTTAAGATGTTGGCGCCTCTACATGCTCCTGGTGTTGATGGATTCCCTGCTATCTTTTTTCAGAGGTATTGGCATATTCTTGGGCCTAAAATCTCTTCGTTTTGTTTATATGTTCTTAATGGTGATTGTAAAATAGGATCTATCAATAAAACTCGCATTGTTTTGATTCCAAAAGTTGATAAACCAAGGAACATGACTCAATTTAGACCTATAAGTCTTTGTAATGTTATCTATAAGATAATTGCAAAGGTTTTGGTAACTCGGATGAGTGATTTGTTGGGATATTGTATTAATGAAGCGCAAGAAGCTTTTGTCCCTGGCAGACTCATTTTGGATAATGTCCTAATCGCGTATGAAGTCCTTCATTCCCTCAAAATGAAAAAAAGAGGTCAAAAAGGGAATTTTACGCTTAAGCTCGATATGAGCAAAGCGTATGACCGGGTTGAATGGGATTTCTTGGCGAGAATAATGAAACACTTAGGCTTTCATGAAGAGTGGATTATTCTCATCATGCGATGCGTTTGTTCGATATCCTATTCTGTAAGTATCAATGGGTGTAACAGCGATTGGTTTTCTCCTTCAAGAGGCTTAAGACAAAGGATCCTCTTAGCCCCTTCCTTTTCCTAATATGTGCTGAAGGTTTATCTATTCTGATTGAGGAAGCGAAGAAAAAAGGCTTGATAAAAGGGGCCCCTATTGGTAGAGAACGGTTTTTTATCAACCATTTGTTCTTTACGGATGATAGTATATTGTTTGGTGATGCATCGCGTGAGGGAGCTGAAGCTGTTCGAGATGTTATTAAGGAATATGAGTTGATTTCTGGGCAAATGGTGAATTTCGATAAATCGCTTATCTATTTTGGAGCCAATGCGAACCAGGAGACCAGAGATTATATTGTCAATTTGTTAGGAGTTCGGGTAGCTTTTAATCCTGAGAAATATCTAGGCCTACCTATGATGGTTGGTCAAAAGAAATCCTGGGCTTTTTCTTATTTCACGGATCATTTCAGGAAAAGAATTAAAGGATAGAGCTTGTGTTATTTATCTACTGGTGGGAAGGAAGTCTTTATCAAATTGGTTCTACAGGTCATTCCTCTTTATGCTATGCAATGTTTCCTTATGCCGAAATCTTTTTATCGTAAGTTAGAATAGATTATGAATAAATTTTGGTGGACCAATAACAAGTCGTCTAAGGGTATTCATTGGAGTGGATGGGAGTCGCTATGTAAATCAAAAGTTGATGGTGGAATGGGTTTTAAAGATCTTGTTTTGTTTAATAAATCCTTATTAGCAAAACAGATTTGGCGTGTCTTAACTCAGCCTAATTGTCTTTTAGCTAAAGTCTTAAAAGCGTGATATTTCCTTCACTCTGATGTTTTAACTGCTAATGTTGCTTTTTACCCTTTGTTTACCTGGCGTAGCATTTGCAGTGCTCGGGAGTTGGTTGAGAATGGACTGTTGTGGCAGATTGGAAGTGGTTCTGACATCAATATTTGGAATGATCCCTGGTTACCTAGAAAAGAGAATAATAGAGTTTCAATACAGCAAATTCTTCCAAATTGGACTACTGTAAACCAGCTATTCAATTGTGGAACTTTTACCTGGAATGAAGAGCTCCTGAATAACATTTTTGATTCTGAAACGGTTAATCGTATTCTTGCTATTCCCATTGCAGGGGGTCAGTCGGGTGATATACGGGTATGAAAGTATGACGGATCTGGAGAATGCACGGTAAAAAGTGGATACAAGGTCTTAGCTACAGAACACCTAAAGAATTCTACTATTACCATCTCTGATGGTGTGATTGATCCTAAATTTTACAATTCTTTATGGGCTTTACACATTCCTGCTAAAATTAAAATTTACATTTGGAGGTTAACTAATAATTTTTTACCCCATCTTTGTAACCTGGAGCGCAGGAAGCTGTGTGTGGAAGTTATTTGCCCTCTTTGTATGAAAGGCCCGGAGAATGCTGATCATCTTGTATGGTCTTGTGAAATGCTACAAGATGTTTGGAAGTCTCTGAATATCATGGTCCTTCCTTATGATCCATTGACAGGTGGTAAGATCTGCTTTGTTAATACCTTTTCTACTGCAAATGAACAACAAAGACAAATGATGGTCCTTTCTTTGTGGAGGTTGTGGAATCGAAGAAACAAACTATTTCATGAAGGAGTTAAATTCTCTAAGTAAAAAATTTTGGGGTTTCTTAAAGGTTACAGCCAGGAGCTGAATCTTAACAGAGAGATCTATTTTTCGTCTTCTACATCTTTGGGGAATCAAAGTTGGAAACCCCCAAGCACAGGTTTTATTAAACTTAACTTTGATGCGTCCTTCCAAATTGATACAAAAATTGCTATAACAACAGTTTTAGCCAGGAACCCAGAAGGAGAAATAGTGGGAGCGGAGACTTATTTGTTCAAGGAAGTGTCTGATACGTTTGTGGCGGAGGCGGGGGCATGCGAAAGGGCTCTTATTTTGGCGACATCGCTGGGCTTCAGACGGGTAATTGTGGAAGGTAACTCTTTAACTGTTATTAAGAGCATTAAGAAGAAACAGAATGAGAAATCGATCCTCCGTCCGATTACACAATATATTCTATCTCTGAAAATTGGATTTGAAGAAATCTTTTACCTTTTTGTTCCCCGGATAGCGAATAATACGGCTCATACTCTGGCGATAGAAGGTCAGAAAAGGAGCGATTTTAGAGTTTGGAGTGATGGGGTACCGGAATCTGTTCAAACGTCAGCAATGAAAGATTGGGCGGCTTGGAATCCTCAGCCTTAGGGGTTTTTTTCGGTGATGCTTTGATGGTGGAGAAGGTTCTTTGAATTTCCACTTTTTTTCGAAGCATTTGGATTTCTTCTCGCCTATCATTTACTATTCTGATGGAGAAGAAACGTTTTGACTAATATTGGGTTGTTTGATTTTTGCTGTAGGCAAAGGCGGTTTTCTTTCTGATGGTTTTTGTTGGTTTTCGGGTTTTATTTATTGTTTACAACTACTTCATTTATTGTATTCACTTTATGTCTGCTTTGTAGTTTTGTTTTTGACGTTTTCTGTTCTTTGTCTGTCGTTTTGGTTTCGCGTGGGGCCATGCAACAATAATATCAGTCTATTATTTATTCAAAAAAAATCTATTTTCTTATGACCAACTCTTATATTTAACAATCGAATTTGAATCAACACCTTTTTTCTATGATATGAATGTAATGCAATCAAAACACAAGAAAACACGTTAGTACAGGAGAAATAAACAACATAGAACACCTATTTGGGTGGCTACTAGGGTTTAGCATAGTTCTACCTATGGTAAGAACTTAGGTTTTCTACATGAGGTTTAGTTCTAAAGTTGAGGTACCCGAACCAGCAGATTCCTCGATCCTCACCCATTATAGGCTCATACGGACCAAGTTCAGTTCAAGGGAATACATTTCCCTATGGCTATGCGGAGGTGAAAACCTCACGAAGACATAGGTACAGATGTCTCCCAGAAGTAGTCCACTCGCCCATGCGGAGGTAAAAACCTCACGAAGGCATAGTTTCTCACTCCCACTTAAGGGTGCGACCACAACGGTCATGCAGTGCAATGCAGCGATATTTTAAGAAATTAAAACCACATGCAATAAAAAGGATCATAAAATTTTTTAAAATCAAATTTTGAAATTCAGACAGAAGGACATGAAATTATCGATTTTACGGTCTGGCTCTCTTATTTTCCCTAGCTGAGTCGCCAAGCTGTTGAAACCATTTTAAAGGTTTGATTTAAAAATGGGGATCGACTTTAAAAAATAAAAATGGGAGTCGCCACCAATCCCTTTTTACTTAGCTATGATTGGATCACCTTGAAAATCGTTTTATTTCAAAATACTGATTTTGGTCGACGAAAACAAGAAAAATAGGTTAGGGAGTCGGTTACGTATAAGGAAGGGTTAGCACCCTCATAACGCCCAAAATTGATACCTAATCGATAAAATCATGTCATAATGTTGAACATTTGAAAAATTTTAGAAAATGATCCTTTTATTTGAAGGAAAAGACCAAGACTTACCTATCTCAAAGGAACTAAACACTATACCCAGTAAGTTAAGATATAGTATATCATGACTTCAAAGTTAGGCACGTCTTTATTTTAGAAAATTCCTACCTTGAGATACAAAACATCATACCCAGTAAGTTAGGACACAATGTTTTGAATTCCCGAGAATAAGTTTTTGATTTGAAATTTGTAAGTTTCGATTTTAAAAGAGAGGGGATATTTAATACTTTAAGTTCTACGAGGAAAATTAAAACCCGGTGAGTTAGGGCACAATTCTTCTCAACTTGAGATTTCTTTGTTCCGAAATAATACAAATATCACATCTAGCATGTTAGGACATGATATTTTTAAACCTTTGTAACTAAAATCATCTCATAATTTACGAAATTTATTAAAAGGGTATTTAATTATTTAGTCAAACGGAAAATCGAAACCCAGCACATTAGGGCACTATTTTTGAATTTCTAAATACTAAACATTGCCTTATCTTAAAACCTTTAGGTAATGCATTTTATTTAAAACGATGATCTTATGAAAATATCATATTAACACATTATCAAACATCAAAAGCAATTATAATATACTAACATTTAATAGGCGATAAAGAAATAATAATACAAATGTAATATCCTGGAAATGGGCTTGTGCATTCATGCTTAATTATAGGAAATATCATGTTTAAAAACGTTCTGAATGTGATCTATGAATATCGTGAACTTTGAAATGTAGGGAAATACCTTAGAAAATTTTTAGATTTTAAGTCTTATTAAGGGAGCTAAGTGAATAGGGCCTTAAGAGAAAATGTATGTGAAATATGACATACAATTGGGCTTGGGAAAAGTGGCTATAAGGCACCACTTAAGGGCCTAGCATGTGACGCCACCTACATATGCAATTGGGCTTGTGTTCGAGCCACAAGGAAAGCAAAAAGAAGTTTTATTTTTGCTACAAGGTAGATAGTGTTGGATGGCATTAAGGCACCAAAGGGAGGAGTTTGATTCCATTTAAAATTCAGCTAAGGGATAATTGTTGGGATTAATTTTTATTAATTTGAGTAAGGTGATAATTAAAAGATAAAGTTATCAAGATATGGAGAGTTGGCCAATTTAGGGGCTCCTTGGATGGTATTTTCGGCTAATCATAGTGTAGGTGTGCCGAAAATTTTAATTCTCTTCTCATCTCTTTCTATAGCCGATTTTCCATTTGCTTCTCCCAAGTTCTTCTTTTCTTTTCTTTTGTCAAGCCGAATTCCTCTTCTCTCTAAAATAGCCATTGTCGATTTTCATAAGCCTCTCCCATTCTCATAATCTTCTTTTCTTCAAACTTCATATCAGTTCTTTGTGTTAGCCGAATATTCAATCACCTTTCTAAGGGCTTAGCCGAATCTTGTAAGTACTCTTCCTTCCATTTGTATTTTATTTTATTAAGTACCATAACCGAATCTTAAGGTGCTCTTATTCTTTGTGACTTAAAGCCTTAGCCGAATCTTTGAGGGACTTCAAGCAAAGGGGCTGTCGATTTCTTCAAGTAAGGGTAAGATCCAAATTCGGTTTCCATTCCTTTATATTTTTAGACTTATTGAAATTTAGGGACTAATCCCTATTATTGATCTTGGCCGAATTATGGAAGGGAGGCTTCGGGAGTTAAGTATTGTCGACTTTGGAAGAGGATCTTTTCGGGATCTCAAGTTTTAAGGTAAGTAATAAAGTGATATTCGGCCATAGGCCATTATTATGTGATTTAAAGATTAGATTTAAATCTAACCTATGACTATAGGTAATTCGACATCTCCTTGGTTAGAGGGGCTGATTTCGGGATTTCGAAACCACAAGGTAAGCGCTATGGACAATCGGCTATAGCCCTATTTTGATACTTAGATATATTCCTTATTATCTTGGAAGCCAAAAAACTAACCTATGTATAGATCTAGTGCTTGGCCGATTACAATGAGGAGTATAGCAAAGATTTCGGGACTTGATTCTTAAGTCAATCGGCAACAAGGTAGGTTTTTAAGTGTAATAATCGTATTGGGATTTGGATTTGTGGCCGAATGGGTTTTCATTAAATTTTTAATTGGCCGAATGTAGGAGTTAGGGATCTAAAGTGTTAGATTAGATTTTTGGGTTTCAGGAAGGCATTAATATCAGGTGTGTACCCCACACCATCTTTTAATAAGAATTATGGCACTGTTTAATATGTATGCATGTTATACGAATGGGGAAAATATGGCTAAGTACCATGTTATGGTACACAGTACTAAGGTACGTTTTCCTACTCCTACTATGAGTATGATAAGACTTGTTTTGCCATGAATATGAATATGATAAGAATGTGAAATCGGGCCTAAGGCATTATGTTGCATGATTTTGTATGACATGGGCATATGGGATATTATGAAAAAGGGGAAGTGAATGTGGTGACCTAAGACCACGATATCTGAATATGGTGTCTCATGACACAAAGTATGTATCTGGTGGCTATGCCACGAATTTTATAAGGGCGATGAGCACGTCAAATGCTGCATGACGCCTTCGATGGTGTGTAGCGGATGGAGGGTTGACTTAGTAGTCCCCATGGTGTGCAGGATGGTACGGGTGATGTGTAGCGGATGGCATATAGGCTTGGGTTCGGGAATGCATCATTAAATGTAAATTATGATATGTATGAACATGATTTGTTGTGCCTGAATTTGTTAAGACTTAGTGTTTGTGTACACATTGAGTCTGTTTGACTCACCCCGTTGTGGGAACCTTTTTCAGGTGACGATCAGTAATGGACCGGGTCGGCAGGAGCTTAAAGGTGGCCATGCACAGCAAGGAAATTATTTATTTAGACATTTTAAATTTTTATTTAAGCACTTTAATTTATTTTGGTTTGTTTTGATGTAATAAGGCCATAGTATGAATTTTATTTTATGCATGCACGTTAAATTATTTTATTATGATACGAACTTTTTCTTAAATTAACGACAAAGTTTATTTCATTTAAAAACAAACCCTAAACGCTTTGTCACCTAAAATCAAAGGATTTCAAATATAAAATTAACTTGTTTTCCAACCCGAGCCCAACCCAAAAACAATCTTTCTTTTCAAACACATCGTTTTTTTTCCAATGCCACAAAAGAATTTTGAACCGATTTACATCGAGGAACATTTCAGATCCGGTAAAGGCTCGTGGGCCGGGTTTGGGGTGTTTCAACAAAATATGACAAATAATAGTTCCTACACTAAAGCAATTGTAAATACATGATAAAGTATAAAAAAAATACAATAAACAATAAAATAAATATGAACTCATTTCATGCAAGTTGAAAATTTTCATACAATGACCTATACCAAATAATAAATAAGTATATATATATATATATATATATATTGAGAAAATAAATAAAATACATTTTAAAATAAATAAATAATTCATAGTTATAAAACTACATTTTAAGAATAAATAACATACTATGCAATATAAGTAATTTTAAATAGAATAAAATTTTATAAAATAATATAAGATATAATACTATATAATATATAAAATATGTTTTTTTGAAATGTATAATATAATAATTAACAAGATTCATAATATATAATAAAATAATATAAAATAATTAATAATAATATATATAAGGATTATACATAATAAAAATAATTAGTAAACAATATATAATAATTTTGAATAAAACATATATACATAATATACTAATCATAAAAATTATATATGTAATAAATAATATAAATAAAATAGGTTATATAATATAATAGACTTTATAAAAAATTTAAAAATAATATATAATATAATATAATACTATATAATATACATATTAAAATATATTATAATAAATAATATATAAATTATAAAATAATATATAAATTAATAAACCAAGTAAAATAATATATAATAATAATTAAAATATATATATATATGAACTATTAATAAATTAATACATATAGGAGAATAATATAGAACATTTAACATGATAAAATAATTAAAATAATTTAAAATAAAATAAAATAAGAAAATTAAAAATAAATAAAGAAACAGGGTTAAACGGCAATTAAAACAGATTAAAAAGATTGAATCAGAACGCGCCTGAAACCATAGGGATTTATTGGGCAATTAATCCTTTTTTCAAAACGGTGTCTTTCAAATTTTAAACCTTTAGGAGCCCGAGGACTAAATTGGAACAAAATGTAAAGTTTAGTACTAATTTAATAAAATATAAGAATGCCAATTGGACTGAATTAAAATTAGTAAAATTGCGGAAGGACCTAAAAGACAAATAGACCATTTTAAAAAACACGCGGATCCTCTCGGATTTTTGGGTCGACGCGCAGATCTTCAGCCTTGAACGACATCGTTTTATGCTTATCAGTTTAAGCAAAAACGGCGTCGTTTTTAGGTTCTTATAGAAGTTACTTTTCGGCCAAAAAAATTCATTTTGCAACTTATTTTTTTTAAAAAAAACTTAGAAATGCTCTCAGAGGCCTTTCTCCCTCCGTCCGAGCTCCGAACATTGCATCTTCGTGCCTCCATCTGAGGCGCCTCACGCGCCACCACATTCGGTGGCTGGAGGACCAAATCGCTCCACTTCGAAGGTAATATTTCTTTTCTCGTCTTATTTTTTTGTACTATTTTGTATAAAACATGCATGAATCAAGCAAAATTAAACGAAAGAGAATCACCTCTGTTAAAGAACAATATTTGTATTTTGTTTCAAAATATTTTGTCCCTCTGTTTGTATGTTCTCCCTTTTTACAGGTTTACATGGGGTTTTATACTCGAAAAATAAAAAGGAAATAAATAAAAAAATGCCATTTTTATACCGTATTATTTCCTTTCTTGTGAGTTGAAGAGAGGATCTCAAATGATGATGTGCGTTGAAGCGTGGCGCAATCAAGGCGCGCGAGGCGCAAGGAGTCATTGGCACTTTGGTGTTGTGGCGCGACAATCGGGCTTCTGCACTTGCGGCACCTAGGGTTTCAAAAACCTTAGGCCACTGAAATTTGCTTAGGCATTAGGTTTTTGGGTCGTTTCTGTTATTGGGTTAGTGGGCAGTTTATTGGGCCAAGGGTGTAACCGGGTAGTTGGGTCAGTGGGTTAAATCTATAAATTGGGCTATTAATTTGCTTTGGGCTATTGGACTGTACAAACTTGGACATTTATTTTTATTTTTTTTGTTTTGTCACATGGGCCCTGGCAAAATTGGGTACTTACAATAACGAGCTTTAGATAGGAGATCTTATAACTTCTGGTACATCCAATTATAAAAGTATCATATTCCGATGGTCATATCTTTCTTTTAAATTATTCCACAATCTAAATGGATCTTTCACAATTAAACAGTTACATGGATAAATCTCACATCTCAAGTATAAAAACATGATTTATTTTTTTTCATAATCACCATCACAAACATGCATGATTTTCAATTCAAAATTTGTTTGTTCATTTTTTTGTCATGATTAGTCTCCAATTATAATAAACATGCTATAATAAAATAAATCATAGTGAAATATACCTAAAGATCTTTAACATAATCGTCATCGTCATGACTATTATCACAAGCATCATTACAAGAACTAAAACAACTTTACTTTCATAATAACATTTATAAATTAAAGTAAAATCATTTATAAAACAATTAAAAATTTCGCATACAATGCTTGAAAGTTATCCTATACACATTATATCAAATTTCAATACCAAATACATGTTATAGAATCTTATGACACTCTATTCAATTATTTATAATTTTAATTCAATTTAAAAGGTATAATCTAATCATTCAACAATAACAAGTTAATAAGATTCAATTAGATCTTATCAATTTTCCTTTAATCAAAATAACAAATTAATAACACTTCCCATCATAATTTTAATCAGATTTTAAGTAGATTTAATAACAACAATTTAATTATCAAATTTTAATCATCCAAATATCATACATAACAAAAAAAAATCTACTTTAGATCAAATATTAAAATAATAAAAATTTTCATAAAGAAACATTAAAATAGATTTACCAAAAATCTTAAAAAAAAAAAAAAAAAAAAAAAAAAGAAGAAGAAGAAGTGGGAGGAGGTGGAGGTGGAGAAAGCATACGAGATACGATGAACTGGTTATATAAATTTATTGGCAAATAATAATTGACAATTTTTAAGTGTTTTAGCGGCAAAAGCCATTGAATAATACTAGAGGATGTGAGGGCATGTTTCCTTTAGCGATTTTAACACTCTGGTGTCGATGAATTTTATAAAATACTTGACACAAAATACCAATAACATTTGTGGTTAAGACAAGAGGGCTAAAACAGGTTTGTTATGAGATTGAGACTTCTCTTTGTCATTTCATAAACTAATGGTTTTATAGATTCCTTTAACAATAGCAAAATAGCAAAAATCCTAGGTTGATAACGTGTTATAAAATAAATAATAAAAAGAGTAAAAAAGAAATTAAGAGAATGTATTTTATTTTTTATTAATAAGATATTTATAATATTTCTTATAAATATGTAATAAAATATTTATTTATTTAAAAATTCGCTATATACAATATTTTTTTTAAAAGAAAAACAAAAGTGATTTTAGATTTTTTTTGTTTTGGCTTTTAATGTTGCAGTTAGGAGGGAGTAAATGTCAATATTATTATATGGACTGCACCGAGCAGATCATGATTCTGGAATCATCCTATTCGATAGATGAAAGCACAAAAAATTTTCATTATATAAGTTTTTTTGTTTATATTTATAGTTAGGTTTCCAATAAAAAAATTTAAAGAGAATATTGTAGAGAGAAGTTTGAAATGAAGAGGGCATTCACTTTCAAATTTTGATTCTTCATGCACATATTTTATTGTTGACTCTACTTAATAATTTAGGGGTTATCAGAATGAAAAGAGGCATGGGTTTGCCTAATCTTGCTTACCATAAAGGGGAAATGTTCTTAATTTGTTGGGGGCCAGTCTTCCTAATAATTTAAGGACATTAAGGTACTCAGCACTTATACATGTATGCATTCCAACTTTGATTAATGTAGAATATATATAATGATTACACTAAATATAATAATACGGTAATTTATATTATACGATAACTAATATTATACTTATCATAAATGATTACATTATTTATTATGCAATATTAACAACATTACTAAATTTAAAAGGTATTTCATAGATTAGTGACTAATACTTTTTGAACTTTCTCATTAATTAATGTTCATTATTTGTGTTTTAAATTCTATGCCATCAATTGAATCCACATTTTAATGTTGGTTGAGTAATTTTATCTCGTATCTTATTAATAGAGTATTCGAGTATTTATATATGCTATTACAGCTCATGATATAACCCTACTATTTTTTCTTGACTCCGCCGTTCCTAATATTGATACTCCGTGCGGGTTTCAGGCTTGTAAGACACGTGCCTTGCTTTGGGTCACCTATAGAGCACATTGTCCTTTCTGTTCCTAGTACTAACATTCCATGCAGGCTTTAGGTCTGCTGGACACGTGTTTTGTCTTGGGTCGCCTGCAGAGCACGTGGTCTCCCTTCTGCGAGCTCCTTGAACGCATGCGAACTGAGACTGTAACCTTCTCTTGGTTCGTGCGAGCTGGGTCCGTGAACTCCCTTTGTCGTCCTTTTGTTGTTCGCCTCACACTCAACCATCTAGTGAAATCTATTCGAGTCACAGGTAGGTAACTCAAATCCTATTTAAGATTTAAGTTGGTGATCACCGATATATAATAATATTTAAAGTTGCAATAGTTTGTAACTCTCTTTTTTAATAATCAAAGTTTAAAAATGATGTGAATACCAAAATTTTAACTACAATTATGTAAAAAGGGGCAGTCTAGAAGCTAAACCATTTTCCTCTCAAAAAAGCAAACTTTGACATTTTGGGGGCTTCAAAGTGAAAAATATCTTCTTCTTTTTTAAAAACAAAATAAAGATGTAGATCCAAAAGTCCAAACTCATTCCAAAATTGGAGTGCATTTATATTTGTATTTTGGTTAGTGGTTGGCGGGCGAGGTGACCGAGTTTGCTATTTTTCGTAATGCCCTACTTTTCAACAGAAATGGGTCCAAAGCCCCATATGGGCCTTTAATGATAAATTGACTGTTGTCATTAAAGTTGTACAGGTTGGGCCCTTACTTGCGGAAATTCCTGATTTTTCTAAATTTAGTAATTCGTGATAGAGTTAAATGGTGTTGCTTTTTTTGTTGACTAACAATACCATCCGTAATTTCAGACGACTCATGGAAATTAACCCAAGTTAGTTGTATATATTTATACTTGGCAAAATAGTTCTGACCCTGAAAATTCTTCCCCTCTTTATTTGAATGAAAAAAAAATTCTATAATTTGAAAAAGTCTTATTCTAAGTATAAAAAATTGAGTCTGTAAGAATTGAGTTCAATATCAATCTAATTCAAGCCTAAGATAAATCTAACCCAAAATTTAAAAAGTTTATATTTATAGTTGAGCAGATATAATAGACATTAATAATTAATATAATTTTATTATATTACTTAAAATAAAAATAAATTATAATTGTTTATTTTATGAAAATATGTTCATAAGCATTAAATATTAAAATTTTATTATTTAATATTTTATTAATAACGAACGTAATTAATAATAAATTTTATGTTAAATTATAAAATAAAATAAATTTTAAAAACATAAATTGAATATAAAATATTTTTAATATTATAATTATATATTTATAATAAACATTTTATAAAATTTAAATTTACTGATAATATAAAATATATAATCACATAATATATTAATTTTATAATACGATAACTAATGTTATACTTATCACAAAGGATTACATAATTTATTATACAATATTAATAACATTACCAATAAATTTAATTTTAATGATTTAAGAATTTACATTTTAATTTTAGTTTTTTATTGATTAATGTTTAATATTTTATTAATATTGTTATCTTTATATTAATTTTAATTTGAAATGGGCTTATTGTTATTTAAATTAGGCTTTCAATAAAGTTTTAATTGGGCTTAGATTTTGGTTTGGTTGGATTTGAGATTAAATATATATTATATTTAAGGGTTAGTATTTGGTATATTATTAGTGTATTTTTTAATTTCACAGCCAAGTTTAAAATTTTTCGATGTGTTTTGTTTCTTTTATATATTTATTTTTTAATATTTACTATATTTTATAAGACATTTATCATCACACCAACCGTACTTGTGGAGTTTTTACCAGATATTTTCCCTATATAGAATAATCGCAAATATGGTTAATTTGGTTTACACGATTTTGAATTTCAAAACCGAAACCAAAATGACAACATCAAGTCAACCGATTACTTAACCCTACCATATATATAAACTATTAATATATTAACCGATTATATTTAATCATTAATTCATATACATATATATTATTAATATATTATATATTATATATTATATGATATAGTATTATATAATATAGTAGGAGGTTAACTTTCAAATGTACAATGTGTATAAGGACTTAGAGGATATTTCATTCAATATAATAATAAATACATTATGTACTACTATTATAGTATGTGATAATAGTAATACTAATGTAATAATATATTTTAAAACTATTAATACATATATATATATATATATATAACAATTAATTGGTCCAAAATCATAACTAAATTTATCAACCAATTTGCTTGGATTGGCTTGATTTGATTGGAATCAGTTTTAATTGCTAACTATAATAGATGATATACTATTACATAATATGTACTATTACATAATTTACTAAAATAGTATATGAGGAGGAATCCATTTATCTCGTGTAAAACTAAAATAATTTACACCATTTTGTATCTCTTTGTACAATAAATATTTTAACAATCTAACTGTTGAATTTATTGATATTGTTGTACTTGTCATACATATAAATTTTTGAGCAGATTCGATATCTCAATCAATTGATCTAAAATACTATATATTTTTAATATTTATTGAACAGTTGAATTTTTTTTACATTAAACAAATAGTTAGACATTTTTAATCTACATCAAATTTGGCATCCATTATCTATATGAATGAAATATAATTGTGATGATTCGTTTATTAAAATACTAATCATACAAAAATATACAAAATGATGTAAACTATTTTAGTTTTACACATGTCTAAGTGGATCCTTCCTTGTAGTATATAACTATTACCAAAACTATCAATACATATATATATATAACTATTATTATATTATAAATTATAATAAAATATACAATATTACATAATATTATAATATAATGACACTGAAAATCTTTGGGGCGTTATAACTTCTTCCTTTCTAA
The DNA here is from genome assembly GCA_025506655.1 of Gossypium rotundifolium. NCBI lineage: Eukaryota > Viridiplantae > Streptophyta > Magnoliopsida > Malvales > Malvaceae > Gossypium > Gossypium rotundifolium. The sequence continues at coordinate 114,448,022 of CP106730.1, forward strand.
GAAATTTCATCCTTGAAATTTATGTAAGTTGAAAAGCCACGGATTTTATTGTCTCATCGCCTTCTTACTCTCCCAAGCGACGTCTTCGACCTTATTGTTCCTCCATAATGCTTTCTTCAATTATATGTGTTAGATCTTGAGTTCTTTAATCTCTTAAGCTAAAATTTTGATAGTTCTTCTTCATAGGTCAAAACATACAGAATCTCAATTGTCTCAAATGACATGATAAGGGTCTAGCCGATACTTTCTCAACATCGACACATGAAGAACATTATGAATCCTCTCCAAGTTGGGTGATAAAAGTCAATCAATATGCCATAGGGCATATACGCTCAATTATCTCAAATGGTTCAATGAATTTTAGGCTTAATTTTCCTTTCATACCAAACAGGAGGACCTTCCTCAATGAAAACACTTTTAAGAATACATTTTCACTACCATTGCAGCCTGTAGGGCCCAATTTTAGCCCGGGGCCCACACCAATACCAAAAATAAAACAAAAAACATATTGAATAAAGTTCAAATAGTCCAAAATACAGCAGCCCAGTTATAATAGGCCCAAAATCGAAGCCCAAGCCAAACACCTAAACCCTAGCCCAAATTTTTAGCCCAAAACCTAAAGCATTTTTGGCAAAACCCTAGCACCACCCCGTTTGCGCCGTTATCAGCAAGTGCCTCACGCACCGGACGCCACCACCCCGCGACTTGCGCCACTCCACATTGCCACGTCAAAGACGTGCTCGATCACGCACCTGCAAACAAGCAAGAATCAGTTGTAAAAAAGGCTATAAAAGTCGAATCGAAACAATGTAATTTGATACGATATTCTTTTTACGAATATACGGGCAATATACACTGCAAAATAGACAGAATCCATACGGAATCAGAACAAATCGGAAGGTTTTATTTTTTTCCTCTTATTTTTTTTCCTTTTCGAACCTGTTTACTCAATTTTTTTCCCTCTTCGTTTTTTAAAAAACCTATATATATAAAGTACGTTTACACAAAAAAAAAGGAGAAATTTTTACCTATTTTGGGGTTACGCCACTGTCATGGTGGTAGGGCAATGTTGATGGTCGGAGGGTAGGCCGAAAATTAGAAATTTGGAGAGAGTTGAGAGAGAGTTTTTGAAGTATTTTGGAAAAGAAAGGCTGAAAATGAAATTTTTAAGGAAAAATTTGGGTTTTATAATGCTATAAAATGGCGCCGTTTTGGGTGTTGGGTCCAAGGGCCAAAACGACGTCGTTTTAGGCCTCTAACCCGCGACTCGACCCACTCCAAGGGGAAGATCCGCGTGTTTTTATGCGGGTGGGATAATTGTGCTTTTAGTCCTTTCGCATTTTCTTCCTTTTAAATCAAGTTTTCATTATTCCCAATTTTTCCCAATAATTTTTTCTCTATTTCAATTTGGTCCACATTCGAACGGCACCATTTCAGAGGATGGGGATATTCTCCATTTCGGTCCCTCTACGTTGCGCGTGCATCACGATTTGGTCCTTTTACCTTCATTTGTTCTTGATGTTGCCCCAAACTCCTGTTATTAAATTCAATTTAGTCTCTATTTTACTTTATTTTCAAATCAATTATCTCTAAATATTTATTATTATACTTACTGTTTTAATATTACCATTACTATTATTGATTTTATTTTTTATTTTTTTTTCTTTTTACTTTATTATTATTACTATATTCATTTCTTCTTATTATTATTCTATTATTACCACTTTTTTATATATTATTATTACTATAATTATGTTATTTTTTTATTTTTATTATCAACATTATTACTATTATTTTCATTATTATTATTTTATATTTTTACTATTATTTGTTTATTAACATATTCTATCATTATCATTGCATTTTCCTTACTATTCTCTTTTATTTCATTTCATTTGTTTATTTAGCTTTTATTTTATCATATTTTATTTCTACCTTTGTTATTTCTATTTATATTCTATCATCATTATGTTGTTATACAAACTAGCATTGCAACTCGTTTTACATTTTATTTTAAATCATGTCATATTTTATCCGATACATTATAATTTTCGTTTCAAAATAAGCAAACACTCCGCGTTCTAAGGTTCGAAAGGAATCGTACCCTAACTTACTGGGTTTCGATTTCTCTCTTCGATTCTAAAGAACCTATTACTTTCTTTTTAAAAGTTAAATAAAAACTTATTCTCAAGAATTCAAAATTGTCGTGTCCTAACTCACTAGATGTGACGTTTTGTTATCTCGGGATAAGGATTTCAAAAAACAATGGCAATATTCTATATTTGGTATTTTGGGAAATCGAGTCCTAACTTACTGGGTTTTGATTTTTCATTAGACCCCAAATAACCGAATATCCTTCTAAGATTTAAACACATTAATTTTGAAAGTCAAAGGACAAGCTCAGTTTCGGGGATTTGAAATATCGTACCCTAACTCACTGGGCGTGACATTTTTCTTCCTCGAAATAAGAGGGGCTGATCGCTCATATTTTATTCAAGTTTTTTCCTTTAAAATAAAGAGAATCGTATTTTAAAATCTTTCAAATTTTTGACATAAAGACATCAAATAATCAATTAGATACCAATTTTGGGCGTCACGAGGGTGCTAATCCTTCCTCGTGCGTAATCGACTCCCGAACCCGTTTTTCCAAATTTCGTAGACCAAAACTATCGTTTTAATAAATCAAAATATTTTAACGATCAATCTCAAGGTGACCCAATCATACATCAAGAAGATTGGTGGCAACTCCATTTTCGTTTTAAAAGTCGGCCTGTTTTCCCAAAAAAAAAAGGTTTCGACAGCTTGGCGACTCCACTGGGGACATGTAAAAGAGTCAAGCTGTAAATCGATTAATTTTTGTCCTTTTGACGAAAGTTAAAAATCAGATTTAAAAATTACGATTCTTTTATTGCATTTGTTTGGGTCATTTAGTTGGTCGTGATTTAAGTGTCTAGGGTACTCTCACATCATATTGCATGACCGTTGTGGTCACACATTTTAAGTGAGAGTGAGGAGCTACTCCTTCGTGAGGTTTTCACTTTCGTGCAGAATAGTGGATCACTTCCGGTATACATCCGTACCTATGCCTTCGTGATATTTTCATCTCCGTGCAGCCATAGGGAAATGTATTCCCCTGAATTGAACTCGCTCCGTATGAGCCTATAATGGGTGAGGATCGAGGAATCTACTGGTTCGGGTACCTTTCCTTTAGAACTAAACCACATATAGTGAACCCTAGGAGCCCACTTTAGGTAGAACTATGTTGAATCCTAGCAGCCACCTGGATAGGTGTTTGATTTTTACCATCTGTATATGATACTAACGTGTTGTCTTTTGTTTATAACTACATTGCATTTCATCATCATAGAAAGGAGGTGTTGATTCATATTCGATTACTAAATAGAAGGGTTTGTCATAGGAAAATGAATTTCTTGATAAAGTGGGTTATAATACGTTAGTCCAAATATAGTCCAAGTGTACACAATGAGAAAAGACTGATAGTATATAACTTTGCCTCGTTGCACGGGGATTCAAGCCAACAAAAATTATTCGAGAGCCATCACATCTTAATTTTCTTAAAGAAGCTTATAAGCATCGCGGAGGATAAGTGAGTGAAGAGTCACGGCCTGGATCAAGCAACAAGGAGCTAGAAAAAGCATCTATTGAGAAAGTTCATGAGACACGACCATAACATCTGGATACGAAGAAAAAGATTGGTGTCTTCACCTGGATTATGAGGACGAAGCCGCATATATAATCCATTTTATGTAAAGAAATTTATTTTCTAGAAAAGTTCTTCCAACGAAATTGAATTCAGAATCAACACCTCTCTTCATTTTTTGCATTCATTCCTTTGCATTGCATATCATGCATTTGCATTACATCACATCATATGCATTAAATGTCATAAAAGAACCCTATTAACTAGAGATCATATTATAGTGACCCTAGAACATCACTACTACACACGAATGAAGAAACTGTTGAAGATATAATGAAAACTTTGAGCATCAATGCCGTATTTGAAGAAGGACTGAAGGAAGGAAGCTTAGCGGGCATTCGCCCTTATGAGCTTGGAAATGTTTTGAACAACTGGACTGCGGAGGAAATTCCTGTAGTTTTTAGAACCAACACAGAGTAATGTTCAAAATACACTTGTTGTTTTAAGCCTAGAAACAATAAGAATCTTTTGTGAAACAGGCTCATGTTCAAACATCTTTATTTTCAATAAAAAATGCATTTTGTGTTTCATGCCGAGCAAATTTTTTTTGTTATTTATTCTTTCATGTCATTCATAATCATACCATACAAATAAATCATTCTTAGATTTTATTGGTTTCTTTAGGTATTCTTTCATACCTACAATAGATCCCCAGATATCGATATCATGAGCAACGCTGCTATTGACCCAGAATTCCCTTGTGAACGAGACATGTGCTTAGAGGGATCTCAGGATTTTACAAATGACGGAGATTGTAGTTTATCCCCAGACTTGTTAAGAATGGTAGAGCGGGAAGAGAAGCTGATCCTACCTCACAAGGAGACAATTGAGAATGTGATTCTGAAATAGGGAAAAAGGTGAAAATTGGCACTTACATAAATGAGGAAACAAGGCATGATCTCGTTAAACTTCTGCTGGAGCTCAAAGATGTCTTCGCATGGTTATATCAGGACATGCCTGGGTTGAGCGCTGATATTGCAGTACATTGTATCCCCATAAAGAAAGAATGCAAGCCGGTTCAACAGAAGCTCCGAAGGATGAGACCCGATGTTGCAGTAAAGATAAGAGGGGAGATCAAGAAGCAATTTGACGCTGGGTTCTAGCAAGCTGTGAATTAATCAGAATGGGTAGTCAATGTCATCCCCGTTCCTAAAAAAGATGGAAAAGTACGGATGTGTGTCGATTACAGAGACTTAAACAAGGCTAGCCCAAAGGACAACTTTTCGCTGCCGCACATCGACACTTTGGTGGATAACACGACAGGGTATTTATTGTTCTCATTCATAGATGGTTTCTCGGGATACAATCAAATAAATATGCATCCTGAAGACATGGAAAAGACCACCTTCATAACCTTATGGGGAACTTTTTGTTACAAGGTGATGCCAATTGGGTTAAAGAATGCAGGAGCAACATACCAAAGGGCCATGGTAACCTTGTTTCACGATATGATGCACAAAGAGATCGAGGTCTACATTGACGACATGATCGCAAAATCCCGAACAGAAAAGGAGCATATACAGGTTTTAAGGAAACTATTCTTGAGGTTGAGGAAATTTCAGCTGAAGCTCAATCTAACCAAGTGTACTTTTAGGGAAAGGTCAGAAAAACTGCTTGGTTTCGTGGTCAGCAAAAAGAGAATTGAGGTCGACTCGGATAAAGTCAAGGCTATACAAGAATTATCTTCACCGTGCACTCAAAAAAAAAGTCTGAGGTTTTGTAGGAAGACTAAATTATATTGCCCGGTTCATTTCACAATTGACTGAGAAATGTGACCCCATATTTCGTCTTCCTAAGAAACAAAACCCCGGCATTTGGGACAACGAATGCCAGAAGGCTTTTGACAGGATTAAACAATACTTGTCTAATACTCTAATGCTAATGCCACTCAGTCCTGATAGACTGTTGATTCTGTATTTAATGGTATTCGATAATTCAATGAGATGTATGCTCGGCCAACATGATGAGACAAAGAAGAAAGAAAAGGTGATATATTACCTCAGTAAGAAATTCACTAACTGTGAAATGAGATGCTCCCCAATTAAAAATTTATGTTGTGCCTTGATCTGGACAACTCGGAGGTTGAGGTAGTACATGTTGTACCATACGACTTCGTTAATCTCGAAACTAGACCCTCTTAAATACATGATGGAGTCAACTGCCCTGAATAGAAGAATGGCCCGATGGCAAACTAGACCCTCTTAAGTACATGTTGTACCATACGACTTGGTTAATCTCGAAACTAGACCCTCTTAAGTACATGATGGAGTCAACCGCCCTGAATGGAAGAATGGCCCGATGGCAAATTTTGTTCTCTGAATTCGACATAGTCCATGTGAACCAGAAAACTGTGAAGGGGAGTGCAATAGTAGATTTTCTAGCTAGCAGAGCTCTAGACGATTACGAGCCTTTGAACTTTGATTTTTCCAATGAAGATCTGATGTTTGTAGCTACAACTAAAGAAGATACCCTAGAAGATCGTCCTTGGAAGTTGAACTTCGATGGAGCGTCAAATGCCATTAGTAATAAAGTTGGGGCAGTCTTGATATCCCCAAGCAGAGATCATTATCTATTTACTTACAAGTTGGATTTTGATTGCACGAACAATATGGCAGAACACGAAGCATGTATCATGGGAATTCGAGCAGCCACAGACCGCAAAGTCAATGTGTTAAAGGTATATAGGGATTCCGCATTGGTGATCTATCAGCTTAAAGGAGAATGGGAAACGAGAGATCCCAAATTGATCATTTATCAAAAGTTAGCTATGGAACTAATTTAGGAGTTTGATAATATCACCTTCTTTTACCTCTCATGTGATGAAAACTAGATGGCTGACGCCTTGGCCACATTAGCTTCTATGATCAGAGTAAATGAGCAGAGAGGTATGAAGCCTATTCAAATGAGTATCTGCGAGACTCTGGTCCACTGCTACAATATCGACGAAGAGGAGGAGAGAGATAATCATCCTTGGTATCATGATATTCTGCGATATGTGAAAAGCCACAAATACCCCGATCAAGCAATTAAAAATGATAAGAGAACACTGCGAAGACTGGCCAATGATTATGTCTTAGACGGAGAGATCGTGTATAAAAAGAGGAAGGATCAGGTGTTGTTAAGATGCGTTGATGCTGTTGAGGCTAAGAAAATCCTACGAGAAGTCTATGAAGGTGTCTGCGGGACGCATGCCAATGGGTTTACAATGGCCAGGCAAATCATGAGATTCGGGTATTACTGGTCCACGATGGAAGGAGATTGTATCCGTTACACCAAGAAGTGCCACAAGTGCCAGATTTATAGAGACAAAATTCATGTGCCTCCTTCACCCCTTCATGTTATGGCTTTTCCATGGCCTTTCTCAATGTGGGGCATGGACGTTATTGGGCCGATTTCGCTGAAGGCTTTTAATGGATATCGATTCATTTTCATGGTCATCGATTACTTCACCAAATGGGTAAAGGTAGATCTATATACCAATGTCACGACGATGGCAGTTAGCAAGTTTTTGAAGAGGGAGATCATATGTCGCTATGGTATGTCAGAAAGGATCGTATCGGACAACGCGTTGAACCTGAACAATAGCGCGATAGCGGAAGTCTGCAGTTAGTTCAAAATTAAGCACCACAAAACTCGTTGCCATATCGCCTGAAAATGAATGGCGCAGTTGAGGCAGCTAATAAAAATATTAAGAAGATTGTGGGAAAAATAACTGAGACCTACAAGGATTGGCATGAAAAGTTACCGCTTACCCTTTATACCTATCGAACATCTGTTAGAACCTTCACCAGGGTAACACCCTTCTCATTGGTTTATGGGATGGAGGCAGTTTTGCCCATTGAAGTTGAAATTCCTTCTTTCTGTGTTTATTAGAGTTGAAGTTGGATGAAGCGGAGTGGATCCAATCTCGATATGATTAACTGAATCTAATTGAGGAAAAAAGTTAAGAGCTATCTGTCATGGTCAAATGTACCAGAAGCGAATATGCAGGCTTACAACAAAAAAGTTCACCCCAGAGTATTCCATGAGGTAGACTTGGTATTGAAAAAATCTTCCTTATGCAAAAGGACTTCAGAGAAAAGTGGATGCCTAATTAGGAAGGACCTTATGTTGTAAAAAAGGCTTTTTTGGAGGAGCATTGATACTAGCTGAGATGGACGGCAAGAGTCAACCAAACCAGTTAATGCGGACTCAGTCAAGAAATACTTCGCTTAAGAAGGAAAATAGGCCAAGGCAAAAACTCACAAAAGGCGTATTAAAAAAAAATAGAGAGGCCAATGTGAAAACCCGCAAAGGGCACTTTGAAACCAAAGGAGTGTTGAATTGAAAACCCGTAAAGGCGATTCAAATTTTTTAGGGGAAATAGGGCATGCGCTAGCCATCCTATACCTGAGTTAACAATGAGGAGATATGCTACATCTTAGGGGCATCGACAAAGTACTATAGATCTCCTAAACATATGTTGAACTCAAAATGGTCTTCAAGAAGTCCATACGGAGAAGCTCAGGCTGCGATATCTAGGGCACTAATTCCACTCTTACTTATTTTGTACCTTAGCAAAATTTTCTTCCTTTGCTTAATCCATTCTTCGCGGATTTTATCCCGAATAAAAGTCAATTTTGTTCATCTCTATAATCTTTTTTCAAGAATTTCATATTGAAATAATGATTAATGAACTTAGAATACTTTCACAAAATAAGCTTTGCAAATTATTTAGAACTCACCAAGCTTAAAGGGCTGGGAACACTTGAGATAAGGGACTAAGTAGTGATGACATCCTCAGATTCTCTGTTAAAAGTATCAGCTGAATAAGGAGAAATACGTCAGGGATATCACCTTAACAAACGGCGAGCAATGACAGCCCAAATGTTAAAAAATTGGATCATTCTCATGACATTTTGCATCTATTCATATAACATTCATAATACATATGGTTAGGAGCATTTTTCGATCATGACATCCTAATCATTTGGCATAAGCATAGACCCCATGAAATCAATTCTACAGGTAGGTTCCCCAGATGACGATGTAGCAAAATTGATTAGAATTACAGAAATGGCGAATATTATCTCCATGTATCGGCAATGGAGCATATTTAGGCCACTAGCCTTACCCCCTAAGCAGTAGTGGAACAGGCTAAAAATTACAAGTCTTATCTCCATGTATCGGTAATGTAGTAGACTGAAGATTGTAAATCTTGTCTCTTCGAAATAACAGTGGGGCAGATCGAAATGGCAAATCTTATCTCCATATATCGGCAATGGAGCAAATTTAGGCCAATAGCCTTATCTCCCTGAGCAGGAGTGGAGCAGATCAAAAAATTACAAGTCTTATCTTTATGTATCGACAATGGAGCAGACTGAAGATTGTAGATCTTGTCTCCTCGAGATAGTAGTGGGGCAAATTGAAGTTGGCAAATCTTATCTCCATGTATCGAAAATGGAGCAAATCTAAGCCACTAGCCTTATCTTCCTGAAATAGCAAGGGAGCAGTCTAAAAATTACAAGTCTTATCTCCATATATCGGCAATGGAGTAGACTGAAGATTGTAGATCTTGTCTCCTCGAGATAGCAGTTAAGGCAAATCGAAATGGAAAATCTTATCACCATGTATCGGTAATGGATCAGATTTAGGCCAATAGCCTTATCTCCCTGAGCAGGAGCGGAGCAGGCTAATGATAGCAGATCTTATCTCCACTGAGCAGGAGTGGAGCAGATCGAAGACAACAAGTCTTATCTGCATGTATCGGTAATGAAGCAGACTGAAGATTATAGATCTTGTCTCCCTAAGCAGTAGTGGAGTAGATCGAAGATGACGAATCTTACTCCATATAGCAATGGAGCAGATTTAAGCCACCAGTCTTATCCCTCTAAGCAGTAGCGGAACAGGCTAAAAATTACAAGTCTTATCTCTATGTATCGGAAATGGAGCAGACTGAAAATTATAGATCTTATCTCCCTGAGCAATAGTGGGCAGGTCGAAGACGGTAAGCCTTAACCCCCTAAGCAGTAGGGTAACAGGCTAAAAATTACAGATCTTATCTCCCTAAGTAATAGTGGAGCAGATTGAAGACGGTGAGCCTTAACCCCCTAAGCAGTAGGGTAACAAGCTGAAAATTACAGATCTTATCTCCCTAATCAGTAGTGGAGTAGATCGAAGAGGATGGGCCTTAACCACCTAAGTAGTAGGGTAACATGCTGAAAATTACAGATCTTATCTCCCTAAGCAATAGTGGAGCAGATCGAAGACGGTGAGCCTTAACCTCCTAAGTAGTAGGGTAACAGGCTAAAAATTACAGATATTATCTCCCTAAGTAATAGTGGAGCAGATAGAGGACGGTGAGCCTTAACCTCCTAAGCAGTAGGGCAACAGGCTGAAAATTACAGATCTTATCTCCCTAAGCAGTAGGAGAGCAGATCGAAGACGGTTGGCCTTAACCCCCAAGCAGTAGGGTAACAGGCTGAAAATTACAGATCTTATCTCCTTAAGCGGTAGTGGAGTAGATCAAAGACGATAAGCTTTAACCCCCTAAGCAGTAGCGCAATAGGCAAGAAAATGACAGACCACCCTATCTCCCTAAGTAGTAATAGAGTAGGTTGAAGACAGTGAGCCTTATCCCCCTAAGCAGTAGGGAAACAAGCTGAAGATTACAAATCACAAGCAGTAGCGGAGTAGATTGAAACAAAACTCCTATACCCCTGGAGATGTGGTGGGTTAAAGTGAGGCTACCTGGAGAAAGGAGGCATCAAGAAATCAGGGCTCAGCAAGACCAGACAAAATTGGCCCTTTTTAAGTCTTTGCTCCATCCTTGTTACACGACAATGAGCAAAGAGGGGCAGCTGTAGGGCTCAATTTTAGCCCGAGGCCTACACCAATACCAAAAATAAAACAAAAAACATATTGAATAAAGTCCAAATAGTCCAAAATACAGCAGCCCAGTTATAATAGGCCCAAAATCGAAGCCCAAGCCAAACACCTAAACCCTAGCCCAAATTTTTAGCCCAAAACCTAAAGCATTTTTGGCAAAACCCTAGCACCACCCCGTTTGCGCCGTTATCAGCAAGTGCCTCACGCATCGGACGCCACCACCTCGCGACCTGCGCCACTCCACCACGCCACGTCAGAGACGTGCTCGATCACGCACCTACAAACAAGCAAGAATCAGTTGTAAAAAAGGCTATAAAAGTCGAATCGAAACAATGTAAATTGATACGATATTCTTTTTACAAATATACGGGCAATATACACTGCAAAATAGACAGAATCCATACGGAATCAGAACAAATCGAAAGGTTTTATTTTTTTCTTCCTCTTATTTTTTTTTCCCTTTCGAACATGTTTACTCAATTTTTTCCCTCTTCGTTTTTTAAAAACCTATATATATAAAGTACGTTTACATACAAAAAAGGATAAATTTTTACCTGTTTTGGGGTTTCGACCACCGTGCACGATGGCTGGCGATGGTGGCCTGCACGACGGCTGATAGTCGGAGGGGAGGCCAAAAATTAGGGGCTGGAGAGAGTTGAGAGAGAGTTTTTGAAGTATTTTGGAAAAGAAGAGCTGAAAATGAAATTTTTAAGGAAAAATTTGGGTTTTATAATGCTATAAAACAACGCCGTTTTGGGTGTTGGGTTCAGAGGCCAAAATGACATCGTTTTGGGCCTCTGACCTGCGACCCGACCCGCTCCAATGGGAAGATCCGCGTGTTTTTATGCGGGTGGGATAATTGTGCTTTTAGTCCTTTCGCATTTTCTTCCTTTTAAATCAAGTTTTCATTATTCCCAATTTTGTCCAATAATTTTTCCTCTGTTTCAATTTGGTCCGCATTCGAACGGCACCGTTTCAGAGGGTGGGGATATTCTCCATTTCGGTCACTCTACGTTGCGCGCGCATCACGATTTGGTCCTTTTACATTCATTTGTTCTTGATGTTGCCCCAAACTCCTGTTTTTAAATTCATTTTAGTCCATATTTTACTTTATTTTCAAATCAATTATCTCTAAATATTTATTATTTTACTTACTATTTTAATATTACCATTACTATTATTGTTTGTATTTTTTATTTTTTTTCCTTTTTACTTTATTATTATTACTATATTCATTTCTTATTATTATTCTATTATTACCATTTTTATATATTATTATTATTATTATGTTATTATTTTTATTTTATTTTATTTTTATTTTATTTTTATTTTATTATCAACATTATTACTGCTATTTTCATTATTATTATTATTTTATATTTTTTACTATTATTTGTTTATTAATATATTCTATCATTATCATTGCATTTTAGTTACTATTCTCTTTTATTTCATTTCATTTGTTTACTTAGCTTTTATTTTATCATATTTTATTTCTACCTTTATTATTGTTATTTATATTCTATCATCATTATGTTGTTATACAAACTAGCATGGCAACTCATTTTACATTTTATTTTAAATCATGTCATATTTTATCCGATACATTACAATTTTCGTTTCAAAATAAGCAAACACTCCGCGTTATAAGATTCGAAAGGAATCGTACCCTAACTTACTGGGTTTCGATTTATCTTTTCGAGTCTAAAGAACCTATTACTTTCTTTTTAAAAGTTAAATAAAAACTTATTCTCGAGAATTTAAAATTGTCGTGTCCTAACTCACTGGATGTGACGTTTTGTTATCTCGGGATAAGAATTTCAAAAACCAAAGGCAATATTCTATATTTGGTATTTTGGGAAATCGAGCCCTAACTTACTGGGTTCTGATTTTTCATTAGACCCCAAATAACTGAATATCCTTCTTAGATTTAAACACATTAATTTTGAAAGTCAAAGGACAAGCTTAGTTTCGGGGATTTAAAATATCGTACCCTAACTCACTGGGCGTGACATTTTACTTCTTCGAAATAAGAGGGGCTGATCGCTCATATTTTATTCAAGTTTTTTCCTTTAAAATAAAGAGAATCGTATTTTAAAATCTTTCAAATTTTCGACATAAAGACATCAAATAATCAATTAGGTACCAATTTTGGGCGTCACGAGGGTGCTAATCCTTCCTCGTGTGTAATTGACTCCCTAACCCATTTTTCCAAATTTCGTAGACCAAAACTATCGTTTTAATAAATAAAAATGTTTTAACGATCAATCTCAAGGTGACGAATCACACCTCAAGAAGATTGGTGGTGACTCCATTTTCGTTTTAAAAGTCGGCCCGTTTTCCAAACAAAAAAATGATTTCGACATAGCCTATGTCCTTTCTTTTTCAAGTTTGCATAAGACTTTTGCTTGTCAGAAACTGCTTTCAGGTTTCACTCAACGTAGTCCAACACAAGGGAGCCCACACTTTCTGCCATATATTGCTTCATAAAGCGCTACTTGAATACTTGTTTAGTAGTTGTTATTATAAGCAAATTCCATAGATGGTAGATACTTTTTTCAACTCCCTACAAACTTAATAATAAAACTTCTCAACATGTCTTCCCGTATCTAAATAATTCACTCTAATTAAACACCCATTCTAGGGTGAAAAGTTATGCTAAGATTGAATCACATACACAAAGCTTCATGAATTTTTCCCCAAAGTCTCGAAATAAAACATAGATCTCTATTAGAAATAATTGAGGTTTACAATTTTGGTCATAATTTTAAATTTAAAAATCACCTAAAATTTATTTACACTAAATTTTGTTGACATGTCATATTTAAAATGAACATAAGTTCATAATTCGATCATTTATTTTAAATGTGTTCTGGTCATATCTGAATGACATTTGACACCTAAAATGATAATTAAATTGATGAAAAAACTTGACTACATGTGTTTTAAGGTTTAAAAATCAATTAAAGGTATGAACAATAATTTTTAAAACGTTTGATTAAATTTACCCTTAACAAATATAGACTAAATTGATTTTTTGAATTTCTTTTTTACGAAAAAGTGTTATTATATAAACAATTTTAATAAGGGTAAATTACACCAACAGTCACTCAACTTTGATGTAGCTGACAAAACAATTACTCTAGTTTCAATTCAGTCACTCAACTTTCGAAAAATAACAAAACAATCACTAACATTATCAATAAGTGACAAATCAACCACCCATTAACATTTCCCGTCACTGTCTTAACAGGATCGCTTACGTGGCCAGTTAACTTGCCACGTTGGAGGAGCAGTCAAAGGGTCAAACTTTACACGGGTTTAGGGAAAAAATCAAAATAGGTGGGTTGGTTTAGGGTAAAAAAACACAAATTGATTGTGATTAAGGGAGGAAAAGATTGGTATTTTTCATCTGCAATTTGTTTGGCTAGAAATCAACGAACAGGGTTATGTGTGATAAATCGATTGGTATTTTTCATCAGCAACTTGCATTTCACGTTGTTGTGTGATTTCCCACTTCAAGATTTCATCTTTTCCTCTTTCTATTTATGGGCATTATTCAAAAATAAGAAATTATTTGTCCTTTCATGAGGAAGATCTGATTTTTTTTTTCTTTTCCTGTAAAACCCAATCCTAAGATGGCATTTTTTGTGTGGTTAAACCCCTCTTCTCTATTTGGGATGCCAAAATCTACTAAACCTGAAGATAGGTCAGAATCCGATACAGATTTATTCAATATCCATAGTTTGTTTTTCTTATATTGGCCATGCCTAGCAAACCCCATTTATCGTCCGTCCAATGTGATTGTTCTCATGAAGAGGTCACTCAGACCCTTGATAAGCATTCTAATGCTTGTTGCATTGACTGCAACCTTAAGCTGTTAGATTATCGGTCCTCACTGCGATGTCTTTACTGTTTCAATTAAGTTAGAGTCTACCAGGGCCCTTATCCAACCCCCCACAAACCCAAATTTTTAACTCCACTTTACTCAAGTTTGCATCTATTGATATAGGTGAAGCAAAATCCAAGCTTGAAATAAAGTAGTTGTTGGAAAGGCACTTTCCTAGTCAAGGAAGGCAAAAGAACTTTGCAACTTCGAGGAGCTTCAATTATCATGATGCCAAATCCAAAAATTCTAATGGATTACCGGTATTAATCAGGTCCCCAAAATTTTATAGTATTGGTTAGATTTTAGGAGGAATCTACAACTTTGGGCAAGAAAAAAGATGAGATCTTAAACTGGGAAATCTCACAACAAAGTGAAATGCAAATTGTAGATGAAAGTTAAAATAAGAATCATGGTCAAATCTCTATTTTTTCTCTTCTTCTTCTTTTCTCCTCCTCTTTTTTTTTCTACTGCCTAAACCCTAAATTGATGCTAAAAGAGGTCGTTTAAATTGGTGTTTAACATCCAACTAACTGGTTAATGACAGCAAGGATTCGTCAACTGCCATGTCACTTTTCCGTTACATCTGAAACAGAAAATGGTTAAAAAGATTGTTTTGTTATTTTTCAAAAGTTGAGTGACTAAACTGAAACCAGAGTGAAAGTTGAGTAACTATTGGTGTAATTTACTCTTTTAATAAAAACAAGGAATAGTAAAATGAAGCTTTAGAATTGAGAGTATACCGCGCACAAGTGCTGTTATTGAGAAGAATGGTGGCAGTAGGTAAACAAGCGTAGAAGACACTACTCGGATTCCACAAGCATTTAAGATGTGATTAGTTGGGTAGGAAAGTTAAAAGAATAAAGGAGGAAATAGAAAAAATAAATAAATTTTGAGTATGATTGAGATAATAGAAAATAATAAAAATGAATAATTTTCATCCTAAGTATAAAAGTTAATCTTTTCAAATTAAAATGATGAAAATAAAAAAAATAAAAGAAATGTCTATGTTAATTCAAAATTTTGCATTTTTCACATTATTTTATTTGCTTTCATTTCGTTTTTAACTTTATCTTACAATTGATAAAAAGAAAATTTTCATTTTTCATCTTTACAGTCAAACACGATAAAATTATATATATATATATTAGAGGTGATCATGGGTTGGGCTACCTGGCCCGGCCCGACCAAAAAATGAGAAAGTTCGGGTAAAAATATAGGCCCGAAATATGAGTTTGGACAAAAAAATGAGGTCCATTTAGAAAATAGGCCGAGCCTCGAGTAAAACTTTTTTGCTCGTGCTCACGACCCGAATTATATATTAATATTTATTATTTTTAATCAAATATACTTTTTAAATTTACATATTTTTTATTTGTTTTTTGTTTTAATATTTGTTTTGAAATTTTTTATTTAATGAAAAAAGCTAAAAAATATTAATATGGGCCGGACTGGACCGAGCCAAGCCAGGCTCAAATTTATCAATTTTCTTTCATGCCGGACTTTAACAAATTTTTAAGCTCATATTTCAAGTCAGGCTAAACTCGGGCCTAAAAATAAGCCTAAATTTTATCTGAGCACAACTCAGCTCATGATCACCTCTAATTATATATATATTTTTTATCTCTTCAATTTTCTTTCTACTCTATTTAAGTTGAGTAGAAAACAGAAAAGCAGGTTTACAGGCTGTACAGGAATATATATATATATATATATATATATATATGTATAGGACCCCACTCCCCTGCCCGTACAACACAGAAAAGGAGCGCGGCAGGGTATATCCAAAATATTCCAAGAAGCAATTAGCCATATAAAACAAAACAATCCTTCTATTGAAAATCAGAGATGCTGTGGTTTAGAGGGGCAGTTTAGCCCACCCACTTCTACTTTGGTCTGTCACTTTTTCTTCTTTCTTCATCTCCACCCCATTTTATTTCCCACAATTCACCACTTACCTCTTTTACATTACCCTTTTAAAAGTGTTCAATGATC
This sequence comes from Gossypium rotundifolium, assembly GCA_025506655.1. Lineage (NCBI taxonomy): Eukaryota > Viridiplantae > Streptophyta > Magnoliopsida > Malvales > Malvaceae > Gossypium > Gossypium rotundifolium. The sequence continues at coordinate 114,464,491 of CP106730.1, forward strand.
ATAAAAATTCATTTTACATGAAATAATGAAATGAGAGGAAAAATATGCCAATGCTCGATCTCCTTGTCTCAGAGGAAAAATTGATTTCACCCGCCCCCCATCCACATCCATAATGGTAGATACACCATACAAAAATGATTAAATAAATCGCTGGCACCGAATTCCACAGTACCAAACCAGTAATGCAGTTAATCTGCTTTTCCAGAAATGATACCAAACCGGTAAAGAGATGCTTAATATACAATACATTAATAGCTTTGAACATCTGTAAATTAAGATTCACATGCTTGGTGTCGATGTGGTAAGCTCTAAGCACCACTAAACAAAACAAATAGCATGCATGAAAGATGTACCAAGGGTTGGAGTTAGAAAATCCCATCATTTTTAGTATCTTCTAGATGCAAACTAGTGAAGATTCATTTTAGCATTGCCTAAATTCCAATCACAACCTAAAAAATTACAATGAACATTGATTAATCACGATAAACTCAGTTTTAAAACAGAAATCATATAGATAACATAAATGAACACAAATCCACAAAATCTACTACCTTCAGGGGAAGGTTACACATCATTCCAGAACACAACACCTGTTGCTGAACATTAGAGGAGAAACAAGCTCCTTTTGTTTCTCAATCTTCTTTCTGAATCAACATGGGGAAAATCCCAACTCCATACCACCTCCGGGAAACTGCACATGATATCATTCTTGTTCATAGCATGGAATCAGTTCTTGCAGGCAACCTCCTGAAGAAATTGAGAGGCACTGAAGGAAGCTTATGGCGGAACCTTGGATGCCTCAAAATGTAAAATCCTGCTAGAAGAGCCACAACCTGGAAAGGTGTGACATACAAAACTATAGCAGCAACCAGACAGAAAATTACGAATAAAGCAGTGGCTCTTGGGTCTCTCCAGCTTAAAAGAGATTGCAGCCTCTCACCCTGTGTGGCTAAATCACCAACCACCGTCTGAATTCTCCCAGCAATACTTCTCAGTCGATCATATCTCATCCTGACAATATCTGATGGGCGGGAAGTAGGAAATGTGTCAAACTCTTCATCCAGTTCATCAGGATGTGCCGAATCTGCATGAGAAAGGCGTGTGTCCATGTGAGGAGGATGTCTTGGTCGCCATCTATAATACCAAACCCCAATCAAGAACAGGTAGAGGAAAATTGTAGGCAAAATAAGCTCTGGATAGAGGACCAGTATGATAAACAAGATGTGAATCAATACTGTTGTAATTGGGTTTTTCCAATTACAGATCTGATCAAACCATTTTCCAACAGCAATTAACCCACCCAAAACACTCATAATTCTGAAAAAGTTGGCTTTGCTTCTCCTCATGCTCCACATGTGAGAACCAACATCTAGCATATACTCCACCACCTCTTTTCTCAATGGCGGCTCTGCTCGTCCTAGCCTCATTGACACAATCTGTGTGGCCTGGTGCCTCAAGCTATCGAGCTGGCTAACAGTCAATGGATGAAGGTAATGCATTTTTGGCAAGAGAGGATGCGAGTACATATGCATCATATTAAGCAAGGAAGAGCAAGAGAACCTCACAGCCAAGTGAATTTCACCCATCTTTTTTACCCCATTTGGATGTAGCACCAGAAGGGGATATGAGTGAGTGTAAACCCGATCAGTTTCAAGAGTGGAGAGTCGAATTCTCACCTTCCCGATCTTAGTATCCTTTGCTACTGCAGCCTTATCTCCTCCATGTAAATGGCAATTATCAAACACCCCAATAGTTATGACAGTACAAGGATCGAAAACCTCCCATGTATACTGCTCATTCCACTTGGGTGCAAAGCTATCAATGATTGTCCTTGTTCGTACCCATTTTTGACCATATTTTGCAACACAATAAGCATCAGTCGTCCCTCTTCCATCTTTATTCTTCATTGGCATTAGGCCATGTGCATTAAGAATCCCCAATTCCAGAACCCCGATGCTAGACTTCCACAACTGTTTTGCAGTTGGCCTAAGATCACTACTGTAATGGGTAGACTCATCCAGAACATGATAGCCACCTTCCAAACAAATCCTCATATGAATTCTGCTAGCAAACTTGGTCTCTTTCTTCTTCTCTCCTTCTATAATAACATGCTTCTCAAGATTAAACCACCTACTATTCACAGCTTTATGATCAAGCCTCCTGTCTACATATTGTAAAGGAATTGCACACTTACCCAAAACTTCATCCTTATTAGGAGCAACCCTGTCTTCTACACTCAAAATTAGAGGCTCCTCAAAAGGTTCTGCTGCCACGAACATTAGATCCTCATTCCACATTGGATTAATACCCCTGGCCTGAGAAATCCTAGTCCTTAAAGCCTGATTTCCCAAAATAGCCTTCACAAAAACTTCAGGATACCGACCCTTGTCACCTGGCTGCAAATCCTGAGCCTCAATCACATTGACCCTCAAATACCAAAGCTTTGGAGAGAGATATACTTTAGATCGAATATTGGCCAGACCATCAGCTCCACTAACAAAAGCAGCATCAGAATGCCACGCTTCAGGAAATGCTTCATCAGCTTGAGTTCCCATCCAAACAGCCAACATCAACTCCCCCTTAACCTTATTTCCCTGCCTATCCTCCAACCTATACCACTGCGGTGCCAGTGGACTATCTGGTGGAACCCTTTTGGGAATCTCATTGAGATCAAAGAAAACCTTCCCAATGAAGTCATCCTTCACAAAATTCTTGTCTTTAACTGTAACCTCAAGCAATGAAGCCTGAAGCCTATCTTTCGAAAATGCGAACACCTGATTCCACTCGGGATTTGACTTTTTCTCAAAAAAGCGAGTTTTACCCAAGTAGTTTCCAAGCTTAACCTCAACATAAGGATCGCAACTACCTGTAACATCTTTCCCTGGCAAATCCTTCGCCTTTACAACCCGTACATACAAGTATTGCATCTGCTCTACCAAGTCATAAGTACTAGTAAGCTTGTCGCCACTGACCTTTCCACCACCAAGGTGGGGATTGGTCTCTTTGAGGGCGAAATCTTCAGGTGGAGGACGGGGCATCATCTTTGGAAACAAACAAAGAGACCCAAGAAAAACCTGGAAATAAAGTCCGATGGTTAACTACATATCGCCCCCAATAAAAAGTTCAATATCACCCGTTAAATAACGAAAGAAGGAAAAATCAGTTCAAAAATTCAAATGTTTTGAAAGAACCTAAAAGATCGGAACAAAATCGTCATTAAAAAATGGGGGGAAAAAACCCTGAGTTTCCCTAAATGCCATGGAAACTAAAAAAGAAGTAAAAAAGAAAGAGAATATCCAAAGATTCAACATTTAAAGCAACACCAAATATTATAAATGAAGTTACATCCATTTAATTATATGAACTCAAAACGACAATAGATTATACATAAAACGCAAAAATACCGTCATAGAAAGTAAGCATGGAAGACAGACATTCACGAAACTTACACCAGTTTTTTTAAGTGAGAAGCGTAAACAGACTCCCTTTAAGCTTTCAGATCTGCCAACTTTGATTCCTGAAAAAGCATGAAAATGTATGAAAAATTAAGCTTTTAGATCCAACTACCAAGAGAGGTTAAAAACAGAGCAACTACAACTAATCCCTTTTTGGTTACTGGAAAAATGCATGGAAAATGTAGATGTCTAACTTGTTTTTTACTCTAAACTAACAGGTTAAAACAACCATCCTAAGTCATGGATCTGATCTCCACTTCCATAACCAAACCTTGTTCCATAATTGTGTCTATAACAACAAAGCAATCATCATTTACTTCTTACATCGACCCTTGCACAACTACAAAAACACTCCCCTTAAGAATATACCACACTCACCAACAAAATCAAAACAAGAAAAAACAAACACCAAAAAAGAAAAGATTCGCATATTCGGCTTGAGGATTTTATTTTTTAAAAAGATACCTACGATGAAAACAAAGTTTAATCGGAGAAGAAAAACATACTGAAATTTAGGGATGATCCAACGGTAGACGACGGCCGGCCTTTAAGTTTCGGGCTTAAGTTGTAAATTTAGAAATATCTGGTTTTTTTGTTCTTTTTTTGGAGTAATGGAGACCAAAACTGTAAAGAGGATGCCAAAACAAGGGCTAGTGATAATAGAAAAAGATTGGGCGGCGACCGACGGTACGCGCGGTGGCTGACGGTGGTAAATAACAGCGCTGGAATTTGGAGAGTTCTGAGCTACTGATTTTTTTAGTTAGAAGGGTATAGAGAAAAAAGGAGAGTTAGAAAGAGAAAAATAAAAATACAGGACAACAAAAAAATATTTTTTGATTTTATAGTTAGGTTTAAAAAAAAAGCAGCAAACTTGATGGCGAACCCGAGGAAAAACGACCCGAGACCCGGGTCCATATGTAACAGCAAGAAAGAGAGAAGAGACAGGGAAGGTAACGAAAAGAAAAAGGGCTACATGGGATAAAAAACAAACGTCAAAATTCTGCTCTTCTAAAGACGTGAATGAGCGGTAAAAATTTTGGTCAGTTTTAAATAAAATTTTGATACGAAAGAAAGAAATTTATTTTTCTTTAAATTCAATTTAAAAAACAAATAAATGGAAAGGGCTCCCACAGGCAGCAGCATTGGCTATGAAGTTGCGACCACCACTACGACTCCAACTGCTGCACAATTGACGAGAGAGAAGGCAACAAAAACAAAAGAGTGAGAAGAAGAAAGCAAGTTTACAGGCTGTAAAGCAAGAAAAAAAAATATAAAGAGACACAGAAAAGAAAAAGAAAAGGTCCCCACTGCCCCTAGATTACAGTAATGGGGCAAAAGGGTAAGGGCAGCATATCCAGAGAATTCCAAGAAGCTATGCCAATGACCCATTTTTCTACTCACATAGTGTCCTAGCGGTCAATTTTGACTGTTAAATATCAGACAGGCTCCGGCTTAGAAGGCACTTTTTTAACCCATTCATTTCTTCTTTGCCTGCCCTGCCCATCCCCCACTTATTTTATTTTTGTCAATATAAATATAAATAAATAGGATCATTTATTAAAAAAAGTCCTAAAATTTTAAAAATTATGGAAATGGACCAGTTTGTAGAAAATTTACGGAAAAGGACCAATTCCCCCAAAAAATGCGTTCACGTCGGTAGCGTTTTTAGGAAGCGACTAAAAGCGCGCTTGGGGCGCGTTTTATCCACCTCAAAAAAAACGCGGCCCACGAGGCGCGCTTTTTCGAGTGGACAAAAACGCGCCCCTGCGGGCGCGCTTTAGGTCGATTTCCCAAAACGCGCCACGTGGACGAGTTTTGGGAGAATGGCACTTTGAAATTATTTTGAAGTTTTGGCCCAATAGTCTCCGCAAAATAATTTTGATGAGACGTTTTGAACAAATAGTAAAGCGCTTCTAAGCAGGGCGATTTTGTCAAGATGCATCTTGAGAAGCGCTCCACGATGGACGCTTTTTACTCTGATGATCACCGCAAAATAATTTTGAAGAGACGTTTACGAACAAACAGATACAAAAACGCTTCAAAGCAGGTGCTTTGTCGAAGATCGTATTGAAAAGCGCCCCACGTGGACGACTTTTGCTCTGATGATCTCCGGCAAAATAATTTTGAGGAGACATTTCGAACAAACGATGGCTAAAAACGCTTCCAAAGAGTGCTTTGTCAAGATACGTCTTGAAAAGCGCCCACGTGGACGCGCTTTTACATGAGTCTCCGCAAAATTAGGCTATAAATCAGTCAAATTTCATTCTGAGGTTGCATAAGGGAAATTGAGGCAAAAGAAAAAAAATTGAAAATGAGTGAACGTATTAATGTTGTTATTTACTACGACGGTGAAGTTCGTGACACCAAAAATGACATTGTTTTCTTATCAGAAAACACAGCGCGACTGAGTTTTAATCGGAACATCGATTTAGTAGAACTTCGCAAAAGAATTAGGCGTAAAATATTGAACAACGCCAATGAAAGTTCGATGTATTAAGTATAGATTTTGCGCTTCGGTTGATCCGTTGAGATATGAGTCGTTCGACATCAAAGGTCTTTCGGAGCTTTGAGGCAATGGTGGAGACTCATCTTGCCGGTGGATCACCCTATATCGAGGTATATATAGAATTTTCATCTCCAAGTGATTTTTAGGGACTCGACATCTCTCGCCGCTCGAGGAGAATACACGACCCCAAGCCGACACTGTAAGTGGGAGGCAAAACACGTGCGGGTGTGTGGTAGTAGTATGGAAAACATAACCCCTGCACGACACTCGGTTGGTGGATGGGACATGCATATCCGTCATTCGACGTCCGATGATAGAAATACGTATTGGAAGACGTCGTCAACTTCTAGTGGTTGGCATTCCACATACAATTGAAATCTTTACGAAAGATGTTTAAGGAGGGATGATGTACTCTCGATGACATCCACCGGCGAGGGGCCATCGTTTGTTGCAGGTTATGGAGGGTCGGACGATGAATCCGATGTGGATCCACCTCGGGAGGCGGGGCAAGACAGTGCGAAGTTGGATTATTTTACAACCGGGCCGTTCTAATTGTACCTGAAGATGTTGAGGGCGGTTTAGACAAAGAAGAAGAAGATCCACTATTCAGGGCATACTCGCCTCCAGCCCACATGCATAATGTCGATCTATCTCAAGATGATGCATTGAAGTTTCCTGAACTACCACATTGAATGGCGTGACCGCATGATTCTTAGTTGGATTCGGACCAATTAGAAGTAGGTAACTATTTTTCCAACAAGAATACTTTTCTTGCTGCATTGAAACAGTTCAGCATTAAGAACGAGGTTAACTACAAGGTGGTTAAATCAAAGCTCGATAAGTTCGAGGCAAAGTGTGCGATCAAGATGGCACATGTTCATGGAAAATCATGGCGTCGTTGAGGAAAAGGACGAGGTTGTGGGAGATAAAAAGTACAAAGGTCCACATACATGTCTTGCAGATGCAGTACCACTATGTGTTCGATGATTTGAATAACAGTAATAATATATAATGTTGCATTGTTTAACGTACTTCGTTGACTGGTGTAACACAAGATTATCCGAAAATGGATTCAGATATGTTGGCTGAACTAATAATGCCGACGGTGAAGGCCGATCCCAAGACTACGATTTGCGGCTTTAATTGGCGATATTCATAGCCAATTGGGGTACACGCCTTCTGACAGAAAGGCTTGGATAGCCAGCAGAAGGCGTTAAAAAAGTTACACGGTGGGTGGGACACTTCATATAATGAAGTGTGGCAGTGGTGTCAGGTGCTGGAGAGATATGTCCTAGGTAGCACGACAGACCTTGAAACGGAACCTGCGCACTACAACGATCGTCTGCTCCATGGATGCGCAGTGTTCAAGCGTCATTCGGACATTTAAGCAATACTGAGATGCCTTTAAATCTCGCAAGTCATTGGTACAAATTGACGGTACCTTTATGTATGGTAGATATCGATCGACTATTGCTAATGTGGCACAAGGCTACCGTAGGAGAATCCTTCCGATTGCGTTCATAATAACACCGGGAGTCGGTGATGGTGGGACTTCTTCCTATCTAGGTTAAGGAGGCATGTTTGCCCCCATCCGACATATCGTTATATCGGATCGGGGCCTGGAATACTGCGGCAATAGAACGCCAGGAAGCATGTGGCATCGCACACACCATCGATATTGCATGAGGCATGTTTCATCCAACTACTATGGGCAACATCGATCTAAATGACAGAAACAGCAAGTGACCGATATAGGTATGAAATGTCTATTGATATAATTTTATTTGTAATATTCAATTTATTCTCAATTGAAGAGTGGTATATAATATTCGCTATCAACGTATATTGGCAGGGTATGAGATCAATAAAGACCGTTTTCACAAGATGCTAGACAGTTTGCGCTCAGATAACGCCGAAGGCGCAAGGTACCTGTGTAATATTCCTTTCGAACAGTGGACACAAGCATATGACGGCGGCCTACAATATGGGTATATGACCACAAACCTGGCCAAATGCATAAATTTTGTTCTGAAAGGAACCCGTCATCTGTCGATTACATCAGTTGTGCGAGAGACATATTCTCGGTTAAGCGGACTATTTAGAAGAAGCAATGAGTTATAGAGGCGATGCAAGGAGGCCATGTATGGAGCGAAGGTCTTGCAAGAAATAAACCGTGAGAAGGCACGGGCGAACACCATGCACACAGTGTGTCACGATCGCGGCAACCTATGGTTTCGTGTCACGGAGTTTGACAGACCGAACCAAGGTATTGTTGGCGGCCATTATTGTGTACATTTGACAAATAAGACCTGCGACTGTGGGATATTTGATGCACTTCGTTACCCATACGCCCATGTAATTGCGACTTGTCAGATCTCCGTCTTGATCCAATGAGATATGTCGACGAAGTGTATAAATTAGAAAACATGTACAACGTGTGGAGACACGTATTCCCACCAGTCCCAGATGAACGTAAGTGGCCATCGGTATCGCTTGCACCGTATAAGCTGTTGTCGGATAGACAATTGAGGCGCAAACCAAAAGGTCGACCTTGCTCGACTAGAATACCCAACAATATGGATATCGAGAAACAAGCAACCAAAGTCGGCTATGCAGATGGTGTAGGAACCTGGGCCATACATCTCGCTCGTGTCCAAATCAGAATAGTTGACCGTGTTCTTAGGTCTTTTGTCTCATATTGGCTATGTAATATCTATTTTTTTTGGAGGAAAACGGTGAACTTTTGTACAATAACTTTTATTTTATTAAAAAATTAAAAATTGAAAAAATTAAATTACAATAAAAAAGCAAACTCAAATTTTATTAAATATATTAAAACTTAATTACAAGAAAAAATTAAACTAATTCTATTTTGTCAAAGGTATTAAAATTTAAATAAATTTAAAAATTAAATTACAATAAAAAAACAAACTCAAATTTTATTAAATATATTACAACTTAATTACAAAAAAAAAATTAAACCAATTCTATTTTGTCAAAGTTATTAAAATTGAATAAATTAAAAAATAAATTACAATAAAAAACAAACTCAAATTTTGTTAAATATATTACAACTTAATTACAAAAAAAAAATTAAACCAATTCTATTTTGTCAAAGTTATTAAAATTGAATAAATTAAAAAATTAAATTACAATAAAAATAAACTCAAATTTTATTAAATATATTACAACTTAATTACAAAAAAAATTTAAACAAATTCTATTTTGTCAAAGTTATTAAAATTAAAAATTAAATTACAATAAAAAAGCAAACTCAAATTTTATTAAATATATTACAACTTAATTAAAAAATTAAACCAATTCTATTTTGTCAAAGTTATTAAAATTAAATAAATTAAAAAATTAAATTACAATAAAAAAAGTAAAGTCAAATTTTATTAAATATATTACAACTTAATTACAAAAAAATTAAACCATTTCTATTTTGTCAAAGTTATTAAAATTAAATAAATTAAAAAATTAAATTACAATAAAAAAGCAAACTCAAATTTTATTAAATATATTACAACTTAATTACAAAAAAATTAAACCAATTACACACGGGCAAATGACTGCATTCTATTGGATTCCTCCTTCTTTCGGCTTTCGACGGGTCGTGGAACCTCGAGCAGGAATCGGGTTCACGGCGGTGGGTCCGGTTCGGATGTTGCGATGGTGACCCACTCGATAAAATAATGACCCGAGGTGTTTGCATAAACCACGGTGGGGTGATCGCATCCGAACGGAGAAGGAGCCTGGCGGAAAAAAGTGCTCCCGACGCCTCCTCTCGAACCCACATGCGACATCGGGCTCACCATCGGTGGCCACACTCGAACCCGCCATGCACTCCAACTGGCTAGGACTAGGAAATGAAACATATATGGGTTAGGAGGATACATATAAGGGGAAGTGTACGCACCTGGCATGAACGGTAGATGATGGGATATCGGTGTTTCAACCGAATCGATGAGCCGGTGGATCGTGTAGGCGTTATTCTTGGGCCCGATCGTGTTTGCTATGATGATGGCCCCGCTCATCACCCTTTCTCCTTGGATTTAAAGGGCCCGACGTTCCTTCTTCATGAAGTTGCCGCCGCCTCTTCTTCCGACAATAGATACGGCTTGCCATGGATCCTAAACCATGGCATGTACTCCGGCACGCACGCTAACTCCGGAATGACTATCGGTTCCCGGTCAGGTATATAGCCATACCGGTTCTCCCACGTCTCGATATGACTCGACCAAAATCTTGGCCAATTCGTGTGCGGATGCCGTAAGTCCACTGTGTGCTCATCATCGAACACCTCCGATGGCACCGGGATCGGTTATCTAAATCCAAATTACCGCAGAACCCGATCTGCCTGGTGCATCTCCATGGTCGCGTAGGTGATCAATGGGACCTTTACGTGCCAACCGTTCGGATTTTGGAAGAACTCCTCCGGAATTACTGCCCGAATTTTGGATCCTCGTACGGTGTCCATTGAAACTATATTAACATTTCCAAAATATTAGTTATATACCTAATATTAGACACTACATACGAAATACTAAATTATAATAACAAAATTCGAAACTTACTTGTGATTCCGACCTTTGGTCCAATAGGAGTCAGTATATCCTCAAGCGAGTTAGGTATTCCAACATGACTCACGAATGGTTCCACCTAATTAAATAAACTTTTAGCATGCAATTATACTATAAATCTACGAAATAATTATAAAATATAATATTAAATTTACCTCGTTATCGGTGGGAATGAATATGAGTGGTCGAGTCGAGGCGTAAAAATAGAAATCGAACCATGCCCATGATTGCAGTAATGATAGACAACCTCCGATTTTTACTTTACTTACTAGCGTTGCTTCAAGACATCTCCGGTACAACCTCGACAAAGACGATGGACTTCAACTCAATTCACCTACCGCTCTGAAATCAACAAGTTTGAAGCCATCTCAGTGGATGAGGTTTCTAGAGAGGTCCGGCATCGATAGCCTCCGATTATTTGAAGAATGTATGCCCGAGCATCAGTATTCTTTCTACTTGATTCGAACCTCGTTCGACTCGTGAATGCATCTCGTAACTGAGCCATATCGATCCGAGCTCCTTGAATTTTATCCGAATGGCACCGAAGCTCGTAACATACGGCCATCCAATCGGTAGATGGAGCGGACACGGTGACTCTGGCCCATCCCAGTAATCCCAATTGTAATTGCACATCTTCAGAGTGATGGTACACTCTCGCATGGAAGATGGAAAGTGTGGGTCTCGGTCTCCACCTCTCAATCAACGCTACCGATCAAAGCGGCTCCAACTTGAACCCCCGTCCTATCGTAGCCACGTGCCAAAAACCCACTTCCCGCAGGTAATTCTCGATCAAGGGCAATGGGGGACCATGCATGTTGTGAATATAACATTCCAACACCCGATCTACAGACTATTTAAAAAATTATAAAATTAACAATTAATTAAAATTGCATAATTGAAAAAAATTAAATTATATTGAAAAATTAAAATTAAAACTTACCATTCTCATTTGCTCGTGAATGTGCTTCGTCTAAGCGACGTAATTCCCGACCATTGTAATCCGATAAAAATTTCAAAATTTTCCAAAAAAGATATATTAAAAAATAAAAAGGGCTTTTTCAGTAAATAGTAATGGACTATTTTGAAATTTGAGAGTAAATTTCAAGGACCTTGAGAGAAAATTGAGAGAATATTGAGAGAATATTGAGAAAAGATTGAAATGTGAAAAAATAAAGGGTGGGGGCTTTTATACTTTTTTTTCGATCGTTATTCTAACGGTCAAAAAAATAATGAATTCTGATGATTAAAGCGCGTCCACAGGGACGTTTTTATCCACCTAATGGACGTGTTTTTCTTGAAGGGACAAAACGCATCCCTGCGGGCGCTTTAGGTCGGTTTCCTAAAAACGCGCTGACGTGGACGCGTTTTTGGGGGAATTGGTCATTTTCTGTAAATTTTCTACAAACTGGCCTATTTCCGTAATTTTTAAAATTTTAAGGCTTTTTTTAGTAAATTGCCCTAAATAAATAATATATTGATTTTTATGAATAAAAATAAAAGAGACAAGAGTAGAGCACAAGGAATATACGTGTATGTCCTTGTCACTCTCTCCCCGAACACATCCACATCTACAATCTCATTAGCAGATGGGAAATATACCGTAGAACAAATCGCTATCACCATGGCATATTCCAAAACCACCAATACAACAAATAATTCATCTGATTTATCTTTGAAGATCGCTTTCGTAATGAATCTAAATGGAAGCGTTTAAACTATTCGGGAAAAAAAAAAGAAGCAAATCGAGCTCAATTACATCGACGATAGTCTCATCAGCAGATGATTGAAATTAAAAAAAAAAACTTCTCTCCATTCAAAACATTTTAAAGCTAAAAAAAACAAAGAAAGAAAAAAATGGGGATAAGAACAAGAAAGCAAGAGAGAGAGAGAGTATTTGCTTTTGCTTTTGGTTGTCTAGGTTGGTTGGGATCTAATGAATCTGCAAGAGAATTTCACTCCCTCTCTATTTTTCTTTTATCTCTGTATCTGTATGGGTACAACAAAAGTGGGGCCACATATTTTACGCCTTTTGTTTAAGGTGAATTGTCAGAATCAACCCCCTTGTGGAGAGTGGGAGTGGGACGTGGATAACAGTGATGTCATCTCAAACCATTTTTTTTTCTTCTCATATAATATTGGATCTCCTCGGATACTTTGTTTGGTTTAGGGGTAATGTTGGGAGTTCGCTACTTTTATTCTCTTTTGACTTGTTTTTTCTCGAGAATGAATGTTTGAACTTTGAAGCTGGTTGTTTAAGCTACAATAATATATGTTTTTTTGTTTAACCTATAATATAATCCCCTCATTATGCGACTTCATGTGAATGTTTTGAAATATAAAATATCTACAGGCAGGGAGTGTTGGTTTAGTGCGCCTACCGTATATTTTTCTTTCTCTTTCCTTCTTAAACTTCTCTCTAATCTATAATTTATCAATAATCTTTAACGGTGAGGATTTGAAAAAACATTATTTATATAAAGTTTTTAATTATTTAGATAAATATATTGCAGAATTTCAAAATCCGTAAGTAATTTCACAAAAGGGTTTTAACAACTCAATTTTCTTTTTAAATTTCGGTTAAGAGTTAAATTTTAAAATTCTTCGTAATTTTAAGATAAAAACTTAAATTTCGAAAATTATTTTGTATATTTTAAAATCTTGTTTTATTAAAACTACTTAGTATTTTTTATAAATATAATGATATTCATATTGAATTTTTATATTAATTATTTTAGTTTTGATCCATTTAAATTATAAATTTTAATAATCTAACTTTTCTTAAATTAATTATTTATTTTAACTAAGTAATTACAAATGGTTGTATTTTGAATTAGTGGATTCGAAAATATTAATATTTTGAAAATCTTAAAGATTTTCAAATTCTCTATCAAACACGCTCTGAAAGCATGAACTTGGAAATTCTTTTAAATTAACTATAATATTTTTTTATTTTTATCATATTATTAAATTAATATTTAAAATTATTATAATATTTAATTATTAATTATTAATTGAAATATTAATATAATATAAAATTTGTGATAATTAAACACATTTAAAAATAATTATAATTTAATAACATTTATTAGAGTCGGGTGAGTTTATGGTTTTTCTCCACTCCCCACCACCACCATCGTCTTCTTCACACTGCACCACCACCATAATCATTCAACCAATTCAAGAACTCAAGAATTTCTTTTCTTTATTTGTATTTTTTCGAAGGTGCTAATTTTATCAGAAAAAAGAAAAGCAACAGTCAACAAATAAACACTTAAGCCTAGTCGAAACAACATCAGTCAAGCAAGTACACGGCAACAACATACAAATCAGCAATACACAGAGAAACACTCAAGACTAGGGGGAAAAAAAAACAAAATTTGGCACAACAGAGAAAAGAGACGAGATGCAACAGAAGCAACAACCAAAGAATAGCAGGAACAGAATTTGGGGTATAGGTTCTTAAATCTTTTGAGTCTTCGTTCGAGAACCCCAACTGTGGGAATGCAGGGATGACCGAGGGAAAGCCATAACTGAATTTTCAAGCCTATCTAACAGCCAATGGCATAATCGAGTTTAAGGTAGTTTGAGACTTGGGAGTTGGGTGTTGGTTTCATGGAGTTCGAGGTTATGTTTGTGAAATCTAAACTGGAGAAGAGATAGAGGAAGGTTGGAGCTTTCTTTTGATCGGTAGTCCGAAGCCGGAGTATGGCGGTGTGGCAGTGGAGAGGCTGAGAAGCTGCTGGGGTTCGAAAAGAGAGAAAGAAAGCTTTTTAATTTTCTAGAAGAAGGTGCAAAAATTAATTATTTAAAAGTTTTATTTTTAATTAATAAGAACTAAAAGGAAATTAAAAATTAAATGTTTTAAATTTACAAAATTTTAAAATTAAAATTTGTCCTTTTGTCAATAGTGAGAACTAAATTAATTTAATTTTATAAAATTTTAATTAAAATAATAAATTTTGTGAATATTAAAGAATAAATTTTTATTTTTTATAGTTAGGATCAAATTAATAAAACGTGTAAACATTAAAAATTATATTTGTAATTAAATTAATAAAAATTTACATAAGCACTTTCGTTAATATTCAAACCACTATTAATATTTAGTGATAGAAAACATTTAAATTTATGTATTTTAATAATTAAAATGGGAAAAATTAAATATTTAGTAATCAAAAAGCACTAACAATACTCTAATGACCATTTCTATACTTTACTCAAATCTAACCTTAAATCCTAAACTAAAAGCAATAAAACTATACCCCAATCTAGTCAGACAACCCAACCCAACCCAAGCCAGAATACATGTTACTTTACTTTAATTAAACCCTAAATTAGCATCAAAACATTGTTCTCCACACATTGAATCTTTAATAAAATAAAATAACCAAGTAATTTATAAAATCCATCTTCTTTTCTTTATTATTATTTCTTTTCATGCAATTTAAATCTTATGTCTAGAGAATAATCACTTATTTTTAATGTTTTTTTTTTACCATATCATCATCATGCTTGTTTTTCTTTTTCCTTTTACATTGATGCAAATTTTGCTCTTTTTAATTTATAATTTTTAAAATAAATTTTGTTTATATTCTTCAAGAAATTCAATGTTACTAATAAAACGTGAGTCAAGCGGGTCTTAGTCTTACATCGTTAAATATGATTTAGACTTGAATATAAAAATAAGTCTCTATTTCAATTCAAGTTAAACTTGAATACTAACAAAATTTTTTAATATCTTGCTTAAGTTCAACTTGAACTTGACTTGACTTGATACATTAATAGGTCTACCTCAATTATCAAACTCATATAAAGTTACAATTGGACATTTAGATTAATCAAATTAGGCATTTACTTTTGTAAGTCTTCATTTACAAATCGATGGTATGTATTGTTGCTTAGAATAAAAAATTATTATTAATTAGTATAAAATAACATAAAAAATAATACGAATCAGTATGTAAACTATGTATTCTAGCTTCGAGGATAAAGGTGGATCCAATGAAAACTTGCATGTTCCAACAAGACCAATAACGAGGGCACGAGCAAGGAAGATTTAAGAGGTAATGCAATGCTTTGTTATGTGGATTCTCCCTGAATAGTGGCGATTGATATTTTGAGAAGTAGATTTTCCCTAATTTGGTAACATTGTTGGAGTGGTAGTTGTTGGCTGGCACCAGTAATCGCGAATGAGAAAATAAATGGCATTTGCAAGATTTATGGTTACACATCCACATATTTGTGGCAGCCCTGCAGGTACTGACAATGGAGATGCTGGCAGTGGCACTGTAGAAAAACACAATTCTCAACTATCCCCCGTCTCATTTGCTTTGATATTATGTTTTATTCCAAAATTTGGAGAAGCATATGGAACTGTGGATGCTACTTATTATTATTGTTTTTTTTAAGTTTTGGTAGATTAGATGAGTTATAATCTCTTTAATAAGGGATTGAAGATAATTTTTATAATTAATAAAATTATGACCTGTGTAAAAGTAAAAAATTATAAAAAGAATTGTCATGTCATCCTCTACACAAAGTATATAAGCTTTAACAGGTGTGAAAATCATATACGTAGAATTGCAAAATTCACCTTAACATTTGTGGGTTTTTTACCTTGACTCTTAACTTATTATTATTCTCATTCACAAACGTTGTAAAAATTCAAATATGATTAAAATTAACGGAAATTGTCAGTCAATTAATAGTTAATATTTTTGTCCAATGTGACATGACACTTCAAATGATAACTTTATTGACATCACATGACACGTTATTGGTAGTGTGTAATTTTAAATTAAATTAATTTTAAAAACTATTAAAATATTAAATTTCAAATTTTTTTACTTTTTTAATTTTCATTTTAAAATTTTAATATCTTATAGATTTAACCCTAAATATTATGTCATCGATGGCATGTCACATTACTAGAGTCCTAAGCTATTATGCCATGTTGGAAAAAAATATTGACAATTATTTAATTGAAGGGTTTCATTAATTTTGGCCATATTTAAAATCTTTTGTAACGTTTAAGTGAGAATGAGAGGAAAAAAGAAAAGAAAAGAAAACATTAAAGACCAAAGTGAAAAAGCCCACAAACATTAAAGGTGAATTTTGCAATTTTGTCAATCATGCGTTAAGGAATTATTTGATAACCAGCAAGTATGAGGGCTTATTTAAATATTGTGTAGTAGTCTGAGGGTTTTTTTTATATTTATAATAGTATGCATGATGTGAGTGAAAATAATTATGTAACAAATATATTTATAAAAAATTAATATAAAAATGAAATAATTTTTATTGAAATGATAAAATTAAAAGTTTGATATAGATGTGACTCAAATTCAAATTTCATTATAGTATTATTTTATTAAAAAATAAAAAAGGCCCACATTATTATTAATTTTTATTACTTGTATTTAAAAGGGCATTTTAGTATATTCCAGTTAAGTTATGTCCAGTTAATTCATGACATCAACTCAGTGAAAGGCTTAATATAAGTTACTAGTGTAATAGCCTAAATTTCAGCGATGTAGGAAATAGTAGTTCGAGACCACCAAATCCAACAAATGAACTCGTATATTATATTATCTAATATTTACAAGCCAAATGTAGCTTTTAAAATATTTTTGAAATAGTAAATTGTATTTTATAAAAATTTATTTGGTCAAGAAATTGAGAAAAGCAGTATCGAGATCTCGGTATTATAAACAGAGCTATAAATACTTTTATGAATATTTACGGAGTGTCAATAAGATAGTTTTAAAATTTCGCTAGAAAATTTTGACATTCGGGTGGTTAATTAAATAAAAAGGACTAAATTAAAAAAGTGTAAAAGTTGTTAAAAGGAATAAATAGCTCAATTGTCAAATGAGGAAGGACCTAAAGTGCAAATAAGCCCAAAGAAGATTTTTGGGTGGCAATAGCCGAGAAAAATCAGGAAATGGGTGAAATAAGGGTAAAATTGAAAAATTGTTAAAATTAGCTAAATAAAAATGGGACCAAATTGGAATATCTAAAATTCTCTTCATTTCTCTTCATTTTTATCAGCTGAAAAACAGCCATGGAAGAGGGTTCAAGCTGGTTTTCATACTCTATCTTCATGTAAGTTTAATTCTTGTTTTCTCCTTGAAATTTCTATGTTTTTGGACTTTTACAATTTGGTCCAACTTACTATGTCATTAGTTTTTGATTCTATGGCTAATTTTTTAAAGTTTCTATGGATGAGTGTTGGAAGCATATGATGAATAAATATAGAATTGAAGCTTTAATTTTTTATATATGATGATTTTATCAAGTAAATTGATGGAAATTGGTTTTAGGACCTAATTGTAAAAGAGTTTGGAATTAAGGTTTAATGAAAATTTTATGATTTTCAAGGGTTATGAAGTAGTTTAAAATTATATAATAAGGTATTAATTGAGAAAAATTAGCCCAATTGAGGGGTTAATTGGACAAGGACTGAATTGTATGAACTGTAAAGTTTGGGGTAAAATGGAAATCAACACTTTGCACTAAAACAGTTTTGGACAGCAGCAGTAATTTAATTTTGAAAAATCACCAAAAATTTTATAGATCGTATTAGAGGATGAATAAAATATGGAATTAAAGCTTATTGAGTCTAGTTTCTTATAGAAGAAATGGTGTAAGCAATGGAATTGTAAATCATGAGATATAATAGGTTTTATGAGACAATGTCAGAATGATTTCGGGTTCCCTTGTTCTGACTTTGGAAAATCATCAAAAATTGGAGAAAAATAATTAGGGGATTAAATTTATATGTTTAAAATACTGAATGAGTCTATTTTCAAGAGAAACAAACGTAAACATCATCCGAATCCCATATGAGGAGATAATTAATTTTTAGTGAAGAAGGGTCAGAACTGTCAGACAGCAGAACAGGGGTGACTTTAAAGAATAAACTATACTTATTGGCTAAACCAAAAATCTGAAAATTTTATGGTAAGAATATATGGGAGTCTAGTTTCAGAGAAAATTAGTGGATCTTAATTTGGAGTTCTGTAGCTCAATATAAAAATAATTTAGCGACTGTGACACGGATGGACAACTTGAGTATCCATATAAGTAAATAGTGAAAATTATAGATAATGTTACTTACAAGTGTGTTATTTATACTAAGGATGTCGGTGGAGAGGAGGAGGAGGAAAAATATATGAATGACTTATGTATAAATTGATCACATGCTCGATTGTAATCGATAAACGTTGAATTCGAAATGATATAATGATTTATTTCAAATATTTATTATGAAACTAAGATTATTGTTATGGTATAAAAATCGAATTTTAAGTTCGTGTAACTTCAATTATATTCTTAAATGCTTGAAATATATTTTTATTGATGTGAATATGATTTGGATGTTTATTGTATGATAATTGATGAAGTATTGATATTCTTGATGAAAAGGGAAAAAAAATCCCGGTTGAATGAATGGAAAATTCGATGGATTTTTGAAAATGAATTGACGGTAAAAAGGATCTAGCCCGGACGGGTGATCCTATCCTGATATAGCCATCTCGAAGAATATGTGGAAAATGGATTTAGCCAGACAGGTAATCCGAATTAGGGTTTAAATTTAGCCTAGACTGGTAATTCAGATCCAAGCTCATTTGAGTAATTGTCGTTGCAGAGGATTTAGCATGGACTGGTAATCTCGCTGTAAGGATGAGGTTCGCGGTGCTCTCTGAAATGGAAATGTGCGCACATGAATATGAATTGACGGACCCGAATTTGTATACTAAAGTGTACCTCTGAAAATCCATTAAAATTTCGAGAAATTCAACGGGATAAATATGAAAAAATAACAAGGGAATGGAAATCATGGTATTGATGAGCTCATCAATCATGGTATATATTATTGATATATGGAAATTATTGGACTAAGCTGAATGTTGAGTTTGTGCATGTTAGAGTAATAATGCATTGAATGAATGTATGAATGTTTATTGCATTGTATTGAAATTTTTTCTTGAGGATCCGGTTTAGTCTCGACCCTATATTAATGCATGATTTGGACCTCGAAGGTCTGTTAAAAGAACGCTTATAATTAATCTCGGTATTTGAACGATAATGATTTCAAATTATATGTAAGTATTCTGTACTCCTTGGTAATGCCTCTAATCCTGTTCAGGCGACAAATACGGGTTGAGGGTGTTACAACTAGAAATTCTATCATACACTTATGCATATGGAAACCACATCTTTTGAATATGTGTGTGTTTAAAATACATATAATAAATAATAGAACGTAAGGTTTGAAACTAATAATAATGCGTATATAATATATGCAAAATTAAAATAAAAAATTTGTGAGTAAAATAAAATTTAAATAGATATATTAGGTTAAAAATATTAAACATGATGTTTGAAACTAATAATAATACATATATAATATGTACAATCTTAAAATAAAAATAGTTTAAATTGTGAGTAATATGAAATTTAAATAGGCAATTACATCGGATTGATAATATTAAATGCACTCCAATTGTTTATCATGAATTTTCATTTTCTTGAGTTGATATCGAGTTGATTTGTGACACCAACTCAATTAACGACATTATGAGATTATATTTTATCACATCCATGATATGGATGAAAGAAAATATTTTATAATAATAAATTTATTTCAACAAATTATTATTGGAGTGGTAAAAATTTCGTTCTGAATTTGTTGGTCTTCTCAAATAGTATTTTTCACTTGTTTTATTTGAAATGTAATATGAAAGTATTAAAAGATAAAATATCATTATAAAATACTAATTATCCTTAAATAAAGGGTATCTTAATAATTTTACAATTAATTTGATGTCAAGTTGATTCACGACACCAACTTAGTTAACCATTTCTAGATATAGTATAGATTAAGTGGCATGACTATTTTTAACCATTAAGATATTATTCGTGTCACAATTTTAAATCTTAAAATTATATTAGATTATGACACACCTATGATATTGGTGAAATTTTGATTTATATATCAAATGAAGTTTTAGTTTAAATGGTAAAAACATTGATAATTTTGGTGTTGTAGGCTTGAATACTATCAAGTGCATTTTTCTATATTTTACATGATTAATTAAAATAATTTTCCATATCTCTCAGGTGCCTTTGTTATTCGAATATGACACAATATTTCGCCTTTTCGATGAACCAATGGTTTAATGCTACATTCTTTTGGGGATAATTCTGACTAATTACTGCTAACAATCTTTATTTTTTTATTGATAATTTTTCTTAGATGCTACTTGATTGAATGTGCATGACTATTGGACGTTATTTATTGAGTTAAACTTAAATTTTAATTGATATATAACTCTAATATTAATTAAGTGATAATTAATAGATAAAATATTTTTCTATTTTATACTTAAAATTATATTCAAATTATTTTGATGCGATTACAATTTGTCAATATCACTACTACTTTACATTTGAATTAATAATTTTAAATTAAATTATAATTATATTCAGATATCAATAAATTTTGTAATTCTCACGTCTACTTATCACACATACTACTTTAGGTTAACATTATACTAATATTTAGATGTCAATATAAGTTGTATTTATCACAATATTTAAATGAGAAGTAGATATTTTAATTAAATTATATTTATTTTATATATAATCTAGTAATATGATAGAAAAAAAAAGGGTATGCTCGTGGATTCATAAATTTCCTAAACTCGCTTATATATATATATATATATATATATATATATATATATATATATTATGGGTTTGTGTAATATGCTGAATTTTTGAAGTTCAATTTTGAGTCGGATTTATTAAATCAAGTCATTCTAAGAAGTCAAAATAAGAGAGTTTTGAGAATGATCGAAATGTTGATTTAGTGGTTTATTAATTGGTTTATGTTCATTAATTAGAGGCATTGATTAGTTAGAATTGTGAAAATAGAATTTAAGACTTGTGGATTAATTTGTAAAGTTAACAAAATTAATGAGATTAATGTGAGAAAACTAAAAAGTAATATTAGGTGGAAGAGTTGTCCTTAATTGGTATTTTACCCAAGCCCTTAATAGCAAAATTCCCTTTTTGAAATTTTATTAGGAGGGGATGGTTACCCATTCCATTTTCACACGCTTCTTAAAAAACCACCAAAAATCCTCTCAAAATTCTCTTGCATTTCATCCTAAATATTCGATTTTCAGCTATCCAAATCAATTTGTAAGCACATTTTCAATAAATCCTTTTATAGAATAAAGTTTGTCGATCAAGATTTCCAACATTTTCTCTTCTTTTCTTTTTTGTTCACGTGAGCTTAGATACAAGAGGAGGAAATTGATTTTTTTTTATTTCTTTATTTAATCTTTGAAGGTTTTTTTTTTAACAAGAGAATGAGTTTTTCTAGCCTTTATTTATGATTTCTAAATATTGAAAATTACTTTTTTGGGTTTTCTACCATTTTGAGCATTTTTTAA
Organism: Gossypium rotundifolium; assembly: GCA_025506655.1. Lineage (NCBI taxonomy): Eukaryota > Viridiplantae > Streptophyta > Magnoliopsida > Malvales > Malvaceae > Gossypium > Gossypium rotundifolium. Next base: position 114,486,500 of record CP106730.1, read on the forward strand.
ATATTTTTTTAATTTTTTTTTTCAAAGTAGAGTGAGAAAAGTTTTTTATCTGGATTCATATTAGATTTAAGTTAGAATTATATAGAAAGGTTAAATTTTAAGTTAGATTTGAGTTGAGAGCTTTTTATCTTAAAACGACATTGTTGAGAGTTTGAAGAGTTTTGAAGGGCGAAAGTGTGTGAGCTCGAATTATTGGTGTATTTTTAATTGTTTTGGAGTTCATAGACTTAGTTGTGAGGTTCGATTTTTGTTTTGGGTGGGTTATAGAGTTCTCTTGAATTATCAAGAAAAGTAAGAAAGTGTCTTGCTACATTGAATTGCATCTCATTAATGATAATTTTAGGAGAGTTTAATGCCTAATATGTTCTCTCTCTTTTTTCTTCTAATTTTGTTTCATTGTTTTGGTTATGATTTGTAGCAAAGGAAGTGATCAAACCATCAAAAGCTAAGGGGTAAGAAAAAGTGACGAAGGCGTGACGGTTGATTTGTACTAGCTTAAATTCAACATTATAATATAGATTCAACGAGTAATCTAACTTAGAACTTGTTGATAATGATATGTTGTTGATTACTTGTTGGTTAATGTTTGGATTATGTTATGTTAAATGTATGGATTACATTTGTATTTTAGATGAATGGATGGTTCTTGGCATGTCATAAAGTTTGTTTGTGATGGAGGAAACTTTGTCACTAGTGTGCATCCTATTAGCACTTGTGCGTGTTTACATTCAACTCTTGTGTACATAAACAGAGTGTTAGGGTAAGACATGTTTTGACATGCATTGGTGCATTTTTGTTCATATGGCGCTTGTGTGCATCTATGTGAAGTGTTAGGGGTTAAATTTGTGTATCTATTCTTCATCCATAAATGATTAATAGGGACATATAATTCAATAATAATTCTATATAACAATGATGAATATGAAATGAAATTGATGATGATTGTGGTATATGAAAATAATACATGCAATATCGAGTTAGTGTCAAATGTGACTTAAATACAAAGTGATTTGAGTTATGATAATAGAATTGTGAAAGAGAAACTAATTGATGCCATAATGACTACATGGAAAATTTTAATTGTGATTCCCTAATGTGTTAACATGCTCTATTGCTTAATGGTTTTATATTATGAAATTGGTTTTTGTTAACATCATTGAGCTTTAAAAACATAGTGCTTGGATTGTTTGTTCCGTGCACAAGTATTGAAAGCATGTAGGAGTTTAAATTAGGGTTTGCAAACATTTGGGCTCTCAAGTCTCAACTACACTTGCTAAAATTTTATAATTTATTAGTTTTGGGCATGTACCTTGTTCATTGGGTGAATTTTCATGTCTTGAGAGTATATTTATGTGGTTTTGATATAATTGGTATATATGGATATTTTTTTAAATATTTTAGTAGTTTTGGTTACTTAAGGGATTTGGGATACAAATTTTAATGTTGATTATGTGATTTTTGGTTTATATTTTACTTGACTAGTGGAGTTTTTATATGTTGTGTCATTGATCAAGTATTTATATGTTTTAAACTCGTTTCAGTATATAAAATGTGCTTGCACTGGTTTAGTTGCATGTTGAACATGTTTAGGTGTTTTTAGAGGCATGGTTGTATGATTTACATTGCTTAATTTTTACATTACTGGGTATTAGTCTCGAGAAATTAAGAACATGTCTCGAGACCTCAAGAACAAATTTAAGTGTTTCATACATTTCTTGGTAAAAGTCTCAAGACATAGTAACATTGTTTTGAGTCATAAAACATTGAAACTAAATTACTGAATATTTAGTTCAAGATCTTTGAGACATGGAACCATGTCTCGAGAATTCAAAATTTGAAAATAGAGGAGGCATATGTTGTAACATGGCTTCACTGTCTCCAGACATTGCCTTGCATTTGATTAGTTTGACCAAAAATTAGTAGCCCGAATTTGTGTTTAATTATCTTTGACCTTGGATTATCATGTGAGCCCGTTTGAGTTTATTTGAGTGCATTTGATATTCATAACATCTATTAATTGAATTGAGTGCAGGGTGTTTCATTTTGACCGAGGGTCAAATCATTTAAAATGTATTAAAAAGGCCCTCAAACTTTTTTTAAAAAGCAATTAAGTCACTATTTTTTTTGCACTCAATTGGGTACTTGAACTTTCAAAATGCATAAAAAAAGCCCTCAAACTTAAAAAAAAAAAGTAATTAAGCCATTGCTTTAATTAGAAATTAGAAATTTTTATAAAAATTAAAATCAATAAAAGCTATAAATATTATTAAATATTATCAAATATTAAAAATTTATTAAATATTAGAAAAAATATAAAAATAGTAAAAGAATATAAAAATTGTAAAATTTATAGAAATTGTAAAAATTATAAAATAGAAATACAAAAATATAAAATTTTATAAAGTTGTAAGAAAATTATACAAATTGTAAATAAATATAAATTTTGTAATTTCTTTTATAAAATTATCTTACCAAAAAACAATTGTTCAATAGCTTTTATTGATTTTTATTTTTATTATTTTTCGCTATATGTCACATATTTGTGTTGCGGCATATGATGACTTTAATTGAAAAAATTATGGCTCATTAACTTTTATGATTCTTATAAAATTTTATAATTTTTACGGTTTTATAAAAAATTATAATTTTAATATTTTTAAATTTTTATTAAAATTTAATAATTTTTCTAAAATCTATTATTTATTATTATTTATAATTTTAATAAGAGCATGGGTTTAATTATTTTTTAAAAATTTTAAGATTATTTTTAATGCATTTCAAAAATTCAAGTATCTAATTAAGTGAAAAATAAATAAAGAATTAATTATTTTTTCAAGAAGTTTAAGAAATTTTGACGCGGTTAAACCTATTTTTTTTCAATGTTTTTCTAATTTTTCAAAAAGGAAAACAAAGACAACCTTTATTTTTAAAATCAAATGCAACTTAATACCCTTACCAGACTTCCTGAAATTAACTAATTACAATAATTAAACAAAAATATCATACATATAAAATTATAAATAAATACACTCAAAATGTGACATTAATTTATTTTTATCGCTTGCGAATGTTACACCCAACAAAATCCTGCAACGTAATTAGTTGCGCTATGCACGTCCGCATCGCACCCATCCCCTCACCTTCTCTTACCTCCAACAAAATCATTAATTTCTCGAAGATCTACACAACAAAAATTGCTTTTTTTTCCTCCCTCAACAAAGCGATGACCGACCCCATCGGACCATCAACGTCAACGATTCCGAATCCAAGTCCGGCCACTCTCTCCACCCGCGACGCGAGCCTTTCGAGCACGGCCTCCTATCAATCCAGAAGCTCATGTTCACTGACCCGCTCCAGGCCCTAACCTCTCTGAAGCAAAAGCTCGTATCTTCCTCCACTCAACGAGTCGACTCGGCGGCCCTCGCTGACGCCCTCGAGATCTCTTTGGACCATGCACGTCTCGTCCTCGACACTCTCGCCTCGGTGCTCCACTCCGAATCTGACCCTCTCGTCACCTCGCGCTTCGACGATGTTGACTCCGCTGGTGCTGATTTGCTTGATCTGATCCTGTTTTTGTACATTCAATCGTATAAAAGGCTTTTGCAGCGCTCGCATAAGGATGCAGCTGCGGTTGCTGATGTTTGGCCTTCCACCTCAGCATTTGACGGTTACTTGTCGGCCCTTTCGCCTTTGCAGGTTTTGCGGTTGACCATTTTGCTCTCTGTTTTGGTGAAATGTGGTTGATTTTTTTAATTGGATTTGTTGTTGAAAATTATGCTGTTATATTATACTATCGTGTTGGATTCATGGCTACTTTTAGGAGAATGAACGTCTTGGACGCCAAGGGCTGATAATATTCACGGAAAATTGACTATTGATTGGCATTTGGAAAGAACCTATTCCGTTTAATGTCTAGCAAATTGAAAGATTTCTTTTAGGTTTGTATTTAACTTTTTGATAATTGCGCGGCTATGTATTTCGTTACACTTGTTACTTGCTTTTTGTTTTTGGAAATAGGGAGCATTAGGACTTTTCAGATGCAAAAGTTAACAATCTTTTCGAAGAATTGTTTAACTTGTCAATACCAAAAAATGCATGATTATAGGTCTATGTGGAACAATTATGTTTGAAATAAAATTTACTTTTTACTATTTTTCATTTAAGTAAAATAGAAGAAAATAAGTTGCAAGAATAAAGAAAAAAACCAAACAAACCACAAATTTAGCAAACCATTAGAAAACGGAAAGTGAGTTGAATCCCAATGTATGAATTTTAACATGTTTAAAAAACGATATCCAATTTGTAGAAATTCAGAGATTCTATTCTACTTCTCTTCTGCTAGTTAGCTTACAAATATAAAGAGAGAAAATATCCTAAGTAAGGAAACAATCCCTAAAAAACTGTAACATCCTAAGAATCAGTAGCTAAGATTAGTTTCTATGTACAGAAGATCTCCTAGTAATCTATCCTTAACTTTAGGAATTCTAACACTGCCCCTCAAGCTGGAGTGTAGATGTTTATCAAACCCAGCTTGCCAACAAGTTCTTCAAACATGTTTATGTTCAAGCTTTTTGTTAACACGTCTGCAACTTGTTGTCTGGTAGGTATATAAGTAACACACTTCTCCTGAGCGTATTTTCTCTTTTATGAAGTGACGATCTATCTCAACATGTTTGGTACGATCCTGATGCACAGGATTGTGAGCTATACTGACAGCAGCTTGGTTGTCACAATACAACTGCATAGGCCTAGTATAAGGAACTTTTAGTTCCCTCATCAGTCTTTGTATCTAAACTCCTTCACAAATACCATGCGCTAGTGCTCGATACTCAGCTTTTGCACTGCTGCGTGCTACCACAGACTGTTTTTTACTCCTCCATGTCACTAGTTTACCCCAAACATAGCTACAATAACCACTAGTAGAGCGTTTGTCGTTGATAGAACCCGCCTAGTCAGCATCAGTATAGATTTCCACATTTCTGTTGTCAGTTTTCTTGAAGTATAGGCCTTTGCCAGGAGTCCCTTTTAGATATCTTAGTATCCGATATGCAGCTTCTAGGTGTTTCTCCCTTGGGGCATGCATATATTGACTTATAACACTCACACTAAAGGCAATGTCTAGACGAGTGTGAGCTAGGTAGATAAGTTTCCCTACTAGATGTTAATATCTCCCCCTGTCGACTTTTTCTCCGTCCTCATCAGTACCCAACTTGAGATTAAACTCCATAGGAGTTTCAGCTGGTTTGCAACCCATCAAACCAACTTCGGATAGCAAATCAAGAACATATTTCCTTTGGGAGATGGAAATACCTTTTTGAGACCTTGCTATCTCCATGCCAAGAAAGTATTTAAGATTCCCTAAATCTTTAAGTTCAAACTCTGTTCCAAGTAATTCTTTCAACCTCCCAATTTCACTTGTACCATCTACTGTCACTATTATATCGTCTACATAGACAATGAGGATGCAACATTTTCCTTGTTCCGAGTGCTTGTAGAACATGGTGTGGTCTGCCTGTCCTTGAGTGTACTTTCTGCTCATCATAGCTTTTGCAAATCGACTAAACCACGCCCTTGGAGATTGTTTCAGCCCGTACAATGACTTTTTTAATTTACACACTTGGCCCTTGCTTTCTTCAAATCCAGGTGGGAAGTCTATGTATACTTCTTCATTTAACTCCCCATTGAGGAAAGCATTTTTAACATCCAATTGAGTCAAGTGCCAATTAAGATTGACAGCTAGAGATAGAAGGACTCGAATTGTGTTCAGTTTGGCAACCGGTGCAAATGTTTTTTCATAATCAAGCCCATAAGTTTGAGTGAAGCCCTTAGCCACAAGTCGACCCTTGTATCGGTCAATATGGCCATCAGGTTTGAATTTAGTAGTAAATATCCATTTGCAGCCTACTGTCTTCTTTCCTTTAGGCAGGTTCGAAACTTCCCATGTTCCATTATTTTTGAGGGCCTCCATTTCTTCCATCATAGCTTGTCTCTATTTAGCTGATTCAAATGCTTCTTCTATATTTTTTGGAGTTTTTACAGAATCAACATTAGTCACAAAAGCTTTATAAGACTTAGATAAGTTTCCATAGGATACAAACCGAGAAATATGGTGTTGAGTGCAGCTCCTTGTGCCCTTTCTTACTGCACTTGGAAGATAGATGGATGGTGATGGAGGTGAGATTTCACTTCGAGCAGATCCTCGGTTGGAGACATAATTGGCTTCTTGCATCGATCGGGCCAGGATGGCGATTTCGTCGGGAGTAAACTCGATTCAGCACTGCTCTTGCTGCTTTCCTTGATCAGGGGGTTGTTCGGTGATGGTGGTGTTATCAGGTAGTATTGTGCTAGCTTCTTGCGGCATAGGAGGAACAGTAATAGTATCTAAATTGAGGGTAGGTTTAGTGATAGTGATGGTAGGGTCATGAGGTATGAGGAAAGTATTAAGGGTCTCATCTTCATTAAAAATTTCCCCCTGAAGATGAGAAGCTCCAAAGTATGGTTCGATTTCAAAGAAGGTAACATCCCAAGAGACAAACAACCAGTGCAAGGTTGGTGAGTAACATTTATAGCCTTTTTGAGTAGGGGAATACCCAACAAATATACAGGGGTGGGCTCGAGGATCAAGCTTTGATTGATTGGGTTGATGATTATGGTCAAAGGCTTTGCAACCGAATATTTTTGCTGGAAGATTAGGAACACGAAATAGAGGAAATGATTTGAGAAGAGTGTTTAGAGGTGTTTGGAAGTTTAGGACTTGCATTCGGTTTATGAGGTAGCAGGCAGTAAGGACAGCTTCTCCCCATAAGTATTTTGGGGCATTCATGGTGAACATTATGGCCCGAGCTACAACAAGAAGATGTCGATTTTTCCTCTCGGGGATCCCATTTTGTTGAGGAGTGTCAGGATAAGAACTCTGGTGTATGATGTCTTGGTCTGAAAGGTATGGGCTTAGGACAGAATTAAAGTATTCTGTCCCGTTGTGAGTGTGGAGAGTATGGATGGTAGAGTTGAATTGGGTTCGAACCATTGAGTGAAAATTTTGAAAGACTTTGGGTGTTTCAGATTTTTCTTTTAATAGATAGACCCAACAAATCCTAGTATGATCATCAATAAATGTTACAAACCATTTAGCACCAGTAATGTTTTTCACTCGGCTAGCTCCCCATAAGTCACTGTGGATTAATGAAAAAGGGTGGGAATGGGTATATGGTTTTAAAGGGTATGGTACACGGGTATGTTTGGACAATTCACAAATTTCACACTTCAAAGAATTTATTCTTTTATTTCGAAATAACAATGGAAGATGCTTTTTTAGATACAAGACATTTGGATGTCCTAACCTACGGTGCCATAGCATAATAGTCTTCTCTTTTGATGTAGATAGAGCCAATCCCCCTTGTGTGCTGTCTCTATTCCAAACATATAATCCATCATCAACTTTAGCAGTGCCAATCATCCTCCCCGATTTCTGTTCCTATATTACACAACCAATTTTCGAAAATTCAGCAAGCATTTTTTCATTTTTAGTAAGTTTACTTATTGAAAGTAAATTACAGGATAAGTTTGGGACATGTAGAACATTATCAAGGGAAAAATTGTCTGTTATTTTTACTTTCCCTACTCCAGCCACAGGTGAGTATGAACCATCAGCTATGCGGATTCGGGACTTGTTGTGACAAGTGGTGTAGGTTTGAAACAAAGTGAAGTTACCTGGCATGTGATCCGAGGCACCCGAATCTAGTATCCAAGAGGATTGGTTATTAGATTCAAGGGCAATATTAAGAGCAGTACCTTGAGTGGCTAGAGTCCCATGACCAGTAGAGGTACTAAGTATCTTATGGAGATTTTCGAGTTGAGTTTTGGTTAGGCGAACGTTGAGCACCTCATCTGCAGCATTGGAGGATAGCAGGGCAGTTTTCTTCTCTTTCTGTTTTTTATCTGGATAACCATGGAGTTTAAAACACTTTTCCTTTGTGTGACCAACATGGTTGCAGTGGCTACACCATGGTCTGTTCGATCCAGAATCATTTCCAGCACGTGGTTTTTGTGTCTGTGGACCTTTGGAGACGAGTGCAGAAGATTCAGTAGGCTGGTTTCCAGCAGAGATTATTGGTTTGGGTTCTCCCATCATGACAAGACGCGTTTTTCTTCTCTTCTTACTTCTGCAAAAGCTTCACCAATGGTTGGGAGAGGTGATCTGCCCAGAATTCTGCCCCAGACCTCGTCCAACTCATGCCTTAGTCCAGCTAGAAACTCATAGAGACGTTCGTTGTTGAGGTGAGTCATAAACCTAGTGTGTTCTAAGCCTTCACCCCAATCTGCCTCATAGTACATGTCTAACTCCTGCCACAAGATTTTCAGATTGTTGTAGTAGTGAGTTACCTCGAGTGTCCCTTGTCGAATATCTTTTAACTTAAGTTTGATCTCAAAAACTTGAGAAGCGTTTCCAAGATCAAAATAGTTCTCTTTAACTGCATCCCACATGTCTTTTGCAGTCTTGAAGAGGAGATAGGTTCGGCTTATATGGCCTTCCATCGAGTTAATCAGCCACGCCATAACAATGGAGTTGTTGAGTTCCCATGTAGCATAAGTAGGGTCAGCTACATTCGGTCGTGGAAGTTCTCCATTGATGTATCCCAATTTGCCTTGGCCACGGATCACCATAAGAACAGATTGAGACCATTGTAAAAAATTTTTCCCATCTAGTCGATGACTAGTGATCATAAGTGAAGAATTAAGATCACTTTGATTGATTCCTTGGTTAGCATTCTGAGATATTTGTGAAATCTCAGTTTTAGACAAGGTGTCATTGAGGTCACCCATGGGAGAAAAAAAAAAACGGAGGGATTTTTAGGAAGATGGATGAGAGATCGGAGGGATTTTTAGGAAGATGGATGAGAGGATCAAATAATTCCTAGAGCTCCGATACCATGTAGAAATTCAGAGATTCTATTCTACTTCTCTTCTGCTAGTTAGCTTACAAATATAAAGAGAGAAAATATCCTAAGGAAGGAAACAATCCCTAAAAAACTGTAACATCCTAAGAATCAGTAACTAAGATTAGTTTCTATGTACAGAAGATCTCCTTGTAATCTATCCTTAACTTTAGGAATTCTAACACAATTCATTGCTGCATTTTGATGGCTTTGAAGTTGGTCTTCATTATGAGTTGTTTGTAATATTTGTTGTCCTTTTCTTTTTAATTCTATATCCAATGCATTGCTGAATTTAAGTAAGAAATTTTGATGGGTGCTGCTAGCAAATGTAATGAAATTAATTGAGAGCCAATGTCTTAACTTGCTTGGTTTGATTGTTCATGTTTTATTGCTTCCATCTGCCCGCTGTTTTAGGATTGCTGTAAAATATGATTAATGCAGCTGGCACTATATGACTTGCGATGTTAAATTTTATGGTTTCATTTGAATTTAGTACCTAAGACAGTAGGATTTGCTATAATTTTTATTTGTCCCATTTTCTATCCACCTAAGTATCTCATTATGTCTTATCAGGAAAAAAGAGCATCTCATTAATACGGCTTTCACCATGTCTGCAAACTTTTGCAATAATTATAGATCTATTCGCTGTTCGAAGTTATAGCTGTAGGCTATAGTCTTTACTTTGTAGCAAGTTAAAACACTCACGACTTAACCTTGATGGTTCTTCTCATTGTAGCTTGTTCGCTGCAACACCCGTCGCCGTCGGTTTATGCCATCACAGGCTGATGAAGAGGCCCATCAGCTGTCCTATCTACAAAAGCACTTGGCTAATATTCTCTCTCTTTTGTCAGAGCCTGTGGAGGGGGAAGGTGAAGAGTCTCTGGTTTGTAATACGGCTTCTTTCTATTTGTCGTTTGATGGGGGTTTTTTAATAGTTTTTGTTCCGTTTTGTTTTCTCAATACAAGAAAAACTGGGATATTATGAATATAAGTCAGGTACAGAATTCTTTTTGTTTTTTGTTTCATGGTGATTTTTTTCTTTTTGCATTGTAACTAGTCATTTTCTTTTTTTTTTTCATCTATAATATGCAGTTATGATATGGCATTTTTTAATTTCAAAATGTTGTAATTATAGTTTCAAAGGATAAAATGTGAAAGCCTGGGACTGAGTAGATCAAATATTTTTGTAGAATACTAATGGGCCCAGATGTAAATCTTTTTCTTTGTAAAGTGTCTCTGTGCGGTTTATGTTCTAGTCTTTGAAGGCATATCCTGGTTTGTGTTATGATATAGCTCGGCAAGTGGCAGAACAACATTTTTATTTGTTATGAAACAATGCAATCATTATTGTGCTCTTTTTTCTCTTTATGCATTAGTTGCCTTGCTTTAGGGTTGGTTTGCAACCTAAAATTGGTTTGTTTTGGTGTTAAACCTGATTCTATCTTGCAAGGGAAAGTTGGGAGCCTTATTTGCATGGCCAAAATAAGAATGTAGACAGTTTCAACCAAAACAGGACAAAAGACCTTGCCAGCTTTTAAGCAATCAATCACAGATTTGAGCTGAATTTTTCCTTGTAACATTTCGGAATATAAATTTGGTGCTTTTTTTATTCTTTACGTTCCTATTCTCTGTTCCTTTCTTCACATGTATGGCTTTGTGCCCCATTTTCTATTATGTTTTGATTGGTGTATTCTTTATTTTACTTCCTCCTTGTTATCAGCCTGTCTGCTGTAACTCTATTACCATGTATTCTTGATAAGTCTTTCTCGTATTTACATATCTTACTCTATTTCCATTTTTTTGCTTGTTATTAGCTTTTATTTTGTCTTGGTTTATTCACATAAGTACTGTTTCTTCAGGTTATATCCATGGAAGGGTTTGAGCACCTTGGGTTTCTGATTCAATTTGAAGATAAGGGATCTGATGGAGTTTTCTTAAGCCAAGCAGCTCCCATTTTTGCTAATTCAGATCCAGACATGCCTGCTGTTCCTGTTCCACCATCACAAGTTCTTGATTGGCTTCTGCAGAACATAGCTTCCTCTTTGGAACATGTTACTGAAAAGAATCCTGCAAAAGAAAATGGTCCTCCAAGTGGCTCTGACCAGGATGTTGCTATGGCTGACACTAGTCCAAGTTCAGTCAAAGCCTCACCAAATCTAAGGAGTCCATGTTTCATTGAGGGGGTCTCTAAATCATCTTATGTAAAGCAGGCATCTGATCTTAAAAATTCTTCTCTGAAGGTTAGCTTATATTTGCAGTGAATTTTTTCATGGGATATATTTTCTGTGTGGTGTTTGTTTTGCAATTTTCTTTTAAATGCATAAGTCTCTGAAAGACTGAAAGTACTTTGTGGTTTGGGTTCTTATCTTTATCTCCAACTCTAGTGTATTTTGAGCAACATATGGAACTTCTTGTAAAGAAAAAAAGAGAGAACTCATATTAGGTAAACATCTTATGGATATTAGGTGGATGTCTATTGGATAGTGGGTGCATATTTTATGGATGAACTGATATGGAGACTGCAGTTTAGGTGGGGTTGTTTGCTGTTTAGTTGCTTGCTTATCATCAAATAATAGGAATGGCTGAGAGGAATGAACAAAGATGCTGGAGTTCTTAAATATAATTGAACTTGGTTATGTTTTCACTAATTGTATATTTGTGCAATGACGATGATGCGGAGAGAAAGGGTGATTAATGATATATTACTAGGCTTTGAGGGGTAACATTCCTATATGATATGACAGTTATGTGAAACAAGAAAGATGAGAATAAAGAATGGTTTTATGTTTGGTGCAATTACTCCTATCTTTTTACACATTTGCTAAACTTTTAAAGTTGTTATTATAAATTCTTCCTAGGTTGATTGGGGTTTCTGTACCTATCACTTTGCTGTTAAACCTTGTTTCAGATATTAACTGCAGCATTTCTGAATGCCAGGCACCAGCTGCAATCAGTTGAATATTGGCACTGTCTTTGGTCAAAAAAGTTTGTGATTTCTTGTAACCAATTAAGTAGAATAAGAACCTTCATTTGCTTGAGGCTAAAAGCTTTTTTCCTTTAGGTACCTCCTTTTTCTGAGCAGGAGTATTGTTTTCCTCCCATATGGTGCTTTTGCTTCTGTGCCTCCTTGCAATCAATGCCATCAATGTCTTTGTAATTGTCATATTACCGATTAAAAGCTTAAAGAAGCACAATTCATTTGCTGTCTTTTCAGTAGCGATTGCCATCCACCCAATTATTGATGAATACTCACCTTCATTACATTAAAATAAAGAAAAAATATTTTGATAACTGAAAGTATGGAGATTTGACTCTGGAACTTTTCGGGAAGGTGTATTCTAATTGGATAATGCCAGCGATTATGTAATTCTTGATTCTTGTTTGATATTATGTACTTTGTGGTCTAATACACCTCAAACTCTGCATGATTTTATAATTCCAGGTTATCAATTGCCATGATTCAGTTATTTACATTCTAGCGCCTTTGAGATATGCCACCATTTATGGATGCTCTGGTGCTACTATAGTTCTTGGAGCTGTTGGCAAGGTATCAATCACCTTTGTGCTGTTGCTATTTGTGTTGTACTAATTTCATAATCAGAGGAAACTTGTTCTGCTATTGTAATGTTCAATTTGGATACAAATTTGTTCTCTTTTTTATTCTGTATTGATTTTTGGAATTGCTGCAACCATTTCTCTGGTTTTTGAACTGAGACTCTGAAATAGATTTGTTTTGATGTCTCTTCATTGGTGTACATATTTACTGTTCATGGCTTCTCCCTTTGAAAATCTTTCTTGTTAATGTTGCTTGGTCCAATTTATTTTAAATGCTTATGCACCAAATGTACCAGAACTTGCAGAATAATAGTCTCTCTTCATCCCTGCTGAATTTCATTGCTATTTGAACTAAAGGGAATTTGCACAAAATAAAATATGGCCATGCAGATGGATGCAATTACTTTCTATTGCTAAGATTGTTAGATCAATAAAAGATAGTTTCTCGCCTTACCTGGTATAAGCTCATTTGATCTTTGAATGAAGTTATTAAATGTTGATGCTGGTTTCCAGTTATGGTTTTCCCTCTGATATTCTTGTTTTCAATTATTTTTCTCTTACGGGAACACTCTTTTTTGCTCCACCCACCTCCTGTCTTTCCAGATTTTATAGTAATTTCTTGATAGATAATCAACCTGATGTTTAGACCCCTTAAATATCAATTCATTTCCTGTTCCAGTAATTATAATTTTGATTCATGGATGAATATTATATGATTTTGTAATTGTAGGCAGTAAGAGTCGAACACTGTGAAAGAGTTCATGTGACTATAGCTGCAAAACGGGTCTGCATTGCCAATTGTCGTGAGTGTGTATTCTTTTTGGGAGTGAATCACCATCCCCTTATTGTTGGCGATAACCACAAGCTACAGGCGAGTAAACAACAATCCCCTTTCGCTGGTTATGTGATCACGCTTGATTTTGAGAAGAGATTAATGAACTTATTTCTAAGTAAATGCTGACTAGTCATAGTTTTGAAAAATAAATAAATTTACAGGGGAAAGAAATCCAATTAGTTAATATTAGCTTCTGTTTTCTTTTTCCCATAGAATTGGCTGTCTCACTCTCTTTGCCACTCCTGGGGACCTTTGGTCCTTTCAACTTCAGACAAGTCAGCCAAACTCAGCACCCTAACTGGTGGTTGGTGCTGTTTGGCCCTGAAGTGCGCACCACCCTTTTTGTTTTCCTTTAACTTCTCCATGGTCTGTCACATTTATGGTTCATTACACCGAATAAAAAATTGTTTATACCAAGTTTTTATTCATGTAGCAGGTTTTGAAAACTTGGAAATACAGCTATATTTATGTTAAAAATTGATTTTTGGCTGGTCTTAGTTTCATGTTTGAAAACTAAACGTGTCATTGAACTAGCTTTTATTCATGTAGGTGGGTTAATATTCTGCTGAAAGCATGGCATAATTTGGTTGAAATTAGAAGGGTTTTATCTTGGTAGGTTTCTCTACTACAGGTGAAGAAAGTTGGCCTACTGGCAGGTTTAGAGAGGTCTCTATCCATGTATGATAACTTGAGTCTTCACCTTTCTTGTGCTTTTTGCTATTTGGATAAATGTCAATGCAAGATATGCAAAACCAACAATCTCTAAATAGAATACCAGAGAAGTTAAATATAGAAAGATCTCCAGTGAAAAGCTAAATATAATATTGGATGCTAAGTTGCCACGCCACAAAAGTTAGCATCCAAATAACTCACAAATTCACAAACTTCAAAAAAGAAAATGTATTTGTATAAACATAAAACAATACATATAAGTTCAAAAAACTGTTTTACATTCCAATAAATCATATTTTGTTCCTACTAAATGAACCGGAGAAGACTATCACTAATGAATCAGAAATTTGTACAAGTAGCAAATTGCGTTCCAGTTTTTGTTCCTTGTACTAGGCCGATCCACATTCTAGGTTTTATCTAAGCATACAAAACCCTAAGTAAGCTCAGATAAAAAAAAAATAAATTCAAATAGCATATTATAATTCAAATGTGAAAGCTTTTCTTTTTGACATAAATTTCTATTAAAATAGGTCTGCCTCAAATGTGATCTTAATTCTCCATGGTGAACTAGAGCCAGGCTGATAAAATCACGTGAGACTTGATGGCAACATTTCTTTGTAGTATTTATAAGATGAGAAGAGAAGAGAAGAGGAAGGGTTTTGATGTACTGGGATGGTTGGATAGATTGCTGTTGAGAGTGAGAGGTAAACGATGCCTGAAGGTGACTGCTTCTTGTTGTTGTGGCTTTATGGGTGCAAGTGAGAATTTATCTCATTTTCTTTGGTTTTTTTTTTAGTTTTTTTAAAGCTGTTTTGGCCTTCTCTTGTGGGTGATGTTAGCCAAGATTTTAATTGTAGCAGCTTGAAAAGAATTATTACCAGAATATCCTGTTAATCTTTGAAGAAGATGGGGTTAAAATAGCAGTTTAGGGGTTAACTGAACCAACTATGAACCAAATAAATAAAGATTGATCAAGTTAAACATTGGGCATAAATTCTATTGTAAAATCTTTTGGTGATATGGTCAATAGCACTGTGTGATGGAGGGCATAAAGGATGCATCAGGTGTGCATATTGTACCTTATCTCTTCGTGAGAATATTTTTGGAACTATTATAACTATTTGATCATTCTTGGTGTGTTGTTACGAAGAGAAGTGATTAAAGGAAATTATTTTTACAGCTAAACTTCTGTAGTCTATTAATACTTTTTGAGCTCATTGTTTTGTATTAAGAATTTAATTATTTTGTAGTATCATCATCTGTTGGCAATTTGTTGCTGTCTAATCCATTCTGTCTGTTAGTCTGCAATGATGGAGAGTTTGGGAGATTTCATTATCTGGCCATTTTGAAGATTTAGGTTTTCAAGGGATATTTAATTCCTCAATGGTTTGATTTTAGCATATTTAATATCAAATGTCCCGCAAAATAGAATAAGAACACCCCGAGAGGAATTTCTTGTTTCTTTCTCTGGCTGGTAGATATCGGCCCTCGCAGATCTTTGGCTATATTATATTATAACGGAAAATTTTCACTTTTTGAAGGCATGTTAGGCATCAGTATGAACTTTGACACTCAGGGGACTGACAAATTTTGGATTTTTTTTTTAAATTTCATCAGGTGGCACCATATAACACATTATTCTCGGTTGGAAGAGCACATGACTGTAGTTGGCATCGAGGCAACTATCAATAGATGGGATGATACTTTGGAACTTGGGATGATTGATCTGCACAATTCATTATCTCATCCTGCAGGTGTTTCTGATGCTCAAGCTGAGTCAGCTACACGACTAGATCCTGATCACAAAGTTTCTGGTAACTTGTGTATTTTATAGCTTAGCTTGGGGTTATTTTTGTATCTTCCTTTTAACCTTTTAATGGTTGCATTGTGTTTGTACATGACAAACATATCTATATAAGCAGATTCCAAACTGGTTGGAAGGTGAATCCACTGGGTCAACAAAGGATAACCCGTTCCCCTTAACTGATCCATACTTGACTTCTCAACAGAAAAATGTAAATGCACTAAGCCCAACTGATGAAGAGGAAGTTTGACTTAATGGTTTGAGTTTAATTTTATTTGCATGATAGAAGCAATGTTTTTGTCTGTTGTTGTGGAATTAGTGGTTGGTTTTATTGATCTTTCTAGAATAGTATTAACGGGATTTTTGTTTCCTTGCTAACGTTATCTATAGCAACATAATTTAGGTGAGATAAAGCAAATATTGAGAGAAGCTCCCCTTGAAGAAAATCTAAAAAGAGAATTATCATGTGCTCTTCATGTATACTTCAGAGATTGGTTATACGGTAAATCAATCATATTTCTGTTTTGTTAAGTTCATATGTGGTGGTTTTGTTTGGCGTTTTTGGTTTTATTCTTGGTATTAGTTGTTTCTACTTTCCTCGTCCAGAGTTCATTTGATGCTATAGGATGATCCTTTCCTGAGAATTTAAATATTTAAATAGCCTCTCGTTGAACAAATTGCGTATTCCTGTTGATTTGTGAGAATGTTCCCATGTGTTATAATTTGTGCGACCCGTTCTTTTTCCCTTTTAATATTTGGTTAATTAGGCGGTCAATTCCTAGAAAAAGGATTGCATAATTCATTCAAATTATGTCATGTAAATCGTTTTGTTGAGATTTATTGTACCTAAAACGTTCTGGCAATTCATTAATGATTTTTGTAGTAAATAGTTGGGTTTGTTTTGTTCTTTCTTGAAACTAATTTTGTGACGTCATTTATGTATGCCTCTGAGTTTACAGTCTAATCTTAGCGGGTGTTTTAGAGGTTGATACTTGTATGATCTTAGATTAGTAAACAAAGGGGTGTTGTTAATTTATGTGAAAACTTAAAATGGCAGCCTCGGGAAATATTCGGCAGCTGTACTGCCTACAAAGTGACTGATACCGGCATCCGCAGGATTATATTACGCAATGGTACATGATTTAGATGAGTGGATGCGGTTTATGGTTTTTTTTCAGTTTCTTCAACCCTTTTGCCAGTTCCCCAGGCTCAGCTCATCTCTTTTTGTTGTGGGTTCCCCTCAACACCCAACACCCAACAGGCAGCTGACAAATGAGACACCCTTCCAATTTGGAACGTCACATAATTTTTTATGCAGGATTGGCTCTGCTCTTTGCGAGTGCGCCCCCGCACACCCAAAAAAAAAAAAAAAAAAAGCATATCAGATATTATTCATTTGCTAATCTCTTTGTAATATTTTTGGACGGAAGAAAACAATAATAATAAATATAATCCTACTGTAACCTTTGTTAACCTAGGTCTTTATTCCAACGTTTGTTCGTCCCCTTTATCCAAGGTTTGTTCTCTTTCAGTTCTGTTGTCCATTTAGATAAGGTTAATTGAAGTTCAAGTCTTACAAATTTCCACCGAAAGTTGTCAACGTGAATTATGTCCTATTATCCCCAAAATCATGAACACAGCATGCGAAGAAAAATCAATTTATTCACTCCTCATTCGGCCAAAGTCATCATTCAAGGCCAAGTTACAATTTGTTAGAAAGCATTATTGTTTAATTTTGCGAAGCATGCTTATTGTTTAATTTTGCGAAGCATGCTTATAAATAAATTTATATAGCAGATGAGGTGACGACTCATGCTCAAACGTTGTTCAGCGAGGTACGTTCTCATAATTGTCTTTGAGCTCCTTATAAATAAAAATGCTGTGGAGATTATTATACTCGGAGTTAGATTGTGTTTTGTCTTTTATACTCAAAAAATGGATAATTGACTCTGTATGATAGAAAAAAGTGCAAATTATCCTTTCCATTAAAAAACCATTCAAACATGTTGTTAAGTAATGATTTTGCTTTTTTTTCAATTTTCTTTATGTAAGTGATGTAGAATTAAAGGACAAGTAGAATTAGGTAAAAGAATTATGAAAGTTCTTGTATTGAGAGTTGGATTATATTTTGTCTCCTCTACTCAAAAAAGAGGAGAAATTAGTCCCTATATGTTAGATCAAAGAGCAAATTGGTTAATTTTTTTAAATTTTCATTAATGTCTATTGTTAAGTGATTACGTAGATGATGGAGCAACCAAACAACATGGCATATGTACCTCATGCTGATGTGGCATTTTTGCATGTCAATATAAATTTAAAAAAAAAATAAAAATCTCAAATATAAAAACCATCTCTATGATGAACTTGGACAAAAAAAAAATTATAGTAAAAGAATATTAAAAATAATATTGATAATGAACTTAGACAAATGATTTTTAGGTTCAAATGAGCTTGAACAACTATGTTCATTTTGGTGTGGTTTCTAAAATAATTATTCAATAATTATATAAAATTTACTTATAAGAAATTAATAAAATAAAATTCATCAATTTGATTGACTAAATATATCAATTGATTAGAAAGATACATGTGTTTATATATATTTGTGCATATTTGGATTATTTATACATGCTATATGTGTATATATAGTTGTTATAATTTTAATAATTAAAAATAATAATCATTATTTATAATTTCTTATAATTCTTAATTTTTTTAATAATTATTCAAAATCATTTGTTTAGGTTGTTGGGATCTAGTGCCTTAGAGTAGTTTTTAAATTTTCACTATTCACATTAATATTGTTTATTTTTATTATCGACGGTTTTTGAACGCAAAGCGAAATGAACAAACAAATATTGGCTTATTGATTACCTAATATTTAACTAGTATTAAGTTGTATTATGTGGTTGGATTATAATGCGAAAAAACAACATATATTAGTAGGCAATCTAAATGACCCGTAATTTAATCGAAATTGAGTAGCAAAGCCATTAAAAAACTATTATGTTGTCAAATTCGAATAGGAGATGCATTGTCTTGGGTATTGGAATGAACGACTCCCAAAAGATAAAAACATAGATATGATTGTCTAAACTGACAATACATTAGACAATGTCCAAGTAGAATAAATCTAAGGTCCGTTATGGATTTATTCACTTGTGACGTTCATAGTGTAACTTACCTCAATCTTGAGTAAGTGAGGGATTATGAATGCATGACTTATATTATTTGATGTATTGAAAGCTTGGGTTCAAAATGGTAATTGAGTCGAAAGATAGTATGTTGGGTATATGGCATCAACATGACAGTTTCGTTTACAATACTGTAATTCATAGCCTGATAAAGGGTAAATGATTGACATTACAAAATAGATAAAAAAAATAATATGGCCACAGGTCATTTGTTGATGACGAATGATTTAATTCTTATGCGTTAGTAATTGGCTTTTTCATAAAAAAAAAATGTAATGATTATCAAGAAATAAAATAGTATTATATTGGGTAAATGGATTTAACCTAAAGAGATAAAAAAAATATCTATGAGAGTAGCACACAGATGATAGAATCATTGGACAAGCACTTGATAAATAGCTTTCGTAATAGTATATAATAGAGAGAGCTTAGTCATGATACTTTGGAATGACTTAATGACTGAATAATATAGTAATTAATAGACAAAGAGTTGAAACTTAATTACTAATTTGAGCCCTAATTATATATATCCAATTGGTCCTAATTTTAGATAAATTCAAAATTATTTGAAGCAAATACAAAGTCAAAATATTCCAGTTCAACTTAACTTACGCATCTAAAATAATGCCAAATGGTGAGTTGTTTCTTACTTCATTCCTTGTTTCCCTTAATGAAATTTCTTCATGCAAAAGACTGATGAGTACTTCATTCCAATCCTCCTCATAAAGCACACCTTTTGCTTTGAAGTAGATTATCTTCTTTAGCTAATTTTAATGTCTTTAATGGGTGGGGTAAAGGGTCAAAATTAAGAATATCAGACTCAAGTGAACCCTTAATAGCCATAATACCATTAAACTCATGTTTGAACTTTGAATCGTCGATGTCCTGCAAGGAATTGTTCTTCCGAAAACCATTGAATACAAGTATGAAATCCTCTAAAAAACTCGACCTAAGTACCCCAAATTCAATAGGTTCAGAGACCGTCATCTACACCATTATTTTGATACACGACAAATCATGCAAATCAACATTCTCCCTTTAAATGCAAACAGCAAACTGGGAACCGTGTATGATTAAATCTTAGAAAACAAAGGCATCCTAAAAAGGATCAATTATCCCGAATTAAGTTGGAAGTGCATCCTCGATAATGATATGCAAGAGTTATGAATCGGCAGGTCTTTTCTTGGTGGTGTATGGATAATACTCTTTGCCTGTGTCTATTCTTGTTGTCTGACCTCCAGCATCAATCACAGCAGAGGTGACAGCCAGTGCTGTTCCAGCAGAAATAGCTGTTGAGATGCTCCTGCCTGTGAAATGGACAGCACCTTAATGCATTTTTGAACATTAACATGGATAGAGAAACCAAGCTGGAATTCAATAATCCACAAATGACAACGAGTGTCCCCTTTGTTCTCCTTTAAACCACAAGTTATGGAAACCCTGTCCAAAACAATGCTTTTACATGACCCTTTACCACAAAAGATAAATTCAGTCCCCTCCTTCCCCTGCTCTCCACTCAAGGATTTTATCACAATTCACAACTTATCTTAATTCTTATTGTCAAGTCATTATAGACTCCCCAGACAAACAAGCAACAGCAGTAATGTACAATTCACGCATTTCAGAATGAAGAATTTAAAAATCTTAAACTAAAAGGAAACTATAGGATAATCAGAAGAATAGATTTTTTACATTTACATGCCACATAACTCCTACCACTTTATAAATAACAACTAGGTAAACGGTTTAAGAAAAACCAATGATAAACAAAAATGATTCTAAGCAACAACGAAGAATGTGAGTATAACTTTAGCACCATTGTACGGATGGTGGTGGAGATCCAAAGAACCATCACAAGCTTCAATTTTGAAGAGGTAAAGCTTTCTAAGAAAGCCATCATCCATATCACTGAAACACAAAAATTAACATGATCTGGTATGGATGTAGAATATATACACAGTATAGTTTTCATTTGCCAGCCCAAAAGAGAGGTCTTTTGAGTATCTCACAAAGTTTTGTGTACATTAATATTGCATAAGAAACATCCAAGCTACATCATGTTTTCATAATTGGTTTCTCTACAAATTAATAAAATCAGATAGCAGGTTTTAAAATGCACTAAATATTCTAACTGCCTAAATAAATATTTACCTTTGAAACCAAGAATGGAAGCCCCAGCCACAAAACCACCAACAGCACCGTTGACAAAGGATCTTTTCATCCTATAATTCTGCAACAGCTGCTCAACACCAATATAGACTCCGCCAATGGCAGCAAATGTCATTCCATAATTGCCCATCATCTTCAGTGTCCTTACAAGCCCTGGTAGGGCAACACTTCTCTCAACACGAGGCACATCATACCATGTAGCAACAACAGTTCCCCAGATAGTTCCAGCAACAAAACCTGTAGTTGCACCCTTGATTGTTTTCATCGTTGGAGTGTCATCATCCTCATAATACCTAAGCTCTGAAGGGCCCATGGATATCTTCTTACAGCAAAACAACCAATATCACCAAAAATAACCCCCCCCCAAAAAAAAAAAAAAAAAAAAATCAGAAACTGGTTCAGCCTCAATAATTGTATCTAGCCTATCTTTTATTGAAAAAGTAAATGACCAAAGTAAATACATCTAGAGACCACCTAGGACTTAGGTTCGGGCCACATAAACGAAGGTAGTTCTCTCCATCCCAGATTCCCCATCCTACTTCCTAAGATTTAAGGAAGAGAGTCTTCAGTCTTTGAAGTTTGAATGTCAAATTCTCACTGTTGGGTATCCCTTTGGGGAAACAACAACATTCGTATCATCTAAAGCAGATTATAAAAATAGGCCTTCAAATAAATTACACCCCAAAAGAAAATTGTGAACTCAATGCATAAAATGAACATTATCATAATGTCATCCCTTCATAAGAATATAGCAAAGCCCTTACTACTCGGGCAAAGCACAAGAATTCAAAAAGGTTTTCATGTTCTAGAGTACAGGGAAAAAGGGAAATTGAGTAATGGACAAACATTTTTTTTCAGTTTAATGTGAAGATTTTAATCTTCAGGAGTAATCAAAGCGACAGCCTAACTGCTAACCAAACAATGCCCATGCAACAAAATAAAAATATTTTTATCCTGATCCCAAATGAGAAGAAATTTTAAAATGTTAGCCAAATTAAAGCCAAAATCACAGAACGAATAAATTATATAAAAAAAGATAAGAAAAAGAAAGAAAATAGGAAGTAGATCAAATTGAGAATCCAAAAGGATTGCAACAGATTTGTGAAAAGCAAACCCTAGAGTATATGCATCTGATTAAAATATATATTACAATATACTAAGAAAAGATTATTTAAATGAACAACTGTCGTTAATTGAGGAAATAAGGAGAGAATACTACCTTTCTTATGAAATCAGAGAAGACAAAGTGAGAAAGAGTGCGTGTGTGGTTTCAGCTGAGAAATGTTTCCGAGGAACTCATTCGCTCAGTGACGATGCGCTACTAATATTTTCCATTTGCCTGTATTTTGTGTATTCTCCATTTTACCCTCATTCTTCCCGTTTGGGTTTTTATTTATTTATTTATTATTATTATAAATTTTTTTCACCTTTTATACGTTAGCTCCCCACAATTGTTATTGCAATAACAACGAGCTCTCTATGTTTAAATTATTCTTCTTTTAATTAAGGGTTTGCAGAATTACGTAGAAGAATTAAAAGATACGGGTCTTCCAAAATTAAGATAAGGTTCCAATGAACAAAGTGCGTGCTAAGGAATTGTTTGACTCAATGTCTTTATGAAGCAAAACTGTTATGGGACATAACCAGAATTAATCAAAACGGTGACGTTCAGTTTAATGAAAACGGTACGTAGAAGCAATTCGATAAACAAGACATATTGGATAAGTTAGCTAATTGAGGGTTATGCTACTAGCTTTAGATGATAGGGTGACCAAACTTGAGAGTTCCATAGGTGATATGAAGGAGACCCTCGAGGAAGCTGATGGGCGTACCACAAAGCTGGAATCAAGGCAAGATTAGCTCAAGGAACAAATGGCAGAGGCCATCAGTGATTGTATAGATATGATGCAAGAGGTCCTCAATACTACTGTGGGTAAGCTAATTGAGAAGAATGATGCTCTCGAGGCTATGATGTTGGTCTCGAAGGAACAAATGTTGGATCTGGTGCTCTAAGTGTAATATTTCGTCTAAGTACACTTATAATTTTTCAAACATATTGGTTAATAAATTTATTCATGAATTACATCAATACTTTGTATATTATCCTCACATGTTTTTTTGGACGCAAAGCAAAATGGAAGCAAATATTGCTCATTGATTATCTAATGTTTAAACTAATACTAAAGGGTATTACGTGGTCGGATCATAATACGGAAAAACAACTTATATTAGTAGATGAATCTAACCATGTCCTTAGTCTAATCAAGAATGAGAAAATAAATTAAAAGACTAATAAGCCCTCTATCAAGTCCAACTGGGGAGATGATTTGTCTTGGGTATTGGAGCGGGTGACTCCTAGAAGATAGAGACATAGATGTGACTGATTGAACTGGACCCAAAAAGAATAGATCTTGAATCCGTTTATGAATTTATTCACTTGTGATGTTCATAATATGACATACCTAAATCTCGAGTGGATGACGAACTATGTATGTGTGACTCGTACACTTTGATGTAAGTGAAAGCCTAAGTTCAAATAGATAATGAGTTGAAAGCTGGTGTGTTGGGTGTACGACTTCTACAGTATGTAACGTCATTCACAACAGTGAAATTTATAGCTCAAGGCATGAGTAAATGATATCCTCTCATTAGCATTACATGGTTGATGGAAAGTAAACGTGGTCATGGATTGTTCGTTTTTGTGATGGATGACTTGATTACTATTTGATAGTGATTGACTTTTCATGAAGGAAGATGTAATAGTTACCATGAGATAAAATAGGATCATATTGGAGAACGAATATTATCCCAAAGAGATTAAGGATATCCTATGAGAGTAACACATTTATGACAAAGTCATTGAACAAGCACTAATCAAGTTGCTTTTGTAATGGTATGTCATTGGGAAGAGCTTAGTCACGATAATATAGTGGAATGACTTCATGACTAAATGAGTTTATAATTAATAGGCGAAAAGCTGAAACTTAATTAAAAATTATTTAAACCTCAATTGCATATGTCAAATCGGTCCTTCTGCTAGCTTGTTGAAACCATAAATGAATTTCATGTTGAATCAAATGAACAAAATTACATAAAAATGGAGAAATAGGAAACATTTGGAAATTATGAAGGTTTTCTCCAAAATGAAAATGAAAATGGAAAAATGGAAAAATGAAATCATTTGAAAATAATTTTGGTTTTCTCCAAAATGTGAAATGAAATCATTTAGAAATGAACAAGAATTTCTCAAAAATGATCAGAAGATTGAGTTTATATTTTTGAGTTATTTTAAAGCCTAAAATTAAAATAAACCATATGGTCATAGTGTACAAATTAAATGGTAAAATATTAAATGTATTTTCTCGAAAATTTTATCACGGGTAAAATTGTCATAATTTTATCAGGGGTAAATTGGAATGAGAAAGTTATTTAATATAAATATTGAAGTTTATTTTTGGGAAATAGAAAAAATAAATATTAGGTCGGATCAAATTATAAAGTATTGGGTTAAAAGACTGGGAAGTACTTGTAATTGGACCCGATACGAAAGAGGCCCAAAAGCCTCTTATGTAACAAAAGGGGACGACAAACCCTAGTATATTTAACTAGGGTTGCCGCCCCCTACATCCTAGTAGAACAAGGATTTCCTTTTTTTGTAGTTGAAATAAACTTCTTTCCTTATAAATAGATGACACATATAAGGCTATTTATACACAAAGAGACTTTTATTCTCTAAATATTGAATATACTTTTGAAATAACGATTCTATCGGTTTATATTTTTAAGAGAGAATTTTTATTTTCACCCTAAAAAAAAGAAAACTATTTCTAATTTCTGTGTTTGATTCATTTTGTTTGAGCCCACACTCGAAGAAATTTGTGATACGAGGATAGCAGAGAAGATCGTTCGGTTGAAAGTCGGGAACGACAAGTATGATTTCTGTAACAGCTTGTTTTTAGTGAAATCAGAATAGTGGTTTCGGGACCACAAATCCGAAGTCGGATGAAAATTTATTTTAATATTATTTTATGGTCTACATTATGATAAAAATATCGTATGAAAATTTCGTTAAGAAATTTTACCGTTTACATGCCTAGCTTGATTAAAATGACCAAATTGCATAAAATGCAAAAGTTTAATTTTAGTAGCTAAATGTATCAAATAGATATGGAATTTAAAATTGAAGGTCCTTATATGGCAAATAAACCATTTATAGGAGTTAGTAGATAAGGATCATTATTCATCATTGGGATTTAGTAAATTATTAAGGTTAATTTTGGAAAGTAAATGATAAAATGATGATAAATAAATAAAATAAAACAAATTATCATCATTTTCATCATCTTTCCTAAAACAAAAACATGGAAACCCTAGCCATGGAAGTTGAGTTCAAGCAAGCTTATTTTGCTTAATTAGGTGAGTATTCTTGTCTCGTTTTTAATGATTTTTATGTTTTCGAGATCGTAATAGCTTAATCTATCTATCTCGGGATTAATTTACAAAATTATTAAAGTATTAGGGTTTTGCCATAGATGAGTATAGTTGAATTTTGTAATTTTATGGTAGAAAATGAAAGGTTGTTGTTAGATAAACAACTTTTGTAAAGAGAATTTTCATGAAATTATAATTTAAGGACTAAATTGAAAAGATAAAAAAATTATGGAAAAATTCTAAATTTTTTGAGATACATAGGCTGCTATTAATACGTATGAAAATATGCTAGTCTTGGAATAAGGATTAAATTGAATAAATTTCATTTTCCGAGCCTAGGGACAAAATCATAATTAATTAAAAGTATAGGGGCAAAATAGTAAATTTTCCAAAGATGTGTGTTGGATTGAATTGAATATGAATTGTACTAAATTGAGTTAAATTCATTCGTATAGATCCAGATAGACCTAATACGGAGTTAGATTGAGGAAAAGAAACAGTATTGGATTAGCAGCCTTTGTATCTACAACCACTTGTCGAGGTAAGTTCGTGTAACTAAATTGTATATTTGTATGATTTGAATTGAATATTTTTGTGTGGGTGATTTGTATAAAATTCCATGTATATTATTGATCACATATCCAACAAATACCGAGTCCCGTTTGAACATTAAAAATTCGAAGGATACAACTGACATGTCATTAGGGTTCTCGGATTGATTGTGGTCCTGTATGTGTTGTGGACACACTACAGCTCTTATGAGCATCCCGATATTTGGCTCTCACGAGCTTCCCGATTAATGGCTCTCATGAGCTTCCCGATAATTGGCTCGCATGAGCTTTCCGATATACAGATCACATGAGCTTCTTGATTACAGCTCACATGAGCTTCCTGTTATATGGCTCAGAAGAGCTTCCTGTTTACATGCTCGTATGGGCATACCTATATATGAATTGATGGATTATAGATTTTTACACCTCGTGTGTACTACCCGTGTATCCAACGATATTTTAAATGGTTCAACGGGCTAATCTCTGATATGAGATAATATAAGTTTGAAACGAGCTATTACCCGTATATACATGAAGTACATGGAAATGATACTACTTGATATACTGAAGCATGAAATGATTGTTACATATATGTGGAACTTGCTTGATGACTTTGTTCATCCATGATGATGGGCTATTATATGTGCTTACATGGCTAACGTGTTGAAGATATGTGTTTAGGCTTTTGGCCAAGTTGATTGGAATATGTTTTGTATGCTTACCTTAAATGTAATTGAATGGTAAGTAAAATTCCATGTTATACGAACTTACTAAGCTTAAATGCTTACTCTATTTTATTTTCCTGTTTTATAGTAATTCAGAAGCTCGATTTGGTTGGAAGCTGGTCGGAGTTACTTCACACCACCCATCGACCTATTTCAGTATATATAGTAAATCAATTTTGGTTATAATGGCATGTATAGGTTAACTTGGCCATTGACGACATATAAATGTTTTGATGAAACTAGCCATTTGAATGGCTTTTGTTAGTATATTTTGATGTGTATATAAGTGGTTTTATCATGTTTGAAATGTGAGTTTGATTATGCATATATATGCATTTGGTTATCTAGATAAATATGAATATTTTGTTTGACCTGCCTTTAAATTGTCATTTGAGGTGCTTAAGAGCACATTGGTTGTATGTGGTAATATATCATGATTAAGACATAATTTTGGCTTGTTTTGATTGATTTGTTATAGCTTAATGATGTCCAAATATGTTGATTTAGGTGGATGACAAATTGGGCAAGAAATATGGATAGGAAAATGGCCTATTTTTATCCATACGGGTAGAGGCACAGGCGTGCGTCTCAGCTGTGTGTGACACACGGCCAGGTGACATAGTCGTGTGTCACCTGTATCTTAAATTAGCACAAAACAGAATGCTCACGCAGCCTAGCACACGGGCGTGTGCCTTGGCCGTGTGACCCAAGTCAGAGAGCTCATAAGTTTGGACACGGGCTGGGATGCGGCCGTGTGTCCCTATTTTGAATGCCCACACGGCTTGAGACACGGGCGTGTCTCTTGACCGTGTGAGACACACGGCCTGGCCACATGGGCGTGTGTCCCTTTCACATTTGAAAAATTTTAATATTTTTCGAAAAATTCTCTAATCACCCAATTTAGTCTCAACTTGTTTCTAATATGTATTTTGGGGTTCGAGGGCTCACATAAGGGACATTATGCTTGATTTCGATTGGTTTTTGATATGAATGCTATATGATATGAAATATCTATTTATTTGTTCAAATTTCGGTAATGCTTTGTAACCTGTTCAATGATAGATATAGGTTAAAGGTGTTACATTTATTGGCTGACGAATGTATTCGATTGAAACTACAATGTATAAGCGGTTTGAAGATGGCTTAAATGAAAATGTAAAATTATTAGTCGAGATTCTTGAGTTGAAAGAATTTGTTGTATTGGTTGATCGAGCTTATAAAGCTGAAGAGCTGAGTAAAGAGAAAAGACAAGCTGAGATTGAATCCATAACTTCAAGTAAAAGATTTACGGAAAAGTCATATTAGTCAGCATCGAAGAAATTAAAGAAATATCATAACCGTTCTACTACTTCTGCGGGAGACTTTAGTAGAAATAGAGGTACCCAACGCTCTAGTCCTAAATCTCAGGTTACATCTGTAGCAAGTGTGGGTAATGTTAGAAACACCAAAATCAAGTGCAAGTACTGTAATAAGCTACATTTCAGTGAATGTAGAATGAAGAGTAGAGCTTGTTTTAGATGTGGTTCTTTTGACCACTATCTTAGAGATTGCACGGAAAAACTTGAAAAAGATAATATTCAAAATTCGAGGCCGAGCAACACAGCTACGAGAGGTAGACCACCTCGTAATCCTAGAAATACGAGTGGTAGCTGTGGTGAGACAAAAGACTCCACTGTAAGATTCGAAGCACGAGCACTAGCTAGTACTTATGCTATTCGTACATGTGAAGATGCTTCTGCGCCAGATGTTATTACTGATTCTTTTTCTCTTATTGATACTGATGTAACTACTTTAATTGATCCTAGTTCGACTCATTCATATATTTTCATGAATTTAGTGTCAAGTAAAAATTTACCCGTTGAGTCCACTGAATTCGTGGTTAAAGTATCAAACCCTATAGGCCAGTATGTAATAGTTGAAAAAATTTGAAAGAATTATTTATTAATAATACGGGGTTAGTGTTTCCCACTGATTTGATGCTATTACCATTCGATGAATTTGATGTGATATTGGGTATGGATTGGCTAACTTTGCATTATGATGTGGTAAATTGTAAACAAAAGCATATAGTAGTGAAATGTCAGAATGGTGAAATGCTTTGTATTGAATCGGATAAATCGGATGGGTTGTCTAATGTGATATCAGCTATGTCAGCACAGAAATATGTGAGAAAAAGTTATGATGTTTACGTTGCTTATGTGTTGGATACTAAAGTGTCTGAGTCGAAGATTAAATCAGTGCCAGTGGTTTTTGAATATCCTAATGTGTTTCCAAATGAGTTACTTGGATTACTGCCACGTCGGAGAAGTCAAATTTTCCATAGATCTTGTACCGAACAACACCGATATTGATAGCACCATACGAATGACTCCTACATAGTTAAAAGAATTGAAAGCACAGTTGCAAGAATTAAGCGATAGGGTTTTGCTCGACCTAGTTTTTCACCTTGGGTGCAAAAAATTATGGAAAAATTCTAAATTTTTTGAAATACATGGGCTACTATTAATACGTATGAAAATAAGCTAGTCTTGGAATAAGGATTAAATTGAATAAATTTCATTTTAGAGCCTAGGGACAAAATCATAATTAATTAAAAGTATAGGGCAAAATAGTAAATTTTCCAAAGATGTGTGTTGGATTGAATTGAATATGAATTGTACTAAATTGAGTTAAATTCATTCGTATAGATCGAGATAGACCTAATACGGAGTTAGATTGAGGAAAAGAAACAGTATTGGATTAGTAGCCTTTGTATCTACAACCACTTGTTGAGGTAAGTTCGTGTAACTAAATTGTATATTTGTATGATTTGAATTGAATATTTTTGTGTGGGTGATTTGTATAAAATTCCATGTATATTATTGATCACATATCCAACAAATACCGAGTCCCGTTTGAACATTAAAAATTCGAAGGATACAACTGACATGTCATTAGGGTTCTCGGATTGATTGTGGTCCTGTATGTGTTGTGGACACACTACAGCTCTTATGAGCATCCCGATATTTGGCTCTCATGAGCTTCCCGATTAATGGCTCTCATGAGCTTCCCGATAATTGGCTCGTATGAGCTTTCCGATATATAGATCACATGAGCTTCGATTCTGACTCACATGAGCTTCCATTATATGGCTCAGAAGAGCTTCTGCTTACATGCTCGTATGGGCATACCTATATATGAATTGATGGATTATAGATTTTACACCTCGTGTGTACTACCCGTGTATCCAATGATATTTTAAATGGTTCAACGGGCTAATCTCTGATATGAGATAATATAAGTTTGAAACGAGCTATTACCCGTATATACATGAAGTACATGGAAATGATACTACTTGATATCTTTGAAGCATGAAATGATTGTTACATATATGTGGAACTTGCTTGATGACTTTGTTCATCCATGATGATGGGCTATTATATGTGCTTACATGGCTAACGTGTTGAAGATATGTGTTTAGGCTTTTGGCCAAGTTGATTGGAATATGTTTTGTATGCTTACCTTAAATGTAATTGAATGGTAAGTAAAATTCCATGTTATCTGAACTTACTAAGCTTAAATGCTTACTCTATTTTATTTTCCTGTTTTATAGTAATTCAGAAGCTCGATTTGGTTGGAAGCTGGTCGGAGTTACTTCACACCACCCATCGACCTATTTCAGTATATATAGTAAATCAATTTTGGTTATAATGGCATGTATAGGTTAACTTGGCCATTGACGACATATAAATGTTTTGATGAAACTAGCCATTTGAATGGCTTTTGTTAGTATATTTTGATGTGTATATAAGTGGTTTTATCATGTTTGAAATGTGAGTTTGATTATGCATATATATGCATTTGGTTATCTAGATAAATATGAATATTTTGTTTGACCTGCCTTTAAATTGTCATTTGAGGTGCTTAAGAGCACATTGGTTGTATGTGGTAATATATCATGATTAAGACATAATTTTGGCTTGTTTTGATTGATTTGTTATGGCTTAATGATGTCCAAAATGTTGATTTAGGTGGATGACAAATTGGGCAAGAAATATGGATAGGAAAATGGCCTATTTTTATCCATACGGGTAGAAACCTGCGTGCGTCTCGGTTTGTGTGTGACACGGCCAGTGACATAGTCGTGTGTCACTGTATCTTAAATTAGCACAAAAATGAATGCTCACTGACCCTAGCACTGCAGGCGTGTGCCTTGGCGTGTGACCCAAGTCAGAGAGCTCATAAGTTTGGACACGGGCTGGGATGCGGCCGTGTGTCCCTATTTTGAATGCCCACACGGCTTGAGACACGGGCGTGTCTCTTGACCGTGTGAGACACACGGCCTGGCCACATGGGCATGTGTCCCTTTCACATTTGAAAAATTTTAATGTTTTCCGAAAAATTCTCTAATTACCCAATTTAGTCTCAACTTGTTTCTAATATGTATTTTGGGCCTCGAGGACACACATAAGGGACATTATGCTTGATTTCGATTGGTTTTTGATATGAATGCTATATGATATGAAATATCTATTTATTTGTTCTGTAAATTTCGGTAATGCTCTGTAACCCTGTTCCGGCGATAGATATAGGTTAAAGGTGTTACATTTATTGGCGACAGAATGTATTCCGATTGAAACTACAATGTATAAGCGGTTTGAAGATGGCTTAAACGAAAATGTAAAATTATTAGTCAAGATTCTTGAGTTGAAAGAATTTGTTGTATTGGTTGATTGAGCTTATAAATCTGAAGAGCTGAGTAAAGAGAAAAGACAAGCTGAGATTGAATCCATAACTTCAAGTAAAAGATTTACGGAAAAGTCATATTAGTCAGCATCGAAGAAATTAAAGAAATATCATGACCGTTCTACTACTTCTGCGGGAGACTCTAGTAGAAACAGAGGTACCCAACGCTCTAGTCCTAAATCTCAGGCTACATCTGTAGCAAGTGTGGGTAATGTTAGAAACACCAAACTCAAGTGCAAGTACTGTAATAAGCTACATTTCAGTGAATGTAGAATGAAGAGTAGAGCTTGTTTTAGATGTGGTTCTTTTGACCACTATCTTAGAGATTGCACGGAAAAACTTGAAAAAGATAATATTCAAAATTCGAGGCCGAGCAACACAGCTACAAGAGGTAGACCACCTCGTAATCCTAGAAATACGAGTGGTAGCTGTGGTGAGACAAAAGACTCCACTGTAAGATTCGAAGCACGAGCACTAGCTAGGACTTATGCTATTCGTACACGTGAAGATACTTCTGCGCCAGATGTTATTACTGATACTTTTTCTCTTATTGATACTGATGTAACTACTTTAATTGATCCTAGTTCGACTCATTCATATATTTTCACGAATTTAGTGTCAAGTAAAAATTTACCCGTTGAGTCCACTGAATTCGTGGTTAAAGTATCAAACCCTATAGGCCAGTATGTAATAGTTGAAAAAATTTGAAAGAACTATTTACTAATAATACGGTGTTAGTGTTTCCCACTGATTTGATGCTATTACCATTCGATGAATTTGATGTGATATTGGGTATGGATTGGCTAACTTTGCATTATGATGTGGTAAATTGTAAACAAAAACATATAGTATTGAAATGTCAGAATGGTGAAATGCTTTGTATTGAATCAGATAAATCGGATGGGTTGTCTAATGTGATATCAGCTATGTCAGCACAGAAATATGTGAGAAAAAGTTATGATGTTTACGTTGCTTATGTGTTGGACTAGAGTGTCTGAGTCGAAGATTAAATCAGTGGCAGTGGTTTTTGAATATCCTAATGTGTTTCCAAATGAGTTACTTGGATTACCGCCGGTCAGAGAAGTCAAATTTTCCATAGATCTTGTACCGGGAACAACACCGATATTGATAGCACCATACAGAATGACTCCTACATAGTTAAAAGAATTAAAAGCACAGTTGCAAGAATTAACTGATAGGGGTTTTGCTCGACCTAGTTTTTCACCTTGGGGTGCACGGTTCTGTTTGTTAAGAAAAAAGATAGACCATTGAGATTATGCATTGACTACCGTTAGCTCAACAAAGTTACAATTAATAATAAATATCCACTGCCTCGTAGGGGTGTTCAATCGGTTAATCGACCCAAACTACCATTAACTGAATTGACCGACCTTTCTAAACCTTTAACCATTAACCGAGCCAAAATTTTTCAAAAAATTAACTGAACCAAACTTTTTCTATTAATTCGGTCGGTTAACCGAATTAATCGAAATTTATATATTTTTTATTTTTGGTTAAAACAAGTATAAAACATATAAAAAATTAACCGACTTAACCGACCGATTAATTTGTATTTCTAAAAAATTAATCGAACCGACCGAATACTTATATATTATAATATTATTTATTAAATTTGGTTAATTCGGTTAACCGACAAATTTCGAACCGAATAAACTGTTAACCGAACTTTCAAAAAATTATTAACTGACCCCGATCGAATTAATTCAGTTAACCGACCGATTAATCGAATTTGGTCGGTTAACCGAATTAAGTCAGTTTTACCCAAAATTTGCACACCCCTACTACCTCATATTGATGATTTGTTTGATCAGTTGGAAGGTGCCACAGTGTTCTCAAAGATTGATCTTCGTTATGGTTATTATCAGTTACGGGTGAAAGATTTGAATGTGCCGAAAAAACATTTAGAACCAGGTACGGACATTATGAATTTCTTGTGATGTCGTTTGGTTTAACTAATACAGCTGCAATGTTTATGGATTTGATGAATAGAATTTTCAGACCGTAGTTGGATAGATTTGTTGTGGTATTTATTAATGATATTCTGGTGTATTCCCGATATGAGACTGAACATGCCGAGCATTTGAGAATTATTTTGTAAACTTTGTGAGATAAACAACTGTATGCTAAATTTAGCAAATGTGAATTTGGGCTTCGGGAAGTTGGTTTTCTGGGACATATAATATCGGTTCAAGGCATCAGAGTTGATCAGAATAAAATTTCAGCAATTGTTAATTGGAAACCACCGAGAAATGTATCTGAAGTTCGAGGTTTTCAGGGATTAGTTGGTTATTATTAGAGATTTGTAAAAGGGTTTTCGATGATAGCTTCATCGATGACACGACTTGTAACAGCCCGGTTTGGACCTTAGTCGAAAAAGTGGTTCGAGACCAAAATTTGAGGTTAAAAAAATATTTTAATATTATTATCTGTGTGAATAATATGTGACATAGTCTGTGTGAAAATTCTGTGTGATAATTTGGTCGTTTGTGTGTCGAATTGAGAGAAAGGATTTAATTGCGTAGAGAGTAAAATGCTGTGTGCTGATTTCTGAGTACTTAGATGTTGTTGGCTTTTAAAAGAGGAGGCCTTATTTGGCAATTAAGCCATTAATGAGATAGTGGATGACAATGGTCAAGAATAACCTTACATTATGTGATAGTTATATATTTAGTAATAAGGCTAATTTGGTAAATAGACAAATATTATGATAGTAAAAGAAAACAAATGAAAAGATGATGGTTATCATCTTCTTAGTGCCGAATTTGGAGAAAAAGAAAGAGAAGAAAACCTAAGCAAGGTTTCGGCTAAGTTTGAACTAAATTAAGGTATGGTTTGGTTTCAGTTTTTGATAATTTCTACGTTTTTATAATCGTTACTTCTTCTACTATCAACCCCATGTCTCAATTTTTTAAATTGATGATGTTTGTGAGTTATTCCATTGTTGATATATTGAGCTTTGTGATGTTAATTGGTGAAATATGAAGACTTAGTGTTGGATTAACATATTTTATCTTTGGATTTTTGATGAAATTGAGCATTTTGGGCTAAATTGTGAAAAGTGTATATTGAGGGACTAAAATGTGAAATAAATGATAGGTGTGGGTTTGTATGGACATTAGTAAAATTTGGCTAAGCTTGTGCAAGGTGGAATTTGGTGAATTTGATGATTTTGTGAGATAGGGACTAAAGTGTCGAAATGTGAAAATTTGAGGGCTAATTTAT
The DNA here is from genome assembly GCA_025506655.1 of Gossypium rotundifolium. Classification (NCBI taxonomy): domain Eukaryota; kingdom Viridiplantae; phylum Streptophyta; class Magnoliopsida; order Malvales; family Malvaceae; genus Gossypium; species Gossypium rotundifolium. Next base: position 114,521,340 of record CP106730.1, read on the forward strand.
AAAATTCCCTAAATATGTGTGTTTGGACTAAAATGATTAAATTTATGATTGAATGGATTGAATTTAAATGTGTATAGACCAAGAACGGAGAGGTTCGGATCGAGATCGAGGCAAAGACAAAGTGCTCGATTAAATCAACCGTTTCGGTATTTCGACGTCCAAGGTAAGTTCGGATATAATACATGTATTTGAGATATGTTTTATTGATATGAAATGAATATGTTTATGTATATGAAAGTGAGTTGCTATGTGCACGATTTTAATTTGATGGCACTAAGTGTGCAAAAGTGAAATCGAGATAGAAATGAATGGCACTGTGTGTGCGATGTGATGAAAGCTTCGGTTTATTGCTATGGCACTGTGTGTGTGATGTTATGAAAGCTTTGGATTATTGCTGTGCTGTGTGTGCGATACCAATATGATTTGGGTAAAAGAATAGGCACTAAGTGTGCGATAACAATTATGCGTCGGATATGTATGTGGCACTGAGTGTGCGATTAAATTAAAGAATGATTGGCAAATAATATCGAGCATTGAATAGCTTGGAGATTTAATAGCTTTGTGTGGTTAAGGTACGTATTGAACCTTTGTGGTTGATGAGTAAAATTAAGCTTTGATTGAGGAAATGAGCATTGTAGTTATGGATGAGAAGGCACGAAAATGAGATAATAGATCTAAGTGATTGTTTATTTATGCATTGATTTAATTTGATATGATAATTGTATTGTATATCGAACTTACTAAGCTTTCGAAAGCTTACTGTGTGATTTGTTTCTACGCCTTGCGATGTCGATAAAAGCTAGCTCGGATCTGGGATAGTCAGCTTCTCAATCACACTATCGGCATTCTATTTTGGTACTTTTAAAAAGATGTATATAGCTGGAATATGGCATGTATAGGCTAGTTAATTGAATCAAGTTTGAGATTTGTAATTAGGTATGAGATGTGGCTAGATATGTGATAGGTTTGGCATGAATGAATGTGGTATATATATGATGCATCTTTTGGCATGATTTGTAGATTGAAAAACTCCATTATTCTCTTCTTTCTTTTAAAAGTGAAAACTCCATTATTCTCTTCCTTCTTTAAAAAGCAAAATCTCTATAGTTTTATTTTATTCATCCTATTTAAGAAATTGTTCTATACTTAGGCATTTAAATCATCCATTGACATTGTCGAATTCTCTCTCTAGTACTAGCGAATCTCTAAGTTAAGGTAAGAGTAGATTTTGATTAGTTCTCATAATCTATTCACGATTTTGAAAAGGCAAAAGCCGAAAGCTAATAGTTTAATGGTTTATGATGTGCGGCAAGTTGGGATTTGAAGGAAGCCTAATCGACTAGATCTAAAAATTTGAAATTCATAAGTCTCAATTTGAGATTTTTAAGGTAAAAGAAAGAATCCTAAGTTTAAGAAACTAGCGATGTCTCATTGTTCGAGATTGGCCAATTGGTTGTGGACAAACACGAACAACACTTTAGCGAGATAGTAGTTGTGTCGATTAAGGATAAGCGTCGATATAGAAATGGATTTGCTATTGAGTGGTAACTTTGTATTGATAAATGCTAGTAGGGGTAGTGAGATTGGGAATGAATTATGCTTGTGATAGAATAAGTATTGGTATTGAATTGGGTATGATTAGAGTTGGTATTGATTGCATGTTTTAAATTGCTAAATTGGTATGCTTTTAGGTGCATGAGATGTTTGGTTGATTGGCTTGTAGGTTTGACCCTAAGTGGGTGGCATGTTGGCCTTGCAAAATGGCCTATAATGTCACACGGTTGAAGGTTTGACCCAAGTGCGTGGCCTCGCACCAAAGTGGATAAATTAGCGAATGTGGCTTAAAGCAATGTGGCTTAAGCGCACACAGCCTGAACACGGGGTGTCATCTAACCGTGGTGCACAAGTCAGTAGCTAGCCTTAATAGTACACGGCCATGGCACGGGCGTGCCTACAGGTCGTGTGAGAAATGGCAGTATATGACCTTATAGGACACGGCCTTAGCACACGGGCGTGCTTGTTAGCCGTGTTGATTTTGGCAGTATGTAACCACGGGGAGGTCACACGGGTGTGTCATGTAGCCGTGGGAGAGGCATGGCCTACCCGGGCGTGTCTCCCCTGTATTCTAGAAAAGTTTCAATTTTTCATGAAATTTAATATGTGTTTCAGTTTAGTCCCAACTCGATTTATAAGCATGCTTAGGGTCTTGATGACTCGTTTAAGGGACACTATGATTGTATATGAATGTGTTAGGTGATGATTGACTTTGTGTCGACATTTAGAGGTTAAATGTTTTGATTGATCGATAATACCCCTTAATCCTATTCCGGCGATGGTTTCAGGTTAGGGGTGTTACACGACTATTATAGAAAGATGTGAAATTTGAATGATTTGATAAATGTCAGCAAAGTTTTGACCAGTTGAAAGCCCTGTTGACTGAAGCACCGGTTCTGGTTTAGCCTAAATCGAGTAAAGAATTTGTGATTTTCAGTGATGCGTCATTGAATGGTTTAGGCTGTGTTTTGATGCAGGAAGGTAAAGTAATAGCCTATACTTCTAGACATTTAAAGTCACATGAAATGAACTATCCGATACATGGCTAGTAAGTATGCATGGATGATTGATTGATTTTTGCTACATGTTTCTCTTTTGCATATGTTTAATCTTATACTAGATTTATTCGATAGTTTATTTGACATTGAGCCTCTCATCTCATTACTTAGTCAATTTGGACAATTGGGTAATTTTTGAATTAAAGTGCTCAAGTATCTAGATTAGTTGACATTTTGTGTTCTAAGGTTGATATATGTAACTAGATTTTTCATATAAATTGATTGTTTGGAAAAAAATATTTTCTTGTACATAGATAAAAAAATAAAATGAAAAGTAAATAAATAAATAAAAGCTCAAGTTATGAGTGTAAGTTTCGAAAACGTGACTGAATTTAGTAACTGGGGTGAGGCGTTTGGGTTGTCATTTCATTTCGCGTAAAAAGGTTTGAGTGAAAAATTGAGAACTTACAAACATTCTGCTAACCGAGCCTCAAGAAAAAAAAAGACTCTTGGAACTTAGTAACCGGGACAGGGTGCTTGGGTTGTCATCCTAGTGTAACAGCTCGGTTTAGGCCCTAGTCAGAATAGTGGTTTTGGGAACACAAATCTGAGGTCAAAAAATATTTTAATATTATTTTTGGTGTTTACAGTATATGATTGAGCATGTGTGAAAATTTTGTGTGAAAATTTTATCGATTGTGTGCTTAATTTGCAAACAAAGATTTAATCGCATAAAATGCAAAAGCTGTGTGCTGATTGTTAAAGTGTCCATTTAGCATGACTTATTAAATGAGAAGTCCTTAAGTTGATATTATACCATTAAAATATTTGATGGACATAAAAACCAATGGATAGTGTATTTTAAATGGAAATAAAAAGGCTAAAGTGGTAATTAAGGTATTAATGTCAAATAAATTAAAATAGGACAAAATGTTCATCTTTCTTATGCATTTCACCACCGAATATTGAAGAAAGGAATATCCATTGAAGCATTTTAGGTTTCTGCACACTTATAGCTCAATTGAGGTATGTTTTGAGCTCGGTTTTAGTGATTTCTACGTTTTTGTGATCGTTGCTTAGCATACTATCAAACTCATGCTTAAATTTTAGAATTTGATGAAGATTTTGAGATGTTCCATTGATGAATATCTGAGCTTTGTGATGTTAGTTGGTGGAATATGAAATTTTAATGTTGGGTTAACATGTTTTGTCTTTGGATTTTTGGTAAATTTGAGTAATTTGGATTAAATTGTGAAAATGAGAAATTGAAGGATTTAAATGTGAAATAAATGAAATATGTGGGCTTGTATGAGCTAGGGGAAAATTCGGCTAAGCATGTGTAAATGGAAATTTTGTGTATTTTATGATTTTATGAAATAGGGACTAAAGTGTTGAAATGTGAAAATATGAGGGCTAATTTGTAAATTACCCTAAATATGTGTGTGTGGATTAAATTGAATGATATGGTGATTGAATGAGCTATATTTGAATATGTATAGATCAAGAAAAGAGAAATTTGGACTTAGATCGAGGCAAAGACAGTGCTCGATTGAACAACTCGTTTTGATATTTCTACGTCCAAGGTAAGTTCGTGTATAATACGATTCATTTTTCTCATATTCACGTGTTATGTAATAAATGAATATATGTAGTTGATGAATAGATAATGCTATATGTGGAATTGAGTGTTGTGGCACTAAGTATGCGTAATTAGAACCGGGATAGAGGTGAATAGCACTATGTGTGCGAAGTAATGGAAGCCTCAGCTTTATTGATTGGCACTGTGTGTGCGATACCGAGATAAATTCGGTTTAATGTAAAGGCACTAAGTGTGCGATGATATTTAAGCTTCGGTTATGAATTTGGCACTAAGTGTGGGAATAAATCGAACGAATAATGAAGATTGATCGAAATGTGGTATCGAGCATTGGGTAGCAAGAATGATTGTTAACTAAGTGTTGGAAAATGTATGTTCGGAACCTATGTGGTTGATGATATCATTTATGAACAATTGGATAGATGTATAAGCATATGGTTAAGGATGAGATTGTGCATTCTTGTAATATAATCTATGTGATGGTTTAATTTGTATATTGATTTTGAATCATTGAGTTAAAAGTATTATATTACGAACTTACTAAGCTTTAAAAGCTTACTGTGTGAAGTGTTTCTCTATCTTACAGTGTCTTTAAAGCTAGCTCAGATCCGGGGATCGTCAACGACTAAATCACACTATCGACTATCTATTTTGGTACTTTTGGAAGTTGTATATATTTGGTATATGGCATGTATAGGCTAGTGATTATGGCATGTTTTGAAGTGTATAAGCTTAGCCATGTGAGTTGGCTTGGTAGTTTGATGGTTGGTATATGTTTTGATCATATGAAAAGAATGACTCATATGTGTATGAGTATGTTCTATGTGAGTGGTCATTATGGTATAAATTAGCATAATGAAAATGGTATGCTTCATAATAGATTTGGTTGGATTAAATGATGAGTAGATTATATGATTTGGAATGAGAAATTGATATTTTAGATGGACTTATTTGAGTTGAAATTAAGTATGGAAATGAATGGTGTGGTTGATGATTAATTAGTGCATATATTGGTATGTTTTGGTTGCCATTTGAGGTATAAATTGTGTTGGTTTGATGCTTATAGGTGGTTTTAAATGTGGGTGGCAAGTTTGGCCTTGCAAATGGCCTATAATTTCCCACCCGGTTGAGCACACGGGCATGTGGCTCGACCATGTCTTTCGAGTTTTAAAATTGAAACAAGTCAAGCTCACACACGGGCTAGACACACGGGCGTGTGACTGGTCGTGTGGTGCAAGTCAGTGTCGACCACGGGTGAGGCACACGGGCGTGTCTTAGGCCGTGTGGACAAGTCAGTATGTATGCCTTGTTTTGCCACGGCTTGGACACACGAGCGTGTTCGAGGCCGTGTGAGGCACAAGGCCTACCCACAAGGGCGTGTGACCTCTGTAGCTTTGAAAAGTGTTTGATTTTCAAAAATTTTGTATGTGTTCAGTTTAGTCCCGATCCCTTTCTAACACATGTTTAAGGTCTCGTAGACCTCATTAAGGGACTATATGCATATATCTTGATATGTTTGGATGATGATATACTTCGTGTTGTAAAATAATTGTAAATGTTTCGAATTGATCGGTAATGCTTCTTAACCCTAGATCGGTGATGGTTACGGGTTAGGGGTGTTACACCTAGTTCGCGTAAAAAGGTTTGATCGTGTCTAAATTTTTATTATTGCGTGATTAATTAATAATACCTTGCAAATTTTGGATTCAAACTCAATTTAGTGAAATGATTTAGTTAATATATTTCAGTTTTATGACATTTGTTGATCAAACTATATACTCTAAGCATTTATTTATTTTTGCCTATGTTGTTTGCATTGATTATAGATGCGAAAAAGAGGCTCGATTTTTAATAAATTGTAGAATAATTTCTAATATTTGAAATGACAATATGCTTGAGGACAAGCATCAGCTAAGTAGGGGAATTTGATAACATATTAAGTTGCATGACATGTTGTGTTTAATTCGGTATATTTTTGAATTGATCCCTGTTAAATTAGTGCTTTGATGTTTTAATCTTCTCAGGGATGCAATTGGGACGCTAAGAGACAAAAATGAGCAGAAAAGGACAAATTGAAACACAATCAATAAAATAGGGCCGAATAAAAAATGTGGAGAAAGCAAAGGACTCATAAGATTTTTTGACTTTGTAAAAGCCAAAAATTAGATTCTTTTTTCTATTTTGACTAATCTATGTACATGGAATTAAAGTGTGTCTGGTCCAATTTATATACATGGAATTTACTAATTTTGGCCTTAACCACTTTAACATAAAATTAAATAAAAAAATAAAGAAAAAATAGAATAAGATTCTTTTTTTTTTTTATTTTTGGCTTTTACAAAGTCAAAAAATTTTATGAGTCCTTGGCTTTCTCCACATTTTTTATTTGGCCCCATTTTATTGATTGTGTTTCAATTTGGTCTTTTTTTGCTCATTTTTGTCTCTTAGCGTCCCAATTGCAACCCTGATAAGATTAAAACTTAAAAACACTAATTTAGTAGGGATCAATTCAAAAATAAACCAAATTAAACACAAAATGTCATGTAAATTAACATGTTATCAAATTCCCCTACTTAGCTCATGCTTGTCCTCAAGCATATTGTCCTTTCAAACATTAGAAATTATTCTACAATTTATTAAAAATCGAGCCTCTTTTTCACATCCATAATCACTACAAACAACATAGGAAAAAATAGATAAATGCTCAGAATATATAGAATATATAGTTTGTTCAACAAGTGTCATAAAACTGAAATATGTTAACTAAATCATTTCACTAAATTGAGTTTGAATCCAAAATTTGCAAGGTATTATTAATTAATCACGCAGTAATAAAAATTTAGACACGGTCAAACCTTTTTATGCGAACTAGGATGACAACCCAAGTACCCTATCCCGATTACTCAGTTCAAACAGTCTTTTTTTTAGGCTCAGTTAGCGGAATGTTTGTAAGTTCTCGATTTGTCACTTGAACCTTGTTACGCAAGATGAAATGACAACCCAAGCACCTCATCCCGGTTACTAAATTTGGTCACGTTTTCGAAACTTGCACTTATAACTTGAGCCTTTATTTATTTATTTATGTACAAGCAAATATTTTTTTTTCCAAACAATCAATTTATATGAAAAATCTAGTTACATATATCAACCTTAAAACACAAAATGTCGACTAATCTAGATACTTGAGCACTTTAATTCAAAAATTACCCAATTTTCCAAATTGACTAAGTAATGAGACGAGAGGCTCAATGTCAAATAAACTATCGAATAAATCTAGTATAAGATTAAACATATGCAAAAGATAAACATGCAGCAAAAATCAATCAATCATCTATGCATACTTACCATTTTCATCCCCCCACTTAATCTATGCTTGTCCTCAAGCATGTTTTATATGCAATAAAGTTTAGTAACTCAAACAACAAGCAAAGAGAAAGGTTAAGAATACTTCCCATGTGTTTCTAATGATGTTGTCGGTGTTGGGAAATAATTGTCAGCATTTAGCATGGCGTGCCCACGCCACCATCAGTATTTGATTTTTAGGAAAATTGACAACCTTCATTACGTACCTGGAAATAGCACATTAACCTGATTAAATAATAATTTGGTTATTATTCATTTTATTTTTAATCCAAATTAAATTGAAATTAAAAAAAATCAAAAAATTAAAAATAAATTTGGGTTGCCTCCTAAAAAGCGCTTTTGTTTAAAGTCGTTAGCTCGACGACCTTAAATGTTATCGTTTGGCTCATTGAGAATTAATTTTTTCATCTCGTGCACTTGGATGTTCTTGGAAAAAAGTTTCGACCTTTGTCCACTGTCCTTGAAGCCCTTATCGAATTCCCCTATCATTAGTGGATTGAAGCGTCTTTGAGCTTCTTAATTCAAATTTGCATTTTTCTCTGTCAGAATCCTTTACATTCTGGAAATGGTTTCAGCTCTAATTTCGAGGCTTTCATGACAGCTTCACGTATTGGTTTTTTGATCATCGATAATTCCTCTTGCTTAATATTGACATCTACATTCCTACAAGGCACGATTTGTAACTTATCATTGGGATGTCCCATATCCTTATAAACATTAAACTTAACCACTTCTCCGTCAAATTCTATAGTGAGTATTCCACTCCAAATATCAATTTTCATTCGCGCAATACTCAAGAATGGTCTTCTAAGAAGTATCTCAGACGAATTGGCCGAGTTGTCATCCTCCATGTTGATGATGTAAAAGTCTGCAGGAAATATAAGTTCGTTTACCTTAACAGGAACGTCCTCCAACACTTCTTCCAGATGCATTACAGATCTATCTGCAAGCTGAATAATTACACCTGTTTCCTTCAAAGGACTCGCATTAAGTAGTTTATAAATTGACAAAGGCATAACGTTAATTGATGCGCCTAAGTCACACATGGCTTTTTTTAATACCGACACTACCTATTTTGCAAGATATTGAAAACATACCTTGGTCCTTACATTTAGGTTGTATTTTCCTTTGTAAAATGGCAGAGACATTTTCTCCGACACTCACATTTTCATTTCCCAGGAGCTTCCTCTTACTTGTGCATAATTCTTTTGAGAATTTTGCATACCGTGGAATTTGTTTAATCGCATCAAGAAGAGGTATGTTGATTTCTACCTTTCAAAAGGTGTCGAAGATCTTCTTCTCTTCTCACTCATTCTTGCATTGGACTAGTCTTCCAGGAAACCGATGGTATTGCAAATGATTTTTGTGGTGTTGACTCCACTAGAGCCTCTGTGTCAAGTTTCTTCTTATCTCGACCAACGCCGTGGGCACGACTCTTGCCAAGTACGGCTCCAAAACCTTCCTACTCCTCAATGTCATAGCACTTACATTGTGTCGAGAATTAGGCTTAGTTTGGGACGGCAACTTACCTTGGGACTCCAAACAACTAACCATAAGCGCAAGCTTGCTCACTTGCTTATCTAACTCCTGCAAATGTATTTCAATTTTTTGCTGAAACTTCTCAGTACTATTGGTTAGCCTTTCCACTATGGCTTCCAAAGATGAATTTGGGGGGTGGTAATTGTTGGTTCGGAGGTGTTCTTTGTTGGTAAGATTGATTGAAATGATGATTCAACCCATAACTTAGAGTTGGGTGATCCTTCCACCCCACATTATATGAGTTCGAGTAGGGGTTATTGTAATGGCCTAAATTCAAGGTTATCGGAACAATGGTTTCACAACCATAAATCCGATTTAAAGAGAAATTTATTTCAATAAATTTGGATGAATATTTATATGATAGGAAATATTTTTATAAATATTTATAAAATGTTAGTAATGTGGTATTAAAATTTCGTTAGAAAATTTTAACGTATGGGTAGGTAATTAAATGAAAAGGACTAAATTGAAATGAAAGTAAAAGTTGAATTATAGATTAAAAAATTATAAAAGACTAAAATGGAAATTATGCCATTTTGTAAAGTTGATGTGTATTGTATAAAAATCGAGATTTTTATAAAGATAATTATTATTATAAATTAATAATAATATATATTATTGTAACACCCCAAACCCGGCCCATGCGTTTCGATTGGATCTGGCGTGTCACGGCTTGTACATTGAAAACTTTTGCCTTGTTGGTTTTGGAAGTCGTAAGTTAATTAGACATTATTAGAGTAAATAAGTGACATTTTAAAAATAAAATCTTATATTAGTATTAGTAAGTATAAATAAACCTTGACATAAAATTTATAAGTTGCATAACATTGGAAACTTCTTAGTTGAATAAAAACTAGGGTCTTAAAAAAAATCCCAAATAAAAATAAAATAAACTTAAAGAAATCCCAAAATAATTTGTAGAAATAAAACTTGATGGCCCTCGAGTCGCCTTGGCTCCCATGTTCACGATCTCTCGCTCACTGAAATGTTGGGAAAAATAAAAGGTTGAGTCACCAAGACTCGATGTGCAAATCCGAGAACACATAAAAGGCTTGTGGCATTATGAGCCTTGGCCCGTATACAAGGTTAACAAAATATGCAACATGACCCATCCCAAACCTATGAGTCCATCCTCTATACACCCCTGCACCAATCATCACACCGGGATTTCTACAATCAACCCTCCATCGCTACACACGGATCGACAATTTGTCTTTTGTCATCAAGACCGATCACTATGTGACCTATGTGGTGAAGCCACCTATCGCTATGTGACCTTAATAATATATCGACAATTTGTCTTTCATCATAAAGACCTATCACTATGTGACCTATGTGGCAAAGCCACCGATCGCCTCGTGACCGCTTCCCTTAGTAAATCAATCAATCCCATCCCATGCATACATGCAAGAATCGAACATTAAACTATCTAAACAGATCACATATTTTTACATACTTGATACACATAGAAGTTTCTATGATTACGCACTGCATCCCTTGCCTACCCTTTACGGGTAATCATTTGTTCATACAAGTATAATTTTTTGCTTTTAGCCCATAACATAGATATAATTCAGATTAACTAGTGTGATAGAGATCTACACACTTTTTGACTTTTAGCCCATAACATACATATAATATAACAAAGCTTATGTGTCAAGAATCTACACACGATTCCGATAAAACGAGGCTTTCTATATCGACGCTATCCTTAGTCGACACAAGCGCTATCCGCCTAAGGTGTTGTTCGAAGCGGTCCACAACCAATTGGCCAATCTCGAGCAAGAATCGCTCGTTTCTTAAACTTAGGATTCTTTCTTTTGCTTGATCCATATTTAATTCCATCATAAATCCTTATCGAGTTACTATAATAATATTTAATCGTTAATCCTCCTTATAAAGTTAAATCTTGTATATAATGATGAAATCTAATAGAAATCTAGGAAAATCTTCTTACCATAAAAATCCGAAATTGGAGACTTATGAATTTGGCTTTTAGATCTAGTCGACTAGGCTTCCTTCAAATCCCGACTTGCCTCCCATCATAAACCATTAAACTATTAGCTTTGCTTTTGCCTTTTCAAAAATCGAGAATAGATTATGAGAACTAATCAAAATCTACTCTTATCTTAACTTAGGAGATTCGACTAGTACTAGAGAGAAATTGACAATGTCAATGGAGGATTTAAATGCCGAAAGTATAGAACAATTTCTCAAATAGGATGAATAAAATAAAAACTAAAGATATTTCGGCTTTTTAGAGAAGGAAAAGAATAAGGAGTTTTAGCTTTTAGAAGAAAGAAGAGAATAATGGAGTTTTAGGCTTTTAGAAGAAAGAAGAGAATAATGGAGTTTTCGCTTTTAGAGAAATTGGAGAAAGAAATTTGGAGAAAAGAAGCTAAGGAATTTCGCACACAAAGGGAGAGGATTTAATGTCGAAACAAGGAGCTAGCCCTCTCTATTTATAGGAAATTGACAACCTTTTGCCATGTAGTAGCTGGTTTCTTTACTCCTCTCAATAATGGATTCTTGGCCATCACACTCTTTGTAGATAAATTCTAACTTTTCTCCTTTATCTTAATCTACTAGCTCATCTAAAAGAGACATAATTATCTCTAACTCCTCCTCCTTTATCAAGATATTATCCACATGTTTTAATCATAAAAATCACTAGATCTTAGCCTTTATCGCTTATTATCCACATATTTAAACACTAAAATAAATTTTAGCCTTGTTGCCATCCACTCCACCTAATCCTAATGCCCAAAATTTAGCTAACTTAAATTAAAAGAATTGGGCTCCATGAAACTTAAATTTGGGCCCCTTACTCCTTGTGTGTGGCGTCACCTCCTAAGATTGGGCCACAAGCCCACTTTGGTATTTTAAATATAGATACTACCTTTTAAACCCTATAATGCCCAAATAGATAATTTTAATCAAGGCCTCTGCCTAAGCCTGAGCCTAATTTGGACCCCTAACATTTAAATTAACTCATTCCACATATTCACCCATCAAACGCATAGGCCCAAAAATTTAAGATGTTACAATTATAAAAAGAAAGGAGAAAAGAAACAAAAGCATAAAACAAAAAGAATAGAGAGCAAACGTGAAGGGAAGAAAGAAAAAGAGAAAAGAAAGAAGAAAAGGGACAATTGAAAGTTTGAAGTTTGGATATTTAATAGGTAAGTTAATTTAACCATTTTCTTTTAATTTTGATGCTTTATAAGTTTTAGAACAAAGTTTTGATGAATTTAAGTTGAAGTTTTAAAGTTTTGAATATAGCATATGATGAATAAAATGATGAATTAGTGGTTTAATTGAAAGAATTTGAAGTTAGAATTGGATAAAGGACTCAATTGCAAAACAAGCTATAAGAAAACAGTTTTGGGACAGCAGCAGTAGAGTAAGTTTGAAAATTCACCAAAAATCGTAGAAGTGGAATTAGAAGTTGAGTGAGATATAAAATTAAATCTTATTGAGTCTATTTTTATATGAAATAAAGAGAGAAAATAAAATCTGTATTTTGAGATAAAGAAAATAAATATTTGAGATATTTAGATTTTTGTAAGACTGGTTCAGAATGAATTCGGGTTCCTCTGTTTTGAATTTAAAAATCATAAAAATAGAATAAAAATAATTAGGGGCTTAAATTTATATGGTTAGACTCCTTAATGAGTCTATTTTTATAAGAAACAAACTAAAACATCATTTGAATTCTTTACAAGGAGAAAATTGATTCGTAGTGAAAAGTGGTCTGAACTGTCAAATAGTAAAACAAGGGAAATTTCAATTAATAAAATGTACTAATTGGCTAAGCCAAAAATTCTAGAAATTTTATGGTATAAATATATGTGAGTCTAGTTTCAGATAAAATTAACGGTTCTTAATTTGGAGTTCTGTAGCTCGAGAAATAAATAATTTAGTGACTATGACTCAAGTAGGCAGCTTTGAATGAATTACGAACAATAATAGAATTATAAAAAATGCTACATGTGAACATGAAATGTATTGAATTGATGATTGAATTTATTTATTTAGATCTGGAAGATACAACTACGAAGCTAGATAGAGGAAAGGAAAAAGTCCCGGATTAGTAGATTTTTGTGTACGAACAAGTATCGAGGTAAGTTCATGTAACTTGAATTATCTTCTTAAACGCTTGAAACGTATATTATTGATGTGAATATGATTTCAATGTTCATTGTATGAAAGTTGATGAAACATTGATATATTTGATAAAAAGTGAAAGAAATCCCGGTTGAATGAAAGGAAAATTCGATGGATCTCGAAAAGGAATTGGCGGTAAAAGGATCTAGCCCTGGACGGGTGATCCTATCTGATATAGCCCTCCAGAAGAATATGTGGAAAATGGATTTAGCGGACGAGTAATCGAATTAGGTCTAAATTTAGCTTCGGACTGTAATTGAGATCCAAGCTCATTAGAGTAATTGTCGTTGTAGGGATTTAGCTTTGGACTGGTAATCCTTTGTAAGGATGAGGTTTATGGAGTGTGCCTCCGAAATGGAAATGTCGCACATGAACATGAATTGACGGACTGGATTGTAAACTAAAAGTGTACTTCTAAAATCCATCGAAATTCGAGTAATTCAACGGGATAAATATGGAAATATAACAAAGAAACAGAAATCATGGTATTGATGAGCTCATCAATCATGGTATATATTATTGGTATATGGAAATTATTGGATTAACTTGAATGTTGAGTTTGTGTATGTTAGGGCAATAGTGCATTGAATGGATATATGAATGTTTATTGCTTTGTATTGAAAATATTAGGTAACTATAATTCTTGTTACATGAGCTTACTAAGCACAAAGTGCTTACCCTATTTCCTTTTTCCCTGTTTTGTAGTGTTAAAAGCTCGGAGGTTGGATTCGGTCAGAGACACATCACACTATCAACACCAAGATTTCGGTATTTAAAGAAACTTTATTTTGGAAATCAATGGCATGTATAAGCTAATAAAGTAAATGTTAATATGAAATGAATGTAAGGTCAGCCATTGGTATGGCTAACAAATTTTAGTTTTAGTATGTAATGAGGTTATCTTATAAATATGCATGGATTTATTTTGAAAATATGTTGAATTGGATTGGTTGATGTGAATTGGTCTCGGTTAAAAAAAAATTTTGCACGGAAGGCTAGATAATTATAAAGGGGTTATATGGAGTAAAAAAAATCGTAAACTCCTGTAATGCCTTGTACCCTATTCGACAACGAATACGGGTAGGGGGTGTTACATTTGTTGGTATCAAAGCTACGGTTTAGCCAGTTCTAGGACCGACATAGTGAATATGGATTAGCTATACATGCCATTTAAATTATTTTTGATAGTGTGATATCTCCTGACCATTTAAATTGTGTTTTCCTTATAGTAATGTCATCTGGCCAAGCTCAATCTGAAGAAGCTGGGAGTCATGCTTCGGTTTCAGTACAAATAGAAGAAACTAGTAGTAGAAGGCCCGGTATAGAGGGTCAAGGGGAGGAGGCAAAAATAGCCTTCTTTCAAATGATGAATGAATGGTTTACTCAGTATATAAAAACTAACCACAGTAGGCAAACAAACTCAATCTCCCCTCCTGTTCCTCCACGGTTCCGAGATTCCACAGGTATAGTCTTGAATCTGTCGGAAAAGGAAAAGCTCCGGTTGATAAAATTTGAAAATATGAGGCCGAAGAATTTCAAGCAGCAGTTGATGATGATCCCAAACAGGCTGAATTTTTGTTAGAAATACTACTCGAGTTTTGGAGGATTTATCCTGTACACCAGAAGAATGTCTAAAATGTGCTGTCGCATTGCTAAAAGACACAGCTTATCATTGGTGGAATACTAATGCTTTAGTTGTCCCGAGAGAAGAAATTACATGAAAATTCTTCTAGACCGAGTTCAAAAAGAAATGTATCAGTCAGAGATTTCTTGATCAAAAAAGAAAAGAATTTCTTGAGTTGAAACAGGGCAATAGATTGGTATCTGAGTATGAAAGAGAATTTGTTCGGTTGAGTAAATATGCTCGAGAATAGGTACAATCAGAAGATGAAATGTGGAAACGATTCGAAGAATGGTTAAATCGATCGAGACGGAGGATTATCGATGTGATTTCGATTATTCTCGCCGAGGTATGTCAAAAAGGGGTATAATGCTTTTCTTGCTTATGTATTGACACCAAGGTATCTGAGTCGAAGATTCAGGTAGTGCCAGTGGTATGTGAATTTTTTGATGTGTTTCCAGAAGAGTTACCAAGGTTGCCACCAGAAAGAGAAGTGGAGTTCTCTATAGATTTGATTAAGGAACTACTCCAATTTCCATAGCTCCGCACTGGATGGCTCCTCTGAAATTAAAGGAATTAAAGACACGATTGCAAGAACTTGTTGATGGGGTTTTGTCCGACCGAGTCATTCACCTTGGGGTGCTCTAGTTTTGTTTGTGAAAAAGAAAGACGGGTCTTTGATATTGTGTATTGACTATCGGCAGCTCAATAAGGTAACTATAAAGAATAATTACCCGTTGCCCCGGATTGATGATTTATTTGATCAGCTAAAAGGTGCTACTGTATTTTCAAAGATTGATCTCCGATCGGGCTACTATCAGTTACGGGTAAAGGAGTCAGATGTGCCAAAGACAGCTTTCAGAACCAGGTATGGGCATTATGAGTTTCTGGTTATGCCGTTTGGGCTAACTAATGCACCTGTAGTATTTATGGATCTGATGAATCGGATATTCAGACCGTACTTAGATAGATTTGTTGTAGTATTCATTGATGATATTTTGGTTTATTCTCGAGATGAAGAAGAACATGCAGAACATTTAAGAATTATGTTGCAAATTTTTAGAGAGAAGAAATTATATGCTAAATTCAGTAAATGTGAATTTTGGCTTGAAAAGTGGGTTTTCTTGGACATATTGTATCCATGAAGGCATCGGGATAGATCCAAGTAAAATCTCACTATTGTCAATTGAGTCCACCAAGAATGTATCGAAGTTAGAAGTTTCTTGAGTTTAGTTGGTTATTATCGGAGATTTGTGGATTCTCTATGATAGCTTCTCCAATGACTTGATTATTGCATAAAGATGTAAAGTTCGAGTGGACTGATGAATGTCAGCAGAGTTTCAATCGATTGAAAGATCTACTAACGAAAGCACCAGTATTAGTGCAACTGAACAAGGTAAGGAATTTGTTATTTACAATGATGCCTCATTAAATGGTTTAGGTTGTGTCCTGATACAAGAAGGTAAAGTAATAGCCTATGCTTCAAGACAACTTAAACCATATGAAAGAAATTACCCGGTACATGATCTTGAGTTAGATGCTATTGTATTTGCATTGAAGATATGGCGGCATTACTTGTACGGTGAGAAATGTCATATTTATACTGATCATAAAAGCTTGAAATATTTGATGACACAAAAAGATTTGAATTTAAAACAGCGCAGGTGGCTTGAATTGATAAAGGATTATGATTTGATTATTGATTACCATCCGGGTAAGGCTAATGTTGTAGCTGATGCTTTGAGTCAGAAATCTCTTTTTGCTTTTTGAGCTATGAATACCCAATTGTCACTGGCTAATGATGGTTCAATCATAGCTGAATTGAGAGTTAAACCAACATTTCTACAGCAAATATGTGAAGCTCAGAAGAATGATGAAAAGTTACAGGTTAAACGAGCACAATGTGAGTCAGGTACTGATTCTAAATTTCAAGTTGGAATTGATGGTTGTTTATTATTTAGAGGTAGGGTATGTGTACCCAAGAATTCAGAGTTCATACAGAAAAAAGCTCACAGTGGTACTATGTTTGTACATCCGAGAAGTAATAAAATGTATAATGATTTGAAGAAGATGTACTGGTGGCTAGGCATGAAACGTGATATTTCTGAGTTTGTATCAAAATGTCTGATATGTCAACAGGTCAAAGCAGAACATCAGGTACCTTCGGGGTCACTTCAGCCAATTACTATACCAGAATGGAAATGGGAAAGAATCACTATGGATTTTGTATCGGGGTTACCGTTGTCTCTGAGGAAAAAGGATGCTATTTGGGTGATTGTTGACCGATTGACAAAGTCAACGCACTTTATTTAGGTACATGTGGATTATTATTTAGATAAATTGGCTGAACTGTACATATCTGAGATTGCCAGGTTACATGAGTGCCTGTCTCCATTATATCGGATAGAGATCCCCGATTTACATCTCGTTTCTGGGATAAATTGCACGAAGCTTTGGGTACTCAGTTGTATTTCAGTACTGCATTTCATTCTCAGATAGATGGCCAATCTGAGCGTGTAATTCAGGTATTGGAAGATATGCTCCGATGTTGTATACTAGAGTTCAAAGGTAATTGGGAGAAATATCTACCTTTGATTGAATTTGCTTACAATAACAGTTATCAGTCCTAGTATTAAAATGGCTCTGTATGAAGCTTTGTATGGTAGAAAATGTAGAACACCGTTATTTGGGCAGAGCTCAGTGAAAAGAAGATACATGGGGTTGATTTGATCCGGGAAACAGAAGAAAAAGTAAAGGTCATTCGGAATAGTTTGAAAGCAGCATCTAATCGTCAAAAATCATATCTTAAACGAAAAGAGATTGAATTTCAGGTCGGTGACAAGGTATTTCTGAAAGTGTCTCCTTGGAAGAAAGTTCTCCGATTCGGTCGAAAGGGTAAATTGAGTCCAAGATTTATCGGACCATATGAGATAATAAAAAGAATTGGACAAGTCGCTTATCGATTGGCATTACCACTGGAACTTGATAGAATTCATAATGTTTTTCATGTGTCTATGCTATGACGATATCGGTCAGATCCTTCACATGTTATATCTCCGACAGAAGTGGAGATTCAACCGGATATGACTTACAGTGAAGAACCGGTCAAGATATTGGCACGGGAAACAAAGGAGCTTAGAAATAAAAAGATAAATTTAGTGAAAGTATTATGGCAAAAGCATGGGATTGAGGAAGCGACATGGGAACCGGAGGAGACAATGAGGAAACAATATCCGAACCTCTTTACTGGTAAGATTTTCGAGGACGAAAATC
This sequence comes from Gossypium rotundifolium, assembly GCA_025506655.1. Lineage (NCBI taxonomy): Eukaryota > Viridiplantae > Streptophyta > Magnoliopsida > Malvales > Malvaceae > Gossypium > Gossypium rotundifolium. The sequence continues at coordinate 114,539,452 of CP106730.1, forward strand.
CTTAAAAGGGGGGGAGAGTTGTAATGGCCTAAATTCAAGGTTATCGGAACAATGGTTTCGCAACCATAAATCCGATTTAAAGAGAAATTTATTTCAATATATTTGCATGAATATTTATATGATAGGAAATATTTTTATAAATATTTATAAAATGTTAGTAATGTGGTATTAAAATTTCGTTAGAAAAGTTTAATGTATGGGTAGGTAATTAAATGAAAAGGACTAAATTGAAATGAAAGTAAAAGTTGAATTATAGATTAAAAATTATAAAGGACCAAAATGGCAATTATGCCACTTTGTAAAGTTGAGGATGTGTATTGTATAAAATCTAAGATTTTTATAAAGATAATTATTATTATAAATTAATAATAATATATATTATAAAAGAAAGGAGAAAAGAAACAAAAGCATAAAACAAAAAGAACAGAGAGCAAACGTGAAGGGAAGAAAGAAAAGAGAAAAGAAAGAAGAAAAGGAAAATTGAAAGTTTGAAGCTTGGATATTTAATAGGTAAGTTAATTTAATCATTTTCTTTTAATTTTGATGCTTTATAAGTTTTAGAACAAAGTTTTGATGAATTTAAGTTGAAGTTTTGAAGTTTTAAAGTTTTTGAATATAGCATATGATGAATAAAATGATGAATTAGTGGTTTAATTGAAAGAATTTGAAGTTAGAATTGGATAAAGGACTTAATTGCAAAACAAGCTATAAGAAAACAGTTTTGGGACAGCAACAGTAGAGTAAGTTTGAAAATTCACCAAAAATCGTAGAAGTGAAATTAGAAGTTGAGTGAGATATAAAATTAAATCTTATTGAGTCTATTTTCATATGAAAGAAACAGAGAAAGAAAATAAATTCTGTATTTTGAGATATTTAGATTTTTGTAAGACTGGTTCAGAATGAATTTGGGTTCCTCTGTTTTGACTTTAAAAATCATAAAAAATTGAATAAAAATAATTATGGGCTTAAATTTATATGGTTAGACTCCTTAATGAGTCTATTTTATAAGAAACGAACTAAAACATCATTTGAATTCTTTACAAGGAGAAAATTGATTCGTAGTGAAAAGTGGTCTGAACTGTCAAATAGTAAAACAAGGAAAATTTAATGAATAAACTGTACTAATTGGATAAGCCAAAAATTCTGAAAATTTTATGGTATAAATATATGTGAGTCTAGTTTCAGAGAAAATTAACGGTTCTTCATTTGGAGTTCTGTAGCTCGAGAAATAAATAATTTAGTAACTATGACTCAAGTAGGCAGCTTTGAATGAATTACGAACAATAATAGAATTATAGAAAATGCTACATGTGAACATGAAATGTATTGAATTGATGATTGAATTTTTTATTAATACGAAGCTAGATAAAGGAAAGGAAAAAGTCCCGGATTTGTAGATTTTTGTGTACGAACAAGTATCGAGGTAAGTTCATGTAACTTGAATTATCTTCTTAAATGCTTGAAATGTATATTATTGATGTGAATATGATTTCAATGTTCATTGTATGAAAGTTGATGAAACATTGATATATTTGATAAAAGTGAAAGAAATCCGGTTGAATGAAAGGAAAATTCGATGGATCTTTGAAAAGGAATTGACGGTAAAAGGATCTAGCAGGACGGGTGATCCTATCTGATATAGCCCTCCAGAAGAATATGTGGAAAATGGATTTAGCCGGACGGGTAATCCGAATTAGGGTCTCAATTTAGCCTAGGTGGTAATTCAAATCCAAGCTCATTAGAGTAATTGTCGTTGCAGGATTTAGCTTTGGATGGTAATCCTCTGTAAGGATGAGGTTCTCGGAGTGTGCTCTCTGAAATGGAAATGTGCACATGAACATAAATTGACGGACTGGATTGTACACTAAAAGTGTACTTCTGAAAATCCATCGAAATTCCGAGTAATTCAACGGGATAAATATGGAAATATAACAAAGAAATGGAAATCATGGTATTGATGAGCTCATCAATCATGGTATATATTATTGGTATATGGAAATTATTGGATTAACTTGAATGTTGAGTTTGTGTATGTTAGGGCAATAGTGCATTGAATGGATATATGAATGTTTATTGCTTTGTATTGAAAATATTAGGTAACTATAATTCTTGTTACATGAGCTTACTAAGCACAAAGTGCTTACCCTATTTCTTTTTTCCCTGTTTTGTAGTGTTAAGAGCTTGGAGGTGGGATTAGGTCAGAGACACATCACACTATCAACACCAAGATTTCGGTATTTAAAGAAACTTTATTTTGGAAATCAATGGCATGTATAAGCTAATAAAGTAAATGTTAATATGAAATGAATGTAAGGTCAGCCATTGGTATGGCTAACAAATTTTAGTTTTACTATGTAATGAGGTTATCTTATAAATATGCATAGATTTCTTTTGAAAATATGTTGAATTAGATTGGTTGATGTGAACTGGTCTCGGTTAAAAAAAAATTTTGCAGGGAAGGCTAGATAATTATAAAGGGGTTATATTGAGTAAAAAAAAATAGTAAACTCCTGTAATGCCTCGTACCCTATTTCGACAATGAATACGGGTAGGGGGTGTTACAATTATATCGCCTTTAGGGTGGTCCTGGAAAGTTCTCGACAACATTTGCTTGTTCTGTCGAATCCTCATGTAAAATCAAACATGAGTCTGTTGGATGGTCTAGCTTAGCATAAATTTCGCACAACCGTGCTAGGCCTGTTTTATCTGTAAGCAAAGTTTGAACAAGGTTAGTTAGCTTATCAATTTATCTTTTAGAGATAGAGAACTTAACCCATGAACCTGTCTCGTGGGTTCTATGGCCGATCGAAATTGTTGAGAATTAGCAGCCATTGTTGAAATTAACTCTCGTGCTCTCTGAGAAATCATATTGAATAGCGCCCCTCCACTTACAGCATCTATCATTTTCATTTCCATCGAGAGCAACCCCTCATAGAAATACTGCAAAAGTGACTGTTCCGTCAGTATAATGTTATGGGTGATCGTTGTTTTGTCGAGTTTTAAAATTTATAAAGAGAATGATCGAACCTGGAAACTAACTCTGACAATGACTTTAGGCAAGTGCACCTATCGAACAGTAGTATAGCTTAGGCAAGACCGGATTGTTGAACCCACAGAAACTAAAAGTACTAATACTAACCTTCTTTCTATTATTTAGCCTAAATATTAAGTGATTGATTGTTTAATCTAAATTAACTAGCTACTAAGCTAAGATTCAAAGAAAAAAGAATGAATTGAAGAAATAACTTTAGGAAAACTCAGTTGACTAAGACGATACCCTTAGGAAGAATCCACCTAGACTTCACTTGTTATCTAACTCTGAACCAGACGATTTATTCACTTGACTTGATCCGTAGGATTCCCTAATTTATATTAAACCCTCTCTCGAGGCGAATAACGTCTAACCCTAGGTTGATTAATTGAAATCTCTTTCTAATTAAAACCCCTAGAATCGCATTAACTCGACCTATGGACTCCTATATTAGGTTTCACCCTAATCCGAAAAAATCTTGTCACCCTATCTCTAGGCTCGCGATCAACTCCGGTTAATTATGCTAGATCTACTCTTAAGCAGGGACTTTTGCTCCACCACCTAAGCACATTCAACTTGAATCAATATCCTGGAAATATTAACACAAGAATTAAGCTCACATAATTAAGAACAAATCAAATATTTATCATATAGTTCAACAAACAATAACATGATTCATCTTAAGTTTCATCCCCTTCAAGTATCTGAAGGGTTTAGTTCATAATGATAAAAGAAAACATCTCAAAAGAAAAGATAAAACAAAACATAAGAAATCCCTAAAACTCCCTGAAGGAATTGAAGGAGAAATCCACCGTCTTGAGTATAATTTTGATTTCTTGAGATGGATCAACTGTTTATCTTCGAGTAATTCCCACAAATTTGACCTTTCTGGCTCGGTTCCTTGGCCTAGCTCCGCTCGCTCGAAGGTTATGCTTATGGTGTTTATATAGGCTCTTGGAATGCTTTATTTGGCCCTTAAGTATCCTAATTCAAGTATAATTCCTACTCGGGTGTTTGAATAGGCTTTGGAATGTGTTTCTTTGCCTTCAAGTATCCAAATCTGAATAGAACTCTTCTTGGCCGCGGCAGGGACATGGTCATGGCATACGCTCGTGTGAATCGATTTCAGGCCGTGGTTGAGTCTACTGATGAGGCACGGCAGTGTATTTCGGGATCCAGGCCGTGTTCTAGTAATTTAATGAGGCACGGTCGTGTGGTCTTAGGCCCAGGCCGTGTCGATTTCTACTTTGGCCCAATTTGGTTAGTTTTGAACCCGTTTCTCGTTCTTTTCGTCCCTAGGTGCTTTCTTGAGTATAAAACATGAAAAGAAAGGATTAAGAGCACATTTTTACACAATTCAGGGAATAATTCATCCAAAAGTATGCTAAATGTGGGATTAAAATATATTACTTTTACGGTTTATCAAATACCCCCACACTTAAGCTTTTGCTTGTCCTCAAGTAAAATTCTCAACTTACAATTAAAACAAACTTTCCATAATTCATAATCCTCATTAACAATGCCTCATCATAATTCATAGATAATTCATACATGGATAATTCAACTCAAAGACTCCTAAAGATTCAAACAATTCTAAGTCATATATTTGTAGCTTGAAAACATAGGTGTCTCCCTTTATCTAAATAATTACCTCTGGTTCAAAACCGACGAGGATTGACATCCTCACTAAAGATTCACTCAAAGCACTCGAAGTGTTTAATGTTTAGGAAAAAGCACTCATAAGTCGAACCTAAAAAGTTAATCCCATAGGCTTGCCTGAAAATCAAATATCCACCACTGTAATTTGAGATGATACACAAATCAAAAGGTCTTTAATAGGGTTGTAACAGGGCTTAGGTTAAAGGTGTGGATAAAGGCTAAATTAGAAGGTTTAGAATCGAGATTGAATTGACAAGTTACCTAACTTTAGAAAAATGAACCGATAACCTGAATAATTACATCACATGAAAAATTAAAATACTAATAATACGAGCTTCTTCTTCAAGCTCTTAAAACATAGAACTAATAATGAAAGTACTTCGTTTTTTTAAGAACAAATCAAGTAAATACATAATATAAGAAATAGCTTTATCAACTGAAATAAAGTAATTAGGCAACTGATCGAATCAATTCTCGATAGAAGGGTAGTGAAAAGAATGGTGATAACAAATATGAGTGGGGTTTTGGGTTAATATTAATGGGTAAATCAATAAAAAGTGTTGTTAGGATCAACGGGGTTCACTAAGGGTTAATTGTGAAGGTAGGCTTTTTAGTGGAGTGAGTGGGTTAAAACCTGGGTGCCTTTATCATCTCAGTATATCAAATAAAAAATGTGGTCTTGACATGTATAATTGAGGCAAGTTCTAGAATAACAATTTAGTGTTGACAAACTCATAATTAATAAAGTGAGCATGGAAAAAGAAAATATGCTCTATAAGGCTCAAAATCTCACAAAAATTATGGGTGTTTTTGACATCAATCCCTGTAATTTTCAAACTTCAAAGTAATATTCAAATTTAGTTCAACAACCTAGAAAAATTTTAATTCTGAAAAATAAACTTATCATGCTTGATTCTCTAGTATCTTAAAGTTTAAATCATCAATGCACAATTAAATATGACTTACTAAAAAACATATCAATAATAATCATAAATCATCTGAAATTTCATCCTAATTAGTAATATGAGGAAATTACTTAAGAACTAGATATAATTCGGAGATTTGAGAAAAATGTAAAAAGTTAGGCACTTTTACCCCCCACACTTAAGATGTACATTGCCCTCAATGTACAAAGATAGATTAATAATCATGTAATACTAAATCAAAAGAGAAGGGAGAAGTGACGCTTCCTGAATTTTGGATGGATTCTTTGAGTTGGTAGAGGTCATGGTGACAAATGACTTATGTAGTAGTGAATTACTCCTAGTGATTTGTTCGTTATTTGGAGTGTCCTAATTGAAACTGCAAAGTCATTAGTTAGATGTCTCAGTTGTGGGATTAAATTAGATGTGTGTTAGGCATACTCGAAGGTTAGATAACCAATGATAACATATTAGGAGTTTGAAATAAAAGTTTTGGAATATAAAATGCAACAAGTTTAAATAAAAATAGAAATTAAAGTTCAGAACTAAAAAATAAAGGATAGAAAACTAAAAATAATTATTATAAAAGGACTCAGATGTTCTCATCATCTGATGTTCTCATCATCACTTTGGGAGGTGGTGGTGATGAGATATGGAAATGATGGCAGATCTGCTGAAGGGTGGCCTCGATGTCGTCAAATGGTCAAGCGGTGTTGTGAATTCTGCGATATGATCTTGCTTTCGAGGCCCGAGTGAGGTAGCAAAATGTCGTGATGTGAAGGCTGTTGCATGGGAAGGCCACTGGCTCGAGGGTGGTGCCTCCTGTGGGACATCGTCAGTAATGTTCTTGGGCTCCTCCTCGTTAGTGGATGGGGCTAATTGGTACTGAGGAGGGTCGATCCCACGACGATATTTAATCATCCTCATGTGCAACATCGTCTGGATGACCTGAGGTGCCATCTGCCCAATCATCTTGAGGGAGGATCTCTAGGCGTCAGTGTTAAGGAGTCCGAAGTGTCAAGCCAACCGTGTGATATACGAGCCCATCGATATAATCCCCCTCCTGTGTAGCTCCATTTGGTGCTGAATCGCACGGGCTATGAAATATGTAAGATCAAACACGTACTCATTTGACATGCACCACAGGTAGTAGGCATCGTGAATATTGATGATGCCAGTGCTTTCTCGTCGACTTGTAAGAGTATGGGCTAGAAGGGCGTGTATGTACCTCAAAGATGGTACAAGGGCCATTGCTTTGGAGCGGCTAGGGTCATAGTTCGAATTGTTGGGAGCGATGTTATACCAACAGCTTGTGGGGGTTTTGTGGATCTTGCGAGCAAGCTCCTAGAGGTCATGCTCCTCTGTGAACTCATCGGTATACAGCCCCAATGCAGTTCTGAATTGTGGTACATTAAACTCGCGGATAATGCCTCCAAGTCGAAATTGGATTGTACCCGGGTCATCGTGTTGGAACATCACTGTTTGGAGATGAAATGTCGAACAGAACTCCAAAGTGAGTTCTAAGTAGGTAGGCTCGATGATGTTGAAGAACTGGTTCCAAGGGTCGATAGACAGTAAATCTCTTAAATCATCGACTAGTTGGACCTGTTCTAATACGGCCCAATCAATGCATCTTCCTGTGCCTAGTGGTCATGCCCGAAGTTGTTTGTAGCGATCTTCTTGAATACCGGAGGAAAATGTAAGAATGGGTGGCGTATTTTCGTGGTTTCGGACCCTTTCCATTTTTTGGAGGATGGTACTGTAGTTTTCTTTCCTCTAGAGGATGACATTGTACCTGAAAATAGTTGGTATTCAAGTAATAAATCAAGTACTTTTATCAAAATCTAAAATATCCAAAGGCTAAATACGATTTTTTTAGCCTTGATCAACCAATTTGTCAACTATGAATTCTATCTAATTCTAATCAATTATTAAAGAAAAATACTTAATAAAGTAATCAAATGAATTCTTAAAATTTCAAAGAATTAAACTTAATACTAATAGGCATGGGAGACTAAATAATATGGAATTTTAAATGGTTAATTAGTTCTAAAATCCAAGAAATTATTCAAAAAGAAATAATACTAAAAGTAAAAGAAAAGGAACTAAATAATATGCAATGTTATTCAAACAATAGTGAAATATATTAAATAGGGAAGGTGACTAGCAGTGTTTTAGGGTGTGTGGCGTTGTGAACGACGGAGCACTATCGTGTATGGTGGCGCACGGTCGTGTACTGTAATTTTCCTGGGCAGCACGGTGGTGGCGAGGGCGTGGGCTCCTGTTTGGTACGGTCGTGTCTTCAGTTTTGTATGGTTTTCTTTGAGAGGAGGACGATAGAGGGTTTGGGGGTTAAAATGTGGGTGATTTTGGTATGGTGGCCGGATTAGGGAGGAAGGGGGTTGAGAGAATTGGTTAGGGTTGAGTTTTAGGGAAGATGAGAGTTCATGTTGGTTAAATAGGGGTGGGAGCACGGGCAGATGCCACGCCCGTGTTCGATTTTAATCAGCCCATGTGCTTCGTGATTTTGAATTTGGGGCGCGTTCAGGGTATTTGGTCGCGGTCGTGGTCAAAGTACCACGCCCGTGTTTTTCTTCCCACGATTTTTTTAGCGGCCGTGTTTAGCCCGTGTTTGATAAGTCAGTATAGTCCATGGTTGTAAGGTATGGGCATGTTCGCCTGTGGTTGGCAAGTCAGTATAGTCCACGGTCGTAAGGCGCGGCCGTATCCTGCCCGTGTTCAGGAAAAATTTACCTCTTGTCGTGCACGGCTACAAGTACACCGTTTTCATCCTATCGCTTCCACACGGCTATGGGCACGCCGTGTGTAGGCCGTGTGGTCTCAAAACTTACGCTTAATTGAATTAGTATGAAGTTAGATGCTATCAATTAAAAGTATAACGTCAGTGGAGTTAGTGCTCGGGTTGCCTCCCGAGAAGTGCTCGTTTAAAGTCTTAAGCTAGACTTACCCTATTTTCATTTCTAAAAGAAGGTTCACGGAGCTGAAGCTCCTCTCTCATATCCCTAAAATTTTCACCATTATAAATTTTGATTCGGTGACCACTTACCTTGAATGTGCCCTTAGTGAGGTGAGTTACCTCGATTGTGCCATAGGGAAAAATTGTTTTGATCATGAATGAACCTGACCATCTTGATTTCAGTTTCCCAGGAAACAGTTTAAGCCTTGAGTTGTATAACAAGACCAAGTCCCCTACTTCGAATTATTTTGATTTCTTTAGACGAGCATCATGGCGTCGCTTTGTTGCTTCCTTGTAAAGTTTTGAGTTCTCGTAAGCATCAGCTCTCCATTCATCTAGCTCGTTCATCTTCATCATTCTTTTCTCTCCTGTAGTTTTAAGATCGTAATTTAAGAATTTTATAGCCCAAAAAGCTTTGTGTTCTAACTCAAATGGCAAATGACAACTTTTCTCGTAGACAAGTTTGTATGGGGATGTCCCTAGGGGAGTTTTAAACGCCGTTCTATAGGCCCATAGAGCATCATCTACTTTTAATGCCCAATCTTTTCTATTTGATTCAACCATTTTTTTAGAATGCGCTTAAGTTCTCGGTTCGTTACTTCTGCTTGCCCACTGGTTTGAGGGTGATATGGGGTAGCTATCCTGTGGTGTACTCCATATTTTTTTAAGACTTTATCACATTGAGTATTACAAAAATGAGTACCCCTATCACTAATAATGGCTCTAGGTGTTCCAAATTGAGAGAACAGTTTCTTGAGAAATTTGACTACTACTCTGGCATTATTTGTAGGTAAAGTTTCAGCTTCAACCCATTTTGACATGTAATCAACTGCTACTAAGATGTATTTATTTCTTAATGAACTAAGGAATGGACCGATAAAATTAATACCCCATACATCGAATATTTCATATGATAACATATATGTTTGAGGCATTTCATCGTGTTTAGAAATATTACCTGTTCTTTGGCATTTATCACATGAAGTGACATACCTGTTGGCATCTTTAAATAGAGTGGGCCAATAAAAACCTGATTCGAGTATTTTATGTGCTGTCTTGATACCACTGTAGTGTCCTCCTGAAGGTCTGGAGTGGCAGTGTTCTAGGATTTTGCTTGCTTCTTCCTTTGTAACCCATCTTCGAATCACTTGATCTGCACATATACGGAAAAGGAAGGGATCCTCCCAAAAATAGTTCTTCACATCAGAAAAGAATCGCTTCTTTTAATGATGTGTTAGCCTTTTCGGTAGGATGTTAGCAGCTAAAAAATTCGCAATATTTGCAAACTAGGGTACCTTGCAGTTGGTTATGGAGAATAGTTGTTCTGCAGGGAACGAGTCGTTTATCTCTATCTCTTCACGTTCCTTTATGTATGGATTTTCAAGTCTAGATAGGTGGTCTGCTGCAAGATTTTTAGCTCTTTTCTTATCCTAAATTTCCAAATCGAATTCTTGCAAAAGTAAAATCCATCTTATGAGTTGAGGTTTTGCATCAAGTTTAGTTAAGAGATAACGAAAAGCGGAGTGGTCAGTGTAAATGACAACTTTAGATAATATTAAATACTGTCTGAATTTATCTAATGCAAAGACCACATCTAATAATTCTTTTTCAGTAGTGGTATAATTTTCTTGTGCGGCCGTCAATGTCTTGCTGGAGTAATAGATTGGCTGAAAGTGCTTGTCTCTTCGCTGTCCTAGAACTACTCCTACTGCATAGTCACTTGCATCACACATTAGTTCAAAAGGAGATTCCAATTAGGGGCAATTGTAATTGGGGCATTTATTAATTTCTCTTTAAGGATATTAAATGCATCTAAACATTCTTGATCAAAGTTAAAGGGTGCATCTTTTTCCAGCAATTTCGTTAGAGGCTTAGCTATTTTAGAAAAATCTTTAATAAATCTTCTATAAAATCCTGTATGTCCTAAAAAACTTCTGATAGCCTTAACTGAGCTAGGAGGAGATAATTTTTCTATGCTTTTGACTTTTTCTTTATATACCTCGATTCCCTTACTAGAAATTTTATGTCCCAATATAATTCCCTCTTGTACCATAAAGTGGCATTTTTCCCAATTTAAAACAAGGTTTGTTTCCTCACATCTCATTAAAACTCGTTTTAAATTTTTAAGGCAAAGATGGAAAGAATTACCAAATACCAAGAAATCATCCATAAATACCTCCATAATGTCTTCCACAAGTTCGTCAAAGATTGCCAGCATGCAACGCTGAAAAGTAGCAGGTGCATTACATAATCCAAAAGGCATTCTACGATAAGCAAATGTACTGTATGGGCATGTGAATGATTTCTTCTCTTGATCTTCAAGTGCTATTGGGGTTTGGAAATAGCCGAAGAGTCCATCTAGGAAGTAATAGTACATATGTCTAGATAACCTTTCTAACATTTGATCAATGAATGGCAAAGGAAAATGATCTTTCCAAGTGACATCATTCAGCTTCCTGTAATCAATGCAAACTCTCCAACCTGTGACTGTTCTGGTGGGAATTAGTTCATTCTTTTCGTTGGTTACCACTGTTATGCCTCCTTTCTTTGGAACAGCCTGCACAGGGCTTACCCAATTACTGTCAGAAATAGGATAAGTTATTCCAGCATCTAGAAGTTTAATTATCTCAGCTTTCACAACTTCTTTTACGTTGGGATTCAATTGTCTTTGAGGTTGCACATATGGCTTGTATTCCTCTTCCATTAGAATTTTGTGGGTGCAAAACGATGGGCTTATTCCCTTAATGTCAAAGATTTTCCAAGTTATGGCTCTTTTATGTTCTCTTAGTACCTGTAGCAACTCCTCTTTCTTCTTGGGTTTTAGTTCTGAAGAGATAATTACTGGTAACGTAGAATTTTCCCCCAGGAATGCATATTCTAAGTGTTTCAGCAACTGTTTTAATTTTAAATTGGGCGGCTCATTAATAGAAGGCTTTTGTTTTAGATCGTCATCGATTTCAATGCTTTCTTTTTGTATGTCTAGATGAAAATGTATTCCAATTCAGCTCATCGACTTCATCTTCTTTCCCCTCTTCTTGAGTAAGGCACAATTCCATTGTGTCATCATGTATGATTTCCTGTAATGAGTTTTGAATGATATGATCAATAGTATCAACAAAATAACAAGAATCATCTTGTTCTCTAGAATATCGCATGACATCATAAATTTGAAAAATAATTTCCTCATCGCCTATTCTTAATGCAAGCTTACCATCACCTACATCGATAACAGCCCTAGCAGTAGTTAGAAATGGGCGCCCTAAAATTAAAGGAACTTCAATGTCCTCATCCATGTCAAGCACAACAAAATCAACAAGGAAAATAAATTTATCAATTTTTACCAAGACGTCTTCAATAACTCCTCTAGGATATTTAATGGATCTATCGGCTAATTGAATACTCATCCTAGTGGGTTTTGGTTCCCCAAGATCTAGTTGTTTAAACATTTTGTAAGGCATTAGATTAATGTTGGCACCTAGATCAGCTAATGCTTTCTTAATATTTAAATTACCAATTAAATAGGGAATAGTAAAACTTCCTGGGTCTGTTAATTTGGTTGGTAGCTTGTTTTGAAGGATGGCTGAACATTCTTCATTAAGCTCTACTATTGATACTTCTTCAAGCTACCTTTTATTCTTCAGGAGTTCCTTTAAGAATTTTACGTACGTTGGCATCTGTGAAATGGCTTCAACAAAAGGTAAGTTAATATGTATTTGTTTAAAAAGTTTGAGAAACTTACCGTATTGGGCATCTAATCGTTCTTTCTTCAACTTTGCTGGATATGGGATTGGTGGTTTACTTTCTTTGCGTACTGGAGTTATATCCTCAATTCCCTCATCCTTTTCTTTGTTATCATTGTGTGGTATTTTTCTTTTGGTTCGACTAACTCCTTTCCACTTCTCAGTGTAACCGCCTTTACCTGTTCTATTCTTTTAGAAAAATTTCTGATTGGAGTTTAGAAACTATCTTAGTAAGTTGTCCAACTGACTTCGTAATTTCCCAAACTAACTTAGTAAGTTCCCCAACTTGGTTCTTAATCCCTTCCATCGATGCTTGTTGGTTTCTAAGTGTTGCTTCAGTGTCTTAGAGACGATTTTCTGTGTCTGCCATGAATTTTGTCAACATCTCTTCGAGGTTCGGCTTCTTTTCTTGTGGATAGGGCTGATTTTGGAAATTTGGAGGATATTGTTGTCTTTGATTTCCTTGATTTCCTTGACCTTCCCATGAAAAATTTGGGTGGTTCCTCCAACCTGGATTATAAGTATTACTATAAGGGTTATTATTAGATCTAAAATTATTACCTATATAGTTCATCATTCGCTTTACGTGCGGTTGGTAGGGTGGGTACTCGAGATTCATACAGTTCCATTTGTGTCGCATTGCATTACTAGATGTACCACGGAGAACACAAATTATCAAGCTTTTTATTCATCATCTCTACCTGCGTTGATAGCATGGTTACTACGTCGAGGTTGAAAACTCCGGCTGATTTTGTTGGTTTTATCCTTGTAACCTGCCATGATAGTTATTTAGTGACATCTCTTCAATAAGTTCATAGGCTGCTTCAGGAGTTCTATTGTTCAGGGTTCCACCGGCGGCTGAATCAATTAGTTGCATTGTTGAGGGGTTTACACCATTATAGAAAGTTTGGACTTGGAGCCACAAGGGTAAACCATGGTGCCGACACTTCTCAAGAGATCCTTGTATCTCTCCCATACGTCGTATAATGTCTCTAAATCCATCTACACAAAGGAAAAGATATCATTCCGTAATTTGGCCGTTTTGGTTGGTGGGAAATATTTTAATAAAATTTTTTCTATCATTTGGTTCCACATAGTGATTGACCCTCGTGGTAACGAGTTTAACCACTGTTTGGCTTTATTCCTTAATGAAAAGGGAAATAACCGAAGATGTATGGAATCATCAGAAGTGCCATTTATTTTGAAGGTATCACAGAACTCTAAAAAATTAGCTATATAAGTATTTGAGTCTTCGTCCTACAAACCATCAAATTGAACAAATTGTTGAATCATTTGTATAGTGTTAGGCTTTAATTCAAAATTATTAGCAGCTATATCAGGCCTAACAATACTCGATTCTGCTCATGTTAAATGAGATTTAGCATAATCATACATAGTACATGGAGCATTGTTTTCTGCCACATCTTGTGGTGGTGGATTATTCTCATCCATCCCTTTAGTAGGATTGGATATGCCTTCTCGCTCTTCTTCTATGTAATTTAGGGTTCTCCTAATTTCTCTGTGATTCCTGCGAACGGTAGCTTCAATATCACTGTTGTATACTAGTGGTCCTTTCGGGTTCCTTCTAGTCATAAACTAGAGGTACCTGTGTTGGAAAAGAAAGAAAGAAAATTTAGCAAGGTAAAAACTAAAATAAAAATAAAATAAAAAGGTAAATTGAGAAAAAATAAAAATAATGGCTAAAGTAATTAAAATAGGGCTTTCTTAATATTTTAGTTCCCCGGCAACGGTGCCAAAAACTTGATTGTTGTTTTGTCGAGTTTTAAAATTTATAAAGAGAATGATCGAACCTGGAAACTGACTCTGACAACGACTTAAGGCAAGTGCACCTATCGAACAGTAGTATAGCTTAGGCAAGACCGGATTGTCAAACCCACAGGAACTAAAAGTACTAATACTAACCTTCTTTCTATTATTTAGCCTAAATATTAAGTGATTGATTGTTTAATCTAAATTAACTAGCTACTAAGCTAAGATTCAAAGACAAAAAGAATGAATTGAAGAAATAACTTTAGGAAAACTCAATTGACTGAGACGATATCCTTAGGAAGAATCCACCTAGACTTCACTTGTTATCTAACTCTGAACCAGACGATTTATTCACTTGACTTGATCCGTAGGATTCCCTAATTTATATTAAACCTTCTCTCGAGGTGAATAACGTCTAACCTTAGGTTGATTAATTGAAATCTCTTTCTAATTAAAACCTCTAGAATCACATTAACTCGATCTATGGACTTCCATATTAGGTTTCACCCTAATCGATAAAATCTCATCACCCTATCTCTAGGCACGCGATCAACTCCGGTTAATTTTGCTAGATCTACTCTTAAGTAGAGACTTTTGCTCCACCACCTAAGCACATTCAACTTGAATCAATATCCCGAAAATATTAACACAAGAATTAAGCTCATATAATTAAGAACAAATCAAATATTTATCATATAGTTTAGCAAACAATAACAGGATTCATGTTAGGTTTCATCCCCTTCGGGTATCTGAAGGGTTTAGTTCATAATGATAAAAGAAAACATCTCAGAAGAAAAGATAAAACAAAACATAAGAAATCCTTAAAACTCCCTGAAGGAATTGAAGGAGAAATCGTCGTCTTGAGTATAATTCTAACTTCTTGAGATGGATCAACTGGCTATCTTCAAGTAATTCCCACAAATTTGACCTTTTTGGCTCGACTCCTTAGCCTATCTCCGCTCGCTCGAAGGTTATGCTTAGGGTGTTTATATAGGCTCTTGGAATGCTTTATTTGACCCCCTAAGTATCCTAATTCAAGTATAATTCCTACTCAGGTGTTTGAATAGGCTTTGGAATGTGTTTCTTTGCCTTCAAGTATCCAAATCTGAGTAGAACTCCTCTTGGCCGTGGCAGGGACACGGTCATGGCACACGCCCATGTGAATTGATTTCAGGCCGTAGTCGAGTCTGCTGATGAGGCACGGTGTGTATTTCAGGATCCAGGCCGTGTTATAGTAATTTAATAAGACACGACAGTGTGGTCTTAGGCCCAGGCCGTGTCGATTTCCACTTTGGCCCAATTTGGTCCGTTTTGAGCCCGTTTCTCGTTCTTTTCGTCCCTAAGGGAATAATTCGTCCAAAAGTATGCTAAATGTGGGATTAAAATATGTAACTTTTAAGGTTTATCAATGGGCAACTTGCACACAACTTTTTATACTGCTCCCAAAATCGTAGAGCAATTCAGTGTCATTTTGACGGATTCCTGCGATGTCCTTCATTAGTTCGGTAGCTCGAGCTACAGGGAAGAACCTGCCAAGAAACAAACGTGACATGTCAGACCATGTGTTGATAGATCTCAGAAGTAAATAAAATAGCCACTTTCTAGCAGAGTCGGCTAATGAGAAAGGAAAAGCATGAAGTTTGATTTGGTCTTCGGTTCCTCCCTGAGGCTTCATGCTTGTGCACACCATATGGAACTCTTTAAGGTGGGTGTGTGGATTTTCAATCTGTAATCCACGGAAAGTGGGTAGTAAATGGATCAAACTTGACTTTAACTCAAACAGCGTTCCTCCTGCCAGATAGGTTATACATAACGATTGTTGTTCATCCAGTGCTGCTGCGAGTTGGCGAATCGTCTTTTCGGCCATCTTGTTTGGTTTGTCAAACAAGAAAATTTTCTCGGTGTATGATATGGTTTCGAATCCAGGATTTGGTCGTTTACCGCATCAAATGGTTTTCTTCCGCAGTTGTCGGGCCAAATTCTCAATTTTTGGTTCAAACTCTAGAGTTCTCGGTTCTGATCTGGTCATAAGGTAAACAAACAAAAATTAGAAAAAATATCTCAAATCCCCAGCAATGGCACCAAAATTTGATGCGCGTTGAAACCACAAAAAATAATTCCTACAAAAATAACTCTAAATAGTAGTAAAGAGTGGTAATAGGGTTGAGTCCATAGGGATTGGATGTTATAATCAACTTTCGCATTTAACTTGTGATCAGAACTTTTGTCGTGTCGAACGTCGTGGCAAAAGGCATGCCCACGACTCTAAACGGACCTACAAAAATGATAAACAAATAAATCAAGGGTTTTAAAAATGTTTTGAAAGTAAATAGTCAAATCAGCATAAATAAACAATTAATTAATATTAAAAATAAATTTAAATAAGGAAATAAGTTCAGATTTTTTTTAAAATAGAGATAATTAAGCCTTAGCCCTAGACTCGATGTGATTCCAGATTTTTGATTTGATCCTTGAAAATTAATCTTCTTTTTCAAACGATAAGCTGTTTATAGCAGTTAAGAACATCCTAACCACCAATTCTTTCTTTCGTAGCTGATGCCGATACGACCTGCAAACCAAACCTTATCAATTATCTAACCGAAATACACATGTTCTTGATTCAAGATTTCGGTAGCCTTGCGCTCTGAAGAACCCAACTCGAATTAATAGCCTCAACCACGTGGGTTGTTTAAACTCGATTACTTCCTCCTTGATTTGTTCTCGAGGATCTGAATACAACATGACCGACTCTGCAACACCCCTTACCCGTATTTTACCCCGGAACCGGATATGAGGCGTTACAGTACTTAATTCACATGGTCATACAGCTTTGGACTATCAAATTCTATTCCAAATTAAAAACTTTTCCATATGCAGCTCTAATATCCTTATAATGGGCCTATGAGGCCCTAAACACACTTCCGAAAGGTTTCGAAAATAAATTAGAAACTTGCGCGCACTTAAGAAAATTTTAAACAGGGGCTACATGCCCGTGTGAGATGGGACACGCTCGTGTGGTATTTCACACGCTCGTGCCTTGCACCCGTGGTCGACACTGACTTGCATCACACGGTCAGCCACACGTCCGTGTGCTGTACTGTAGTCGACACTGACTTATTCCACACGGCCTGTCACACGTCCTTGTGTTTACTAACAATAATAGGGATAGTGAACTTAGTTTTTAGCAGAGAAATTTTGTGGCATTTTATTAAAAAATGCCGGTATAGCTTATTTTTTGCTGCGTTTTTACTAGAAACGCCACTATAGCTCTATTTTTTGCGGCGTTTTTATTAAAAACGCCACTATTACACAATTTTATTTTTTTTTCCATTTTTAACCTATATTTTTCTATGTTTTTCTTCTAAAATTTGTGTCTTTGAGATTATTATTATTTTGAATTTTATTTTTATTATATTTTAAGTATTGAACTTTTTAACTAAAATATTAAATATTAAAATTTTAAGTTTTAAGTTTTTTTTTAATATTAAATTTTAAAATTTAATTACCATTATCAACTCTTTTACTTAATTTCTTTTTTCTTTCTTTTTACATCAACATTATTCTTTCAAGTATAGTCTGCATTAGTTGTTTAGATTTTTATATAAATGGAATTTAATTATATTTATACACCTAAATTTTGATATAGATACATCTCAAAATTATATATGAATTTTGGTTTAATGTGTAATTCTAGATGTGAAATTCTAATTGTGGTTTAAATGTATAGTTGAAACTTTAATTTTAATTTAATCATACACATTATTTTAAAATATAAATACATCAATATATTTTTATATTGAATAAATATAAATTTTTTGTATGCAATATATAAATAAAAATGATGTTAATTATATCAATAATTGTGTTAATATTTTACAAGATCTGGATCAAATTAAAGTTCATGTATATAATTGCACACTAAACCATTGTTCATATATGCTTTTGGGATTTAACCCATTTTGATATATATTTTTTTAAAATAATAATTTATATTTATCTTATTTTGATTTATATCCTAAAAAATCCAAGATTAATCCCTAAATCATAAACCTTAGACCCTAAATATTATACCATAAACCACAAACACCAAACACTAAACCCCAAACTCAAAAAACCCCAAACCATAAATCCTAGACCATAAAACTCGAACCCTAAACTCTAAACCGCAAACCTTAAACCATAATCCGAGACCAAATTATTAGGAATTCATGTGGACAATGTTAGTTTAGTACAAAACATATATTTTATATTCTTATATTAAATAATATGGGTGTAGTACAAAATAACATGAACCTCAGTAAGTTCCAAATGTTTTTCGATTTTCAAATAGTATCCTTAAACCTTAAACCCTAAATCCAAACTATAAAATCCTAAACCATAAATCCTAAACTATAAAACATAAACCCTTAACCCAAAATAATAAACATTATATCATAAACCTTAAAACTCTAAACTATAGACATTAGACCTTAAATTTTAAACACTAAACCCTAAAATAATTTTTTTTGCGACGCTTTTATAAAAAAGGCCACTAAAGCTTACCTTTTGTGGCATTTTTATAAAAACGCCGCTAATGCTTAGATCTATAGCGGCGTTTTTACGAAAGTGCCGCTAATGCTCAGATCTTTAACGGCGTTTTTATGTAAGCGCCGCTAATGCTCAGATCTTTAGCGGCATTTTTATGAAAGCGCCGCTATTGCTCAGATCTTTAGCGGCGTTTTTACGAAAGCGCCGCTAATGCTCAAACCTTTAGTGGCGTTTGGGCCAAAAACGCCGCTATTGCTCAACTTTTTGCGGCGTTTGCTTTCAAACGCCGCTAATGTATAATATTTGCGGCGTTTTTTATTAAAACGCCACTAAAAACGTCGTTAAAAGTCTGTTTTGGTGTAGTGAAATTCTAACATGCAAGGGGACATACGACTTGGTCACACACCCATGGGACTGACCGTGTGTCACACACGTCCTAGACACACGCCCGTGTGCCTACCCGTGTGGACAAGAACAAGGCTATTTGCCAAGCTCTTTCATTGCCCTAACTCACTCAAACATAATTCACTCTCCACCAACAATTCAATCTTGCATTTTCATAGCCAAACAAACCATTCATATACTCTACACAATCATGAATAACCTCTTCTTATCATTGATTAATAGTATCGAGCCATTAACTGTGGCCATGTACAAAAGAATTCGTCTATAAGGAGCCAACACACATACTTGGTCAAAATACAAACATTTGACATAGTCTAGCCCCTATACATGCCATACTCAAAATGCTAATTCAAAATATACCAAGATGAGCTGATAGTGTGGGTGATCTTCCGATTATCTTCGTATCCCAACCCGGCTTTTTGACTCTATAAAACAAGGGAAGGGGAGTAAGCTTTAAAGTTTAGTAAGTTTACATGTAATCAATAAACATCATAACATGTGCTAAACAATAAATAGCATTTCACAATCCAAGATCATGTTTACTCATTCATCTCTTACCACAATTCAACCATATCACAACCAAATGCTCTTATTATTTAACATACATCCCTGCACTTGATCACCACATGATCACATGAAACAACACATCTCAATTATCAATAAATCATTCTTAGTAATATCAAACAATCGGTGGTATCACACTTAGCCCACCATTTATTGTTAACAGGGTGGTATCGTATATAGCTCACCCATAAAAATATTTACGGTGGTATTGCACTTAGCCCACCAAATAAAGCTAACGATGGTATCGCACACAGCCCATCGTGAATAAGTGATAAGGTGGTATCGCACATAGCCCACTAACAAAAATAATTAAAATGGTATCGCACATGGCCCACCATTATTTACTACGGATAATATTCCGCACCTACATTGTCGACCCCATCCAATCCATTTAAATCATAAGTGCTCTCAAACATACAATGCACCAATAAACAACAACATATGAATTTAAGATGCATCATTTGCACATAGACTTACCTCGGTGCAAAATGTGTTAATGTGCGATTTAATCCGAAACCTTGCCTTTTCCCGGTCAAGGTTAATTCCACATTCTTCTAGATCTATAACAAAAAAATTCACTAATTTAAAACATTTTATAATCATAATGCATCATAATCTCTACTTAGGCAAAAATGACTATTTTGCCATTTTACTATGGTAAAATTACGATTTTGCCCCTAGGCTCGTAAATCATTTTTCAACACATTTCCTCATTAAAAAATTGTAACACCCCAAACCCGGTCTAAACGCTACAACCGAATTTGACGTGCCACGAAAAGGAAAAAAATGCTTTAAAATCGATTCGTTGATTTTCGAAAAGGGAAAGTCGTTGTAAAACTAATAATTTTTTTCAGAAAACGTCGAGGTGTTTTGGAAAGGTGCAAAACATGTTGATATTCCGTATTATTTACTTAGGCATTATATATATAAAATCAAGTACTTATTTAGTTTTTTCAAACATTCAATTCCTAGTTTAATTGACATAGTAAATATGAACTTTAGAGTCTACTAAATAAAAACAAACCCAAAATAAAGTTTAGGCGGCCTTATTACATAACTGTGAACCAAAATTAAACAAAATACTAAGTTCGAATGGAAATTTTGTGATAAACCAAATGTTGTGCATGGCCACCTCGAGTCCTCTCCGGCTCCATATCCACGATCTAGGCCTGATCTGCAAAATGTAATGGAAAGGGGTGAGTCACCAAGACTCAGTGTATAAATCCCCATCCCAAAGAAATTATGCCCTTACACAAATTCATACATTAATATGCAAGTCATGCAACCCATCCAACCTAGTATCCATCCGAGTCTCCCAAATCTACCCCTTGTGGTACCAAACCACTGGTGGTGCCAAACCACTGGTAACCGAAGTTACAAAAGAGATACATATGTGGTACCAAACCCTTTGGTGGTGCCAAACCATCGAGACTTAGTCACAATTTTAAACATATGTGGGGCCAACCCACATGTGGTACCAAATCACGGTGACGGTCGATAGATCATACTTCCCCTTCTCTCATCACCCATAACACATATTTATGGTAACAACATCAGTATGATCATGTTTAACATACTAAATTATGTATACAAGATAACATGCTTTCATAGATCACATACAACGCGAGTAATAGTAACAACTTACCCGACATCCACGCTTTTACTCAAAAAGGTATTTCAATAACCATAGCCGTCATTCTAGCTTTTAAACAACACACAACATTAACACATATTAAGTAAGAAAGTGTGTAAGAGTTACACACCTGGTTTTCGTACTATTGCTTCTACGCTACTTTGGCATTGGGTTTATAGATCCAACCGCTCCTATTGCTAGTCTGTTATTATTGTCCATAATAACCCCTTGGTTACTAACCGAATATAAATGGTGAGATCTAATTAATTACTTACTTATAACTCTAAATCGCAACCTTACCTAAACTGTCGGATCCCGAAAGTCTTCAAGAAGATGTCTCCACCAACCTCCCTACATTCGGCCAACACCCAAGTATTAAACCAATCCTTTACACGCAATCAAATGAGTACCAATCACATTCGGCCAAAGTCAAAAGAACAACAACAAAACCATTCGGCCGAACCTACCTTTACCTACCTTCGCTTTCTCACCAAATGGCACAGAGGACCTTTAATGAGATGAGATTTTACTACTAGAAGCAGAGAGGGAAAATCAACAGACCTTAAACAAGTGTTTCGGGTTAGATCTTAATGAAAAGAAAAAGAGTGAAATTGCATAGAATAAAATCCCGAAACTCACCAGATTACTAAGGAGTATGCGGCTTATGGTGCACCTTCGGAAAAGAAACCTCCCTAGTAGATTCGGTTATGGAGGAGGAATATGAGTAAGAAGAATTCGACTTTCAGGAAGATATTGGAGAAGAGAAGAAGGCTAGGGAATTTTGGCTAGAAGAGAGAAAAGAGAGAAAAGAATTTTGGTTTGAGAGAAAAGATGAGAAAGTGGGAAAAACAAATGGAAAAGATGATAATTCTCCTTCCAAATTTCGGCTATACACAGGCACACACTTAGAGTTGGAGTTTCGGCCAACTCTCTCCCTCTTGATAGCTCTTATCTTGCATGATAACCATATCCCTATCTCATCTTAGAAGAGGCCAACTTAGAACCAACTCTTCCCTTTTAATTATCATCATTTTAATCATAAAATAAAAGAAATAAACCCCCTAAATTGTAGCTAGGTGCCGTCCATTCTCTCCCCCCTTGAAGTACCGAATTTTGGCTCATTAACTTGGGCCCCAAGCGGCCACATTGGCCCAAACTCCTCCCCTAAGTGACGCCACCCACATGTCCTCCTATAACACCTCCAAAATTTGGGCCATAAGCCCATCTTGCTACTAAGCATAATAATTTAAATTAAAGATACTACTAACTCTCTTTTTAAACATTTTAACTCTGATTTAAGCCCAAACCTGAGCCCAATCCAAACCTCAAAGCCTTTACCCACTAATTTAGCCATGCAACGTATCAAATGCACAGACCCACAAGATCAAGATATTACAGTTCTACCCCTTAAAATAAATTTCGACCTCAAAATTTACCTGGTCAAAAGAGGTGAGGGTATTGTTGTCGGATGACATCTTCCGGCTCCCACATCGCTTCTTCCGACCCATGGTTCCGCCATAGTACCTTTACCAAAGGAACAGATTTTCTACGCAAAACCTTAACATCCCGATCCAGGATCTGCACTAGTTCCTCCTCAAACGTTAAGTCTGGATTCACCTCTATCTCCTCCACCGGCATAATGTGTGATGGATCCGAGCTATAGCGTCTAAGCATGGAAACATGAAACACATCGTGGATTTGACCCAACTCTGGTGGCAACTCAAGCTGGTACGCCACTGGTCCTACTCGCTTCAACACCGGATAAGGCCCAATAAATCTAGGGCTTAACTTGCCTTTCCTACCAAACCTCAGAACCTTCTTCCACGACGACACCTTCAAGAAAACCTTGTCACCTTCAGCAAACTCTATATCCTTCCACTTGAGATCGGCATAAGACTTCTGCCGGTCCGAGGCTTCTTTCAAATAAGCTCGAAGCACTTCCACCTTATCCTCTGTCTCTATAACCAGCTCCGGACCCAACAATCGCCGCTCTCCCAATTCCGTCCAACACGTAGGGGTACGACACTTCCGACCATATAACGCTTCGTATGGAGCCATCTTAATACTCACTTGATAACTATTGTTATACGCGAACTCTGCCAACGGCAGGAATTCTTCTCACCTGGCTTTTGAAATCCAAGACACATCCCCTTAGCATGTCCTCCAAAACTTGAATCACCCTCTCCGATTGTCCATCATTTGGGGATGGAATGTCGATTGAAATCTAATCTTGTGCTTAGTGCCTGGTGCAAGGCTTTCCAGAACCTTGACGTAAACCTTGGGTCTCTGTCCGAAATAATTGACACTGGCACCCCATGCAACCTTACAATCTTTGCTACATATAATTTTGCTAACTTCTGAAGAGAAAAATCCATACGTATCGGTATGAAATGAGCCGACTTTGTTAGACGGTTCACAATCACCCAAATTGAATCCTTCTTGATAGGCGTCAGGGGTAACCCACTCACAAAATCCATTGTAATCCTTTCCCACTTCCATTGCAAAATCTTAATCGGTTGCAACAATCCCGAGGGTAACCGATGTTCAGCTTTAGCCTGCTGACATGTCAGGCACTTGCTCACAAATTTCGTTACTTCACGCTTAAGGCCCGGCCACCTAAACTGTTCCCGCAAATCCCGGTACATCTTACTACCTCATGGATGCATAGCATATGGACTGCCATGTGCCTCTTGCAAAATCTTACGCCTTAACTCCACATCCTTAGGCATACACACCTTCCCTTGAAAACACAAAGACTCCATCACTGCTCAAGCTATACCCTTCCAATTCACCATTCAAGACTTGCAACCACCGAGCACTTAAAACTTCATCGCCAGCTTGTTTTTCCTTAACCTCGTTAATCCTTGTTGGCTTTACTTGCAATTCCGCTAATGTGCTCCCATCCTCATCTGATTAAGGTGAGCAAACATGGCTCTTAAATCGCCACCACCTTACGGCTCAAGGCATTTGCTACCACATTAGCCTTTCCGGTGGTATTCAATCGGCGATCATAGTCCTTAATAACTCAATCCACCTCCTTTGCCTTAAATTCAACTCCTTCTGCGTGAGAAGGTACTTCAAGCTCTTGTGATCCGTATACACTACCGACTTCTCTCCATACAAATAATGTCTCCAGATTTTCAGCGCAAAAACTACTGCAGCCAATTCCAGATCATGCGTCGGGTAGTTCACTTCGTGAGGTCTTAACTGTCGAGAAGCGTACGCTACCACTTTTCCTTCTTGCATCAGCACACAACCCAATCCTGTGTGGGATGTATCACAATAAACCGTAAATTCTTTTTTGGCTTTCGATTGAATTAACACCGGGGCCTCCGTTAGAATCCTTTTTAACTTCTCAAAACTTTCCTGTTGCTTGTCTGACCACATGAACGGAAACCCTTTCCTCAGTAACTTAGTTAACGGCGCTGCAATCAGAGAAAATCCTTCCACGAACCTCCGGTAATACCCTGCTAGCCCTAGAAAACTCGAATCTCTGCCACAGACTTTGGTGGCTTCCAATCCAAAACAGCCTCAATCTTCCAGGGTCCACTCTAATCCCCTCAGCTGATACTACATGACCCAAGAAAGTAATCCTCCTTCAGCCAGAACTCGCACTTACTAAACTTGGCGTATAAACGCTTTTCCCTTAGAATCTGCAACACCACTCGTAAGTGTGCATCATGCTCCTCCTCCGATTTCGAGTACACCAGGATATCGTCGATAAATACTACGATGAACCGATCCAAATACGGCTGGAACACCCGGTTCATCATATCCATAAACGCTACTGGTGCGTTCGTCAACCCAAACGGCATAACCAGAAATTCATAATGCCCGTATCGAGTACGAAATATCGTCTTATGGATATCCGCCTCCTTCACCCTAAGTTGGTGATACCCCGACCTCAAATCTATCTTGGAAAAGACCGATGCTCCCTTAAGCTGGTCGAACAAGTCGTCTATCCTAGGCAAAGGGTACTTGTTCTTAATCGTCAATTTATTCAACTGACGATAGTCTATACACATACGCATCGACCCGTCCTTCTTCTTAACAAAGAGTACCGGCGCTCCCCATGGAGACGCACTTGGCCGGATGAAACCCCGATCCAGCAACTCCTGAATCTGTGCTTTCAACTCCACCAATTCCTTTGGCGCCATCCTATACGGTGCAATGGACACTAGCATTGTTCCGGTAGAAGGTCTATATCGAACTCCACTTTTCGATCTGGGGCAAACCCAAAGCTCTTCTAGGAAGACATCAACAAACTCATTCACCGCTCGGACACTTCCTATAGCCGGTTCCTTACCTTCCAATGCACAAACATAAACTACAAACGCCTCACATCCTTTCCTTACCATCTTCTCGCTTTCAGCGCGGACACCACATTAGATAGGTAATTCCTTCTCTCACCTATCATTACCACCTCTACACCCTCGACCATTTTTAGCACCATGTGCTTAGCCTCACAGTCTAATTCTGCCTGGTACTTAACCAACCAATCCATTCCTAAGATTAAATCGAACTCCCCTAAGGGTAGTTCCATCAAATTCGCTTGAAACATGACCCCTTGAAGTTCTAGGGGTACATCCCTATATAGTTTGTCTACCACCACAGAGTGTCCTAGAGGGCTAACTACCGTCATCTTCTTAGCAGATATCTCATAGGCTAAGTTCAGAGTTCCTACCACACTACTAGCAACATACGAGTGTGTCGAACCAATATCAATTAAAGCAATGTAAGGTAGCCTAAAAATTATAAATGTACCGATTATGACGTCCGGTGCGTCTCCCTCCTCTCGACATTTAGTTGCGTTGACCAACCCAGGCTGCCTAGCATTAGCCCCTCCAGCACCTCGGCCAGGTGCTCCACGACCTCGACCATTGCCATTACCATTACCCCTAGCCGCACCTCGACCCCTCTGTGGTTGATGGCCCTCTCTCCTGAATTGACCACGTCCTTGACCCTCAGCTTGGATCCTAGCTAACTTCTGCAGACAGTCCCTTACCCGGTGCTCCATCGACCCGCACTCAAAACATCCTCTACTACCAGCCCAACATTCACCCGAATGAGACTTTCCACATCGAGCACACCGGGTGGCCACTGAGTAGCAGCAGCAGGCCTCGCAGCTTGATCCGACCCACCAAATCTAGTCCTTTTTGAGCACTTCCTCCAGACCCTGATGGCCCAAAGCTCCTTTTATCCTTGCCCCTATCCTGATTTTGTTTTTGGTCCGCTTCACCTCCTCAACTATTTTGGCCTTTTCCACGAGAACGATAAATTCCCTTTCACGCTGAGGTGCAATCAACACCCGCAGCTCATCTCTCATCTCGTCTTTGAACCTAACACAGCGCTCATTTTTCGTGGCCACCATACCCCGAGCATACCTACTCAACCTCAAAAATTTAGCCTCGTACTCGGGTATCGACTTATTCCCTTGTACCAAATTTAGGAATGCCCTACGTTATGATCAAGATAGCGGTCCCCACATACTTCCTCCGATAGGTCGCCTAAAATAATCCCGGTGATATCACCGCCATCGCACCATCCTCACCGTGAGCCACCACTGGTACAACTCATCCCGGAGAAGAGATACTATCTCCTTCAACTTCTCCTCAGCCGAGAAGTCTAAGTCATCCATTAGCTCGGACACCCCCTAAACAGCATTGGGAGCTACACCGGACACCCCCTAAACACCTCCGCTCCGTTAGCTCGGAGTCGCTCAGCCATCGATTTGCGAGTTTCTGCTCTCCCACCTACCTCGACAACCCTTTCTAAAACTCGTAGTACCACTTACAATACTACATCATTACCACCGGTCTGGTCCTGAAACTCAGCTTCCATCGCCGGCAGATCCGGCATCACATTTTTGGACCCATGGCCAGACCCTGCTGGCTCCGACAAGGCCATCCTACCCCTACCATGGCCACGCGGTGGACGTCCACGACCTTGTGTACTCATTCTTCTCGTTCGGTTTATCTAGTTAAAAATTTTATGAATTATTAACTCTGTTCACTATTTATCCACGAACAAATTTTATGAAAAATAGTTTTTAAAAGTGATTCTTTCGTATTCGAACCTATCTACAGTTTTCAGTATTCCTAATTCTAGGAAACATGCACATTCAACATTCATAGGAGCACATCCATCACCTAAGGGTATTTTCGTCATTTCACTACCCGAGAGTATTTTCGTAATTTTAACCTACAAGGGTATTTTCATAATTTTCCAAAATATGAAGGGTGATTTCAAAATAAGAGTATTTTGGTAAAACTCGGGGTATTTGTAATACAAATCCAAGGGTATTTTGGTAATTTTGTTTGAGGGGAAAATTTTACGAGCTAGGTAATTTGGTAGTTTTATAAACCAAGGGTATTTTGGTCATTTCTCAATCTAAGGTAATTTTCACAAATCTAGGGGTTATTTGGTAATTTCAAAACTAGAGTTTTCACAAAACAGTGTGGCTGGTCCCTTTCGGGTTTTAGTTGTAAGTTTTGGCCTGTCGACATGCCCTCGTAACTAGGGTGAATAGTCACTATGCACCAGGTAGGATTCTAGTGAAAATGAGGTGAGTCACTAGGATTGCTTAAATACCAAGCTTTTCCTGAATCCATTCCTAGACATGCATATGCCTATTGCCACACCCTGGCTTGGCTAAAGTGAACAATCACTATGCACTAGGTAAGATTCCTGCGAAGAGGAGGTGAGTCACTCGGACTGTTAAATACCAAGCTCTTCCGGATCTACTCCTAGACATGCATATGCTTGTTGCCACACCTTAGCCTTATGACTTGTCTATTGGTTCTGTTTATTAAGGTTAAGTCTTATGGATTAGAAAGTTGTTTGTCTAACCTAGAGTCCATGGGTACTATCATCCTTAGCTACGTCTAGGCCCACAAAACCCAACAAATATATATCACAACAGAAGTTAGGGTACTTACCTGGGTGGATCGGCGCCGGAGACTCAGGTGCCATGCTTAATCATTTCACAAACCCAAAAACATATACAATCGAGCTTTTGAACCGGGCTCTGATACCAAAATGTAACACCCCAAACCCGGTCTAAACGCTACAACCGGATTTGATGTGCCACGGAAAGGAAAAAAAAGCTTTAAAATCGATTCGTTGATTTTCAAAAAGGGAAAGTCGTTGTAAAACTAATAATTTT
The DNA here is from genome assembly GCA_025506655.1 of Gossypium rotundifolium. Classification (NCBI taxonomy): domain Eukaryota; kingdom Viridiplantae; phylum Streptophyta; class Magnoliopsida; order Malvales; family Malvaceae; genus Gossypium; species Gossypium rotundifolium. The sequence continues at coordinate 114,567,846 of CP106730.1, forward strand.
TTTCAGAAAACGTCGAGGTGTTTTGGAAAGGTGCAAAACATGTTGATATTCCGTATTATTTACTTAGGCATTATATATATAAAATCAAGTACTTATTTAGTTTTTTCAAACATTCAATTCCTAGTTTAATTGACATAGTAAATATGAACTTTAGAGTCTACTAAATAAAAACAAACCCAAAATAAAGTTTAGCGGCCTTATTACATAAGCGTGAACCAAAATTAAACAAAATACTAAGTTCGAATGGAAATTTTGTGATAAACCAAATGTTGTGCATGGCCACCTCGAGTCCTCTCCGGCCCATATCCACGATCTAGGCACGATCGCAAAATGTAATGGAAAGGGTGAGTCACAAAGACTCGGTGTATAAATCCCCATCCCAAAGAAATTATACCTTACACAAATTCATACATTAATATGCAAGTCATGCAACCCATCCAACCTAGTATCCATCCGAGTCTCCCAAATCTACCCCTTGTGGTACCAAACCACTTTGGTGGTGCCAAACCACTAGTAACCGGGTTACAAAGAGATACATATGTGGTACCAAACCTTTGGTGGTGCCAAACCACCGAGACTTAGTCATAATTTTAAACATATGTGGGGCCAACCCATCGTGTGATACCAAATCATGGTGACATATCGATAGATCATACTTCCTCCTCTCATCACCCATAACACATATTTATGGTAACAACATCAAGATGATCATGTTTAACATACTAAATTATGTATACAAGATAACATGCTTTCATAGATCACATACAACGCGAGTAATAGTAACAACTTACCCGGCATCCACGCTTTTACTCAAAAGGGTATTTCAATAACCATAGCTATCATTTCGGCTTTTAAACAACACACAACATTAACACATATTAAGTAAGAAAGTGTGTAAGAGTTACACACCGGTTTTCGATTCATCGCTTCTACGCTACTTTGGCGTTGGGTTTACAGATCCAACCGCTCCTATTGCTAGTCTGTTATTATTGTCCATAATAACCCATTGGTTACTAACCGAATGTAAATGGTGAGATCTAATTAATTACTTACTTATAACTCTAAATCGCAACCTTACCTAAACTGTCGGATCCCGAAAGTCTTCAAGAAGATGTCTCCACCAACCTCCCTACATTCGGCCAACACCCAAGTATTAAACCAATCCTTTACACGCAATCAAATGAGTACCAATCACATTCGGCCAAAGTCAAAAGAACAACAACAAAACCATTCGGCCGAACCTACCTTTACCTACCTTCGACTTTCTCACCAAATCGGCACAGAGGACCTTTAATGAGACAGATTCGGCTACTAGAAGCAGAGAGGGAAAATCGACAGACCTTAAATAAGTGTTTCAGGTTAGATCTTAATGAAAAAAAAGAGTGAAATCGCATAGAATAAAATCCTAAAACTCACCAGATTATTAAGGAGTATGCGGCTTATGGTGCACCTTCGAGAAACAGAAACCTCCCTAGTAGATTCGGTTATGGAGGAGGAATATGAGTAAGAAGAATTCAGCTTTTAGGAAGATATTGGAAAAGAGAAGAAGGCTAGGGAATTTCAGCTAGAAGAGAGAAAAGAGAGAAAAGAATTTTGGCTTGAGAGAAAAGATGAGAAAGTGGGAAAACAAATGGAAAAGATGATAATTCTCCTTCCAAATTTCGGCTATACACAGGCACACACTCAGAGTTGGAGTTTCAGCCAACTCTCTCCCTCCTGATAGCTCTTATCTTGCATGATAACCCAATCCCTATCTCATCTTAGAAGAGGCCAACTTAGAACCAACTCTTCCCTCTTAATTATCATCATTTTAATCATAAAATAAAAGAAATAAACCCCCTAAATTGTAGCTAGGTGCCGTCCATTCTCTCCCCCCTTGAAGTGCCAAATTTTGGCTCATTAACTTGGGCCCCAAGCGGCCACATTGGCCCAAACTCCTCCCCTAAGTGACGCCACCCACATGTCCTCCTATAACACCTCCAAAATTTGGGCCATAAGCCCATCTTGCTACTAAACATAATAATTTAAATTAAAGATACTACTAACTCTCTTTTTAAACATTTTAACTCTGATTTAAGCCCAAACTTGAGCCCAATCCAAACCTCAAAGCCTTTACCCACTAATTTAGCCATGCAACGTATCAAATGCACAGACCTACAGGATCAGGATATTAAAAAATCCTAGATGAACATTTATTCCTCTTACAACCCCCACCAATCTAACAATTTCATGAATTTATTACCAATTTACAACATTTACAACTTAGTCCCATTTAGGTGTTTTCATGACAACACTTTTCACAAAAGTTGTTTCTTATCTCCCCAACATTCATTTTCTTCCATAAAAATTCAGCTAACAACATAAACCCTCTCATAGAAAGTCCCTAAACTTTTAACTATTTCACAAATTAGTCCCCTCATTAGCTAGCTTAAACTTTGGGGACTCCAAAAGTACAAAAATTATCAAATAAAACCACCAAAACCACTTACTTGCAAAGAGATAGCTTAGCTGAAAGTTTGAACCCCAAAAACTCTATTTTTCTCTTCAATTTTCGGTGGAAGAAGGAGGGTGAATAGTGAAAGATGATAACATCTTTTATTCATCTTATTTTATTCATTTTTATCACTTAATTTCCACCAAATTTGACCAACATTGAATATCTTGTCTCCCTAGTCTCTATATGGCCGGCCATCACTCATTCAATGGCCTAATTTCACCTTAAGGATCTCTAATTTGATATTCTTTGGCTATTAGGAACTTTCACAATTTATGCGATTTAGTCCTTTTTCACAATTTCACATACAATTGCAAAAATTAAAGCACCAAAATTTTTATGCATCCTTATAAACATGCTTTAATTCATAAAATATTATGAAAATAATTTTCTTCAACCTCAGAGTAGTGGTCTCGAAGACTAGCCCCAAAATCGGGCTATTATAGACTCGTTTCTTCAACTGTCAGCAAACACGACTCCAACCCAACGTGCACTTTTTGACTTGAAATCGAGTTAGCTTTAAGGGATGAGTTGTCAATCTCGATACTTAGGAAAAATTTGAATACCGATTGGAAGGATTTTTAGCACTAATCTGTATCTCACGATTCCCTCCGGAAAGAACACCGGCCTAAAGCTAAGATGGAATTTAGTGAAGCATGAAATTATTCATGCTTTGTAGACTTTGAAAGGTGATTTGATGATGATGGTGAAGAATGGGAAAGAAAGGTACTTGGAAAGAAATTAGACCAATTTTGTAAAAAAAAGGAAATGTAAATGAAAGTAGCAGTATGCTTACGCCAAATTGAAAGAAAAAGAAAATAATTCTATTCAATTCAAAATTGAAGTTAGAATGTAGGATTAAGTGTGTCTTTCCTAAGTGCATTAATGCCCTATTTATATGCATGGAATTTACTAATTTTGGCCTTAACCATTTTAACATAAAAATAAATAAAAATAAAAAAAATAAAAAAAATAAAATAAGAATCTTTTTTCTATTTTTGGCTTTTACAAAGTCAGAAAATCTGATGAGTCATTGGCTTTCTCCATATTTTTGATTTGACCCCATTTTGATTCTGTTTCAATTTGGTCTTTTTCTGCTCGTTTTTGTCTATTAGTGTCCCAATTGCATCCCTGACAAGATTAAAACATAAAAGCACTAATTTAACATGGATTAATTCAGAAATAAACCAAATTAAACACAAAATGTCATGAAAATTAACATGTTATCAATGACTTAGAGTTAACAACTATTGTTTTTGCACTAAAAATTTGGTGACACTATTTGTTTGGTGAAAAATGTCATATATTTACCGATCATAAGAGTTTAAAGTATCTGATGTCGCAAAAAGATTTGAATCTGAGACAGAGTAAATGGTTTGAACTGTTGAAGGATTATGGCTTGGTTATTGATTATCATTTGAGAAAAGAAAATGTAGTTGCGGATGCTTTGAGTAAAAAATATATGTTGGCCTTACGAGCAATAAATACCCGATTGTCATTATCTGATGATGGCTCAATTCTAGCTGAGTTAAAAGCTAAACCAACATTTCTACAGCAGATTTGTGAAGCTCAGAAAAGTGATAATAAGTTGCAAACTAAACGGGTACAATGTGAGTTGACTTTTGATTCAGAATTTTAGATCGGACCGATGATTATTTGTTATTCAGAGGCAGAGTTTGTGTATCGAAGAATCTATAACTTATACAGAAAATTATGCACGAAGTTCATAATGGTAGAATGTGAGACTGTTTAGTGCGATCCAAGATATTCACAATCAATAAAGAAAAAAATGGAGTTAGTTGAGAATAAGGTATTGAAGCTTGGATAATTATATTCAATTCTATTAAGTCGAAAAAGGATTGCAAGCAAAAAAAAGTTGATTTTTGTGGACATCAACATTGTAGACCGTAGGAAGAGTGCCCTTGTTGATACAAAGGTATTTGATTTGTTCATATCAAAGAAATTCATGGGTAAACTTGGTCTTTAAGTTAGCAAATTGACCAAGAGGATCAATATAGTAAATTCCAAGGAGGTTCCAATTATGAGAGTAACACAAGGAGTTGAACTACAAATCGGCAAGTGGAAAGACAATGAAGACTTTGAGGTAATTCACTTAGATGATTACAATTTTGTTTTTGGCTTGAACTTCCTTGACCTGATTAATACTCTTTTGGTTCCTTTTACTGATTATTTATGTATCCTAGATACTCGTAAAAAATAATGCATAATGCCAATGAGTCGTGATAAGAAAGATGGAACCAAGGTACTATCGTCAATCCAACTAGCCAAGGATGTTCTATGTGGTGAGAATATTGACTTGGTAGATCAGAGTGCTAAGGAGACCCCATTGGAAATGTTAGAGGTACAAAAAAACTATATGAATATTATTGAGTCATTAGTGGGGTTACCACCTATGAGAGAGGTGGGTTGTACATCATGTTGGAAAATATGCCTAAATTGTAGTAAACATGTAATTATTTTCTATGTGTTTGAACGATGAATGAATAAATAAAGTTAATTTCATATTTCACTATTATGTCTTTTGTGTTTTGCATGCATAGTGATCGTTGTTTTGTCGAGTTTTAAAATTTATAAGAATATGATCAAACCTGGAAACTAACTCTGACAACGATTATAGGCAAGTGTACCTATCGAACAGTAGTATAGCTTAGGCAAGACCGGGTTGTCAAACCCAAAGGAACTAAAAGTACTAATACTCACTTTCTTTTTATTATTTAGCCTAAAATATGGAGTGATTGGTTGATTTAATCTAGTTTAACGACTACTAAGCTAAAGACACAAAGACAAAAAGAACGAATTGGAAAATAACTTGAAGAAAACTTAATTGATTACAACGATACCTTCAGGAAGAATCTACCTAGACTTCACTTGTTATTTAACATTGAACCATACGATTTATTCACTTAGTTTGATCCGTAAGACTCCCTAACGTATATTAAACCCTCTCTCGAAGCGAATAATGTCTAACCCTAAGTTAATTAGTGAAACTCTCATTCTCTTATAATAACCCCCTAGAATAGCAATAAATTGATCTATGGACTCCCATATTAGGTTTCACCCTAATCCGAAAAAATCTAGTCACCCTATCTCTAGGCGTGCGATCAACTCCGCTTAACTATGCTAGATCTACTCTTAAGCAGGGTCTATTTCTCCTCCACATAAGCGCATTAGATTTGGATTAAGCATGCATAACTAAGAACAAACTAAGTATTTATCATATAATTCAGAAATCAATAACAAGATTCATCTAGGTTTCATCTCCTTCAGGTATCTGAAGGGTTTAGTTCATACAAATAAAGAAAACATCTCAAGAGAAAAGATAAAACAAAACATAAGAAATCCCTAAAACCTCCTAGAGAAATTGAAGGAGAAATCTGCCGTCTTGAGTAGAATTTCGGCTTCTTGAGATGGATCCACTGGATATCTTTGAGTGATTCCCACAATCTGACCTTTCCGGCTCGGCTCCTTGGCCTAGCTCACTGCCCCATTTCAAGATACACTTAGGGTGTTTATATAGACTTTAGAATGCTTTACTTGGCCCCTAAGTGTCCTCATTTAAGTCTGCTTCTTACTCGGTATTTGAATAAGATTTGGAAAGTGTTTCTTTGGCTCGAAGTATCCAAATCTGAGTGAAATTGCTCTCTCCCGCGGCAGGGGCACTGCCATGGTACGCCTGTAAATCATTTTTAGGCCCTGTCTCGATTCTGTCGATTAGGGCATAGCCGTGTAAATCGTGGAATGGCCGTGTCTTAGTTAATTGTCGAGGTATGGCCGTGTGGCTTGAAGTCCAGGCCGTGTCGATTTCCTTTACGGCCCAAATTGGCCCTTTTTAAGCCCGTTTCTTGTTCTTTTCATCCGTGGGTGCTTTCCTGAGTATAAACATGAAAAGAAAGGATTAAAAGCACCTTTTTACATAAATCAAAGGCTAAATCATCCAAAAGCATACTAAATATAGGGTTAAAATATGTTACTTTTACGGTTTATCACATAGCAAAATTGTGACAAGCAAATATTAGCTCATTGATTATCTAAGTTCAAACTGATGATAAGTGGCAATATAAGAATGTTTACATTACGAGAAAGATAACTTACTTTACTAGATAATCTAAACAAGTCTGTAGTCCCATAAAAGAATCAAAGTGAGTGTTCAATTCAAATATTTAGAAAGATTATTATGTCGTCTACAATTCCAATTGAAGAGATGGCTAGTCTTGGCTATCAGAGCAATTGACTCAATGAGATATAAATGTATTCATTGGAAGAATGATACATTGGACTAGACTCAAAATGAATTAATTCTGAATTCGTTTGTAAATTAATTCACTTGTGACATTCATGGTGTGGTTTACTTAAATCTTGATTTAGTCACTAACAATGCGTATGTAATTCATATGTTTTGATATAAGTGGAGGCTTATGCTCTAAAGATGATCAAGCACATAGCCAGTATGTTGGGTGCATGACTTGTGTATGACATGACTTTACTAGCATCAATGGAATTCATAACTCAATTAAAGAGTTAATGATATTCTTTCATTGGCATTGTGTGAATTGATAAATATAGAATGTAACCATTGGTTACTCGTTCTCGAACAAGCAATTTATCACAGTCATTTGTTGACAGTGGTCATATTAATCATTAAGAAGACACAATGATGACAATAAGATAAATTAAGAATGTATTAAGTGAACAAATTTAACTCAAAGGAATCAATGATATCATATTAGGGTAATATACACATGACGAGGTCATTGGACAAAGCAGTTAGATAAATTATTTTCGTAAATAGTATATAATAAGGAGTTTTCAATCATGGTACTTCTTGTAAACTGACCCATGGTTAAGTAAATTTCGAATTATCGGAACGATACTTCTAGACATAATTGCAATTACTAGAGCCTAATTGTATATGTCTGATTGGTCCCTCCACTAACTCAACAGAAGCTCAATCGGACTGTATTTGAATCAAAGGAAATTCTACGACTTTGAAATAATTTAATTGAGTCGATGTTAGAATTAATGACTTGAATCCATATTTAAATAAAATACAATGGTAAAATAAAATAAAAGAAGAATCACAATAGAACTACACTTCTTTTATTTTATTTTAAATAAGGTTTTTTAAACCTTATTAAACTCCATCTATTTGATATTGATTAGAATAAGGAGTTTCAATCTTACTACACTCCTATTAGAATATGGCTTTACGAGCCTATAAATAGACATAGTCTATTCCTCTTGTAATTGATTCAAATTCGACATAGTGAATTTTCTTCTCCTCTGCCCGTGGTTTTTCCCCGAAAGGGTTTCCACTTAAAATCTGTGTGTTCTTTATTTTTTATTTCTCTTTTCTTTGCGATATATTTGTCATTACCGACGTTATTTTTTTCACAAATTGGTATCTGAGCTTCTAGGTTTTTTTCATCTCGATCACGGTAATGGCATCTTTAAAGTATGGAATTCTGCTGTTGGATCGCAACACCAGATTTACATTGTGGGAAATAAAGATGAGGCAGTTCTTGCACAGATGGATTTAGAAGAAGCCCTACTAGGGGTAGATAAGATGCCTTCGACATTGACGGAGGAAGAGAAAAAGCGCAGGGATCGAAAGGCATTAACACAGTTATATCTGCATTTGTCTAACGAAATTTTGCAAGATGTGATGAAGGAGAAGACCGCTGCGACATTATGGAAGAGGCTAGAACAAATATGTCTGTCAAAAACTCTAACTAGCAAGTTGCATATGAAGCAACGTCTTTATGCTCATCGTTTGGAGGAAGGTGCGTCTGTGCACGAACACTTAACAATGTTTAAAGAAATTCCTTCAAACTTGGAGGCTGTGGAGGTTCAGTATGATAAGGAAGATCTAGGGTTGATTGTAATAACCCAAATTCTATAGGCACTGAAAAAGTGAGTTTAGGGCCTCCGTCCTAGGAAAACGAGTTCGTAAATATTTATTAAAAATATTTACGAAGCTAGTATAGGTTGAATTAGATTTTGATAAGTGAATTTAGTTTAATTTAAAGTAGTTAGGAAAAAAGGATCAAATTGAATAAAGAGTGAAAGTTTAATTATAGATTAAAAGAAAGTAAAAGGATCAAAATGGCAAATATGCCATTTAGCATAAGATGATATGAGATATGAAATAAAAATCTAAGATTTTACTTAGATTTTAATTATAATATATATATAAAGTAAATAGAAAAGAAACAAAACAAAGAAACAGTAAAAAGAAACAGAGAGCATACGAAACAGGGAAAGGAAGGAAAGAAAAGAAGAAGGAAAAATTGGGGATTTAAAGCTTGAAGCTTAAATTGGTAAGTCAATCAAGTCCTATTCTCTTAATTTTGATGTTTTAGAAGCTTTAAAGCAAGATTTTGATGAAATTAAGTTGATATTTTGAGAGTTCTTAGGTTCTTAAGTATAGTTGATGTTGAAGAAAAGATGAATTAAAGATTAAATTGAATGAGATCTAAGTTAGAATTAGTAAAAGGATTAAATTGTAAGGTAAGCTATAAGTTTTCTACTATAGGGATTAATTTGGAAGAAATTAAAATTAGGGCTTTATTATGAAAATTATATAATCAAGTTGAATATGGAAGGAATTGAAGTAGAATCAAAGCATGAATTAAGTTAAGAAAATAAGTAAACTTAACTAGGATTTAATTGCAAAATAAGCCATAAGAAAACAGTTTAGGACAGTACCAGAAGAGTAAATTTGAAAAATCACCAAAATGGTAGAAATGGAAGTAGAAGTTGAACTAGATATGAAATTAAAGCTTATTGAGTCTATTTTCATATGAAAGAAACATAGAAAGAAAATAATTTCTGTATTTTGAGATATTTAGATTTTTGTGAGACTGGTTCAGAGTGATTTCGAGATCCCCTGTTCTGACTTGGAAAAATCATTGAAAATTGTACAAAAATAATTGGGGGACATAATTTACATGGTTAGATTCCTTAATGAGTCTATTTCTATGATAAATAAACTATAACATCATTTGAATTCTGTACAAAAAGATAATTAAATTTTAGCAAAGAGTGGTAGAAACTGTCAGACAACAGAACAGGGGTAATTTTAAAGAATAAACTGTACTTATTGGCTAAATCAAAAATTCTTAAAATTTTATGACAAGAATATATGTGAGCCTAGTTTCATAGAAAATTTACGGATCTTAATTTTGAATTCTGTAACTCAAGATATAGATAATTTAGTGACAATGACTCAGGTAAATAGCCTCGAAAGAACTTATAAGTAAATAATATGATTGTGTACAAAGAATGTGGAATGAAGAGCAAGGATAGGAATTGAAGAAAATTCAATTATTTGATGTAATTTAATGCTATAATTAATAATGTAAATTGTTATTATTATTTTCGTAGCAAACAAGGAAACCGAGAAGTCTAATACGAAGGGGAAGGGAAAAGTGATCGAGGAGTAGCTCGAGAAAATATCGGTTTGTATTATCATAATTCAAGTTATTTATTATTACATGTTTAATTTCAATGTATGTGTATGGAAAATGAAATTGAGGTAAGTATTGATATTTAAATTGAATGTGATTTAGATTTAATTGATGAATATATATATATATATATATATATATATGTATGTGTGAAATTTAATAGTATAATTGTGGTGAATTTGAAATGAAATTGAGTAGTGAATTTGAATTGAGGTTCGAAACCCTATTAACTAGTCGGTCTAAGTCGGATATAGATGGCATGCCATAGGATTGGAAGAGTTCAGGATGCTTCGACTTGAGTCGATGAGACATCGGGTGTCACTATATTTCTTGGATAGTTTCGATGAGGTACTGGTACCAACTTTCTTGGCTCTGCCGATGAGACACTGGTGTCACTATATTGCTTGAACTATCCGATGAGGCATCGGGTGCCAATCTGGTGTGTTTGGTTGGATCCGAGTATCCGCCAAAGTCCGAGTCATGTTAATAGGGGTAATTGTGTGAAATGAGAAAATCAAATGAATTTGATTATTTGAACCTCTGAATGAATAGTTAAAGGGATATTGTGAAATGAAATTATGCTATGTAATTGAAGGCATGAATCAAACTTCATGAATGGTTCCTATTGAAATGTGAATTGAGTAGTTATATGTGATTGAGAGATGAACCAAAGGTTCATGAACAATTAGAATTCTATGGATGAGATATTAATTCAAATATTAAATTGTTACATTGGAAATATAATAACTTAGTATAATTATATGTATAATGTGTTATTTATCTAAGTATGTTTACGGTATTTGATCATTGTTATAAATTGAATTATGATAATACCACTGAGTAATTCCAATACTCAGCGTACGGTTTGTTTTCCGTGCGCAGGTTAGTAGAGTTTCTGATCCGGTCCAGCATCCAAATCAAACCCGACTCCAACAAAAGGATTTTGGTGATGAAATTCTTTCTTTTGATAAGTGGCATGTACTAGATAGTTATATGAATTATATATATATATATATATATACACTTAAGTTAAATGATTTTGGTTGTATTTAAATGATTATAATGTTTTGGATGAGGAAAATGATATAAAGTTATAAAACGATAAATTAGTATTGGTTGTTTTGGTGCAATTTGCAGGGGGATTTAGGTGAAAATAAGCAGAAATACTGCCGAGATTTTTATAAAAGAAAATTACGAAAAATTTTCTAGAATGATTGAACAAGTTTCATTTTACTTTTATTATATGCTTTGGGCATTGAGAGTCCGATATAGGGATTTAATTATTAAATTATACTATAAATGTTATTTTATTTGTAAGTGATTAGTAAATTGTCCGATATGTTCGGTAATACCTTGTAACCTGTTAAATTTGTTAGGGTTAAGGGTGTTACAATTTTATTGGTATCGAGCTTATCGTGTTTAGTCGATTCTCGGGCCAATTTGAGCTCTAAGTGAGTTTAGTAGTACATGCCACTTTTGAATTAAAAAAAATTGAGTCGGGAATTTTGGATGTTGACCTATTTATTTATTTTGTTTTATAGATTAAAGATGTCGATAGACACATTGATGATATAAATGAAGAAATGTTTCTTGGAGATGAAGAATCATATGATCTAGATGAAACCGAGTCAGCTACACCTAGTGTAAATCCGATCAAAATCAGCCTCCCAATGCGTAAAGAGAGAACATTAGGAGAGAGATGAAAAAGGTAGAAATGATTATGATGTAGTAAGGCTTTTAAGCGATGCTCTTCAAATGAATAATGAGTCTATACTGCTACCACCTCGTACTTGTTCCTAGACGGCCCCTATTAAGGAACTAAGAAAATACGGTGCACACGTAATTTTCGGTCCGAAAGGAGTTGATCCGTCAGAATGAAAAGCTGGATGGAGGCAACAAAAAGAATTTTCTGCAGATTAGAATGTACGTCACGAGAAGGTCTCATTATGTCTTTGTATCTTTATTACAGGATGAGGCATATCTATGGTGGGAATCAGAATCGACATTTACCGATCGATCAGTAACATAGGATCTATTCCAAAAGAATTTCAAAAGAAGTATATTGGGGATATGTATATGGAAGACAAGAAACAATAATTTTGATGCTTAAACAAGGTGAAATGATGTAGTGGATTATGAATGGGAGTTCTCAAGACTTGGTAGATATGCATCGAGTTTGTATTAATCAAGTCGATAGTTGTAAAAGATTCCTACGGGATTAAGGGAAGAAATAAAGCGCAATTGGTGTCCCAAATAATCACCGAATTTGTTGATTTGATCGAGCGGGCCAAGATGGTAGAAAGCAAGTCTTGGGACTAGACAAAAGCCCAAGCCTTAAAATCGGTTGGGAAACGTCACAGAACTATGAGTTGAATCCTTCATTTAAAAGATCTCGAGATTCTAGAGGTGGATGGAGATCTAGTTTCCGAACAGATAGAGGAGACAAAAATTGGAAAAACAAACTACAGTGTCTACCAGTAGTGTAAGAGGTCCATCTCAGGAAATAAAAATTCCAGATTGTCAGCACTGTGGGAAGAAACATGGAGGAGAATGTTGGAAATTAGCTAGAGGCTGTTTTCGATGTGGTTCTAAAGATCATTTCATCAGAGACTGTCCGAAGACTAATAGTGCTACACCAGTAACATCACGAGACCAAGATTCTGACTAGAGGCAGAGGATCGACCAGAGGTGGACCAGTATCTAGAGGAGGAGGTACGAGAAGAGGGAGTGATATAGTGACCCAGCAGTCTGAAGCTAGAATACCGGCCAGAGCTTATATAGTTAGAGCCCGGGAAGATGGCAATGCACATGATGTTGTAACAGGTATATTTTTACTATATTCTGAGCCTGTTTATGCTTTGATTGACCCTGGATCTTCACATTCATATATAAATTCGAAGTTGGTTGAATTGGGAAAATTTGAATCTGAAATGTCTAGTGTAACAATAGAAGTGTCAAGTCCGTTAGGGCAAACAATAATAGTAAATCAAGTATGTCCGAGATGTCCGTTGAAAATTCAGAATGAAACTTTTCCAGTTGATTTGTTGATTATGCCATTTGGAGATTTTGATATAATATTGGGTATGGATTGGTTGTCTGAATATGGCGTGATTGTGGACTGTTATAAGAAGAAATTCAACATTCAGACCAATGATGGTAACAATATTGAGATCAAGGGATTGAACATGGGCCAACACGTGTTATCTCAAAGAATGAAGGTTAATAAGTTCTTACAATGAGGTTGTACAAAGATACTTAGCTTATATTATTAATTGATTCGTTAGTAGCCAATAATAGTTTGCGAGTTTCCAGACGTTTTTCCTGAAGAGTTACCAGGCTTGCCACCAGACAGAGAAGTTGAATTTGCTATTGAAGTGTATCCGCACGAGTCCAATTTCTATGCCTCCATACCGTATGTCGCCCATTGAACCTGAAAGAGTTAAAGATACAATTACAAGATTTGTTAGACCGTGGATTTATTAGACCGAGTATTTCACCATGAGGAGCTCCGGTGCTATTTGTTAAAAGAAAGATGGCTCGATGCGACTTTGTATTGATTATAGACAGTTAAACAAGGTAACAATCAAGAATAAGTATCCACTTCCCGCATTGATGATTTATTTGATCGGTTGAAAGAGCTCTTGTATTTACAAAGATTGATCTCCGATTGGGCTACTATCGATTCTGGGTAAAAGAATGTGATGTATCAAAGACTGACCTTAAAATGCGAGACATGGTCACTATGAATTTTTAGTAATGCCATTCGGGTTGACTAACGCCCCAGCTGCTTTTATGGATTTGATGAACCGTATTTTTCAGCCATATTTAGATCAGTTTGTGGTAGTTTTCATTGATGATATACTGATCTATTCTAAATCAGAGTCAGAACATGATCAACATCTTAGAATTATACTACAGATATTACGAGAGAAGCAGTTGTATGGAAAGCTTAGTAAATGTGAGTTTTGGTTATCGGAGGTTGTATTTTTGGGACATATGGTATCAGCAGATGGAATTAGAGTTGATCCGAGAAAAATTGAAACAATTGTTCAATGGAAAGTACCAAAGAATGTGTTTGAGGTACGTAGTTTTCTTGGTTTAGCCGGGTATTACAGAAGATTTGTGAATGGATTTTCAAAGATGGCTTTGCCAATGACTAAATTACTACGAAGAATGTTCCTTTTATCCGGGATGATCGGTGTCGAAGAGCTTTGATATGTTGAAGCAAATGTTAACCGAGGCACCGGTTTGACATTACCGTAATCGGGTAAGGATTTTGTATTATCTGATGATGCTTCTTTGAATAGTGCGGGTTGTGTTACGATGCGGGATGGGAAAGTAATAGCCTATGCATCTAGACAGTTGAAACCACACGAGTGTAATTATCCGACTCATGACTTGGAGTTGGCCGCTATAATTTTGCATTAAAGATTTGGAGGCATTATCTTTTGGTGAAAAATGTTATATATATACCGATCATAAAAGTCTCAAATATCTTCTATCGCAAAAGGACTTAAATTTGAGACAGAGACGGTGGATCGAGCTTTTGAAAGATTATGATTGTGTCATAGATTATCATCCGGGAAAGGCAAACGTAGTAGGCGATGCACAAGTAGAAAAGTCGCAATGGAGTTAAGAGCAATGTTTGCACGGCTCGATGTCGATGATGATGGGAGTCTTTTAATGAGTTGAGAATTAAGCGGTAATGTTTGATCGATCAAATCAAGACAATTGAAAGATGATAAATTGTTGAAGAAGAGAGAGATGGTATTGAGTGGCCCGAGAGAAAATTTCAATATTGATGATCAAGGTTGTTTGAGATTCCAGTAACGAATTTGTATTCCAGTTACTTGAACTTAAAGAGTTGATTCTTGAGAAGCTCATGATAATTTATTTGCTTTGCACCCGGAGGTACGAAGATGTATCGAATTCTGAGAGCTATCTTGGTGGCTCGGAATGAAAAGAGATATAGTCGAGTATGTTGGTAAATGTTTGACATGTCAACGGGTAAAAGCGAACATCGGTACCAACAGTTTACTTGACCTATTAATATTCCGAATGGAAATGGGATCGAATCACAATGGATTTTGTTACGGATTACCGTTGTCAACAAACAAAAGAATGCTATTTGGGTGATAGTTGATCGGCTTACTAAGTCGCTCACTTTATAGCGATGAATCGATTGGTCTCTGAAGTTGGTGAGATCTATATTAGGAAATAGTGAGACCGCATGGTATTCTGTATCTATTATTTCGCAGGGATCCGCGATTTACATCAAGATTTTGGAGACAATTACACGTTCTCTAGGTACGGACTTAATTTCAAACTTTGCATTTCATCCAAAAGCGACGGCAATCTGAACGAGTAATTCAAATATTAGAAGATATGCTTGGGCTTGCATTATTGACTTTGAATCGGGTTGGGAGCGTTATCTACCCTTAGCTGAATTTGTGTATAATAATAGTTTTCAAACAAGTATTCAAATGGCTCCGTATGAAGCATTGTATGGTAGCAGATGTAGATCACTGTGTGTTGGACCGAATTAAATGAAAGAAAATAATCGGACTGAGTTGATCCAAGAAACCGAAGGAATAGTAAAAAAGATACAAGAGAAATTAAAAGTAGCTTTTGATAGACAGAAGTCTTATGCTGATTTGAAACGGCGAGATATTGAATATTCAGTTGGTGACAAGGTATTTCTTAAAGTCTCTCCTTGGAAGAAAGTATTGAGATTTGGTCGGAAAGGAAAGTTAAGTCCTCGTTATATCGGGCCATATGAAATAGTAGAGCGAGTTGGACCAGTAGCTTATCGTCTGGCTTTACCTCCAGAATTACAGAAGATTCATGATGTTTTTCATGTTTCGATGCTTCGAAGATATAGATCAGATCCTTCTCATGTTATCTCTACTGAAATTATTGAGATTCGACCAGATTTTTCTTATGAAGAAGAACCAGTTGAGATTCTAGCACGAGAAATAAAAGAATTAAGAAATAAAAGGTTCCTCTAGTGAAAGTGTTATGGAGAAGTCATAGTGTGGAAGAAGCAACATGGGAACTGAAGAAACTATGAGAGCACAAGACCCCATCTATTTTTCGTAAATTTCGAGGACGAAATTTATTAAGGAAGAATTGTAATAACCCAAATTCTATAGCCTTTGAAAAAAGTGAGTTTAGGGCCTCTGTCCTAGAAAGCGAGTTCGTAAATATTTATTAAAAATATTTACGAAGCTAGTATAGGTTGAATTAGATTTTGATAAGTGAATTTAGTTTAATTTAAAGTAGTTAGGAAAAAGGATCAAATTGAATAAAGAGTGAAAGTTTAATTATAGATTAAAAGAAAGTAAAAGGATCAAAATGGCAAATATGCCGTTAGCATAAGATGAGTGACATATGAAATAAAAATCTAAGATTTTACTTAGATTTTAATTATAATATATATATATATATATATATATATATATAAAGTAAATAGAAAAGAAACAAAACAAAGAAACAGAAAAGAAACAGAGAGCATACGAAACAGGGAAAGGAAGGAAAGAAAAGAAAAGGAAAAATTGGATTTAAAGCTTGAAGCTTAAATTGGTAAGTCAATCAAGTCCTATTCTCTTAATTTTGATGTTTTAGAAGCTTTAAAGCAAGATTTTGATGAAATTAAGTTGATATTTTGAGAGTTCTTAGGTTCTTAAGTATAGTTGATGTTGAAGAAAAGATGAATTAAAGATTAAATTGAATGAGATCTAAGTTAGAATTAGTAAAAGGATTAAATTGTAAGGTAAGCTATAAGTTTTCTACTATAGGGATTAATTTGGAAGAAATTAAAAATTAGGGCTTTATTATGAAAATTATATAATCAAGTTGAATATGGAAGGAATTTAAGTAGAATCAAAGCATGAATTAAGTTAAGAAAATAAGTAAACTTAACTAGGATTTAATTGCAAAATAAGCCATAAGAAAACAGTTTAGGGACAGTACCAGAAGAGTAAATTTGAAAAATCACCAAAAATGGTAGAAATGGAAGTAGGAGTTGAACTAGATATGAAATTAAAGCTTATTGAGTCTATTTTCATATGAAAGAAACAGAGAAAGCAAATAAGTTCTGTATTTTGAGATATTTAGATTTTTGTGAGACTGGTTCAGAGTGATTTCGAGATCCCCTGTTCTGACTTGGAAAAATCATTGAAAATTGTACAAAAATAATTGGGGGACATAATTTACATGGTTAGATTCCTTAATGAGTCTATTTCTATGATAAATAAACTATAACATCATTTGAATTCTGTACAAAAAGATAATTAAATTTTAGCAAAGAGTGGTAGAAACTGTCAGACAACAGAACAGGGGTAATTTTAAAGAATAAACTGTACTTATTGGCTAAATCAAAAATTCTGAAAATTTTATGACAAGAATATATGTGAGCCTAGTTTCATAGAAAATTTACGGATCTTAATTTGGAATTCTGTAACTCAAGATATAGATAATTTAGTGACAATGACTCAGGTAAATAGCCTCGAAAGAACTTATAAGTAAATAATATAATTGTGTACAAAGAATGTGGAATGAAGAGCAAGGATAGGAATTGAAGAAAATTCAATTATTTGTTGTAATTTAATGCTATAATTAATAATGTAAATTGTTATTATTATTTTCGTAGCAAACAAGGAAACCGAGACGTCTAATACGAAGGGGAAGGGAAAAGTGATCGAGGAGTAGCTCGAGAAAATATCGGTTTGTATTATCATAATTCAAGTTATTTATTATTACATGTTTAATTTCAATGTATGTGTATGGAAAATGAAATTGAGGTAAGTATTGATATTTAAATTGAATGTGATTTAGATTTAATTGATGAATATATATATATATATATATATATATATGTATGTGTGAAATTTAATAGTATAATTGTGGTGAATTTGAAATGAAATTGAGTAGTGAATTTGAATTGAGGTTCGGAAACCCTATTAACTAGTCGGTCTAAGTCGGATATAGATGGCATGCCATAGGATTGGAAGAGTTCAGGGATGCTTCGACCTCGAGTCGATGAGACACTGGGTGTCACTATATTTCTTCGGATAGTTTCGATGAGGTACTGGGTACCAACTTTCTTCGGCTCTGCCGATGAGACACTGGGTGTCACTATATTGCTTCGAACTATCCGATGAGGCACTGGGTGCCAATCTGGTGTGTTTGGTTGGATCCGAGTATCCGCCAAAGTCCGAGTCATGTTAATAGGGGTAATTGTGTGAAATGAGAAAATCAAATGAATTTGATTATTTGAACCTCTGAATGAATAGTTAAAGGGATATTGTGAAACGAAATTATGCTATGTAATTGAAGGCATGAATCAAACTTCATGAATGGTTCCTATTGAAATGTGAATTGAGTAGTTATATGTGATTGAGAGATGAACCAAAGGTTCATGAACAATTAGAATTCTATGGATGAGATATTAATTCAAATATTAAATTGTTACATTGGAAATATAATAACTTAGTATAATTATATGTATAATGTGTTATTTATCTAAGTATGTTTACGGTATTTGATCATTGTTATAAATTGAATTATGATAATACCATTGAGTAATTCCAATACTCAACAGATCGTTTGTTTTCCGTATGCAGTTAGTAGAGTTTCGATCCGGTCCAAGATCCAAATCAAACCCGACTCCAACAAAAGGATTTTGGTGATGAAATTCTTTCTTTTGATAAGTGGCATGTTCTAGATAGTTATATGAATTATAAAATATATATATATATATATATATATATATATACTTAAGTTAAATGATTTTGGTTGTATTTAAATGATTATAATGTTTTGGATGAGGAAAATGATATAAAGTTATAAAATGATAAATTAGTATTGGTTGTTTTGGTGCGAATTTGCGGGGATTTAGGTGAAAATAAGCGTAAATCTAGAGATTTTTATAAAAGAAAATTACGAAAAATTTTCTAGAATGATTGAACAAGTTTCATTTTACTTTTATTATATGCTTTGGGCATTGAGAGTCCGATATAGGGATTTAATTATTAAATTATACTATAAATGTTATTTTATTTGTAAGTGATTAGTAAATTGTCTGATATGTTCGGTAATACCTTGTAACCCTGTTCCGGTGACGGTTAGGGTTAGGGGGTGTTACATTGATTCTACTTTGTTCGTTGCCCCCGTCTTATTCAACCTTCAGAGACACGATTTTATATAGCCACGAGTCTCTAACTGTTGATGAGGTTTATGATTCTTTGACCTCGTATGATAAGATGAAGCATCTTGTGGTTAAACTCGACTCTCAGAGAGAAGGTCTTATTGTTCGTGGGAGACAAGATCGGAATGCTGATGATGATCGTGGAAGGACATAGGAACGGAATCCTCGAGGTAAATCTAAGGGTAGATCGAAGTCTTCAAACAGAGGTAAAACTTGTAACTTCTGCAAGAAGAAAGGGGACATTAAAACTGAGTGCTATAAGCTACAGAACAAGATTAAAAGGGAGGCTGTGAATTAAAAGGGAAAACAACCAGAAAATTCTGGTGAAGATGACGTTGTAGAAGACTACAGTGATGGTGAACTTCTAGTCACTTCTGTCAACAATTCTAAAGTTAGCGAGGAGTGGATACTTGATTCGGGTTGCACCTTCCACATGAGTCCCAATCGGGATTGGTTTACAAATTACGAAATAGTGTCTAAAGGTGTTGTTTTGATGAGAAATAATGCTTCGTGTAAAATCACAAGTGTTGGAACAATTAAAGTTAAGATGTTTGATGGAGTTGTTAGAACACTTAGTGATGTACGGCATGTTCTAGAATTGAAAAGAAATTTAATTTCGTTGAGTACTTTTGATTCAAGGGGGTACAAATACACAACTGAAAGTGGGATTTTGAAGATTTCCAAAGGTTCCCTCGTTATGATGAAAGGGTAGAGAAAGACCGCCAAGTTTTATATTTTATAGGGTTCTACTATTATTGGTGATGCAGCTGTCGCTTCCTCTTCCTTGTCAGATGATGTTATTACTAAACTTTGGCATATGCGCCTAGGGCATATGAGTGAGAATGGCATCGCAGAATTGAACAAAAGAGGACTTCTTGATGGGCAAGGAATTTGCAAACTGAAGTTCTGTGAACACTGCGTTTTTGGGAAGCAAAAGAGAGTTCGATTCACCAGAGGAATCCAGAACACGAAGGAAACATTGGAGTATATTCATTCTGATCTGTGGGGGTCATCAAGAGTGCCTTCAAGAGGTGGAGCTAATTATATGCTAACTCTTATTAATGATTTTTCCAGAAAAGTTTGGGCATTCTTCCTGAAGTAGAAAAGCGATGTGTTTTCCGCATTTAAGTCTTGGAAAACTATGATTGAAAAACAAACGGGAAAACAAATAAAATACCTTCGTACAGACAATGGTTTAGAGTTTTGTTCTGATGAGTTTAATAAACTATGCAAGTCAGAAGGGATCGTGAGACACTTGACAGTTCGTCATACTCCACAAAAAAACGACGTTGCAAAACGAATGAACAGAACGATCATGGAGAAGGTTCGATGTATGTTGTCAAATGCCAACTTACCAAAGTCGTTTTGGGCCAAAACAGCCTCTACTGCATGTTTTTTGATCAACCGATCTCCATCTATTGCCATTGAGAAAAAGACTCCACAAGAGGAATGGTCTGGTAATCCTGCTAATTATTCTGATTTAAAGATCTTTGGGTGTCCTGCGTATGCTCATGTTGATAATGGAAAATTGGAACCGTGATCCATTAAATGTGTTTTTCTTGGTTATAAAGCTGGTGTAAAAGGGTATAAGTTATAGTGTCCTGAAAATAGTAAAGTTGTGATTAGCAGAGGTGTTATTTTTGATGAAACTGATATCCTACCTAACTTATCTCTTAAAGACTCTTCCAATAAAGAAAATCAAAAGCAGGTCGAGCATCAGATTAATACAGAGTCAACTTCTCAAGCTAGTACAAAAATTGAGAATAGAGTTGCTTTTTCACCACAATACTCTATCGCCAAAAACAGAACTAGAAGAGAAATTAAACCTCCAAAGAAGTATGCCGAGGCTGATCTAGTTGATTATTCTTTAAATATGGCCAAAGATATAGATGCAAACCAAGAGCCGTCTAATTATTCTGAGGCGGTTAGCTGTGAAGACTTAGAAAAGTGGATGTTTGCAAGAGGAGATGAAATCACTTCATAAAAACAGAACATGGGATCTTGTGAAACTTCCTAAAGGTAAAAAGGTTGTTCGCTGTAAATGGGTGTTTAAAAAGAAAGAAGGGACTCCAAGAGTTGAAGAACCTAAATATAAAGCAAGGCTTGTTGCAAAGGGTTCTGATCAAATTTAGGAGTGGACTTTCTGAGATATGTTCTCCCAGTGAAGCATAGTTCGATTCGAGCTTTGCTTGGTATTGTGGCCATGCATGATTTGGAGCTTGAGCAGTTAGATGTAAAAACTGCATTTTTATATGGAGAACTTGAGGAAGATATTTACATGCAACAACCAGAGAGTTTTATAGTCTCAAAAAAAAGGACTATGTTTGCTTGCTAATAAAGTCCCTTTATAGTTTGAAACAGTTACCAAGACAATGGTACAAGAGGTTTGATTCTTTTATGACTTTTCATAATTTTAAAAGTAGTTTTAACAGCTATGTTTACTTTAAGAAAAATAGTGGTGGTTCTTTTGTGTATCTACTTCTTTATGTTGATGACATGTTAATAACAGCAAAAGATAAAGGGGAGATAAGAAAGGTCAAAGCCCAACTAAGTGAAGAATTTGATATGAAAGATTTGGGACCAATAAAGAAGATACTTGGTATGGAGATTTTCAGAGATAGAAAAGCAAGTATATTGTACCTAAGTTAGAAGGGGTACATTGAGAAAGTTCTTTGCAGTTTCAATATGCAGAGTGCTAAGCCTGTTAGTACTACTTTAGCAACCCATTTCAGACTTTCATCAGCTTTGTCTCCACAATCAGATGATGAGATTGAGTACATGTCACATGTTCCATACTCTAGTGCAATGGGATCTCTCATGTATGTTATGGTTTGTTCACGTCCAGATTTATCATATGCAGTCAGTGCAGTTAGCAGATACATGGCAAATCTCGGTAAAGAACATTGGAAAGCAGTTCAGCGGATTTTAAGATACTTACGAGGTACTACTAATATTTGCTTACAATTTGGAAGAACTAGAGATGGGGTCATTCGGTATGTTGATGCTGATTTTGCTGGAGACCTTGATAGAAGAAGATCTCTCACTGGTTATGTCTTTACAATCGGAGGTTGTGCAATCAATTGAAAGCTACTTTGCAAACTACATATCGCTTTGTCTACCACCAAGTGAGTACATGACGATTCTTGAGGCTTGTAAAGAAGCTATTTGGTTGAAGGGACTCTTTAGTGAGCTCAATGAAGACCTTCAAATTAGCACAGTATTTTGTGACAGTCAGAGTGCTATCTTCCTTACAAAAGATCAAATGTTTCATGAGAGAACAAAACACATTGATGTTCGGTATCATTTTGTTCATGATATTATTGCTCGTGGAGATATTGTTGTGAGCAAAATTAGTACTCATGAAAATCCTGTAGATATGATGACTAAGTCACTTCCTATAACTAAGTTTGAGCATTGCTTAGACTTGGTTGGTGTTCATTGTTGAAATTAAACCCTTAAGGGGTTTTATGGAAGAGGTGAAGAACTTGTTTGTTGAGAGTTCGCGATGAAGAACTTGTTCATTGAGAATTCGTGTCAAGGTGGAGATTGTTAGAATTAAGTGACCCGAATCCT
The DNA here is from genome assembly GCA_025506655.1 of Gossypium rotundifolium. Taxonomy (NCBI): domain Eukaryota; kingdom Viridiplantae; phylum Streptophyta; class Magnoliopsida; order Malvales; family Malvaceae; genus Gossypium; species Gossypium rotundifolium. The sequence goes on from CP106730.1 coordinate 114,590,608, forward strand.
TATTTAAATAAAATACAATGGTAAAATAAAATAAAAGAAGAATCCCAATAGAACTACACTTCTTTTATTTTATTTTAAATAAGGTTTTTTAAACATTATTAAACTCCGTCTATTTGATATTGATTAGAATAAGGAGTTTCAATCTTACTACACTCCTATTAGAATATGGCTTTACAAGCCTATAAATAGACATAGTCTATTCCTCTTGTAATTGATTCGAATTCGACATAGTGAATTTTCTTCTCCTCTGCCCATGGTTTTTTACCGAAAGGATTTCCACGTAAAATCTATGTGTTCTTTATTTTTTATTTCTCTTTTCTTTGTGATATATTTGTCATTACCGACGTTATTTTTTTTTGTACAGTCGATTTATTCGATATGGAATTAAATTGGACAGTCGTGGGAATTGTTCAGCTAGAGAATTTGATTAAAGAATTTTATTGAAAAATTAATTTTGAAAAATCTTAGTGATTTTTGGGAAAATTAATTTTGATCAAGTAAAATTAAATTAATCAAATTAATTAAAATAAATATGATATTTTTAGAAATTAATTTTCAAGTCAGAAAATTGTCCCAATAGGTTAATTGAACTTGAAAGTTAGACTTGAGATCGAAAATTGGAACTGAGAACCAAAAACCTAAAATGAGACCCAAAGTTGGTTGTACCGGGCTTAACATGTGAAACCGGGTCGATTGTTCAACCGGTACTGGACCGGACCGATTGGGCCGTCACTGGCCGAATCGAACCAGCTCGAGGTGTCGTGAAGGTGTCGAGCCTGCGATAACACCACCGGGTATGGTGGTGCCAGTGACTATCATGACGACATTCCGATGGCCGACGGATGGTCGACGACGGTGGTTCTTTGGTGATTGAGTTGTGGAAAAATTACACTCCTATTGAGACTCTACCGAATAATTCAATTTCAAATTAACTATTTCAAAAATAATATATTTTAAATTTAATACTTATCTTGATAGTATTTTATTAATTTAATAGATTTAATATTAAATTTAATTTAATATTTATCTTAATAAGTATTATATTAATTTAATATTAAAGTGATTAAGGTTAATTATAATTAAATCTCTAAACTTTCTCTATATAAAGAGAGCCTTATGTCATTATTTTTCATATACTTGAATTCAAGAGAAATTTATAGAGAGAAAATTCTTTGAAGAAAATATTTTAGAAAATTTTTAGAGATATTTTTCATATTTACAACTTAACCACAGAGTTTAGAGAACTTGCAAAATTGCCCCACTGATAATTTTTATGAAAATTTTTCGATTAGAAGCGTACCCACACTTAATAGACATGAGGATAGTGAAGAAGACTACTTGGTCGAAGCGTTGATCATAGACGAATTGAAGATGTATAATTTTGATTAAATGTTTATTATTTTAGATATCAAAATCAAGTTCTTGTTTTTGGAAAACAAAATTAAAACTCTAGTTTTCCTTAAAACATATTTTACGCTGCGTTTTCTAAACTTGATTTTCCAATGCATCAAACTTTTATAGGAAAAGTAATGGTGCAAATTGGACAGTTGGACAGAGTAAATGCTATGAGTGAGGTACATCTCAAATACTTATCTAGTGTTTTACATTTTTATTTACCGTTGGCTTAGCAAAAACATAGGGGTCCTTTCAGAGTTTTGAAGCGGGTAAGTCAAGAGCTTTACAAATCGAGTTAGAGACAATACTCAAGGTTAACCTGATGTTCAATGTGAGTGTGCCAAAGTCTTTTCGTATGGATCAAGAGGATCCTGATCGAGACAAGTAACAATAGGGACAAGTAAGAGTGGTGGTATAACACCCCTCGCCTGACTCGATTGTTCAGTTTGAGCTACAAAATACTATATTCGTTGCTGGAGCAATTTACCATCAAATTCACAATAATTAATCTTTTACACATGCAATTCATTGACAATCACATTCATTTCAGGTTAAATAAACAAATCCAAGCCTTAATCAAGCTTACAAAAGCTCTTTTACCAACTCAAGTATGAAATATAACTAAATTGCAAAGTTTTTAAAATGTATGGTTCGATATCACCACTTCATCTAGTGCTCGTCACAACATGGCCATCTCAGTATGTCATTTCACGATGACAAGTCTTAGCTCATCACGATGTCATGTACTTTAATGGTAACGTTGCAACGTCTAAAATTAAAGGTCGCAACGTGGCCCCTATTTTTGATAAAAATGAACCATTTGGTACCTATTTAAAACTGTTGAACCAACTATCAATTTATGCATCAAATACCAAAATCATTTGAATAAAAAATAGGCTAAGAAGATACTAAACAAGCTCAACATCCATATTTAACATCTTCTCAAGACAATTACTATCTATGCATCAAGTAAACTTAACATTTCATGCCATGAATCAAAACACAAACGAAGCTATTCAATTACTAAAGTTTACCTATGCTAAAGATCTTTAAAACATACCAATTCACTTCCATTTCAAACACTTATATACACATGTGCACATCTAAAGCTTATAAGCATTAAATACAATCAACAACTATAAAGATTTGGGCACATTTTCAAGCATGTTACCATCATTACCTCATTTCATACCAATTCATATGCCATAAACATTTCAAACATGTAAATCAAGATAATCCATTTCAACTAGGCATCACAATTGCCAAATTATCCATAATATACTTAATTACCATAAGTAACATAACATACCAAGCTTTTCAATTCACCACAACCCTATACATTAGAAACACATCTAAACATCCTATATGTACATGCCACAACCTTAAGTTCAAAATGTCTAAAAAGCTACCAATTTGGTGATAGGATAGTGTGAGCTTCAGTAAGATCCGACTTGATGTGTTCCGTAAGGTAATGATTTACAAGGTAATGATTTACAAGGAAGCATATAAAATGCTTAGTAAGTTCATAGGCATTAAACAAAACTTACCGTATTTTAATATCAAATATAATATGCTACCATAATTTGAGTTTAACATATAATCAAACCATACGATATCTCAATCATATGTCAAACCAATTCATTTTCAAATCAATATTTCAATATTATGCTCATGCTCAATTTAACATTTATCCATTTGAGCATCAATCTCATATCATTCTGTTTCAATTACATGTCAACAATCCCTTGATGAGTTAATGGAGGAGTAGTTAAAATTTAAATTTCAAAAATATTAGTGACTAAAATAGAATTTTTTGAACCTAAGTGATGAAAATAAAATCAGGCTAATAGTTAGGTGATTACTTGTGAAATTTACCCTAAACAATTTTGCTTAAAGTTGTAACTCAACTATTTTCAGTTTCAGTCGTCATTTCATTACCAACATCAAAGGGCACCTCAAAACCCATAGACCCCGTTTACTCAACCGTTAATTTCGACTTTCCTATTGCAGATTTTTCCCGAGAAACACTTTCTCTAGGAAAAAAAACCAATGCAAACAGCGGAGGACATCCGTAATCTCCCAATCGACATCACATTTTCTCGTCTTGCAGGTAACGCGCTAAATTATCACCTCAGTTAATCCCGAAAAATATTCGGGTTTCTCTATTTTCAGAACTTTGATGAAAACTACACTCTACAATTGATTTAACGATTTTTCTGTTTTCGTTTACTGAAGAATGGTTGGTAGATCGCAAGAGAATACCGTCTGATTGGAGAAAGAGATTGGCGGCGATACGATCCAAGATATCGAAGGAGTTCTCGGCGTTGCCTAAGGATATTGATCCCTATTTTCAAACCCTTGACCCTGAATGTTCGTTATTTCTTTTAATAGTTTTATTCTAGCCAATCAATTAAATTGACATATTTCGCTAAACAGTTGCGTGTACTTACAATTTATGTTTCATTCAAATTTCATTCATGCGATTGAAATTAAAATTGATGAATTCTTTGGTTGGTTGTGAATAAGGAGAGGAAGTTTCCGACAGCTTTGCTGCATTTTGTTTGGGTTCTGTTCTTTTTTGCTTTAGAAGTGAAACTTTAAAATTTATGTGATAGGAAACTAAGATTGGCTTTGCAACTTTGAGAAATAGTTGTAATTCTTTTAATTGTTTTTGGTTCTCTATTTTGGAGGGAAGGGGGTTTTAGAGTCGCTCTTAAGTGGAGGGAATATGTTTACCTTCTACTGCTGAGCTAAATACTCTGCAAGTACTTATATGGTTTAATCTCCTTCAATTGTAATTCTACATAGAAAATTTTTGTTTGAATTAGTCTTTCACAAACATTATAGTTAGCCATTGGTGCCACCACACTCTAACATGTGTTGGAAGTTTGTAGGTGAAACAATTTGATTAAATGGGGGTAGAATTGAGGAGAGTGGAGTCAAAAACTCTTTCCTACTTTTGTTGGGAGTGAATTCGGGAGATGGATGAATTGGAAAGTACATAGGCTAGCTATTATTAGTATAACCTTTGTGGCTTGATTTCAATTGGGGGGTTAAAAGGACCAAATCATTGATGTGAACTACCCTAATCTCAACCTTCATGATTTAATGTTATGTTTGGTATATGATTTTGAAATTTCGGATCTGGGTTTTATTTGCTATATAAATTGAGAGAAAGAAATGCTTACATTATGCATAAATTAGTTAAGATTCAATATGATTATATATTTGATTTCATTCGCAAAAATCTATAGGAACATGAATGTCAAATTCACCGTTAAGTAGGCATATAAATGTTCATTAATTTGAAAAATAATCATGAATACTGTATTCATATGTATTTTTACCACAATTTTCAGTATTATTGAAATCCAAGTTCCCAAACACAACCCAAGCGGATTTATCAAGTGGGATTTCAGAAGTCTAGTTACATCAGGAACTGCCTCATTTCCTTTTGAAAGATAAACTCTCTTAAAACTTTAAATAAACCCATTACCCCCATTCATGCTGCTCTCTTTCAAACACTGAATTGTCACCTACCATATTTGCGCTTTATTTTTGTTTTCTGGAAATCCCAGTCTTCAACACCAGTGATCGGACTAGATTTTTTTTTAAAGGACTTGAAACTGACAAATGAAGACTGTGTAGATGATAGAAGAGGATACTGGCCATTAGCAAATCAGAGAACAGTGATCAGCACATGAAATGGGCAAATACGTTTTCTTATGTTACTGTGCAATATATCATGTGTGGCAGGAAGTGTGTTGTTGGTTACAACCTTTGATCATAAGTTGATAAGTGAATTTATTTTTTAATAAAATAAAATTCCTTTTTTTGGGCGCATGTTATCTCTCTATGTTTCTCTCTCTGCTTGAGATAATTATGTAGTGTGTGGTATGAAGTATCTCAAAAGATAGTTTGGATTTTATTGCTTTGACTGCATTTTCTTGTATTTGTTTTAACGAGCTTTTCTTTTTTATTTGAGTTTTAGAATTGGTTACCATTTTCCTGGTTATATGATAACTACCGTACTGCTTTCAGGGATTGGTTACTTAGAGGCCAAGAAAATATATGATATTCTTCTTAAGTTGACTCCAGAAAGCCGGAACATATTTGGTCGGCTATCAGGTGCTGCTGTAAGACAAGAACGCTCTCTCTTTCTTTCTCTCTCTCTCTCTCTCAGTGCACATGCATTTACTTAAAAGACTCAAACACTTGCTTGCACACCAATGGACTGAACCACTGGATCTTTGTAATAAATGCAATATCTGTATTAATCCTTTGGCAGGGATCTTGGGAAGCAATTGTGTGTTCTTTTGAGAAAGATCATCTATACCTTGGCGAGGCTGCTCAAATAATTATTCAGAATGTAAACTATGAAATGTGAGTGCATGTTTTGTTTGGTTTTAATCTTCTTTGGAATGAATAACACACAAGTATTGCTTTGCCATTGATTGATGCACTTTGTTGATAAGTTTTCTTTAAAATGTAAAGCCCATATCAGAAAAAACAGGTGCAAAAGATTCAGCAACAACTGGCTGAACTTGAACGCAAGGAAGCTGATATAAAAAGAAGTGCAGCTCTATCAGCTGCTAAATATGCTGAGGCTTGCCAAGAGCTTGGGTTGCAGGTTTTTATATTTATATTGATGGTAGCAACTTGCTCCGGTTTGTATTCTTTTTTGCTATCAATGTGTTAAAGTGGCAGTCATTTGACATTACAGGGGAAAAATGTCAGGCTTGAACTCTTAGAGACTGCTAATTTGCTCCCAAGTACATTTAGCAGGATTCTAGAAGTCATCAATGGTGATTCTGTTTCACGGGGGATCGAGTATTATTCTAATTTTGTCAGAGATGCTCATACAGAAAACGATGTAAGACAATAATCAAAATCAGAGAATGCCTGTCTTTGTTGCTGTTTTTAGTTTTTCCTTTTGGTCTGCTTTGTATGTCGACTTTTGTTAGTTATATAATGTTGCTGCTCACTAAAATGATTTTGCAGAAATCTTCACTTGCTGTCTTGCTGAGCTTGAAAGATATTCGTGAAAATCCTCCATCTTTGAGTGTTTCTGCAGCTTCTGAGACCCTTGATTTAGGAAACACTTGTAATGACATAAACCTTGGGAGGGGAGATATAGATGTCAGTGCAGATGCTATTGGTTGGGATATCTCTGTTGACAATGCTCAAATAGATTGGGATATTGGTACTTTGGAAGAAACAGATGATGGTGGTGGTGGTTTAGGCCCATATGAAATAGTTAATGCCAGTGACATCTTGCAGAATTCTTCACCAAATGAAGTTTCTGAATCCGATAAAACCCCATTAGATAAAACAGAAAACCCTCCTGAAATTTCTGTGTCAGATATATCCTGGGACATAAGTGTTGAAACACCACAAGTTGATGTGATTGATGAAGTAAGCTTACCAAATATACAATTGGAAAATCAGATATATGCTCCTGATTCCTTACCTCTTACCCGAGGAACCAGGGAGGAAAGGAGCCAACTTTTGGAGACAGAATACAGAAATAAGATTCTGGATGATTTATATGAGGTATATGCTGATTAATCTTATAGGATTACCCGATTGGCTCATATTGCTGTAATATTCCTTTATTTTTTTGCTAATATCTCATTCGGAGAGAAGGGTTCATTAATGGCCGAGTCTATGTAATTTGGATTGATGCGTAATGAGTTTTGGTTTAGGAATGCCATTTTACCTTCTGTATGAATAAAATAAGAGAAGTAAAACAACATTGAAAACTCATCTAGTGCATACCTGTCATTATGGTGTAATTGTTTGTGTCCTTAGATCAAAGCTTATTTCTCATTCGAAGTTTTATGTTTTGTTTAATGTTGTTTTATCAGATGAAGGCATTTTTGAATCAGCGATTGGTGGAGTTGAGGAATGAAGATACTCTGTCCTTGCAAAATCAAGTCCAAGCAGTTGCTCCCTTGGTGCTACAGCAGCATACACCTGATGTCATCGAGACAATTATATCTGATGTTTCATTAGCGATTTCACTGCTGACAAATAGGAAAACACGGGATTTAATCATGATTCTCAACTCTAAAAGGTGCAACTTGATAACTAAGTTTACATTTATATGTTGATTATTTTCTTATTTTTACTCTTTTGGTTCCTTAAATTCTCTTTTAAAAGAAATATGTATCCAGACTTTGTATGTTTCACAAGCAATATCACTGGAGCTGATGAGCTGCACTGACTGGAATTCCTCTGCAGAAAATTAATGATTAGTCCCTATGAAACAATTACGCGTTAATAGTGATGTTGCTAGTGAATAGTGATATTCCTTTCTGCTTTGAAGAAATTTTAGATTACTAATCTTCAATCTCGCGATTGGGAAATCGCAAAATGTTGTAGTAAATTGATATGGTACAGATTAATGTCAATTCCACTAATGATTTCAATCAAGCCATAAAATGGCAGCTATGTTTTGTTCGAGCATCACAAGGATACATTATCAGATTACATAATAGTTTGCAGAATGATAGTTATTGGAGATATGATCATGCTTTTCAGGTTTCTCTCAAAAGCGTTATGTAGATTTGGGTTGCCCTCTTCAGGTCTTTGCTTTAACTACATGTCTGCCCTCATTAGCCAACCTTTTTATGTATCGCTTCGTATTTCCAGCTTTAGAAAGTTTTCTTTTTCTTTTTTGGGGATAAATATTGATAATGAGCTATAATTATATACAACACACCAACTTTGTTTTAAGTTTCAGATTCCTAGACAGACTGGTTAGTACATTGGAGGAAAAGAAATATCACGAAGCAAAGTTAAAAGAAGGGTTGAAGGATGTGGCTGCCAAACGTATGGAGCTTCAGAATTCTCTATCTTCTTCATGGCCGAAGCAAGTAAGTTGTCTACCATATTGTCAAGTTGAATAGTAGTTGATTTATTTTTCTATTAAGCTTTAAAATTGATAGGTAATCAATCAAATTTGGGAATAATTAAACTGCAGGAAGCTGCACTTGCAAAAACCAGGGAACTGAAGAAACTATGTGAAAGTACCCTTTCATCGGTATTTGATGGAAGACCCGTTCATATAATTGGAGAGATCAATGCCTTGTTGAATACCGGTATTAGCGCATGATTTGACTTAGTTAGAGAAGTGGAGTTTGAAGACCAGTTTACTTTGCTTGTTTGATTTACGAAAAACTCATACTCATTGACTGATCCTTTTAATTCCGGAAGAGCGTATTCATAATGATCGATTGGTCTAATTGTCATTTTTATTTTATTTACTTTTTATAATCTCGTTTGTAAAATCTATTCTATAACTTCACCAAACGAGATAAATTAAGTCATTGAGAATATCAAGCCTCATTTTCTTAAATTTTACAATCAGATTAACGGATTCTATTTTAGAATGTAAATAACAATATGGAAAGATAAAATAGATGAGCAAAGCAGAGCTTAATGTTGTCATTCTATGCATTACCAGCCATCAAATTAACACTGGTATGTATGAGCACCCCGTCCCCAAAAAGAAAAAAAAAAGGGGGGGAGGGAATGCACAAATGCCGGATGAGCACCTAAAATATTATCTAAGATTTATTATATTGTTTGCCAATGAACAAAGATGTGATGAAGAACCAACCTTGGCTATGTACCATCAATAGACAAGCTAGCGGCTGGAGAGCTACCGAAGCATGTTTGGGTTGACCTGAAAGATCTGTCGAAGAGTGGTTCAACTTCAGCTCCATCTATTGATGCATTGCTCTTTGTCATGCCCATCTTTTGTGATAGACGTGTCAGAGATTCCACGATTTCCGACATGGGTGGTCGGAATTCTTTCTCAGGCTGCATTTTCAGTTCAAAGCTACTTAACCATACATATAAATGTAATTGAGCGAACAAATGGCACACATACATACAGGTGTAAATGTATTTGAGCCTACCCTAACCAGACATATCAATATATTACTAGAGATCATATCAGAATCTATGTTATAGAGATGGACAACCTAAGTCTTCACTGCTAAATTTGAATGTAAATGATCTCTCTGCAATACCTGAATGCATAAGGACACAATGTCTGCATAACCGGAGAGAAACCTGGGAGGAAATGTTCTTCTAATGCCAGGATCAACCATCTGTCGCAAAGACTCATTATCATGAAGACGGATCGAAGCCCACTCCACCAAAGATTGTTCATCTCGAGGTCTTGAACTGTGTTGAAACATCCAAAAAAGAAAGTGTCAAAGAGTTGCCTACGACAGTAAAAACAAGGATATCAGACACAGCACCTATCACAGGGTCGTCTTGCTGTTAGTAACTCCAAAAGCAGCACTCCAAAGGCGTATACATCACTTTTTGTGTTATCACTCCCTGGTTGCCCGTGTTCAGGTGCAATGTAACCGGTGTTCCGGATGGCAATTTCAGAAGCCTGTTTTTGCATCAGTGTTAAATGAGATTTGTGACCGAATGTTAAGTTTTCGCACTCTCCAAGGGACTTGAGGAAAAATTAAATGCCATGTATGCATATAATTTCTATTTGAAATGCTACAAACTCCAGTTGTATTACAAATCAAAGACACGAATTGGAAAAAAAAAAACTATATAGCTGTTCTAATTTCTTGCTTTGGTTAATAAAATAACTTACTTATCTAAAAAAAAATTACCCTTATTATTGGAAATGCTTAAATACCTAAATGTTCAGTGGACAGAATATGGTAAAATTTTCTGACAATTGCATGGTTTGATGTTACTATTGGCACCATTTACCACCTATGGACAGTTGGATACCATCTTCCTTCCGATTATTCGTTCAGCATATTGAGTGAAGTTCTTTATCAACAAATGTAACAGTAGATATTATTCCAAATTCAGTGAAAAGATATGGACTGATTGCTCTTACTATCAAATGACAGTTTCCATGAACCCCATCCAATTATTCCTTGGAAGTTCTTACCTTGGTTTTCACAGAATTGCTCGTAAGTGGCCTTAGAATTGATAAGCCACAGTCACACACGTGAGGCATTAGTTCGTCGTCTAGCAAGATGTTGGCGGCTTTTATGTTGCTATGAGAAGCTGGCGGCGAGAATGCAGAATGCAAATAGCTGCAAGCGTCATAAGATCATAGAAACCATCAAAAAGCAGAAGGGAAAATCATAGTAGGATTAGACAAAGCAGCCTTAAATAAGCAGATCACATATAACCCTATCTGTATAGCGTGTAAATATTCTCCTATGGCTCTCAATTTCTGTTGTGTAGATAATACTTTTTTAGAGGCACTAAATGATACTAATTCACCCCATAGAGTACTCGGTGAATATACATGTACTATAAATAAAAATCTTGCAGCCAATGAGGTTGAAGAAAAGAAATGCTTGTTACTAGAACCATATGAAATACTTACTCCAAAGCCTGAGCAATACCAAGAGCAATACGAAGACGTAATCCCCAGGACAGTGGCTTGAAGACTTTACTGTGCAAAGCATCGTCAAGAGACAAGTTTCTCACATATTCATATACTACAAGATGTTGGCCATGTTCTACACAATACCCAATAAGTCTTACGATATTGGGGTGCCTTAGTTGTGAGGCCATCTGAATGACATCCATAAATTTCTCTTCTTCATCGAAAGACAAAGAAACCATGTTGATGACTTTCACAGCAAAAAACTGGAAAAAAAAAATGAACATTGTAGACAAACAATGATAAGACCTTGTATAGAATTTTTTTTTTTGGGTAAATACCTTGTATAGAATTTTATTGTCACTTGAACATTATGGAAAAACCTTAGCAAGTTTTAGACTTACTTGGCCACTAGGAAACTCAGCTTTGTAAACAGGACCAAGTGATCCCTCTCCAAGATGGTTTTCTTCACTAAAGCTGTTCGTAGCTAATTGAAGCTCCGCCACTGTATACACTTTTGAGTTCATAGCAAATTTGTTTTCTCCTGCGAAACTTTTTCTTCTTGATGTTTTCTCAGGATTGGTCAGAAGAACAGGTGGATTTCGCCTTGGGACCAGATTGAATGGACTGCTGACTTCCAAGAATGGTGGGCTTGCGGTTTGTGCAGCGGTAGACAAGTCTATTCGCATACGGGACGAAAGAAAGAAGGCTTAGTTATAACTATTGAGATAGGTGCAACTGATTTCCCCGCATCTTAACAATGTCAAAAAGTAGAGCTCTCACCTATACTTGGACTAATTGGATGAGAATGCAGCGTGCTGTTGCTGCTGTCCAAGCTTCTAAGTCTTTTTGCATTAGATCGCTTAATGTGGATTGCAAAGACTACTGCTACACAGACTGCCACCAGAGCCACACCAACAACCACATAAGATATTCTAAGGGGGCTTAGCTTTTTCTTCTTTGTGTCACTTGCTTCAGAGGAGGGGTAGTCCACCATAGCACTCTGCTGAGATGATGGTGGACTACTAATATTTTGCTCAGGTGGAACATTGTCCAAAGGGAAATTCCACGGTGGGTACATGGCCGCTGTGTCAAATCTATTACCCCAAAACCTGTTAAGAAGTAAAAGAGGAAAATATTCATAGTTTAATTTGTTAGCTTGTCCAAGCTAACATCACCGACATTGCATCACTCACCATAAATTTGGAATCGACTGAAACTGCCGTGGAATTCTGCCACTAAAATGATTACCTTCAAGGTTCCTGAGAAATACATGCAGGAGTAAATAGTAAAATATCATACTTAGACGCAAAATGTAGGGGAACCTGTCCTCATAAACGTACAGGTAATTTAATGGAAGCTCAGCCAAAAATATCACCGATCCAGTGAAGTTGTTATTTTCCAAGAACCTATGCGGAGACCAAAGCAACATATGAAATTAACATGCCTGTACAGTGGCTGAAAGAATATGGGACGTGTAAAAAAATTAGATTAAGCTACATATAACTCACAATTCGGTAAGATTAGTCAGTGATCCAAAAGACTTTGGTAGGTCTCCGGTGAACTTATTGTTCGATAGATCCCTAACATGACAGGATAAGACTATTTTAGTCCACGGAGGTGTCGAAACTAGTAACAAGTTGGAATACATAAGAAGACGTTAGACAGGTGCAAGCATATTTCAATTCAGGATCAGAGTGTTACAAAACATCAGAGTCTTCAGTCACGATTCACTTCATCTTGGACAATTGTCAATTCAGATATTCGTTTCACTCAAACGTGAAGTCTCCAATTTTTTAAGGGAAACATGGAAAAAGATGCAAATCAGTTTCTGTCAACAAACCTAACATGAAGCCTAATAATATTCAGAATTCTTCGTTGTTTGCCTTTCTCCAAAATACAATTTATTAGTGGGCAATTACCATTCGCTTCCAAAATTCATTTCAAAACAAAAAACATCAGGTGGAAAAGCTTACATTGTTTTCAGACTTTGTAAGCTAGTAAACACATCGCCAATAGGTCCAGACAGAAAGTTGTGGCTTAGATTCCTGAAACGAATATAAGTGTGTGTGTATGTATATAAGTACGTCAATGAACCAAAAATAAGCCAGCTAACTAGGTAGTTAGGGTAAAAGCAGCTTACAGATGCGTTAGATTTGTCAAGAAAGATAATGAGTGGGGTATATTTTTTATCAAGCTGTTACACGCTAAATTTCTGCATTAATGAAAAGAAACAGCGGAGAGGGGAAGAAAAGAATTAAAATATTTTGGTGGATAAAGTCCAAAATGAGATAAAAAAATTCATTCAACTTATAGAGATCAGGCATCTTACATATGAGTGACATTAGGTGGTAAGCCATAAGGAATTTCACCTCCAATGTTATTGGAGCTCAAATCCCTAACAGAGTAAAACCAACTCAAAGAGTTTAATGCAGAGTAGAGCTCCCTTATTTTCTGAAGTACAAAGAAAAGTTACTCACAGATGCCTCAGGTTATTGAGATTATCAAGTTGGCCTAGATACCCACTAAGATTTAGTTGTGGAGCTCTCCTGCAAAAGGGTGTGGAATTTAGGTAGTAAAAACAAAGCAACATTATTAGAGTGCATGATTTATTTAAGCTAAACGGCATTACAGATGTGTCACGGAAGACCCAGAACATGCTACTCCGGTCCAGACATCCCCACACGGATCCCCGCCGTCAAGTTTCCACCCTTTTAGCTGGGACGCGTGGTTTAGGGCCTTGAACAAACCATTTAAAGCTATGACTGAAAAATGGTAATATATATAAAAAGAAATGCAGATTAGCAATGTTATCGGTATAAGATTATCACTAAAAGGATAACTAAAGCAAAGAGCGCGTACAATTTGAGCTCAAATGGCATAAGGTTTATAAGCAACAAAATTTGTGGTACATAAAATCACGGTAAATCAATCACATCCTTAGCAAAAGAAAGGGGCAAAATGGATTAATCCGATTATGAACAAATTATTTTCTCAATGTATTGAGGAGAAAGAAAACGCGCAAACCTTTTTTTTTTTTTTTTCCCTTTTGGTTGTATTTTTTATCTCCCGACAGTATTAAGACGATGATGCAGGGCAGAAGTTATGATCACTTTAACCAATCAGTTTTGAATGGAATTTTCCATGATATTTTAGTCATCAGATAACCACATTTTCCCGCCAGAATTATGCCTCAGGTAAAATTTAAAAATAGAATCCAATGCAAAACAAAATCTCGATCCAGTTTTTATCTTTCTTTTCCAGTAAGGTAATTAAGTAACTAATGAAGTACTTGACAGTAAGAAGATGATAAACAGTCATAAAAAACCATACAGAAAATATATAAAAGAAGTCATTAAGAAAGTTGAGAGGGAATAAAAAGATCGAAACGAAATTACCATCAAGTTTATCCGTAGTAGCATTAGATTCTGAAAACAAAGTCGCCAAGGAAAAAAGCACAATGAAATAAAAACACAGCAGCTCCTTATACATTTTCGTCAAGAATCTTAGCTTTTCCTGGAAACGAAGAGGAACAAAAGAGAGGAAAATGATAGGTACTGATCACAAAGAAAAAACAGATTCCGAGAAAAAAAACAAACCGATATAAAAGGAAAGAAACTTTAATGATGATCAAATCAGACTAAGGTTGTGACTTGTGAGATTTTGGATTTGGCGAAAAGTTAAGCAAGTTTCTTGAAATTTCCTTGGTTTTCTCGGAAAACAAACAGAGTAATACCAGTTTTCGGTTACGGTTTTCGTGAAAAAGAAATGCAGAGAATTTAAAGATAAAATTATTAACAAAAAAGGAGAGAAAAGTTGTACTTTGAGGAGTGTTTTTGACTTGAAGTTGATGGATGAGGCATAGTAGAAGAAAAACGCGCAGAGACAAGGCGGAGTGGCGGGGCTTATACAAAGAGAATCCACGTTAGCAAAAGCCGTTAAGGTTGTTTCAGTCAGGAAGCATGTTCGTTTCGGATCCGAAAATAACCGATTCTTTTACCCGGTCCGAGTTCAAAATGGCTTAAAAACAAAAAAGCCCATACTTTTGGGTCGAGGAGCCAGACAGGAACTGTCAACTCTTTTAGACCGAACTTTCTTCTCTGTTTTCTGAAAGGTGAAAATGGCGGAAGAAGAATCAACCAGAATTCAACCAAGCAATGGCGAAGGCGAAGAAGATTATATGGGAGATTTGTCTCAGTTTCTTCCTCCTGAGCCTTCCAACACTTCTAAATTTTCTCTCAAAAAGGTTGCTTTTTTTTTTCCCGTTCAAATGCCCAATTTGTTTCTCTTTTTAGAATTTGCAAATGAAGAATCTGAATTCAGTTTTTTCTGCTTCTTATGAGATTTTATGTAAGTATGGCTTTCTTTTCTTTGTTGGCCTAAGTAAAAGGAGTCTTATCAGGGTTAAGGAAGAACTGAAACAAACCCTATTCTCTTCTGGGTATTAGGAAATTTTTGATAAATTGTGGGTTTGACAGGTTAGGGTTTTAGCATTTTGGAGAAGGGTATTTAGTTTTACTCGCATCGTATTAATATTTGCTAATGTAACACTAACTAATCACACGTTGTGTATTTTTAGAAATGCAATCTGAAATACCTTTCTTCCCTTGCTATTTGTGGCGACTACTACAGTCTAATGGTTTACTGAAAGTATAGGAATTCCTTGCAGATTCCTAATTCCAATCCTTTGAGTTCCCAACCATCGAAGAAAAAGTGCAAAACGTTGGACTGGCAAGAACAGCGTAAAATTGAAAGAGAGAGAAAGCAGTTAGAAGAAGACCAGCAAACCTTAGCAAAAATAGATGCTCCAATACCACAATCTAACATTGGGTTCAAGTTGTTAAAGCAAATGGGTTACGCCCCAGGCTCAGCACTGGGAAAGGAGGGCTCTGGTCGGGTTGAGCCAGTGGGGCTTGACATTCGGAGGTCACGTGCTGGAATTGGACTGGAAGACCCACTTAAGGAGAAGAGGAAGAGAGAGGAGATTGAGTTCGAGAGAAAAAAGAAGAATGAGGAGGCTTTGATGGCAGAATTTGGTTCATGGCAAAAGTCACAATGGCGTAGTAGGAGAGTTGTTGTAAACTACAAGAAGGCAAAGGCAGCCCTTGATCAACTAGAGAATAAAGAAGTTGTTGTGCCAAAGAAGAATGAAGAGGAAGAGGAGGGGGGACAGGATGAAGAGGAAGAAGAAGAAGAGGTAACAGAAGAGGTATGTAAAGTTACATATATATCATATATAAGTATCCGCACATATAAATACAGTATATTCTTGTACACTGGTATAGATTTGCCTCATTTCCTTGTGTTGCATTTATCTAGCTTTAGCAGATTTTCCAGTTGCCCTGTCCACATATTTCATACTTTACCAACAGAATACATCAACTGAAGTGGATTGTAAATAACAAAGATTAAAATGTTCTGTTTGAAGAATAATTTGGTTTGAGTATCTTGTTGATGATTTTATGTCGGTTTAATTATTTGACTGCTTTGTGCTAGTTAACATGCAAACTAAGTCGGAATTTATAGCTAGTGCTTTTATGCATGAAATGATTTCCTCTTTTAGTAGTTTAAACACTATTTATGAATTCAAACAGACATGCATCTCCGATATGCATGTCTAATAATGCCTCATAATCTCATTCAACCAAAAAACAAGTGGCTGAACTACATTTTAGACCTAAACTACTACAATCTGATACGTTGTAGATAGAAGTGTGACTGTGAAACCGATTTATGTGTTCAAGTCACAACTAGCAACTTGAATTTAAGCTTTTGAAGGCCTAAGGTTTAGGTCTGAAGAGTAGCTGCACTGGTAGTATCAGCTTGCAGCATTAGAATATCCCCAGTCAACATGGGCTCACATGCCTGCTTTGGTCTTGGTCGTTGTTGCATTCAGTTGTGGTTATAAGTGTGTGATTTCACTAAGGACATCAAGCATTTAAGTTGTGGGAATCTGATTCCTTATCCCTCATTAGTTATGATCATATAACTACATTTAAGTTTCAACATTTTAGGGTGCATGTTGTAATCTTAAAAGTAGCTGAGCTAGTGGTCCTTGGGGTTTTGGTGTTAGATAAAGCATTGTTGAGCAAAAATATAGAGAGGATGGTTGTATGGTAAGCTGCATGCATGCTCTTGCTAAGGAATGATATTACATCATTTCCTTAATATGTGCTCCAAGGAAAAGGTATGTTCTAATGGAATGAGGTCAAAGTCTTCAGTCGGACTGTAGTCTTCTTGCACTGTTGTCCTCCTGAAAGTGCAGCAGTTGCTACCAGAACTTTAGCTGTGTTCCTATTTGAGATATCAATAGCTAAGAAACTGTTCAAAAGAGTTTGTCAACTTTAGCTTTCTTGGTGGTATTGAACTTATATCCATGGGGTGGGTGAGTTCTGACTAGAAGTTGATGTTTGCGAACAAAAGATCAACAAACCTAGCTAGTCTTATGAGTTATGACATCTGTTCTCATTCAGTTGATTGGCCAGAAGGTTGAAGGTAGGCTAGCACAAACTTGTGCTAGTGGTACATTTAGCTTTTAACTAGTTGAAGGCATGCTAGTGCAAAGTTGTGCTAACAATACTTTTGGCATTAACTTATTCTCTCATATGGTTCTTTTGCATCTGAATCTGACTAAGAGCCTTAGATGTTGTTTATTGTGAAATTTATGGTCTTTTTTCTGATTGTTTAACTGGAAGAGGATCTTATCTGCAGGATTTGCAAGATATAGTGATGAAATTGAGAGATGAATATCAGTACTGCCCCTTCTGTGGATTTCAAGTAAGTTGGATTCCTCTCAACATTCTTACCGCTTTAATGCTTTGCATTGCACTAAAAATTTAAGTTAAAACCATATTCGAAAACTGTGAATTTTTTATTGTTTTATGTTTTAAACTTCCATTTGTTTCAGTATGAATCGATGGAAGCACTTTTGTCCAGCTGCCCTGGAACAAATGAAGATGACCACTAGGGTGGAGTTTGTTTATAGGATGTCCAAAAAATTTGTGTTTGAACCGAGTCTGGTGAAGGCATTCCACTTTCACCCAGATGTTTGAGGTTGCTGCTAATGGGTTTTGTGGAAGCAGGTAATTTTCAGCGCTTTGCTAATCACTTTTTAAAGTCAACATGAGCAAAGAGCTGGGGTGCTGATGGATCAGTTGAACAGGGACTACAAAGAGAGGATAATATATATATATGTATGTATGTATGTATACACACACACATACACATATATAAATATATTTGCAGCACTAGGTGATAATCTTCATTTTCTTTAATGAATAGAGACTAGGAATGGAATTGTAGAAGACATGAAGAAATCTATGGTTTTCCACCACACCATGAGTTGTAAGAATTCAAGAGCCGTATCACTGGGAAATTAATTAACAGATTTGTTTTCTTCCTTATTATGTAAGGTGAGCTGCAATTTTCAGATTAAGATGAAAATTATTTTTCAGAACCACTGAATAGCATCCAGCATCTGCGGCAGGTGATGTAATTCCTTGCCAGAAAGTAAATTAAAATCAGCACTAAAATCTCCATTAGAAAAATGATCTGATTCAACGCTAACAAATTTATTTTTAAGATAAATGAAGAAAAGCTGAACTTCCAAAGATGCATTAATGGCGAAACCATAATTACGACCCATCACAACAAAATACAAATACATTGTTTGGCTATTTTACCGATATGACAAAAAAAATTAATATTTATAAAAAATATCCTGATTCAAAAATATTTACTTAAAAATGATCAGTGTGTTAACACTCAAATTTTTCTTTTCTTTTTTGAAAACAAAATACAAAGGTGTCAACCAAGGGCAAATATCCCAAAATACCAAAAAATCAAAATTACCGGAAAGGACGGGTTTCAAAAATATTGATCGGAAGGGCAATTTCCCAAAAAGCGCGCCCACGCCGGCGTGTTTTTGAAATCGTTTAAAAGCGTTCCATGGGGGCGCTTTAGGCCAACTCAAAAGCGCGCCTCGTGGGAGCGCTTTTCTTTGAGTTGGCCTAAAGCGCCCCATGGACGCGCTTTTAGCTAATCTTTCCGTCCACTTGCAATGTGAAAATGAAATAATTTTTGGACGGTAGTCTCCGCAAAATAATTTTGAGGAGACGTTTGAACAAACCGGTGGTCAAAACGCCTCACGTGGACGCTTTTTACTGATGGTCTCCGCAAAATTATTTTGAGGAGACGTTTCGAACAAACAGTGGCCAAAACGCTTCCAAGAGGGTGCACTATTACGCGGAGCGATGAAAAGCGCCCCACGTGGACGACTTTTGCTACTGATGCCATGCAAAATTAGGCTATAAATCACCAAATTGCATTCTCGGTTGGCGTAAAGCATTCAAGCAAAAAGAAAAAAAATTAAAAATGAGTGAACGATTAATGGTGTTATTTACTACGATGGTGAAGTGCGTGACACGAAAATGGTGTTGTTTTCTTATCGAGAACACACGGTAGCGATTGAGTTTTAATCAAACGTCGATTTGGTGGAACTTGCAAAAGAATTAGGCGTAAAATATTGAACAACGCCAATGAAAGTTCGATCTATTAAGTATAGATTTTGCGCTTGATCGATCCGGTGAGATATGACGATTCGACATCAAAGGTCTTGAGCCTTGAGGCAATGGTGGAGACTCATTTTGCCGTGGATCGCCCTATCTCGAGTTATATGTAGAATTTTCATCTCCAAGTGATCCGGCCGCGACCTCAACATCTAGTATCGTTCGAGGGAATACACGACCCCGTGTCGACACTCTGTAAGTGGGAGGCAAAACACGAAGTGCCCGTGTGCGGTGGTAGTATGGAAAACATAACCCCGCACGACATTTCGGTTGGTGGATGGGACATGCATATTCGTCAATCGACGTCGGATGACGTAAATACGTATTGGGGACGTCATCAACTTCTACTGGATGGCAATCCACATACGATTGGAATCTTACGAAAGATGTTTAAGGAGGGATGATGTATTACCGACGGCATCCACCAAATGAGGGCCCTCGTTTGTTGCGAGTTATGGAGGATCGGACGATGAATCCGATGTGGATCCACCTCGGGAGCCGAGGGCCGACAAAGGCGAAGTTGGACTATTTTCCGAACCGGAGCCCGCTCCAATTGTACCGAAGATGTTGAGGCGGTTCGACGAAGAAGAAGAAGATCCGCTATTCAGGCATACTCGCCTCCAGTAGACATGCATAATGTCGATCTATCTCAAGATGATGCATTGAGTTTCTGAACTACCACACCGGACGCGTGACCGTACAAATTCTTCGTTGGATTCGGACCAATTAGAAGTTGGTAACCGTTTTCCAACAAGAACACTTTTCTTGGTGCATTGAAACAATACAAGATCGTGAACGGGTTAACTACACTATGGTTAAATCAAAGCTCGATAGGTACGAGGCGAAGTGTGTTTGTGCAAGGCGGCACATGTGCATGGAAAATCATGGCGTCGTTGAGGAAAAGGACGGGATGTGGGAGGTGAAGAAGTACAAAGGTCCGCATACATGTCTTACTCGATGCAGTACCACTATGTGTTCAATGATTTGAATAACACTAATATTATGTAATGTTGCATTATTTAACGTACTTGTTGTGGTGTAACACAAGATCATCCGAGGATGGATTCGGACATGTTGGTGATTTAATAATCCCGACGGTGAAGGCCGATCCCAAAACTACAAAGATCTTACCTTAATTGGCAATATTCGTAGCCAAATGGGGTACACGCCCTCTTCTGTAAAGGCTTGGATAGCCAAGCGTAAGCGTTGGAAAAGTTGCACGGTCGGTGGGACGCTTCATATAATGAAGTGTGGCGATGGTGTAAGTAGTCTTGGAGAGATATGTCCCAGCAAAGACAATGACATTGAAACGAAACCGGCGTACTACAATGATCGTCTGCTCCGTGGATGCGCAGTGTTCAAGCGCCTGTTCTGGACATTTAAGCAATGCCGAGATGCTTTTACATACTGCAAGCCATTGGTACAAATTGACGGTACCTTCATGTATGGTAGATATACGCATCGGCTATTGCTAGCTGTGGCACAAGACGGCTGTGGGAGAATCCTTCCGATTGCGTTCGCAATAACACCAGGGGAGTCAGCTGATGACTGGGACTTCTTCCTATCTAGGTTAAGGAGGCATGTCTGCCCTCAACCTGACATATGCGTTATATCGGATCGGGGCCCTGGAATACTTGCGGCAATAGAACGACAGGGAAGCATGTGGCATCGCACACACCATCGATATTGCCTGAGGCATGTGGCATCCAACTACTATGGGCAACACCGATCTAAAAGACAGAAACGGCAAGTGACCGATATGGGTATGAAATTTCTATTAATATAATTTCTTTTGAAATTTTCAATTTATTCGCAATTGAAATGTGGTATGTAATATTCGATATCAACGTATATTGGCAGGGTACGAGATCAATAAAGACCGTTTTCACGAGATGTTGGCCAGTTTGCGCGAAGATAACGCCGAAGGTGCAGAGTACCTGTGCAATATTCCTTTTGAATAGTGGACACAAGCATATGACGGCAGCCTACGATATGGTCATATGACCACAAACCTGGCCGAATGCATAAATTCTGTGCTAAAAGGAACCCGTCATCTGCCGATTACAGCGGTTTTGTGGGAGACATATTTTCGTTTAGCGGCACTATTTCCGAAGAGAGCAGTGAGTTATCGAGGGCAGATGCAAGGAGGCCATGTATGGAGCCCGAAGGTCTTGCAAGAAATTAACCGTGGGAAGGCACGGGCGAACACTATGCACACAGCTTTGTCACGACCATGACGACTATGGTTTCGTGTCACGGAGTTTGATGAGCCGAGCCAAGGTATTGTTGGCGGGCATTATCGTGTACACTTGACAAATAGGACATGCGATCGTAGGATATTTGATGCACCGTTACCCATGTGCTCATGTACTTGCGGCTTGTCATAATATTCGCCTTGATCCCATGAGCTATGTCGTGAAGTCTACAAATTAGAAAACATGCACAACGTGTGGAGACATGTATTCCCACCGGTCCCAGATGAACGTAAGTGGCCATCGGTATCGCTTGCACCGTATAATTTGTTGCGGATAGAGAATTGAGACGAAACCAAAATGTCGACCTTCCTCGACTAGAATACGCAACAATATGGATATCCGAGAACAGACCAACCAAAGTCGGTGATGACGGGTGGTGTAGGAACCCGCCATACATCTCGCCGTGTCCAAATCGGACTAGTTGACCGTGTTCTTAGCTTGTTTGTCTCTTCTTTGGCTATGTAATGTCTACATTTTTTAGAGGAAAACGGTGAACTTTTGTACAATAACTCAAATTTATTAAATATAAGATAATTAATATTAAATTACAAACACAAATAATAAAACAACTTTTTATTCAAAAATAAAAAATTATTACAGTTAAAAAATAAAATAGCCCGTCATAATCAACGTTGATGCTTAAAATAAACCAAACTTTTATTTTATTCGAGTCATTAAAATTAAATTAAAAATTAAATTAAAAAATTAAATCATTTCTATCTTATCAAAGATATTAAAATTAAAATAAAAAATTAAAATACAAAAACTTAAATTACAAAAAAATTAAATAAATTAAAAAATTAAATTACAAAAAAAACAAACTCAAATTGTATTAAATATATTACAACTTAATTACAAAAAAAACCAAACCTATTTTGTCAAAGTTATTAAAATTAAATAAATTAAAAATTTTAATTACAAAAAAAACAAACTCAAATTGTATTAAATATATTACAACTTAATTACAAAAAAAATAAACCAAACCTATTTTGTCAAAGTTATTAAAATTAAATATTTAAAAAATTAAATTACACTAAAAACAAACTCAAATTGTATTAAATATATTACAACTTAATTACAAAAAAAAAAACCAAACCTATTTTGTCAAAGTTATTAAAATTAAATAAATTAAAAAATTATATTACAAAAAAAAACAAACTCAATTTTTATTAAATATATTACAACTTAATTACAAAAAAAAATAAACCAAACCTATTTTGTCAAAGTTATTAAAATTAAATAATTTAAAAAATTAAATTACAAAAAAAACAAACTCAAATTGTATTAAATATATTACAACTTAATTACAAAAAAAAAACCAAACCTATTTTGTCAAAGTTATTAAAATTAAAAAATTAAAAAATTATATTACAAAAAAAACAAACTCAATTTTTATTAAATATATTACAACTTAATTACAAAAATTAAACCTTAATTACAAAAAAATTAAACTCAAATTATAAATTAATTTACAATTACTCAAATTAGGGGTTTAGGGTTTAGTGCGGATCTTGGGTGGGAACCAAAGTGCCACACGAGGCGATTCGACGATTCTGTACTGGATTCCTCCTTCTTCTAGCTTCCCATGGGGTTGTGGAACCTCGGTGGGAATCCGATCCCTCCGGCGGTGGGTGCAGTTACAGGTGTTGCGATGATGACCCACCTTGATAAAATAATGACCGGAGGTGTTTGCATAAACCACGGCGGGGTGACTGCATCCGTCACGGTGAAGGAGCTCGGTAGAAAGAATCGCTCCCGACGGTACCTCCTCTAATCCCACACTCGATGTCGGCCTCACGATCGGTGGCTAAAAGGAGTTGTCGAACGGACTCGAACCCGCCATGGATTCCAACACTGGGGGACTAGAAAAGGAAACATATATGGGTTAGGAGGATACATGTAAGGCGGTACGCACTTTTGGCATAAGCTGTGGATTGTGTTATCGGTGTTGTCGGTGAATCGATGGGCGGTGATTGTATAAGTATTTGTTGATGGGCCCGTGGATCAGTATAAGTATTTGTTGATGGGCCCGTGATGTGTAGGCGTATTCTTTGGGCCGTCTCATCACCCCTTCTCCTTGAATGTAAAGGGGCCCGACGTTCCCTTCGCTCGCGAATTTGCCGTCGCCTCTCTTCAGCCGACAACAGATACGGCTTGCCATGGATTCTAAACCATGGCATGTACTCCGGCACGCACGCTAACTCAGGAACTACGATCGGTTCCCGGTTAGGTAAAAAGTCATACCGGTTCTCCCACGTCTCGATATGTTCTGACCAAAATATTGGCCAATCCGTGTGCTGCCGCCGTAAGTCCACACTGTGCTCATCATCGAGCACCTCAGGAGCCACGGGAATCGGCTGTCGGAATCCAAATTGTCGCAGAACCCGATCTGACTGGTGCATCTCCACGGTCGCGTAGGTGATTAGCGGGACCTTAACGTGCCAACTGTTCGGATTTTGGAGGAACTCCTCCGGAATTACTGCCCGAATTTCGGGATCCTCGTACGGTGTCCATTGAAACTATATTAACATTACCAAAATATTAGTTATATACATAAATACTAAATTATAATAACGAAATTCGACACTTACTTGTGATTCCGACCGTTGTTCCAATAGGAGCCGTATATCCTCAAGCGAGTCAGGTATTCCAACATGACTTCTCGGATGGTTCCACCTAATTAAATAAACTTTTAGCATGCAATTACACTATAAATCTACGACATAATTGTAAAATATAATATTAAATTTACCTTGTTATCAATGGGAATGAATATGGCTGGTCGAGTCGGGGACGTAAAAATGGAAATCGAAACCATGCCCATGACTGCAGTAGTGATAGGCAACCTCCGATTTTTGCTTTATTCAAGCACCGCCGCAAGACATCTCCAGTACAACCTCGATAGCAGCGGACCCCAACTCAATTCACCTGCCGCTCTGAAATCAACAAGTTTGAGGAGCCATCTCGTGGACGAGGTTTCTAGAGGCGTCCGGCATCGGATAGCCTCTAATTATCTCAAGTATGTATGCCCGTGCATACCGTATTCTTTCATCTTGATCGAATCTTCATTCGGCTGCGGAATGTGTCTCGTAACCAAACCATATCGATCCGACCTCCTTGCAATTTATCCGGAATGGCACCCAGAGCTCGTAGCATACGGCCATCCAATCGAGAGATGTTACGGACCGGTGACTACTAGGCCGATCCACCGGTAATCCCAATCAGAATCGCACATCTTCTAATGTGATGGTACACTCTCGCATGGCGATGGAAAGTGTGCGTCTCGGGTCTCCACCTCTCTATCAACGCTTATCAAAACCGGGTCCAACTTGAACCCCTACCTATCGTGGCCACGTGCCAAAAACCCGCTTCCGCAGTAATTCTCGATCAATAGCGATGGGGACCGGGCATGTTGCGAATATAACATTGCAACACCGATCTACGATCATTTAAAAAATAATAAAATTCAAAATTAAATAAAATTGCATAATTAAAAAATTTAATAATATTGAAAATTAAAATTCAAACTTACCATTTTCAATTGCTCGACGCCAATGTGATTCTTTGTCTAAGCGATGTAAATCCCTACCATTGTACTCGATAAAGATTTTTAAATTTTCCAAAAAATAAATATATTAAAAATTTATAATGGGCTTTTTAAGTAAATGGTAGAAGACTATTTCAAATTTAAGCGTAAATTTCAAGGGCTTTGATAGAAACTTGAGAGAAAATTGAGAGCAAATTGAGAGAAAATTGAGAGAAAAATGAGAAAGGATTGAAGTGTGAAAAAAATGAAGGCTTGGGGGGGTATTTATAGTTTTTTTTTTCCCGTTGCTTTTTGATCGTTGGGGTCCAACGGTCAATTTTTTTGACCTAAAGCGCTCCTCCATGGACGCGCTTTAGGCCTTTCCCCAAAAAACGCGCTGACGTGGACGCGATTTTTGGGGAAATTGCCCTTTCCGGTCAATATTTTTGAAACCTATCCTTTCCGGTAATTTTTGATTTTTTTTGGTATTTTTGGGATATTTGCCCGTCAACCAAGTGTTCAAAAGCCTAAAAATTATTTTTTAATAGAAAAAATAGTGGTACCATCATTCTAATTCCTATAATCAAATTTTACTGTTTATTTTAAATAATTTGGATGAATCTAGAATTATTTTTGTAAATATTAATTTTTTTTGAGTAAGACGGATAAAATAGCCAGATTGCTTACTACAATGCCCGAGTAAATCAGGCAGCAGAAAGGGCAATAAGAAGATATAAGAGCATAATTTGTTTTAGGCAAAAGGGAAAACCAAAGGATTCAGAGTTTGGGTTTATTCAACTCGAGTCCCACTTGAACATAAAAGCAGATGCCTAAGATACCGTAAGTCATACATGATGATATAAGAATGGGGACGAGAACTGGCCAATGACATCCTCTGGAAATAGAAACTAAGGCGACCAGTGAATATGCTACGTGCAAGTGTCATAGGCATTGGACTGCTCAAATTCCATATATTACCTCCTGCTTTGCTGAGACAACTCAAGCCCTTCAAAGAATTGAGTTTTAATAGGATCCCAGATTTGACCCAAACCCAGGGTAGGGGCCATCTCCTGAGAGCTGCTACCAGAGTCATTGTTGGCCTTGAATAAGGATTCACAAATGCACCATAGAGGCATTGTTGGATGAGCCACTGAACATCCTTTGGGTAGTTATCATTTCATATACCCCAAGACTCGAACCTCCATTTTTGGTTGATTTGATTGGAGAGAGAGAGAGAGAGAGCGAGAGCTTGAGTCAATGACGATTCCAAGTGAAACTTGCTAGTGATGTTTTAATGATGTGCTCTAATGATCATGGTGTTGGCCACCCTGAACGCCTCGGATAAGCTTTGAAATCCATGATAAAGCTCCCACCATCTCTACTGTTGCTTTCTCTACCATTCCCTTCTTGGAATTACGAAAATTTTAAAATATTTTTCATCCATAGAATCTAACCAATAATTGAAGAAGAGAGCCAGATAGGCATGACCAGAGGATAACAACGATCCTAGTGGTGGTTTCTTATGTCGGTCATAGTGGCCTGCAAGCCACATCTGGCAACTGCGGTCGAATTCGGGAAGTTGATGAAATCTGGAAAGAGACTACAACTGAAGTTAAGGTTGATACACAAAAAAAAAAAAAGGATTACTAGTTTAATCACATAAGAAATCCAATCCGATAGAACTACAACTCGATGAACATACAATAAAGGATAACTCTTTTTACATGATCTCGATCGCTTTTATCTGAATGTATTAGTTCAGACATTCAAAATTAAGCTTGAAACATGAATTCAGTACACATTCACTCATGGTCCATCACTAAAACTATCGTTGGTGACTATCTCAGTAAGTAAAGCATTGACACCGCTAGAAGACAGAAAAAGGTTACAGAGAAAATAAAGCTATTCTATCTAAGAATCAATGTTGTTGTTTATGAAATGAATCCACTCTCTTATCATGCCTTGATACAAAGATTATATAGTCAACATGCCTAACAAACAATCTGTTAGCTCATAACAGAATGTTAATAGAATGCTAACATCAATTTATCACATGTGACTTATACTATAACATTCACCTAGCTTCTCCTAACGGTACAATCTGAAGAAGACGACGAAAACGAGTGAACACTGTTACAGATAACGGCTTAGTAAGAATGTCCGCGACCTGGTCAGTGGCCAGAACCTCACCAACAATTAACTCGCCATTTGCCACCTTTTCACGAACAAAAAACAAGTCAAGTTCGACATGTTTGAACTTGGAATGGAGAACCGGATTGGCTGCAACAGCAACAGCACTGGTGTTATCACACCATACAGTAGGAACATCATCATAAGTGAGTTTTAACTCGGACAAGAGAGAAACGAGCCATGCAATATCACTAGTGGTTGCAGCTAGACTCCGATACTCAGCCTCAGCAGTGGATCGCGAGACCACTTGCTGTTTCTTGGAACTCCACGAGATAGGAATAGTCCCAAAATATACACAATACTCTGTTGTGGATTGACGATCATCAAAATCAAGCCCTCAATTGGCATCCGCATAGCCGACCAAAGAAAGTCTATCAGATGGAGTAAAAATCAAACCATGAGATAGTGTGCCACAGAGATATCGCAAAATACGCTTTAGAGCTATCATATACCTTTATCTTTGGGAGTATGCATAAACCGACAGACCGGTTCACGCATATGAAATATCCGATCAGTGAGGACAACATATTGAAGAGCACCGACTAGACTCCGATACTCGGTAGGATCGACAAGTCGTTCGCCTTCATCTTTAGACATCACCCGTGAATCGACCATCGATGTAAAGCAGTTTTGCATTATGCATAGAACAATGAGTAAGAAGTTCCTTAATGTATTTTGTTGACACAAATGAAGACTACCGTAAGTAGATTTGCTCACCTCAACCCCGTAAAATAATGAAGCTCACCTAAATCTTTAAGAGCAAATTTATCGTTAAGTTGTTGAATAAAGCTAGCAATTTCAGCAGATGAATTTTCAGTGACAATGATGTCATCCACATAAACAAGAACATATAACGTAACCTTGTCAAGAACCTTCACAAATAACGAAGCATCAGACTTAGAAACCGTAAATCTAGTACCAACAAGATATGCCTTCAGCTTGTCAAACCAGGCACGGGGTGCTTGTCGTAAGCCATATAGAGCTTTAGTTAAACAACACACTAATTGTTCACTATGTGAACCATATTGAACAAAACCGGGGTTCTTTGCATGAAAACTTCATCGGTTAAATCGCCGTTCAAGAATGCATTATTCACATCAACTTGCACGAGTTGCCACCCACGAGGCACAAAGAATGTAAATAATAACTTCGTATAGTATTTGGTTTGACCACGGGAATGAATGATTCTGTGAAATCACACCCCGGTACTTGAGAGCAGCCTTTGGCAACTAATCTTGCCTTCCGCCGATCAATAGATCCATCAGAATTCTTTTTTACTTTAAACAACCATTTGCAACCAATTGCTTTACGACCAGACAGAAGAGGGACAAGGACCCAGGTGGAGTTGGCTAACAAAGCATCAAATTCAGCTTGAACTACCTTGCGCCAATCAGGATGAGCAAGAGCCTCTTCAACCGAGTTAGGCTCAAAATCGACTATATCAACAGATAACACTTTTGGCTTAAATATTCCCGCTTTAGCCCTAGTGACCATTGAATGAGTGTTAACAGCCTCACGTTCTTGCACAGGAGGAACACCTGCAAGAGTTGATAAGTCGGCCGGTAAACCATCTGCGGAAGAGCTAGAGGCAATGCGTAAAACATTGGTATGGTCGTCAGGAGAAGAATTGAAGGTCAGTGATGAGGCACTAGTAGTGTTGGTAGGTGCTCGGGCATGTATAGAATCAACGGATGGGGGTCGATTGCCAGAACATGCTGCACTCTGTGAAGGAACCAGCCGACTGAGAACGGAAACATATGTAGGATGACTCACGGGTGGAGGCTGATGACCAGAAAAAGAACCCGAAGACGAGAACAAGAATTTTTGTTCATCAAAAATCACATGACGAGAAATAATGACCTTCCCATCTGGTAGTAAGCAGAAATAACCTTTATGCTGGGAGCTGTACCCAAGAAAAGTGGAAGGTTGAGAGCGATAATCAAGCTTATGCCGAACAAGCGAGCGTAAGCGTGGAAAGCATGAAGACCCAAAACTTAAAATGGTCATACTACGGTGGGTGACCATACAAGCGTTAATCTGAGTGATCACCTAAGACTGATGTGGGTAGTCGATTAATGATATGCACAGCACTGCGAAAAGCATAACCCCAATAGTTCATCGGTACATGAGCCTGAGCTAACAAGGTAATATCAGTTTCCACAATATGCCGATGTTTACGCTCAGCGACCCCATTCTGTTCTGACGTATAAGGGCACGATAATCGGTGACGAATACCATAACTAGCTAAAACAGAGGCAAACGTCTGAAATTTAACACCCCAATCGCTCTGAAATTTCTTAATACACTTCCCAAATTGAGTCTGAACCATCTGTCTAAACTGTATAAAGTAATCAAGAGCTTGTGATTTACGTTTAATCAAATAAATCCACGTGAAATGACTACACATATCAATGAAAGAGATATAGTAAAAATTGCCATTAGAGGAAATAGAGGCTGGTCCCTAGAGATCAGAAACAACAAGCTCAAAAAAATCATCATACTTAGTGAGTGAGAACGGTAGTTTATGCGATTTCCCTTGCTGACATGCTACACACACTTCATCAGAATAATTTTTATTTAACGGAATGTGACATTGACTAAGAACATTTCTCACTACAGTAGAAGAAGGATGGCCTAGCCTCCTATGCCACAATGTAAACACATTATTACTTAAGGTAGTGTCTTGAACGGAGGCATTATGCACCACTGGAAAATCATCCGTCAAGTTGGGCGAAAAATAGTATAGTCCATCACGAACTCGGCCCCGCATCAAAATTTTTTGTGTCTGGATATCCTTAACCACACAATAGGAGGGTGAAATTGAAATAAACTTTGTTATCTGCGACAAATTTAGACACGAAAGCAAATTCTTGCGAATGCTAGGCACACACGTAACATTTGATGTGTGTAAGACTTTCTTTTCTGTAGTAAACAATGAATTCCCAATAGATGCGATTTTAGTAGAGACGCCATTACCCATTTTAAGTGACGAGTTACCTGTATACGGATTAGAAGAATTGAGAGCAGACGTATTCTGACACAATGGTGAGTAGCACCCGAGTCTAGACACCAAGTCGCACCTCCTACTGGTACTGGAACATACGAATTTGTATTGTTGGAATTCGAACCATAAGCTGTGGCATCTGAATAGTTAGATGCATGTAAGTCGAACTCATGAGGTAGCCCAACAAATTGAGAGGAGTCGTACGGAGAGGAATCAACAGGAAAAACTCGAGCTCTCAATTTTGTGCTATATGGAATAGTATGATCACCAAATTCCCAAGACGGATGAATAGTAGCACAATAGGCATTAGGTGTAGAATAATTTCGTTTATCTAAAATTCGTGTTTGAACCGGTCTATGAGACACAGGGTTATTTCCAATTTCATGCAGCCCATGAGAACTTGATGAAACATGACCATGTGGCCCAGATTGCCCATGACCATGCGGCCCAAATCGTCCATCAAACTGAGTATTAAAATGAGCATCAGGGGGTCCACCATAATAACGCCAAGCATTATTAGAAAATCCAGCATTAAATTGAATATTGGATGGCCCACCATAATCATGTCCTGCAAATTGAAAAGATGGAAAGCCATGTGAAAGTGGTCTTACACTATGGGACCCACGTGAATCATATTTATTCACCACTAGCCAACTATTTTGGTAACCACACCCATCTTTGGAATTTAAAATATTTTGTTGACCATAAGTTCCCCAATTTTGACCATTCAAATTTTCATTCTGTACATTCTCTCTTCCAGGATTCGTACCAACGCCAGGCCAAGCTTTTGGATCATCGAAATCGATCATCACACGATGCATCGATAGAAACAGCGTTGGGCAAAATGACCATAGCGACTACAGATCTGACACTGTGCACGAGGACGGAAACCTTGACCCCGTCCACAGGTAGAAGAACGACTGCCACTACTAGGAGTCTCCGCCATGTCAGAGGAGAGGCATTCGACCAGATTCGCCGCGAGGAGAACATCCTGAACAGCCCGCGCTTGACGTTGTTCGAACTCGAGCAAGGTGTCCACCACACATTCATGGGGCAAAGAGAACAGAGAGAGAGAAACCGGTGAGACGATGGCGTCAAACTCAGGGGGTAGACTTGCCAAAAGAATGTCGGTTCGGTCATCCTCAGAAATAAAGAATCCCGATGCCTCCAAGAGAGCACATAATCCCTGCATCTTAGCAACAAGATCATATATCGAGAGATTACCTTTTCGAAGAAAATGAAGTTCAAGACGTAACCGAGACTGTTTGACGCGAGTATCTGTAGCGAATAGCTTCGTGGCCATCGTCCATACATCCGAGGCCGTCTCAACATGATGGAATGAAGAAAGACGCGAGGAGCTAATCGTGGATAGCAACCACGAGGTAATCAAACTGTTTTGTTTATTGAAAGCTAGAATTGCTGGATTGAAAAGTTGAGATCCATCGTTTGTTTGAACAAACTTGGCAGGAGCTGGTACCGATCCATCAAGAAAACCTTCTAGGCCATAACCAGTAAGAATGAGACGAACTTGCTTTTGCCATTGAAGAAACGTACTGCCATCCAATTTGACAATCTCATGCCGAGGAAATGAAGTAACTAACCGATCACCAGAGAAGGAAGAAGCAGAAGTATCAGTGAGAGCAGGATCAGCGGTATTCGTAGACATAATGTGCACACGTGAGGCGATCCAGAAGCGAATCGATATCATGCTAGAAGATAGAAAAAGGTTACAGAGAAAATAAAGCTATTCTATCTAAGAATCAATGTTGTTGTTTATAAAATGAATCCACTCTCTTATCATGCCTTGATACAAAGATTATATAGTCAACATGCCTAACAAACAATCTGTTAGCTCATAAGAATGTTAATGTAATGCTAACATCAATTTATCACATGTGACTTATACTATAACAGATACCAATCTCGTGATTTCTTTAATTTTTAGCATGAAAATAAATAGACTCATAAAAAAATCAGTGTTGAATACATTTTTAAACATGAGCAAATATGATCTTTAAATATATATGGGTTGTATTCTCATTTTGGACATTTTATCTCATTTTAAGTATTGAGTTAAGGGTAGCAAAGATAAAAAAAATGTTGAATGTAAAGCTTCACTAATTAAAATTTTACAGTAATTGTTAATAGTTTTGTTTAACTAACTTTATTATCTTTTGGGAACCAATCATAATGTAGATTTTAGATAAATTTTAGGATGACGATGATGACTAAGAGTTAGATGAAGATTATGCTTTGAATAATGATGATGTGGGAAAAAATGATTGTTTAAGAATCATAATTATGATATAATTTGAATATGGTTTAGACAAGGTTTATTACTATAAATATATGTAAGATCTATTGGTTAAGGCCTTCAGGTAAGAAACAACAAAGCTTGTTTTAACATTTCTCTCTTCCTTTTAAGTTTTTTTTTTTTTATGAGCTGTGTTAGATGGCTTCAAGTAGTTTTTTACCTCTATTACTTGTATTTTAGAGTGGAAACTATTAGACACGAGATGTCAAGATGAAGACATATCTTAGTGCTTTTGATCTTTGATATGTGGTTGAAAATGAGAAGGAATCATCTCAATTTTCGGCCAATCCAACTGTGACTCAATTAAAGAATTATAATGAAGAAAGGCAAAGAGATACAAAGCCAAAAGTTGTATTGTCTCATCCAATTCTAACGGAATTTTCATTAGAATCATGGCATGTGAGATTGTAAAGCAAGCTTGAGACATGATCAAGGAGGAGTTTTAAAACAATGATAGGACCAAACAAATGCAAGTGCTCAACCTTAAAAGAAAATTTGAAGTCTAGAAGATGAAAAAGTTTGAAACTTTGAAGGAGTACAAAGATAGACCCATGAAGATAGTGAATAAGTTCAGATTACTTGGAGAAGAGATGACATACTATAAAGATGTAGAAAAAAAATCTTGTTAATTCACTTAAGAGGAAGAACTAATAAATGCTTTCAAGGCTCAAGAGCAAATCAAGGATATTAGGCAAGATGATTTGATAGAGGGAGTATTTATAGTCAAAGGGAAAGCCAAAATGCAACTTGAGGGCAAGAGCAACAAATTATGAGATTAAAGAGTACACATTTGTAGAAATATTATTGGTACAAACTAGATATATAGTGCAAATCTTGCAAACTTGGTCATAGAGAAATTTGCATTAATAAAATCCAAAAACAAGAATATCAACAAACAATAGAGTAGCAGACATCCCACAAAAGATGAACAAGTTTGTGTTGCTTTATGTTATGCAACAAAAATTTACATAAGTGCATGGCTCATTGAGAGTTGAATACACTCATCATATTGCATTAGATATCAATTTATTCAAGGAGATGAATAAAACTTCTTGTTCCAAAGTTAGAATCGATAATAGTGAGTTTATAAAAGTCAAAGGAAGATGAGTTGTGGTAGTTGAGACACCGTCAAGTACAAAACTTATTCCACATGATTTATTTATACCATAAATATATCAGAATCTCCGTAGTGTAAGACAACTACTAAAAGGGAGATTTATTTGTACCATAAAAATATCAGAATCTTCGTACTGTAAGACAACTACTAGAAAAGAGTTATCATTGGTTCTTAAAGACAAAGCATGCATCATTTGTAATCCATCAAGCTATTAGCTCTTTACTATTGGCATGAAAGACAAATCTTTCTTCTTAGACTTGATCAATCTAGTTCATCAACATATGTTGGTTCTATTAATGAATCTGAATTGTGGCATAAAAGGATGAGTTACTTAAACTACAAGGCCATAAAACACATGCATAAGAATGAATCAGTACTCAATATGCCCACAATTGTAAATACTCTAAATTTTGTGAAGTTTTTCAGCTTATGAAGATAAGCAAACTTCCTTTATTAGTCAACAAAGTTTGGAAGAGGTTGTAATTGATTCATATTGATGTTTATGGGTCGATGAAAACTATGTATTTGAATGGAAACATAAGTTTCATTATTTTTAAGGTGATTTTATTAGGATGTTTTCATATACTTATGAAACAAAAATATAAAGTAGTAAATTTGTTTTTTTTTTTTGGGGGAAGGGGGTTAGGGGTAAAAGTCTAGATTGAAAACCAAATTGGGAATCAAATAAAATAGGCATTGTAATTATATATTTATTCAAACAAATAAATTAATTTTCAAATAGATTCTAATATGGTAACATCGTTATGATTTTAACAAAATTACAATTGGGTTGTATAAATTATTTAATTATTTAATTTGAGTGGCTGAGTGTAATGACACTACAATTGCCACAGAGTGTTTCCACCTCAATCTCGTAGTATTTTAAAACACCTTGGTCTGATGTGCCTAGGTGTGTAACACCCATAACCCGTATCTGACGCCAAAACAGGGTTACAAAGTATTATCAGACTTATAATCGAACAAACAGACATTTCATGTTCTTCTCACATTCAAATAAAAAATCATTCATAATCAATCATAAAGTCCCTTATATGGGTCCTCGAGGCCCAAAATAAAGATTAGAATCAAGTCGGGACTAAACTAGAAGCTCGGAGAATTTTTCGCGAAATCACAGAATTTTTCCTAAGTGCAGGGGACACACGTCTGTATGGCCAGGCCGTGTGGCTCACACGCCCGAGTGACACGCCTGTGCCTCAGGCCGTGTGGGAATTCGATGTGAGGCACACGGCCGTGTCCTAGCCCGTGCCCATACCTGTGTAACTCTCTGACTTGGGTCACACGGCCAAGCCACACGCCCGTGTGCTAGGCCGTGTGAACAACTGAATTTCCATTAATTAGGTGTAGGGGTCACACGGCCAAGACACACACCCGTGTGCTAGGTCTGTGTCACACACGGCTGAGACACACGCCCGTGTCTCTATCCGTGTGGATGAAAATAGGCCATTTTCCAAGCCATATTTCTCACCCAACTTGGTACCAACCTAAACACTTCAATGTACATATAAACATAGCATATTTAGACATTCAAAACCAATCAATAACAAGCTTATAACATCTTATAAGATCACACACAACCATGATACTAATAGGCATCTTAATTGGCTACTTTAAACATGCCAATTTAAACTTCCAAAATCTATCTAAATGGTCAAACACATAAAGGAGACTTTGTGCCTAAAATTTAACATGCATACCATATTTCAATTTCAACCATTTGGTATACAAAATACCAATTCATAAACAAGACATTCACTTGGCAACCATACGCTACATATCATAAAGCCATTTACGCATGTTTACATAACAAAACATATACCATTTCAAGCCAAATCGAATGGCTAAAATACAACAAGACATATAGACTACCATTAGCCAACATGACCTATACATGCCATTATAACTAGAATTATAAAACCACAATACCAAAATAGCCGATAGATAGTGTGATGAAATCTCCATCAACTTCCAACCTGAACGAGCTTCCGTTATCTAAATACACAAAGAAATTAACACAAAGTAAGCATGTATTGCTTAGTAAGTTTGTAATTCAAAAATAAAGCTTACCACTTCAATTTATAATCATAAGCCACTTTAGTCAATCCAACATATCTTGGCCTTAGCCTAAACAACATTGGCCTCTCAATTTTAATTATCACATAAATTAACTAACAAACCATATCAAAACATCATAGCTTAAGTACACACTACTTAAATGCATTCACCTTTTTAAGCATGTGTCTAAGCTTATTTCGATCATCTAATAAGTTATACCTTTCTGTGCTTTCATAGCAATTCTAATTGAAGCATTTGATGATTTTTTCCTTCTTTTCATACCTGTTTAACCACAATTTAAGTGAGTAAAACAAGGCATATCATAACTCAATTTGGCCCAAAAGCCTAACACATAATCATCAACCAAGGTAGCCATGCCATGAATTCATATATCATAAATGTATATCATTTCCACGTATTTCGCGTACATATCTGTTCTAGTTCGTATTGAACTCATATAACCTTGTAACAACATTGTGCCCGTTGACCCACTTAGAATAATACCAAATAAGCGATTATCTCACACACTATGTGCCAACATGTAAATCAATTTACCATT
Organism: Gossypium rotundifolium; assembly: GCA_025506655.1. NCBI lineage: Eukaryota > Viridiplantae > Streptophyta > Magnoliopsida > Malvales > Malvaceae > Gossypium > Gossypium rotundifolium. The sequence continues at coordinate 114,626,993 of CP106730.1, forward strand.
AATAGGTTCCATTTATTAGCTAAACACAAAAACAATCAATATTAGTATGAATTATAACTTAACCAAACAAGATTTCAGTTCTTTCGATAATTCAAGAAACCTTACCGCAAGATATATTAGCGACGTGGCACCCGGTACCTAGTGGTAAACTGCAGAGGAGTTTGTGCCCAGCGCTAGTCAGATTAACTGACGATATTGAATGTGAGCCCAGCTCTAGTTGGATAAACCAACAATATTTGCACCCAGTGCTAGTCGGATATACCAATGATAATAATTGTGAGCCTAGATCTAGTTGGATAAACCAACAATATTTGCACCTAGTGCTAGTCAAAATACCGACGATAATAATTGTGAGCCCAGCTCTAGTTAGATAAACCAACAATATTTGCATCCAGTGCTAGTCGGATATACTGACGATGATAATTGTGAGCCCAGCTCTAGTTGGATAAACTAATGATAATTGCGCCCAGCGCTAGTCGGATAAAACGACGATTGTGTGCCCAGCACTAGTCAGATAAGCTGACAAAGATTGCGCCCAACGCTAGTCGAATATATCGATGATTGTACAATTATTTACTTCTATAAATTCCTCATTCATTTTACTTAACGTTAATTCCATAATATGCATACATTTTATATCAAGAGCTAATTTAGCATTAATTAATTTAAATCATAATTAAAAATAAAATTAAGTTCGAGTCCACGAACTTACCTCAAACTCAAACGGAGAATACGATTGTTTAGTCCACGACTTTATCTTTTCCCCGATTTAGTTTCGAAAGTTGTTTTTCTTGATCTATATAATCAAATTTAACTCATTTAATCATATTTCTAATTAATTCGATCCAAATTTCATGTTATGGAAAAGTTATCATTTTGCCCCTACACTTTTGACTTTTTACAAATTAGTCCATAGGCTCGTAAAATGAAATTCATGCAAATTTCTCTACACCCAAGCCTAACCGAATTTTATAGATGCTCATAGCAGCCCATATAATTCAAAAATTCACAAATTTATTACATAAATTTCACATTTTTTTAATTTAGCCCCAAATGACAATTTTCACTAAAAATCACTTAACAAAAATCATTTATTTAACAACCAAGGTTCATTTTCTTCCATTAAACTCCAAAAACAACCAAAATAGTCTCATGGAAAAACCCTAGAATTTCACTTACAATGAAATTTAGTCCCCTAATTAGCTAGTTTAAGCTACAAGGGTTCCAAAAACACAAAAATCAACAAAAACAACCACCAAAATAACTTACATGCAAGGGACTTTGTGGCTGAAAATTTAAGCTTTCCTATGCTCTTAGTTTGCTGAAATTTTGGTTGAAAAAGAAGGAGGAAGATGACCATTTAGTTTTTATTTTATTTAATTTAACTTTAGTCATCAAATTACCAATCCTCACCAACTTTGACTTTTCATGATTACACTCCATGTACATCCACTATCTCCTTAAATGGTTTAATTACCACATAAGGACCTCCCCAGTAAGGTTCTATAGATATTTAATCCCTTTAGCTAATAGAACACAACTTCCGCACTTTACGTGATTTAGTCATTTTTCACAAATTGAGCATATAAACGGTAAATTTTCTTAATGAAAATTTTATACCATAATTCTAACATGCTATAGACCATAAAATAATATTAACATAAATTTTATGACCTCATATTTTTTGTCCCAAAACCACTATTCCGATTTCACCGAAAACGAGGTCGTTATAAGGTGTACCACAATAATGACATTATTTTGGAATAAGTATGGACCTTCTTGTCAGTCTTAATCATCACAACCTTGGTAGAACATTCTTCAATTTCACCTTGATTATATCATTTCATAAACTTAGTAGGACTCTTTATGATGGCTTTCCCTTTATCAAGAAATCCTAATCCACTGATTCCCAGGTCACTCCTAACAGTAGCAAAAATTTCATCCAGTTTGCTGCTACCTATGTTGAATTTCTTTAGCATAAATTTTGTTTCAACTAACTCCTTCTTGGTATTGATAATATTTTCCAGGTCCTTGGTAAGCAAGGACTCCTTCGCCTCAACTTGTTTAATTTGTTTTTGTTTTCTTCCTTCTGAGCATTCTCTTAAGCCAATTTTGAATTCAAATCATACACCTATTCCTATTCTCACAGCATAATCTTATACGTGTTTAGAAACTCTCCTTTAGAACCACCATTTGAGTCATTATCTATTTTAGCCTCTAAACTAGAAACTACATTTGAAGTAAAGGCAACATAAATGTTCACTTGGTCCTTATCAAATTTAGAATTGCTAAAGGTGTCTTCATCACTCTAGGTTATGCATAAAGACTTCTTTTTCTTCTTAAAAGTGTTTGCACACTTAGCCTGAATATGACCATAGCCAAGGCATTCATGGCACTATATATCTTTCTTCTTTTCCTTTTCAGCTTCCTCCTTGACATCAACACCTTTACTCTTGGTTTTAGGAGTGTTCTTAGATGCATCAATCTTCTTGAATCTTTCAAATTGCTTCTTAAAGGCCTTATTAAAATTATGAGTAAGCAGTGCAATATGCTTTTGAAGTTCTTTTATGTCAATGGCTTTAGGACCAGTCTCATCATCACCCATCTGAAGAGCAATATTTCTTTCCCCCTTTGACCTACTCCTTTTTTATATTCATCCAAGTTCATCCCAAAAGTTTGTAGAGATTTAATCAACTCATCAATTTTCAATTTACCCAAATCTTTGAGCTCTATTATAGCAATTACCTTAATCGAGAACCTTTCAAGTAGTGTCCTTAAAACCTTTCTCACAAGTTTAGGGTTGGAATACTCTTTTCCAAGGGCAAATACCTGGTTAGGCAGATCACACAATTTTACATAAAACTTGCCAATAATCTCAGAATCTTGGATTCTTAGAGCCTTGAACTTAGTCATCAGCATTCACTTCTTGGATTGCTTAACAATATTTCCTCCTTCATAAGCAATTTAGAGAATTTCTCATGCTTCCTTTCCAATAGTACACTTGGAAACATGTTTGAACTATTACAAGTCAATGCCACAGAATATGATATACATGACTTTAGAGTTAGCATTAACAATTCTCTTTTCTTCAGTTTTCCACTTAACTCCAAGTTTAAGAATATTTCCAACTTTAGAATTGATAGTAGGAGCTTGTTAGCTATTGAGAACAAAAAGCTATACCCTTTCATCAACAGACTTGATATAGACTTTCATTCTAGCCTTCTAGTAGAGATAATTATCTCATTCTAACATAAAAGGACGGGTTATTCAAGATCCTTTTATTTTCAACAAACAACAACATCAAGAATCACCACTAGATACATTAAATGTTAAGCTCTAATACTAATTGTGGCTACCTACAGTTGTTGTTTGTTGAATGAAAAAATAGTTAATGGATGTGTTTGATTGCAGTGGCCACTACGACTTAGCATTACAAAAAATATGCAAACAAAAACACAAAGAATACCAAGATTTGTTTAGATAGTTCGTGTAACAGCCCGCCCATTATAGACCGTATCGATATGTTGTTTGGCGTATACTTGATTAAGCTAGGGTAGAAAAAGGATGAGATTGATGAATCATCTGTTCAGTGTTTGGGTGGCGTATTGCGTAGATTTAACAGTATACCTTTTTTTGCGAAACGCGTCGCTGGAATTTTCCATTTGGCGTACTCTTTTGTGAGACAACTTGCCAACCCTAAATACTTTGAGCGAACTTGTTAGTTCATGGAGCGATAGAATTTTTTTTCATATTTTAGCAAGAAATGATGACTCGATAGAGTTTAGTTGAGAACTAGTTGGAATTGAACTAGAATACTGTTGATGACAACTTGATGTGTTTAGGTACTAAATGACTTGTTTGGTTGACTTATTTTAGTGTACAAGTAACATTTTACTACTCACAAAACTGATTAGTGGTATGTTTGGTAGGTGATTAGGCAAGTATATTCTCGGAATATAGGGTGATAATAGGATTTTTTTAACTTTCCACTAAGCTTTGTCCCTACTGTTTGTGCTATATAGGGATGCCGATAACTAGCATGTTTCACATTTGTTTTTCTCTGAGTCCTTTCCTTAGTCTTTGGAAAATTTTAAGTTATCTTCGCTAGAGAAGACGATGAAGGTTTCCAGTAGTTAGTAAAACGCCATTGATAAGTACCAGCTTACTGGTAATTCCCGGAAAACCTTTAGGATGACATCGAGGGAACTTACATTTTTGCATTAGTGCATACATGATTAAGTTATAGCAGGAAAATAGTCTAAATATTATAATTGTTTCTTATTTAGCTCAAGAAGCTAGTGAAGGTCCCAGCAATCGAGGCAAAGGACCAGTAAAGTAGATTTTGTTCTGAAGTTTGCTGGTGAGTCCATTCCTACTTCTTTTGAGTTATGAAAAATTCTATGATATGTGAGTTGTGTACGATAAGTTGTTTCTTCTATAAATGGCCGATACATGGTGTTTGGTTGCATGTGTGGTCAACTAGTGTGTATGAGTGAATATGGACCTTGTCGATGTAAAATACCTTCCTTGTTAAACAGGCTCAGTACCAGTGAACTTGTGATATGTGAAAATATGGAAAGAAAATTTATTTGTGATGCCTCCGATAGGGCAGCTATATTGCAAACCAGACTGGAAAATCACGGCCCGACCTTGTGGGAGAACACATGTTTAATTTAACAAGGACATTATGGTGAATACAAATATGAAAACGATGGATATGTGATTTTGATTCTGAAATGTGAGTCTGAGGCTGGCACAAGGATGGGTCACATGTAAGCTAACATGATTGTGAGAGGTAAGTATAAGTTGGAGGTATGTGTTTGCCTGGATACTATGGGCATTATGTTAAAATTGGTGAAGTGTTTCTGTCAGATACTGCGGCTAATGAATCAGTGTATTGTGTCTGTAAGACTAAGTCTTATGAAAATGTTTGTAATTCTCATGAGTACTGTTGCTTGTGGATTATTGATGTTCTTGTATTTGTTTGTGTCTATTTGGAACTCACTAAGTTCAAATGAACTTACTCTGTTACTTTTCTTTCTCAGGTGTTTTTTTTTTTGTAGAAGAAGATCGATAGAAGGGGACTATGCCAAAGTTGGACTTGTGAGTGAGCCATTTGTCTATTTTTTTTTTTTGTATCATGCATGGCTATGTGGTGGATGGTGTATACATATGTTTTGTAATTAACTTTTACAATTAACTACGTCGTTTGTATCATTTTTATCTTAAAAGAGAATTGTTCCTTCTTTAAAGGTGTATGCCAAACCTTCTTGAATTGTTGATAATAAATTTTATGATTTCGATATAAACATCATAACTAGATAGTAGTTGAAAATATATTTTTCTTTTATAACTTTTATTATTTTCTTTAAAGATGCGTTATCTAATGAAAGAAGAAAATTGACTTTTATGCTAAGGAAAATCTTCATAACTGTTTTTCCAAATTTTTTAAGTTGAATAATTTGATCCTCTAGTATGATGGAGCTCGAAACAACTATTATTTCAAAAAATGCAAGCGCACCTATCGAACAGTAGTATAGTTGTGGTGAGTCCGGAATATCGTATCCTCAAGGACCAAGAGTACTTAGTAATAACTATCTTTTTATTATCTAGCCTAATAATTAAGGGGATTTGCTTTTAATTTAACTAACTAATCTAACTAACTTATGAACTTGATAGGGAGTAAACTGGGTAAATACTTTGGACAACTTATGTGAAATGGACGACACCTAAGGAAGAATCCACCCAGACTTCACTTATTACTTTTGATTCATGTGATTTATTCACTTGACTTAATCCGTAGAAATCCCTGAATTATATTAATACCTCTTTCGAGGCTACTAACAACTGGCTCTAGGTTGATTAATTGAAATCTCTTTCTAATTAAAACCCTATTGTCACATTAATTCGATCTATGGATTCCCATATTAGGTTTGACCCTAATCCGACAGATTTTCGTCGCCCTATTTCTAGAGTTGCAATCAACTCCGCTTACCTATGTTGATCTACTCTTAAATAATGACTTTTGCTCCACTGAATAAGCACATTCGACTTGAATCAATAACCTGAATTATCAAAACAAGAATAAAACTCACAATTAAGAATAAGCACAAGTATTTATCTCATAAATCAAATAATAATAAGATCTGTCATAGGTTTCATCCCATTAGGTATCTAAGGGATTTAGTTCATACTAGAAGAGGAAAACATCATAAAAGAGGAAAAACAACAAAACATAAGAAAACCCAAAAACTTCTAAAGAACTTGATGGGAGATCCTCAGTCTTGATGGAAATCCTTCTCATAATCTGTTCCTAACAGCTGTCTTGGAGTATTTTCTCCTTTCTACTCGGTGTCTATTCGACGTCCTATCCAACTCTCTTTTTTAAGTTGCCTCCTAGGGTGTTTATATAGGCTTTGGAACACCTCTATTGACCCATCAGTAGCTTATTCCGAATCAAACTCTTCTTTGCTATGGCAGGGACACACCCGTGGTGTACTTCTTTGGCTATGTTTGATCCTGCTGCCACACACAACCGTGTGATCTGCCCGTGGTTGATAGTCCAGGCTGTGTGATTTCTAATGTAAGCCTGTTTTGTCCCTTTTTTCCTGTTTCTTGTTCTTTTCGACTTCCTAAGCTCTCCTGAGTATAACACATGAAATTAAGGGATTAGGAGCATCGAATTCATCAAATCTAATGAAAATTCATCCAAAATTAAGCCAAGCATGGGGTTAAAATATGTGTAAATTATGGTTTATCAAATACCCCCACACTTAAGCTTTTGCTTGTCCTCAAGCAAAATTTTCAATTCACAATTAGAACTAACTTCCTCTAGTTCATAATTCTCATCAACAATGTCTCATCATAATTCATAGATAATGTATACATGGATAATTTAACTCAAAGAGTCCTAAAGATCCAAACAATCAAAGTCATATATTTTTGTAGCACGAAAAAATATACCCCTTATCTAAATAATTACCTTTGATCCAAAACCGAAAAGGATTGACATCCCCACTAAGGATTCACTCAAACCACTCAAAGTGCTTAAGGTACAAGATAAGCACTCATAAGTCAAATATGAAAAGTTAATCCCATAGGCTTGCATGAAAATCAAATCTCCACCACTATAAAATGAGATGATATACAAATCAAAAGGTCTTTTAAAGGGTTGTAATGGGTCTTGGGTTAAAGGTGTAGATATATGCTAAATTAGAAGGTTAGAATCGAGATTGAATTGAAAAATTACCTAACTAGAAACAATGAACTGATAATGAATAATTACATCAATAACACGAGCTTCTTCTAAAGATGTGAATTTACCTGTTTAAGCTCATAGCACATAGAACTAATGATGAATAAATTTTCTAACGTTTTTTTTAACACAAGTAGATAATAAAAGATGAATTCAACTACTATAATTAGGTAACCGATCAAACCAAATCTCGACAAAAGGGGAGTCAAGAAAATGGGATAAATAAGTTAATAATGGGGTTTCGGGTTACTATTAGTGGTAAATCAAGAAACGGTTGATTAGGCTAAAAAGTGGTTCACTAGGGGTTAATTACGGAGGTATGCTTTTTATGGAGTAAGTGGGCTAAATCCTAAGTGCCTTTATCATCTTAGTATATCAAATCAAAGGTGTGGTCTCGACTTGTATAATCGAAGCAAGTTCTAGAATAACAAATCAATGTTGACACACTCATAATCAATAAAGTGAGCACGAAAAGATATATGCTCTAAAAGCTCAAATTCTCACAAAAATTATAGTTTTTGATGTCAACCTTGCAAATTTCAAATTTCAAAGTAATATTTAAATTTAGGTTAACAACCTAGCCAATTTTTAATTCTGAAAATATACTTATGCCTGATTCTTTAATATCTTAAAGTTTAAATTATCAATGCATATTTAACTATGACTTAATCCAAAACAAATCAATAAAAATCATAAATCAACAGAAGTTTCATTCTAATTAGTAATATGAGAAAATTACTTAAGACAAGATATCATTAAGAGATTTGAGAATAATGCAAAAAGTTAGGAAAATTTGAAATTCACCTCTCCAAACTTAAGATGTACATTGCCCTCAATGTACAAAGATAGATATTCACAATATAGTAAGAAAATCATAAGGTAGGGAGAGAAGTGAACTTCTTGACGTTTGGGTGGAGTTAAAGAAAAAAAAGGGGAGAAATTCGGGCTGAGTTGAAGGAGAGGGCATCGGTGGTGGTGGTTACTAGGGTTGTGGTGTGGTGATTCCCAAACAGCCTGAAGAACCTAAATAAACAAAAACAAAATATAATAATATAGGTTTAGCATAAGAGAGATAAAGAGAAGAGAAAAGAAAAAGAAAAAGTAAATGGACTCAAAGTTTCTTGTCCTGTTGAATTAATGAAGCGGTCGGTATGAACTTATGTAGATCGATTTTGCATAGGGAAACTATGCTCGGATCCTTTCGCTTCTTCGACATGGTGACGATGGTGTAGATAGAGAGTGAGGGGAAGGGAAAAATGAAGGAGAACGAGAGGGGAAGGCTTCAAGGGGTATGGAAGAAGAGGAAATTATGGAGAAAGTGAAAAGAGAGGGGGTTTTAAATAGAAATATAAGGTTTGGTACATCCCCACGCCCGTGTTTCCTGGGCGTGTTGGGTCACACGGTCGTATTGCACGGCCGTGTACTATTTCGTTCACTTCTTCCATGCCGTGTAGAGGTTTCTACACCCATGTGGTTTAATCAATGTCACCACGGCTGCGTCGCACGGCCGTTGCATTTTACTGTAGCCCGTGTTTGGAGAAAGTTTTGTCCTATTGCCACATGGTTATGGCCACGCCCATGTACCTACCTGTGGTGCCCACATAGCCACGGCCACGGCTATGTGTAAGGCCTTGTGGGTATGGAAAACATGCACCTAAACATGAAAAGAAATAAACTAAAATAATTAGTAGGGTTAGTGATCGGGTTGCCTCCCGAGAAGCGCTCGTTTAAAGTCTTAAGCTAGACTTACCTTTCATTCGTGTTTTCACGATGGTTCATGGAGTCGAAGCTCCTCTTTTCATTATCAATTCTATTAATATTGTATGGTTTGAGTCAAGTGATATTTACCTTGAAAGTGCCGAGATTAGAGTGAGTTACCTTGACCGTTTCGTACGGAAAAATGTTGAGTACCGTGAGAGGGATCTCTTGTTTTGTATCAATGTCTAAAGTGGTGATTCGAGGGTCTTTTGTATCCAATAATACCTGATCTTCGATCTTAAATTGGTTTGGCTTATGGTGTTGCCTCAGTTTTGCTCCGTGTGTTCCTAGTTTCTCTTTCAAATGCATCTTCCACTCGTCTAGTTCATCGATCTGAAGCCTCTGTTCCTCATAAGTTATTTCCTTGTTGGCATGAGGTCTAAGATCTGGCTCAGTTGTGTAGTTCTGTGGTGCTTCCTGAAAAGAAGGTTTAACCGAATGGTCATTAATAGAATTTATGTTCTCACCTTTATTATTTGATGTCCTGGCCGAGTTAAGAGCTTGAAGAGTGATCGTCTCGTCACCTACACGAAGTATAAGTTCTCCTATACCAATACCAATTTTAGTTCTAGCAGTTGCTAAAAAGGGTCTTCCTAAAATTAAAAGAATATTATTATCCTCATCCATGTCTAAAATGACAAAGTCTACTGGGAATATAAATTTATAAATTTTCACGAGTACATATTCAATTATACCCCTAGGAATTCTAATAGTTTTATTAGCCAATTGAATGCTCATCCTAATTTGTTTGGGTTTCGAGACTAGCTGTTTAAACATTTTATAAGGTATGACATTTATGCTTGCCCCTAAATTAGCTAAAGCATTATCAACATATAAACTACCAATTAAGCACAGAATTGTAAAACTCCTTGGATCTTTTAATTTTCGTGGTAGTTTATTTTGTAAAATTGCTAAGCACACTACGTTTAGCTCCACATGCGACGCCTCGTCTAACTTCCGTTTGTTCGTCAAGAGCTCCTTTAAAAATTTCCTTGAATTGGGCATCTGCGAAAGAGCTTTAAGAAATGGTAAGTTAATATGTAATTTTTTCAAGAGTTGAAGAAATTTATCGAATTGTTCATCTGTGCGGTCTTTCTTCATTGTATTGGGGTATGGCACACGAGGTTGGTACTCTATAATTACCGATTTTGGTTAATCATGGCTTACCTCAACCTTACCTTCCTCTACCATATTCTCTTGCCTCAATTTTGGCTCATCTAACCCTTCACTATCGTGAGTAGTAACGGTATGGAGTTGCTCTTTTGGGTTAGTTTCAGTATTGGTTGGCAAGCTGCCTTGTGGCCTTTCAGATATGAGCTTAGCAAGTTGTCCCAATTGGTTCTCGATCCCTTGAATTGATGCTTGTTGATTTTTGAGTGTTGTTTAGGTGTTTTGGAAACGAGTTTCTGACACGGTGATGAATTTTGTTAGCATCTCCTCAAGGTTCGACTTTTTCTCTTATGGGTAGGGTTACTATTGAAAGCTTGGGAAGGGTTGTTCTCTCTGATTTTCTTGGCCACCCATGAAAAGTTTGGATGGTTCCTCCAACCTGGATTGTAAGTGTTACTATAAGGATTATTTGGGGGTCTAGAATTATTACCCATATAGTTCATCTGTTCGTTTTCTATGCCAAAGTTGTAGGGTGGGTATTCTGTAGTGTTTGTCCCTCATCCGTATGTATTGCACTGCATCACTGGGTGTACCTGCGAAGAACCACACAAACTATCAATCTTTTTATTTAACAGTTCTACCTGATTTGATAGCATGGTTACTGCGTCGAGGTTGAAGACACTGGCGGCTTTTGTTGGCTTTGTCCTCGTAACTTGCCACTGATAGTTATTCAGTGACATCTGCTCTATAAACTCATAAGCCGCTTCAGGGTTTTTTTATTCAGGGTTCCATCGGTGGCTGAATCAATTAACTGTCTAGTTGAGAGGTTCACACCATTGTAAAAGGTTTGAACCTGCAGCCACAAAGGTAGCCCATGGTGAGGGCACCTTCTCAATAGATCCTTGTATCTCTCCCATGCATCTTAAAGTGTCTCTAAATCCATCTATACAAAAGAAGAGATATCATTCCTCAACTTAGCTATTTTAGCCGGCGAAAAATATTTTAATAAGAATTTTTCGGTCATTTGTTACCATGTAGTGATTGATCCTCATGGTAACGAGTTTAACCACTGTTTAGCTTTGTTCCTCAATGAAAAGGGAAACAACCGAAGGTGAATGGCATCATCAGAAACGCAATTGATTTTGAAAGTGTCGTAAAATTTAGAAAGTTCGCCAAGTGATTGTTTGGATCATCATCCTGTAAACCATCAAACTGAACAAACTGTTGAATCATCTGTATACTGTTAGGTTTCAGTTCAAAATTATTTCGGCAATAGCAGGTTTAACAATACTTGACTCAGTTCCTATTAAATTAGGTTTAGCATAATCATACATAGTACGAGGAGCAAGATTTTGATTCACCGGGTTTACTGCCACCATAGGAGGTAGCGAATTGTTATCAGCCATCAATCGGTAGTTTTGGTTTCGTCTTCTTGCTCTTCTTCTATGTGCTGTAGTCTTCGCCTTAGTTCTCTTTGGTTTCTGCGAGCGGTAGCTTCTATATCACTGTCAAAAATCAAGGGTCCTGACGAGTTCCTCCTAATCATAAACTAGAATTACCTGCCAGAAGTAAAGAAAAATTAGTAAAGTTAAAAATTTAAAATAAATAAAAATTGTAAATAAAAATAAAAATGCCTAAAGTAATAAAAATCAAGTGTTCCTAATATCTTAGTCCCCAGTAACGGCGCCAAAAATTTGATGGAGCTCAAAACAACTATTATTTCGACAAAGGCAAGCGCACCTATCTAACATTAGTATAGCTGTGGTGAGTCCGGAATATCGTATCCTCAAGGACCAAGAGTACTTAGTAATAACTATCTTTTTATTATCTAGCTTAATAATTAAGGTGATTTGCTTTTAATTTAACTAACTAATCTAACTAATCTATGAAATTGACAGGGAGTAAACTGTGAAAATACTTTGGACAACTTATATGAGATGGATGACACCTAAAGAAGAATCCACCTAGACTTCACTTATTACTTTTGATTCATGTTATTTATTCATTTGCCTTAATCCGTAAAAAATCCCTGAATTATATTAATACCTCTTTCGAGGCTACTAACAACTGACTCTAGGTTGATTAATTGAAATCTCTTTCTAATTAAAACCCCTATTGTCGCATTAATTTGATCTATGAATTCCCATATTAGGTTTGACCCTAATCTGGCATATTTTTGTCGCCCTATTTCTAGGGTTGCAATCAATCCCGCTTAATTGTGTTGATCTACTCTTAAACAGTGACTTTTGCTCCACTGAATAAGCACATTTGACTTGAATCAATAACCTGAATTATCAAAACAAGAATAAAACTCACATTTAAGAATAAGCACAAGTATTTATCTCATAAATCAAATAATAATAAGATCTGTCATAGGTTTCATCCCCTTAGGTATCTAAGGGATTTAGTTCATACTAGAAGAGGAAAACATCATAAAAGAGGAAAAATAACAAAACATAAGAAAACCCAAAAACTTCTAAAGAACTTGATGGGAGATCCTCAGTCTTGATGGAAATCCTTCTCCTAAGCTGTTCCTAACGGCTGTCTTAGAGTATTTTCTCCTTTCTACTCGGTGTCTATTCGATGTCCTGTCCAACTCTCTTTTTTAAGTTGCCTCCTAGGTTGTGTATATAGGCTTTGGAACACCTCTATTGGCCCATTAGTAGCTTATTCAATCAAACTCTTCTTTGCTGCGGCAGGGACACGCCCGTAGTGTACTCCTTCGGCTGTGTTTGATCCTGCTCACCACACACAGCCGTGTGATCTACCCGTGGTTGATAGTCCAGGTCATGTGATTTCTAATGTAGGTCCGTTTTGTCCCTTTTTGGCCCGTTTCTTATTCTTTTCGACTTCCTAAGCTCTCCTAAGTATAAAACATGAAATTAAGGGATTAGGAGCATCGAATTCATCAAACCTATTGAAAATTCATCCAAAATTAAGCCAAGCATGGGGTTAAAATATGTGTAAATTATGGTTTATCATAGTAATGCCCTAGTTCATCGGGCGGTCTATCTGGCTGAATAATATACGCCATGTTTTCCTACCAAGTTAAGGGATGTTACAGTTTGGGTTCCTTACATCTGTGGAGCCTAACTTAGTGAGCAATTTCACTATCTTTAATCCATAATAAAACAAGGGAATCACACTTTATCGCTGTTCCAGTATAAAGATCTCACATTTGTACCTAAAGACTAGAACATTTAACTCCAAATCCCCCTCTGAGAATTTGGGCAGTAGACACTTAATGTTTACAACTTAATTTGCACCCTCACAAAAAATAGTTCCTCAAAGAACGAATACAAGTGCTCTCAATATGCTCTCATACATAACCTAGAAAAGCCTTGTTGCATCTATTAATTTCAACTTACTAACATAAAAACTAAACGAATAGAAAGCAAGTCCTTGAAAATAGCAATTATAATGAAAAAAGCATAATTAGATAAAGATATAACCTTCGATAATCAACATTACAATCCTGACCAATTCTCCACAAAGTAAGGGTTGTCTTGATTCATTCGAATCTAATCCAATCTTCACTAACCACGGATTGGTTTCCATAGGTGGGCTACAATATCTTCAAAATATCAACACAATAACTAGTCTCAAGATTTTACTATATAAAATTGTCAACTCAAATATGACAAGTATCATCACTACCTCCATGCCAGTTTGCAGTGGGCATTATTGAATGCCACTTAACATAGAATCACACAACATACCTCGAAAATTACTTAACGGCTTGTCAAAGGCTTTAACGAAAAACTATATTTCAAAGTTTAATTGATTGATAACTTTCTATTAGGAACTCAATTAATTATAGTTTTTAATTAGTAACTTAATTGATTTTTTTAATTATCTTACACTAGATTTTTTGACATTTAAACTTATTTTGAATTACATCTTTTACCCTTTACATGCAAAGCATGTATTTTATTAATTAAAACAAAAGATAAACAACCAAAATGAAACAAGCTTCTTCTAACAGCATGTTTGGTTGAAGGTAATGGCTATGCCATTACATGCCTATTACAAGCCTATTCTGCAGGCTTACATAAACTGACGTTTGGTTCAATGGAATACCCTGTTACTGGTCTATTCCATGCCGCGCTTAAGTAGCAATTTTTGGGGATTTCTATTCCCTTCCCTCTTCACCGTTTAGCTATTCATTACTTGAAGAACCCTTTTTTACCCTTACCAAAATTTCACCTCAAAAACACTCTCAATCGGCAGCCATTTCACGTACCCTTCAACTCCGGCATTCCTCCCCTTCATCCAAGGTCAGGTAAACATTTTTGCTTCTGCTTCCTTCACATCATCTTCCTTCATCATCTTAACTTGAACTTTGTCTTTTGCCTTTTCATTTTTGTTTTATGGTTAAACGGGTGTGTTCCTTACTGATTCATCGAAAGAAACAATGGCAGAGCCTTGAAGAAGTAGAGTATCTCGACGTTCTCACTAAAATTGGTAAAAAAAAATCACCGTTTCCAAGCCTAGGCACGTCCCTTCATTCTTTTCCATTTTGGATTATCTATTTTGATCTTTCAACATAAAGGATTACTTTACAACCGGCTCTTTTCTTTATTTGCTATATTGTCTGTTGCTTACTCTTAGCGGAAATCATGTTTTGCAGCTTCTGTAAATTGGGTTTGTTATTAGCAGCTTCTATAAATTGGGTTTGTTAGGACCTTTGAGATTAGTTAAGCTGGTTCCTTTATTTCCCTTTAGCTTCTGGGTTCTTGTTATTTTTTGAGTGTTCATAAATCTAGTGAAGGGGTAAACATTTTTCTGGTTAGAAAAAAAGACATTTCTGTATTATGAACGGGGGAACACTGAAAGATAGATGATGGTTTGATTTCTCTTCACTGATTTAGAAGTTGTGATTACATGAGATGCTGACTGTTGTATAATTTGGCATTTGGATTCGATGTTAAGCTCCTTTATTTTCACTATTCTATAACTGATTCATGCACATTTCAGTTTGTTCATGATCTGAACCCGAGTCTTCTTCATATTTTTATTAATCTTGCTAGATTTTTATTACTTTGTAATTCCTAAAATTGATTGAAACTTATTATTGTTTGTTTGCTGAATTTCCAAAGACATGCTTACCCAACCTTTTAACTTTGACTAGTAATGGACTTTTCCCCCTTTGTGTGTTTGAAAACTCAATGATTTTATTACAATGTCATCTCTCATGAAATGTAAACATTTGATAATTGCATCTTTCATTGGAATAGAGTAGCAAAACCACAAAAATTACATAAAAGAAAGAAATTCATCTGGATTTTCTTAGTGAATTGTGACTAGAGTAGCTTTTAGAATTTTCTCGAGTACTTTGGGATCTTTCATATCCTTTGAAAGAAGTCAAAAATTCATTTTTCTTGGTTTCCATGTCTTTAGCATATTTTCAAAAGGGCCATATTCCATCTCAATTGAACATAGGGATTTGTACTAGATAAGATGAGCTGATATGTCCTAGTTGTCCTATTTGGCTACCCCTGAGGGAGATGCTAAGTGGTGCTATAACCTATATCACGATTTTCATTTGCTTTACTTTTTAGGTTGTCACTCAGCTTTTCTTGTCAGTGAGTTTTAGGCTAGATGCAAAGCCAAAATACACCACTGATAATTGAAGGCATGTTTACTTATTCAAATGTCAGTTATATGCTTTGTTTGATGTATTGTGTCAATGTCAGTTATATGCTTTGTTTGATGTATTGTGTCAATGTCAGTTATATGCTTTGTTTGATGTATGTTCATGGGATATGGCTCAAGGATTTTAAGCAATTATTTGACAGATGAATGAGCAATATTGTCATTACTGTTGTCAATTGATCCATTTATATGTCAAACTTTGGGGAAATAATGGACGGCTTACATTTTATTTTTTTTGAAATATAGTCTTACAACTTTCTTGTTTACAAGCATGCATTCTTTTGAGATAAGTTCGCGAAACTAAAGTTGATGATTGAGAAGAAGGTATGCCTAAAATATAATGACTCCAAGTTAACTAAATTTTCAGTGTTCTAAATTCTTTAGGCTTTCTTGAATTTATTCTCTTCTGAACTGGCATATTCACTACAGCAAAATAGAATTTTAGCGGCATTTTTTAGGCCTTTTGCGATGCTTATAAGCGCCGCTAAAACTATTTATGGCGTTTTTACAAGCGCAGCAAAAAACGCCACTATAGAAAACGTCGTTAAATTTTGCGGCGTTTATGTGAAAAAACGTTGCTAAAGGTCATGTTCTTTAGAGGCGCTTTTCCAAAAACACCGCTAAAGGTCATGCTCTTTAGCGGCGCTTTTACCACAAACGCGACAAAAGGTCATGTTCTTTAGTGGCGCTATTTCCACAAACACTGCTAAAGAACATGACCTTTAGCGGCGCTTTCCCCAAAAATACCACTAAAGAACATGACCTTTAACGACGCTTTCTCCACAAACGCCTCTAAAGAACATTACTTTTAGCGGCACTTTTCACAAAAACTCCACTAAAAGTCATGAAAAATAAAAAAAATTAAAATATTATAAAAAAGAATAAAATTAAAATATTATAAATATTAAAATATTATAAAAAATTAAGGGAAAAATAATAAAATTAAATATTTTTAGCCCATAACATTTAAACCAAAAAAAAGAAATCGATAGCAAACAATATTCAACAAGAATTTAAAAAAAAAGAAGCAAAATATATGCAAGATGAATTTGTTTTCTAATGCTACAGTCTCAATTCAACACACCCAATTTTGGAAATTGATATGCAGGAGCTTGGTAATGGCAAATGCTTAAATTGATATGCAAATTGTCCTACGAAGATTTACAAGATTTGTCTCTGTCTCATCCTTTATTTTCATCTCTCTTCATCTTTCTCATCACATTCATCCTCCTCCTCATCACTTGAACATGCATCTGAACCCTTTTCATCCTCGAACTCCTCACCAAGGATGGATTTCTTCAACTCTTCATATCACTTTTCATTCTCCAAGTATTGAGGATCTGGTTTAAAAATGTCTACAAGAAGGACAAATAAATGCATTCATGATGCATGCCAAAAGGAATTAACCAAACATGTAGAGTTCATCAATAAAATATAACTAACAAAAAATGTAGCTGGAGGCATCTTGAAACATACCAATGGTTATTTTTGGATCGATCTCATCTTGGAGAGATATCTCATGAGTTAATTGGTCATCTTCCTCAACAATGTCTAGTTCTAGACGAACAGCAGGATATCCCTGCAAATGTATAAATGGCAAATAGAATTATAAGTTGTTCCTTTTGTTAGATACAATGGTATCTGAACTTCAAGCTTCACAGGACTTTGAAAAAGTTAGGGAAAAAAGGACACTTGAAACTTGGCTTTCCTTATAGCAAATAAACCCTCTATCAGAAATTGAACATATTTATCTATCTCTCCCTAATGAAGAATACCCCGAAAACGCTCAAATATACCTGTAAACAATAGCCAACACTAATTGAAAAGGAAACAAATAAAAGACATATAAGATAGTAAGATATCACTAGACCGAATCACCAAAGGGAAGAGAGAGAAAGCAGAGGAGAAGAAATAATCAAAGCTTTCTTTCTCTACTTCATATCGAAAAAAGATATGAACACTAAACAAATTTTCTATTATTCACTTTCAAAAGCTTTGGTAAAAACTTCATAAACATAAAGAATGAGAGACACAAATATAGTTTCAACCATTGTGGACATAATATTTTCAAATAAAAACATTGACTTTCTCTAAACCGATATCATATAATTGACCAAAATTAAAACCACACTTCAGTTATCAACTAAATGAAGTTCATCTCGAAAGTTTTAGAATCAAGCAAGATAAACGAGCATCGACCGGGGACAATGAATTGCCAAGCATTACATGCATGATTACCAAATGCAAGAAAATGCATTGACAAAGATGCTAAAGTATCTAGGCAGTCGTTGTACCATAGCAAATGTGCAATTTAGTCATATACTATCGAACCGAGTAAACAAATCTAGTCATAGAAAATGTTCAATTAGTTAAACAAATTTTGATTACTTTATTATTTGTGAACCGAAAAGAACAATACTAACCTCTTGGCAACTTAAGATATCCATCACTCTGACGTCTATGTAATTTTGTAGTTGGAAAGTCATCACCTATTAAACATGTCCAATAAATTTAAAATATGTCTATATCATCAATGAAAATTTTCCAATGGGTATTCTAAATAGCTATAAATAGATACTTCAATAATGAGTGAATAAAACAAAATATTTAAATAAAATCAAAGGTACACAATAAAGGGAGCAACGGCATTTTACAATGATGAGTTCTCCAAACTCCCAAAAGATGATTTTCTAATCATATCTTTTAAATACAAATCATTCATTGGATAGGCCTGGTTAATACTAACATTTAATTATAGCAACCTGCAGTGGTCAAGCTCAAATGCAAAATCTATCAATACCATGCAAAAGCAAATCTTAGAAATGTAAATTAAGCCTACAAAGAAGTAAACTCGATTTTAGATGAGATTCTGAAATTTTCAGTGCTAAAGTTAAGGAAAGAACTTAAATCCCACAAGTTATGGGTTTAGACCAAAATGCAATGAATTTTGAGCAAATTTATCATTAAGAGATAGAACTGACCTGAGATCAGCACTGTCTCTGACTAAAATATCCAGCTGCACAGAAACCAGAGATTTCCAGGAAGCAATATCAACAACATGTTTAGCTTGAAAATGAAAACCAAAATGAGTTAAGAGTCAAATGCACCTGGTTCAAATAAATAAAACTACAATTGAATCAACTAAGAGTTTCACATACAATGATATTCTGGTTTTCAGTGAGATCTTTTATGTTTGATTTAATTTTCTCTAGAACTTTATCTTTTTCTCCGATATCTTTGTCGAATTCTTTAAAGATATTGCCATACTTGTAATTCAAATCTTCTAAATACCACTCCAAAACGGATAAATTTAATTGCACATGCTTGGATTGGGAACAACATTACTAGTAACATCAAATGACACATTTAATTGATCCAATGGTGGCTCAGATCCCATTTCCTTGTGTGAATTTTGATTAATATCATCGCGTTGAGTGGACTCCATTTGTGAAGCCGGTTGTTTCTGATCATGTACTCCATCCTCAGGTCTAAACGGATTATCCTGAACAGAGATCAAATCCTCCAGCATTTTCTCCACTGTATCCACTCCATACACTTCAATAACACTTAGCGTACAATAAAATTCGGAACCATAATAGCTCAAAAGGTTTAACTTCAAATACCTAACCCATTTCGGTTCCTAAAGAACAAATCTCTGATCAAGCTTCACATTGGTGGCAGTAAAGTTCCCCAGATTAATCCAAGCATTTGTCGGGAAAACCAAATTCATAAGCTTTTCAAATGCTTTCAAATTAGAGGAGTAATGTTCAAAATTTGCTATTACAATGGTGTCTACTAAAGTTTCTTCTGAAAGTTCTATAACAACAAATTTCTCTTCTGCAGAACAAGGATTCCGAAGGTACTTGTCCTCGTCTCTGCCTAAGATATTAGAGGCACCCTTTGCGAAAAAAATGAAAGAAGATGATACATAAAAAAAAAGAGCTGAAATCGCAGACGAAGAAAATCCCAACCTTCCTTGATGTTTTCATCTTCCTTTAGCGTTTGGGGAAAATTTAGGAATTGGGGGGGAAAGTTTAGGGGGGAAAATTAAGGCTTTTGGGGTATGTAGGAGGGGAAAAGTTGAGGAGAGCAAAACGACATAGTTTTGTCTAAAATAAAGTATCCTTTTGCGGCGTTTATCAAAAAATACCACTAAAAAAGCTAACTATACGACACCGTTTTAATTAAAATAAAATGATTTTTTGCTATTGCTTACCTTTTGTGGCGTTTATAAAAAAAATGCCGCTATTACTTATTTTTTGCAACGCCGCTAATGTTTTTATTCAATCCAATGTTCTTCTTTATTTTAAAGTTTAAGTAATATTTAAAAGAATTAAATAAAATTTGAAATCTTTAAATTTTAAAATTATTTAATATATAAATTAAAAAACAATCACTCATATACCCAAAAAATTTTAAATTATTTTAAATAATAGTATTTTAATTTTTCATTTAAATAAATAATTTTTAAAATTTAATTAATATTTAAAATAATTAGATAAATTTTGAAATCTTTAAATTTTGAAATATTTAAAATTAAATTTATTAATATATAAATTAAAAACAATCATCATATACCAAAAATTTTAAAATTTTTTAAATAATAATATTTTAATTTTTTCATTTAAATAAATAATTTTTAAAATTTAAGTAATATTTAAAAGAATTAGATAAAGTTTGAAATATTTAAAATTATTTAAAATTTGAAATCTTTAAAATTTGAAATTATTTAATCTATAAATTAAAAACAATCAGTCATATACCCAAAAATACTTTAAAATTATTTTAAATAATATTATTTTAATTTTTATCATTTTAACATATATTTTTTTATGTTTTTACTTTCAAATTTTTTCTACGTGTCGAAAAGAATACATGATGGGCACTTGGATGATGGGTGAGAATATAGAGAGCAAAATGGTGCCGTTTAGTTTAGAGTAAAATGATTTTCTATGGGTTTTTATCAAACCCTAAACCTTAAAACACTAAGTTCTAAACTCAAACCCTAAACCTCAAAATCATAAACTCTAAAACCATAAACCATAAACTTTAAATTTTTAAACCTTAAAACCCTAAACGCTTGTCATAACTATAGAATCTAACACCGAAATCTTAATGTTAAACTTACATCGCATTTTAACCTTAAAGTTAAATTTATTTTAAATAACGATATTTTAATTTTTAATTCTTAACATATATTTTTCTATGTTTTACTTTCAAATTTTTTTCACGTGTCATTATTTTTTGAAGAATTTAAATATTCAATTAAAAATAAATTGTATTTTAATTAATATAAATAGTTAGGGTTTAGGGGTTTCGAAAAACCAAAACTTCTAAATAGTTTAGTTAGCAATTTGTAACTTTTCATAATTAAGTAATTAAAATGAAACTTTCTCATAGCTAAGTCAGTTCCAAATAGCAAAATAATATTAAATTCAAAACAAAAATAAGAAAAAAATGAAAATTAAATTGAATCAAATCGAAACGAGTGTCGGTTACCTTAGATGAAAATTGAACTATTGCTCAACTTTTAGAAATGCCGTTATTGATCTGTTTTTAGCGGAGTTTGTGCTAAAAACGCCGCTATTTCTTTACTTTTAGTGGCGTTTTCACTAAAGCGTCACTATTGCACTATTTTTAGCGGCGTTTATGCAAAAAACACTACTATTTCTCTGCTTTTAGCGGTGTTTTCACCAAAGCACCGCTATTGCTCTACTTTTAGCGGCGTTTTCATTGAAGCGCCGCTATTGCACCGCTTTTAGCGGTGTTTGTGCCAAAAACGCCGCCATTTTCTGCTTTTAGCGGCATTTGTGCCAAAAACGCCGCTATTGCTCAACTTTTTGTGGCGTTTTCTTGCAAACGTCCCTAACGTTTAATATTGATAATACTCTAGAACGTCATGTTTTTATGTGCTAATTGCATATTTATTTTGAGTATGATTCTACTAATTTGGGCTTTTTATGGTATTTTATTTTGTAGGGACTAAATTAGAAGTAGAAGAGAAATTAAAGGCCAATGTGCGATATAAGGAAAAGATTGGTGCCAAAAGTGCTAGCATGGAGGACAAAAGGGTTGAATTGCAAAAAGAAGAGATTTTTATTTTATCAAACTCTATTTAAATTATATTAGGATAATTAATATTAGGATAATTATTGAGGATTATTTATTTTCTTTATTTATCTCTATTTATCTTTGATTAATTGTAATTATCTTTGGGAGTTTGAGTAGTACTAGTCCACCTATCTTAGCACTATAAATAGGGGATGAAGTGACTCAAATGGTTGTTCATCTTTTTCTGTAAATTCTCTCCCCATAAGTCTTTTGTGCTTTCCATATTTTCTTTCAATAAAAATTTCTTTCAATAAAAATTCTCTTCTCCATTCTTACATATTTATTTTCTTTTACATCCCATCCATGAGCCACTAAAATCCATCTAGCAAAAGGTTGTCGAATACCCCAAAGAGGTTCTTGAGGCTTAGAATTTGCACTTAACTTTTCACCAAGTATTCATCGCTTCTCCGCATTACGGGGCTGACGCTTCCGTCCATGTCCCTTTAAAAGTGATCTTTTCAATGTGTTCAAGGAATGGCCGCTTTGTATATTTTGAGGAGGTTGCACAATCGGTTCGTTAACTTACTGCGTCAGAGGTTGGCGAACCCAAGAGACAAAATGGCGTGGGATTCGCCATTGAGAAGCGTTGATCTAGTATAGATGACTCCACAAAAGCGATTGCAGGCTAAAGTCAGGTTCCCTAAATTTGTATGTCTAAATTCTTGGAGCTGGTGGTCGTAGGCATCCTCTTCCACTATAACTGGCTTACTTGGGTAGAGGAAGGTCATCTAAAAGTCAAAAATTGAACCCAAGGCAGAACGAGACAACCGAAGGCTAGAATCTCGCCAAATAAGAAACTCACTCTTCTCTAAACTCTTTTATTTTCCTTTTAATTTTGCAATTTACTTTCACGATTTCAATTCACTTTATATTTTGTTTTTATTCCAGATCCAACCTTTTAATTCTGTTATTTTTATTTTTTTCAGGAACGCAGGTTTTCTTGGGCACGATTCTGCCCAAGATTTCGAGAAACAAGCATTTGTATAATCCGATCCCTAAGGACTCGACCCTACTTCCCCTTTACTATTATTTTCATTATTTTGTAAGGAATAGGATATATTTGGTGCATTCAACAATGCATCAAATTTTGGCACCGTTGTTAGGGATCGGTAATGTCCTAATCTTGTTTTTTTGTTTCTTATGACCAGATCTGCTCCAGGCACTCTTGCGTTTGACTCAAAAATTGAAAAGACTGCGAGAGCTAATCACAAAGAAACAAAGTTAAGGAAAAAGCAGTCAGCGGTGGTTAGGACTAAAAGCAATCCACCGCCAGAAATTAGAATCGACGATGAAGCAGAGTCTAAGGTTAACGAAAACCCTACTCAAACACTTGAAAGTAAAGCAGAAGAAGTCGATTCACTTGAAGAAGTGCTCAATGCTAGGGTTAACGAAAAGCCTAATTTGGCACGACAACCAGTGGCTCAAACAATTCAAGGCCGAAGCTCCGACAGAACAACTGCCACTGTGCATTGCATATCCTACCATGGATACCGATTTTGAACTAAAATCAGGGTTAATTCAGTTGCTGCCAACATTTTGAGGGTTACAAAATGAAAACCCACATAAACATTTGAAAGAGTTTCATATGATTTGTCTAAGTATGAAACCTCAAGGCGTAACTGAGGATCAAATTAAATTACGTGCTTTCCCTTTTTCCCTAGTAGATTCAGCTAGGGAATAGTTATTTTATTTACCTCTTAGATCTATTACTACTTGGGCTGGTTTATCTCGTTTATTTCTCAACAGGTTTTTTCCAGCATCCAGAGTAGTTGAGCTAAGAAGAGAAATCGTGGGAATAAGGCAGAAAGAACCAGAGACTCTTTATGATTATTGGGAGCAATTTAAAAAGTTGTGTGTGAGCTGCCCACAACACGGTATAACAGAGCAATCTCTCCTCCAATACTTCTATAAAGGCCTGAAACCCATGGAGATGAATATGGTAGATGCCGCTAGTAGAGGAGCGTTGGTCAACATGACCCCCCAACAAGCAAGGGACTTAATCTCCACAATGGCTGCAAATTCTCAACAGTTCCGAGCTAATCCTGAACCCCCTAGAAGGGTTCACCAGCTAAGTAATTCTTCCATAGAAGATAAACTTGATAGAGTTACTAATATTGTGAGCTCTCTTGTTGCAAAAAAAGCTAAACCAGCTCGGTTATGTGGAATATGTGCTACACCTGAGCACACAACTGATGCATGTCCCAGTTTGAATAACGACACTATGGCTTATTTGGATGCCGTGGTAAATTTTCCTGGCCCACCACAAAGGCATTATGATCCCTATGCTAATACCTATAATCCAGGGTGGAGGGATCATCCTAACTTAAGTTATGGAGCTAATCCACGGTATAATTAGCCATACCAAAATCGACCTCTACAGCAGCTACAAAATCCAAGTAACTCTCAGAGGCTCTTGTAAATAAATTAGCAGGTAATGTTCTTGAGTTTCAATAGAAAACCGAGGCGTCTATAAGGGAGTTGACCACATCGATTGAGAGAACAAGTTTTCAAGGGAAGCTGCCATCACAAACAGAGCCAAACCCAAGGCAAAACATAAATGCAAGTGGAAAAATACTGGAATCGATTCCCGACAGAAATTTTGCCCAAGAAATCGCCCAGAAAATACCTGAAAAGGGCGAAAAGGTCCGACAAAAACCCCCATTGCCCAAGATTCAACCTCCATTTCCAGAACGATTTAACCAATGTCGAAAAGGTAAGGAAGACAAGGAAATCCTTGAAACATTTAGGAATGTCAAGATCAACGGACGCCATCAAGCAAATACCGAGGTATGCTAAATTTCTTAAAGAGCTTTGCACCAACAAGCGGAAATTAACTGGTAATGAAAGGGTGAATGTTGGTGAAAATGTGTCCGCAGTATTACAGCGAAAAATGTCGGCAAAATGTAAGGATAGGGGCATGTTTGTAATACCATGCAAAATAGGTCATTTGGGAATTAAGAAGGCTATGTGTGATCTAGAAGCCTCCATAAATGTAATGCCATATTCTATTTATGAATCACTTAACGCAGGTTTTTTGACAAAAACAGGTGTTATTATTCAACTGGAAGATAGGTCCATTGTGCATCCCGAAGGAGTCCTCGAAGACGTGTTGGTAAAAGTTAACGAACTTATTTTCCCTGCAGATTTTTATGTGATAAAAATGGAGGAGGATAGTACTCCTGGATCTTCAGATCTATTGTTGGGACGACCCTTCCTTAGTACGGCTAGTACTAAAATTGACATTCAAAGTGGAACTCTCACGATGGAGTTTGATGGGAAGATCGTGAAATTTAATGTCTACGATACCATTAGCCATCCCAGTGAAATCTTGAGCATAAATTGTGTAGACATAATTGACTCATTAGTGGAAGAAAATTTTGAGTTGCTTTATGATTTTAAAACTGACCTTGATGAATTTAAATTTGTTAACGAGATATTATCTCCAAGTACTAAGCTTTTACCTTCTGTTATACAGGCACCAGAGTTGGAGTTGAAACCGCTTCCTGGGCATCTGAAATATGCCTTTTTGGGTAAGGATGATACCCTACTAGTTATAGTCTCCAATAGACTCTCCACGCATGAAGAGGAAAGTTTAGTTCATGTACTGAAAAATCATAAGGAGGCGATTAGCTGGAGCATTGCAGATTTAAAAGGAATAAGCCATTTAACATGCACACACAGGATCTACTTGGAGGATGACACGAAACCAAGGCGAGAGGCACAGAGATGACTAAATCTGAATATGATAGAGGTAGTAAAAAAGGAAATAATCAGGCTTTTAGATGCTGATGTAATCTAACCCATATCAGATAGCAGATGGGTAAGTTCGGTACAAGTCGTGCCCAAGAAAACGGGTGTGATAGTAAAGAAAAATGTGAAGGTGACTTGGTGCCAACCCGGTACAAAATGGGTGGCGTGTCTGCATTGATTACAGGAAGTTGAACTCCTACACTAGAAAAGATCATTTTTCCTTCCCTTTATTGATCAAATGCTTGAAAGGTTAGCTGGAAAAACTCACTTTTGTTGTCTTGATGGATACTCAGGTTTTTTTCAAATATCGGTCGCGCTAGAGGACCAAAAGAAGACCACTTTTAAGTGCCTATTTGGTACATTTACGTATAGGAGGATGCCGATTGGTCTTTGCAATGCATCGGCTACTTTCTAAAGATGCATGATGAGTATATTTTCTGAATATGTGGAAAAAATTATCAAAGTTTATGGATGATTTTACTGTTTATGGAAACTATTTTGATGAATGCCTTAAAAACCTAATGATAATTTTGAACAGGTGCATAGAATTCAATCTTGTCTTAAATTATGAAAAGTGTCATTTTATGGTAGACAAAGGTTTAATTCTAGGCCACATAGTTTCTTCTAAGGGAATTGAAGTCGATAAGGCCAAAATTGACATTATAAATTCTTTGCCTTATCCCTCTACTGTTAGGGAAATTCGTTCTTTTCTTGGTCATGCAGGGTTCTACAGGCACTTTATAAAAAATTTCTCGAAAGTGGTAGAGCCACTGTGTGAGTTGTTGCAAAAAGACAAGAAGTTTGAGTTTGGCCAAAAGTGTAAGGAGGCTTTTGATACACTTAAGCAGAAGTTGGTCTCCGCTCCTATAGTGCAACCGCCAAATTGGAAGTACCAATTTGAAATTATGTGCGATGCAAGCGAACGTAATATAGGGGCTGTATTAGGAAAAAGGATAGACAAGGAACCCCATGTCATTTGCTATGCTTCGAAAACTCTAGATGCGGCACAGAGCAACTACACCACTACAGAAAAAAAGAACTTTTAGCCGTTGTATTTACTTTAGATAAATTTCAACCTTATTTATTGGGATCTAAATTAATTATTTTTTCTGATCATGCAGCACTCAGGTACTTGATTGTAAAGAATGATGCAAAATCGAGGCTCATTAGGTGGATTTTGTTGCTTCAAGAGTTTGATGTCGACATTCGAGACAAAAGGGGATTCGAGAATTTAGTGGCTGACCACCTAAGCAGAATAAAAGTACCTATTGACGACGTCTCTATTAAGGAAGAATTCCCTGATGAAAGCCTATTCTCAACCGAAACACATCTCCCATGGTACGTAGATATGGCAAATTTTCTAGCCACAAGCTCATTACCTACTGAGTTAGCACGTTCCGTGAGGAATAAGCTTAGACGAGAAGCTCGATACTACATCTGGGATGACCCATCCTTGTGGAAACCCTGTTCGGACCAGATAATACGACGATGTGTTCCAGAAACTGAGGTAACTTCTATCCTTAATTTTTGTCATGGTGAAGCTTGCGGAGGACATTTTGGCCCTAAAAAACTGCTCATAAGGTGTTAGAATGCGGGATATATTGGCCTACAATTTTTTGAGATGCATATAACTTCTGTAAGTCTTGCGATAGATGCCAACATATAGGTAACATCACTAAATGAAATCAAATGCCCCTATCCCCGATTCATGTATGCGAAATCTTTGATGTTTGGGGCATCGATTTTATGGGCCCATTCATTTCTTCATTTAGTAATATATATATATAATTCTCACGAGACTATGTCTCTAAATGGATAGAAGCAAAGCCTACTTGTAATGATAATGCCAAAATCGTTGTGGAATTTCTAAAACAAACTATTTTTTCTAGGTTTGGCACACCTCGAGCCCTAATCAGTGATCGTGGCACCCACTTTTGCAAGAAAGTCATTGAGGTACTATTGTCGAAATATGGAGTTCATCACCGTATAGTTACGGCATACCATCCCCAAACAAATGGACAAGCCGAAGTCTCAAATAGGGAGATCTTCGGCCCAACTGAAAGGATTGGAGTCTTCGGCTTAATGACGCACTATGGGCTTATCGAACGGCATATAAAGGACCAATTGGAATGACTCCATACAGGCTCGTTTTTGGCAAAGCTTGCCATCTTCCAGTAGAGTTAGAGCATAAAGCCTATTGGGCGGTTCGACAATGTAATATGGAGTTAGACCATGCAGGAAAGGCTAGGAAGTTAGATATCCAAGAGTTGGAAGAAATTCGTAACGATGCTTATGAGAATGCCATTATTTATAAAGACAAGACTAAATTGTTCCATGATAAGAAAGTCGCTCAGAAGCATTTTTCGATAGGACAAAGAGTTTTACTTTATAACTCTGTGTTGACATTATTTCCAGGTAAGCTTCGATCATGATGGCAAGGACCTTTCATTGTTACTAAAGTATTCTCACATGGTGCGGTTGAAATAGAAAGTGAAGAATCAGGAAAGCGGTTCACAGTCAATGGCCAGCGGTTGAAGCTATTTTACTAGAATTTTCTAGCTCACTCGATTGAAAAAATTTATTTGGAGCCTCCATAGAATCGTTTGAATCGTCGAGCTAATGACGTAAAACAAGCGCTTGTTGAGAGGCAACCCAATATTTATTTTTCTTTTATTTATTTTCGTCTTTGCTATTATTTACTATTTATTGTTTTCTTTTCTTTTCCTTTAAATTTATTTTTATTTTATTCTTTATTCTTGTTTAGATATTAATAAAATTCTCTTCTTTGATTAGGTAAAACGGAGCAAAAATTCTAAGAAAAAGGGAGACAAAATAGAGCCAAACAACCTCTATTTCAGGTTTTATTCCAGCCCAGAATGCCATATCCCTGCAGCCAAGCAATCTTATTCCAGTCTTAAAACCCCTACACCTACAACCAAACACCCTCCTCAGCCAAATAAAACCCCCAAAAAAGAAAAAACCTAAAATATTTTCTAATTTCCTTTCAACCCCATTTCTTGCCGCCGAACTCACCCCTCATTCCCTTTCAATCGCCGTTCACCGTTTGCCCCTTCAACGCTCGCCGACGAGTTTGGGATGGTTAGAACACGGAGTCACGCGCCGCAGAACCTACGTTCACCATCAACTCGCGCCACCGTCGCCTATCCGCGCCCTAAACTGTCGATTTAATCAACATTTCTCTTCTTCTTCTTCTTTCTCGTCGCCACAAATCGACGCCCTAACCTCAACCAACTCTCCCTCTTCTCTCTTCTTTTCTTCCTCCACCATGACCGCCGCCCAAGCCACCGTGCCCTCACCATCATCGCCCTCACACGCAAGCAGCCCGACTGCCACACCAACGAACGTGTCATCAGCACCCTTGCCATTCTCTTCTCCGCACGCCAGCCCTAAACCATCAACCTCCACTTTATTTCGTACCAACCGCCTTCGACTCGGCCTTCCACCGATGCCAACAGAACCTAGCCCACCACCACAACGCATGCAACACCGAATCTCAACATGGGCCTCCTCGTCGTCAACCCCGCCATGCGGCCCGAACAATCAATGCCACATCGAGCTCCTCTTCAAACGACTATGCTGACTCCTCGACACCAACTGACGAGAATCGGCCCATGCCCTCTCGGCCGAACATACCATTCTCGCATTACTGTCTTACCCCCGGAGGGCCATTTGCACGGTAACCTTACTTTCACTTCGCTATTGCTCGGAATAAGTATGATTTTCTTCGACATAAAATGATAGTACCTTGTAAATGTCTGTCGATACCTGTTTTGGCTGCCTTGCACATTGAACCTGCTATTACAGATTATTTCAAGAATATTGGCTGGGTTGAAAATTTTGATGTACCTCATTCTACCTATTATTAACTTGTTTTCGAATTCTATTCTACTTTTCAATTTCATCGGCATAATCCTGTTTCGATAAACACACCTGGTGTTGTCAAATTCAGGTTATTAGGTACCATGCATAGCTTCTCTCTTATTGAATTTAATATTGCTTTATCTTTCGTAACTGAAGAGTATGCTATGTCTCAAGATTTTCAGAATAGTTTGTGTACATTTCCTACTGTTTTTAAGGCTGTTGAGGCCTTTTCTTTGTTAACTAATAATGTCGAGTTTATATATAGCCCAAAAACATCGAAGGATTTATGGTTTCGTGACCGTGCCTTGTGTTACGTACACCGTTATTTAGCGTACAATTTCTCAGGCCGTCGAGATGCCCGACCAACGTCTCAAAGACGAAATTATTCTTTTTATGGTGTATGTATACCAGTCGTCCGGTTAATTTGAGTTATTGGTTTGCACTTCAATTTGAGCATGTTATCAAAGCTAAGCGCCCTCCAATTTTAGGTTTTCTATTTTCCTGTAGTGATTTGTTGCACTATATGTGTTTTTATTTGGTTAATTTTATTGGTTTGAAATGATAACTGCAGAGCTAGAATTGTAGTGTTTCATCACTGTGATCGTAGCCGTTTCAACCGCAACTCAAAACATTAATTTAGTAATTTTTTTAATTTTCAGTGCTGCTAGATTTTCATTTTCCTTTTCTTTGATTTGTTGTGGAAGTGTAAAAAAAGCCGTGATATATGGATTAGGTGCAATGTTTTTTGCATATCTTGAAGTATAATAATTGATTCCAATTATTACAGAATCTAGCTACCTCTTCTGTCTTAATGCTGTCAAATGTTAATTTATTTTTTTCTTAAGATAATTATGTCAGGTTTTTCAGAATCAAATGTTTCTTCCCAAAGTTCTCGAGGAACCAAAAGGAAATGGGTTCCAGAAGAAGATGCTGTGTTGGTTTCTTGTATGGTCGACTTGCACAATGTTGGAACCTTTAATGCTGATACAAGATTTAAAGACGGTTATTTAAATGAGTTGGAAAAAATGTTAGAAAAAGTTTTACCCAATACAATGTTGAAGGCTAAACCTAATATTGAATCGAGGATTAGACTACTAAAAAGGGATTGGTCAATCGTTTATGACATGCTTAATGGAAAAAACAATAGCAGCTTTTGGTTGGGATGAGCATAATGTACTCGTTGTTCTTTGAAGATGCGTGTGGAACTCAGATATAAATGTAAAATTATTTCAAGTCTTTATTATCTTATTTTCACCAAACTTATAACTAATATGAATTCCTCTTTTTTATAGAGTCATAAAGAAGCAGGTCAATTCAAACATCATAGTTTCCCTTATTACGACTGACTTAATGCCATCTACGCAAAAGATCGAGCCACTGGGGAAGATGCTCAAACAGCCGCTGATATCATTGAAGAAATAAATGTTAAGGATGTAGTTACTACAAATATTCATGAAGAAAGAAACGATTTCTATGGATGTGAAGTTGATATCTCTTTGGATGACATGGATGTTTCAGCTACAGAACCGCAACCAATTAGAAACCAAAGGGGTTCTACATCTTCAAAGAAGAAAAAAAAAGAATTATGATGCAAGTGATCATATTTCTTCTTCATTTCATGATGCTGCCACTTTATAGGCGGAAAACATGCAGGCCATTGGCAAACAAATCAATAGGAGTACTGCCTCCGATGCGGTAATTCAACAAAAGTCAGAAGAATTTCAGATCATCCAAGAAAAAGCTATAAATTTATATCCAACATTATGTGAAATAGAATGTTTAACTGTGGATGAGCGTTTTGAGCATTGAGCATTGAGCAAAATTGCAAATGCTCATTTTCTTTGGAATTGGGGTCAGAAGATTTCTTGCTGACCATTAAAAATTATAGTTGTGTTGATGATATTTTGGTAACTTTTTGTGTTTGTAATATTTGGGACGGTATAATGACATGATATATGCCATTACAATGTTGTAACTTTTAATGTTGTAAAATTTTATAACATATGGATTAAGACATATAAACTAATGAAATCATGTAACCTTTTGTTAATATATGAATATTATATTTATGCAAATATAATTCTCAAGTTATTTATTACTTCTAATATTTTTTTATTGTAGAATAATTAAATTATTTGTTTCACTAATGATATTTTAGCACATTAAATATGTATTATGGTTTAAAAATAATAAAATAGATTATATATTATTTTATAGTATTATATATTATGATTTTAGTAAATTCATATAAGAATAATTATATTAAGAATTTTATTAAATTATATATTTTATTAAATTATATTTAATAATAATTATGTTAAAATATGATTAAATTATTTATTATTTATATTAATAATCTTATTAAAATTTAATAACAATAATAATAATCATCTACCTAAAAAAAATTTTGCTAAGGGTATTCTAGTCATTTTAGTTTTTTTCTTTATCCTATTACAACATCATTCCATTCAACCAAACACAAGAATACCATTACAGTTCTATTCCATTTCATTCAACCAAACAATTGAATTACTATTACAGTTCTATTCTATGACAGTTCTATTCTATTACAGCTCTATTCCATTACAGCAAACCAAACGTGCCCGTTTTAGAAATTTATTCACCTGTTTATCATACAATTTAAACTTCAATTTGGGTTTTGATACATCGTGGATATATAAATCTATACATTATCAATAAATCATATAACCACCTCATTAATAAAACTTTAAAATAAATAGATATATATTTATATACTAACAGTACATCCAATACAAAATATAAATATTATTTTCCTTCGAACAAAAAATATATTAATTGTTTATCAAAGAAAAAAAATTCTAACTTCATTTAACTTTATTACTGGCAAACTATTAAAGGAAAGAAAAAAAAAAAGAGTTCTAGGGCAAAGTATCTATTACGTAAACAGTTGAACACGCATTCAGTTGTCCATAGTCTTGAGTGGTTGAAGTCATGGTTGAAACTCATTTGTATTATTATTGTTATTATTATGTTTTAGTTTTGACAGTCTTGTTGTGCTTTGTTGCATCAAAGAATCGCTTTGCATTGGATTTGACAATCTTTTCGAGGCTCTAACATGGACCGGAAGTTAGCACATTTTCTGAAGTTTCTGCAATTGAGGAATCAAGGTCTCTAAATGATGGATCATGTTCATAGGGTTTGACGTCCACACCTTGGTTTTTAAGGAGACTTTCATTTGTTTTCTGTTGCTCATCAATCATCATCTTTAGTCGCCTTCCTTGTTCTTCAATTCTCAACTGTAAATTTCGCTGAAACTGTAAAGTGAAAAAATGTCAATAATCTAAAACAAGTTAACAATATCCAGAATAATCCCAAGTCTTGGATTCATGCATATTCGTGTCCAAAATGAGTATACTAAATTTCCGAAGATTTATAATCCATGTTCACATTCCAATATGTGTAGAGTTTGTTTTAGAGACAATAGAATAAAAATATCCAGAATAAAATAAGATGCTGAAGACAAATGGTGTACCTGTAATTGTTCATTAAGACGCCTTTGGACATCTAACTGAAGTTGCAATGCCTCCGTCAGGTGCAAACCACTGACAAACACTCGACACATTGCATACATTGTTATCAAATTGCAGTCTAGAACATGTAGCATTAGAATACGAAAACAATTTGATGGTAAATTTCAGGGAAAAAAATAAAGGGAGATGTACTTGGATTGTTAGAATACTAATAAGAGTCAAGGAGTTAGGAAGCTTACGTTTGGACATCAATCTGAGTTAAATCAGTTGTGCTTGTTCTTCTCTCTGGTTTCCATGCAACATGAAAAGGGCATTATCAGTCTACATGTATATATATATATATATATATATAAAGTTTCTTTTTAAGTCAAACACAATTTATATTCACAAAATGACCTTCCAAACTATGGTTTTCCCTAAATCGTGTCTACCAGTTGTGTTCGACATACATTAAGACATGGATATTTAGTATCGTCTTTCAAATAATAAATGGATAAATTTAGAAAAATTGAGCATACTTGGTATGGGTATGATAGGACACATATCCACATTCACCTATACTCAAAATTAAAAGGAACATCCAAAGGAGCTAAGAGACAATGCTATTATTCAACAAATTAAACAACTAAAAGCAATCGGACTGAAATTTATGCTACATTAATGTTATAATAATATCTCCCCAATTGGGATCAGAGTTAGAACATTTGAATTAAACTTTTAACACTCATTATGGGAGTTTATGTTGTTTATTTAGAATACCTTGTGTAAATTCTGGCATGTATCTTGCAGTACGGTATTTCTGCAAGTTAAGACAGAAATCAAAAGGAAACAAATCCAGATATTAGCATTATGGTCAACAATCAACACCCAAAGTTGTTTTTTAAGAAATTTAAAAAAATACCTGCAAATGGCTTTTGACATGAAAGATGGTCAAACCTTGAGTATCCATTAGTTTCAGAATTGTCTTTGGGGTTGCCTCTGTTAAGACGATGATAAGAAAAAGTAATGAGTAAACTAAAATGATGGCAGATAATGAAATTTCTCAAGATTTAACCAAGTAATAATCATACTCTTACTTACTCTCACATCCTCCCAGACGTTTAACACATTCCACGAACTTTTCATGAAGATCCTGTGTCCACCTTATTCGTGTTTTGTTACTTTTATTACAATAAGCCTGCAAGGAAAGAGATATTCAACACAAATTCTTCTATTAAGAAAAAGAAAAAAACAAGTTACTTACCCTTTGATCCTGATTTCCTCGCGAAGGAAAGGAAAAGTGAGTTTTAGCGTTGCTGCCTGGAAATTTATAGGATCTTTCAAAGGATTTCTGGTATTGATCGGAACAAATTTGTGATTTTACTAAGGACTGCAATGTATTTCTGAAATCATAGTTGTGTTCATCTTGAGCAATCGATTCAATGGAAGAGTAAATGTCGTGTTGGGGGCAGAAGGAAGAAGTATCCAATTGAATGCGTCTTTCAGTTGCATAAAAGGCATATGCTGGGGTCTGGAAACCGCTCATAATTGGATTGGATGATGATGATCCGGGATTTAGCTGTTGTGGCACTCCCTCCATGGCAGGTTGAAGGTTGCAGTTCCCGTTGAATCCAAGGCTCTGCCCTGCTAGCTCTTGGCAATCAGTCCTCCTGGTGTTCATTTACAATCTTAACCACAGCAGCTAATAGATGCAGTTTTCTGAATCTACTGTTCAATTGGGATGCATAAATAGGAAACTGTATCTCATTTCCTTCTATTATGAACGGCTTAAAAGATTAAAAGCCACCCAGAATACGTGCAAAGATCAAAGAAAAGGGGTTGAAGCATAACCAACCATGGCAGTGTTGAATTAAAGATGTATGGTAGAGAATTTCTCTTTCATACCCCCCAGTGACTCCAGGTTTAAGATACTAATATAAATATGAATGTAAACACAAATACAAATATATAAATATTGATAAGCTTAAAGCATTCATATTTTTAGATTTTAAATCTCAAAATTTGTAATCCCTTTAATATTGTGGAATTGTAATAACATAATATATGTAAATTGATACTAAAAGTAAAATAAAAAATAAAAATTAAGGCTTAATTTATAATTAATTTTTTTTCATTTTGAAAAAAATATTTTTATTAATAAAAATAATACATAAACATGACATATAGTACAAACGAGGAATAAATAAAACACTACAAGCTCTTGTACAAATACCAATGTTCAAAAATTAAAGCCTAAAAAAGGAGAAAAATAATTTAACAATAACTACAATATTGAAAGGTTTAGAAATTAAGAGATAAATCATATTGAGCAACCATCAATACCTACAACCTAGTCTCGTCATCGTGAAATCAGTCCAGTGGCAAACTCAGTCAACTAATTAACCACTGCAAAAGGTCTCGAATAGACCTCACGAAATCAGTAATACATAAAAATTAAGTCTTAGATAATCTTTTTCATAATCATCTCAAAGTTCAATCTCGCAATCGTCATCATAATGCTCTCTAATGAAAAGGGCCTCCTATTAATACTAACAACATACTCAATTTGGTAAATCACGTATATACTGTAAAATACAATTAGAAACAAAACTAATTAAAACTATTGTAGCTTTTAAAGAAAATAGAATGGACAAAAAATTAAAAATTAATATAACTTTTAGAAAAAAAATAATCCTATTTATCCTAAATCCTCATTAGAACTATCAGGAAAGTGGTCAAAAAGATATTGAAAGAGAAAAATGAAATAAAATTATTGAGAAGAGACATATTATTTATTTTAATACTTGAATTATTATTTTGGTTCAGTTTATCTAAAAATTCAATACTAATCCATAAAAAACACAACAAATAATATATGATACTTTTGAGATAAATGATATAAAATTATAGTTTAAATATAAAAATAAATTAAAAATTTAAATACTGCAGCAAAAAACCTTAAAAAATAAAATAATATATATAAGAACATTGATATGTTGAATGAAAACTTACTCCGTCCAAAAAAAAAAAAAGGAATATAAAAATATATATATATATATAAGTAATTGGAAATATAAAAATATGTTTCGAGCTTTTCAAAACACCAAAGGAGCAATTTTGAGGAAGAGCCAAGACACACAGGTCTTAAAATACCCAAGGATTTTGGGGTTTCAGGTTTCAACTTAGGCATGCATGGCCTTATAAGACGCCGCCATATATTATTCAACAATTACCACGCCCAAATTAAAAACTCTTTCTTTCTTTCGTCTTTCAACAACTTCATTTTCTTCCCTCCCACAATAATAAAATCTCAACCCTAAAATCAGTTTTTTTTTATATACATATTTTTTTCTTTTTGGATTCCAATGTAATATCTCAATTTGACAAGTAATATAAATTATCTAAATTTATTGATAGTTTTTTTTAAATGAGGTGATAAAATTAATCAATATATGTACATATAAATCATATATGGACTATTTATGCTACTTCATTAAAAAACAATCACTATTAGTATGTTGAGGTAACTTATATCACATTTGTCTATTTATGGTATCATGTTGAAAAGATGGATACCAAATTAATATAAAATGTCAAATTTAAATATTAAATATTATATTAAACCTATTATTATTTTTAAGAATTGGTATTTGATAAATTTAAAGTTTAAATCCTAAAATTAGTGCATGGAATAAAAACCTTACACATGTAGAGTTGTTATTTATCCTTATTTTTATTTTAATTTTAATATAATTAAAAAAGGTGTCATAACCCTACATTTAAAGCATAAAATAGTAATATAAATGCAACCTTTTCCTACCCTCAAATTATAGCCCTTTAAAGAGATGATATATAATATATCTAAAAATCGAATTTAATTCCAATTAGTTCTTTCTAACACTTGTAAGGAGTCACATTTAATAAATTTGGAATTTAAAAATCTTAATATTTTTATTTTTAAAATAAAAATTATTAATTTATTTCATGAATGGGATCATATAAATTGGATAAAAGAAAAAATAACAAACACTGTCATTGACGGTGAAAGATAAGTTCTATCAACATGACAAAGGCTTCAACCTCAATATGAATAGATTATTATGACACATTAATAATCAACTTTGTCATAACTCAAGCACGACATATTTAGAGTGATCACAATTAACTATCACGTTAAGACAATCAACCTAAGATGGTCCAAAGTGATGGGCAAACAAATTCAACAAAAGAACTGAGCATCTACTAAATTTGAGAGGATGAGAAAAAAATCGTCTCTAAAAGCAAGACTAATAAATGTACTATAAGAGCATATAAATTTTTTTAAAAGTGAAGACTTATTGAGCAATGGAAAAAAAATATAAAACTCAAGAGAACTTGAGTCAAAAACGACTTGTGAAATTATTTATTAATCTAAAAGACTCTCAAAACAAAAATAGATTAAGAAACCAATGAAGAGCCACTAACTTTTCAAAAAAAAATTGTTGGTGGACAGTGAAATTTCAGCGATGACATACACTATTATCTATCCATCACAATTTGTGGAGATAATAAAAATATCCATAAAATAAATCTGCGAATTGAAAAGAGAGAATGCAACATGGAATTTATGAGGAAAACAATGAAAGAGAAAATTGGCAGGAGGGAAAAAAAGATTGGATAGCACCTCAAGACGAGACAAAACAATGGAGAAAAAACTTACCACGTAGAAAAAAATTAAATTTTTTAAATTAAGATGCTAATATGTTCATTTTTTAATTTTTAACTTAATACTATAATGAAACTAAAGACCCAACGTTATCTCCCAACTGATGTTGAAAATTTTTGAAATCTGACATGTTTAAAAATTTCCAAATTTGGAATGTTTAATTAGCATATAAAATTTGGATCATAAGGTAATAAAAAAAATCATAATACAAAACAGGGAAAGGAAAAGACAACAAAGCCCCCACATAATCAAGTTTTAAGAAAGTAAAATAGAAATGGGAGACTCCCGATTCCCCACATCACATCAAAACAACGAATGAAACAAAATGAAAAATGAAAAGAAGGTGGCATTTTCAAGAGTGCAGCAAGGCCACCATGAACGAGGATAAAACCAGGACAACTCAGCTTCCAGATTATTATAATACCTTCAATAAAATAATATTAATCACATTCTTTATTTATTTCCAATCATTCTTGTACTTTCCTATATGTCATTTTTAAAAGACTTGTTAAAAATCACTTGTTGTTACGAACTGGAGACATCTTCAATTTCTTGTTTAATTTCAAAGTTTATATATGGTAACAAAACATAATTGTTAACGAGGCTGTAGCAGTGTTCCCAAGACTTAAATTGTATGTTGAATACATAAGCATTGTTTTCCATTTTATTCTATCTTAAATTCACTTTATACGACTTCTTTTAGAATCAATTATAAATTCTATTACACTTTATAATATTTAATTTATATGTGTATTATTTGTACTTATAATTGTGTAATAATTATATGCAAACGATAATTTCACAGATAAGTAAATTTAATATACACCAAAAATTTTCCATGTGTCAATCTTCTTCCTCGTTTTAAAATTATTAATTCAAAAAATCGAAGTAAAACTGTATATGGTTTCATACTCCTTTTTTTTTTTTTTTTTTTCTTTTTTCAACTTTATAAGTTAAAATAGGCATATAAAACTATTAATTAAGCAATATCAAAATATATTGACAAATATGACTCAACATTCTTTTTAGTGCTCGTTGGAACATAAGCAAAGGGATTGCCTTCTTCATTCTATTGAAACCCTTAACTCACTTGATAGGTTCAATCTTCCAATGCATCATGAAGTCATCGTTTAAGAATATCCTTAGTCTATCTCAAGCTTCAAAATAGATGCTATATGTTCAAGATTTTAGCATTAATATTGGAAATTAGATTCTGATACAAAGTGTTATTTTTAGGAAAAGGAAATTTCATTAGAATGGTTGCAATGACTTTTTTTTTTTTTTTTTTAATATCGCGGTTTTAATGTTCTCTTCATAATTAAAAGAACTCGATTTACCTCTATCAAAAAGATCTATAGAGGCTAGCATCTTAGGCATATTTCAAATTGTCTAAAATTTTCATAATTTGATCCAGTATAACAATTTGTTTTTCGTTGATGTTGGAAAATTTAATTTTGGGATCGAATTTCATAAACCAAATTGTTCTGGAAAATTTAATCAAGCTGTTACAAGATGAATACAGAATTAGGGAATAAAATTATTAAGTAATTAGTTAGATAAATTAGCAACTAGTGAATAAGGACTAAATTGAAAGATGCCTAAACTAGAGAGATTGGATGAGAGTTTAAGTAATTCCTTAGTGTGCAATTTAACCAAGGCCATGAAGATAATCTAACCATAATTGAAATAAGTTGGTGGAAAGAATTGATCTCTACTAGCCATTTCCTAAGCCATTATCAACCATAGGATTTATTATAATATAATTTAACATAATAATAAAATAAATAAAAGATGAAAAACGAAGTGGTCATCTTCATTCTCATCAAATGGAAAACCAAAAAAAAAAAAGGAAGGAAAACTTTGCATGTTTCTCTCCATAGCCGAGAGCATTGAACCGTTTTAAGGAACTCTTTCTTTTCGATTTTAATTAGAATATTAGCTCAAAAAGGTAGTGTCTAGTAAACCCGTTGTAATTAGATGATGAATTGTTAAGGTTTTGCTTAATAGCCATTGATGAGTTGTTAGTAAGGTAGATAGAAAATGGTTAGAATTTTGACAAATAGTTGTGTTTTGGATCAGGGATTCCTAGGGTAGGGGGGCTATAAGGTTAAGGTTGAGAGAATCGTTTGATGATTTTTTTTTTTTTTTTAATGATGCTTTTGTTGAAAATCAGAATTTAATATATTCAAATTATCGAAAGTAATTAAAGACATAATTGGGACGTCGAATGACAAAGGAAAGACAAAGATGACAGACGAGTGACAACTTTGACTTGTGATAAAATAATTTATTTT
This sequence comes from Gossypium rotundifolium, assembly GCA_025506655.1. Lineage (NCBI taxonomy): Eukaryota > Viridiplantae > Streptophyta > Magnoliopsida > Malvales > Malvaceae > Gossypium > Gossypium rotundifolium. Next base: position 114,667,004 of record CP106730.1, read on the forward strand.
TTGTTATTTTTTAAATATCAAAATATATAATTCCGTTAAATATATGTATTAACATAATACAGATACTACATTAATAAAAATATCAAATTTAAGTAGCAAATAATATATAAAACACATTATTTCTTAGAACATGGTAAAACAATTAGACCTAATTTATTCATTTCTATTAGTCGAAATTCAAGTAATAGAACAAGACAAGTGAAGAAAATGTAGTTTATGCACCTTATTAGGGGGAGAAAAAATGTAATGACAAGAAGGATTATTGGATCGATGCTCTCAAATAATAATAATAATAATAATAAAGACTTGGAGTACTTTCGAAGAGTATCAATTAAAAACAGATAAGCATTAATTAGAAACAAAATTAAATAAAACCAATGGAATGAAAGAAGACGACAGTAAAGTATTAAGAAGCAACATTGTATTTGCAACTCAAATGGGATATTTTAAAACGAAAAACATTGTTTATTTTTGCTTTATCTTAGTTGGATATTAGCAAAAACAAAAAAATTGCCCCTTCAAACTTCGGAGGGACGTTCTTCCAATTTAGGCACCCCAATCAGTTGACCGCCCTGCCCCTACTTTATTTATTTATTTGTTTTTTTTTTTTTGGGGGCAGCCTTTTATTTATTTGTTTGTTTTCAATTTTTTTTTTCTCATTTGCTTATTTTACTTATGCTTGAAATGAATAAAATTAGGTTAAATTTTCTTATTAGTTTTTATACTTAGTAAAAGTTGTAAATTTAATTTTGTATTTTTATTTGATTATTTTAATCTCTATATTCTCTAAATTTTAATATTTCAGTCCTTACCAAATAATAATTGTTAAATTCATTAAGTAAAGTTCTATTATTTTTAAAATTTGATGCGCCAAATTTAATATTATATTTGTAATATTATGTCAACTTATTATTCTTACATATTACTCACTAAAAATCTAATTCATGGATTATCATTGTCATTTGCATTAAGACTAAAATTTCAAAAATTGAAGAGTATAATGACTTAAAATGATCAAATTGGAGAAAATGGACTAAATCTACAATTGTACATATGGTACAGGACTAGTAATTGAATTTAATCAAATAAATTTAACCGCTACTGTTTGCGCCAAGACTAAAATTTTAAATTTTGAAAAAATACAGGGACTAAAATTGATCAAATAAAAGTATAAGGACTAAATTTTTAATTTTTACAATATAAGGACCAATAATAAAATTTAACTTTAAAATTCAGCGTTTAGGATGATTAGTATAATTTAGAGTTTAAGGTTGAGATTTAAGTTGAATTCTATATCATACCGTAAAATCGAAAATGTCATTTTATTATTTAAAAACTATTAAAGCTATTTCCTTTTAAATCAAATTTTATTTATTAAATAATACTTCAAGCAGGTGAAACTATTTTCAGTTTAAAATATCTTATTTTAGGTCTAATCAATTTGAATGGATAACTCAAAATTTCAACATATTACCTTCCCAGGCCCTTTTCACTAATTATCCAAAATCCCAACTATCATAATATGCTTATTGCCGTTTTATTTATGGTTTAATATAACATTTGGTACATGAAATTGACACTTTTTCTTAATTTGGTACATAAACTTTTCTTGGTCCAATTTGGTACCCAAACTTGACACTTTTTTCCTAATTTGGTACCTAAACTTGACACTTTTTCTTAAGTTAGTACTTAATCTTTTTTGGGATCTAATTTGGTACCTAAACTTGACTCTTTTTCCTAATTTGGTACCTAATTTTTTTTGTTCGATTTTGTGCTTGAACTTGTCAAACGTTTTACAAATTACTCTAATATGCTAACAATGTTATTTTTTTATGGCGTAGCAAAAATAATCAATGTAAGATCGACATGTGACTGATGATATGATTTTTTTGTATTTTATATGTTCAATTACTTTTAGTTTTAATTTATTTATTTATTATTTTATTAATTGAAAATAAAGAATTTCTTTTAATTTGGGTTTTAAAACTCTTTTTTGTAATTAATATTAATTGTTAAGCATAGCTCAATACCTTTTTTAACATGAATTTCCTTTAATCTGATAATATTTTGTAGCATAACAAAAAAAAAATAGCACCGTTAGTATTTTATGTAATTTGTATAACATTGAATAAATTAAGGTACCAAATTGAACCTAAAAATTTAGGTACCAAATTGGGCCCCAAGAAAGTATAGGTACCAAATTAAGAAAAAGTATCAAGTTCATATACCAAATTGGGCTAAAAAATTTTAGATATCGACTTTAAAAAAATACCAAATTCAAGTACTAAATACTATATTAAGCCTTTATTTATTTATATATTTATCAACTTTTATACTCTATTCATTTATAATTGAAATATCATAATTTATCAACCAATTCGTAAAATAACGATAATATGGTAAAAGTATCAAGGAAGCTTTTGTATGTAGGGGTGAATTGCATTTCGACCTCTCTACCGTAAAAATGGGTAAATTAGCCCTTATACATTTCGAAACATACAAATTATCCCTTCGCTAAATTATATTTATTAAATGATGACATGGAATGTTAAATTAAATTGTTAATTATTAATTTGGTCCGAACTATAGTTAAAATATTATTTTGATTTTTTAAAATCTTAATAATAATTCTAAAAATTAAAATATCTTAGAAATAAATATAATTTATTAAAATATTAAAAATATGTTAAAATATTAAAATTTTGTTAAAACAAAATCAAACCCAAATTTATTAAAGTCAAAACTTACATTCAAACAAGCTCTATTTTTTTTTTGTTTTTTTTTTTTGTGAATCATGGTGTTTTTATTTTATTTTTATTTTGAAAAATTGAACTCTGTTTTAATAATGGGAAAATATTTTCATTTTCAATAAAAATCTCGATTTGATGAGAACTATCTAATGTAATGAAACACTAAAATTATTTGTTGAAGACACTCTATAATGCAATTCTAAAACACTCATTTTAATAAAATCATGATTTTATTACTATTGAAATCCAATCAATCCAAAGAACAATCCATTTATAGTAAACAAAATCTTTCGATTTTGCTTCTCTCTTTGGTGACAAAGAAGAAGATAAAGACAAGAAGCTCCCTTCACTACTTCTTTACCGATGGAGACATGTTGATGCCTTTGAGGGTTTTATTCTAAATTAAAATTTCACTTTTTATCTTTTATTTCTTCTTATAAATTTAAAACATTATTTTTTAAAAATTCAAAACTCATAGACACCTTGTTCGGAATCCGAAAATTTATATTAAAAAAAAAACTCATAAATGATTAAACTTAGTAATTTAAAGATTAAAGCTCCTTAGGGTATTAAACAATAGGATCTCTAAATAGGAATGTTTGTAATAATTAAGGGATGCAAAATGAGTAATCGAAATTTTATAACGGTGATTACAAAAGCATAGGAGATGCAAAATGAGTATTCACTAAAGTAAAAAAAGTAAACATTAAATAAATTTTATGTACCTTTTAATTAGAAGCATGAGTAATGAAGATGAAACCGAACATTAACGAAAGTATTATAAATTTAAAATGAGTATTCAAAACTTATAGTTGATTTTTTTCTTCAATCAAGTTTTATTTATTCCAATTAAGCTTTAAAAATGAAAAAGAAAATTTCAAACTTATTGTTAATACAAATTAGTTTTAATAGTAATCTTTATTTTGTTGGTTTTTCAATGAAAATTTATTATAAAATTTTCACTTAAATCAATTCACTCTCTCTGAATTATGAAATTTCCAAACTTGATTTTCTTATATATATATATAAGACAGACTTTTTAAAAAAAAATATTTATCAATTAATTTTAAATTAGATGTCATACATAATGGAATTCACTATTCATGTATCCATACAACAAACAGAATAGTATGCAAGTACTAATTTGATTTGGATCCAAACTAAACTAGGCTTTAGTTTAATATTGAGCCTAAATTTGGACCCATTTTAATTTTCCTTTAATTTAAAAACAAAATCTTATTTTAATTCAGAATTTATTCTTAATGATTTTCTTTTGGTTTTTCTCAGAAATGCTCCAAGATGAAATGTGGATAATAATGTTTTCCTCTTTATTTTGATATCTGCTAAAAGGATCCTTAAATCCAGATTATTTCAATTCGGTTTAAAATTTATCTAAGCAGAATTAAAATAAAACTCAATTTTTAATTACATCATTTTCAAATAATTCAATTTAATCTTAAAATTAAATAAAAAATTCAGTTTAGTCCAATATTCACTTATCAGCACATCTTCAGTACATTCGAGGCTCAAACACTGAGAAATTTGAATTAAGAAGTCCAAACAAAATTAGATGTATATAACTGGTGTTTTGAAATTGGTAAGATTCATTATTAGGCTAAATATTCAAATTAGGGCTTAATTTTTTTAAGAATTGCTCACCTAAGGGTCAAATCTTTTAAACTGGTTGTACAACTCATTTTTGCTGGCCCATTTTACAAACTAAATCCAACCCAAACAACTAAAACAAAAATTAAAACCCAAGACCCAAAACTAAAATTGACCCATAACCCAATACAAGCCCCAAACCCTAGCCCAATGCCAAAATTAAACGAAACAGAAAAACAAAACCCTAAAAGCTACCCTAGGCGCAGCCCACTTGCTCTGCCAACTGACCCACTTGCCCTTTGCACCGGTCTTGTCCACCACCACTGCTCCACCGCCCGTGTCAGCACTGCCCAAGCCTGCAACATTAAAGAAAATGACAATAAAAAGGGATTGTAAGAATCGGCTAGAAAAGCCGATCTAGACCATTGTAAAGCAAGGACATTTTTTTTTCAATAAAAACAGACTTAAAGAACAAAAAAAGGGCAGAGATTTGCATAACTAGAATCAACAAGCACGAACAGAGCAGAAAAAAAGATCGTATAAAGGTGGGTGTGGCTTAGATTTCCTTTTTTTTAAATCTTCAAAACTGTCATATATGAAATTTATATATTTTTTTCTAAATTTTACACACACACACACACACACACACACACACACACCTTATATATATATATATATATATATATATATATATATATATATATATAATCTAAGTACAAAAAAAATATAAATTTTTTTACCGTGGCATCGAGAGCTGCGGTTGGCGGTCCGGCGCCGGAACTCCCATCGACAACCTAGCCCCTGCAAAGAAAAAGAGAAGACTTAGAATTTTATTTTTTTGAATCCAGGTGAAGAATGAAAATTTTAAAAATTTGGCCTTAAATAGCCTCTCAAAACGACGTCGTTTTGGGGCTGGCCTTAAACGCTCAAAACGGCGTCGTTTTGGCTTAACCAGCGCACGGACCCGACGCGCTCCTAAGATCCGAATTTTTTTTATTGGAGGGGCTAATTTTACTTTTAGCCCCTCCGCCTTTTTATTGAATTGCAATCAAGCTCTTTTTGTTTTTTAATTTTGGCCCGAACTTTTATTCTGATTTCATTTAGGTCCTCTCAAAGCTGCGCGTTTTGAAGAGAGAGGTTATTACCCACTTTAGTTCCTCCGCTTCTTTAGCACGTTATAATAAGGACCTTTCCCTTTTTATTTATTTCAAATTTGCCTCAATATTCTGTTTTTAATTCAATTTTCGTCCTTTCTTGTCTATTTTCACTTATTTATTATTGTTTAATATTATTATCACATTATATTTAGTATTATATTTTATACTATATTATTATTATTATTATTATTATTATTATTTACCATTATCATTATTTTATTATTAATACCATTATTATGTTATTTTTATTTATTTTACTATTATCTATTATTATTACTATTTATTATTAGTATTATTAATCAACATTATTTTTGTCACTATTATTTTTTACCACTACTACGATATTAGTATTATTATTATTACTATATTTGTATCTATATTTATTTTCCTAGTTTAATACTATTATTATTTATTTAATTTTCATTCATCTATTTATACTTATATTATTTCACATATATTTCTATTTTCACTCATATTATTATCATATTTTATATATTTCTACTTACATTTATATATCAATATCATTTTCATTATCACTGTTATTATCATTATTATTATTATTGTCAAAACCATTTTTTTGTTTGGAAAACAGGCCGACTTTAAAAAGGAAAACGGAGTCGCCACCAATCTTTTTTTGAAGTGTGATTGGGTCACTTTTGAAAATGTTTTGGTCTACGAGATTTAAGAAAACGGGTTCGGGAGTCGGTTACGCACGAGGAAGGATTAGCACCCTCACAATGCCCAAAATTGGTACCGTATTGATTGATTAATGTCCTTAATATCAAAAATTAGAAAATATTTTAAAATATGAATCATTTGGAAAATGTTCGGGTAATTCGAATTTAGATATCGAAATTCTCTTGTTCCGAAAGGATGAAATATCACGTCCAGCACATTAGGATACGATGTTTCAAACCTTTGACACCAAGATCATTTCATGATTTCCAAAATTCATACATTGTCATTTTAAGAAGGGTATTTCATCATTTGGCCAAATGAAAGAACCGAAACTCAGCACGTTAGGGCACGATCCTTCAAATTTCCAAACAAGAAATATTGCCTTATTTCTAAAGTTGAGACAACGTGATCAAAATCTTAAAAGGATATTTAGTCCTTGGACGAGCGAAAAAATTGAAACCCAGCACGTTAGGGCACAATTTCTCAAAACTTCCAAGAACAAAATATTTCCTTGCTTTTAAATTTTTTTTAAAAAACGGACACAGTTTTAAAGGATATTTCATGATTTGGTCAAACAGAAACCACAACCCAGCACGTTAGGGCACGATTCCTTGAATTTCCCAATCATAAAACATTGCCTTCAAAAAAATCTTTTTTATAAAACTCGGGTAAAAAGTAAAAACGATATAATTTTTAAAATAACAAGAAACGGTTTAAACGTAAGAATAGTTATACATAGCGAATGGTGTCAAAAACTATATGTACAATAATCCATGGAATAATCATAATAGTAACAAAGAAAATGCGATACTAATGATAGAATATATTAATAAACCATTAATAGTAAAAGAGATATAAAAAAATAATGAAAATAGCAATAGTAATGTTAATAATAAAAATAATAAATAATATATATAATGATAATAACATAAGAATAATAATATGTATAGTAAAATAGTGATAGTAAATAAATAGTAGTAAAAATATTAGTAATAGAAAAGCATAATAATTAATGTAATATTAATAATAAATATAATTATAGTAAAGATAAAAATGTTAATCATAATAAGGGTAATAGTAATAATATATAAAAAGTAAACAATAATAAAGATAATAATAAATATAATAGAAAGATCAAGGCTAAAAATAATAATAGTAATGATAATCATAAATATAATAATAATAATGGTACGTTTAATTATAATAAAATAATAGTAAGAAAAACAATAATGAAATAATGTTAAGAGTAACAAAAAAATGGAATTAATAACACAATAAGAATAAAAATAAAAAAGCTTAAATTAACCCAATTTAATGGTAAAATAGTAAAAATAAACAAAAAGGACTAAATCGGATCGAAATCAAAAGTTTTGGGGTAAAATCAAAGGTAAAATAAAAGGAGGGGCCGAATTACGAGGCACGCGTAACCTGTAGGGATCAAAATAGCAATAAACCCCCTTGAAACGCAGTACCTGAGCGGATTGAATTGAAGTAGCGAGCAAGATTCGGGGCCAAATTTAAAAATAAGTAAAAGCTGAAAATAGGCCTTAATTGAAACAATAGCGCGAAAGGGGGGGATCAATCGTGCAATTTACCCATTAAGGGTGAATGCACGTGGATTCCACCCCCCAACTAAACGGCGCCGTACTTTAAAAGTTTTAAAACATAAAAACATTTGGCCTTCATTTTGCCTTCTTCCTCAAAAATCAAAACAAAACTAATTTCCTTTTCTTTCTACTTCCGAAAACTTGTACCCCCAAAATCCCTATGCCCTTGATTCTTGTTAGGGTCTGCGCCTCCCTCGTCGCAAGTCCCCCATGCACACCGATAACGGTGGCGGGAAGAACAACGATAATATCTCTTCGATCCCTCTCTCTTTTGTTTTTTTTTCTTTAAAACTTTTCTACGTTCTGGATTTTTGTATTTTTTTTAAAACAAAGAAAGAAGAAAAACGAAGAAAACCAACAGATTTGAGGGGAAAAAGAAAAACCTTTGCTCGGTTTTCCTCTGATTCCTTGTATTTCTCTCTCTGAAAAAGCGTATATACTGTGTATTTTTATGTGAATCGTGTGTATTGCTTTTGTATTTCTCTAAAAAACCCTATTACAGATTCGATTTGGCTTTTTATAGCCTACAAAACCCCTAAAAATAAAACAAAATCAAATCCCGAATCCCCCTCTACTGTTTTGCTGCTTCCTGCTTTGTAGGTACTGTGGTGTGCACGACTTGGAGTTGGAGGCACGTACGATGCGGAGGAAAAGCTACTAGGAGGTGCATAACACGGAGAGGGCGAGGCGTGCGCGAATGTGAGACTGCTGGTGGGGGTAGTTGCGGTGCTAGTCACTCCGAAAGCCCTTAGGGTTTTCTGCTAAAACTTGAAAAAATTGGGCCATTTGGCCCTGTTGATTTGGGCTGATTAAATTTGGGTTTGTTATTGTAAAAATTGGATCATAAAGCTGCCATTCTTTGCTTGTTTTCATGGAACGGGAACGAAGCAAAAATTCTAAAAGAGCCAATTTTGCCTCGTCTTGCTGAGTCCTGGCTTGATGTTTATTTTCTTCAGGTAGCATTACTTTGACCCACTGCATCTTTAGTGGTATAGGAATTTTGTCTCAATCTACTCCACTACTGCTTAGTGAAGATAAGGCTATGAACTTCAGTCTGCTCTATTGCCGATACATGAATATAAGACTTGCTATATTCGATCTGCTCCACTCCTGCTCAGTGAAGATAAGATCTGTTCTTTCAGCCTGCTCCACTCCTGCTCAGTGGAGATAAGGCTATAAACTTCAGTCTGCTCCATTGTCAATACATGGAGATAAGACTTGCTGCTTTCAATTTGCTTCACTCCTGCTCAGTGGAGATAAGATCTGTTCTTTCAACTTGCTCCACTCCTACTCAGTGAAGATGAGATCTATTTTTTCAGCCTGCTCCACTTCTGCTAAGTAGAGATAAGGCTATAAACTTCAGTATACTCTATTGCCAATACATGAAGATAAGACTTACTGCTTTCGATCTGCTCCACTCTTGCTCAGTGAAGATAAGATCTGTTCTTTCAGCCTGCTCCACTCCTGCTCAGTGAAGATAAGGCATGATCGTCAGTCTGCTCTATTGTCGATACATGAAGATAAGACTTGCTGCTTTCGATCTACTCCACTCCTGTTCAGTGGAGATAAGATCTGTTCTTTCACCCTGCTCCACTCCTGCTCAGTAGAGATAAGGCTATAATTTTCGGTCTGCTCCACTCTTGCCCAGTGGAGATAAGATCTGCTGTTTTTGATCTGCTCTACTCCTGCTCATTAGAGATAAAATCTGCTATCCGTAGCCTGCTCCACTCCTACTCGGTGAAGATAAGGCTATAATCTTGATCTGCTCCCTCCTACTCGGTGAAGATAAGATCTCGCTTTCTTTAGCTTTGCTCCACTTTCGCCGAGAGAAATAAGGCTATAATATTTGATCTGCTCTACTCCTGCTCAGTGGAGATAAGATCTACTGTTTTCGATCTACTCTACTCCTACTCAGCAGAGATAAGATCTGCTATCCTTAGCCTGCTCCACTCCTGCTCAGTGGAGATAAGGCTATAATCTTCGATCTGCTCCACTCCTACTCAGTGAAGATAAGATCTGCTTTCTTTAGCCTGCTCCACTCCTGCTCAGTGGAGATAAGGCTATAATCTTTGATCTGCTCCACTCCTGCTCAGTGGAGATAAGATCTGTTGTTTTCGATATGCTCTACTCCTGCTCAGTAGAGATAAGATTTGCTATCCTTAGCCTGCTCCACTCCCGCTCAATGGAGATAATGCTATAATCTTCGATCTACTCCACTCCTACTCAGTGAAGATAAGATCTCGCTTTAGCCTACTCCACTCCCTTTCGGTGGAGATAAGGCTATAATCTTTGATCTGCTCCATTCACCTTTCGGTGGAGATAAGATCGCTATTTTCGATCCGCTCTACTCCTCTTTCGAGAGAGATAAGATCTGTTATCCTTAGCCTACTCCACTCCCGCCGGTGAAGATAAGATCTTCTTTCCTGAAGATAAGATCTTCTTTCCTTCCACTCCACTCTCCTTTCGGTGAAGATAAGGCTAGGATCTTCGATCTGCTCCACTCCTGCTTAGTGGGGATAAAATCTGTTGTCTTTGATCTATTTCACTCATGCTCAGTGGGATAAGATCTGTAATATTTCGTAACTCCCATTAATTTTGCTACATTATTCCCTAGGGAGCCTACCTGTAGAATTGATTTCATGTAATCTATGCTATGTCAAATGATTAGGATATCATGAAAAATGCTCCTAACCCTATGTATTATGAATGGTAAGAATGGATGCAAAATGTCATGAGAATGATCCATTTTCAACACTTGGGCTATCATCGCTTGCTGTCTAGTAAGGTGATTCTTAACGTATGTCTTCTTTGTTCAGCCAGTACTTCTAACAGAGAATTTGAAGATGTTGTCACTGCTTAGACCCCTATCTTAAGTGTTTCAAGCCCTTTAAGCCTGATGAGTTCTAAATAATTATCCTATTTCAAATTCTTGTATTATGTAGAGACTTTCAGAGTAATAAGCAAAAATTCTCTTGCGAAAGTGTTATTAGTTCATTAATCATTACTTCAATATGAAATGCTTGGAAAAAGATTAATGAAACTGGAATTTATTCGGGACAAAACCCGTGAAGAATGAATTGAACAAAGGCAGCAAAGTTTTCTAAAAAATAAGTAAGGGTAGAATTGGTGCCCCAGATATCACAGCCTGAGCTTTTCTGTACGCACTTTTTGAAGACTATTCTGAGTTCAACATGTGTCTAGGAGATCTGCGGTACTTTATTGATGCCCCAAAATGTAACATATCTCCTCATTGTTAATTCAAGCGTAGCGAAAACTACTGTATGCCCCACTTTTGGTCAAAATTTGAGCCACCTTTTTTGGGTTTTCGACTCAAAGTCCTTTGGTCTCAAAGCGCCCTTTACGGGTTTTCACCTTGGGCTCTTTTTTTTTGAACTCAAGACGCCTTTTGCGGGTTTTTGCCTTGGCCCATTTTCAAGTGAAGTACTTATTGACTGAGTCTGCATTAATTGGATTTGGCAGACTTTTACCGTCCATTTCAGTGAGTATCAACGCTCCCCCAGAGAAGGCCTTCTTTACAACATAAGGTCCTTCCCAATTAGGCATCCACTTTCCCCTGAAGTCTTTTTGCATAGGGAGGATCTATTTCAATACCAAGTCTCCCTCATGGAATACTCTGGGGCGGACTTTCTTGTTGTAAGCCCACATCATTCGCTTCTGGTACATTTGATCATGGCGGATGGCTCTTAGCCTCTTTTCTCAATTAGATTCAGTTGATCATATCGGGACTGAACCCATTCTGCTTCGTCCAACTTCAGCTCTGACAAGACTTGAAGAAAGGAATTTTAACTTTAATAGGTAAGACTGCCTCCATCCAATAAACTAAGGAGAACGTGTTACCCCAGTAGAGGTTTAACCGATGTTCGATAGGCGTATAAGGCAAGCGGTAACTTTTCATGCCAATCCTTGTAGGTCTCAATCATCTTCCCTACAATTTTCTTGATATTCTTGTTAGCTGCCTCAACTGCGTCATTCATTTTCAAACGATATGGCGATGAGTTATGGTGCTTAATGTTGAACTGATAGCAAACCTCCACTGTCACGCTGTTGTTCAAGTTCAAAGCGTTATCCGATATGATTCTTTTCGACAACCGTAGTGACATATGATTTCTTTCTTTAAAAACTTGCTAACTGTCGTCTTCGTGACATTGGCATATGAAGCTGCCTCTACCCATTTGGTGAAGTAATTAATAACCACGGATGAATCGATGTCCATTAGAAGCCTTCGGTGAGATCGGCCCAATGACGTCCATGCCCCACATTGAGAAAGGCCACGGAGAAGTAATAACATGAAGACATGAAGGAGGCACATGGATCTTGTCTCCATAAATTTGACACCTATGGCACTTCTTGGCATAACGGATGCAGTCTCCTTCCATCGTGGACCAGTAATACCCAAATCTCATTATCTGCCTGGCCATTGTAAATCCATTGGTGTGTATTCCGTAAACCCCTTCATGGACTTCCTCCAGAATTTTCTTAACCTCCACAGCATCGACGCATCTTAGCAATACTTGATCCCTCCTCCTTTTGTACAGGATCTCTCCATCTAAGACATAGTCAATGGCAAGTCTTCTCAATGTTCTCTTATCATTTTCAGTCGCTTGATCGGGATATTCACGGTTCTTTACATATCACAGAATATCATGATACCAAGGGTGATCATCTCTCTCATCCTCTCCTTCGATATTACAGTAGTAAGTTGGAGTCTCACAGATACTCATTTGGATGGGCTTTATACCTTTCTGCTCATTTACTCTGATCATAGAAGCTAAAGTGTCCAAGGCATCAGCCATCTGGTTTTCATCACGCGGGAGGTAAAAGAATGTGATATCATCAAACTCCTCAATTAGCTCCAAAATTAACTTTCGATAACTGATCAACTTGGGATCTCTTGTTTCCCATTCCCCTCTGAGCTGATATATTACCAAAGCGGAGTCTCCATATACCTCTAGCAACTTGACTTTGCGATCTATGGCAGCTCGGATTCCCATGGTACATGCTTCGTATTCTGCCATATTGTTTGTGCAATCGAAGTCCAACTTGCAAGTGAAAAGATAATGCTCACCATTTGGGGATACTAGGTCTACCCCAATTCCATTACCAACGGCATTTGATGCTCATCGAAGTTCAGTTTCTAAGGATGATCTTCTAAGGCATCTTTTTAGTGGTTGCTACAAACATCAAATCTTCATTTAGAAAATCAAAGTTCAAGGGCTAGTGTCGTCTAGCACTCTACTGGCAAGAAAATCAGCTATTGCACTCCCTTTACAGCCTTCTGATTCACATAGACTATGTCAAATTCAAAAGTAAAATTTGCCATCGGGCCATTCTTCCATTCAGGGCGATTGACTCCATCATGTACTTAAGAGGGTCTAGTTTCGAGATTAACCAAGTCATGTGGTATAACATGTACTGCCTCAACCTTCGAGTTATCCAGACCAAAGAGCAACATAGTTTCTCAATCGGCAAGTATCTCATTTTACACTTAGTAAATTTCTTGCTGAGGTAGTATATCGCCCTTTCTTTCTTCCCTGTCTCATCGTGTTGGCCGAGTACACATCCCGTTGAATTTTTGAATACCGTCAGATACAGAATCAATGGTCTATCAAGACTAGGTGGCATTAACACTGGAGTATTGGACAAATATTATTTAATCTTATCAAATGCCCTCTAGCATTCATCGTCCCAAATACCTGGATTGTGTTTCTTAAGAAGATGAAATATTGGATCATACTTCTTAGTCAACTGCGAAATAAACCGAGCGATGTAATTCAATCTTCCCAAAAAACCTCGAACTTTCTTCTAAGTGTGCAGCAGAGGTAATTTTTGTACGGCCTTGACTTTATCCGGATCTACTTCAATTCCTTTTTCACTGACCACAAAACCAAGTAGCTTCCCTGATCGAGCCTCTAAAGTAAACTTGGCTGGATTGAGTTTCAGCTGAAATTTTCTCAACCTCAAGAACAGTTTCTTCAAAACTTGCATATGCTCCCCTTCCGTTTGAGACTTTGTGATCATGTCGTCGACATAGACCTCGATCTCCTTGTGCATTATGTCGTGAAACAAGGTTACCATAGCCCTTTGGTATGTTGCTCCCGTATTCTTTAACCCAAATGGCATCACTTGGTAACAAAAAGTCTCCTATAAGGTTATGAATGTGGCCTTTATCATGTCTTCAGGATGCATCTTTTTTTTATTGTATCTCGAGTAACCATCCATGAAAGAGAAAAATGAAAACCCCACCGTGTTATCCACCAAGGTGTCGATGTGAGGCAGTGGGAAGTTGTCTTTCGGGCTGGCATTGTTTAAGTTCCTATAATCGACACACATTCGTACTTTTCCATCCTTTTTAGAGACAGGGACAACGTTGGCTACCCATTCTAAGTAATTCACCATTCGTAAAAACCCAGCATCAAACAGCATCAAGATTTGTTTAAGTTCCTATAACCCGGCTTGCATTCCCCTTTTATGGGGATACGGTGTACCGCAATATCAGTGCTCAACCATGGCATGTCTTGATATGACCACACGAAGACATCTTTGAACTCTAGCAGAAGTCTAATGAGGTCCTGCCTTGTTTCTTTGGTTATGCAGGTGCCAATTTTCACTTCTTTCCCATCTTTTAAAAGTTCATTTTTAATTGTCTCTTCATGAGGTAGGATCAGCTTCTCTTGCTGCTCCACCATCCTTAACAAATCTTGGGATACACTACAATCTCTGTCATCTGTAAAGTCCTGAGGTCCCGCTAGGCACATGTCTTGCTCATCAGGAAATTTTGGGTCCATAACAGTGTTGTTCATGACATCGATATCTAGGGACCTATGGTAGGTATGAAAGAATATTCAATGAAAATGAATTCAAGAATGACTTATTTATGTGTTATGATTATGAATGAAAAAGAAAAAAGCAAAAAAATAATGCACGGTATGAAAGAAAAATGCACTTTTATTGAAAGTAATGATGCTTGAACATGAGCCTATTTCACAAAAGATTCTTATTGTTCCTAGGCTTGAAACAACAAGTGTGTTTTGAGCATTACTCTGTTTTAGTCCTAAAAACTATAGGAATTTCTTCCGCAGTCCAGTTGTCCAGAACACTTCCAAGCTCGTAAGGGTGAATGCCCGATAAGTTCCCTTCCTTCAAACCTTCTTCAAATACGACATTGATGCTCAAAGTCTTCATTATATCTTTAACAGTTTCTTCATTTGCGTGTAGTAGTGATGTTCCAGGGTCACTATAATATAATCTCCAGTTAATAGGGTTCTTTTATGACATTTAATGCATATGATGTGATGTAATGCAAATGCATGATATGCAATACAAAGGAATGAATACAAAAAGAAAGAGAGGCCTTGATTCTGAATTCAATTCCATTAGAAGAACTTTTCGAGAAAATAAATTTCTTTACATAAAATGGATTACATATGCGGCTTCGTCCTTATAGTCCAAGAAAGACACAATTTCTTCGTATTCGGATGTTATGGTCGTGTCCCACGAGCCTTCCCAATAGATGTCTCTTCTAGCTTCTTAATGCTTGATCTAGGCCGTGACTCTTCACTCACTTATCTTCCGCGACGCTCATAAGTTTTTTAAGAAAGTCGAGATGTGAAGGCTCTTGGATAGTCTTTGTCGGCTTGAATCCTCGAGCAAAGTCTTGTATTCTTCTGCGGACTATTCGTTGTTTACCTGGACTATATTCGAACGACCATATTATAACCCACTTTATCAAGTAATCCATTTCCTTATGACAAACTCTTCTATTTAGCAATCGAATATGAATCAACACCTCCTTTCTATGATGATGAAATGCAATGTAGTCATAAACAAAAGAAAGCATGTTAGTACCATATACAAATAGTAGAAATCAAACACCTATCCAGGTGACTGCTAGGGTTCTCTATATGCAGTTTGGCTCTAAAGCAAGGGTACCTGAACCAGCAGATTCCTCGATCCTCACCCATTATAGGCTCATATGGACCAAGTTCAATTCAGGGGAATACATTTCCCTATGGCTGCACGGAGGTGAAAACCTCACGAAGACATAGGTACGGATGTATTTCAAAAGTGATCCACTATCTTGCATGGAGGTGAAAACCTCATGAAGGAGTAGCTTCTCACTCTCACTTAAAGGTGTGACCACTACGGTCATGCAACATGATGCAAATGTATCCTAGACACTTAAAAGTAAAAACCATATGCGATGGAAAAAAGTCAAAATCAAATTCTGATTTTCAATAAAAGGACATTAATTAATCAATACTACGGCTTGACTCTCTTATTGCTCCCCAGTGGAGTCGCCAAGCTGTCAAAACCATTTTTTTGTTTGGAAAATAGTCCAACTTTAAAAAGGAAAATGGAGTGGCCACCAATCTTTTTTTGAAGTGTGATTGGGCCACTTTTGAAAATGTTTTGGTCTACGAGATTTAAGAAAACGGGTTCGAGAGTCAATTATGCACGAGGAAGGATTAGCACCCTAGCAACACCCAAAATTGGTACCATATTGATTGATTAATGTCCTTAATATCAAAAATTAGAAAAGATCTTAAAATATGAATCATTTGGAAAATGTTCGGGTAATTCGAATTTGGATATCAAAATTCTCTTATTCCGAAAGGATGAAATATCATGTCCAGCACGTTAGAATACGATGTTTCAAACTTTTGACACCAAGATCATTTCATGATTTCCAAAATTCATGCATTGTCATTTTAAGAAGGGTATTTCATCATTTGGCCAAATGAAAGAACCGAAACCCAACACGTTAGGGCACGATCCTTCAAATTTTCAAACAAGAAATATTGCCTTATTTCTAAAGTTGAGACAATGCGATCAAAATCTTAAAAGGATATTTAGTCCTTTGGACTAGTGAAAAAATTGAAACCCAGCACGTTAGGGCACAATTTCTCAAAACTTCCAAGCACAAAATATTGCCTTGCTTTTAAAATTTTTTTAAAAAATAGACACAGTTTTAAACGAGTACAGAAACCACAACCCAGCATGTTAGGGCATGATTCCTTGAATTTCCCAATCATAAAACATTGCCTTCAAAAAAAAAATCTTTTTTATAAAACTCGGGTAAAAAGTAAAAACGATATAATTTTTAAAATAACAAGAAACGGTTTAAACGTAAGAATAGTTATACATAGCGAATTGTGTCAAAAAGCGTATGTACAATAATCCATGGAATAATCATAATAGTAACAAAGAAAATGCGATACTAATGATAGAATATATTAATAAACCATTAATAGTAAAAGAGATATAAAAAATTATGAAAATAGCAGTAGTAATGTTAATAATAAAAATAATAAATAATAAATATAATGATAATAACATAAGAATAATAATATGTATAGTAAAATAGTGATAGTAAATAAATAGTAGTAAAAATATTAGTAATAGAATAGCATAATAATAAATGTAATATTAATAATAAATATAATTATAGTAAAGATAAAAATGTTAATCATAATAAGGGTAATAATAATATATAAAAAAGTAAACAATAATGTAGATAATAATAATAAATATAATAGAAAGATTAAGGCTAGAAATAATAATAGTATGATAATAATAATAATAATAATAATAATAATAATAATAATAATAATAATAATAATAATAATAATAATAATAATGGTACATTAAATTATAATAAAATAATAGTAAGAAAAACTATAATGAAATAATGTTAAGAGTAACAAAAAAATGGAATTAATAACACAATAAGAATAAAAATAAAAAGCTCAAATTAACCCAATTTAATGGTAAAATAGTAAAATAAACAAAAGGACTAAATCGGATCGAAATCAGAAGTTTTGGGGTAAAATCAAAGGTAAAATAAAAGGGAGGGACCGAATTGCGAGGCACGCGTAACATCTGTAGCGATCAAAATAGCAATAAACCCCCTTGAAAAGCAAAGACTGAGCTTGATTTGAATTGAAGTAGCGAGCAAGATTCGAGGCCAAATTTAAAAATAAGTAAAAGCTGGAAATAGGCCTTAATTGAAACAACATCGCGAAAGGGGGGACCAATCGTGCAATTTACCCATTAAGGGTGAATGCACGTGGATTCCATCCCCAACTAAACGGCGCCGTACTTTAAAAGTTTTAAAACATAAAAACATTTGGCCTTCATTTTGCCTTCTTCCTCAAAAATCAAAACAAAACTAATTTCCTTTTCTTTCTGCTTCCGAAAACCAATACCCCCAAAATCCCTCTGCCCTTGATTCTTGTTAGGGTCACGCCTCCTCGTCAGAAGTCCCCATGCACACCGATAACGGTGGCGGGAAGAACAACAGTAATATCTCTTGATCCCTCTCTTTTGTTTTTTTCTTTAAAACTTTTATACGTTTTGGATTTTTGTATTTTTTTTAAAACAAAGAAAGAAGAAAAACGAAGAAAACCAACAGATTTGAGGGAAAAAGAAAACCTTTGCTCGGTTTTCCTCGATTCCTTGTATTTCTCTCTGAAAAAGCATATATCTTGTGCATTTTATGTGAATCGTGTATTGCTTTTGTATTTCTCTAAAAAAAAAACCCTATTACAGATTCGATTTGGCTTTTTATAGCCTACAAAACCCCTAAAAATAAAACAAAATCAAATCCCGAATCCCCTCTCTTGTTTTCTTGCTTCTACTTTGTAGAGTCTTGTGGCGTGCACGACTTGGAGTTGGAGGCGCGCACGATACGGAGGAAAAGCTGCTAGGAGGCGCATAACACGGAGAGGGCAAGGCGTGTGCGAATGTGAGACTATTGGTGGGGGTAGTTGCGGCGCTAGTCACTCTGAAAGCCATTAGGGTTTTCTGCTAAAACTTGAAAAAATTGGGCCATTTGGGCCTGTTGATTTGGGCTGATTAAATTTGGGTTTGTTATTGTAAAAATTGGGTCATACAATTATTATTTTTCTTTTCTTTTCTTTTCTTCTCGTAAAACTTTCATCTTGCCATTTATCCTTTTGTTTCCTATTTATTATCATTTAGCTTATTGGTTTTATTCATTTTATTCTATTTTCGTTTCATTATTGTCATTTGTATTTAATGCGTTCATTCTATATACTTGCTAGCATCGTAATTCGCTTTTTGTATTTTGTTACAAATTCTTGCTGCATTTTATCCGATACATCAAGTTTCAAAATAATCGATATTTCGTTTTAGAGATTTGAGAAAATCATGCCCTAACTTACTGGGTTCCGATTTTTCTCATTTAATCTGAATAACGGAATATCGTTTTTAAATCGTAATACAAGTTTTGAATAAAATACTTGTTCTAGGAGATTCGAAGTGTTGTGTCCTAACTTACTGGCCATGACATCTTGTTACCCCGAGATAATTTTTTTGTAAATAAAAGCAATATTCTGTATTTTGAATTTCAAGAAATCGAGCCCTAACTTACTGAGTTTCGATTTCTCATTTGACAAATAACAAAATATTCTCCTTAAATCCGAGTTTTAAAGTCAAAAGACAAGCTCAGTTTCGGGAACCCAACGTGTCGTGCCCTAACTTACTGGGTATGACATTTTATCTCTTCGAAATAAGAGGGTCTTATCAACCATTTTGATTTGTTTAAAGATAAAAAGAGGATCGTATTTTCAAATCTTTTCTAATTTTCGATATTAAGACATTAGATAATCAATTAGGTACCAATTTTGGGCGTATCGAGGGTGCTAACCCTTCCTCGTGTGTAACCGACTCCCGAACCCGTTTTCTAAATTTCGTATCCGAAATCGTTGTTTTGATAAATCAAATTGTTTATTAAAAACAATTGTTTTACGAGGTGACTCGATCACACCTCATCAAAAAGGATTGGTGGCAACTCACGTTTTTTGTCTTCATTTCTAAAGTCCAAGTCGACCTCCGTTTTTCAAAAAAATAGTTTCGACATTGGTCATATAAGAGCCTCATCTTTACGAAAGTGCTCAAATGAAAGTCAAACCTTCCAAAATGAATAAATAAGAGCCGAAGATTCTTGAAAGTTTTCAAATAAATGCCAAAACTTTTTAAATTTGCTTAAATAAAGGCTTTTCAAATGTTGTATATCAAGTTTCAAATTATAATTTTTTATTATTTTTTTTCTTTTCAAGTAATATCTGATTCAGTTGCTATGTGTTTTATTCTATGTACGAGCCCAAAATTGCCCGGCCCACTACACCCTAAATTAGACAAGCAAAAATAAAATATGTCAGCAGTCCAATACAAACAAGCCCAATTTACAAACGGCCTAAAAGGCCCAAAGGATTAAAATTTTTTTCAGAATGCTAGGGTTTCTGAAAACCCTAGCGTCGGAGCCCTCTAACGTCTGTCCCATCATCGGACAAGTGGCGATCGACCACTGCCAGCCGACCTTGGCGATGTCGCCACCACCGCCCACTTCTCATCAGCACCGCCCATGTCCTGCAAAGAAAGGGCAGACATGTAAGAGAATAGAAAAATGAACAGCAAAAGATTGTAAGAATCGACTATAAAAAGCCGATCTAAACCATTTGTAAAAGGGGGGACTCTCTTTTTTTCGATTGATGAATATAATCAAGAGAAAGTTCAAACAAAACTAAAAATCAGAAAATAGCAAGTGTTGATTAAACAAAAAGGCAGAGATTAAACAAAAAGAAAGCCTCCAAAAAAACCAAGAACAGAAACCGAAAGGAGGTAAAATTTTTATCATTTTCAAATTTTTTTTCTTCTCTTTCTCTCCTTTTTCAGCATACGCATATACTATATTTTTTAAAAAAGAAAAAAAAGAAAAAATTAAAATTTTACCTTTTCTAGCCACAGTCTTGCGATGGCTTGAAGCGTGGAGGAGGGCAGAGGCACTGGCGGACTCACCGGATCCCCGGACTGCTGCAGAGATAAAAAAAGAAGAGAATTAGTTTTTTTAAAGCACAAAAAAATGAAATTTTCTTGCAAAAATTTGGCTTATATAGCCAATCGAAACGACGTCATTTTGGCGGCGTCCTTAAGCCCCAAAACAACGTCGTTTCAAGCTTCGACCCAATTACCGACCCGCTCGGGAAGGATCGCGTGTTTTTAAAAAGGGATATTTCCCATCCTTTATATTATTGCAATCAAGACGGTTTTTTCAATTATTCGAATTTCATTTTTGTCCGTTTCCATGCTATGCGTTTTGAACGGTGGGGTTATTTCCTGCTTTAGTCCCTCCTCCTTTTAGCGCATTGCAATAAAGACCGCCCTTCTTCATTTTTTGTTTTGATTTACCCCAAGGTTCCGTTTCAATTCAATTTTGTCCCTTTTGGGCTATTTTCTCCTATTTATTATTTGATTAATTGTTTTAACATTATCACTATATTTAGTATTATGTTTAATACTATGTTATATTATTATTTTTTACTTATTTTATCTACTTATTATTATTGTTATTATTGCACTATTCATATTACTAATACTATTATTATTATTACGTTTACTACTTTTTTTATCATTTTATTATATTACTATTGTATGACGTAAAATTTGCTTGAAAGCGCTAATTGAGGAAATTATTAAAAATTTGAAAATAGAGTTTCAATTTTATTTAAAAAGAGAGACGCCACCGATCTTTTTTCTAGGTGTGATCGGACACCTAATAAATCCTCTTTTAAAGAAAAATCATTTTTTGAGTTTTCTTAAAAAGGCCGAGTTTAAGTCTGCGTCAAAATTCCAGAGAAAAATAGGGTTCGAGTCGGTTCAGCGAGGAAGGTATTAGCACCTCGCGACGCCCAAAATTGGTATCTCGTTAAACGTGCGTTGTCTTAATTTTCAAAAATACAAGTTCAATTTAATATTTAATCGTGATCCGATTGAGACACGAAATTTTTTCAAAAAAACGAGAATTTTAAGACTCGAGAATTTTTTTTTTTAAAATCCGAGAATTTTTGACAACACGAAAATTTTTTTAAACCCGAAAAATTTGAAAACACGAAATTTTAGAAATACGAAAACTTTGAAAACACGAGAATTTTTTGAAACACGAAATTTTCTTTTTGAAAACACGAAATTTTTGAAAACTCGGAAATTTTAAAACACAAGAATTTTTTTTTAAAAAAAATGAAATTTTTGAAAACTCGAAAATTTTAAAAACACGAAATTTTGGAAATACAGAAACTTTGAAAACACGAGAATTTTTTTTAAAACACGAATTTTTTTTGAAAACACGGAATTTTTGAAAACACGAAATTTTTAAAACACAAGAAATTTTTTTTTAAAAAACATGAAATATTTTTGAAAACTCGAAAATTTGAAACGCGAAAATTATTTTTTTTAAAACACGAATTTTTTGAAAATACGAGAATTTTTTTTGAAACACGAAATTTTGAAAATTTTAAAATATGAAAATTTTTGAAAACACGAAAACTTTTAAAACACTTAGAATTTTTGAAATACGAGAATTTTGAAAACACGAAATTTTTTAAGACACGAAAATTTGAAAAATACGACAATTTTAGAAAACACAAAAGTTTTGAAACTCGAAATTTATTTTATTTTTTAGATTTTTGATTTTTTTAAAAGGGCGTATCGTATTTAACACGAACCGATGATATTCACCCAACATAGCGATGAAATCAACGACAAGTGTTAAACCGATTCGTTGCCTTGTTTATTAAAATTATTCGAATATATAAAAAGAAATAAAATAAAATATAAATGTAAAAATGCGAAAAAAATCCGATAATATTAAAAACGAAATGTCACGAAAATATACGAAATAAATTACAAGTGGGTAAAAAGGAAGTTACCGAAAAACTCAAAATTACGGGCTTGAAGAACGGAATACACGGCCCGGGCTCTTTTTTTTTCTTTTCTTTTTTTTTCTTTTCCCTTTTTCCTTTTTCTTTTTTTCTTTTTCTTTCTTCTTTTTTCTTCTTTTTTTTTTTCTTTGTTGGTATGGGTTGGGCTGTTGGGTCTGGTTGCGGTTATTGTTTGGCTTCTGGCTTGGCCTGCCCTCTTCTTTGGGCTTGGGTGGTCATAATGCTTCTTTTCTTTTGGCCTTTTTTTTTTGTTTTGGGCTTGTTTCTTTTTTTTTTGCTTATTTCTTTTTTTTGATGGGCTTTTCTTCTTTGGTGGGCCTTGTGGTCTGGTCGGAGCGGGTCACGGGTCGCCGGTTGGGTCGTGGGCCGAGTCGGGTCGACCCAACTGAGTTAGATTTTTTTTTCTTTTTTCTTTCTTTTTCTTTCCTTTTTTTTCTTTCTTTTTTTTTTCTTCTTTCTTTCTTCTTCTTCTTCTTCTTCTTCCTTCTTCTTCTTCTTCTCCTCCTAGCATCTTGGTCGATGCCTCCGTCTTCCCGTCGCTTGGTGAGCCCTCTCCTTCTTCTCTTCTTTTCTCTCTTTTTCTCTCTTTTCTTTCTCTTTTCTTTCTTTTTTCGTGGTTTTTTTTTTGGATGTTTAGGGTTTGAGTTTTGGGAAAAATCCCCTTTTATAGCGTTTTTTGTGCAGTGTAGCGGTGGCTAGGGGAAGGAGGCCATCCCTTAGGTGGTGGCCTAAAATCGGGGTGGGTGCCCAAATCCATGGGATTTTGGAGATTTTCCGATGAATGACCAGATTGCAAATGCAAGAAACTATTAGGGCCAAAGTGTAATTTTAAGAAAGATAAGGGTAAAATGTAATTTTGAAAAGTTTTGGGGCCAAAATGTAATTTCAAGAAAGTTTAGAGGTTAAAATGTAATTTTTTAAATTTTTTTAAATTTTTTTAAAATTTATTTTTAAAATAAACCCATAATTAATCCGGACAAAATTTAGTGCTTATAATGCCCTCTTTGCTCATCATTTGTGAAACGAGGATAGAGCAAAGACTTAAAAGCTTAAATTTTGTTCGATGTCCAATATTTATTCTTTATTGAAAAATAGAAATCGAAAATAGCTCGACATGTGACACGAAGCTCAACTCACTTCGAATTATGAGTTGATCTTTGAAAATACCTCGTGTGACACGAGGCTCAACTTACTCTCGCAATGTGAATTGATTTTTGAAAAATCGAATTGAAGATACCTCGGCGTGTGACTGAGGCTCAACTCACCTCTCGCAATATGAGTTGATTTTTGAAAAATGAAATTGAAAAATACCTCGACGTGTGACTCCGAGGCTCAAATCACCTCTCGATTATGAGTTGATTTTGAAAACAGAATTGAAAATACCTCGGTGTGTGACTGAGGCTCAACTCACCTCTCTAATATGAGTTGATTTTTGAAAATGAATTGAAAATACCTCGGTGTGACTCGAGGCTCAACTCACCTCTCGCAATATGAGTTGATTTTTTGAAAACAGAATTGAAAATACCTCGGCGTGTGACTCGAGGCTCAACTCACCCTCTGCAATATGAGTTGATTTTTTGAAAAGCAGAATTGAAAAATACCTCAACGTGTGACTCGAGGCTCAACTCACCTCTCACAATATGAGTTGATTTTTGAAAAACAGAATTGAAAAATACCTCGGCGCAGTGACCCGAGGCTCAACTCACCTCTCGCAATATGAGTTGATTTTTTGAAAATGAATTGAAAAATACCTCGGCGTGTGACTGAGGCTCAACTCACCTCTCATAATATGAGTTGATTTTGAAAAGCGAAATTGAAAAATACCTCGGTGTGTGACTCGAGGCTCAACTCACCTCTCGCAAGATGAGTTGATTTTGAAAAACAAAATTGAAAAATACCTCGTGTGACCGAGGCTCAACCCACCTCTCGCATTATCGGTTGATTTTGAAAAAGAAATTGAGAATACCTCGGCGTGTAACGAGGCTCAACTCACCTCTCGCATTATGAGTTGATCTTGAAAACGAAAATTGAAAAATACCTCGGCAGTGTGACACGAGGCTCAACTCACCTCTCGCCATGTGAGTTGATTTTTTGAAAAATGAAATGAAATAATTTTAAAAAGTATCAAAATTTCAAAACATATCATCTGGTGGAACTCGAATGTCTTCCTTGTTCTTGGTTGATGCAGACTATCATCAAAACCTTTTGCTTTATTGGAATACCTGTTTATGTCATGCATGATGTTATCATGATATGCACATGTTTGGTCTTAAATGCTTTTATGCCTACATGATTATGCCATACGCCTTGGGCTTGTTTGCCATATATCTCTTTTCGCATTCGACCCTCATGATGATGCATTCATTGCTTCGATTCTTGACTTCCTTTCGTGTTTTGTACCCATCCTCGAGTAATCTGCGTTTCTCATGTATCACCCTTTTGCCCCTTGTTGAACTTTGTCCTTGCTTTGAGGCTCTTGTACTTACCAAATTCTCATCCAGGTAATACTCAACATTCCTTTTGTTTAGAGTATGTCATTTCACTATTTATCATTTAGACGAACCACACATGAGATGCATGAAAATAGGAAAGTAGGTACGAAAGAAATACCTCACATTCATATTTATTTCAAAAGCAATAAGCAAAGAAAATTTGACAAGGAAAAGCTCAATAAAGAAAACATTATAAAGAAAGGAAAGCAGATTCAATTGTCACAAATGCTCTAGATATTCAACGCATGAATTTCTCCACATTTCTTCATCTGGATCTCTTGAGCACGGCTTCTTGTGTAGAAGATTTCGAGCTTCGGATCGCTTCAAATATTGTAATCTCGCCACATGATTCCCGTTCAAATCGTCTTGCTCCTTTTGTCCGAACCTCCTTCATTAGGACGCCTTTCGTGTTTTCATCCTAATCTTTTTGTTTATCAAGACGCCTTTGAGTTTTCATCTTGATCTTTTTTTATCAAGACGCCCTTTTCGGGTTTTCATCTTGATCTTTTTTCTTCTTTTTTTATTTAATTTTTATCAAGACGCCCTTTTCGGGCTTTCATCTTGATCTTTTTTTTCTTTTCTCTTTTCTTTTATCAAGACGCCCTTTTTGGGTTTTCATCTTGATCTCTCTCTCTTTTTTTTTAGGCATAGTACTTTTTCACGGCATCTGAGTTCACTGGATTATGTAACTCTTTCCCATCCATCTCTGTGAGAATTAAAGCTCCACCAGAGAAAGCCTTCTTTACGACGTACGGCCCTTCCCAATTTGGTGCCCATTTTCCTCGAAAGTCTTTTTGTATTGGGAGAATCTTTCTCGATCGAGTTCCTCCTCGCGGAATTCTCTTGGCGCACCTTCTTGTCATGAGCCGTGATCATTCTCTTTCGTACATCCGTCCATGACATGATTGCCTTCAAGCGTTTTTCTTCGATAAGATTTAGCTGGTCATATCGAGCTCGAACCCATTCGATTCTTCTCGTTTCGACTCTATTAAGACTCGTAGAGAGGGATCTCAACTTCAATGGGCAAAGACACTTCCATTCTATAGACCGAGAGAAAGGAGTTGCTCTGAGATGTCATACGGATGTGCGATATGCATACAAAGCGAATGGTAGCTTCGTGCCGTCTTTATATGTCTCGGTCATTTTCCCAATAATCCTCTTAATATTTTTGTTAGCCGCTTCTACTGCTCCGTTCATCTTTGGGCGATAGGGTGAGGAATTATGATGCTTTATTTGAAACTGCTCGCACACTTCTTTCATCATCTTGTTGTTTAGATTTAAAGCGTTATCTGAAATTATTCTCTCAGGCAAACCGTATCGACATATGATTTCTTTTTAAGAACACGCAAACCGCAGCTCTTTGTCACACTAGCAAACAAGCGGCTTCTACCCATTTTGTGAAGTAATCTATAACCACAAAATAAATCGGTGTCCATTCAAGCTTTTGGGAAAATTGGTCCTATAACATCCATGCCCTACATAGAAAAAGGCCACGAGAAGTCATAACATGAAGGGGCGAAGAAATTGCATGGATTTTATCGCCAGAATTTGACATTTGTGGCACCTTCGCATGCGTAACTAATCGCGCCGCTTTCCATCGTCACCAAGTAATAACCAAGTCTCATAATTTGCACATCCATAGTGAAACCATTGGCATCGTCCCACAAATTCCTTCATGGACATCTTCAAGTATTTTTTTGCCTTCAATGTAATCCACGCATATCGTGAGCACTTGATCTTTTCCTCTTTTTATACAGATATCCCCATCAAGGACAAATCCCACCGCCATTCTTCCGATTGTTCTTTTGTCGTTCTCATTTGCTTGTTCGGGATACCTTTGATTCTTGACATATTCTAAGATATCATGGAACCACGGCCGTCCATCTATCTCTTTTTCAATGCTACAACAATGTCTGTGGACCTCATATATGCTCATTTGGAGAGGCATGATTTACATTTCTCTGCTTGCTTTGAACATTGAAGCCGTGGTGGCTAAGGCATCGACCAATT
Source organism: Gossypium rotundifolium (assembly GCA_025506655.1). Taxonomy (NCBI): domain Eukaryota; kingdom Viridiplantae; phylum Streptophyta; class Magnoliopsida; order Malvales; family Malvaceae; genus Gossypium; species Gossypium rotundifolium. The sequence goes on from CP106730.1 coordinate 114,694,062, forward strand.
GGTTTTCTTCTCGTGGGAAGTAGTTAAAAGTCACCTCTTTGAATTCTTTGACCAGCTCATACGAGATCTCGATATTTGACCAATTTGAATCTCTCACTTCCCAATCTCCATGATTTGGTAAATCACCAATCTTTGAGTCCCCGTACACCTTTAAGATTTCGATGTTTCGCTCAATAGTCGTGACGAAGGCCCATGATGCAAGCCTCATATTCTGCTACATTATTGGCATAGAAGAAATTTAATCTGGCAGTGAGTGGATAATGGTTCCCTTCTGGTGACACTAAGACTGCTCCAATCTCATGCCCCAATGCGTTCGATGCACCATCAAAGCTCATCCTCCATGATTTCTCTTTTGACGATTCACACTCTTTTTCTGCAATGTACATTAAATCCTCGTCTGGGAAATCAAATCTCAAAGGCTCATATTCCTCCGTGGTTCGAGTTGCTAAGAAGTCAGCTATTACGCTCCCCTTTATCGACTTTTGACTCACATATACAACGTCGTACTCTGATAGTAGGATCTGCCATCGTGTCATTCTTCCTGAAAGTATAGGTGATTCCATCATGTATTTTATTGGGTCCAAATTTTGAAATTAACCACGTCGTATGATACAACATATATTGTGCGAGCCTCGAACTACCTGCACTAAAGCACAATGTAATTTTTCAATTGATGGGTACTTTGCTTCATATTCGTGAATTTCTTGCTGAGGTAGTAGATCGCCCTTTCTCTTTTCCCCGACTCATCATGTTGCCCCAGTACGCAACCCATTGAATTTTCGAACACGTTAGATACAATATTATCGGTCTTCCGGAGTTGGCGGTACTAGCACCGAGAGGTTAGACAAATCTTTTTATCTTGTCAAAAGCCACTTGGCACTCATCGCTCCACTCTCCGGATTATGTTTTCAAGGAGTCGAAAAATTGGGTCACTCGTTGGTAATTTGAGCAATGAATCGAGCGATGTAGTTTAACCTCCCTAAAAATCCTCGACTTCTTTTTGTGTACTTGAGGTGGTAATTCTTGTATGGCTTTTATCTTATCTCGATCAACCTCAATACCTCTCTCACTAACAATGAAGCCGAGTAATTTTCTGAGGTAGCTCAGAAAGTACACTTGGTGGATTAAGCTTCATTTGAACTTTCTTAGTCTTTCGAACAATTTCTTGAGGTTCCCAATATGCTCTCTTTCCCCGAGATTTGGCAATCATATCATCAACATAAACTTCTATCTCTTTGTGCATCATGTCATGGAATAGCATCACCATTGCCTACGATATATTGCCCCAACATTCTTTAATCCGAACGGCATCACCTTGTAGCAAAATGTTCCCACATTATTACGAAGGTAGTTTTCTCCATATCCTCGGGAGCCATCTTTATCGATTATAACCGAAAATCCATCCATGAAAGAAAATAATAAATGTTTTGCTGTGTTATCCACCAACGTGTCGATGTGTGGCAAGGGAAAATTATCTTTAGGACTTACTCGATTCAGATCGCGATAATCCACGTACATTCGTACCTTACCGTCTTTCTTCGGTACTGGGACTATGTTAGCTACCCATTCGGGTATTTGGAGACTTGTAGGAAGCTTGACATCAAATTGTTTCTTGACTTCTTCTTTTATCTTTAACAAGATTTTGTGTCTCATTCGTCTTAGCTTCGTTGAACAGGTTTGCATTCGGTTTGGTGGAGTCTATGGACCACTACATCCTCGTTCAACCTCGGCATGTCTTGATACGACCATGCAAATACATCTTTATACTCACAAAGCAAAGCGATCAAATCATGTTTGGTGCTATCTGAGATGGAGGTCCCAATCTTCACTTCTTGCCTCTTTTCTTCATTTCCCAAGTTTACTGTCTCAACAGATTCTTGATGGGGTAAAATCTGTTCTTCTTCTTGTTCTACCATCCTTAGTAAGTCAGGAGACAATACATAATCTTCAGCATTTTCCTCAGCTTCGAATTCTCCTAAACAAATAACTTTCTCAAAATCAATTTCAGGACTTGAAACGGGATTGTTCATGTCGTTGGTATCTGAGCACCTGAAAGGTGAATGGAAAAGAAAACTATAGAAGAACATCAAAGTATTGGAACCAAACAAACATAATGTTATGGCATGACATGAGGTATATGTAAGGACAGGCTGTGAGAAGAAGGAATAATTATGAAGTTAACAAGAATGAAAAGACTATGACAAAATACATCTCCATTAATGTTCATTTAAATGATAAAGAGAAAACATAAGCTCTTACAAAAGAATCCCACTATTACTTAGGGGCACACAAGAAGAGAGTTAACATTGAGCATTACTCTTGAGAGGACTTAGAAACTACAAGAAGATCCACAGCAGTCCAATTGTTCAAAACGAATCCAGGAGGACAAGGGCGTATCATTAAAACATCTTCAATTGCATCATCTCCTTTGTCAATAACATTTATACTAACGTTCTGAAGACCCCTTTCAATCAATAACAGCGTGTTTCATGAATTATCTTGCCCTGGGTACATCATTCCTGCAGATGTAAATGTTTTTGACAAAGGAGGATACGCTATGGGCTCCCATTCCAATTCTCGACCTGAGGCTCCTACAAACCTCATTTCTTGATCTTTCTGCAACTGTGGATTGTATGGCTTTAACCATAGTGAATGATTAGGGTGATATGCATATGTAATGAATGGATGACTGAATAAATGACAAATGAATGTTAATCATGAATAAATATGCAAGAATTTGGTGTTGATTTCAAGATAGCCCCATACTTAGGCATTTCTTCAATCAAAAGAGTCCATTACAAAATGTTTTGCCCTTTCTAATTTAACAGTTACACAAATTTCTTAGCCACATCGCCTTGTTTCTTTACTCGTTCTAGGAATTCTGACATGCTTGATCCTTGTCTCGGAGGGAATTGGTAACTGAGATCTTCTGCTTCATCTGATAATTACACAATTTGCACAACCGCCTTACGAATTTCATTAATTAAACCGCCAAGATACATATCTTTTTCTTGGAGAGCTCTTTCGTAGGCACGAATGTCTCTGTCATGCTGGCCATTCTTTTCTTCTAGGGCTTTTAGGAGAGTATTCAAGTGTTGCTGATGAGCTTGCAGTGTATTTTCTAAATCTTGTATTTTCCTTCTTAGCTCTTGACGCTCAGACTGACTAGTCATTAATTTTGCAGACGCAGTTTCGTATTCAACATTCTTCTTCCTTAACTCTATCATAGCATGAGCAGCTTTTTCCTCTTCCTTCTTCACTTTCCCTCTCCAGAATTCCATCCCACCTTTGATGTTGCTTAATTCTTCCTTCCATTCCGTCGATGATTTGCCCAGCCCACTATTCTTTATGGTACTTCTCAATTTCTTATTTTCCAGATGAAGATCCTTTAATTCATTTCTCATGATCTCAACTTCTTTCTGGACTTTCTCATTTCTGAATTTTTCAATTTGAACATCTATCTTCACCTGGTAATTTTCCTCTTGAAGAGAACTAATATCCCGTAATGAGATGGCCTTTTCACGCTCAAATTCATGTCTTGCTATTTCAGATTGGACGGCATTTCTTCCGAGAAAGGATTCGGAAAGTATAATCCGTTGGTGAGGTTTGTTGACTATTCACTGTCTTTGTCTCCATATTTTATAATCTTGAGTGATAGTATCGGCATACTGAGCTAACTCAATTAGGTAGATTTCCTTCCAAGACTTTGCGAGATCTCGACTTTTTCATGTAACCTTCACTGTAAAAAGAAAACTCGATCGTCCTAATCCTCCGGTAGTTGGTATGAAGCGTCGTGAAGCAAACTTTCTTTGAACCATTAACGGTGCATATCCAACTCCTCCCATAATCCGAGTAAAGGTACCTAACTCGGCTTCGCATTTGTATAGCGGGATGAAGGACGGATCCATGGTGCTCTCCAAGTTATATCTTGGCGGAGGTTACGAAAAACTAAAACCAGTCTTTGTTCGGTGACATCCTTGACCAATCTTTCTCAAGGTAAGCTTCTAATGGAGCGAATGTTTTCGAAAACATGTGGAAAGGTGTGCGCTCCACTTTCTAGAAGTGGCTCAGAATCCAAAATTAAGTAGCTGTGCACATCCGATAAAACGTCCTTCCCTTTTTCTCCTACAACAATTTAGAGATCTAAAAGTCTCAGCTAAGATAGTTGGGATAGGGTTGATTCCTTGCCTTAACTTTTCAAAGAAATCCACTACCGCAACTTCTATATGCCCAAGAACTTTTGGGAAGACAATTAATCCGTAAATGGCTAAAGCAAACAGATCCACTCTCTTCACAATATCTGGATGGTTTTGAACTAAGTCTCGCAGAGAAAACCATGGAATACAACCGACTTCGTTTTTTTTTCTTTATCTATTTTTCAGCCCATGTATCGACCATTCTGTCAACTTCATTAGCTTTTTCTTGAAGGTCATTGGTTTGGGCTCCTTCACATATATCTTCTTTGAATTGTGCATTGTTAACGTGAAGCAAGGCGGCATACTCTTCTATGGTGGAGTCATATCTTCCGGTTGAAAGTAAAACATTGATAAGTCGGGTCCCGAATTGAACCATGGCTTGAATCAAGCTGCTCGCTCACGTTGATGCGATTAAGTGAGCTATATCCCGTACTTTTCGGTGAAGATGCCCCTAGTGTCCGAGTCCCATTGTTTCAGATCCTAGTCAAGTCTTCGAGGTTATTAGATGAACATTCATGGTCACATGCTCGGAAGATTGGAGATACATCCTTCTTTAAAGCTGTCTCCTTTTACTTTACGGGTTTTCAAAACCGGTCTTGAACCACGGCGATTTTCTCGGTTACTTGTGTAATTGACTCCTCCATCAGAAGCCCGTTTTTTGGCAACCAATCTCTAATCAACACCTTCCTAACAAGATGCCTATGATGCATGATGAAAAATAAAATGAAGCAGATAACATTGGTTAGTAATTACAACAAATATAAACGGAGAAAAACTATGGAAAATCTAACAAATTAAGATATTTAATTTTGCATTTTGGTGAAACTAACCTACTCTTTTTTTTTTTACTCTTTTTTTTTACCCCATCATATTTACGTAAATAAACTTACCCACATGCTCATCGGATAATCTACCCGATGCAATTTTATTAAATGACGTGATTCCCTTGCATAAAAAGTGTAAATGTAAAAGAAATAAAAGGTAAGAGGCGTTTCTCCCATGTACTTATTTTGGTAACTATTAATGACGGAGGTTCGGCATGGCTCTAATCGGGTAGCTCATACAGTTCACTATATGCGATTTGTTCTAAAAAAGGTACTCGAATTGTCCGTCATCTGTCACCTACTAAGGCTAGTATAGAGCCTCGGTTATCGCCCATCATAGGCTCATGAGCTCAATTCGAGGATTACATTTACTTATGCCTATGCGGAGGGACGAGTTAACTCACAAAGCATAAGTCATATGTAACCCGAAGTATTCACTAGCTTTGTCATGGAGGGACGAGTTAACTCACGAAGGCATAGTGTTTACTTCCACTTAAACAGACGGAGCCGGGTAGAGAGCTCATGTTATGCAAAATGCAAGTGCAGTGTGTGGGGAGAAACTCACAAACCTTTTCGTTTTTATTTTAAAACTAAAAACTAAAACCGTAAAACTTAGAGTGAAAAACAAAAAGATAAAACAAGTTAGAAAAATATTTACAACATGATGCAAATACATGACTTTTCAAAAACAAAATTTAAGGATCACGACTAAGTATTAATTTAAACAAGAGTTTTGAAAATTTTGACAACACGCGTTTAATTCGCACTCGACTCTCAAAAAAATGTCCCAATGGAGTCGCCCAGTAGTGACGTAAAATTTGCTTAGGCGCTAATTGAGGAAATTATTAAAATTTGAAAAGAGTTTCAATTTTATTTAAAAAAGGAGTCGCCACCGATCTTTTTCTAGGTGTGATCGGATACCTAATAAATCCTCTTTTAAAGAAAAATCATTTTTTTGAGTTTTCTTAAAAAGGCCGAGTTTAAGTCTGCGTCAAAATTCCGAGAGAAAAATAGGGTTCGAGTCGATTACGCTTAGGAAGGTATTAGCACCTCTGACGCCTTGAATTGGTATCTCGTTAAACATGCGTTGTCTTAATTTTCAAAATACAAGTTCAATTTAATATTTAATCGTGATCCGATTGAGACACGAAATTTTTCAAAAAAACGAGAATTTTAAGACTCGAGAATTTTTTTAAAATCCGAGAATTTTTGACAACACGAAAATTTTTTAAACCCGAAAATTTTGAAAACACGAAATTTTAGAAATACGAAAACTTTGAAAACACGAGAATTTTTGAAACACGAATTTTTTTTTGAAAACACGAAATTTTGAAAACTCGAAATTTTAAAACACAAGAATTTTTTTAAAAAATGAAAATTTTGAAAACTCGAAAATTTTAAAAACACGAAATTTTGGAAATACTGAAACTTTGAAAACACGAGAATTTTTTTTTAAAACACGAATTTTTTTTGAAAACACGGAATTTTTGAAAACACGAAATTTTTAAAACACAAGAAATTTTTTTAAAAACATGAAATATTTTTGAAAACCGAAAATTTGAAACCTTGAAAATTATTTTTTTAAAACACGAATTTTTGAAAATACGAGAATTTTTTTGAAACAAGAAATTTTTGAAAATATGAAAATTTTTGAAAACACGAAAACTTTTAAAACACGAAAACTTTTAAAACACGAGAATTTTTGAAATACGAAATTTTGAAAACACAAAATTTTTTAAGACACGAAAATTTGAAAAATATGACAATTTTCTAAAACACAAAAGTTTTGAAACTCAAATTTATTTTATTTTTTTAGATTTTTGATTTTTTAAAAGGACGATCGTATTTAACACGAACCGATGATATTCACCCAACATAGCGATGAAATCAACGACAAGTGTTAAACCGATTCGTTATTTATTTATTAAAATTATTCAATATATAAAAGAAATAAAATAAAATATAAATGTAAAAATGCGAAAAAAATCCGATAATATTAAAAGCGAAATGTCACGAAAATATACTGAGATAAATTACAAGTGGGTAAAAGGAAGTTCTGAAAACTCAAAATTACGGGCTTGAAGAACGGAATACACTGCCCGGCTCTTTTTCTCTTTCTTTTTTTTCTTTTCCCTTTTTCCTTTTTCCTTTTTTTTTCCTTTTTCTTTCTTCTTTTTTTCTTCTTTTTCTTTTTCTTTGTTGGTATGGGTCATTCTGTTGGGTCCTGGGTCATAGTATTTGTTCTTCTGGCACCGCCCTCTTCTTGGGCTTGGGTGGTCATAATGCTTCTTTTCTTTTGGCCTTTTTTTTTTTGTTTTGGGCTTTTTTTTTTTGATGGGCTTCTTCTTGGTGGTGGGCCTTGGTCTGCCTGAGGGTCACGGGTCATGCGGTTGGGTCGTGGGTCGGGTCGACCGAGCTAGATTTTTTTCTTTTTTCTTTCTTTTTCTTTCCTTTTTTTCTTTCTTTTTTTTTCTTCTTTCTTTCTTTTCTTCTTCTTTCTTCTTCTTCTTCCTTCTTCTTCTTCTTCTTCTCCTCCCAAGACTGCCGACGCCTCCGTCTTCCCGTCGGTGGTGAGCCCCTCTCCTCTTCTCTTCTTTCTCTCTTTTTCTCCTCTTTTCTTTCTCTTTTCTTTCTTTTTTCGTGTTTTTTTTTTTGGATGTTTGGGGTTTGATTTTGGGAAAAATCCCTTTTATAGCTTTTTGTGCAGTGCAGGTGGCTAGGGAAGGAGGCCATCCTTAGGGTGGTGGCTTAAAATCGAGGGTGGGTCTTGTGAAATCCACCGGATTTTGGAGATTTTCCATGAAGGACCAGATTGCAAATGTAGTAAAACTATTGGGGCCAAAGTGTAATTTTAAGAAAGATAAGGGTAAAATGTAATTTTGAAAAGTTTTGGGGCTAAAATGTAATTTCAAGAAAGTTTAGGGTTAAAATGTAATTTTTTAATTTTTTTAAATTTTTTAAAATTTATTTTTTTAAATAAACCCATAATTAATCCAGGACAAAATTTAGTGCTTACAACTATTAGTATTATTATTGTCATTTTCATTATCATCTTATTATTGTTATTATTTTTATTAATGATTTTATTATTACTATTACCTTATTTTTATTTTATTACTATTTTATTATTATTTTATTATTATTACTATTATTTGATATTATTATTATTATTATTATTATTATTATTATTATTATTAGTATTTTTATATTTACTATATTTACATCTATATTTATTTTCTTAGTTTTATACTATATTATTAAACAAAATACATTCGTAAAATTATCATATTTCATCTAAAGGTTTCTAAGATAAGGCAATGTTTTGTATTTAGAAATTCGGGGAATAGTGCCCTAACGTGCTGGGTTTCGATTTTCCGTTTGACTAAATAACCTAACATCCTTTTAACAAACTTCATAAATATAAAGATGACTTTGATTACGAGAAATTAAAATATCGTGTCCTAACGTGCTGGATGTGATGTTTATATCCTTTCGGAACAAAAAAATCTCAAATTTTAACTCAAACACCTATATTTATTTTCTTAGTTTAACACTGTTAACGAGAATACATTTTGCAAAATCACTTTATTTCATCCCAAAGGTTTTTGAATAAGGCAATGTTTGTGTTTAGAAATTCGGGGAATAGTGCCCTAACGTGCTGGGTTTCAATTTCTCGTTTGACTAAATAATTAAACATAATTTTAATTAGTTTCGTAAATCATGAGATAACTTTGATTACGAGGGTTTAAAATATCGTGTCCTAACGTCTTTGGATGTGATGTTTGTATCCTCTGAACAAAGAAATCTCAAATTTCATTCAAATTATCCAAACATTTTCTAAAGGATCCGTATTTTAAAATCTTTTCAAATTTCCGACATTAAGACACTAATTAATCAATTAGGTACTAATTTTGGGCGTATCGAGGGTGCTAACCCTTCCTCGTGCGTAACCGACTCCCGAACTCGTTTTCTGGATTTTGTAGACCAAAATCGTTGTTTTTGATAAATTAAACTGTTTATTAAAAACAACTGTTTTACGAGGTGACCCGATCACACCTCATCAAAAAAGGCTGGTGGCGATTCCTTGTTTTATTTTCATTTTCAAAAACCAAAGTCGATTCCCGTTTTTCCAAAAAAATGGTTACGACAGCTTGGCGACTCCGCTGGGGATAAAATAAGAGAGTCAAGCCACGAGTTGATTACTTTTTGTCTTTTTGTCAAAAATTGAAAATTTGGTTTTAATATACGATCCTTTCATTGCATTTCATCTGTTTTGTGTTACGGTCTTCATCATTTTATTCATATTTCCTTACTTGTTTCGAGCTTTGTGTATATCTCTGCACATTGCATTGCATGACCACTCGGTTATACGCTTTTAAGTGAGAGTAAGAAACTATTCCTTCGTGGGGTCTTCACCTCCGTGCAGGATAGTGGATCGCTTTCGAGATACATCCGTACCTATGTCTTCGTGAGATTTTCATCTCCGTGCAGCCATAGGGAAATGTATTCCCTGAACTGAACTCGGTTCTGTATGAGCCTATAATGGGTGAGGATCGAGGAATCTGCTAGTTCAGGTGCCTCTCTTTAGAACCAAACCACATGTAGTGAACCCTAAGAGCCCACCTTAGGTAGAACTATGTTAAACCCCTAGTAGTCACCCGGATAGGTACTCTATTTTGTTTATTTCTCCTTTGCTAACGTGTTTTGTTTTGTTTGTAATTGCATTACATCGCACCGTATCATCTTAGAAAGGAGGTGTTGATTCATATTCAATTGCTAAATAGAAGAGTTTATCGTAAGAAAATGTGTTACTTGATAAAGTGGATTATAATACGGTCGTTCGAACATAGTCCAGGTAAACAACGAGAAATGGCTAATAGCCCACGGAAGAATACAAGACTTTTCCCGAGGATTCAAGCCGACAATGATTATTTGAGAGTCATCGTGTCTCCATTTTCTAAAGCTTATAAACATCGCGGAGGATAAGCGAGTGAAGAGGTACGGCCTAGACCAAGCAACAACGAGCTAGAAGAGGCATCTATTGGGAAAGTTCATGGGACACGACCATAACATCCGGATATGAAGAAGAGGATTTCACCTGGACTATAAGGACAAAGTCGTATATGCAATCTATTTTATGTAAAGAAATGTATTTTCTAGAAAAGTTCTTCTAATGGAATTGAATTCATAATCAACGCCTCTTTATCTTTTTGCATTCATTCCATGCATTTGCATTGCATTTCATGCATTTGTATTACATCATATCACATGCATTAAAATTCGTAGAAAGGTCCTAAATAGGTGAAGTTATTTTAGTTAACCTAGAAGGCTATGGACCGAAAGTTGGAGAGATTAGAGCAAAGGCAAATACTGATGCAAGAGCAGTTGGCCAAAATTCAACAAGATGTGCGAGATCAAATGAATATGATAGGCCGGTTAACCCAGTTACTAACCGGAGGACTTGAAAAAAGGAGTGGTTCAATGGTTAGCTGTGTGGATGATAATGAAGAAATCGTTTACTCCCCGATAAATATCCCGAATCAACTAGACTTGCATTCACGCGAGGTACCTGTCATTATCGGATCCCAATATCAGACGGATACCTCGGTACTGCTGAACTTTCCGATGGGTCCTGGTGATGATTGAATCAATCCTGTTGTCCTTGGCCTAGCAGAAGCAAAGAAAAAAGGATATTGGGCTTCAAAAGCCCCGAAGAGGAAGGACAAGGATGTGAGTAATAAGAGTGGGTATAACAAAGGCCATTCGAAGCCGTTTATAGTAAACCAGCCAAAGAAGGCAGTTACCAGTTATCTAGTCTCCCCAAGAGAAGAACTCAATCCAAAATCGAACTCAAAAAAATCCCGATTCATGCCCATCCCAGTCTCGTATAGGGAGATGTACCAAATGTTGTTTGACGCACATGTTGTAGCTCCCCACTATCCAAAACCAATGCAACCTCCATACCCAAAATGGTATGACCCAAACGCTCAGTGTGAGTACCACGCAGGGATCACAGACCATTCGATAGAAAATTGCCTTACTTTCAAGAAATTGGTGGAAAATTTCATCAACATGGGTATTGTGAAGTTCAATGACGAAGCAGTGGTAATTAAAAGTGGGGGTAGGAGAGTTGCGTTTCCTTGAAGAAGTCATCAGAAGCCTAGAAATCGGGAGATCAGAATACCAACGGTATACCCAAAGAGAGAACCGAGGAATAAAAGTTTTCCGAGCATCTACTTTTATGTATTTAAGAGTGTTTTGAACAATGAGACTGCGAAATAAATTCCTGTAGTATTTAGAAGCTTACTTAGAGTAATGTACAAGACGTACTTGTTGCTTTAAGCCTAGAAGCAATAAGATTTCTTTTGTGGAATAGGCTTGTGTCCAGAATTACTATTTCAGTAAAATGCATCTTTTTGAACAAATATTTTCTTTCTTTTTCATACTATACATTCTATTTATTCTTCATTCTTAAATAACCATTCTTGGAATCATTTATTCTCTAGAATTTACCTTCATACCCACAATGGGTCCCAGATATCAATGACATGAACGATGCTGTTGCTGACTCCCTTTCTAGTGGGATATGTGTATAGAGGGATCTAAGGACTTAGAAGATGACAGAGATTGCAACTTATTTTCTAACTTGTTAAAAATGGTAGATCCTACCTTACGAAGTGCCATCAAATAATATGAGCTAAAGAGGGAGATGAAGATGAAAGCTTACCCACCATAGGAATAAGGCAAAGCATCATTGAGTTATCTCCAAGAATTCAAAGATGTTTTTGCATGATCACATCAAGATACGCCTAGGCTACTGAAAAGTGGGCATGCTGTTAAGATTGGTGTTTAAAGAACCCATGTTAATGGTTCTACAACGGTCAGGCTAATGCTACTGGTTTATCAACAAAAGGGAAATTACGGCAGTCACGTCGTAAATGCCAAATTGAGGAAGACAAGACTTATGCACCTCCTCCCTTTTTTTCTATATGTGGGTTCAAAAGCATCTAGCCGACACCAATTCATCTTCGTGATTGTCAATTACTTCACTGAGAGGGTGAAGGTCACTTCATATGCCAAAGTTACAAAGTCAACAGTCATCAAATCCAAATAAAAAAAGAGAAAAAGAGTGGCAATAAATAATGTTAGAAAAAACATGTTTAACGTAATTGCACAAATTTACAGCCTGTTCAAAGATCAGACACTGTATTAGTTCAGCAAAAGTAGCCAAAAACATTCAAAATTTTTGAAAAACGACTGATATTTGTAAAAGTTGGCATAGAGAAGTTACCATTTACCTTCTATGTTTCGTGAACGTTGGTCAGGACCTTCACCGGGGCAACGTCTGTCTCATTGGTTCACAAAATGGGAGCAATTGTGAGAAGTTAAGATTCCCTTTCTCCAAGTTAGATGAAATAGAATGTCTACAGTAAGCTTGATTGAAAGCATTCATCATGGTCGAATGTACCAAAAATGAATGATACAGGCTTACAACAAAAAGGTTCGCTCAAGAGAATATCAGGAGGGGGACCTGGCATCAAGAAGGATTCTTCTCATACAAAAGGACTCAGAGGAAAGTAAATGCCAAATTTGAAAAAACCTTATGTGGTGAAGAAGACTTGTTTTGGAAGATCATTAACTTTGACCAAGAGGGATGGCAAGGACATGTTCAAGCTGGTAAGTTCAGATTTCATCTAAAAGGAGGCCAAGGTGAAAACCCGAAAAGGGCGCCTTAAGACCTTTTTTTAAAAAAAAATAAAAAAACAAAAATAAAAAAAAGAAATAAGAAATAAAAATTGTCATCAGAAAAAGAAGAAAGAAAAAGGAGAGGCCAAGGCGGAAACCCTCAAAGGGCACTTTGAGACCAAATGAGATTTGAGTTGAAAACCTAAAAAGGGCGACTCAATTTTTGTTTGAAAGTGGGGCATACAGTAGTCTTGTTATGCCTGAACTAGCAAGGAAGAAGTATGTTGCGTCTTGTTGCATCGAAAAAGTACTACGGATCCCCTAAACACATATTGAGCTTAAAATGGTCCTCAAGAAGTTTGAACAGAAAAGCTCAAGCTGTGATATTTGGGGCACCTAGTTTCTATTTTACCCATTTTTGTTATTTGTGGTTATTTTGTTCCTTTCAAAATACACTACCAATAAACTTCCTTCTTGATTGCATTTGCTAGCTTTGATTAACCTGTTTGTTTCGAGCTATGCTCCCAATCAATTTCCTTTTTGTTTATTGTTACAATTTCTTTCAGGCGTTTTGCATTGAAATAATGATTAATGGACAACGACACTTTCACAAAAGAAGTTTCGCATATTACTCTGGGAACTTCTAAATAGTACAAGAACCTGAAACAGGACGATTGTTTAGAACTCACCAAGCTTAAGGTTTGGAAATATTGGAGAAAATCATTATCTTTTCGTACCTTTTATTGGTTGAACAAAAAGATAAGACATTTGGTCGGTGATACAACCTTGACAAATAATGAGCAATGTCAACCCAACTGTACAAAGGGATCATTCTCGGGAAAAGAAAAATGATACTCTACATTCATGCACATATCAGGCATATACATCTGGTCATAACACCTAGGGAATGGAAGGTGTAATAGACCAAATGGATTGAAGATGATACAAATTCTATACCCTTGAGTCGCAATGGGATGGATTAAAGATGACACAGACTGTATACCCCCTTTGAGTTGGAAAGAGGGGGTCTGAAGATGGTATAAGCCTTAAAGTCCTATAGGTATCATGGAATGGACCTTGAAGTTACATTGGGACAAGTTGAGCAAAGTATGATTGTTTCTTTGAGTTTTTGGCAAATGTACCAGCAGGGCGAGATAGCAACGTAATACGTCAGCAATAAGACTCTGATGGACGACGAGCAATGACAACCCTAAGCATTAAAAAGGGATCATTTCATTTTACATTTATACGTCATCATCAGGAGCGTTTCGATCATTGCATCCTGATCCTTATACATTCTTAACAAAGAATCATTATCATAAAATTCTGCATTCATACAAATGTCCATAATATCATTTAGTGAGGAGCATTCGATTTATTACGATCATTACATCTTAATCATTGTGAAAAATCATCATTCTCATGACATTCTACATTCATGTAAATGTCATCCATAGCACATGTAGTTAGGAGCATTTGAGTCATTCCGATCATAGCATCCGCATCATTTGCGTAAGCATAAGCACATAAAACTAATTCTACAAGACAGGTTCCCAAAGAATGGTGTAGTAAGGTTGAAGATTGTTCTATTGCCACTTACCAGCAGTGGAATAGGTTGAAGATTATCCTATTGCCACTTACCAGCGGTGGAATAGGTTAAAGATTGTCCTATTTCCACTGACCAGTAGTGGAATATGTTGAAGATTGTCTTATTGCCACTGACCAGCAGTGGAATAGGTTGAAGATTGTCCTATTGCCACTGACCATCAGTGGAATAGGTTGAAGACCATCCTATTGCCACTGACCAGTAGTGGAATAGGTTGAAGATTGTCCTATTGCCACTGACCAGCAGTGGAATAGGTTGAAGATTGTCCTATTGCCACTGACCAGCAGTGGAATAGGTTGAAGACCATCCTATTGCCATTGACCAGCAGTGGAATAGGTTGAAGACCATCCTATTGCCACTGACCGACAGTGGAATAGGTTGAAGATTGTCCTGTTGCCACTGACCAGCAGTGGAATAGGTTGAATACCATTCTATTGCCACTGACTAGCAGTGGAATAGGTGGAAGACCATCCTATTACCACTGACCAACAGTGGAATAGGTTGAAAATTGTAGATCTTGTCACCCTAACCAGTAGTGGGGCAAGATCGAAGGTAAATCTTGGCTCCCTAAACAGTAGGGAACATGATTTAAAGCCACCATCCGATTGCCCTGACCAGCAATAGAATAGGTCAAAAATTATAGATCCTGTTGCCCCAAACAATAGTGGAACATGATCGTCCTACCTTCCTAACCAGCAGTGGAATAGGCTGAAGATTACAAACCTTATCTCCCTGAAGTCACCGTGGAGCAAATAAAACAAATCTCATCCCTCGAAGTTGCAGCAGGAGCAAATTGAAGCTACAGGTCCTATCTCGCTGAAGTAGCGGTGGAGTGGGTCAAAGTAATAAGATGTGGTGGATTGGAATGAGGCTACCTGAAGAAGAGGGATACCGAAGAATTCAGACTCAGTGAGATTAGGGCAAATTTGGGCCCTCTTTATGTCTTTGCTCTATTCCGTTTACGACAATGAGCAAAGAGGGGCAGCTGTACGAGCCACAAATTGCCCGACCCACTACACCCTAAATCAGACAAGCAAAAATAAAATATGTCAGCAGTCCAATACAAACAAGCCCAATTTACAAACGGCCTAAAAGGCCCAAAGGATTAAAATTTTTTCAGAATGCTAGGGTTTCTAAAAACCCTAGCGCCGCAGCCCTCTAACGTCTGCCCCATCATCAGTATAAGTGGCGCATCGACCCTTGCCAGAGCCGACCTTGGCGATCTCGCCACCACCGCCCACTTCTCATCAGCACCGCCCATATCCTGCAAAGAAAGGGCAGACACGCAAGAGAATAGAAAAATAGACAGCAAAAGATTGTAAGAATCGGCTATAAAAAGCCGATCTAAACCATTTGTAAAAAGGGGACTCTCTTTTTTTCGATTGATGAATATAATCAAGAGAAAGTTCAAACAAAACTAAAAATCAGAAAATAGCAAGTGTTGATTAAACAAAAAGGAAGAGATTGAACAAAAAGAAAGCCTCCAAAAAAACCAAGAACATAAACCGAAATGAGGTAAAATTTTTATCATTTTCGAATTTTTTTCTTCTCTTTCTCTCCTTTTTCAGCATACACATATACTAT
Organism: Gossypium rotundifolium; assembly: GCA_025506655.1. Lineage (NCBI taxonomy): Eukaryota > Viridiplantae > Streptophyta > Magnoliopsida > Malvales > Malvaceae > Gossypium > Gossypium rotundifolium. Next base: position 114,709,958 of record CP106730.1, read on the forward strand.
ATTTTTTAAAAAAGAAAAAAATAAAAAAAATCAAATTTTACCTTTTAAGCGCCATTGTCTTGCGGTGGGCGGAGGGTGACGGAGGCGCGACGGTGGACTCACTAGATCCCCAGATCTGCAGAGAGAAAAAAGAAGCAAAGGATTAGTTTTTTTTTAAACAGGAAAAAAATGAAATTTTCTTGCAAAAATTTGGCTTATATAGCCAATCGAAACGACGTCGTTTTGGCCGGCGTCCTTAAGCCCCAAAACGACGTCGTTTCAAGATTCGACCCGATTATCCGACTCGCTCCAGGAAGGATCCGCGTGTTTTTTGAAAAAGGGATATTTTGCGCGCGGTCCCTCCGTCCTTTTATATTATTGCAATCAAGTTCTCAGTTTCTTTCAATTTTTCTCCGAACTTTTATTCGAATTTCATTTTTGTCCGTTTCCATGCTGTGCGTTTTGAATGGTGGGGTTATTTCCCGCTTTAGTCCCTCCTCCTTTTAGCGCATTGCAATAAAGACCGTCCTTCTATTTTTTGTTTTCAAATTTACCCCAAGGTTCCGTTTCAATTCAATTTTCGTCCCTTTTGGGCTATTTTCTCCTATTTATTATTTGATTAATTGTTTTTAACATTATCACTATATTTAGTATTATGTTTAATACTATGTTATATTATTATTTTTTATTTTTATCTACTTATTATTATTTCTATTTATTATTATTATTGTTATTATTGCACTATTCAGTATTACTAATACTATTATTATTACGTTTACTACTTTTTTTTATCATTTTATTATATTACTATTAGTATTATTATTGTCATTTTCATTATCATCTTATTATTGTTATTATTTTTATTAATGATTTTATTATTACTATTACCTTATTTTATTTTTATTACTATTTTATTATTACTATTATTATTATTATTACTATTATCTTATTTTATTTTATTACTATTTTATTATTACTATTATTATTATTATTACTATTATTTTATATTATTCTTATTATTCTTATTATTATTACTAGTAGTATTTTTATATTTACTATATTTACATCTATATTTATTTTCTTAGTTTTATACTATATTATTAAACAAAATACATTCGTAAAATTATCATATTTCATCTAAAGGTTTCTAAGATAAGGCAATGTTTTGTATTTAGAAATTCGGGGAATAGTGCCCTAACGTGCTGGGTTTCGATTTTCTGTTTGACTAAATAACCTAACATCCTTTTAACAAACTTCGTAAATATTGAGATGACTTTGATTACGAGAAATTAAAATATCATGTCCTAACGTGCTACATGTGATGTTTATATCCTTTCGGAACAAAAAAATCTCAAATTTTAACTCAAACACCTATATTTATTTTCTTAGTTTAACACTGTTAACAAAAATATATTTTGTAAAATCACTATATTTCATCCCAAAGGTTTTTAAATAAGGCAATATTTGTGTTTAGAAATTCGGGGAATAGTGCCCTAACGTGCTGGGTTTCGATCTTTCGTTTGACTAAATAATTAAACATCATTTTAATTAGTTTCGTAAATCATGAGATAACTTTGATTATGAGGGTTTAAAATATCGTGTCCTAACGTGCTGGATGTGATGTTTGTATCCTCTCGGAACAAAGAAATCTCAAATTTCAGCCCAAATCATCCAAACATTTTCTAAAGGATCCGTATTTTAAAATCTTTTCAAATTTCCGACATTAAGACACTAATTAATCAATTAGGTACCAATTTTGGGCGTATCGAGGGTGCTAACCCTTCCTTGTGAGTAACCGACTCCCGAACTCGTTTTCTGAATTTCGTAGACCAAAATCGTTATTTTGATAAATTAAACTGTTTATTAAAAACAACTGTTTTACGAGGTGACCCGATCACACCTCATCAAAAAAGATTGGTGGCGACTCCCTGTTTTATTTTCATTTTCAAAAACCAAAGTCGATTCTCGTTTTTCCAAAAAAATGGTTACGACATTCTAAATATGTCAATATTCACTTAATTTTTACTGCAAACAGGATTGAAATACGTGAAAATCCTTATTTAAGTACTCTGGTAAAAATTAAGTCCTTCCATAATCATTTTAAAAGATTTGACCATTATATAAGTAATCCCTAAGTGTATATATTTAATGGCCCAAAAAGTTATAAGATTGTATATTATCTTAAGTATTTAGTATGATTAATCACTTATGAAATTTTATTTTTGTCATTATTGTGAATTATATAATTTGGTGCTTTACCATATTTGGGTTAATTTAGAGTTAATTTAAACAAGCAATATTTTCAGTTACCCGTTGTTAGGTTAGAATAGTAACTAGCAGGGGTCAAAATAAGGGCAAAATTAATTTATTGTTCATAATTTAACAAATTTGAGATTTTAGATTCTATTTTTTGTAAATTATTTTTGGTTCTCTTTATTTTATTTTGGATTAAGTTCTATCATTAATGACTCTATATGTAGATTTATTCTAATTTAATTTCTAATATATTATGATTACTAGTTAGAATTATGCTTTATAATAATTGGGTTATAATTATTTGGACATATTATTTATGATTGTATTTGTTATAATACTTATAGCATTTTAAAAAATAAAATATTTGGACATATTCTTTAACTGAGAGGTTGGGGGTTCGATCCCGGCCCATGAGAATGAACCACATTTTATGGTCAGGCGTTTACTTCTTTGAAGAACACCATCGATAAAGAAATTAGTCATTGCTACTAACAATAGACACCTTAATTTAAAAAAAAAAAACTTTGCTATGAAATTTTAAAGCCATGACATTCACTGAATATTTGATTATTGGCGGTGAATATGGTGATGTAGAAGCAAGGATCATTTGTAGTCCCACATACATGTCATGTGCATGGAAAAGCAACCAAATTCATAGATGAAAACTATGGGAAATAGGAGTTATCTCATGCACAACTTCTCCTTTAAACTTCCCATGTGCAAATGATTTTGTTGCAAGTTTTGATGTCATTAAAACAAAGCTGTCAATGATGAAGCCCTCCTTTCTTTCATCACTTCCATTTCCATACGCATAATTCAAAGAATTAATATGAAATTTGCTTATGTATGAATCTCATGGCCATCAAAACAGCTTCGTTCTTTTGATTTCAACATACATCAGCTGAAGAAAAAGAAATGTACAATCTCTCTGCGCTCACATTTGCATCGCAGTTTATTGTTTTTTCTCAATTATTTCACTTCCCAAAATTGGTAAGTTCCAATCAATAACTCTACCATTTCTTTTTGGAGTCCATCTTTAAAAGAGAAGCACAAAAGGAGTAGGTGCCTCGAATCGGATCAATCTTCTTTGCTCTAATAATTTACCCACATTTGTTTCTAATTTGCTGCCTAAATATTGAAATTATTTTCCAAAGCAAATTTTCTGTTGCCTTTATTTATATTGATGAATTATGTCTCTTAATTTCAAAAGTTATATCACTTAATTGTTATCAAATAGTCATAATTATTAAGTAAAAAATATATGTGGAATAATTATTTTATTACTAAAGATGTGAATATCAATTTGGATAATTATGCCTCTATGAAGCGACATGAGAACTAAAATAAATAGGATTCAAATTTAATTTATTTGGTACACCAAAACATATAAAAAAAGTTTCATTCTATTCTCCCTCATCTTCTTACATTCCTAAATTGTTTTATAAAAATTATTGCAAAAGTTCTTTATAAAAATTGATACACTTGTTTTGTTTCTTTCAATGCTTAGTGAACTATTTTCGTCAATGCAATGACCGTCATTGGACTTCATTCTCGAGATTCATTTGCTTATAACATTTTTATACACCAAAATATAGGAGGGAGTGAATAAAATCTTACACATAATACCATTGATACATGTCTTAACGCCTTCATTAATTTCTCAAAATTTTATTTTATCCTCACGCAATAATAACAAATCATAATATATATATATATATATATATATATATATATATATATATTTACTTTATTTGGCTATTTGCTTGATCTAATTGTAATTAGAGGTGAAAATCCGATGGATTTAAGATAACCCTTTTGAAGTTTGGATTGTTTGGGGTTTGTTTTACCTTAAATACAATTATATTTTTTACATATTTTAAATACTTACATGCCAATATAAATTATTAATTTTTTATATTTTTAACTATACTTTTTATCGTCATATAAAATTTAAATCTTTACATAAATTAAAACACAACAGATATAATTCATTATATAAGTCTAAATAAATTATAATTATAATTATAATAAAAATTTTGATAAAAATATAATACTAATTAATAAAGAAGCACAGAGTAATTAATTCTTTTAACTCTAGGAGGTGGCTGCTTAAAGTTGACTGTTCAGGCTTTGTGTCCATAACCGAATTCGCCATATAGTCGGCTACGGCATTGGCTTGGCGATATTACATATGCAAATGTTACTTCCCATTGTCTCCTACAAAGCTAAGTATGAGTGCCGTATTGTAGTCATTGTTGAAAAATGAGTTTAAAAGGTTAATTATTGTTAAATTATGACTTTCCATGCTTCCCTTTTTAAATCCGGTAATACTTCTTTGTGACTCGGACATATATCAATATCAGATGTATTATTGATTTTTTCATTGATTCCATTTGAAGTAATGCCTCAGTAAATTATCTATTCTAAACATTGGATTAGATTACTTGGGAGTCATCTATCCACTCATAATATTTTTTTAGTGTGAATTCACTCCTAATATAACAAGAAATCCATTTAGACACAACAACCTCGTATTGATAAGGCTCCACGATATACACTTATGACTATCCTTTACATAGTTAGCAAGATTAAATAATACCAGTGGATAAGAGGATTTCACCTATATATATACCTTGATGAACATGAAAAAAATCCAATCTTATTGCACCCTAAAATTACTCTAAACATTTGTTTTCTAGATCAAGTTGTTCTCTCATTCTTATTCCGGCTCTTGACCTTTTTAGGTGAACACTTCTATTGCATCTCTTTGATCTCTTCCTTATCCTCCTCTTTTGTTGTACTATATCAACAAAACTTTTCTTCCAAGTGACGTTGATAATAAACGCCCCACAGTTCCACTTGGGAGTATGGAAGAGATGCCTAAGTTCTTGCTAAACCCATGAATCCAATTGCCACATGAATCACGCAGGATCAGCCAAAAGGAGGCTCGTCGCTTGCCATAGTGGTAGGACGACGACCTGTCTAGAGTTGCTTCATTGGTCTGCCCTCGCCGTCAAGGTGTCTTTAGAGCCTCGCTTTGGTGGTTTCTAGGCCTTACAATGTATTATTAGATTTCGTTAAGCTTGCTCGGTGACATTGGAACACTATAATTCAATTTGCAGAAGCTCAAAAATGGACTACATTTATTTTTATAATTGAAAGATTTAAAACAGGGCATGGAAATTTGAAATGTTGGAATTTACATGGGGAATTGCTCTAATTGCGACAAGTAATTCTGGGTGGGAATATTTTAAAGGAAAGGTGATGTATGTATCTTTATGTGACAGATTTTAAGTTGTCTTTGGATTTTTTTTTATTTTTTATTTATTCTCCCTTTGCTTTATTTCACAGTGTGCCGTAACCGTAGATTCTCTTAACACCATCTAATGTCAGAAGAAAAACACTGCTAATCTTTTGGGCAATTTATCAAAAAAAGTCCTAAAATTTCAAAAATTACGAAATGGGCGGTTTGTAAAAATTTACGGAAAGACCATTTCCCCAAAAGCGATCACGTCGGTAGCGTTTTTGAAATCGACCTAAAAGCGGCGCCCGAGGGGCGTTTTTATCCACCTCGGCAAAAGCAGCGCCCACGAGGCGCGCTTTTGTTGAGGTGGACAAAACGCATCCCGGGAGCGCTTTAGGTCGATTTCTAAAACGCTACCGACGTGGGACGCATTTTTGGTGTAATGGCCCTTTGAAATTATTTTTGAAGTTTTGGAGCAATAGTCTCCGCAAGATAATTTTGATGGACGTTTCAACAAATAGTGGCCAAAAACGCTTCTAGCAGGGCGATCGTCAAGATATGGTTAAAAGCGCCCCACGTGGACGCGCTTTTGCTACAAGAGTCTCCGCAAAATAATTTTGAGGAGACGTTTCAACAAACAACGCCAAAACGCTTCCAGTAGGTGCATTGTCAAGATGCGTCATCAAAAGCGCCCCACGTGGGACGCGCTTTTGCTCTGATGAGTCTCCAAGAAAATTAGGCTATAAATCACCAAATTTCATTTTGAGGTTGTATAAGGAAATTGAGGCAAAAGGAAAAAAATTGAAAATGAGTGAACGATTAATGTGTTATTTACTACGACGGTAAAGTTCGTGACACCAAAATGGCGTTATTTTCTTATCGGAAAACACAAATACGATCGAGTTTTAATCGAACATCGATTTAGTATAACCGCAAAAGAATTAGGCGTAAAATATTGAACAACGCCAATGAAAGTTCGAGGTATTAAGTATAGATTTTGCGCCTCGGTTGATCCGGTGAGATATGAGTCGTTCGACATCAAAGGTGCTCGGAGCTTTGAGGCAATGGTGGAGACTCATCTTGCCGATGGATCACCTTATATCGAGGTATATGTAGAATTTTCATCTCAAGTGATCTTTTACGACCTCGACATCTCTCGCCGCTCGAGGGGAACACACGACCCCAAGCCGACACTCTGTAAGTGGGAGGCAAAACACGTATGCCGTGTGCGGTAGTAGTATGGAAAACATAACCCCGCACGACACTTTCGGTTGGTGGATGGGCATGCATATCCGTCATTCGACGTCCGATGATAGAAATACGTATTGGGGACGTCATCAACTTCTAGTGGTTGGCAATCCACATACGATTGGAATCTTTACGAAAGATGTTTAAGAAGGATGATGTACTCCCGACGACATCCACCGCGAGGGCCCTCGTTTGTTGCGAGTTATGGAGGGTCGACGATGAATTGATGTGGATCCACCTCGGGAGGCGGGCCCGACGGTGCAGAAGTTGGATTATTTTCTGAACCGGAGCCCTTTCCAATTGTACCTGAAGACGTTGAGGGCGATTCAGATAAAAAAGAAGAAGGTCCGCTATTCAGGGTGTACTCGCCTCCAGCCCACATGCATAATGTCGATCTATCTCAAGATGATGCATTGGAGTTTTCTGAACTACCACACCGGACGCGTGACCGTACAGATTCTTCGTTGGATTCGGACCAATTAGAAGTGGGTAACCATTTTTCCAACAAGAATACTTTTCTTGCTGCATTGAAACAGTTCAGCATTAAGAACGGGGTTAACTACAAGGTGGTTAAATCAAAGCTCGATAAGTTTGAGGCGAAGTGTGCAGTGCAAGATGGCACATGTTCATGGAAAATCATGGCGTCGTTGAGGAAAAGGACAGGGTTGTGGGAGATAAAAAAGTACAAAGGTCCACATACATGTCTTGATGCAAGTACCACTATGTGTTCAAGTGATTTGAATAACGGTAATAATATGTAATGTTGCATTGTTTAACGTGCTGTTGTGTGTAACACAAGATCATCCGAATATGGATTCGACATGTTGGTTTGAACTAATAATGCCGACGGTGAAAGCAGATCCCAAGACTACGGTGCAGCCTTAATTGGCGATTCAGTAGCCAATTGGGGTACACCCTCTTCTGTAAAGGCTTGGATAGCCTGCGTATGCGTTAGAAAAGTTACACGTGGGTGGGACACTTCATATAATAAAGTGTGGCAGTGATGTCAGGTGCTGGAGAGATATGTCCCAGGCAGCACGACAGACCTTGAAACGAAACCTGCGTACTACAACTATCATCTGCTCCGTGGATGCGCAATGTTCAAGCGTCTGTTCTGGACATTTAAGCAATGCCGAGATGCCTTTAAATACTGCAAGCCATTGGTACAAATTGACGGTACCTTTATGTATGGTAGATATACGCATCGGCTATTACTAGCTGTGGCACAAGACGGCTGTGGGAGAATCTTTCTGATTGATTTTGCAATAACATTGGAGGAGTCAGCTGATGACTGGGACTTCTTCCTATTTAGGTTAAGGAGGCATGTTTGCCCCCAACCTGACATATGCGTTATATCGGATCGGGGCCCTGGAATACTTGCGGCAATAGAACGCCAGGAAAGCATGTGGCATCGCACACACCATCGATATTGCCTGAGGCATGTTTCATCCAACTACTATGGGCAACATCGATCTAAAAGACAGAAACAGCAAGTGACCGATATGGGTATGAAATATCTATTGATATAATGTCGTTTGTAATATTCAATTTATTCTCAATTGAAGAGTGGTATGTAATATTCACTATCAAAGTATATTGGCAGGGTATGAGATCAATAAAGACCGTTTTCACGATATGCTGGACAGTTTGCGCTTAGATAACGCCAAGGCGTAAGGTACTATGCAATATTCCTTTCGAGCAGTGGACACAAGCATATGGCTGACCTACGATATGGGCATATGACCACAAACCCGGCGAATGCATAAATTACGCTCGAAGGAACCCGTCATCTGCCGATTACATTAGTTGTGCGAGAGACATATTTTTGGTTAGCGGCACTATTTTCAAGAAGCAAATGAGTTATAGAGGGCGATGCAAGGAGGCCATGTATGGAGCAGAAGGTCTTGCAAGAAATAAACCGTGGGAAGGCACGGGCGAACCATGCACACACGGTGTGTCACGATCGCGACAACCTATGGTTTCGTGTCACGGAGTTTGACAGATCGAACCAAGGTATTGTTGGCGGCCATTATCGTGTACATTTGACAAATAGGACCTGCGACTGTGGGATATTTGATGCACTTCGTTACCCATGCGCCCATGCGGCTTGTTAGAATCTCCGTCTTGATCCAATGAGATATGTCGACGAAGTGTATAAATTAGAAAACATGTACAACGTGTGGAGACACGTATTCCCACCAGTCCCAGATGAACGTAAGTGGCCATCGGTATCGCTTTGCAGTATAAGGCATTGCTTGGGATAGACAATTGAAAAACCAAAAGGTCGACCTTGCTCGACTAGAATACATAACAATATGGATATCCAGAAACAAGCAACCAAAGTCGATTGTCGGCGGATGGTGTAGGAACCCGCCATACATCTCGCTCGTGTCCAAATCGGAATAGTTGACCGTGTTCTTAGGTCTTTTGTCTCATATTGACTATGTAATATCTATTTTTTGGAGGAAAAGCGGTGAACTTTTGTACAATAACTTTTATTTTATTAAAAATTAAAATAAATTATAAAAATTAAATTATAAAAAAGTTAAAATTAAATATGTTAAAACTTAATTACAAGAAAAAAATTAAACCAATTCTATTTTGTCAAAGGTATTAAAATTTAAATAAATTAAAAATTAAATTACAATAAAAAAAGCAAACTCAAATTTTATTAAATATATTACAACTTAATTAAAAAAATAAACCAATTCTATTTTGTCAAAGTTATTAAAATTGAATAAATTAAAAAATTAAATTACAATAAAAAAACTCAAATTTTATTAAATATATTACAACTTAATTACAAAAAAATTATACCAATTCTACTTTGTCAAAGGTATTAAAATTTAAATAAATTAAAAAATTAAATTACAATAAAAAAAGCAAACTCAAATTTTATTAAATATATTACAACTTAATTACAAAAAAAAATTAAACCAATTCTACTTTGTCAAAGGTATTAAAATTTAAATAAATTAAAAAATTAAATTACAATAAAAAAGCAAACTCAAATTTTATTAAATATATTACAACTTAATTACAAAAAAAATAAACCAATTCTATTTTGTCAAAGTTATTAAAATTGAATAAATTAAAAAATTAAATTACACTAAAAAACAAACTCAAATTTTATTAAATATATTACAACTTAATTACAAAAAAAAGTTAAACCAATTCTACTTTGTCAAAGGTATTAAAATTTAAATAAATTAAACAAAATTAAACCTTAATTACAAAAAAAATTAAACCTTAATTACAAAAAAATTAAACTCAAATTATAAATTAATTTACAATTACTCAAATTAGGGGTTTAGGGTTTAGTCTTGATCTTGGGGTGGGAACCGGTGCACACACGGGCGATCGTGATTACGTGTTGGATTCCTCCTTCTTCAGCTTCAAGGGGTCGTGGAACCTCGGGTGGAATCGGGTTCGCCGGCGGTGGGTGCAGTTCTAGATGTTGCGATGGTGACCCACTCGATAAAATAATGACCCGAGGTGTTTGCATAAACCACGTGGGGTGGCGCATCACGAGCGGAGAAGGAGCTTGGCGAGAAGAAGTGCTCCCGAGCGCCTCCTCCGAACCTACATGCGACGTCGGCCTCACCATCGGCTGGCCAGCGCAAGTAGTAGGGAACGAACTCGAACCCGACCATACACTCCAACCTGGGCTAGGACTAGGAAACTGAAACATATATGGGTTAGGAGGATACATATAAGGGGAAGGGTACGCTTTTGGCATGAACGGTAAATCTTTGCGATATCGATGTTGTCGGCTCAACCGATGGGCCGGTGGATCAGATAGACGTTGTTCTTGGGCCGGTCGTGTTTCGACCGATGATGGCCCGCCTCATCGCCTTCTCCTTGGATTTAAAGGGCCCGACGTTCCCTTCTTCGCGAAGTTGCCGTCGCTTCTTCTTCCGGACAACAGATACGGCTTGCCATGGATCCTAAACCATGGCATGTACTCGCACGCACGCTAACTCCTAATGACTATCGGTTCCGGTCGGTATATAGTCATACCGGTTCTCCCACGTCTCGATATGACTCGACCAAAATCTTGGCCAATTCATGTGCTGCTGCCGTAAGTCCACTGTGTACTCATCATCGAGCACTTCCGGTGGCACGGGGATCGGTTGCCAGAATCCAAATTACCGCAGAACCCGATCTGCCTGGTGCATCTCCACGGTCGCGTAGGTGATCAATGGGACCTTTACGTGCCAACCGTTCGGATTTTGGAGGAACTCCTCCGGAATTACTACCCGAATTTCTAGATCCTCGTACGGTGTCCATTGAAACTATATTAACATTACCAAAATATTAGTTATATACCTAATATTAGACACTACATACGAAATACTAAATTATAATAACAAAATTTAAAACTTACTTGTGATTCCGATCTTTGGTCCAATAGAGTCAGATATCCTCAAGCGAGTTAGGTATTCCAACATGACTACTTGAATGGTTCCACCTAATTAAATAAACTTTTAGCATGCAATTATACTATACATCTACTGAAATAATTGTAAAATATAATATTAAATTTACCTCGTTATCGGTGGGAATGAATATGGGTGGTCGAGTCGAGGCGTAAAATGGAAATCGGAACCATGCCCATGATCGCAGAATGATAGGCAACCTCGATTTTTACTTTACTCTGGCGTCGCCCACACATCTCCGGTACAACCTTGACAAGACGGCAGACCCCAACTCAATTCATCGCTACTCTGAAATCAACAAGTTTGAGAGCCATCTCGTGGACGAGGTTTCTAGAGAGGTTCAAAGATCGATAGCCTCCGATTATTTAAAGAATGTATGCCCGAGCATACCGTATTCTTTCTACTTGGTCGAACCCTCGTTCGGCTCACGAATGCGTCTCGTAACTGTGCCATATCGATTCGAGCTCCTTGAATTCTATCCGAATGGCACCCGAAGCTCGTAGCACACGGCCATCCAATCGGTAGATATTACGGACCGGTGACTACCGACCTGGCCCACCGATAATCCCAATTGCAATTGCACATCTTTTAGAGTGATGGTACACTCTCGCATGGCGAGATGGAAAGTGTGGGTCTCGATTCTCCACCTCTCAATCAACGCTACCGATCAAAAGCGGCTCCAACTTGAACCCCTACCTATCGTGGCCACGTCTAAAAACTCACTTCCCGCAGTAATTCTCGATCAAGGCGATGGGGACCATGCATGTTGCGAATATAACATTCCAACACCGATCTATGAGACTATTTAAAAATTATAAAATTAACAATTAATTAAAATTGCATAATTGAAAAAATTAAATTATATTGAAAATTAAAATTAAACGCATTACCATTTTCATTTGCTCGACTGAAATGTGCTTGTCGTCTAGGCGGCGTAATTCCCTACCATTGTAAACCGATAAAAATTTTAAAATTTTCCAAAAAGATATATTAAAAAAATAAAAGGGCTTTTTCAGAATAGTAATGGACTATTTTGAAATTTGATAGTAAATTTCAAGGACCTTGAGAGAAAATTGAGAGAAAATTAAGAGAAAATTGAGAGAATATTGAGAGAATATTGAGAAAGGATTGAAATGTGAAAAAATAAAGGGTGGGGGCTTTTATACTTTTTTTTGATCGTTATTCTCTAACGGTCAAAAAAATTTGACAGTGCTGGCTAAAAAAAGCCTTGGGGACGCGTTTTGTCTACCTCGAAAAGCGCCGCCACGAGGACGCGTTTTTCTTTGAGGTGGACAAAACGCGTCCCTGTGGGCGCTTTAGGTCGATTTCCCCAAAACGCGGCGACGGGACGCGTTTTGGGAAATGGTCCTTTCCGTAAATTTTTACAAATGGCCCATTTTCGTAATTTTGAAATTTTAGGACTTTTTTGATAAATTGCCCTAATCTTTTGCCTGTATTACTTTACAATTTCATTGCCAGATGATGGTTTAACTAACATGTGATAATACGACAACTAAAATTGTCTTTAGACTTTACCCTCCCCCCCCTCCTTTTTTTTTTTTTTTTTTTTTTGTGAAGCATGCCGCCATTTTTTATGTCTTAAATCTTGGATGTTTTCGTGAAACAAATCCTGACAATTTACCCGTATTAGGCTCAACTTGAACATGTTGATAAATGTTTTATTGTGACAGATAGCTGCAATCTTCCAAAACTTGCTTTTCGCATCGGATCTCAGTTAGTCAATTATGGATTAGATTCTCCAAAATATATATTTTTAAAAATGGAAGAATAGGAGTAATACAGGTAGCCATTACCACCAGGATTTCCTTGTATATTTATGATTGGATGATAATTTTTGTACAAATTGGAGAGTAATTTAATCTTTAACTCATTCAACAGCTTTCAAACAATTTTGTTGCCTCTCCCTTGAAATGGTTTTAAGATCAAATCAAATCGAAGATGAGTTGTTCAGGAACTTCCCAAGCTGTCAGAAAATGAGCTTTTTATTAGCTTCAATTTATAACAGTTTCATTTATTCTTTATGATTTTAACTGTCGAATGATTAAAATTAAAATTTTAAATATAATTTTATAATACTTTTATATTTTTATAAAATTAAGTTATTAAAATGTACCCTTAACTTTTTACCAACCAATGGATGTTACTAAAATGTTTTCCAAGATAATGTATCATAAATAGGATATTTTACGGTTGCAGAGGAAATTAAAATTCTAGTAAAATGCGATGAACTATGACTACATTTTTGTCTACAAATATACATGTTAATCTGCTTAATTAGGATTAAGCTCCTCTTAACATTTATTAAGATTTCTCTTGCCAAGTGATGTATGGTACGAGAATGTGTTTCCTAACATTTTTATGTTTACCCTTGATTTTTCTATAAAAAAAAGAGAGTTATATATAACATATTTATGTAAATAATATTTAAAATAAAAGAAGAGTTCAAGAAGAAAAGAAAAGAGAATAAAGGGATAAAAGAAAAAGTGAATTCAATCTTTGAAGGGTTTCCTTGTGGGTGATGAGAATCGAGGGAGAAGAAGAATGAGCAATTGTAACATAGATTAGTTGGCGACAGAGGGCAACAGAAGAGGAGACTGTAGTACTAGTAGTAGTAGTACCACTAAAAAAGGATAGCAATGGCGACGGCGAGAACAACAATAAAAAAACAACGAGCACAAAGGGTCAATGAGAAGTTAGTTGTTGCGGCGAATAGGAAAGTGACAATTGACAGGAGGAGAAAAGGATCAAATTGATAGAAATTGTAAATGTGAAAAAATAAATTTATTAAATTATTTAGAATTAAGATTAAATAGATAGAACATATAAATGTTAAGAACTAAATATGTAATTATACCAATTAAAAAGTTCACATCATTATTTTTATTAATGATTTAAGAAAGGAATACGCTAATAATCCATAAATGTATATTTTACCTATTAACATTATATTATATATATCATCTATAATAATAAAATTCAAACGGCCCAAAATACCTATTAGCTATATATATATATATATATATATATATATATATATATATATATATATATTATTAAAGGTTCTAAATAAATAAGTGTATTTACATTACAATTTTTGCAAGTGACACTCCCCATTTAAAGCATTTATTTTGGTTTGTTAAATTACTCTTTTACTTTTTATCTTTTTAAATCATATTAAATAATTTACTTTAAACATAACTTGATTATTATATTTATATTATAGCTTATTAGATTTTTAAATTAATTTTATTATTATTGTTTTTAATAATAGAATTTTTTTATTACGGTTAATTATAATAGTTTTTCATTTATTATCAGTACAAAATTTTATAATAAAAATGACATATTTATTTACTAATTAATAGAATATTTTAAATTAATTTTTTATTTATTTTAATAATTGTTGAGTAATTTTCTATATATATCATTGAAGGAAACATTCGGATATTTATACATGTTATCACTATTTATGATTTGACTCTACTATTCATGACTTGACTCTACTATTTATAAGGCTGACATTCTGAGCAAACCTTAAGCATGTTGGGCACATGTACCGTTCCAGCTAGCATGCTAGATCTCGCAGTCCGCTACATGCGAAATCCTTGAATAGATGCGAGCTGGTTCCCCTTGACTCATTCGAGCTGATACCGCAAACTCCCTTAGTTGTCCTCTCATTGCATGAGTCGCATGCATCCATTTGGTGGGGCCTGGCCGAGTCAAGGACTGACATTCTGAGTAGACCTTAGGCATGTTGGGCAAGTGTATCGTTTCAGCTCGCATGCTAGATCTCACGGTCCCCTACATGCGAGCTCCTTGAGTATATGCGAGCTAGTTCCCCTCGACTCATGTGAGTTGATACCGCGAACTCCCTTAACTGTCCTCTCACTGCACGTCACACTCATCCATCTATTGTGACGCGGATCTTATCTAGGCTTCGGATTAGTGACTATCAGTATATAATAATAATCGATATTTCTATTTATTATAATTATTTTAACATAATGTTTTCAAACTTCATAATAGAACATATATCTTATATATATGTATCAATAAATTTTTATGTTAATATTTAAATTTACATTATTTCTTTTTAAACTTAATTATATTGACAAATACTATTAACCCGTATATCACATTCAAACCGCAATACAACCTAATTATAAGTGAATTGAGCTCTATATGATCCGAACCATACTCCAACGATGTCCTTATATATGGAAACTTCTAAATCCACTCAAAAGGCGGCACGAGTAATCCTAAATCTGCAAATACCTCAAAAGTCAAGTGGCAAATTAGTAATCAACACCCTTTATAAAACATGGTTCCGGGAATCCCCTATACCAAAAATTAAAAGAAGAAAATTCAGGCATGGTTGGCCCCTCCCTCTCCTTTCAAGCCTTGTCCATGAAATCACCATCTTCTTGTTTTTCCTCCATAAGCTCCATGAAGATGAAAGCTTTAATTCAAACCCTAATCTACACTCAGGCTAGCCGTCTCATTCGAGCATTTTCCAAAGGAAAATCCCTTGTCATTCAAATTTACAAACAAAACAATCCTATCCAATATCTCATTTCCATCTCCAAGACCGCAGAGAAGAAGTACAAGCACAACAAGCTATTCTTTGGTTCATTCAGGCTGCACTATAATTGGTGCTCTTCTCACGTCACACCAGTTCCAGCTCCAGTTCTTGAAGGGTGTACCACTACTCATTTCTACTATGATTCAACCTGGAATTCGGCCATTTCAACTCATGATCAGCAAAAGGAGGATGGTTTGGAGTCGGAGCTTTCAGGTTACCTTCAATGGCTTGAAGAAAACGAGGTTAACGGGGAAGCTAATAAAGCAGAGACAGAGGTGGATGATATTGATCGGTTAGCAGATATGTTCATCGCAAGTTGTCATGAAAAGTTTATGTTGGAGAAGCAGGAGTCTTACAGGAGATTCCAGGAAATGATGGCTAGAAGTATGTGATGAAAGTGAAAGTGAATGTTTCTTAATTATTACCTGTTTATTTTCTTTTGACATATGCATTGGTTGGGGTGAAGAAAGTACTGTATGTGTAATTTCACTGAGGGACGGGAGGTTACTTTTCTTTTAATTTCTTCATTTTTATCCTTGTATAATTTTTCATCTACTCTATATATAAATATTTCGAGTTGTCAACGATAGGGTATTTGTGCAATTCTTGTTCATCGTTTAATTTCCACTTGAAAGGCTACTACGAGTACTGGATCTGCCTCTACAGTCCTTGAATTAAACTGACTCAAAACCAGTGTTAGTGATCGTGTTTTAGATCATATTGCAAAATTTTGTAATTATACTTATAATCCTAAAAACTTTTACAAGCTCTTTTTAAGATATTATTTGATTTTTTGTTTGTTTATAGGTTAAATAGATGTACTTATAATTTTATATCTGTAGTAAATCCAAACATCTTCAGATGAAACTTGTGAAAATTTTCAGTTTTTTTTTTTTAAGTTTAAATTACTAATATCAAAGTTATATATATATGGGTATAAGTTGGCGGTCATTAAATGAAAATCCCTGCCATTATTATGTTCATCATTTTGTTCTGGAAAGTTTACAAGGCTCAAGTTTTCCCAGTCATGAAAACTAGGTTCTCCAACTGCTTATATCTCATGCTGATTGCAATGATCAGTTGTTCATATCACTTTATTGACTTCAAATATTTCAACACCCTCATCTTTTTATTTGAGTTATTCACTTTGATGTCATAAAAATTATCATATTGTTAAATTTATATTTCTAAGAAGTAATATATAATAAGCAAAAAATCAGTAAGGAAAAATTAAATTAGACAATAAGACGAATCGTTGTAAAAGTCATGGTAGATATTAAGATGGGATTTTTAAAGCTACAAGAAAGTTAAAAAGTGATTGAGAAGGCCCTTTCTCACAAGAATAACACATCATTTTAGCAATTCCTTTAATCTTTCCAGTGGTATATATGCCAGATAATGTTGCTTGCTCTATTCACTTTACACCTAATCTCATATGATCAAAGGCACAACGCCATGGCCGTGGCATGAAGCTGACATAAGATACCAATGACAAGGTTTTTTCTTCAACGAAACTAGTTGATCCAAAAATGTCTTGTCTGTTGTAGTAACAATACTCTCTATACAATTGCTTCAAACTGAGCCACTGAAAAGTATATATGTTATGTTGGTGTGGTAACCATTTTTATGAAAACGGGTCGACTTGGGTTTGAAAACGAAAGGAAGGGAGTTGCCACCAATCTTTTTTGATGAGGTGTGATCGGGTCACCTCGTAAAACAGTTGTTTTAATAAACAATTTGATTTATCAAAACAACGATTTTGGTCTCGAAATCCGAAAACGAGTTCGAGTCGATTTACATACGAGGAAGGGTTAGCACCTCGTCGCCCAAAATTGGTACCAAATTGATTGATTGATGTCCTAATGTTGAAAACTTTGAAATGATTTGAAAATACGATACTTTTTATTCTCCAAAATTTGAAGGAATCGGAAGGGACGATAAGACGCTCTTATTTTCGAAGAGATGAAGTATCATGCCCAGTAAGTTAGGGCGCGATACTTTAGATTCCCGAAACTAAGCTTGTCTTTTAAAACTCGGTTGTATATTTGGAGAGGATATTCCGTCATTTGTCGAACGAGAAACCAGAACCCAGTAAGTTAGGGCTCGTTTTCCCGAAAATCCAAATTAGGGATATTGCCTCTATTTTAGAAGAAAAAGAAACTTATCTCGAGGTATCTAGACGTCGAGCCCAGTAAGTTAGGGCGCGACATTTCGAATATCCAAGATTAAGTGTTTTGTTCAAAACTTAAATCGCGATTTCAAAAGGGATATTCCGTTGTTTAGTTTAAACGAGGAAAATCGGAATCCAGTGAGTTAGGACTCGATCTTCTCGAATCTCTAATACAAAATATCGATTGTTATGAAACTGAGGCATCGAGACAAATTAGCGTGAAAAGCATAAAAACACGATGTTATGCGTGAAAAGGATAATAAAAGGACACATATACGTATAAGTAAGGATGACATATAATATGTTGGAAGTATTACGATAGTAATGATGAGTAGAAATAGCGACGAAATAATAATAATAAAAATAACAATAATAATAGTAATAATAATAATAATAATAATAATAATAGTGATAATAATAATAATGGATAATAAAGGAAGTAAAATAATTGTAATAATTTTTGATAAAAGAAAAATAAAATAAAATAATAGTAAAACATTTATAAAAAATACGTCAATATTGGAAATAAATATAATAATAACATTGTTGACTAACCAATATGATAGTAACAAGATATATGTATTATATAGAAATAATAATATGGTAATAGTAATAATATTAGTAACTAATAATAATGAAGAAGAAAGAAAAAAATAATAGTAAAAATAGCAATAAAGATAAGGAAATAATAAAACAATCGTCATAATACCAATAAATAACAATAATGTTAATTAGTAATAATCAATAATAAAAATAATGATAATAGCAATAAAATATATATAAAAAATTACAAGATAGTTGAAAAGGGACTAAATTGAATTTAAAATGAAAGTTTGGGGTTAATTCGAAATAAAAGAAGGGGGAAAGGGCTTGTTTAAAATGCGCATGAAACGAGGGGGACTGAGATGGAAATTATTCCTTGCTCCTAAAACGCAGCGTCTTAACAGGGACCAAAATGAAAATCAAAACAAATTACTGGGCGAAACTCAAAAATAAGGAAAATCTAATTATAACACAATAAAAAAGCGGAAGGGCCAGAAGGGAAATTAGCCCAATCAACAAAAACGCGCGGATCCTCTGGTCGGGTCGGGTCAACACGCGGATCCCATGGGCGAAACGACGTCGTTTTGGGCATTAAAGGCTAGCCCCAAAACAACGTCGTTTCGAGGGGCTATTTAAGGCCAAATTTTTAAAAAAATCATTCCATCTTTCTTTTGAAAAATAAAACTCTTCTCTCTCTCTTTTTTCTCTCTGCAGAGCTCGCGGAAACTCCGTGAGTCACCGTCGCTTGAGCCATGCATTGGCCACCAAGGTAAAAGTGTATTTATTTTTTTATACTTTTAATATGTATTTTTAATATACATATACATGCAAAAAAATAGCAAACGAACAAACTTTCGAAAATAAAAGTAAAATAATCACCTCCTTTCGGCTTCTGTTTTGATTTTTTAGTGGATTTTTAGGGCTCAATCTTGCTACTTTGGTTTGCCTCTGTTTTGTATTTGCAGATCTGTTTTTTTTTTTGCGTTTGAATCTCTATTTTTATTATTTTTGATCCAAAAAAGGGTCCTTACAAATAGATTTCGATTGGCTTTTTATAGCCATTTACAAGTTGTTTGCCTCCTGATCTATCTGTCTTTTCCTTACAAGCAAATGGGCGGTGCTGACGGTGACATGGGCGGTGGTAGCAGGAGGCGTCAGAGGCAGAGGGTCAAAAGGCCCTAGGTGCGGCGCACTTAGGGTTTTGTTTCTTTGGTTTTCTTTTTCTATTTTGGGCTTGTTTGGGCTGATTTTTGGGTAGGCTAGGGTATTGTTTAGTTGGGTTAGGGTAATTGGGTTTGGGTTTATTCTTTGGTTTAATTTGGGTAATTTGGGTTGAAGAATGGGTTTAGAAATGGGCCGGGCAAATTATGGGTATTACAGCTGCCCCTCTTTGCTCGTTGTCGTGTAACGGGAACAGAGCAAAGACTTTAAAAGACCCAAATTTTCCCGATCTTGCCGAGCCTTGATTTCTTTGGGTGCTCTTCTTTGAACATCCTCAAACTCTACTGTAACCTGTTGCTTTGATCCATTCCACCACTACTTCTAATAGATATGACCTGTAGCTTCAAATTGCTCCTGCTGCAACTTTGAGGGATGAGATTTATTTTATTTTTAATCTGCTCCACTGCAACTTCATGGAGACAAGATTTGATGTCTTCAGCCTGCTCCACTGAAACTTCAGAGAGATAGGACCTGTAGCTTTAATCCGCTCCACTCAATCTTCTCGGCTTCAAAGAGATAAGAATTAATCCTCATTGTAAACTTCAGGAGGCGGATTTGTAATCTCAACCTACTCCACGGAACTTTGAGGAAATAAGAATTCGAATTTTCAAGCGCTTCCTTACTTTCTTCAAGAAGACTGAAGATACCTCAGCGTGCGACCCGAGGCTCAACTCACCTCTCACAATATGAGTTAATTTTTTATTTTTTTTTTTTTTGTTTTTTGAAGGACAGAGATTGAAAAATACCTCAGCGTGTGACCTGAGGCTCAACTCACCTCTCGTAATATGAGTTGATCTTTTGGAACAAATAGAAATTGAAAAATAGAAATTGAAAATACCTCGGCATGTGACCCGAGGCTCAACTCACCTCTCGCATTATGAGTTGATTTTTTGAAAAATAGAAATTGAAAGACAGAAATTGAAAATACCTCGGCCTATGACCCGAGGCTCAACTCACCTCTCGTATTAAGAGTTGATTTTTGACCAGAAATTGAAAGATAGAAATTAAAAATACCTCGGCGTGCGACCCGGGGCTCAACTCACCTCTCGTATTATGAGTTGATTTTTTTTTGAAGAATAGAGATTGAAAAATACTTCAGCGTGTGACCTGAGGCTCAACTCACCTCTTGTAATATGAGTTGATCTTTTGGAACAAACAGAAATTAAAATACCTCGGCATGTGACCCGAGGCTCAACTCACCTCTCGCATTATGAGTTGATTTTTGAACAGAAATTGAAAGACAGAAATTAAAAATACCTCAACGTGTGACCCGAGGCTCAACTCACCTCTCGCATTATGAGTTGATTTTTGAAACAAACAGAATTTGAAAAACATAAATTAAAAATACCTCAGCGTGCGACCCGAGGCTCAACTCACCTCTTGCATTATGAGTCGATTTTGAAAAATAAAAATTAAAAATACCTCAGCGTGTGACCTGAGGCTCAACTCACCTCCTGCATTATGAGTCGATTTTGAAAAACAGGAATTGAAAATTACAGAAATTGAAAATACCTCGGTATGTAACTCAAGGCTCAACTCACCTCTCGCATTATGAGTTGATTTTTTTGAAAAATAGAAATTGAAAATACCTCGACGTGTGACCCGAGGCTCAACTCACCTCTCTCATTATGAGTTGATTTTTTCAAAAACAGAAGTTGTAAAACAGAAATTGAAAAATACCTCGGCATGTGACCCGAGGCTCAACTCACCTCTCGCATTATGAGTTGATTTTTGAACAGAAATTAAAAGAAAGAAATTAAAAATACCTCGGTGTGTAACCCAAGGCTCAACCCACCTCTCGTATTATGAGTTGATTTTTGAAACAAACAGAATTTAAAAACATATCATCTGGTGGAACTCGGATGTCTTCTTTTTCCTTGGTTTGGTACAACTATCATCAAAGCTTCTTGCTTTATTGGTGTACCTGTATGCGTCATGCATGAGGTTATCATGATATGCACGTGTTTGTCTTAAATGCTTTTATGCCTATATGATTATGCCATGCGCACTGGGCTTGTTTGTCATGCATCTCTTTTCGTCACGACTTTCATGATGACCTGTATTCATTGCTTTGACCCTTGACTTCTCTTTCAGGTTTTGTACCCGTCCTCAAGCTTTACGAGTAATCTGTGTTTCTCGTATACTACCCTTTTGCCCCCTGTTGAACTTTTGTCCTTACTTTGAGGCTCTTGCACTTACCAAATTCTCATCCAGGTAATGCTCAACATTCTTTTTGTTTAGAGTATGTAATTTCACTATTTATCATTAAAATGAACCAAACATGAGATGCATGAAACTGGCAAAGTAGGTATGAAAGGGATACCTCACGCTCATATTTATTTCAAAAGCAACAAGCAAAGAAAATTGATAAGGAATATTTCAATAAAGAAAACGTTATAAAAAGGAAAGCAGGTTCAATTGTCGCAAATGCTCTAGATATCCAACGCATGAACTTCTCCACGTTTCTTCATCTTGGATCTTTTTGAGCAAAGCTTCTTGTGTAGAAGATTTTGAGCTTCCGAATCTGCTTCAAATATTATAATCTCGGCATTTGACTCTCTGTTCAAATCGTCTTGCTCTTTATGTCTGAACCCCCTTCATTAGGATGCCCTTTCAGGTTTTCATCCTATCTTTTGTTTACCAAAATGCGCTTTCGGGTTTTCATCTTGATCTTTTTTTTTACCAAGACGCCCTTTTCGGGTTTTCATCTTGATCTCTCTTTTTTTTTCTTTTTTCCACCAAGACGCCCTTTCAGGTTTTCATCTTGATCTTTTTTTCTTTTTTTTTAGGCATAGTACTTCTTCACAGCATCTGAGTTCACTGGATTTGGTAACTCCTTCCCATCCATCTCAGTGAGAATCAAAGCTCCACCTGAGAAAGCCTTCTTTACGACGTATGGCCCTTACCAATTTGGTGCCCATTTTCCTCGAAAGTCTTTTTGTATTTGGAGAATCTTTCTCAGTACAAGTTCTCCCTTGCGAAATTCTCTTGGCCGCACCTTCTTGTCATGGGCCGTGATCATTCTCTTCTGGTACATCTGTCCATGGCAGATTGCCTTCAAGCGTTTTTCTTCGATAAGATTTAGCTGGTCATATCGAGCTTGAACCCATTCTGATTCTTCTATTTTCGACTCCATTAAGACTCATAGAGGGATCTTAATCGATGGGCAAGACTGACTTCCATTCCATGACCAGGGAGAAAGGAGTTTGTAACACCCTGAATTAGGGGTTGTTTGTAATTTAAATAAATTCCATGTGGGCTTCAAGAAAATAAATAAATATGATTTTATTTGGCATGATTTAGGGTCTAAAAATAACTTTCGAGCTAGGCTGACCCAAAGATAAAAATTTATTTTAAGTGTGCAAAAGAAAGGAGCTAGGAGAAGTTAGGGCTTTAATAAAATTTTAGGCGAGTTATGTCACAAAGGATGGGCTGGTATAAGTGGCGTGGTGCGCCTAAGGGTTGCTAGGGTCTTGGGTTCGATCCATGAGCTAAGGAGAAATTTTTTTGGGCGTTAAAGGAAGGGCCCAAGTAAGAAAGGCCCTAAATAAATATTGAGTAAGGAACGGACATGAATTGAGCAAGGCGGAGTGGCTTAGGCGCTACTTAAAGGAGTTTTGGCAAAGGGACTCGGGTTCGAGTCAAGACGAGCGATCTGGGATTTTATTTTGGGCTTTGGCTAAAAGGAAAAGGGCTCTGTAAGGCTTTATACTTAAATGACGGGTAAATTGACATGAAAGTCAATTGGGAGAGTTGGTTGGGCGCTTAAAGGGTGGGCTGTCTTTGCTCCCTACAAAGCAGTCGTGGGTTCAATCCCAAGCCCCGCACTTCGCTTTTTATTTTTTTCCTTTTCCTTCTTCACTTAGAATGGGAGAGTTTGGTTTAACTTTGGACTCTCAATTTAATTTGGAAGGAGGTGATTATAGGTAGTTTAATTGCTATTAAATTGTTAGAGGAGATTAAGGGATAGAAATAAGATAAAACTTGTTTTCTTTGGTGATAATTTGAGGTGGAAATTATCACAAAGAGGGAGGTAGTTGTCGAAAATTGGGACTCCTTGAAACATTCTTATTTGATTTTTCATACAAGAAAGAAGAGAAAACTCCAAAGAACAAATTTCTTTTCTTCTCTCCCAAAATTGTCTTAGAAACCCTTTTGTTGCATTGCTCAAATTATCAAAAATTCCAGCTTCTCTTCTCTTCTACAAGTTGAATATACCCCTCAAAAGAGAAAATTTCAACAAACTCTTTCTCTTCTTCCTCTCTTCTTTGTCTGCCAAAATCTCCCTTAAACTCTTAGCCAAACTGCGTCGTAAAATTCCAGCACTATTGTTTCCTTAGCCGAATACACCCTCCTCCTTCACAAAAATTTCCAGCCCTTCCAATTGTGCATTAGGCCGAATATCATACCTCCAACAAGGTGCTGCCAATTTTCAATAAGTGTGGTAAGGGGTAATCATCTCTTTTGAAATTAAAATTATGGCCTACGATTTGTATTAACTTGATTAAAACCAATTGTAGGGAAGTTTTCGGGATTTATTTTCCAAGGTGAGTTGGGACTAATTAAGGCTTCGGGATTTGTTAGGAAATCAAATCCGTTTAAGGTAAGTCCCTTTGATACTACTTGGTTTGGCCGAATAGGCCTAATGTCCCTAATTATGTTAATGGCTAATTATAGGTTAAGAGATCTAATGTTATAGATCGGCTTTTCGGGATCTAGGAGTTCCGGTAGAAACAGGTGTGTAAGATCTCTCTACACACTTTATTAATTAACATGACATTATTGTTGCTTTAAATCTTTTTGGTTGTGATTAGCTTGTGGCATAATCATGGATTTCGGATAAGTCCCCTAACTTGTAATTTTTGTTATATGATATTTCATGCCATCACATGATTTAAAATGCTATGCCTAAATACATGATTTATGAAAATTGTTATAAAAGCATGTGATGGTGGGATTGATGAGAGGAGGGGGATGAAATATGGATTGTCGCCAGTGGTTTTGACCACAAGATGGGTTGGCCCCATCAGATTATTTGTGACCTATGGTCATCAGTGGTTTTGACCACAAGATGGGTTGGCCCCATCAGATTTTCGTGACCTATGGTCATCAGTGGTTTTGACCACAACGATTGAATATTTGCGACTAAGTCCCATTGGTTTTGACCACCAGTGGTTTTGACCACACTTGATATATTGTGACCTATGGTCATCAGTGGTTTTGACCATACGATGGGTTGGCCCCATCATTTAAATTGTGACTATAAGTCATCAGTGGTTTTGACCACACGGGGTAGTTGAGGAGTATGGATAGCTAGGTTGGGTTGCATATTTGCATGTTAATTAATATCTTGTGTATGAGTGCTATACGGTGGGGATTTACACATCGAGTCTTGGTGACTCACCCTTCCTTAACATTTTGAGATGAGTAGATCGCGGAGATGGAGTAGGAGAGGACTCGAGGCGGCCATGATTATTGTTGAGTTAAATTTATTTTCGTTAGGTTAATTATTTCATTTCCTAAGTATTTTAATTTGGGATGTAATAAGGCCGCTATTATTATTGTTGGATGTTTTATTTTATGGCTTTATTTTACTCATACAAATGGAATTTTATAAATATTAAATGAACAGGTTAAAAGAAATTTTTCAAACTTAATAACTTCCATGAGTTTTCAAAGACGTTACCATCGGGTAACCAAAAATAGACTTAGTCAACTACAACTTGATGTTTTTAAAATATACATGATCAAACGTTTTCAAAAGGGTTTATAAAGTGCAACCAGTATTTATAAAAAAGCCCAATTGAGATTTCAAACTCCGTTTTAATACCTTAACCAAATTTTATCAAACTTTCTCCAAACTTTCAAATTGGCCCAAAATATTTTACCCAAGAATATACCAGATCCGTCAGACTCATGGGCGGGTTTGGGGTGTTATAAATTAGTATCGAGCAGGTTCAAAACTCGACTGTGGGGGGGCCCAAGGCCCAAAATGTTTGGTTTTGCTAAGTAGGCCTTATTATGATGTTTTGAGAAACTGTTTTGGCTTGAACAGCATGGCACCGAGTCTCCGGCACCTATCCGCCCAGGTAAGTACTTCTATCAATTTTTTTGAATCCTTTTGATGAGGGGTAGAAGAGTAAGTCGGGAACGTAGACTACTAGAGTAGAACTGTTGAACCCTAGGGCTAGCATACCCCAACAAAAATTTCATAAGATTTAATAATTCTCTAAACAAACCCTGTGAGTTGTCACTGAGCAAAGGATGTGGCAACCGTTATACGCATGTCTAGGATTGAATTCGTGGGGCTTGGTATTTAAGTAGTCCTCGTGACTCACCTCCTACTCACTTGAATCCTACAGTGCGAGTAATCTGCTCATCCTAAGCTGAGACGACACACTCATAGGCTAAACTCGATAACTAAAACCCGAAAGGGATTAGCCGCTTTGTTTTGAGGAAAATAAAACCTTGTTTCAAAAAAATGAATGACCAAAATACCCCTCAAGATGAAAAATGACCAAAATACCCCCGGTTTGTAAAATACCCTCCGTATGAAAATTTTCAAATAGAAATTTTCAAAATATCCTTCTTTTGTAAAATCACTTAGAACCCAAATTTTGAAAAGTCATTCGTGAAAATACCCTAATTATGGAAAAATTACTAAAATACCCTTGGGGTAAAATTATGAAAACGCCTTGAATTATGAAATTTCCAAAATACCCACGGTTTTAATCCAAAATTTCATCACATGAAAAGTTCCCAAAATTGTAAAATTGAAACGATATGATTTTGTAAAATTACAAAATTGCCCCTAACCTACAAAATTACCAGAATACCCCTAACTTTCAAAATTTTGCAACATCACTACTTTGGGAAAGTGCAATTATCAAAAGAGCCCTCAAAGTTTTACAACTTTTGAAATATCCCTGATTCATCAAATTTTACAATTCACCCTGATTTGTGAAAAAATTACCAAAATGCCCCTGAGTTTCAAAATCACCGAAAGACCCCCGAATTTTAAAATTTTTCAAAATACCCCAGGAAATTAAGAGTTTTAAAATAATTTTTGACAAATCATCCGAAAATTTTCATTTTTGAAAAATTACGAAAAATACCCCTGTAGGACAAATTACGGAAATACCCCTGGGTAGTGGAAAAATAATCACAATGAAATCAACAACGTCTCTTTGATTGAATGAATGGAAAACTGTATGCTTGTATGATTACGAAAGAACCACTTCTAAACCTCCTATCATAAAATATCTCCGCGGATAACCAAGTGAAATACTAATGCATAAAATTCTTAAACAGATAAACGCGATCGTTAGAATGAGTTCAAGAGGTCGTGGACGTCCGTCGCGTGGCCGTGGTAGAGGTAGGATGACCCTGTCGGAGCCCGCAAGGTCGGGTCATGGGTCTGAAAATGAGATGCCAGATCTGCCGACACCGAAAACTGAGTTTCAAGACCATACGGGTGGTAATGACGTAATATCTCGGCGGTGCTACTGGTATTGAACGGTAATGAGGTGGCGCAGTCGAGAACCCGTAAATCGTGGTTGAATGACTCAAGCTAACGGAGCAGAAGTATTCAGAGGGGTATCCGGAGTGGCGCCCAGTGCGGCAGAGTATTGGTTAGAGTCCACGGAAAGGATTATGGGTGACTTGGATTTCACCCCTGAGGGGAAGTTAAAGGGTATCATTTCTCTGCTTCGGGATGAGTCCTATCAATGGTGGCTCACCGTAAGGGATGGAGAGGTGGCTAAAAATCTAACCTAGGAATTCTTCAGAGAGGCTTATCAAAAGAAGTACATCGGAACAAGCTACGTAGATGCACAGCGGAAAGCTTTCCTGAACCTGGTTCAAGGAAATAAGTCAGTGGCAAAATATGAGGCCGAGTTCTTCCGATTGAGTAGATATGCTCGTGGTATTGTGGGTACCGAGCATGAGCGCTGTGTCAGGTTTGAGGATGGCCTGAGAGATGAGCTGAGAATGATGATAGCTCCACAACAGAGCGGAGTTCATCATCCTTGTGGAGAAGTCTAAAGTTCTTTGAGGAGTAAGACGGTCAGATTAAGCGAAACCAAGAACGGAATTGGAATAAGAGGAGCTCGGAACCTTCAAGGTTCTCGGGTAATGAATAGAAGAGGACGGGGTTTGATGGGTGGATCAAGGCGCTAGCCTTCTTGCACATTAATCCTCAATGGCATACACTTGTGATAAGTGTGGCAAGTTTCATAAGGAGAGTGTTGGAATGGTAATCGTGGATGCTTTGAATGTGGGTCTATGGAGCATCGAGTTAGAGGCGTCTCTAAGAAGGCGGCTAGGTGAAACGGAAGGTCGAGGATCGTGCATCAATGAAGGATAACCAACAACCACGGAGGGTCGAGGTACAACTAGGGGTAATGGAAATGGTAGCAGGCGTGGCGAGGTCTTTGAAGGTCTGAGGCGAGGCAACCAAGGTTGGTTTATGCGGTTGGTCGTGAGGAGGAGGATGTGCAGATGTGACAACGGGTATGTTCCTTACTCGAATACCCTTAAAAGCTTTGATTATTGTAGAGTTTTCTTGTTTTACTAGGAAGTGCTCAAACCTTGGTTGTGAACTTAGATATTGTGCCTAGGAAGTAGGATAGTTCTAATAAGATCAGAGGCTGTGACATAAGCGTATACAGTGAGTTAAGATGTACGACTATTCGTTAGTAAGTAATTTCGAGGACGAAATTATTTTTAAGGGGTAGAAGCGTAACACCTGAATTAGGGGTTATTTGTAATTTAAATAAATTCCATGTGGGCTTCAAGAAAATAATTAAATATGATTTTATTTGGCATGATTTAGGGTCTAAAATAACTCGAGCTAGGCTGACAAAGATTAAAAATTTATTTTAAGTGTGTAAAAGAAAGGAGCTAGGAGAAGTTAGGGCTTTAATAAAATTTTAGGCGAGTTATGTTACAAAGGATGGGCACGGTATAAGTGGCGTGGTGCGCCTAAGGGTCGCTAGGGTCTTGGGTTCAATCATGAAGCAAGAAGGAGAAATTTTTTTGGGGGCGTTAAAGGAAGGGCCCAAGTAAGAAAGGCCCTAAATAAATATTGAGTAAGGACAGATATGAATTGAGCGGTGGCATGGAGTGGCTTAGGCGCTACTTAAAGGAGCTTTGGCAAAGGGACTCGGGTTCGAGTCAAGACGAGCGCATCTGGGGATTTTATTTTGGGCTTTGGCGCTAAAAGGAAAAAGGGCTCAGGTAAGGCTTTATACTTAAATGACGGGGTAAATTGACATGAAAGTCAATTGGGAGAGTTGGTTGGGGCGCTTAAAGGGTGGGGGGCTGCTGCTGCTCCCTACAGCAGGTCGTAGGTTCGAATCCCAAGCCCTGCACTTCGTTTTTTATTTTTTCCTTTTCTGTCAGCTTAGAATAGGAGAGTTTGGTTCAACTTTGGACTCTCAATTTAATTTGGAAGGAGGTGATTATAGGTAGTTTAATTGCTATTAAATTGTTAGAGGAGATTAAGGGATAGAAATAAGATAAAACTTGTTTTCTTTGGGGATAATTTGAGGCTGGAAATTATAACAAAGAGGGAGGTAGTTGCCGAAAATTGGGACTCCTTCAATGTTCTTATTTGATTTTTCATACAGCAAAGAAGAGAAAAACTCCAGCAACAAATTTCTTTTCTTCTCTCCCAAAATTGCTGCTGCCGAAACCCCTTTGTTGCATTGCTCAAATTATCAAAAAAATTCCAGCTTCTCTTCTCTTCTACAAGCTGAATATACCCCCTCAAAAAGATAAAATTTCCAGCAAACTCTTTCTCTTCTTACTCTCTTCTTTGTGCTGCCAAAATCTCTCTTAAACTCTTAGCCAAAACTATTCAGAAAATTCCAGCACTATTGTTTCCCTTAGCCGAATACACCCTCCTCCTTCACAAAAATTTCCAGCCCTTCCAATTGTGCATTAGGCCGAATATCATACCTCCAACAAGGTGCTGCCAATTTTCAATAAGTGTGGTAAGGGGTAATCATCTCTTTTGGAATTAAAATTATGGCCTACGATTCGCATTAACTTGATTAAAACCAATTGTAGGAAGTTTTGATTTATTTTCCAAGGTGAGTTGGGACTAATTAAGGCTTCGGATTTGTTAGGAAATCAAATCCGTTTAAGGTAAGTCCTTTGATACTACTTGGTTTGGCGAATAGGCCTAATGTCCCTAATTATGTTAATGGCTAATTACAAGTTAAGAGATCTAACGTTATAGATCGGCTTTTCGGATCTAGGAGTTCTAGAGAAGCAGTGTGTAAGATCTCTCTACACACTTTATTAATTAACATGACATTATTGTTGCTTTAAATCTTTTTGGTTGTGATTAGCTTGTGGCATAATCATGGATTTCGGTAAGTCCCTAACTTGTAATTTTGTTATATGATATTTCATGCCATCACATGATTTAAAATGCTATGCCTAAATACATGATTTATGAAAATTGTTATAAAAGCATGTAATGGTGGGATTGATGAGAGGAGGGGATGAAATATGGATCGTAAATCGATGGTTTTGACCACAAGATGGGTTGGCCCCATCAGATTATTTGTGACCTATGGTCATCAGTGGTTTTAACCACAAGATGGGTTGGCCCCATCAGATTTTTGTGACCTATGGTCATCAGTGGTTTTGACCACAACGATTGAATATTTGTGACTAAGTCCCAGTGGTTTTGACCACCAGTGGTTTTGACCACACTTGATATATTGTGACCTATGGTCATCAGTGGTTTTGACCACACGATGGGTTGGCCCCATCATTTAAATTGTGACTATAAGTCATCAGTGGTTTTGACCACACGGGGTAGTTGAGGAGTATGGATGGCTAGGTTGGGTTGCATATTTGCATGTTAATTAATATCTTGTGTATGAGTGCTATACCGGGTAGGGGATTTACACACTGAGTCTTGGTGACTCACCCCTTCCCTTAACATTTTGCAGATGAGTAGATCACGGAGATGGAGCCGGAGAGGACTCGAGGCGGCCATGCTTATTGTTGGAGTTAAATTTATTTTCGTTAGGTTAATTATTTCATTTCCTAAGTATTTTTAATTTGGGATGTAATAAGGCCGCTATTATTATTGTTGGATGTTTTATTTTATGGCTTTATTTTACTCATACAAATGGAATTTTATATATATTAAATGAACCGGTTAAAAGAAATTTTTCAAACTTAATAACTTCCATGAGTTTTCAAAGACGTTACCATCGGGTAACCAAAAATAGACTTAGTCAACTACAACTTGATGTTTTTAAAATATACATGATCAAACGTTTTCAAAAGGGTTTATAAAGCCCAATCAGTATTTATAAAAGGCCCAATTGAGTTTTCAAACTCCGTTTTAATACCTTAACCAAATTTTATCAAACTTTCTCTAAACTTTCAAATTGGCCCAAAATATTTTACCCAGTAACATACCAGATCCGGTCAGGACTCATGGGCCGAGTTTGGGGTGTTGCAGAGTTGCTCAGTAAATGTACGCACAGATGTGCGATATGCATAAAGCTTAACGATAGCTTCTCGTGCCGCCTTTATATCGCCCTACCATTTTCCCAATAATCTTCTTAATATTTTTGTTAGCACTTTTCATCGCTCCATTCATCTTTAGGCGATAGGGTGAGGGATTATGATGCTTTATTTGAAATTGCTCACACACTTCCTTCATCATCTTGTTGTTTAGATTCAAGCATTATCGAAATGATTCTCTCAGCAAACCGTATCGACATATGATCTCCTTTTTAAGAACTTGCAAACCGCGATCCTCGTCACATTAGCAAATGAAGTGGCTTTATGCATTTTGTAAAGTAATCTATGACCACAAAAATGAATCGATGTCCATTAGAAGCTTTTGGGGAAATTGGCCCTATAACATCTATGCCCCATATAGAAAAAGGCCACGGAGAAGTCATGACATGAAGGGGTGAAGGGGCTGTATGAATTTTATCGCCGTAAATTTGGCATTTGTGGCACTTTCGTGCGTAACTAATGCAGTCGCTTTCCATCGTCAGCCAGTAATAACTGAGTCTCATAATCTGCCTAGCCATAATGAAACCATTGGCATGCGTTCCACAAACTCCTTCATGGATATCTTCAAGTATTTTTCTGGCTTCAACAGCATCTGCGCATCTCAGGAGCACTTGATCTTTTCCTCTTTTGTATAGGATGTCCCCATCAAGAACAAATTCCACTGCCATTCTTCTGATTGTTCTTTTGTTGTTCTCATTTGCTTGCTTGGGATATCTTTGATTTTTGACATAGTCTAAGATATCGTGAAACCATGGCTGTCCATCTGCCTCTTTTTCAATGCTAAAACAATGCGCAGGACCTCATATATGCTCATTTGGAGAGGCATTATTTTCGTTTCTCATTTACTTTGAACATTGAGGCCAAAGTGGCGTGGCATCACCAATTGGTTTTCTTTTCGTAGGAAGTAATTAAAAGTCACTTCTTGAACTCTTTGACCAACTCCGCAACAAGATCGCGATATTTGACCAACTTCAATCTCTCACTTCCCAATCTCCACGGATTTGGTAAATCACCAATGCCGAGTCCCCGACACTTTTAAGATTTCGATGTTTCGCTCAATGGCTACGAAAGTCCCATGATGCAAGCCTCATATTTCGTAACATTATTAGTACGTAAGAAATTTAATCTGGTAGTGAGCGGATAATGGTTCCCCTCGGTGATACTAGGACTGCTCCAATCCATGCCCCAATGCATTTGATGCAATCAAAGTTCATCTTCCATGATTTCTCTTTGACGACTCACACTCTTTTTCTCGTAATGCACATCAAGTCTTCGTCGGGAAATCAAATCTTAATGGCTCGTATTCCTCTGTTGTTTGAGTTGCTAAGAAGTCAGCTATCGTACTCCCCTTTATCGACTTTTAACTTATATATATGACGTCGTACTCTAATAGTAGGATCTGCCATCGTGCCATTCTTCCTGAGAGTGCAGTGATTCCATCATGTATTTTATTGGGTCCAGCTTTTGAAATTAACCATGTCGTATGATACAACATATATTGTCCGAGCCTTGAACTACCTGCACTAAAGCACAATGTAATTTTTCAATTGACAGGTACTTTGCTTCATACTCCGTGAACTTCTTATTGAGGTAGTAAATTGCCCTTTCTCTTTTCCCTGACTCATCATATTGCCCCAGTACGCAACCTATTGAGTTTTCGAACACAGTCAAATACAATATTAACGGTCTCTCGGGAGTTGGTAGTACTAGCACCGGGGGGCTAGACAAATACTATTTTATTTTATCAAAATCCACTTGGCACTCGTCGTTCCATTCTTCAGGATTGTGTTTTCGAAGGAGTCGAAAAATTGGGTCACACTGGTTGGTAAGTTGAGCAATGAACCGAGCGATGTAGTTCAACCTCCCTAAAAATCCTCTGACTTCTTTTTGTGTGCACGGAGGTAGTAGTTCTTGTATGGCTTTTATCTTATCTGGATCAACCTCAATACCCCTCTCATTGACGATGAAGCATAGTAATTTTCCCATGGTAGCCCCAAACGTACACTTGGCCGGATTAAGCTTCAGCTGGAACTTTCTTAGTCTTTCAAACAACTTCTTGAGGTTCTCAACATGCTCTCTTTCCCCCCGAGATTTGGCAATCATATCATCAATGTAGACTTCTATTTCTTTATACATCATGTCATGGAACAACATCACCATAGCCCTCTGATATGTTGCCCCGACATTCTTCAATCCAAATGGCATCACCTTGTAACAGAATGTTCCCCACATAGTCACGAATGTACTTTTCTCCATATCTTTAAGAGCCATCTTTATTTGATTATAACCCGAGAATCCATCCATGAAAGAAAACAATGAATGTTTTACTGTGTTATCCACCCGTATCAATGTGTGGCAAGGGAAAATTATCTTTAGGCATTGCTCGATTCAGATCGCGATAATCCATGCACATTCATACCTTGCCATCTTTTTTCGATACTGAGACTATGTTAGCTACCCATTTTGGGTATTTGGCGACTTGTAGGAAGCTAGCATCAAATTGTTTCTTGACTTCTTCTTTTATCTTTAACAGCATTTCAGGTCTCATTCTTCTTAGCTTCTGTTGAATGGGTTTGCATTCTGGTTTCAGTGGGAGTCTATGGACCACTATATCTTCGTTCAACCCTGGCATATCCTGATACGACCATAAAAATACATCTTTGTACTCACGAAGCAAGGCGATCAGATCATGTTTGGTCTTCTCTGAAATAGAGGTCCCAATCTTCACTTCCTGCCTCTTTACTTCATTTCCCAAATTCACTGTCTCAACAGATTCTTGATGGGGTAGAATATGTTTATCTTCTTGTTCTATCATTTTTAGTAAGTCAGGAGACGAGATGTAATCTTCAGCATCTTCCTCAACTTCGCATTCTCCTACACAAATAGCTTTCTCAAAAT
Source organism: Gossypium rotundifolium (assembly GCA_025506655.1). NCBI lineage: Eukaryota > Viridiplantae > Streptophyta > Magnoliopsida > Malvales > Malvaceae > Gossypium > Gossypium rotundifolium. The sequence goes on from CP106730.1 coordinate 114,744,112, forward strand.
TGATTTCAGGACTTGTAACAGGATTGTTCATGTCGTTGGTATCTGAGCACCTGAAAGGTGAATGGAAAAGAGAACTATAGAGGAGCATCAAAGTATTGGAACCAAACAAACATAACGTTATGGTATGATATGAGGACAAGCTATGAGTAGAAGGAATAATTATGAAGTTAACAAGAATGAAAAGACTATGACAAAATGCATCTCCATTAATGTTCATTTAAATGATAAAGGGCAAACATTAGCTCTTACAAAAGAATCCCACTATTGCTTAGGGGCAAACAAAAAGAGAGTTAACATTGAGCATTACTCTGGAGAAGACTTAGAAACTACAAGAAGACCCACAGTAGTCCAATTTTTCAAAATGAATCCAGGAGGATAAGGGCGTATCATTGAAACATCTTCAATTGCATCATCCCCTTTGTCAACAACAATTATACTGACGTTCTAAAGACCCCTTTCAATCCATAACAACGTGCTTCATGAATTATCTCTCCATGGGTACATCATTCCTGCAGATGTAAATGTTTTTGACAAAGGAGGATACACTATGGGTTCCCATTTTGATTTCCAACCTGAGGCTCTCGCAATCCTCCTTTCTTGGTCTTTCTGCAACTGTTTTCTTATTTTATAATTTTAACTTATTAGGCTCTTTCTTTGAACTCAAATGCATATAACGTGATGTAATGCAAATGCATAAAATGCAATGTAGGCACATGGCATGAATGTAAAAAAAAAAAAGAGGTGTTGATCATGAATTTGATTCCATTAGAAGAACTTTTCTAGAAGATACGTTTCTTTACATAAAATGGATCGCATATACGACCATGTCCTTATGTTCGAACGACCGTATTACAATCCACTTTATCAAGTAACACATTTTCTTATGACAAACTCTTCTATTTAGCAATCGAATATGAATCAACACTTTCTTTCTAAGATAATGCAATGCCATTCAAATGCATAGAGAGAATGCGAAAAGAAAGATAGGCGTTGATTATAAATTCAATTCCATTAGAAGAACTTTTCTAGAAAATAAAGCTCTTTACATAAAACGGATTATGATACGATTTTGTCATCATAATCCAAGTGGAAACACGGTCTTTTTCTTCAGATCTCATATGTTATGGTCGTGCCCGTAAACTTTCTCCATAGATGCTTCTTTTAGCTCATTGTTACTCGATTCAGCCGCACCTCTTCACTCACTTATCCTCCGTGATATTCATAAGCTTCTTTAAGAAAATCGAGACGTGAGGACTCTTGAATAGTTCGCGTCGGCTTGAATCATCGGGCAAAGTCTTGCGTTCTTCTATGAACTATCGGCCTTCTCTCGTCGTTTATTTGGACTATATTTGAGCAAATCAGACATACAATCCACTTTATCAAGAAATTTATTTCCTTATGACAAACTCTTCTATTTAGCAACCGAATATTAATCAATACCTCCTTTCTTTGATGATGCAATGCAAATGCATGAATGCAAGAAAAAGGCATCGATTTAGATTCAACTTTATTTTAGAAAACTTTATTAGAAAACAAAATCTTTACATAAAACAGACTACAAATATACTTTCGCCCTAAGGCCTAAGGTTTTGATTTTCCTAAACAAAGAGATTAGCTCTTGATTACAACCCGGCTGTAGCTCATATCTCACGCTCAATATGTCAGCCTTTACAGCCAAAGTCTATAGGTGACCAGCTACCTCTCGAATCTGGATTATCGCTTCACCTATGAGGTAATCCCGGCTTCTGGCTTGCTCACAAGAATGGCAAAGCTCCTCCTCCTAGCGCCTTTCTCTTGTTTCCAGAAGCTCAATCCGGAGTTCACCACTGTGTAATGCCAATTCTAGCTCTTCAACCCTATCTTTCATTTCCTTGATTCTATTCAGACTTGATTTCAGTTTACTTTTCGAGTCTTGACTCCGGTAGTAGTGCAGAGACTGCCCAAGCTCAGTTATTCTAGCTTTTAGTCCCTTTTTCTCCTTTTGATTTTCTGTCATGCCCTTCTCTAAGGCCTCTTTTTGCGTTTGCATTTCTTGAAACTTTTTCTCCCAATTGCTAACTCTGGCTTTTTCCTTCTCGGATCTCTTGTCGCCACTGCTCCGAAGTTTTTCCTAATCCAGCATTTTTTATCGTCAAATGCATCTTCTTGTATTTCGTCTTCAAGCTATCTCGGACTTTCTCTACCTTCTATTTTTCCTTTTTAAGTTTCTCAGCTTTCGATTTTTGACCGTCCACCTCTAATTAGAGGAGTATCTTTTCTTCTTCCAGCTTTTCTATCCTTTTTTCCAAGCTCTGAACTCATATGTTCAAAATCTTGTTTCACAATCTCTAATTCTGATGGGACCACTCGCAAGCATTCTTTTCTCGATCGGGCGCTCTTTGGATTTGGCTCAGGGACATTATCATTAATCCTTCTAATCCTCTATCCGCTGTACTCTAGGGTCGTCATCGGGCCTGAGGATAACCTTTTCATTCTATGAATCTGATTCCAGGCACTAGAGATCTCTTTAATCCTTTTCTTATAGCTCCCCCCTTCGTATGAGAACTCGCATTGAGCCAACCCGTATGTCGTTGGTACGAATTGTCTTGAACCATATTATCTTAGGACCAGCAAAGGGGCATATGCAGTAGCACCCTAAATTCCCAGTAGAGGAACCCAGTCGAAGTTTCCACAATGATAAAGGATCTTGCCGGGAAACATCCAAGGAGCCTTCCACTCGATGTCGTCTTCTTGAAGGTTTTGAAGGAGCGCTATCCAGTTTTCTTCGGAAACGTCTTCTCTCCTAGGCGTAGCTACTATCTCTTTCAACAGGGAGTAATTCTTTGACAAGAAATGATAAGACACTTTCTCTACTTTTCAGAAGTGACTATAGAACCAGGCCAATAACAACTGCGCACATCCAATAAATCTACCTTCACCTATTCTCCGACATGTATTCAAGGATCTGAACATTTCGGCCAAGATGGCAGGAACAGACGTGACCCCTTTGTCTAATCGGCTGAACAGATCAATAACTGCTTCATCAATGTGTCTTAGGCTTTTGGGAAGATCACCAAACCGTAAATACACAAGGCCAAGACGTCAATTTTTTTCTTTGCATCAGGATGCGTTAGGATCAGGTCCCTCAAATATATCCAAGGTATGCATTTACCCCCGCCTTTCTTCTGTATTCTAGCTGAGACCCATTGTTCACTCATTCTCGTGATATTCATCAATTTCTTCGCGAAAGTCAAACTATGGACTGCTTTGGAATAAGCTTTATCAACTTTAATTCTTGGACAACGTAGCAAGGTCATGTATTCCTCTACCGTGGGAACCAAATCTACTTTCCCAAATGAGAAACAGCTATAAGCAGCATTCTAGAACTGAGTCATTGCTCGGAATTGGTGCTTATCTATTTTGACATCAAGTAGGTATGGTAGATCGCCGTAGGTACTATAAAACAACTACTTTGCCTCGTCATCCCACTAGGCTCATATTTTTTCAACTCTCGGAGTTCATTCTGCGTGACACTGATATTGGTGAAATCCCATAATTTCGACTCATATCCCTCAGCTAAGTTGTCCCTTTTTTCTAATTGGCTTTACTCTGACCATGTGCGGGCAGCCGCATTGTCTTTTACTTTATCAAAGAATTCGCTTTCCATAACCAACTTTCTAACTCAGAAACTGACCGTGAATCGATGCCTCTTAAAAATGGAAATGACATGCAGAGGAAATAAAACATCATTAATCAGTACCATAGAATGAGATATAAAGCATGTAAAATACACAAACGCCTATCTGGGTAACTACTAAGGTTTGGCATAGTTCAGCTCAGGGTGGGTTCTTAGGCTCCTTACGTGTGGTTGAGTTTTATAGTTCGAGGTACTCGAACCAGCAGATTCCTCGATCCTTGCCCATTATAGGATCATACGGACCGAGTTCGATTCAGGGGAATACATTTCCCTATGGCCATGCGAAGTGAAAACTTCACGAAGATATAGGTACGGATGTATCCCAAAAGCAGTCCACTAGCCCATGCGGAGGTGAAGACCTCACGAAGGCATAGCTTCTCGCTCCCACTTAAAGGGTGTAACCACAACGGTCATGCCATGCAATGCCAAAGTATTTACGAGACCGAAATTGAAAGTGCATTAAAAGAAGCATGATTTTTCGAAACCATTTTCCAATTTTAATCAAAAGGATAAAATCAATCAATCTATGGCCTGGCTCTCGAATCCCCAGCGGAGTCGCCAAGCTGTCTTAACCATTTTTTTGAAAATGGGTCGACTTTGGTTTGAAAACGAAAGGAAGGGAATCGCCACCAATCTTTTTTAATGAGGTGTGATCGGGTCACCTCGTAAAATAGTTATTTTTAATAAATAGTTTGATTTATCAAACCAACGATTTTGGTCTACGAAATCCAGAAAACGAGTTCGAGAGTCGGTTATGCACGAGGAAGGGTTAGCATCCTCGATACGCCCAAAATTGGTACCAAAATTGATTGATTGATGTCCTAATGTTGAAAACTTTGAAATGATTTGAAAATACGATACTTTTATTCTCCAAAATTTGAAGGAATCGGAAGGACGATAAGATGCTCTTATTTTGAAGAGATGAAGTATCATGCCCGATAAGTTAGTAGCGATACTTTAGATTCGAAACTAAGCTTGTCTTTTAAAACTCGGTTGTATATTTGGAGAGGATATTCGTCATTTGTCGAATGAGAAACCGAACCCGAGAAGTTAGCTCGTTTCCGAAAATCCAAATAAGGGATATTGCCTCTATTTTAGAAGAAAAAAACTTATCTCGAGGTATCTAGACCTCGAGTCCGAAGAAGTTAGTAGCGACATTTCAAATATTCGAGATTAAGTGTTTTGTTCAAAACTTAAATCGCGATTTCAAAAGGAATATTCCGTTGTTTAGTTTAAACGAGGAAAATCGGAACCCAGTGAGTTAGGGCTCGATCTTCTCGAATCTCTAATACGAAATATCGATTGTTATGAAACTGAGGCATCGAGACAAATTAGCGTGAAACCGCAAAAACACGATGTTATCCTTGAAAAGGATAATAAAAGGACACATATATGTATAAGTAAGGATGATATATAATATGTTGGAATATTAGTATAGTAATGATAATAGAAATAGCGACGAAATAATAATAATAATAATAATAATAATAATAATAATAATAATGATAGTGATAATAATAATAATGGATAATAAAGGAAGTAAAATAATAGTAATAATTTTAGATAAAAGAAAAATAAAATAAAATAATAGTAAAACATTTATAAAAAAATATGTCAATATTGAAATAAATATAATAATAACATTCTTGACTAACCAATATGATAGTAACAAGATATATGTATTATATAGATAATAATATGGTAATAGTAATAATATTAGTAACTAATAATAATGAAGAAGAAAGAAAAAAATAATAGTAAAAATAGCAATAAAGATAAGGAAATAATAAAACAATAGTCATAATACCAATAAATAACAATAATGTTAATTAATAATAATCAATAATAAAAATAATGATAATAGCAATAAAATATATATAAAAAATTACAAGATAGTTGAAAAAGGGATCAAATTGAATTTAAAACGAAAGTTTGGGTTAATTCGAAATAAAAGAAGGGGTAAGGGCCTATTTAAAACGCGCGTGAAACGAGGGGGACTGAGATGGAAATGATTCCCTACTCCTAAAACGCAGCGTCTTGACAAGGACTAAAATGAAAATCAAAACAAATTACTGGGCGAAACTCAAAAATAAGGAGAATCTAACTATAACACAGTAAAAAAGCGGAAGGGCCAGAAGGGAAATTAGCCCAATCAACAAAAACGCGCGGATCCTCTGGTCAGGTCGGGTCAACACGCGGATTCCATGGGCCAAACGACGTCGTTTTGGGCATTAAAGGACAGCCCCAAAACGACGTCGATTCGAGGGGCTATTTAAGGCCAAAATTTTTTTAAAAAAAATCATTCCATCTTGCTTTTGAAAAAAAAACACTTTTCTCTCTCTCTTTTTTCTCTCTGCAGAGCCTGAGGGGGGAAACTCCGGTGAGTCGCCACCGCCTGAGCCGTCGCGCCGGCCACCAAGGTAAAAGTGTATTTATTTTTTTTATACTTTTAATATGTATTTTTAATATATATACACATGCAAAAAAAGAGCAAAAGAACAAACTTTCGAAAATAAAAGTAAAATAATCACCTCCTTTCGGCTTCTGTTTTGATTTTTTAGTGGATTTTTAGGGCTCAATCTTGCTACTTTGGTTTGCCTCTGTTTTGTATTTGCAGATATGTTTTTTTTTTTTTTTTTGCATTTGAATCTCTTTTTTTATTATTTTTGATCCAAAAAAGGGTCCTTACAAATAGATTTCGATTGGCTTTTTATAGCCATTTACAAGTTGTTTGCCTCCTGATCTATCTGTCTTTTCCTTACAGGCAAATGGGCGGTGCTGACGGTGACATGGGCGGTGGTAGCAGGCGGTGTCAGAGGCAGAGGGTCAGAAGGCCCTAGGTGCGGCGCACCTAGGGTTTTATTTCTTTGGTTTTCTTTTTCTGTTTTGGGCTTGTTTGGGCTGATTTTTGGGTGGGCTAGGGTATTGTTTAGTTAGGTTAGGGTAATTGGGTTTGAGTTTATTTTTTGTTTAATTTGGGTAATTTAAATTGAAGAATGGATTTAGAAATGGGTCGAACAAATTATGGGTATTACAGTTGGATTGTACTTCTTCACCAAGGAGAAGCTGAACTGAAGAAGCTTCTATTTTGGGTACAGAATTTGAAAGACAAAGGCATCAATTAATGGTTCCTTTTTATCTCTTGGTGTTGAGTTTCTTTATTCCGAAGCTTCCTTTGTTGCTTTTTCATGTAAAAATACAAGAGATGGGAAAGAAAGAGCTTTAAAACATTCATACTGGACTTGCCTCTAAACCAACTATTTTCGAATCCACCACACGGATATAATCTAAAACACGCAAATAAATTATCCACATACAAAAATATCGATCATATGTCTTTCCTAATATTTGGAATTAACTTTTGCATGGAAAAGTGGTACTTCTTGGGATTTTATTCTTTGTTAAGTATTCCAACTTCAAACATCAATTTTTTTATAAAATTAAAACATTTATAATAAATATATTAAAAATAAGAAGGGATGTGAAGCATTTGTCGTCCCTACATACAAACATTTGCTTCCAAAAAAAAGAGCAGAGCTGCAAAAGGAAAAGGGTGCCGGGAGGGGGTAAAATCAATTTGACATTTGAAAATATGTTGGGGCATTAATTTAAAAACCCAATGCAATAAAACACTTTGTAGAATTTCAAGATGGCTAATATGTGTCTCTAAAACTGGGGCTGCCCATTCAAGCTTTTGCATGTGCATCTTTGTGTTTCTTCAATATTATATTCAACGCTCTCCACTTCTTTCTACTAAAAAAGTTGCTGAATCAATACTTTTATTTAACATCATTTATTTATGTTTAATAAGTCGTATTTTATTTATTTTAAAATATTTATATTAATTTTTTCAATTGTGTTTTAATTTTATCAAATCTAAAGTTAATTTGAGTTTATATAGCAAATGTAATTACTTTTAGGTAAAAGTATCATAATTTTTCTTAAATTATATTTTGGTTCGTCTATTGAATAAATTAATATCTATAACTGAATGACATATAAAAGAATAAAATAATCTTTGTTGTTATTAAATGCTTATTTTGGTGTTTTATATATAAGGTATTGTTGATACAATAATACAACAAGAAAGGGATATGGAGGAGAGAGTGAAGGATGTTGTAGAAGTCGATTCACTTAGTCAGAGTAGAAAGCTTGAGGTTATAAAGAGTGAAGATAAAGAGAATATGAATGTTGAGGGCTAAAGGTGAGTTAGTAGAGTGCATGCTTGGTATATTTGAGAGTTGATCCTTTCTTCCTCAAACCTGGAGGTATTTATAGGCGAGGGTTTCATGTAAGGTCACGTTAATATATTGGACTTGCCATTAAACCATTACGTGACATGTGAAATAAATGTCTTTGATGGGACGAGGATATCTATGATGAGATAGATATTTCTATATATTCTGAATTGATGGTATGAAATAGTTAAACCCACGTGGTATTTGATGACCAATAACTTCAAGTTCCCAGTGAAGCTCAGGGACTTGAATGACAGATGGCCTACACTTGTTCGGAGGGAAAACCCGCAGATAGCCTCTCAATTCACTAATGGCAGGTTTACTGTTTGAGTGCCTTTTTGGCTTGCCAAACATAACAACAAATTTAGTTATTGATGTTTACACCTTTATTCAATTTTGTCTCTATACATTTTATTTGAAGCAAATGTATTATTAACTTTTCATTACTGATGTGTTGCAAATTTTCTTATATGTCGTGTGAGCAAACAATTTAATTATAAAAATTCAATAAAACATTAATAAAAGTTATAACTCCAAAAATGGTTTAAAAATTAAAAATTAAAAATGTTTTAAAAATTCAAAAAATTAAAATTTTTAAAATATCTTCAAAACTCAAAATATAAAAAGAAAAACCTATCTTCTCATCATATTTTTGAACTTTTATGAATCAGAAATCATGGAGAAGTCATCTTCAAGCTTTGTGACTTGTTAGAGTAAAATGATTTATGAATCTCAAATACTAATAGTCATATCCAAAAGATAGTCACCTCTTGTTAGAATTTTGTGTTATCCATATATATATATATGATATTTCATTCAGATAAACTAATTAACTGAAGGTTGTATTTTATTGGGTGATATTATAGAATTTGAGTTGCATTGGGTCTATTACTCCTAATGAATTGGTTTCTGCCAGTGTTTGTGTCCAGTCTTTAATTGCTTCTCTTAGACTTGGTTGTGTCTTAAGCAGGATACAAACTTTTTATTTCCTTCATCTTGGGAACATCAGTTTCTCCATCCTACTAATATAAAATATTCTCCTTTGTTTCATTACAATGTTTCTTCCTCCAAATATTTTGGAGTGAGCAGGAAATGGTGTTATGCTTTACTTGTAAGGTTTCTTTAGGAAAATTTTAGTTAAGGTAAAACTGCTAGTCATCATATTGTCTATTCCATTATTCGGAGTTCTTTATAAAAAGCTTAAATTGTATTAATTTGAAAATTCAAGGCTGCAGATTTAACAAATTAATGCTTCATGTAGGAAAGTGGAAGGATTAGAATGGATTTTTCATGCGAGGTGCTGTTCGCTTTGGTATGCAGCAACTCAAGGTCAGGTACCAGCAAATGAACCACATGCATGCTTCTCAACCAATGACCTTAGATTATGTTAGCAATGGATTGGGCTGAGATAATGCTTTAACACCAGCCACCTCTGCTGTTGATTATGGGCTTCAGCAAGCTGGCCTACAATAGCCTGCCCGAGAAACATGATTGCCCTATTCTGGAATATTCAGGGTCTGGGTCAATCTCGGATTTCATAGCTGGCTAATATTGACCCATTTATATCGCACGGATCTATGCTTTCTAACTGAAATCTGAGCTAGTGTGGGTTCGACTTTTGTGATGGTGTGGAGAACTTAAAGGGAGGAGCTTAGTAGCATTAGGATCGACTTGATTAAGTAATAAAAAAATAGTAGAATAAATTGAAAAATTGAACACACAAATTTAACGTGGAAAAACTTCTCCAAAGAGGATAAAAAACTACGGGCAAAGATAATTTTACTATAATGGCAAAAAAACGAAGAGTACAAAAGATGGAGATAAAAACTAAACCCCCGAAAACAAAGAACCCTCAAAACGTAAACACAAAATTCTTTAAATATGTTATGAGTTCTAAAATCTAATGGGTGTTTTTTTCTAAGGTTGTAAAAGAGCCTATTTATAGGCTAAATTTATAAGTCAAATAATAATAAAATAATATAAATTAATCAGTGTTTGGTTGAAACAAATAAACAGAGTTTAACTAGAAGATTACTTCTCAAATTTTACTGAAATAGGAGTCATACTTAACAAATCTCCACCTTGACTCATATTTCCACAATGCCATCTTTGCCAAAGCCCGCCACGAGCCTATCTTGAACCATGCAGGGAATTAACTGAGTCGAATCTGTGCTTAGAAACTGGAAGACTTCTAGCCTTCGACTTGTACACTACCAAATCAAAACTAACCCGGGTTTAGTTTTCACGAACACAGTGCCCTAACTTTTCAAAACCTGCATCCAAAAGAGAACCTCTCTTCAACGAAACGATCATACATTTTTCCCTCCTATGACCAAGTTTTCTCCGCTCTAAATGAGTTCACTTCGACTCTGTAACGGATGAGGGACGTTCGATTTCACCGGTCACTGTAGAACCTTCCAGAATATAAAGACTGTCAGTTCTTTTACCTTTTAACAAAACGAGAGCTCCACGAGATACTTTAATGCCGCTTGACTCGATGTTGATTCTGCATCCTTTCAAGTCTAAAATACTCAAGGAGGTGAGATTCTTTCGTAAATCAGGTACATACCTGACATATGAGAGTGTCTTAATCGTCCCATCGTGTTTCCTAATTTTAACAGTAATAATACCAATTACCTTACTAGATGAACCGTTTCCTATGCACACAACTCCACCTTCAACCGAACTGTATGTGAAGAACCATTCTCTATTGGGACACATGTGGAAAGAACATCCCGAATCTAGGATCCACTCGGACGTGAGCTTGGAGTTATCGCTCGTTGACACTAACAAGAAATCATCACCGCTTTCATCGACTAAATTAGCACCAGCTACATCTTCCTCGTTAGTCTCAACAGCTCTTTTCTTTCATAGTTTATAACAATCTGCTTTGACGTGACCTAACTTTTTACAATAGCGACACCTTTTGTCTTGTTTCTTTGATGCTATCAAAACGGAAGCTTGCCTATTTGCCTTGCTATCCAAATGATGCTCATTGTCGAGTTTGTCTCTACTCAACAAATGACCCTTCACATCTTCGAATGGGAGTTTGTCTCTGACATAAATTAGGGTCTCCCTGAAAGACTTGTATGAAGGGGTAAAGAGCATAATAATAGCATAGTTTGATCTTCATCATCAATATGAACCTCAACGTTCTTTAAATCATTTAAAAGAGTAATGAATTGGCTGATGTGATCTCTAAGAAGCTCACATTCGTTCATGCGAAACTTAAATAGACGTTGTTTCAACACTAAACGGTTAGCCAGAGACTTAGTCGCATAAAGAGTTTCTAACCTTTTCCACAAGGCAGATGAGGTCTTCTCCATCAATAACTCTTGCAATACCGTATTCGCGAGGCACAACTGGATTACAGAGAAAGCCTTTTCATCAAGCTCTTCCCATTCTATTTTATTTAGATTCTCAGGCTTTTTCCCGGTAGCAACCTTTTTTAAACCGGATTGAACTAGAATTGCCATCATCCGAACTTGCCATAGATTGAAATTTGTCTCACCATCGAACTTCTCAATTTCAAACCTTGTTGCTGCCATATCTGAATGGACTGATCTATGAAAATTGAACTAGCTCTGATACCACTTGTTAGGATCGACCCGATTAAGCAACAAGAAAAATAGCGGAATAAATTGAGAAATTAAACACACAAATTTAACGTAGAAAAACTTCTCCAAAAAGGATAAAAAATCACGGGCAAAGATAATTTTACTATAATGGCAAAAGAACGAAGAGTATAAAAGATGGAGATAAAAACTAAACCTCGAAAACCCGAAAACAAAAAACTCTCAAAACGTAAACACAAAATTCTCTAAATGTGTTATGAGTTCTAAAATCTAATGGGTGTTTTTTCTAAGGTTGTAAAAGAGCATATTTATAGGCTAAATTCATAAGTCAAATAATAATAAAATAATTTAAACTAATCAGTGTTTGGTTGAAACAAATAAATAGAGTTTAACTAGAAGATTACTTTTCAAATTTGACTGAAATAGGAGTCATACTTAACAAGTAGTTATGTGGAAAGCTCTTGTATCTTTCTATATTTTAATAAAAGAAATGCATATGATCTTTGCGTACGTTGATGAGTCGAAAAATAAATTTTGGTTATTTCTTAATTAAGAGAAGGAAGGATTTTACATTCTGCTGCACTGGTCCCTAAGGGAAAGGCTTCGATGTTACTTGGCGATTTTAATCAGGTCCTGCATCTAGGATGACAAAATCTCTTTTCGAAATATGTTACGAAAAATGGCAGTTTATTACTTTCCTAAAATTTATAATTTTCCAGACATTGGGATTACCAACTATCTCTACAGATCATCAAGCACGACTAGAGGCCCTATTTACAATAGAAGAGATCAAGGATGCCGCGTTTCAAATTCATCTAAACCAAAGCCCCAAGTACGATGGGAAGCCAAAATTCTTCAACCAAAGATATTGGGAGATTGTGGAACTACTCATATAACACCCCTAACCCGACTGCTGACCGTCTCGATCAAATGGTGTACATTCATTCGGCATTTCCAATGGCACTATCGCTGAACAGTAACAATCTAATGGTTTGGGCAACTCTTGTCGATAATTTTGGGCCATTCTAAGAGAACTCCCATCGCTATGATGAGTGACTTTGAGGTATTATACCCTTATGGAGGGTGTCAATACTTCGGCTATTAATGGGTATTGATATCTAGTAACGGGGTATCAATATCAGATTCTCATGTTTGCCTTATTTAGTTTCGATGTTTGCTAACATTGATGTGAAGAGAAATTTTGAGGCAAACTAGAACATGCTCATTTGAGTAACTATATACAAAAAAAAGTAATTCATAAGTGCCAATGATTGGAAAAGTTATAGTTTGGCTACACCAAAACACTTAGATCTTGACTTATTGTTTGTCGCGATGGAAGTTATATTTTGATTTGGTATTTTGGGATAAACTAGGCGATTTTGGTATGATAATTTATGAAAAATAATGAAATGGAATGATGGTATTTAGAGGGTGGAGGTTCCTTTTTTTTAAATCGGATAGTTGGATAGTCCAATAATAAATGTTAGATCGATGTATTTGATATGATCTTGACATTCATGAATGTCAAGGTTAAACTAAATACATTTTTTTATCAATATAATATTGAAAAAGAGAAACAGGGAATAATAATCTATATGCTATATAAGAACTCTAATCACTGCTCTAATCAAGTTTTGGTTAGACCAAGTACATTGATTTGAGTAGTTGAGAAGTCTTGACTTTTGCTAATAAAACTTCGACAAATGCCGAGATCCTTTTATGTCTTCTTTTAAGATCTTGAAATTCATGTGACATTAAATTTTATATTAACCTCGAGAATCATAAATTTCCAAGTTATGTTATAATCAACAATACATTTCGATAAATTAATTTTGATTTGCAATAATTTGGAGAAAAAAACAATAAATAAATAAAATCGTTTAACTCACTCTTTTTTATATCCAAAGGAATTAATCCATGGAAGTATCAAGTAACACTATCACGACAGTACTCGTTCTTAAAATGAAATTTTTTATTTAAACATTTTATAATTTATAAAATTTTAAATTAGAAATGATAAAACTGTACTTTGATCATTCTAAAATATAAAATTTTAATATAATTTTTTAAAATTATTAAAATGTTAAAATTATATTTATACAATCGTAAAAATATATAATTTAATTTTAACTCAAAAGATTTTTTAACTTCACCTCTCCTTAGAAAAAATTTGTAGTATGGAGACAAGCTTATAAGAGTTATATTAGTCATGCTATGATAAATAAGGTATGCGGCAATTAACGGATTCTTTTATACACATATTCTCATATTTTGGGCTGTAAAGAGCAGCTTGTTGTACCTAAAAGTAGGATGGACAACCAATCCGACACCGTAGAAGCTGACAACCCCAACGTGCATTGTTTTCTTTAAATTTGGTTTCATCCAGTCCAAGTCTTGGGGCTTATTTTTCTCATAAACAATCCGAAAGACATGTTTCTGAGCACGTTAGAAATTTTTTTTAGTAACAAAATTAAATTATAAAATTTTAAGAGATTTAAATGTAATTTTATTATGTATTTATTTATAATTTTATTATTTTTGAAGAAATTAAATACTTTTTTTGTTACAAAATGAATAGATAGGAAGTAAATAACAAAGAAAATAAGAGAGTAAAAAGAGAGTGTATTTTATTGATCAATTAAAATATTTACAAAATTTCGCTAAAGTTTCTATTTATAAGCATAAGAAGTATAAATGAAGTAGAGATATACTTTTAATGATTATTAAAATTTAAAGTACATCAAACTTTATCTTGATTTTGATGGACGTTTAGTTAATAAAATATTTATAACACTTTTTTAGAGATTAGAGTACAATTTTATTATAAATTAATTTATTATTTTTAGAGAAAAGAATAAAATTTTCATTTTCAAATAGGAGTCAAAGCTCCTCCCATGAGCCCTATTTAGAGAGACCAAAATAAAATCCAAGGCCACCTAAATGTCTTTTTGCTGGTTTAGTTCAATTTTTTAATTTATTTATCGTATGGAAATTTGTAAAGTTTTGCATGGTTAAAAAGTTATGGAAAGACAAATATATCTTATGATTTTAGGACATACTTGGATACTCAACAAATGAAAGTTAAAAATGACAAAGCTTTTACTTTGGCCACAATGGTTCATTCTTGTGGACCTTGGTTAAAAGTTAATAACATATAATATATATATATATATATATATATATATTCAAACATCGAGATTTGATAAAAATAAAATTCACTTATTTTAAGTGATAATCTTTCATGAAAAATTCATCTAAAGATTTACTTATTAAATGAATTTTAAATAAAACAGAAATTTCACTCTTTATTACTTAATTATTATATTAGAATAATTAAAATATATTTAGATTTATAAAAAAATTTATACAAAAGTCCATGTATAATAGGACATAGATCAAAATAAATATAAATTGAGATCCTACACATGATTTTACACAAATGAGACTCGAACTTGAGAGAAATTTGTAAATTGTTCCCAACAAACTCCTCAATGGGTTGGTATTGTGCCCATTGAGAGTCTTTTTTCTCCCGCCTCTAATGTGAGCCGAAGTGCCTAAAGGGGTGAGAGTTCACAACGTAGGAGGCACCTCATCAGGTGCTAAATAAAGTGGTTCATGCAAACGCGCATAGTATAAGGAGGACTATGCAAACAAGCATGGTGGCTCGTTAAGAAAGCCTTAACATTTGCTCTTAGTGGGGTTTGAATCTGTGTCCTATCTTTAGAGTAAGCACATACCAATTGGACTAACAATGATAATCATATTTTATTTTTGCTATCAATTTTATATAAATTAATTTAATAAATTAATTTTCAAGTTAATAATATAATATAAAATTAAATTAAATATTAATTTTAATTTTTAATTTTAACAAAATTGAAATATACTTTTTATGAAATAAGCCATACTTCAATATACAATTACAATTTTACTATACTGTAATTAAAAATAGAGAAATTAATAAATTAAATAGAAAAATACTAGGATGAGTGTAATTGTCTTTTTATTTAAAATTTAATCAATAAATAGAATTTATGATATTTTCTTCAAATAAGTCTTAAAATCATAAGAGATAAATGTATTTTTACACTAAATCTCTAGAGAATAAATGTATATTACGCTTAGATTAAAAGTTGAAAATCAACGCCAACAAATAACCAGGATACATTCTTGTGGATCTTGGTTAAACAGTTAATTATATCAGTATATTAATTTGATTTTAGTTTAATTGTAGAGATTAGAAAAACAACAAATCTAATGAATTCCAAAATTAAAGAGGTAGCTTGAAGCCTAAGAAAGATCTTATGAAACACCAAGTATGGCTTCTAAATCTGATTTTGGTTCAACTAGTCTTACAAAGAAAGATGTAATCAAACTGAATTATTACCTCTAATTCAAGTTCTTTATTTACATGCATACTTTACATACATCTGAGATCCTACTCAAATGAAACACTACATTTCAAAATTTAAGAAGGCCAAAATCAAAGATCCAAAGCTTAAAAAAAAAAAAAAAATATATATATATATATATATGAATCCTTCATTCATGGTTGAGAGATTATCTACCGATCATAATATTGCTAGTTCTGGGTAGGATTTGGGACACTGGGTGGCATCTTTCTCAGACCTGGCTCCACAGCTTTCTTGGGCTCTTTCATGGCTGCTACTTTACCAGTAGGAAATGAAGCCAGGGATGACAGTAGCTTCCGTGAACTTATAATATGATTTCTTTCTCCAGAAGAGACGTCGCCATGGCCGACACAAAACGAGGAGCATGAGATGAGGATGTGAAGTAGAATTAACGCCCACAAAGCACTCAAATTGATGCAACTGATCTTCATCACGATGGAAAATGAAATGAGAAATCACCAGGCCATTCAAGGGGTCTTAAACTGGTTTATAAGGGGCAGCATGCATGCGTGTTCTTTTGCACGTGGTTTGTCATAACCCCACTACCCATAACATAAAATTATATTTTTATTTGTATTTTTAATTTAATTATAGCTAAACCTTGATGATTGATTTTTATGTTTCCAAGATGGAAATGGATGCTTTGTGTGTTCTCTAGAAGAACTATAGGAAAGGAAAAAGAAAACCAATGGGAGATCAAGATTATGTTGATTACTGAAGATGCATTTACACTCTAACATTGAAGTAGGCAAGTGGCAGCCATGTGATGCTGAATTTGACCATATTTTATCACAGTTTCTTTCTGCCTTCATTTCCATATCCTGATTAAAATATCAGAATCATGTGACAAGGCACGTGAATCACAATCGAGTAGCTCCTTATCATTAATTAACTATTAATTCTTGCTCTTCATTTTCCCATTCCTATAGAGTCTACAGTCAATCAATCATCCACCATACACACTCTTTTTTCTTTTAAAAATTGTATACATACATATCTGCACAACTTCAGTTGTAGCCCTTCTGCTACTAAACTGTTTCTAATCCATAATTGTTACAACAGTGTGTGAAAGACTTTGATTTCTCATAAGGTGCGGTGGAGTCCTAAAAGCAACATCCGCCGATCCCTGGTCGGCATCGTTTATGGTTGAGACTAGGACGGTATCGATCGATCTTGAGCCCCAATTTTCGTTCTTGATTAATGAAAACATCCTTGGCAAATGCTTTCACAGCTGTTCGTCTTTCATAAATCCAAGAATTTCACCTCGACTATGAAATCTGAATGCCCCATCGTCCTCGTTAATCATTACTCCGATCCGAAGGCCAACACAATAGGATCGAAATCCTATGATGTTATCCCATGCTAATGTATACAAGCGTGAGGCTGCTTTGAGCACTCTAATTTCTTCAAAGTAACAATGAGGAACGACCCGACCAATTAAGGCCGGAGCGCATCGCCGCGAGAGGGACGAAAGCAGACCGGTGCTCACCGTGAGGTGATGGCCGACCCACCCCTAAGTCCAACTCTGAGCTTTTTAACGCAACAACTTAAATATACGCTATTGAGTGGAATTACGCAATTGTTGGCACCAGACTTGCCCTCCAATGGATCCTCGTTAAAGGATTTAGATTGTACTCATTCCAATTACCGGACTCATAGAGCCGGTATTGTTATTTATTGTCGCTACCTCCCGTGTCGATTGGGTAATTTGCGCTCACGCCTTCCTTTGGATGTGGTAGGCTGTTTCTCAGCTCCTCTCCTAATCGAACCCTAATTCTCCGTCACCGTCACCACCATAGTAGGCCACTATCCTACCATCGAAAGTTGATAGGCAGAAATTTGAATGATCGTCACGGCACAAAGGCCGTGCGATCCGTCGAGTTATCATGAATCATCGAACAACGGCAAAGCCCACATCGACCTTTTATCTTCTGAGATTGTTAAGAACGGCAAAACTAAAAAGGAGACACTGACTAGTTCTGATCATAAATTTACTATACAATTTCACAATAATCTATCCAACCATTGCACCTCACTATCATAGAATTGTATGCACCCATCCTCCCTACAAATTCATCTAAACTAGTTTCCTACAAAGATGTACGGCTTGATAGCTTTTTCGTAATCAAGTAAAAACCTCCTATCGCGTCTTCACAATATTATCTTTACAATATCTTTGTAATTATTTTCAATCTCCTGTAATCTCTCCAAAATATCCCTTAAATAAAATATCATGTTTATCAAAAATAAGGAAAGAGCTGAAATCCCTCATACTCTTAAAATATCCAATTCCACAGTTATTGGACTCCAAGAAATATTTAGTTTCCTTGTACATACATATTCTATATATAGTACTATTTAATTTTGAATAAAAAATATTTACAACTACTAGTAATTTTTTTCAAACCTAAAATGTGTTTGAACACATTCAAATCAATATCTTCTTATATTAATAATCAATCAATGAAGTCAAAAATACTAACTTTCACAACCACTATCAAATCAACTATTGCAACCTTAGCTTGACAGTTAAAGAAATGTTTTAGCAATCTCCCTTGTAGCAAATAGCACTAAAAATATCATTTATTGACAAAAGCTTACACTCACCCGTCGATATATTCAGTGTATACCAACGTAAATTTTCCGTCACTAAATTTTAATAATATAGTTACCAATGCATTAAAAAGCCATTGTTATAGATTATACTATACTTATTTTGACGGATATTAAAGCACATTATACCGCAGTATTATCCAGTTAGTAAATGCATGGAGGAAAAAACATGGTTAATGGCGGGAGTTTTTTCTTTAATAAATAATTTATTTACTATATATGTACTAGATCTATTCATAGGTCAGGTTATTTGTCCAAACACGAAAATTTATTTGAATTTTAAGATAGTTTGAACAAAAGTAGTAGGCCCAAAAATGGGCTTGGGCAGAAAAAGATCTATTTAAAATATGAATAAAGCTTAAGCTTGAATATTTTTCAAGCCCGACTTTTTTTTAAAGTTTATAATATTTTTATTATATAATTTATAATACATAAAAATTAAATTTTAGTAGTATAATGAAAACAATAAAAATGTTAAATGACTATATATAAATTTAATAAATAAAAATATATAATTATTAAATTTTAAATTAAAAATAATATAAATATTTAAAAAATAGGGTAAACTACACTAGTAGACAGCCAACTAATCAATTTTATCAAACGGTAATAGTTGGCATAATAACAACTTTAACCCTTAATATTATATATTGTGTTAATTTAATCTTGATTTAAAAAATCTAACTCTCAATAATAAATTGAACTACTAAAATTTTCTATTAAAATTACTCAGAAAATTTAAAAGTTTTATTGTATTTACTTAAAAACAAATAAATTTATTTTTAAAATTTTGAAAAACTTGATAGTAATGAAACCTCACTTACACCGAACCTTTTCAATTTGATTTTGATTATCTAAATATTTTTCATAGTTATGTTATAAAGGAGGTAATTCATATTCCTACTTAATACCCATATTTACTTCTTTTTTTGTTCCTTTTTTAAGTTTTAACACCTTTGTTAATAAATGTTCTACGGTGGAAATGATAGATTAATTTGAATAATCAAAGGCTAACATTGTGATTTAAAAATTAACATGTGAAAGTGAAAGCCCTTTAAACCAGACATAAGCTGGTTTGTCAGCTATATCTGATTTCTAATTTACTTACCCTTTAATGTATAGGATTCCTCAAAGCTCAACTGTATCATAATATTTTTCTGTCGGATTTCAGGCTATAGCCTATAGGATAGGTATCCAACGTGGAATTCAGCAACTTCTACAATATACATTCCGTTTGTATTACTGTAAAGCAAAATCAATTTTATTTACACGTATGTTATTTAATACGAATATCATTCCATGCCCTTTCATATTTTTGACTCAACTGTAAAGGTTGAGTAATTATTTAATGTAAAACTTCAAATATATTGAAAATAATAATATTTTACTTTTAGACGAGAAAAATGTCATATTGATTCGAAATTTTATAGGTATTGTCAACCAATAAGATTAACAAGAGAAAGAAGTGGTGGTTTAGATGTTGATTCATTTAGGTGGAGATTTATTGGTCATAAGTTTAGTATTACGATGAAAAGTAGGGGCGAAGCCAGAATAATTTTTTAGGGGGGTCGGATAAAATTTTAATTTTTTATAGTCTATATCTTTATAATTTGTAAAGTATTAAATTGAATTTTTATAATTTTAAGGGGGTCGAAGTACAATTTTATCTTTATTAATTTAAAATTTTTAAAAAATCCTAAGGGCCTTTTAAGTAATTTTATATTTTAGGGGCGGGGCCCATGCCAGCCCCTCCTAGCTATGCCACTGATGAAAAGGTCTAAACAAAATAAAATATGAGATGATAGAGGTCTCATCGTAACTTAGTTGAAGAGAGAGAAAAACAAAATAGAGCCCTTTTTCCCTGTTGGTGTATATAAAGGGATGGAACCCACAACAAGAGCGATATACTCGCATTGCTTTTGGTGAGTGATCATACGTTCATATATAGTCGAGACGTTCCCCTCCGTTAACCGTACGCGGTTCTCCGCGGAGTGGGAGACAAAACCCTCCCTCAGAAGACAATACTTTCCGTTATTGAGAGATCAGATTGAAGTCCCCAAATATAACACTTCGAAAACTTCTCCTGGAGGAGCTGATCCCCTCAACATGTACTTAAAACAACTACCATTTATATTGCTAAATTCAATAATCTATCCATCTATTTTAAACATTAATCTTATTTAAAAATTATAAATATATGTAAAATTAAACTGATTTTATACCTAAAGTAATTTTATAGTAGTGTACGTAATATATGGAAACCATTTCTGGAACAAAAAGAAATCAACGTTAACAATGCATGCACATGACATTAATCATCATTTTGGCTTTTTCCTCTTTTTACCGATCTTAGTGTTTTTTTAGTACAATAATTGAGGAAGATTGAGAAATAATGTAAATCTTGAATGCGTCCAGTATTAATTCACCTACAATTGAAGTTAAGGACAGGAGTAAACAAATGATAATGGCAAAATCACACCATATATATATATATATATATATATATATATATATATATATATATATATATAAGTTTAGGAAAATATTCGAATCCGTGTTGCGAGGCAAATGACAAAGGCTAATTCACCACATGCTTTGCATACATGTTGAATAAAAATATTCCATGATATACTAATTAATATATAATTAAGGATAATTATTGTATCCAACATCATAAGGGTAAAAATATCTATAAATAGGTTTAGCACCGGGTGAAGTTAAAATAAAAAAACTACAAAGGGTTGAAATTAAGTTGTATATTTTATGATAGTTAAAATGTAATTTTATCATTTTAATAGCTTATATCTTTACATTTAAAATATTAAATAAAAATTTTATCATTTTTAGTGTCAAAGTGCAATTTTACCATTTATTAACATAAAATTATATAAAATTTAAAGGGCTAAAAATTAAATTTCACATTTTAGACGAAGTCGGGGCACCTACTAGCCCTCCCTCCCATTACCCCTGGTTTAGGATGTTGTCAAATGTTCTTTTAATTGTTTTATTATTATTTACTACACCCTCAAAACCAATGGTATCATGCTAAACTTGCTCGTTAAATTTTTACTAACATAAAATGACTCCAGATAGGACTCGGGAACAAGTTCCTTAAGTGTGAAAATGGCCTAATTTACCTTGCCAATCTATGACATATCAAATTCTCCCACACTAAGTCTTTGCTTGTCCTCAATCAAACCGCACACACAAAACATGCAAAAAGATTACTCTAATAGCCCAATTTTCAGTAGTATCGGAAAAGGTAAGTTTGGAACCCCATTTTCATAAATTGAGTCAATAATTATTAAATATTAATATTTACGAGGATAATATAAAAATATATTAAAATTTGGTCTAGTAATTTTTCCGAATTTATAGTTAATTAAGACTCAAGAACTAAATCGTAAAGTTCAATCGCTATAGAAATTTAATTGGCCAAAAGCTTGAAAACTTGAAGTGCAATTAGTCAAAGATCCAAAATGGTAACTAAGTTAGAGATAGTGGATCATGATGCCATCTTATTAAGTTAAACTAATAATTAGATTAATGTAAGTAAATCATAATTAAACCAAATTAAACAAGATTAATTAAACCATAATCCAACCATATATATTAAGTTAGTGGAGAAAGGTGTAAAAGACACCTTTCATCTTCATCTTCTTTCCCAAACTTGAAGAAAACCTAAGGAAACTTCATACATTCAACCATAATTTTGTAAGTGAATTCAAGCCTTTTCTTGTAATTTTTATAGATTTGGGATCATGAGAGCTTGATTTAGATAGCACATGTACTGAACTATGAACTGTTAAAGTTTTAAAAAGTTGTCATCGTTTATTTTTTGAAGAATTAGGCTTGAAATTGATAGATTTTAAGCTTAGAATATAAAAAGGACTAGATTGTAAAGTTAATTTAATTTGTTTGTTAACTTTGATACATTAGGGACCAAATTGAATAAATGTAAAACTTGTTATGAAATTATATACAAAATAGAAAGTATAAGGTCTCCAATGAGAATATTTGAAATTGAAGTTTAATCCAAGGCTAGGAATTGAAAGTTATAACTATCCCAATTTCAAGAACTAAATTAAATAAAATGTAAAATTTTGAGAATGTCAAAAATTGATTTTATATAGATTTATACATATCATGGCACAAAATAGAATATCTTGTATTGATTAATGATACAAAATGATTATTTAGATAAAAACAATTGGATAAAAGTGGAGTTCATCGGGAAAAGCTAAAATGAGAATGAGATTTATTTCTATTTCAAGACAATTATAGCCATAACAATTAATTCATTCTTCAAATGAGAAAGAGATTCCATTGGAGCAAGTTGATAATAATGATGAATTTTGTCAAGAATTAAGAAGAAGTAAAATATTAAAAAGGCCAAAGATTTTGGACCAGATTTTATTATGTTCTTTATAGGTAAAGGTAAAGGTATAGGCAATAAGATACCTTATTGGTATAATATGGAATCGATCCTATTGCATTTAAAGAAGCAATGAAATCTCTAGACTTTACTTCTTGGAAAGAAGCTATAAATGATGAGATGGTTTCAATAATGGGAAATCAAACTTGGACCTTAGTTGATCTTCCACAAGATTTCAAACCAATATCTTCAAGAAGAAAATGAATGTCAATGGAACAATTGATAAATCTAAAGCAAAGTTGGCAACCAAAGGTTTTACACAAAATCAATGTATTGATTACTTTGATACCTATGCCCTAGTAGCAAGAATTGCTATGATTAGACTCTTAATATCACTTACCTCAATGTATAATTTTGTCATTCACCAAATGGATGTTAAAAATGCATTTTTAAATGGTGAATTAGAAGAGGAAGTGTACATGGAACAACCAGAAACATTTGTTGTTCAAGGACAAGAGCATAAGATATGTAAACTTGTTAAATCTTTATATGAGCTTAAACAAGCACCAAAGCAATGTCACCAAAAGTTTGATAAAGTTATTCTAGCTAATGAATGTGATAAGTGCATATATAGCAAATTTGAAAATGGAAAGGTGTTATAATTTGCTTATATGTAGATGACATGCTCATATTTGGCACGAATTTGGAATAAATAGAAAACACAAAGAAATTCTTATTAAGCAACTTTGCTATGAAGGATATGGATGTAGCAAATGTTATTCTTGGGATTAAAATAAGCCGGAAGAAAAAAACTATAGCTTTTCACAATCACATTACATTGAAAAGGTGCTTAAAAAGTTTGATCTTTTCAATTACAAACCAACATTTATACTCATAGATCCTCAAGTAAAATTAGTATCTAATCTTGGTAGGAAAATTGATCAATTCAAATATGCAAGTCTAATTGGTTGTCTTATGTACATAATGACTTGTACAAGACCAGATATTACATATGTTGTTAGGAAATTGAGTAAGCACATAAGTAATCGAAGTAGCTTGCATTGGCAAGCTTTAAATAGAATACTTAGGTACTTAAAAAAAAACTATTAACTATAGGTTGTGCTATAGTGGATATCCTTCAAGGGTATTTGGATGTTAGTTGGATTACAAGTTTGAAAGATCATGCTTCTACTAATGGATAGATCTTCATTCTTAACGGAGGTATCATTTCTTGAGGTTTCAATAAACAAACATGTATTATTGATTCCATCATGGAAATTGAATTTATTGCATTAGATGTTGCATCTAAAGAAGCAGAATGGTTAAGAATTTTGCTTCATGATGTACTTTTATGCCCCAAACCAATTTCACCTATTTCTATTCGTTGTGATAGTGAGGCTCTAGTAAAGGCATATAGCCAAGTATGTAATGGTAATTCTAGGCACATTGGATTAAGACATGGCTATATTCGACAATTAATCTTTGATAGAGTGATCACTATTAATTATGTGAGATCAAGTGAAAACTTAACGGATCCTTTGACAAAAAATCTTGCTAGAGATGTAATCAATAAGACCTCAAAAGGGAAGAGACTCGAGCCCATTAATAAGTGTCACCCTTAATGGAAACTCGACTCAACGTTTGGTATAAATTCAAGTCTTGAGTTCAATAAGACAAAGTACATCATTAGTATGTGACTGCTAGCACTATAAATAAATCCATCCTAAGATTAAAATGCTAGGTACCTATAATGATAAGGTAAGGATGAGTAATGTAATCTTAATGGACCCATAACATAAATATATTAAAATGTTATAATTATGGGAACACTGTTGATAGGATTTACCTATGTGAGTCTGAAGTATGACTGCTTCTAGAAGCTTAAGGGCTTGACTCTAACAACACTTATGAAAAGAAAATATAGACACATGGTCATGATAGTGTCCCTAGATACTATGCATTGACAAATGTTGAAATAATTGTGTGAGATATGTTTGGTTAATCAAATGCAATAATTGGTTCAAAGCTTAGTTTTCCAAGTATTTTTGATTAATTTCAACATGTTTTCATTAAGTGAAGGTTCAATCGTAAGACACCTTCATTTATGCAAATTAATTTTCAAGATTATCAAAATCTAAAATATTTTTAAAATAGATGGAGATTGTTGGAACATTTTCAAATATTTATAGTATTCCAATAACTATAAATGAAATGGTGTAACTATTCAAAAGTTATATATTTTGGTTATTGATCAAGAGTTATATCACTTGATTTTTACAAAGAATTATAACTCTTCAAACAATATTACTTGGATAGTTATGTTTATTTTAAAATATATTAGTTGAATAGTTATGTCTCTTTTGAAGATGTGATTATTCAAACTAGACGCCTTTTGAAAGTTATGTCTCTATGAAGAAACATGAGAATTCTTATAAATAGGAGTGGGATTTCATTTGGAAAACATATCAAAAGTTCTTTCTATTTTGCCTTCATCTTCAACTATTCTTAGATTGTTCTATAAAGAATTGTTGCAGTAATTCTTTATAGAAATTGATTTTTCTTGTTATACTCTACTCAGTGCTTAGTAGACTATTTTTGTCCGTACAAAACGTAAAAAGTCACCAAACTTCATTGTATCTTCGAGGTTCATCTGCATACCGAGTATGTATAAATAAGGGTGAATAAAACCTTAAAGATGGTAACTTGATACATGCTTTGAAGTCCTGTCTTATTACTTCATTTTTCTATTCAAACACCCATTCGTGTGTTCGAGATATCACCGATATTCCACATTAACAGAGTCTATTGATTCTTTCCATTTGTAACATTAGTACTGCAAGTTTAATCATTATATCTAATGCAGGGGTAGGAACAAGCGCTCATCGATGCTATTGCAAGGCTTGTTGATGCATCTAATGGTGAAAGTGGTCATCAATTTGCATATACATAATGATCTTTTACATTCTTTTTTATCAAATACAAATAGTCCATTAATGAATCTTATTACTGATTTTTGTGTTTTTTTTTTTTTTTGTTCTTTTCCTCCATTTGATTTGGGAAGAAAAGCAATTTCTTTCTTTTCTCTTATGGCATGGATGGCACAAGCATGGAGAAAGATGATGGTTTGATTCTCTCTCCCACTAATAGTTATATATATACTTAGATTAGTAATGTAACTAACATAATTAATCTTGTTTAGCTTAAATATATTATGATTATAATATGAATGTTTAAGTGGATTTAATCATCATCTTTTCTCTATCTCATAAGAAACAATGGTTAAATAACCATTAAATCTCCTGATTAATTACTATTCAAGTATTTAATGCATTTTTAAATTAAAATTTAATAGCGATTGCACTTTTATAATTTAATCCTTAAATTATAATAAATGATTTTTCGATTTAATTATTTGATCATCTTCTAATATATTTTCATACTAAATAATAAATTATTTTATTCATAATTTCACGAACTTGATTTATGGAATTAAATTCTAAAATCATATTTTTCGGTACCATCCAAAATTGGATCGTTACAATAATATTTGCAAGGGGAAAATTAGGGAGGTGACGTAATAAAATGGAGAATATTATATTGGACTTGCACAACTTGGTGTTAGTGCAAAATACATAGATTGTACGATGAGGTCAAATAAATGCACCAAGTTTTTGGTTTCTAAATAACATGACATTTCAACTCTGGTATGTTTACACAAAGTCATTGTCTGAATTATCTAGATACCCAGGAGACTAATCAAATTTATTTCTCTTTTGGATTTTCAGATGGAGATCGACCATCTCACAAGCAACCAATGGACTGGTTATGAAGAAGTAGCAAGTAGTGATTTTGCGGATGCCATGTAAGCAACCGACTTACAGTCTGCATTAAAATCATAAAGAGTGAGAGGGTTTGCATCAGTAGATTTCTGTTTTTCGGCATCTGATCCTTTGTAGAAAGCTGACAAAAAGGGAGGTGTAGGTTGAGAACTTGGGACTAGAATTGTAAAATTATTCAAGGCAGTCTTCACTGTAAAAATTGTTGTCGTACAACACTTGTGTAACTCATGTAATGTTTCACTAACATGTGTTTTTCCTGCAAGCCACAGTATAATGAGATACTCTCAACATAAATAACTAGAATACATTAGAATCCATTAAACAAGAGTAAAGTTGAAAAATGGAAAAATGCATAATTCTGAATGAATATATGCATCACTCTTATTTTTTTTTCTCCTCTTATCATTCTAATTTGGAAGAATTCATTTTTATGAATTAGAATGAAAAAAGAGCATCTCTGTTATTTTCTTTCCTCTCACTTTTCTTCCAAACTAACCACACAAAAATTATTTTCTTTTCACTTTTCCACTCCCTCCTTCTATCCCTTCACTTTCCACCCAATTAAGCACACTTTAATGAATCATCAGTTTTTGTTTTCTTACCCCACAAGCTGCAACATCTTTGTTTTTAGTTTCTATGAATAGGTCCTAGATAAATTGCCATTACCGCAGCAAAGAAAAATCTTGTAAGGTAAAATACAATGCTGGAGGAGGAGGAATTCAGAACTCCTGGTAAAAGTATCAGTTTATGCCTTAAACAGGAAAACGAAACTCATAGCATAACCATAAAACATACTCTGCCTGCAATGGTGATATCATGGCACCAACGAGGAACTTCAAGCCTTAAGTAACTCCCAATTGGAATCCAGTTAGGGTGGATCCAACAAATCTTGGATCTGAACCATCGCTTACCTATTTCCAACTTGTGATGAGGTTCAGGGCTGTAGCTCTACCCTAGCTCACTCATCTCCCTGTACGAGAAGAAGGAACTTGGTAATCAACCCTACCGCATGCGAGTCATGTATAACAATATCTTCAAATAAGAGACCAGGATATTAGAAAGGCGTAAACTGATAAACAACCCCCCAAAAAAACATTCCCAACAATCTAAAAGAAACTCCAATTAATGACCATCAACACAAAAACATAAATAATTCTGGAAACCTACCACTTGAGACAAAGCCCGTAAATCTAATGATTACCCATGAAAAATCAAGCAAACCAATTTTTATAAAAACCCAAAGTTCCCAACCATAACCATCCACCAACACATTCAAACAAGATGGTTATAGGACCTTTGATCAATGCAACCACACGTACCTATTAGCCGAAAGTATTGAGGCAAACATCGGTTGGTTGTTTTACCTAGAGAAGGGGAAATGGAGGTGAAATATGTTGCAAAAATTGAGGTTGTCAGATTATGAGAGATTATTATTATGTATAATAAATGATCTCATTTTAAGGAGAAGAACGAAGAAAATTGATAATTTTAAGAAATAAGGAATTTGTGCTTGCTGAAATATTTGTTGCCATTCCTTCACTTTTTCTGCTTAATAAAAGGAATTCAGACAAAACATTTTTGCCTGCCCTCAACGACAATGCAATATCGACCCTTTTTATTATTATTTAACATATTCAGAACCGTATTATTATTTCTTTTTTATGATATCGCATTCTCAATGTCGTGGTCTTGCATACAAACTGTTAGAGAATCGTGCAAAATCAAAACCAACTTCTTCTATAATCAGATGACATTCTCCACCCTGCCGTTGAACACATATAAATTCATTGAACAAAATATATTTTAACTGCCTATGATGCAGAAAAAAATCTTACAACAATACTAAAAATGGAATACTCAAAACTGTCCTTCATTTTCTTGAGCGCTTCTTTGCCTGTCCACCACCTGAATGGTTCTCAACAGCTTCCCTTCCCCGTTTACCAGGAGGAGCTGATTGGGTGGCAGGCACTCTTTTAGACGGTCTTCCTGTACTCCTCTTTGCCGGACTTGTTCTTTTTCTGCCAGAACGTGTCCGTGGAGTCAGAGTTTGATCCTTCTGTTGATCACCTTTGCTGCTGGCGCTGTTTTTCTTATGCTCACCTGCATCTCCTCCACCTTTACCCTTATCAGAACTAATCACACCCTTCAGTGTCTCTGTCAATGGCTCATTACCGGATAAAGAGCTCCTCATTCTATTCAAGAAATTTGCTGCACTTGGCTTCTTTGAACTCGCAGTTTTGCTGTTGCTCTTCTCCTTCTCACCACCGTTGGATTCCGTGTTATCATTTGAGGATCCACCTTTGCTTGAAATGGCAGCATTGGTATTGGTACCTGGATTCTTGTTTGTGTTTGTATTACTCCTAGCCTTTGCATTTTTGCTTGCTTTTCTTGAACCTGAGGCCGAACTTTCTCTTGTTCTCTTCTTTGCTACAGGACTTTCCTCAGTGGATTTGTCATGCTGCTTCCAACCTAGAGCCGGTTTCTCATTCATCAATGAAGCTAGCAGCTGCCTTTTTTTCTCTTGCCCTGAAGATGATGTTGATGATTTGGCAGCAATCGAGCTGCGTTTGCGACAAGCAATCAATGGGACTGATAGTTTAGGTTTCATTGACAAGGAGAGTGACAGTTGGGGTTCTGGTTTCGAAGGCATCTGGGATTCAGACACCCTACTTGATGATTGTTCTTTAGGCAATACGCTTGAATTGCGAAACTGGGTACCAATCTCCTTGGAGACAAGTTGTCGAAACTCAATAGCCGCAGCATATTCTGAGGATTCCTGGCCGAAGAAAATGATGGCATTGGTTAAAAGCAACAGCAAGTCTCTAAAGAACTTGCGTTTACATCCTGAATACCAGCCTTCTTCAACCCTCATGCCAATAGTCTCTAAGTCAAGATGTTGCCGGATCAAGTTTGAGTAATCCGGTGTTTTCTGCAATATTGAAAATTAACCATAAATCACCATCTTAACACCTAATTGTGTTCTAGAAATTGCAACTAACGGGAGCACATAGGGTAAAGACAGAAGTTTAATTCCACAGCAGACAGAAGCTTTTGTTTTTATTTGAAGACCATTATGAGTAACAACTAAAGATTTTGGTTCACGCAACTACCTTGTAAGAAAGGACATCCTTCAAAAATCCAAAAATTACCGGATTTACCAAGACAAAAGACATCTAACTCATACCTTCCCCAATCAACTAAATAAAAACTAAACCTGAGTGGTAGACACATGCTTTTGTTTCTTTAGACATAAAATACAACTATACAAGAATAATATACAAGTGATCACGTGGCGTCGACAAAAATTAGGTTCCAGGCTCCTTAGTTCCATTTAAAATGAAAAGATGGAAAAATGGAAACTATAAAAGCTTGGAAAAGACAAAAAATTTCTGATCTGTTGTGAGTAATAATTAATTTTATTTTCAAAGTGGATCGGAATAAAGTTATATATTTTATGAGAGTAAAAATATAATTTCACTATTTTATTTGCTTATATTTTATAATTTTTCAAGAACTAAATCAAAATTTTATTTTTTGGAGAGTTAAAAGTGCAAGTTTATTATATACGGACTTATAATTTTATAAATTTTAAAAATTAAAAGTGCAATTTCCAATTTTAGGGGTGGCGCCGCCGCCCCTGAGCTGGAGATTGAAAAGAACAAAAAAAAAAGAAGAAGAAGAAAGGCTGCTCCAAGTTTCTTACTGGGATAAGATAAGCTAACCACCATAACTTTTTAAAACAATTTACGTGCCCAATGGATTTTTTGTGCCTTCACACAACTCATTACCCCTAAAAAAACTAATGCCAGGTTCACAGCAAGAGTATGGACCAACTAACAACTCTTCATCGGGTTATCAAATGGACCCTCAGTTCACTGCTTTCCTTCCTCCTACCTCTAAATAATGCCAACATTAATATATATATATATATATATATATATATATATGAGCTTATGAATATGGCCTCTGAAGTTAAGAATTTTTGGTTCATTCTACGAAATTAACAATTAACAATAATAAAATTTACAACACCACAAATATCCGGGCCAACCTTCAAAAATCTTATTTATTGAGAAAGATGCAAGGTTGAACCAGCCAATGACGCCTAGATCATAAATATAATATATACTGGCTACAAGTATAGTAAAAATATTAATATTAATATTAAAATAAACCACAATTCTCCATTTTTTAAATAAAGAAATGGATATTCTTTTAGATGAAAAAGTTGTTTAAAAATAATTAATTAATTAAAAGTACAACTTAATTTTTTTATAATTTTTTATTAATTTTCCAACATATTTGACTCGTGACAAATGATTAAAAAGAACAAAAATCCTTTCTCCAGACAAAAAAAAAAACCTTAATTCTACGCATGGGCCCAAACCAACATCTCTGCAGCACATGATATTATTCACACGAGAAGACAAAGAATGAAAGGGATTTTTTCGTCAATTCAAACCACTAAAAAACTAGTACCACCGTATTAATCTACGCTTGCATGTAGCTAACATTCTTCTTTCATTAAAAGAAAAAAAAATCCTCTTCATAGGTAGATCTAACCTAAACGCACGAAAAGAAAATCAATTCTTAATCTCTATATCTTTTATTTTTTAATTAATTTTTTTATTTAAAATATTATATCAATAAATTTAATCAAAAAATTTAACAGTACTAAAGTTTTTAAATAAAATGGTTGCCTTGTAGGTTTTATATAAAATTATAAAAAAATTCTCATAGTAATATATTATTTTTTAATTAAAAAGATTTTTAATATTTTTCAATCTTGGTGTTGAATTATTTTAAATTAATAAAAGATTAATCCGCTAAAGCAGATCAGCGGGCAAGATTAATCATAATGGGCTGATTACATAAATTAGATAACCAAAACTTTCTTAAATTTCAAATACCAAATAGTATTTATCCATTTATCTTCAAAATCACCAAACCTAACCCTGCCGACCCGTCATCGTCAGATTGGATCGTGATGCTCTATATCTAACCCGCGCAGCAACCAATCAAAATCTTCTTTTCATTTTTTTTACGCGTTATAAATAGTAATTAAACCATTTTTAGAAAAAATTAAACTAATATTTTAAATATATATATAGAATATTTTGTTTTACCTGGCTTTCGAGTCGGCGCTCGAAAAGGGAGCCGAGCTTATGAGACCGGAAGATCTCGAGGAACGCAACCAACGGCTGAGATTCAACGGACACCTTCTTGATGGAGGGAGATTGGTCCAACTCCCCATTATCCGGTTCGTCCGGTTCAGCATTTTTCTTTTCCTTCCCGGACAAGCTAGCCGAGCTCTGTACATCGCTGCTCTCTCTATTAGGCTCTTCTCCCTTAGACTCGGCCACTGACTCCGGCGAATCACCGGTTTCTCTTAGGTCAACTCGCTCTGAGTTTTCAGTTGATCCCTTCGCCACACTATCACAGCTCCCGTTGCACGAAGCTTCTCCCCCAGGCTTCACGCTCTGCACCTCTTTTCCCGTTTCACCTCCATCCGGTTCGACAGGTTCCGGTTCAACTTTCGCTTCGTCTGGTCCGGTTCCCGGAGATTCCTCTTTCGGATCTGTAGAATTCGACTCGTTTACAGAATGGTTCTCCCGCTCGGACTCCCTGCTACTAACGGGCCGTCGGGTAATGTTCTCCGTTTCGTTTTCTTCCTTTTTTTCACTTCCCTTTTCTCGCTCCAGATCCGATTTTTCAGTTTCCTTTCCGTTATCTGTCAAGCTCTGTTCTCTCTCTTCTTTTAATTTCTGCACCTTCATTTGTAAGGACCTGTAAAGTAACAGAAAAAAGTTATCGATTTTTGCCCCCCACCCCAAAAGAAGTAAATTAATATTTTTATAAAAAATGATTTAGTAATAATTTACACGATGGAGAGATCATATTGTTGGACTTCGCGGCGTAGTTCGGCGACGCGGAGTTTCCGGAGCTCATCAAGCCAAGGAACAGTGCTGGTGGAGATGTTGTTATTAGTAGTTTCGCCGTCGTCGCCGTTTTCAGCGAAACGGCGTTTAAGGTCTTGAAACTTCTGTTGACAAGAAAGGGGAGTAAAGAAGAGATGTTGGAACGTAGAAGTTCGCTTCTGTAGTTCCATAGCAACGGAGTCCCAACTGTTGTTACCGTAACGATGGACGGCGCAGGCGAGTAAAAGCTCCTCCCAGGTACCCCATGTTTGTTTATCGGGAAAGCTGTGGGGTTTAGCCATGAAATAAATGTAAAGAAGAGGAGGAAAAGATATTAATAGTATCGGTCACGGTTCTATAATAGGTCTCTTTTTGCGAATAAATAAGTACCTTTTAATTCAAATAAATTTTTCTATTTATGATTCGTTTATACTCTAGAATTTTTAAGGGAATAGCTAGCCTGCTTCAATTTCATTTCTATTGTAGGTTAAAACCATCTTCAAATATCTTCCTCGTATATTATTTTCGGTTTTATTTTTAAATTTTATAATTTAAATCTAATTATTAACATCATCAAAAAAAAACCTATTGACATTTTAAAATAATAATATGTATTTACAAAAATTTTAATAATGTTAATTAGAAATAAATATAGTAACACTAAAATCTAAATGGATGGAATTGGAGCATATTTTTTACTGTTCATTATTTTGAAGTATTCTACTCTCTTTGAATATAGGAGGAATGGGAAAGGGAGCCCTAGGATGCCGAACCAGAAGGAACAGGCCTAAGGTTATTGGGCTGATTGATGGACTTAAAGAAGGAGGGTGAGGCGGACCAAGTTAGCAACAATTAGTAGCGGGCTGATTCCTACAGAAAGCCCAATGGACTGATTTAATGACTTTTCCTCTCAATGAATTGCTGATGACACATTTGCTATTTTATTTTCATTTTCCTCTCATGCTAGCTGGTAAAAAAGTGAAGTATCTGGTACAGTTGGTTACAACAGAATTTCTATTATGTTCTCAAGGCATGGAATGAAATCAGTATTTTCCCTTTCTCTCAATCTCCTTCTACTTCTTTCTTTTTCTCTTCTTATAATTTATTATTTATATTTATAATTGAATAACTTTTATATTTTTATTAAATTTCTTAACTTAATGCTCATATTATAAATTATTTATTTCAAAACTCTAAAATTGTATATTAAGCCTAGTCAAACCCAAAATAGACTATATAGTCTAAAATAAAATTAAGTTAAACTCAATACTCAAAAGACAAATTGTAAAAGTTAAAATCCATTTCAAATTTTAATTTAATAAATATATTATTTTATTAATAGTATTTTATGTACTACTAGTTATAGACATGTATTGTAATATGTTAAATTACTCATAACTATGGATACTATATACTTTATTATAATCTTACTATAATAATAGCTTTTTTTTAACAATATTTTTATAGGTTTTTGTCATATATGCTCTTCTTGACCCAATGTTTAGAACTATCCATAGTCTCTTCTCAACCCATAAACAGGGGCGAAGCCAAGGGGGTTGGCATGGGCCCCGGCCCCCCTAAAATGTAAAATTGCTATTTAGGCTTTTAAAAATTTTAAATTAATAAATGTAAAATTATACTTTACTCCCTAAAATTATAAAAATTCAATTTAATACTTTATAAATTATAAAGATATAAACTATAAAAATTTAAAATTTCATCCGACCCCCTAAAAAATTGTTCTGGCTTCGCCCTTGCCCAGAAGTAGGAGGATAGTACGCTTCAACACACTCAAACCCATATCCTCTTATATTCGCAACCCAAATAGAACTTACATGCAAACCACCTAAGTTTTAAAGCATTCAATGTAGTGACCCGATAGTTGAGTAACCGAAAAATATATTTTCGGATCTCCATTTTCATAAAACTAAAACATAAATATTTATTAAAAAATATTTACAAAGCTAGTTGTGTGTCTAATTGGGTTTTATTTAGGTGAAATTGACTTAATTAGAAGTATTTGGGAAAAGGATTAGATTGAAATAGGTGTGAAAGTTTAATTAAAGATTAAAAGAAATTATAAAAGACTAAAATGGCAATTAAGCCATTTTGTATAGTTGAGGCGGTTTATTATAAAGAAAATCTGAGATTTTTATGTTTAATATATATTATTATATTATTATATAATAAAGATATTTTAATATATTATATTATATTGTTATTATATATATTATAAAGAGAAAGTAAAAGAAAGAAGAACAGAAAAGAAACAGAGTAAAGGCGAAACAGAGAAGAAGCAGGGGAAGAAAAAGGGAAAGAAAAAAAAGGGGGAAATTCAAAGTTTAAAGCTAGAAGTTTAATTTGGTAAGTTAATTTAGTCCTTCTCTTTTAATTTTGATGCTTTATAAGTTTTAGAACAAAGCTTTGTTGAATTAAGTTAAAATTCTTAGACTTTTGAACATGAGTTATGTGGATTAAATTGATGAATTAGGGCTTTAATTGATGGAATATCTAATTAGAAATTGATTTTAGGAACTAAATTGTGAAAATATTTGGAATTAAAGATTATTACTGAAATTCTGATTCCTAAAGGTTATACAGGAGTTTAAAGTGATAGAATAAAGTGTTAATTGAGAAAAATCAGCTCAATTGAGAAGTTAATTGAGAAGGGACGAAATTACCATTTATTAAAAGCTTAGGAGAAAAATGGTAATAAACCGTTTACACTAAAACAGTTTTGGGACAGCAGCAGTAGAGTAACTTTGAAAAATCACTAAAATTTGTATAAGTGGAATTAGAAGCTGAGTGAGATATTAAATTAAATATTATTGAGTCTAGTTTCTCATAGAAGAAACATTGTAAGCAATAGATATGTAAATCATGAGATATAATGAATTTTGTGAGACAAGGTCAGAATGAATTCGGGTTCCCCTGTTCTAACTTTAGAAAATCATAACAAATTGGATAAAAATAATTATGGGCTTAAATTTATATTTTTAGAATCCTGAATGAGTCTATTTTTCAATAGAAATAAACGAGAACATCATCGGAATCCTATATGAAGAGATAATTAATTTTAAGTGAAAAAGGGTCAGAACTGCCAGACAGCAGAACAGGGGTGATTTTAATGAATAAACTGTACTAATTGGATAAGTCAAAAATTCTGGAAATTTTGTGGTATGAATATATCTGAGTCTAGTTTCAGGAAAAATTAATGGTTTTCATTTGGAGTTCTGTAGCTCTGAAATAAATAATTTAGTGACTATGACACAAAAGGACATCTTTGAATAAATTTATGAGTAAAAGATTAAATTGAAATGTGAGCAAAAGTAAGAAAGGATGAATTTATTATATTATACATGTTTATTTTATTAAATAGTAAATAAAGTTTATTTGATTATTTTAAATTATAAATGTTATATGTTTATATGAAATTGAAGAAAAGAAAAGAAAGGAAAGGATCGAATTGAAGGAAAAGGAAAGAGAAGGTTAAGGAGTGAAGGAAGAATAACATATATCATTTCAACCTATTTGTTGTAAGTACTACAAGAATTTTAAATTATTGTTATTTATCTTTTTGAAATATTTATGTGAATTATTTAAATATATGAGATTAAACTTTAATGCCCAAGTAGACGAAATTTAGAACTCTCGAGATATTTGTGGCATGCCATTAAGAAACTTTAGCGCTCTCGATTATTAGCACGTTGGTGCTCTCGATTATTAGCACGTCGATTGCTCTCGATTACTAGCACATTGGTGCTCTCTGTTCACTTGTGCATTATAATGCACCTCTGTATTTGTTCCGTATATCCGGTGTGTTCTATAAAGTCTACTTTGGGCTAAGAATGTGAAATGAGAACAAAAGTGAATCACTGATGTGTTAAGGTAAGTTTAATACCTTACAAAAGATAAGTTAAATTTATTTAAAGCAATGCATAGTTGAAGAGACTTATATGTGAGTAGATATGCAATAATTGATTGAGTTTAAAATATTCTGTTATGATTACTTATTTAATTATTCTTGTAGTGCTTACTAAGCCTTCACCGGCTTAACGCGTTTATTTTAACGCGTAGGTACAATTAAACTAGAAGAGATAGAGTCCAACTAGAAGATCTCTTACCTCATCACATCCTCACGAATTTCAAAAGTAGGTATTATATTTTGTATTAAAATGGCATGTACATATACAGTTCAAAGGTGTTCCCATGTGATAGGGACTAAAATGTAGACTCTTGAAATTCTATCTATTTTCAGATACTTGAAGTATTTTCACATATATATGGAATGAATTAATAAACAATAAATATGTTAGCAAAAATGGTTGGTAAGTTCAAATATTATATACAAATGTTTTAATTAAACAGTATTTAGCCATCACTGTTTTGGCACCAAATGTAATAGTCTTATACCAGGTCTGCATGATTGAACCGGGTATAGTGGTATTACATTCAAACTTGGCTTCCAAACTTTTCCTTTTAATGTTTCGGTGAAAAGATGAAAGTGACGAAGAATATGACTTTGTTTTTGTTGTATTATTCTTTAATCATCTACATGAATTAAATTATAACATATATTATAATATAAACAAATGACAAACAAGCCATTAACATAATTATGGCTAAATTTCCATATAAAACTATCCAATTTTACTTTTATACTCAATTAGCACTTATAAACTAATAGCAATTGATTTTTATAGCTTTTATGATTTAATCCTTTTTCCTTAATTAACAATCAATTCATCAAAAATTTTGGACCAAACTTCAATTCACCTATATAACATCTGTGTAGGTATTTAATAAAAATATTCACGAGATCAATTTACAGAAACGAGGTCTCAATCCTTATTTTCGAAAACGATTTAACTTTCTGTATACACCACTTTTATCTTGACTAACTGACCAATTATTAAAATATATTAAATCAAGATTCACTGTTGTACTATATTTAACTTATAAATATTAATTAAATATATCTACAAACTCTTTCATCAAAATTATTGTCTCGAAACCATTGTTTCTGATACCATTGAAAAAAAAACTGTTACAATCCTCTTATTTATGAGTTGGTGAAGGACTATGGATAATTTAGATATTATGTTAAAAAAAAAAAAAGCGAGATGTGATCAAATCTTATAATGATATTGTTCAAAAAATATTAAATATTATTGTCAATTATTATCTTGGTTGATTTATACTTTAAATCTTTATACTCTTCGTACATTTGAAAATTAGCCCTTCTTCTATATTATATAATGCTATCTTATATCATATAATATATAATACATTAATAGTTTATATATATGCATTAATGAATAAACATTTTTACCAAAAAGAAATAAAGATTATAATATTATGTAATACTATCTTTTATTATAATTTATAACTTAATAATAGTTATATATGTGTATTGATAGTTTTAATCATAGTTATAGATTATATTATTATATTATGTAATAATATATCATCTATTATAGTTAGCGGTTAAAACCAACTTAATCGACAAAATTGAGTCAATTCAAGCGAATCAGTTTGTAAATTCAGTTTTTATTTTGGACCAATTAACAGTTATATATGTATTAATAATTTTAAAATATATTATTATATTATGTAATACTATATCCCATATTGTAATAGTAACACATAATATATTAATTATTAAATCCTATTTATTATATTAGTTGAAATATGCTCTAAGTATCTAATACGATCCGTCTCGGGATGAGTCAAAACGTATTTGAGTTGCCCAATCGTCTACGAGGAGGAGATAAGCCTTTCGGGAAATAATAGGGAAATACGGATGAGTTCGCGGAAGCTTAAGTGAATTTGTTTAGAAGATGGGTTAAGTTAGAAATGGAGGTGTTTAAGTGTGGGAATTATTCAGATATGGAGAAGGATAGGCTCGGTTTTATGATGAAAGAAAAATGGATAAAAGATAGATGATGTTTTGGTGGGAATGGATTAAAGAACTTAAACCAGAAACGATTCAACACAAGTATGTGTCACCCTAGTTTCTATAACGTTTAAGGTGGAAGATGGTAGTCGATGATGGGCCAAAGACCCGTTACTTAGCTAAGTAAGAACCAATGGTATAATTGAATAGAAGAGAAACGTTTGACGCCACAAGCGAACTTGATAAGTCAAAAACGAAACTCATACGAAAAAGAAGAGGAGATAACTCACTCGAATGAACAAAAGTCCATATGATATGATTAATGATCAAAAGTCTAAGCAAAAATCTCCTTTTTACAAACTAATAACAAGTATATATAGTGCTTTCATGTGGTTAGCTGAAGAGACAAATGAATTCAACTTTAATATGCAATTAAATGGCTAATCAATAGGTAAAAACTCTTGAATTCCTCCAGCCAAATAACAGCAATTTGATGACTCCAAATGAGCTGATTTCAATGTATTTGAATGCTTGGTTTCATGGTTTCTTAGTAGCCGAATGGTCACCAGCAACTTAATGAGAAGTTGTAACTCTTGTGTGATCTTTTAAGCCTCAAATGGTTATGGAAGATGAATAGGTTGCTGCCGAATTTAATGGAGATGTAATGCTTCCATCAATGATCATATGACTCCCTTTAATGTTAAATAAAACTTCCCAAGTGTGTAACCGTTTTCACTTGAAAAGTCACATTAACTCTTCGTAACATCCCTTGAGTGTAGCTGAAGAGTTTCCTACATTCAAACACATTAAACAAACAAATTAATCACATTTAAACACTTATTAAACACTACTTTAACTTAACACATTAAACACTTGACAACATTAAATGAACTTAACTCTTGCATCAATAAATTAACCTAGTAACTAGATTAATTAAAGAAGCAATTATTAAATTAAATTCACTAAAAGAACTCAATTAATTAAACTAAGTTGAGTTGAGTTAATGACCAGCAACCATTTATTAAACTAAAATGCTTAAATGCAAGTATTTAAAAATGCAAACTAAATAAACTGATGAATTATTTAATGCAAGACTTAAACTATCATGGGAGTTTCAAAATGCAAGTCATTATTTATGATGCATACTAAACTAACATGAATGTTGCATAATGCATTACTTTATTAAATGCAAAACACAAAAAGTGCAAGTTAAAATTAAAATATGCAAACTTATTAATTTAAGTAAAACTTTTAATTAAATTAAAAGTCCTTAAAACATTGGTCCAATAACCAATCAGACCTGTGAGATGTTTCATCTTGCACTTGGGCCCCTCAAGTTTAGGCCACTCTTGATGGTGTTGGATGAAGTCGAACCATGATGCGACCAGGTTCGCATTAGTATCTATACTTATCATACTTTTGAAAGTTAACATTCCTAATATACAATACTATTACATAGCCTATAATATATAATATATTAATAGTTTATATATATGCATTAATGATTAAAACATTATAATATTATGAGTAGCTGACCCATAAACTATATCTTGGATTGCATTTTAGTCCCTCTACTAAAAATTTGGGCAAATTAGCCCTAGTCCGTAGGGGTGTGCAAATTTCGAGTAAAGTCAAATTAATTCGGGTAACTGACCAAATTCAGTTAATCGGTCGGTTAATCGAAATAATTCAATCGGGGGTCAGTTAATAATTTTTTGGAAGTTCGGTTAACGTTAATTAATCGAATTAACCGAAAATTTATATTTTTTATATACATTTTACATATATTAAATTCGGTTAATTTGGTTAATTCGGTTATTTTTTATATGTTTTATACTTATTTTAACCAAAAAACAAAAACATATAAATTTCGGTTAACTGACCGAATTAACCAAAAAATCAATTCGATTAAATTTTTTTTTTTAAATTTCGGTTTAATTAACGATTAAGGATTTAAAAGGGTCGGTTAATTCGATTAATAGTAGTTCGGGTCTGTTAACCGATTGAACACCCTACTAGTACATTAGATGAGTAAAAGCAAAACATTCCATTTGTTAAATTTTAGTGTTTATATATAAGGTATAATAACAAGTTTAGCCTCAATCTTTACATATTTATTCAATTTGACCCTACAATTTTATTGGAAGTAAATTAAAATTTTTGAACTAATAAGGCTAAAAGGTCAAAAAACCCTTATTAACAAATTAAAAAAATCAATTAAGCCTTTTAAATTTTAATAATTATTTAAAATATCATAAAATAACTATAAACAAAATTTATAAAAAAAGGTTATAAATTTTTTTATTAAAAATAATAATCTTGGCCCATTAAAATTTAATGGTTATAAGATTTAAAAAATTTTGACCGCTACTCTTATTTGGTTGGTATTGCTATTTTTAATAAAAATATAATTTTTAAGGAAGGGTAAGAATTTGAGCAATTATACAAGTAATTACACCTGATTTTTTTGTACATGTTTAAGTTTTAAATTCTTATATTATAAGCATGAATATAGATGAATGTTTGGGATAATTATAGTAAAAATTATATTATAAAATAATTTATGTGTATTTTATAAAGTTATAACCAAAAAGTATATTATGTTAAATCCTAATCTTTTTAAGTTGTGGCCAAAAATTTATTATAAAAATAATTTAAGTTATAATATATTTATTTATAAAAGTTATGGCCAATAAATATGGACATAACTTATTTATATGCTCATGCTATATATTATAAAAATAATATGCTTATTGGTAAGAAAAAAAAGTCTCTATTTTTAACACAATTTATTCATAAAAATAACTTTCTAAAGTTATGATAAAAAAACTATATTATTTATAAGTGTTATGAAAGTTATTGGACATTTTATAAAATAATTTTTAAAAGGTTATATATTATAATTTTATATTTATTTTATTTAATTTACATATTATTAAAAGGGTTATAATCTAGCATAATTCTTTCTCTAAATTAAGTTTATATAATTTTTTTATCGAAACAAAAGGGTTAGAAAAAACATACTACCAATCAAATCTATTTTGGTAGTTTATCGCGAGTGAGGCAAACTTGAGAACTAGTTTTAACAAATGGCAAACATAAAAAATTACGTTAAAAGAAATGGAGAATGAAGAAAAACAAAGAGAGAACCAGGAGAGAATGAAAAATAAAGGGGAAAAAAAGGAAAGTAAAAAGAACATAAAAGGAAAAAATTAAAATTGCTTAAAACGAAAAAATATGAGGACTGATTGTATAAATTAACCTAAAATTTTTGTTTGAAATGATGATTTCTGTTACACCGTTAATGGAAATTAATGGCTTAGTGACTAAAATATTATAATGCGATAAGGTAAGTGACTAAAACTTAACATTTTAAATATAAATGACTAAAATATAAACTGATTTTGTCAAAAGGTTTTGTTTCATCGCTTCTTACCAACAAATAGTTTTCTCCTAACAAAAAAAGAAAATAGTTTTCTCGATACATTTTATTGAGAACAGTATTGATCTCCTAACTATTACAGATTTCTCCTGACAATATCAGATGAGATGGCGAGAACCCAGGCATCTCTTACCGAAGCGGCCTTGGTTTCCATGCAGCTATAACAAATCCTTTAGTCGTGGTGATCCTGCTCCAATACTAGGAAGAGGCCGAGGTTCAATGAAGGGCCGATCAAGAAAAGAACTTTTGCCTTCACAGAATGGTACCGAAAAGAAACTTTCAAG
Organism: Gossypium rotundifolium; assembly: GCA_025506655.1. Classification (NCBI taxonomy): domain Eukaryota; kingdom Viridiplantae; phylum Streptophyta; class Magnoliopsida; order Malvales; family Malvaceae; genus Gossypium; species Gossypium rotundifolium. The sequence continues at coordinate 114,786,380 of CP106730.1, forward strand.
TGAGATTGAATTACTTTACACAAAGATGCTAGTAAATGAGATATTTATGGTGAGCCAGCTAAACTGAAACTGCCAAAATGAGATAATTTACGCTATAAGATGTTAGCTAGTTTTATTTTGCTCGCTTCAACAGTTGGAAAGGGCTTTTGATACAAGTCATCTCGATCTTGTTGAGCTTGAGAAAGCAAAGAAGAAGCTGAAAGTAAGCATATGATTCACATAGCCTGAATACATTCTTTTTATTGTTTAGTTTGTTATGACCACAGGCTTGAGGTCGAGTTATGGGGTGATTTAACAGAAAAATCAGATCCGACAGAAGGGTCTTTGCCCGTTTTTCGATTCCTGGTTTTGTCTATGGTGATGGAACTCTAAGGGAGTAGCCTACCCTAGAACTCTCTGAAAGTTACCTACCTTAATTTACTGCAAATTGAACTTTGTTTATTACTTGGTAAATTTCCCATTAAATAGAGGTTTACAATAAGAGCAACCCTAATATCCTATCATACTAGGAAAGTTTTTTTTTAAGCTAAAATGAAAGTTTAGGAAATAAAATGAAATCAGAATCCCAAACCTCCTTCCTAGTTATATCTTTTATTCTAATGATTCTTTCCTTTTGTAACATTAGTACTGCAAGTTTAACCATTATATCTAATGTAGGGCAGGAACAAGCGCCCATCAATGCTATTGTAAGGCTTGCTGATGCATCCGATGGTGAAAGTGGTAATCAATATGTGTATACATAGTGATCCTTTACGTTCTTTTCTGTAAAATACACAGAGTCCATCGATGAATCTTATTATTGAATTTTGTTTTCTTTTGTTCTTTTCCTCCATTTGATCTGGGACGAAAAGCTAGCTGCAAGTTCTTGTTCAACATGTATTTATTTAGTATTTTGCTATTAATCATGTAAGTGTTTCAGGCTACTGATCAAATCATCACATTCACAAATGCCGAATTATCATTCTTAACATATCAACATTCATTCATACATGATTACAAGTATATGCACCTATTCATCTACTTGGCAAGCACGAAATAACTCATTTATAAGCATAAAATTGTCAAATGGGCAAGCAACCCATTAATTCACTAAATTATACTACATATACATACCTTCAACATATATGGTATCATATTCAAAATGTACGCATTTCCTAAGACCAAAACTTCAAAACCAACCCTAAGATCAAGTCAAGAGATTAGATATTTATCATTTGCTATAAACGCAACAGAAATTATATATGCTTACTGAATCAAGAGTTGAATTTTGGATATTGCCGATCACCTTGAGACTTTAGGATCTACATTATTTGCACACAAATATAAACAAATTATATGCTAAGTAATAGGGCTCAGTGATACAAACATAATTTAAATCAATAATAAAATAGAAACAAGGTACCAAAAACACATAATATAATACACAAATATTATCTAAATCATAGTTGTATCACTAGTCTCATAAACTAGACATCGTAATTTGTGCTACTCAACATGTCATATATCAACACTTAGTCCTTATACCGTACATTTCAATTACATGAACAATATAGCATAACACAAGGGTCATTGCACTTTTTCATTTCATTCTCAAATCCAATGATTTGTTATATAACTGAACCGGCTCTCAAGCTCGTGATAGCTAGATCATATGACATTTCACATTCCATCATTTATTGTTTAAACATCAAGATACAATTATACAATTCAATATCCAATATCAATAGCAAAATATATGTTTTCATAATCCCTAATAATCAGACACAGACTCAAGATGGAAACACGAATCATCTAACCATCACACTAATATATCCGACACCCAGTGCCTTATCAGTACATCCAAAGTATAATATACATGTTGAAAAACCCCAGTTTGAGAATAGTTTTTTTTCACAACGAAAAAATAAAAATTTTGAAAATCGAGTTGGTTTGTAATATTTATAGCAACAAACTTTTTGCTGAAATAATTCCTATGCTTTGAGCGAGACGAATACTAAATGTTCCTGATTTTCAACCGAACATTCTTCTCCACTATTCTCATATCACGAATCTCTTCGAGTGTGAGTTCGAATAGTTACGAATCGAACACAGAATCATAAATATTTTTTTTACTTTCAGTACGAAAGTAAATGTCTTTCTCTTATAGAAACTGATAGAATTGTTATTAGGAGTGTGCAAAATTTGGGTAAAACCTAAAAAATTCGGTTAACCGACCGAATTCGGTTAATTGGTCGGTTAACCAAATTTTTCGGTCGGGGTCAATTAATTATTTTGTGATTTTTCGGTTAACGGTTAATTCGTTTCGAAACCGGTCAGTTAACCGAAATTTTTTGGTTTAACCGAAAATTAATAAATAAAATTATAATATATAAATAGGCCCACTATTCATCAAAACTCAATCCCTAAACCCAATCCCTAAACCCAATCCAAACTCAAATATCCAACCCAACCCAATTACCCAATCAAAAAAATTACAAATAATTTAATAAATAAAAAAAATTTCTAAAACTAAAATTAAAATTATGTAATTTTTTTAATTATGTAGTGATTCATTTCGGGTAATTCGGTTAATTCGGGTAATTCGGTTGATTCGATTAATTCGGTTAATTTTTAACCAAAAATAAAAAAATATAATTTTCGGTTAATTCGGTTAACCGACCGAATTAACCGAAAAAATTTCGGTTCGGTTAATTTTTTTTAAAAATTTCTGTTCGGTTAACGGTTAAAAATTTTGAAAGGTCGGTTAATTCGGTTAATGTTATTTCGGGTCGGTTAACCGATTAAACACCCCTAATTGTTATTCCCAAAATAAAATTTATATTTATAAATTAGTTCTCACTAATTTTAAATAGAATAACTATAACGACCAAAATCTGTGGGCACGAAAAGTGTATTATCGGGCCTCCGTCTTAGTAAATCGAGTTAGTAAATAATTATTAGGAGTAATTATGAGTCTAATAGTGTGTTTAATTAGAAATTTATATAGAGAATTTAGCTTAATTTAAAGTAATTAGGAAAAGGATCAAATTGAATAAGGAGTAAAAGTCTAATTATAGATTAAAAGAAAGTAAAAGGATCAAAATGGCAAATATGCCATTTAGCATAAGCTGAGGCGGCAAATGAGATAAAAATCTAAGATTTTTACTTAGATTTTTATTATAAAATATATATATTAGTAATAAATTATATTAAATTGATTTAATATAATAATTATATATTATATTATTATAACATAAAGTAAATAGAAAAGGAACAAAACAAAGAAACAGAAGAAAAAGAACAGAGAACATACGAAAAAGGGGAAAGGAAGGAAAGAAAAGGAAAAACTAGGGATTTGAAGCTTAAAGTTTAAATTGCTAACAAGGAAAAAGAGGCAAAGGCATCCAAGGGAAAAGAAAAGATCACTGAGGAGTAAACGTGTATTTCGGGTTTGTATTACTATAATTCAAATTCTTTATTTATTCATTAAATGTTAAATTAATTTATGTATATGGTAAGTAAATCATAAGGTAAGTGTTTTTATTGAATTGAATGGAAATTGAGTTGAATGATGGATATGTATTGAAATTGAATTGTATGTGGATTGAAATGGAAAAGTGTATTTGATATTGAAATTGAATTTGTTATGAAAATGAAAATGAAATTGAGAACTAAAATACCCTATTAACTAGTCAATTTGAGTCGGATATAATTGGCATGCCATAGGATTTGGAAGTGTACGGATTTATCGGCTTTGCCGATCGGGCACTTTATGTGTCGTATATCGTGCACTTTATGTGTCGTATTCCAGCACCTCGAGTGTCGATCGAGCACTTATGTGTCGATAACGATCAGTACTATGTACTGTTTTAGGCACAATGTGCCGTCTTGGTGTGTTTGGATTGGAATCTGTGTATCCGTTAAAGTCCGAGTCATTAATAGGGTAGATAAGGAAAAGGTTAAATTGAATAAAATGAAATGGTTGAGCCATTGGAAGTAATGCGAAAATAGAACATGAACTGAAAAATGTGATTGTAATATGAGTATGAGAATGGAAAGTATGAACCATTGGTTCAAGAAATGGATAGTGGCTCAACATGATTGTGTATTATTTCAATTGTTGAATTGCTAAAATTGAATTGTATGAATATATTGAGAATGACAAACTTATGTTTGAATTGGTTTAGTAAAATTAAAGTGATATGATTTAATGATATGATTATTATGTTTATAATTTGAATTATGGTAATACCATTGAGTTTATGTATACTCAAATGCACGGTTGTTTCCGCATGCAGCGAGTTAATAGGTGTTCAAAGTTCGATTCAAAGATCCAAGACGATCCCGACTCGAACAAAACTCGGTGATGTATTCTCCTTTGATAAAAGTGGCATGTACATAGGTGTTGTTTTGGTCACTTTAAATTACTACATGACTTTTGTTGTAAAGAATGATATTTGGTATTTGATGTTATAAGTATAATTTAAATACGATTAAATTGAGGTCGAGTTATGGGGTGATTTAACAGAAAAATCAGATCCGACAGAAGGGTCTTTGCCCGTAATTTGATTCCTGGTTTTGTCTATGGTGATGGAACTCTAAGGGAGTAGCCTACCCTAGAACTCTCTGAAAGTTGCCTACCTTAATTTACTGCAAATTGAACTTTGTTTATTACTTGGTAAATTTCCCATTAAATAGAGGTTTACAATAAGAGCAACCCTAATATCCTATCATACTAGGAAAGTTTTATTTAAGCTAAAATGAAAGTTTAGGAAATAAAATGAAATCAGAATCCCAAACCTCCTTCCTAGTTATATCTTTTATTCTAATGATTCTTTCCTTTTGTAACATTAGTACTGCAAGTTTAACCATTATCTCTAATGCAGGGCAGGAACAAGCGCTCATCAATGCTATTGTAAGGCTTGCTGATGCATCCGATGGTGAAAGTGGTAATCAATATGTGTATACATAGTGATCCTTTACGTTCTTTTCTGTAAAATACACATAGTCCATCGATGAACCTTATTATTGAATTTTGTTTTCTTTTGTTCTTTTCCTCCATTTGATCTGGGACGAAAAGCTAGCTGCAAGTTCTTGTTCAACATGTATTTATTTAGTATTTTGCTATTAATCATGTAAGTGTTTCAGGCTACTGATCAAATCATCACATTCACAAATGCCGAATTATCATTCTTAACGAAATTATATATGCTTGCTGAATCAAGAGTTGAATTTTGGATATTGCCGATCACCTTGAGACTTTAAGATCTACATTATTTGCACACCTAAAATAAACAAATTATATGCTAAGTAATAGGGCTCGATGATGCAATCATAATTTAAATCAATAATAAAATATACTCAACATGTCATATATCAACACTTAGTCCTTATACCGTACATTTCAATTACATGAACAATATAGCATAACACAAGGGTCATTGCACTTTTCCTTTCATTCTCAAATCCAATGATTTGTTATATAACTGAACCGGCTCTCAAGCTCGTGATAGCTAGATCATATGACATTTCACATTCCATCATTTATTGTTTAAACATCAAGATACAATTATACAATTCAATATCCAATATCAATAGCAAAATATATGTTTTCATAATCTCTAATAATTAGACACAGACTCAAGATGGAAACACGAATCATCTAACCATCACACTAATATATCCGACACCCAGTACCTTATCGGTACATCCAAAGTATAATATACATGTTGGAAAACCCCAGTTTGAGAATAGTTTTTTTGTACAACGAAAAAATAAAAATTTTGAAAATCGAGTTGGTTTGTAATATTTATAGCAACAAACTTTTTGCTGAAATAATTCCTATGCTTTGAGCGAGACGAATACTAAATGTTCCTGATTTTCAACCGAACATTCTTCTCCACTATTCTCATATCACGAATCTCTTCGAGTGTGAGTTCGAATAGTTACGAATCGAACACGTAATCATAAATATTTTTTACTTTCGACGTAAAGTAAATGTCATGAAATTGCATTGGTTGAATTGTTGGATTTTGGAATTGGTTGAATTGGTTATATTTGGAATGAATACGGTTTTAATTGCAGGGGTTATATGTAAAATAAACAAAATGTCATTTAAATTTAAATAAAATTTGAGATAAAATCCGGAGTATTCAAACAAGTCCGTCCCATTTTAATACATGGTTTAGGTTTTAAATGTCCTTCATTGGGATTTATTAAATAATTATATTATGAATGTTATTTTATTTGTGAATAATTCGTAAGTTATCGATATGTTCGGTAATGCTTTGTAACCTGTTAAATGACGGTTTAGGGTTAGAGGTGTTACAATAACAATTTCTCTAAATTGTTTTATATTGGATTGAGTACACATTTCATCCCAAATTATAATGATTAGTCTATTATTGAAATTGAAAAGTGTTTAATACCACAAATTATTATTTAATATGTTTAGATATTATTAATATCACAACTGTACTATTATTTCTTTTTATGGTATCGTAATTTGGTTATATAGACAATATGTGCGATTTTATTAAATTGATCAAATAGGTTATTTTTTTCATGATTTAAAGAAATAAACCGATTCTTAAAAGAGTGTAAAAACACATCCAGCCAGGCGAACTTTCTACACAGTTAACAAAAAAGCTTGTCCAACTAAATAAACTTTCTATTGACATGCCAGAGAAAACACATCCAACTGGACACGTTTTTTTTTTTAATTTTCAAAAAACACTTCCAATTAGATACGTTTTTCTTAACATGTCAATTAAAAGCTCGTCCAAATAAACGCTTTGACACACCCTCTCTAAAAGTGACCTATTTCCCTAAATTTGAAAAAAAAAAATGGCCTTTCTAACCAATTAAAAAAATTCGACATATTTAACCGATTTAGCCTTGTATTTTGTATTCTTTTCTATGTCGTGGTTTTGCATAACTTTTTCTATAATCAGATGACATTCCACCCTGCCGCAAAACATATATAAATTCATTGAACAAAATATAATTTAACTGCCTATGATGCTGAAAAAAGATCTTGCAACAATACTAAAAATGGAAACTGTCCTTCATTTTCTTGAACGCTTCTTTGCCTGTCCACCACCTGAATGGTTCTCAACAGCTTCCCTTCCCCGCTTAACAGGAGGAGTTGATTGGGTGGCAGACACTCTTTTAGGCGGTCTTCCTGTACTCCTCTTTGCCGGACTCGTTCTTTTTCCGCCAGAACGTGTCCGTGGAGTCGGAGTTCGATCCTTCTGTTGATCACCTTTGCTGCTAGTGTTGTTTTTCTTATGCTCACCTGCATCTCCTCCTCCTTTACCCTTATCAGAACTAATCACACCCTTCAGTGTCTCTGTCAATGGCTCATTACCCGATAAAGAGCTCCTCATTCTATTCAAGAAATTCGCTGCACTTGGCTTCTTTGAACTCGCAGTTTTGCTGTTGCTCTTCTCCTTCTCACCACCCTTGGATTCCGAGTTATCATTTGAGGATCCACCTTTGCTTGAAATGGCAGCATTGGCATTGGTACCTGAATTCTTGTTTGTGTTTGTGTTACTCCGAGCCTTTGCATTTTTGCTTGCTTTTCTTGAACCCGAGGCCGAACTTTCTCTTGTTCTCTTCTTTGCTACAGGACTTTCCTCAGTGGATTTATCATGCTGCTTCCAACCTAGAGCTGGTTTCTCATTCATCAATGAAGCTAGCAGCTGCCTTTTTTTCTCTTGCACTGAAGATGATGTTGACGATTTGGCAGCAATCGAGCTGCGTTTGCGACAAGCAATCAATGGGACTGATAGTTTAGGTTTCATTGACAAGGAAAGTGACAGTTGAGGTTCTGGTTTCAAAGGCATCTGGGATTCAGGCACCCTACTTGGTGATTGTTCTTTGGGCAATACGTTTGAATTGCGAAACTGGGCACCGATCTCCTTTGAGACAAGTTGTCGAAACTCAATAGCTGCAGCGTATTCTGAGGATTCCTTGCCAAAGAAAATGATGGCATTGGTTAAAAGCAACAGCAAGTCTCTAAAGAACTTGCTTTTACATCCTGAATACCAGCCTTCTTCAACCCTCATGCCAATAGTCTCTAAGTCAAGATGTTGCCGGATCAAGTTCGAGTAATCCGGTGTTTTCTGCAATATTGAAATTTAACCATAAATCACCATCTTAGCACCTAATTGTGTTCTTCAGTTGCCTAGCATTAAAATTAATTTTATAGATATTGCAACTAAAGGGAGCAAATATGCTAAAGACAGCAGTTTAATTCCACAGCACACACAAGCTTTTGTTTTTATTTGAAGACCATTATGAGTAACAGCTAAAGATTTTGGTTCATGCAACTACTTTGTAAAAAAGGACATCCTTCAAACATCCAACAATTACCGGATATACAAAAAGAAAATTTCTTATTTCTAATTGCCACCTAAAAATCAAAACCCAAACCAAAACAAAAGACATGTATTTAACTCATACCTTTCCCCAATCAACTAAATAAAGACTAAACCTAAGTGGTAGACACATGCTTTTGTTTCTTTAGACATAAAACGTGCAAGTGTTCACTTGGGGTCGACACAAATAAGGTTCCAGGCTCCTTAATTGTATTTAAAATGAAAATATGGGAGAATAGAAACTACTAACAGCTTGCAAAAGACTGAAAATAAAATTAATTATTACTCACAACAGATCACTGATCAAGCATTCATAGGTTGGAGTAGGCGAAGTCAGAAATTTTTTCTAAGAGAATCGGAATATAGTTATATATTTTTATGAGAGTTAAAATATAATTTCACTATTTTATTAGCTTATATCTTTATATTTATAATTTTTCAAAAACTAAATCAAAATTTTATTTTTTGGAGGGTTAAAAGTGCAAATTTACTATATACAGACTTATAATTTTATAAATTTTAAATAATCAGAAGTGCAATCTCCCATTTTAGGGGTGTCGCCGCCGCCCCTGAGCTGGAGACTGGAAAAAAAAAAAGAAGAAAGGCTTCTCCAAGTTTCTTACTAGGATAAGATAAGCTAATCACCATAACTTTTTAAAACAATTTACGTGCCCAATGGATTTTTTGTGCCTTCACACAACTCATTACCCCTAAAAAAACTAATGCCAGGTTCACAGCAAGAGAATGGACCAACTAACAACTCTTCATCGGGTTATCAAATGGACCCTCAGTTCACTGCTTTCCTTCCTCCTACCTCTAAATAATGCCAACATTAATATATATATATATATATATATAAGCTTGCCTCTGAAGTTAAGAAATCTTGGTTCTTTCTACGAAATTGACAACGTAACTTTATGCGACAATTAACAATAATAAAATTTGTATAATGAGATTTAACAAGGTTCAATAATATTAATCACAACAACACCAACGTCCGGGCCAACCTTCAACATTCTTATTTATTGAGAAATATGCAAGGACGGAACCAGTCAATGACGCCTAGATCATAAATATAATATATACTGGAGTTTTTTTTTTTTACCAAATTTAATAAAACCGACATCTTTCTAGAGTATAGTAAAAAAATATTAATATTAAAAATAAACCACAATTCTCCTTTTTTTAAAAAAAGAAAAGGATATTCTTTTAGATTAAAAAGTAGTTTAAAAATAAATAAATAAATTGTATTTAAATTAGAAATAAAACTTAATTTTTTTATAATTTTTTATTAATTTTCCAACACATTTGACTTGTAACTAGATGTGTGTATGGGCCGGGCCGGGCCAGGTTTGAGTCGGGCTTAACTAAAAATTTAAGCCTATTCATTCCGCTCAGGCCGGGTTTAGGCCCAAAAATAAACCTAAAATTTTGTTCAAGCCCGACCCATATAAAAATGCTAAAACCCGAGCCTAACCTGACCCGCCCATATTAATTTTTTATAATATTTTATATAATTTTAAATATATACAATACATCAAAAATACTAAAAAATCAAAATAAATATTTTTAACAAATTGAAAATAAATTTTAAAAATATATAGACTTAAATAACACTAAAATAGATGCAACTTAACAAGCAAATGCCTCTAAAAAATAACAAAATTAACAAATATCTTTAAAATAATAACAAAATTAACAATAAAATAAGCTTTATATAATATCTAAACAATGACAACAAAATAATAGAAACATAATAGTAAAATGATAATAAAATAAGGAGAAAAATAATAAAAAAATATTATTAAAAAATAATTTTTTTTCATTTAATGAATTCGGGCCAGGCCCAAGCCAAAAATGCCTTATCCAAGCTCGAACCATTTTTTAAACCGATTTTATTTTTTTGTCCAAACCCATTTTTCGGACCTATACTTTTGCCCAAATCCTCTCACATTTCGGGCGGGCCTTCGCCGCCCGCCCCATGCACACCTCTACTTGTGAGGTATGGCTAAAAAGAACAAAAATCTTTTCTAGACAAAAAAAAAAACCCCTAATTCTCGGTAATTATAAAAAATCCTAATCCTACGCATGGGCCCAAACCAACATCTCTGCAGCTCATGAAATTATTCACACAAGAAAGACAGAATGAAAAGGAATTTTTCGTCAATTCAAACCACTAAAAAACTAGTACCACCCTGTTAATCTACGCTTGCATGCATCTATAACCTTCTTTTAAGGAAAAAAACAGAAAAAGAAATCCTCATTACAGGTAGCTCTAACCTAAACGCACGAAAAAAATTCAATTATTCCCCCGCATGATCAATAGGTTAAATTCTAAGTTCAAAATTTAAAATTTAATTTTGTTTTTAAGAATTTAGTTGTTATATTTTTCATATTTCAAAATTACAAAGTGAGTAGCAAGGGTGCTGGCAAAGCCCGACCACTTAAAATAAAATATTTTCTTTTAAGTCCTTTAAAGTTTTTAAATTTAAATTAGTAAAATAAAATTGAAATCAAGATTACTAAAATGATAAAAATTAATTTAATCTTTTAAAATTATAAATATATAGACTATTAAAATAATAAAATTTAATTTTATTATCGCAAAAATTACAATTTAATTTCAGACTACTAATTACAATGTTATTTATTTTAGTTATATTACTATAACGCTAATATTTTTTATTTCTAAATGTTAGAACAATAAATTTAATAAAAAAACTAATAATATTAACAATTATACCTAAATTTTAAAATCTAAAAATAAAGATGTAACTAAATTCATATTTGTGAAGAGTATAAGAAGCTTTGGTATATTTTAACCTAATTAATATTAAACTAAGCCACATCTTATGTAAAAAAGTTATATAAAAACAAATGAAGTTTTTAATTAAAATGGTTGCCTTATATAGGTTCTATACAAAATTATAAAAGATAAAAATTCCCATAATAATATGCTATTTTTAATTAAAAAGATTCTTTAATATTTTTCAATAAAATTGATATCCAGCTATTTCAAATTAATAAGAAAATCAATCCCCAAAATCAGATCAGCTATGATCCATATATCTTCAAAATCACCAAACCTAACTCTGCCGACACGTCATCGCCTGATTGGACTAACAATACTTATAGGATGATGCTCTATATTTAACCCGCGTAGAACCAATCAAAATCTTCTTTTTATTTTTTTCTCATTAGAAATAGTAATTAAAATTATTTTTTAAAATTAAACTGATATTTTTAAAAAATATATAGAATATTTTGTTTTACCTGGCTTTCGAGTCGGCGCTCGAAAAGGGAGCCGAGCTTATGAGACTGGAAGATCTCAAGGAACACAACCAACGGCTGAGATTCAACGGACACCTTCTTGATGGAGGGAGATTGGTCCAATTCCCCATTATCCGGTTCGCCCGGTTTAGCATTTTTCTTTTCCTTCCCGGACAAGCTAGCCGAGCTCTGTACATCGCTGCTTTCTCTATTAGGTTCTTCTCCCTTAGACTCGGCCACTGACTCCGGTGAATCACTGGTTTCTCTCGGGTGAACTCGCTTTGAGTTTTCAGCTGATCCCTTCGCCACACTATCACAGCTCCCGTTGCACGAAGCTTCTCCCTCAGGCTTTACGCTCTGCACCTCTTTCCCCGTTTCACCTCCATCCGGTTCGACAGGTTCCGGTTCATCTTTCGCCTCGTCAGGTCCGGTTCCCGGATCTTCTTCCTTCGGATCTGTAGAGTTCGACTCGTTTACTGAATGGTCCTCCCGCTCGGACTCTCCCCTGCTATTAACGGGCCGTCGGGTAATATTCACCGTTTCGTTTTCTTCCTTTCTTTCACTTCCCTTTTCTCGCTCCAGATCCGATTTTTCAGTTTCCTTTCCGTTCTCTGTCAAGCTCTGTTCTCGCTCTTCTTTTAATTTCTGCACCTTCAATTGTAAGGACCTGTAAAATAACCGAGCAAAAATACCGATTTTTGGCCCCGAAATGATAAATAATTTAATATTGTTATAAAAAATTGATTTAGTAATAATTTACACGATGGAGAGATCATATTGTTGGACTTCGCGGCGTAGTTCAGCGACGCGGAGTTTTCGGAGCTCATCAAGCCAAGGAACGGCGCTGGTGGAGATGTTATTAGTAGTCTCATCATCGTCACCGTTTTCAGCGAAACGGCGCTTAAGGTCTTGAAACTTCTGTTGACAAGAGAGAGGAGTAAAGAAGAGGTGTTGGAACGTAGAAGTACGTTTCTGTAGTTCCATAGCAACGGAGTCCCAACTGTTGCTACCGTGACGATGAACGGCACAGGCAAGTAAAAGTTCCTCCCAGGTACCCCATGTTTGTTTCTCGGGAAAGTCATGGGGTTTAGCCATGAAATAAAAAAAAGAAGAGAAGGAAGTAATATTAATAGTATCGCCTATCGGTCAGGGTCACGGTTTAATAATAATAGTCTCTTTTTGGGAATAAAAAAGTAATTTTTTCAAATACGGAATAGCTAGGCTTCTACAATTTCATATTTATTCTAGGTTCAGATAATCTTCAATTATAGTCTCATACATTTATTTTTATTTTCTATTTTTAGATTTAACTAATTACTAACATCATCAAAATTTATATTAAATTTATTATTATAACATTTCCAAATAATACAAAAAGTTTAACCGTCTTAATTAATAGATTTATCTTTTATATTCTAAAAGTATTAAGTTATTGAAAATAAAAGCGGAAAATTTCAATTCTAGATGTATACAAATTTAAAGTATATCTTTTCTTTTTCTTTTTGAAGTATTTTATTTTCTTTTAAAGAAAACAGGTTTTGATTCTAAAGTTAATGTAAATTTCAGAAATAATATATACCTATTTAGATTTCAAAGATTACCTTAAGTTAATAATCTTACATTCTCATCCTGCTAATATTTCAAAATGTGGGGCAATCTTTCTTTTTCTTTTTCTCCTTAGATAATCTTGCATTCTTCTAAAGGTGGCAAACAAGTATATTTTATCAAGTTTGGATCAATTTGGGCTTAGACTTTTTCAAGTTCGAGTCGTTTCGTCCTCAAATTGTTTCGAATTCGAGCTCAGATCGAATGGGACAGATACTAATGGATTCAAATAATTTTTAATTTTTTAAGTTATAAATATTTTAATTTTGAATATAATAATCTATTTTACTTTTATACAATGATAATATAATTCAGATTTGCTTTATAAAAAGTAAAATTTATATGTATTTAATAGAGTTGTTTTATATAAAACAAATAAAATACTTATTGTGTGTGTAAAATTTATTATTATATGATATGCATATAACTTGACGAAAATATTTTTATTATTTATTATATTATATTATATTAAAATTGAATAATTTTTATAATTTTTATTAAATTTATAAACTTAATACTTATATTCCAATTTATTTACTTGAAAACTCTAATATATTATCATAAGCCCAAACCCAAATAATAAATTTATTATTACCCAAACTCAAAATAGACTAATTATAGTCAAAATCTCAAGTCCAAAATAAAAATAAATTAAACTCAATATCCAAATATAAGCTATAAAAATTAAAACCTAATTCATAATCTAATGTAATAAAATAATATTTTATTAAGATATTACAATTTTAATAATATTTTATGTATTACTAGTTATAGACATATACTATAATATACTAAATTACACATAACTATCGCTACTATATCTTTTATTATAATCTTAATATAATAATAGTTTTAGTCATAGTTATATATTATGTTGTTATATTATGTAATAGTATATTGTCTATTATAATTAGCTATTAAAATTGAAGTAACCGGCTAAATCGAGCCAATTCAAGCAAACTGGTTGGTAAATTCAGTTTTGTCTTTCGACCAATTAATAATTAAATGTATGTGTCGTAACCATTTTTTGGTGGAGCGAGAAGCGACACGGTCGACTCGATTATTTTGAAAAAAAAAAAAAAGGAAGGAGTCGCCACCGACCTTTATTTGGTGTGATCGGATCACCTTTGTTTTAATAAAACATTTAATTTACTAAAACAATGCTTTTTTGGTCCACGAACTTTGAGAAAACAGTTGGAAGTCGATTACGTCTGAGGAAGGATTAGCACCTCGACACGCCCAAAATTGGTACCAAACCGATTGATTGATGTCCTATTTGTTGAAAACTTTGAAAGGGTTCAAAATACAATGCTTTTATTTTCTAAAATTTGATGGAATTGAAAGGACGTTAAGACTCTCTTATTATCAAAGAGATAAAGCATCATGTCCAAGAAGTTAGGCGCAATACTTTAAACTCCAAATTAAGCTCGTATTTTAAAACTTGATTTTCGTTTTTTTGAAGAGGATCTTCCGTCATTTGTTGAATCGAGAAGTCGGAACCCAATTAAGTTAGAGCTCGTTTTCCGAAAATCTAAATTAGGAATATTGCCTCTATTTTGGAAGGAAAAGAAATTTATCCCGAAGTATCTAGGTGTCGAGTCCAGTAAGTTAGGGCGCGACATTTCGAATTTTCGAGATTAAGTATTTTGTTTTAAAATTACAACTTCAAAAGAGATATTCCGTTGTTTAGCTTTAAACGAGAAGAAACCGGAACCCAGTAAGTTAGGGTATGATTTTCTTTCGAGCCTTAGAACGCGAAGTATTTGCTCATTTCAAAGATCGAATAAAATATGATATGATCGTAGTAAAATGAAAAATGAACTTAAATGCCAATATGTATGATAGAATAAAATGATGGCAACAATAATAGTATAAAGGCATAAATAAAGTAAAAACTAATCAAACAATAATAGTGAAAAATAATAAATCACTAGACAAATAAATAGAGCAAAAGAGAATGATTGCAAAAATGTAAGCCTATAGCAAATAAATGATAACAAAAATATAAACCTATATCAAATCGATAAAGAAATAATATGTACAATAGTTTAAAAATAATAAAATAATAATAATAACAAAAATATGGAATAATAAAATATAATGAAAATCGTTAATAAACAAATAATAGTTATAATAAATGATAATAATAATCCTAATAGTAGTAAAAATAACAATAACAAAAGTAATAATAATAAAACAATAATAATAGTAATCATAATATTAAAACAATAGTAAGAATAATGAGAATAACAATAACGAACAACGAAAAACAAGAGGTAAAGAGATATATATATATACTATTTTGGATTTGCTAAAAAGGAGTAAGAAATAAGCGAATAGATGTGTAATAATAAAATAATAATAAAAAATAGGGTAGTAAAATAAAAGGTATAATAATAAAAAAAGAATAATAAGCAACAATATATGAGGATAAGAAATAAATAAATGAATGAACAATAACAATAGCAAGATAAGCGAATAAATAAACGAATAAAATAATGAATAACTAAACCATTAAATAAATAAATGAATAAATGAAGAGTTAAAATAAAAGGACTTTATCGTCGTTAACATGAAATTAAAAGGTATAATTTAAATAATAAAAGAACGCTACGAGGGCCAGAGTGTAACGCGTGAAAATGGGGAGGGACCAGATGGGAAATAATCCCGATCCTTGTGCGTTGCGTTTCAAATGACCTGGACGCAGACCAAATCAAAACATCACAGAAATAATAGGGCAAAAATAAAAAAGGAAAGAATGCGAAATGGGACTTGATTTAAGTAGCGCCGCAAAAAGGGGGACCAAGTGCAGAATTATCCCATTTAAGGGATATGCACATACCCCCCTCTAGCAAACAAATACTGCGCCGTTTTATTTCATTGTTTAAAACCCCCTTTTGTTCTGTTTCAGTCTCAGTACGGAGAGAAGAAGAAAAAAAATCGAAGTTTTGAAGTTTCTCCTCTCTCCCTCCCATGCCCGACGATTGGGCTTCCGTAATCACTCGTCGCACCACCACCAGGTCTGGTGGCCAACGACGCATGGCGGTGGGGGTCTTAGCCCCGTTCGAAGGCGCGTTTGAAGGTTCCGGCTTTAAATCCCCCACAAACGACGAAACCGCGTGTCCCTCTACCCCCTTTAGCCCGATTTTGGCACTGGAAAAGGGGTTTTCGACGACGGAGAGGTATGCTTTTCTTTCTTTTATTCAATCATTTGCTTTTAAAGTAATAAATAATAAAATGATAATAAGCAGTAGATAAAAAAAATGAAAACAGAGAGATCTCAACCTTTGAATGCCTTTTTTTGCTTTTTTATTCCTGAAATTTCGTAAGAGAGGACGAATTACAATGGGTTCGTTTCGTTTTTTATAATCGAAGCACAGGTTTCATTTTTTGTTCTCTTTCATCTGTTTCTGCTGTTTTTGTCGATTTGTGTTAGTGCATGCTCCCTGTTCTTGCAGATGGTGCGGTGTCGAGGCGCGTGAGGTGTCTGATCGAGGCGTGAGGGGGTTGGTGGAGCGGGCTCGACGCATGGGGTGATGGGCGTGGGGAGGCCGCTAGTGGGTTCTTGGCTTAGGGTTTTTAGAAACCCTAGCTCTAAAACCAATTAACTGTTTTGGGCCTTTTGGGCGCCTATAAATTGGGCTTGCTTGTGCGAGGGTATAGTGGGCTAGTTGGGGTAGTTGAGTTGGTTTATTTTTTTTTTGTTTTGTTTTCGATT
Organism: Gossypium rotundifolium; assembly: GCA_025506655.1. Classification (NCBI taxonomy): domain Eukaryota; kingdom Viridiplantae; phylum Streptophyta; class Magnoliopsida; order Malvales; family Malvaceae; genus Gossypium; species Gossypium rotundifolium. The sequence continues at coordinate 114,803,333 of CP106730.1, forward strand.
TGTTTAATGGGCTCGGTTTTTTCTTTTGTAAAATTAGGATTTTTATTTTGTTTGTTTTGTTTGTTGGGCCCGCAAATTTGGGCCGTCTACAGTATGTATTAATAGTTTTAAAATATGTTATTATATCACATATTGTAATAGTAATACATAATATATTAAATATTAAATATTATTGTTTATTATTATATTGATTAAAATATGTTCTAAGTCCTTATACTCTTTATACATTTGAAAGCTAGGCCTTCTAATAGACCTGTCCAAAGGCCAGGTAGCCTGTTTGACCCGACTTGGATCGAGCTTGGACAATGATTTTTGTACCTCGAGTCGGCCCAACTCAAATTCAATTTAAATATTAAAAGTTACTTATTTAAAATTTAAATTTAATTATAAAATATCAATTAAATATATAATTTTTAATATTTTATTATTTTTTGAATAGTAAAATGACCTTTTTAGACAATTTGGCTCAACCTAAAAACGGGCGTGGGTATGATTTTTTTTGGAATTGGGTCTCAGCCCAGCTCGACTTATGAAGAGCTCTACCTCTTACTGTATTATATAACATTACCTCTTAACATATAACAAATTAATAGTTTTTATATATACATTAATGCTTAAAGATTATGATATTATGTAATACTATATCTTTAATTATAATCTATAATATAATAATGGCTGCATATATATCTATGTATGTGTATTATTAATTTTAGTCATAGTTATAATTATATTAACATATCATATAATAGTATATCATCTATTATAGTTAGCGATTAAAATCAACTTAATCGACCAAATTGATCCAATTCAAGCAAATCGGTTTGTAAATTTGATTTTGATTTTGCACCAATTAATAATTATATATGTATTAATAGTTTTAAAATTATATTATTATATTATGTAATATTATATCACATATTATTATAGTAATACATAATATATCAATTATTAAACATTACTTTTTATTATTATATTCGTTGAAATATGTTCTAAGTCCTTATATTGTTCAGATATTTAAAAGCTAATCATCCTACTACATTATACAATGCTATCACATATCATATATGTATTCATAGTTTATATATATGCATTAATAATTAAAATATTATGTAATATTATATCTTTTATTATAACCTATAATATAAAAATAGTTATATATGTATTAATAGTTTTAATGATAGTTATATATTATATTATGTTATTATGTTATTATATTATATAATAGTATATAATCTATTATAGTTAGGTATTAAAATAAACCAAATCGAGCTAATTCAAGCAAATCTTTAGGGGTAAGCGTCTAATCGAATCGCGTGAAAAATTTTCGAGTTAATCGAGTTGAGGAGTCCTATTTTATCATCTTAACTCAATTCGAAATTTTTTCGAATCGAGTCAAGTGGAATGAAATTCAAGTCGAGTCGAATTGAGTAAAATTGTTCCATTTAAATTAAATTTAAACATGTTGAATTAAAATCTTATTGCAGTGTAACTAATTTCATGTTAGACCAAATAAATTTGAAACGATACATATTTGAAAACTTTTTCAAAGCAAAATAATTAGTATGATAAACTTGAATTATTAATTAACTTATTTAGGTCCCAAAATTATTATCTTAGGAAAGTTTTAAAATGTTAAATTTCCTATATATTCTTTAGAATTTTTTTAAATTTTATAATTTTAAAAATATAAATTTTGAAATTTTTACAAATATTTTGAATTTTAAAATTATTTTAATTTGTCCTGTAACTTTTGTTGAGAGAGACTAATTTACTTTTTTCAAAATTGGCAAGGACCAAACGATATTTACACCAATCTGTTATTTGAGTTATTCAAATTGTAAAATTCAACTCGGCTCAAAATCAAAATTGAAATACTTATTCAATTAGACTTGAAAAAATCGAGTTAGATTAACTCAAAATTTAAAATCTTTTTCTATTTTTTTGAATCAAATCAAGTTTTGCTCACCCTTAAAGTCTGTTATGGGCTCAAACTTTCTTGGGCTCAGATCAGCATGGGTGGGCTTTTGGGCTCGGATCTATTTGACTATGTAACGTCCCAAAATTTTAATTTTTGAATTGTAAACTTGACAAGTAATTTATTTTGGTTCATGGTTAAGTGTGTGGTTGTGTGTGAGAGGTTCTGGCTTGAATTATTTTCCTTGAGTTTTTGCTATTTTTGTCCCAACCCCTAGCTTTGGACATTTTATTTAAAAATTATTTTCGCTCAATTAATATTAAGAATAAGTCTGTTGATTCAGTGATAACACTTCATCTTACCTTAAGGTCCTGTCTTTCAATCTCGTATGTGCAAAGCAAAAATTATTTTTGGTTCTCCCTGCCGCCCATGTGGTTAGTGTTTGGATTAATTAGCAAAAAATCTGCTAGTTTAGGATTTTATTTTTAAACTTTATTTTATTTTATTTTTGAGAAATATTCTCCCCAGATTTCTCTCATGTGTCTCTCCCACTCCCCATTTCACGTTCAACTTCTCATTTTTCCAGTCTCCCTCTTGTGTTAGTGTTCTTTCTTTTTGTTAATTTTCCCCATTTCTCCACTCCTCTCTTTTTGTTTTCTATCTGTTTTGGTTGCCATTTTTTTTGTCTTTCTGTTGTCGTTCTTGGTGCGATCGGTTGCATGGTATTTGAAAAAGATTGATCGTAATTAAATCTTGGCCTATGTATTGTTCTTATTATGATGATAATGTATTGGTTTTTTTTTTTATGATGATAAAGTTTAGTTAGTTTTTTCGTGCACATTTGACGTTTTAGTGTACTATGAACCTCATTTGTTAATCGTGTTGTTTTCTAGGTGAAGTTTGCGAGACGACTAATCCTTCAGCGATTTAGAATCTGTTGGAAGCTATTGTTCGTTTAGGGGCAAGTTAGTGAACAACAATTAGGGGCTGTTGTGGTTGTTAGAGCCGAATAACCTATTATTTTGGTTAAAATTTTAGGAAGCAGGGGTTGTTTCCTTTTAATCGATTCTCGTTTCGTTTGCTAATTCATTAAGTAAATGTCAGTTTTAGGTGCTGGAATCTTCGCTTACCCAACAAAGATGATCAGAAACCGTTGCCATTGAAATGAGCAAGAACTCACCACCTTCGCTTACCTAAACGGACGGAGAGACCAAGGGTTCATATCATATCGATTTGGAACAAAAGATCGACAGAATAAGAAAAAAAGAAATAAGAAACTTCTGATGGGGAAGGGACACAGAAAAGAAAGACAGAAATGGGAAGAGTGAGAGAAAATCGTTTTTTTGAAAAAACCCCAAAAATAAAAAGAAAATCAAACAAATCCCAACTCCTCAATAAAAACTCAATCTCAACAGCCCACTCACTCTGACTTTCAACCCCATCCAAACTCTCTCTCATTTAACCGAAACAAAAATATCACCCACTCTCACATTAAGATTCAAACACCAGACCTCCAACAAGCTAACTCCTTACTACCCAAATCAGTATGCTCATTCTAATATAAGTTTACAAACAATGTTACAAAAGCCTACTTAGCAGTAAGGGTGTGCAAAATTTACGTAAAACCGAAAAAATTCGGTTAACCGACCGAATTCGGTTAATCGGTCGGTTAGCCGAATTTTTCAGTCGGGAGTCGATTAATTATTTTGTGATTTTTCGGTTACCGGTTAATTCAGTTCGAAACCGGCCGGTTAACTGAATTTTTTCAGTTTAACCGAAAAATTAATAAATGAAATTATAATATATAAATAAGCTCACTATTCATCTAAACTCAATCCTTAAACCCAATCCAAACCCAAATATCCAACCCAACCTAATTACCCAATCAAAAAAGTACAAATAATTTAATAAATAAAAAAATTCTAAAACTAAAACTAAAATTATATAATTTTTTAATTATAAAGTGATTCATTTCGGATAATTTAGGTGATTCAGGTAATTCGATTAATTCGTTTAATTTTTAACCAAAAATAAAAAATATATAATTTTCGGTTCGGTTAATTTTTTTGAAAAAATTTCGGTTCGGTTAACGGTTAAAAATTTTGAAAGGTCAGTTAATTCGGTTAATATTATTTTGGGTCGGTTAACCGATTGAACACCCCTACCCAGCAGTGATAAGGTTAGGATTAAAAATAACAGAATTTGCTAAAAATAAGACTTGAACCCAAAACTTCTCAAACACACCTAAAATATTTAACCATTGAAGCAGATACACATTTATATTAAAATTTTACAAAATAGACTTAAATTATTCAGGGTGTTATACAAAAAGTAAATTGTTGACGCAACACGATTGTATGCGCCATACAAGTTGAGCCAGTTAGGCTATGTGCGCCACATGAGTTAGGCTAATTAGGCCGTGTGTCTCACATAGACGTGTCGACCTATTTTTCGTAAAATTTCGTTAATATCTTATTTAAAGTACGATTGAAATAACTCAATTCGATTAATTTAAAATTCAAATTCCTGAAGTGGTGTTATTTCATGAAATTCAAACTCCTCAAGAAGTGACCCTGACAACACCAAAGCCAAATTTTCATCTTTAAAGATCTCATCCATATTCATTGGCGTATGCTATCAAAGATCTCTACTGCTATGGTCGTATTTGCCACTATTGACTTGGCCCACATGGATGATGTTCGACCTCTTTTCAACTATACTATTTCAATATGCCCAAGAAAATTTTTTCTGATATGGAAGACTAGTTTAAACTGGAACCACAGCGCATAGTTCGAATAATCTTTGACTCTAATACGACTCGTTGTGCGAATAAGGTAAAAGAATAATTTATTAAAAGAGTAATTTATTATACTCGAAAATCAAATTAGGTCAAATTATCAAAAAAGATTGGAGAGATCACAGATAGTCCCGTTTAAAATTTAACTTCTTGAACAGAATTTACCTCCAATGTAATTTAATAGCACGATATACCACTACAAATATACCCTACAAAATATTAAAACAATAAAGAACATTAAAATTTTGACGAGGTTAGACAAATTATGCCTATATCCTTATACACTACAAATATATTTCACTTAAGAACATACAAATGAAAATTACAAATAAGAAAAGAAAATTCAACTTATAAAGAAAATGACAAATTTTTGGATAATTAAAAGGATGAAGAGACCACATTTATTTACAATAATAAAAACACTAAACAAACTTAGATTTTTATATATGATATCTACAGGTAATTGGATTTGACTGTAATAAATAATTACAAAGATGACATGTTTCAATAATCGTTATAATTCCTCACTAAATTGATTGTATTTAAAATCCCAATTACACTTTTTAATTTTAGAGAAAATAAGAATTAAAATAATTCATAAGTAACTATACCCAAATTTAATTTTAAAAATATTTTTATATAGGTAACTTAATTTACATATTATAAAAATATAACTTAAAATGTTTTTTCTTCATTATAATTAAAACTACAAAATTTTAATTGTGAGTTCAAATATTTTAAGATCATTATTAATTATGTTAATAGAAAATATTTGTTGCACTATATACCATTTGTGAAAATGGTACCAGATACAAGCAGAGTAAATAGTTTAAGAACTCTTTAAGTTAAAACATTTAAAGCTTGAAATGTAATTAAGAGAACATCTATTGTTCTAAAGATATATCTCATATTATCATCAACTTAATATAGCATAAAAAACAAAACTGATTAATATATTGCATGTTTCATAGCTTCAATTATAAGTGAAATTAAAATTACTCGATCAAAAACAAAAAATGGTAATAAGAAATATAGTTAAATATTAAAGAAAGAATAACACAATATACATTAAAACAGTTGGATAAAATTGTACAGGCCCAATTTTACCCGGGCTTAAGCCCAAACCCGAAGCCCGCTAAACAAACCCGAAAATAGAAAAAAAAAGAACCCTAACCCTAACACTGTTGCCGCCGCTCTCCACTTGCCTGCCACTACCTGCTCCACCGACCCCCACCTGCTCTGCCACCGCCCATAGCCTGCAAAAAAGAGGGAAACACGCAACAAGAAGCAAAGGCAGCAAGCAATTCCTTTTTTGAATTTTGGCTATAAAGCCATACAAAAACCATTGTAATGGGGGGGAATTTTTTTTTTTGAATCAGAAAAAAGGAAAACGAAAGGAGATCCAAACAAGAGTTTTTTATTTCGAAAAATAAAAATCATCTGCAATCAATAAGAGATCAGAAAAAAGGTTGATTCAATTTTTTGTATTTTCTATTATTTACTGTTTTTATGTTCTTTATTTTTTTGATAACAAAAAAATAAAATATAAAACTTTTACAAATTAAAAAACGGGAGAGAAGGGAAAGAGATTACCTGAACCCGGCATCGTGTCGCCGGAGCCATCCCTCCGCCGTCGGGGCCGAGAGCAGAGGAGAGGAGCTTTTCCTCTCTCACGTCTTGAGGGGCCAAAAGCTCGGCCTTTAACAGACTCCGAAACAGGGCACGAAGGCCCGTCCCTGCGCACCATCGGCCATCGGGAATGATGGTGGTGCGATGAATCGCGGAGGTTGGCCGGAGAAGCTCGAACGTCGGGGGCTAAGAAGAGAGAGGAGAGGGAAAGAAATGCCTAGGGAGGCTGCTGTTTTAAATTTTTTAGGGTTCTTAATCCTTTTTCTTCAGAAAGCATGGGCTATATATGCCCCCAACGAAAACGACGCCGTTTGGGGTCAAGGGGACTGCGCATATCCCTTAAAAGGGATATTTGCGCAACAGGTCCCTCCCCATTGCAGCGTCATTCAATCAGGTCCTTTCTTTTTATTTTTTTATAAATCCGCCCTAAAACTTCTGTTTTCACGCAATTTAGCCCATTTTAATTATTTTGCAATCTTCACCATTACTATTGTTATTTAATACTTTATTTGCCACTATTATTATTATTATTATTATTATTATTATTATTATTCTTATTATTATTACTATTACTATTATTTACTATTATCATATTATTATCTATTTTACTATTATCTATTATTATTACTATTTATTTAGTATAATCAATTAACAATTTAATCCTTTTTCTATTGTTTCTATGTTATTATTATTATTACTATTATTATTATTATTATTAGTATTATTATTATTGTATTTGATATTGTTAATATTATATTGTATTTACCATTATTTATATTAATATTACGATTATTATTATCATTTATTATTTTATTATTAATTTATCTTACTTACTTATTTTATTTATATACATGTATACGTATATTATTATTTCCATTATCATTACTAGCATTATATTATTATCTAACTACTTTTATTATCACCATGTAGTATTTGTATCATTATATTATTATTATTACCTCTATTATTGTTTTGTTACCAAATTATTGTCATCGTTACTATTTTTATTTTTTTTACTATTACTATTATATTATATTATATTTGCTTATTCTTTTGCTTATATATTACATTATTTATTAAAGACTATTACTTTTTTATTTTTCTTTCGTTTTATTTTACAATATTATTTATACATCATATATATTATTATTAGTATTATTTATGTTTTCATTATCATTGTTCTAATATCATTTTATTCTCCATCATTCTTGCCATGTTACTATTATTATTGTATTATTATTCTGTATCATTATTCATATGTCATTTTTTACCGTTATCATTTTATTATTATTTATTACCGTATTATCGTTATTATTATTATTCGTTATTCTCATTATTTTCACCATTTTTTCTTTCTTTTGTTTGCTATTACTATCATCTATTATTACGATTGTATGTGTTATCATTCTTTTTTTCTACTATTATTACTATTATTAATAATATTAGTTTATCTATTATTATTATTGTCATTGTTATCGTTAGTAGTAGTAGTATTTTTATATTTACCGTGTTTACGTCCACATTTGTTTTCTTTGCCTTGTGTTATATTATTAATACATTTTGAAAATTATCATAGTCCTTTAATTTTTTAAAAAAGAATAAGGCAATGTTTCGTATTTAGAGATTCGTGGAATAGTGCCCTAACGTGCTGGGTTGCGATTCTTTGTTTTGCTAAATAATCAAACATCCTTCTATCCTATTTCATGAAATATGAGACGACCTCGACTTCGAGAGATTAAAACATCGTGTCCTAACGTACTGGATGTGATATTTAGATCTTTTCGGAGTAAAGAAATCTCGATTTTTCTTGGCCCGAATACCTATATTTATTTTTAGCTCAAACACTAAAATCAAAGTGCATTTACAAAATCACCTTATTCCGTCCAAAAGTTTTCAAATCAGGCAATGTTTGTGTGTTTAGAAGTTTCGGGAAATAGTGCCCTAACGTGCTGGGTTGCGATTTTTCGTTTGACTAAAACACTAAACATCTTTTTAGTAAATTTCAAGAACTCCGAGATAACTTTGATTACGAAGGCTTCGAATATCGTGTCCTAACGTGCTGGATGCGATGTTTGTATCCTCTCGAAAATCTCAAATATCCTAATACATTTTTTAAAGATCCGAGTTTAAAAATCTTCTCAAACTTCCGACATTAAGACATTAACTAATCATTTTGGTACCAATTTTGGGCGCATCGAGGGTGCTAACCCTTCCTCGTGCGTAACCGACTTCCGGACTCGATTTTCAAAACTACGTAGACCAAAACACTGTTTTAGTAAAACAAAAACGTTTTATTAAAATAAAGGTGATCCGATCACACCAAATAAAGGTCGGTGGCGACTCCCGTTCTTTTTTCATTTTTTAAACCCTAAGTCGAACCCTTTTTGTCGTCTTCAAAAAAATGGTTACGACAAAAATTATATATGATACTTAATTTTCTTTCTACTTTTATTGGAAATTGTACTATCAACTACATTTTAGTTTAAAATATTACAAATAATGATTTTGTTTTAATTTTTATTACTTACTTAGAAATCATTTTATCATATTAATAAGATAATTAATATTTAAAAGCATAAATAATGTAATTATAATTTGTACAATCAAAATTATATTATGCTGATTAAATATATCTAAAAATCAATTACATATTTAAAATATAAAATCATAAAGTAACATTTAATTTCCATCGGAAGAGTTGGAAAATATGAGAATTATATTAATTTTATTGATTCCTAGATAAAAATATCAATGGAGTTTTATTAAGTTAGAAATTATATGTAAAAGAATCAAATATAGGCAACAATTGTACCCATCAGCGACATTATTTTAATTATGATGAAACAATAAGTTAATTTTATAGTTATAATATTTCCAAATTTAAAATTACTATGATATAAATATCATTATTGATATTAAAAATTGGTAACGCAACAAAGTATAAGGTTTTACATTTAGTCACGAGATATGTGTCTCGTGCTTTCTCTCATGTCATAACAAGAAGATATGTCTTGAATCTAAACAGGTTTTAACTGATGATCCCATTTCTTTATTTTTCTCTAATTATTCCCAACTTCTATTGATTTATAGAACTGCCCTGGCTAACACTAAACATTACAACAGTACCAAACTCCTTTTTTATATGGTACAACAGTACGAACTTGAAAAAGAAAAAAGTAGAAGCAAACAAACAACAAACACAGACTGAAGGCAGTAGCAGAGCACAAAAAGTCGCTCCTTTCATTTAATAGGATCGATAATAAGGATCATCCTGGGTACCTCCGCGGGTGTTCCTTCTAGTCCCAGCATTGTTAGGCGCCGCACTTGGGAAGTCTTGGTTCCCCGTTGTACCGTAAGCACCCCCTGTATCTCCGCCAAACCCCATACTGCTGAGGTCATCTTGCCTGCCTGTATCATACCCACTACCTGCGGTGGGGTACCCACGGTTGTCATCTCCACCGGTACCGCCATAGCCACCAGTGTCGCCTCTGTTGTACCCGGCTGTGGTGTAGCCACCACCACCAGCATGGCCAGCCGTGACGTTACGATGGCGGGCCTCTTGTTTCCTTAGCTCTGCATCTTCTTGTCTCTCTTCTTTCCTTTCCCTCGCCATCTCTTTCTCATTAGGGTCCCTTGTCTTCATTTGGTCCACCTAAACACATCATCCATTTCAATAATTCTCAAACTAGATATCAACAAATATAATGCCTTTAGAAAAAGTAGTTGAAAGGGTAAGAAAGATATTAACCTTTTCCTGCATGGAGGCCTTGGCCTTCTCCATGCCGGCCTTAGCAGAGGCAGCAGCATCCTTCATTGACTGCATCTTCAATATTTAGTGAAAGGGTTTTTTGGGTATATTTGCTTGCTGATGAAGTTGATGCTTGAACTCCAAAATTCTTGCCATTAAATAGGACCCTGATAGTTGCTCAGCTGCCACGTGTACAGGTAAATCTGACACGTATGCTCCTTGGATCATTGAACTGCTTACACGTTTCAGCCATATGGCAAACATGTAAGGCTTAGGATGTTTGTTTAAGTATTTTAATCAATTAGAGACAGGTAAATCCAAGACAAGATAATATAAGGTGGCGACTGCTGTCGGCTATGGATTGTTCACTGCATCCACGCATTTGACATTAAGAAATACGTTTTACTATTTTTAGAATAAATATCACTTAACTTTCGGGTTAATTAGATTAAAAAAAGGTTGATTTAAAAGTTAATTATGGATTTAGATTTTTTTTTTTGTCAAATTTAATAAAATAGATCGATTTTAGAAAAAGAAATATAAAATATGTCCGGTAAGAAATGTTTTTTGTTTCTAAAAAAGTATTTTCTTGTGTTGAGTGTTAAAAATTTGAGGAAAAAAATTTATCTGTGTTTGTGTTTGAGGTAGGTATTATGATAATTTTAAGGTATGTTTGAGTTCATGGTGATGCAGCGACGCTCGAAGACCCACACATTTCATCTACCGTGTGCAGATGAAACCATCACCTTAGAAGCTCATCACATTTCAACTCAGGCTCCTAGTTCATGGTAGCTATATAGTCACAGGTTAAAAAATAACTAGGGCTCTCAGAAAGCGCTTATTGTAGGATGCATTTTCTTTTTCTTTCTCCAAAATTATCTTATATATCTAAATTTGAGAAAAAAAACTTAAATCCTTAATTAATATTAAAAAATAGTCTTTCTATAATTAACAAATATATATATATATATGATATATGTGTATAGATATAAATCTTTTAGCACTTAAAATATATTAAAACTTGACAATGAATATGAGTTCCATTTAGAAGTGTTTATGGGTCTAGTTTAAATATGAACTTAACACATTTTATATTTATCTAACTTCAGTCTAATTTAAAGCGGTGGCCTAAAATTTTACCAAATCGAGCTTAATTTATATTTTAAACTAATCTAAATTTTTTGTTCAAGCCCATTTTTTATATCAAATATTTTTATTTAAATCCTCATAAAATTTAAATGAATCTTTGAGTGGACTTTTAGGCTTAGATAAATAGCTCAACCCAATTCAAATCTAGCTCCACCACCAACTAAGGCAAAATCTTAGCTAGTTAAATGAAATAATTCTATATTTAGTTCCTCCTAAGTACTAATAATATAATTTAATGTTTTTTAACCAATTAGCTAAGTTTTCATATAAATTAATAATTTAATTTAATTTTTACCAATTTAGATATTCATAAAAATTAATAATTCAAATTAAAATTTTAATACAAAATTTTGAATAATGCATTTTATCGAGTTTTATAATTTCATATCGATTCCATAACAAAAGATGATGACTTCGGCTTTCATTTCATAATAGCAAGAGGATATTTAATGGAACTAAATTAAATTGAACAAAAATATTAAAATCAATATTTATATTACATCAAATTAAATATATAAAATTTGAATGTTTTATGTGTACATCCATCGTAATAAAATATACATAAATAGATGATATTTCTTAAAAGACACAGTAATTAATTTCCTTGAAGTTGATATGAGTATCAATTTGGATAAATTTCATTAAAAGTTTTAAAGAATAAAGATTTTGATCTATGTCCTTAATCTTGATATTAGAATGAAACAGCCCAAAATAGAAAATAAATAAGAGAGTGAATAGATCGGGGAGAGGCAACTCTCTTGAAGCTTGATCATCTTTTTTTTTTTTAAATCGCCAAAGCTTTTGGTCAACTTGCTGCAGTTGGAAACCTAATGATTGATTTTTTATTAATTTAATTTTTTTTAGTTAAATGATTGATATTGATTTTAATTATGTACTCAAAGCAGAGAGCATTTGTACTGTTTTCTATTATTATATTTTTATCAACTTTAAATTTTATCCGAAATATCATCCATCGGATCCATTGAGAATTCGCAACCCTCGATCCGATCTTTCTTTAATATTGGAATCTTTAAATCGCCTCTTTCCCAAGTGAACCGGCCTTGAAACCAAGATAAAAAGATTGCAGTCCTTCAAAGCCATCTGAAATCTGCATCTCTCTCCAAAGCGTAATCGTCCTCCCTTCTTCTCAAAAGAGCTCAGAATTTCATTAAAGTCCCCCATAACAATCCAAGCGACATTGCAATCACTACTCAGATGTCGAAGAAGATTCCAAGACTCTCTCCTTTTTGTTCATTTGGGTTCCCATAAAACCACAAACCGCCATTTAGAAGCACAGTTACTATCACAATTTCGACATCAATGTGTGATGAAGAAAAGCTTTTAAGGCTAACCGGAGAGTTGCCCTTCCACCCTAACGGCAAACCGCCTCGAGATCCCATAGCACCAATGTCAATGCCATTTTCAAAACCACATTTTAGACGAACCATCTCCATTTTCTTCTCACTTAATTTTGTCTCCATAAGAAACAAAATTTGGGGATTGACGACTCTTAATTTATTTAGACATTCCAACTAAAATTTTCATTGCCCATTTGCTCTGGTTACGAGCTAGCCGATATAATTAACGACCCTATTCCCTCCTTTGGGCCCAACGTAACAGGAGGAATTTCATGCCTTTGCCGCTTCTTGCCGTCCATTATCTCTCCGGGTCATTTTCCTCATCCGGACCCAATTCCATCGCCCAATTCCGTGCCCATATGACTAAAATCCCTTTCCTCAAATTACTCATATAAATTCTCTCATTATTAGTAGTGATGGACAAACCGATTGGTGATAAATTGGGATTTTGGTTTCCCATTTACCCCCAATTTTAGCCGAGAATCCTCCCCATTATTATAGCGAGATTTTGATTGATAGTTTCAAATTTACCTCTACCCTCCTTTGCAATCGACTTCCTTAACCACTTACTCTCCACTGTAAATGGCCTCCTCCCTGCTCTCAAGGAAATATCCCATCCGAACGTAATTTGTGAAGGATCAAATCTCGGTCGGTATGGATGAAACTCTCCCATGCCCCAATTTACATAAATGAAGCAAAGCAGCAATGAGCTTTTCATTAACCGATATAAGCAAATGGTTATTAAAGAACCATGGCGTACCATTAGTAACCCTATTCAAATCCACCTCATGAAAGAATTGAAAAAGATACCTTTTCTCCCCCAAATCTGTAATACAAATACCACCAATGGGATGCCAAAGGTCCGCCATTGTATTTCGCAACGAAGGGAAATGGACAACACTATCTGTTAGGCATCTTCCCACTAAACAACTTTGATAAGACCCTACCCCCACATCTGTTTCCTCTTGAAAGGCTTCCTCCTCCTCGTCAATCAGACTCAAATTTGCCAAATCTTTGTCCATAAAGGCCGAAAGAAGAACCACGGTACTCGACTATGGTCAAAGAATCAGTGTTATGATCCACTCAATAGAAACTACAAAACGAAGAAATTGAAAAGGATTGTAGAACAGGGATGGAAAAAAAACATGCCAAAGCGGCAGACAGAAATCTCATGCCAAAGCGGCAGACCTTAAAATCATCTTTGGTTTTTTAAAAATACTCAAATTGTCTGGCTAAGTTTTGCCTTACATGAAAGAAAAAAAAACCCACAAAAAAAACCCACCTTAAAACTGAATTCTGCAGAAAGGTTTACATATTGCCAAATCGTTATCTTTTTTTTTTTTTTAAATCGCCAAAGCTTTTGGTCAACTTGCTGCAGTTGGAAACCTAATGATTGATTTTTTTATTAATTTAATTTTTTGGTTAAATGATTGATATTGATTTTTAATTATGTACTCAAAGTAGAGAGCATTTGTACTGTTTTCTATTATTAAATTTTATCAACGGTCTCTCAATAATCGAAAGTATTGTTTTGATGTTAGAATTTGTTCTTAATATTTTTAAAGAGCTGTGGACTATTCATAGAGAGATATTTTATTTGGTGAAGATACGAGACTAGAGAAAATGTTAATATTGTGCATGATATTAATTATGTAACATGTGATGGAGAAATTTGAACCACCATCTAAGACTTAAAAACAATATACTTGTAAATATTATAAAATCAATCAATAATTGCTATAATAAACAAAATCAATAAATTTTACATATCTGGCATAATAAATTTAAACTAAATTAAAACCTACAGATAATTGTTATGTATTGGGTGCATTAAACTAAAACATCATTAGCATTTCCTATACATAATAAAACTGCATATCCCGATACATACAAACCAAATAATAAGAAAATCTTAATTGATGTCCAGAGAGATGAATTAAAAGAATATTCTATAAAATATAAATACGATTTTTAAATAACATTTAATGAGTGTTTATAAATATTTTATTAATCTGGATAATAATTCTAAATAAGCTAATCCAGTTTTGGTAGGGGACCATTCAAGGTTTTCTTCATTACCTTGTTGAATCTCTTCCATTTTTTTTTTGCTTTTTTAACAAGTTTAAAAAAATTTCCCAATCTCTCCCTATATAAATATAATCCCTCTAAAGTCTAAACAAATACACCTACTGTGTCCCCCATCTATTCTTTCAAACATGGAGAATTTGATGATGAAGAAACAAACCAGAATGTCTCCTTCAACACCACTATCCATTCACAAGGATTCACAAATAATATCAAAGGCAAAGCCCAAGATACGCATAATTCACTTATTTGCCCCACAGATCATTAAGACCGATGTGGCAAACTTCAGACAACTGGTGCAGACACTCACTGGGAAACTACCTCAAGAAAAGGGTTCCAAAGATCAGAAAATGGAGCTGAGAACTGGGTTGCTTGGAGGCTTGGAAACAATAGAAAGGGTGAAGGAAGAAGATGAAGGTATGTGGGGTAATATTGGGGAGAATTCAGGTGGTTTCTTGACTGGTTTTGGAGATTTGGATGGATTTATTCAAGAGCTCCCTGAATTTCCTTTGGACCCTTGTCATCTCACGCATGGATTTCATGAACCTCAACTTGCATAGATTGATTCTTTATTTTGTGTGTGCCAAGGGAAGGGGAAGGGATTGTCTAAGCCCACAATACTATTTTTATTTTTCACTGGCTCGTTAACACAAATGAATGTCTGGGTCATTAATGAAGATTATTATTATTATTATTATTATTACTATTACTTAAGATAGAGTTTTAACTGAATTTTTATGAATCTTTTTGTGTCCCTCTAAGCTTATTATATTTGTGTAAATAAAAGAGATTAAACTTAATTTCTGAGATAATTTCTTATTCTTGCAATGAAATTTCTTCATGCCAATTTTGGATGTAATACAACCAATCTTCTCTTCATTTTAATTTAATTAATTTAAGAGATAGTTTTGCTTCTGTTCATATGGAATGTGCAATCGCATTTTTGTCTTAACCCATTACTTTGGGAATAAAATAGGAGTTTGGCTGACAACGTGCAAAACCAAACCTGTTGTATGTTTTTTTTTACATGATAAATGTCTTACTTGCTTTGCAAGTGTATAATTTAATATATCATTAGTCTCCTTACATTAATATTGTAAATAGTGTAACAAAATATTTTTATTCCATTGATTGAATATAATTTAAATATATTAATTTATTTAATAATTCAAATATTTTAATAAAATTAAAGCATTTTAATATATTCAATATACAATATAATTATAGTTCATGTAATTAATACAAAGCAATATTATTTAAAATATAGTGCTAATAAAAATCCTAATAATTATTAAAAACTTTTGCAAAATTGTAAAAATAATAATATATCTTCACTATTCAATTTTTTTTCTTTAACAATCAATAAACAGATCATAATCATTTTCAGATAATATATTAGTAATATTAATTATATTATAAAACCATTATCGTTAAATTTTATATATGAAATATTATTATGTGAATAATTATAATTTACTACTTAATAACAAAACTAATACTTGTTTTTTTTTTTTTTTTTACTTTTCTAATGGAAACACATTAAAAATTTGAAAAGAAAAACATTTAAGTTCGCAGTTATTTATATATAATAGGAAAACTATGAATAGATAAAATGCTTCGTCCCTGCTCCCTAATTATTAGAAAATGGGGCATTTGATGATAGCTTCAAGGAAAGATATAATTATTAAAATGCTTAACAAATCATTTACTAGTTGAACTCCACAATTTTTAAATTCCTACTTATGTATTTTGATATTTAAATATAAAATTACTAATTTTTATTGTCTTATTTAGATTTTAAGATTAATTTTATAAAAGTTAATTGTTAATGTTTTAGGTTTGATTTTTATGATTTTATGAATAAAATAATTTAGTGTTAACCGTGCATTTGTTTATTTTTATATTTAATTTTTCTTTTGGTGAATGAAACTTCATTATAAAAAACTAATTATAGATACATCCAAACTCTCATGGAGGCGTTTCAAAAATTGGGTACTATTTTTGTTATTAACATCCATTTTAGGTATACTGTTAACTTATTTATTGAAATCTCGAAAATGTACCGAATCGATCATTGAGTCAAATATTTAATTTATTCAATATAGTATCATGACTATGATTCCTTTTTCAATTTATTGGGTTCATTTCATGAAATTTAATTGTTAATCTTATTAATTAATTATAATTTTTATTAAATAAATTCTAAAACTTAAATTGAATGTTAAAAGTTAATAGTGTTACTTCGATTACCAAAATATATAATATTTACTAAATTTAAGTATCATATTGGACTAAAAAATTACAAGTACCATATTAAAAGGTGTCAAAATTAAGTATCAAATCATGTCTTAAATCTTACTAAAAACATGAAATGATTAAAGGTGATAAGCAACTAATCTAGAGTTCATATTTTAAAATCATATCTTTTCTCAAAAAATTTTAAAGAAATGTTAAATGACTTATTCCGTCTCTTTCAATTTTGATATTTATTAAATTGGTCCGTTTTAAAAATAAAACAATTTAGTTTCTATAAATGTTGAAAGTGAGCAAATAAAAACAATTAATTCATCCATCAGTTTTTTTTGTCAATTTATCTTACTTTTGATTAGTATAATAGCAGTTTTAGTTTTTAATATTTACATTTTCTATCAATTTGCCCCTGATTCTAAAAGAATTTAATAAATTTAACCTCAACATTTATACATTCAGCCAATTTCATCTTAATTCTAAAAAATCTAAAAATAAAATGTATAAAAATCTATTCAAAATGAAAAAAAAAATCTATATATATAAATTAAAATTTGAGATATATATAAAATCTATTGGGTCATGCATCATTGGGTTGGACTTTAACATTCCATCAAATAATGTGTGACTTTGTAGGTTTTAAATATATGAAAATTAATTAAAAGCTCAAAATTAACTCGCTTTCTTGAAATCATGAATTTTAGAAATTTTATGGATGTGATAATTAAATTTGGCATTCCTCCAGCTATCCAATTCCGAAAAAAGTCTTATTGCAACAAAAATTCATCATAAAATTATCTTAAAATTAATAATATGCATAAATAAATTAAAAACCTCAAATCATTTTTAAATAGATTTAATTATTTTTCAATTTTAATATTAAAATTGCATAATCAACAATTCATAAAAATTAAAAATTTTAACCATGATATCACGTGTAAGATACTAAAATTAACTTGATAGATCTACATACATAATAAACACAAATAATAGTTAAAAATTAAACATTAATATTTTCAACAATTGTTCTATGTGAAAACGATAAACAAATAAATTAATAATATAACCTTCAACCACAATGCCTAATAGTCATAGAATTCGTATGCTTAAAAATCTTTAAATAAATTACAATCAAAGAATAGATGGAATTAGTTGAAAAATTGTGTCTATTAGAGACCTCTCGAAAGTTGTCAACTCTATGCGTAAAGAATCTTCCAATTAATCACAATTCATGTATAATTTTTAGAGAAAATGAAAAGAGTTACCATCAAACTCAACTTTCCTATTTAAATTCACATAACTAATATGGTAATTATCTAAATTAAAACAATCACTTACCTAAAACACATAAAACTATTTAATTTATTATAAAATTAAGGACCACTAAAATATATAAAGTATTTATTTAATAATAAATATACATTATTTAAGTATTTAATTGAGTTGATGTTACAATTAATTGAACACTAACTCAAATAAAATTACTTACATTTGTATTACTATATATCAATAATTATTATTTAAAAAAAATCATTGCTCAAATACTGGATCATATGGTGAAATTTTGTAAACTTTTAAATAATTTATTAAAATGACCCAACATGGAAGGCAAAGGTTAGCATTGGTGCACCTTATATTTAAATCAACAATTTTGGTAAACTACATAATCAAATAGCAATATTGATTTATGTCCCTTCGTAGAAACCTACTCATTTATCTAATAAAAACATAGCAGGATCAACCACCTGCTTCCACTCAAATATTTCATCTTATTGCCCCTAATTTATTGTTTTAATAACAAAATTCACATTTCATCCTTTTCATTTCTTCAATCCATTTTCAAACAAATAACAATTCCAATACTTAGCAATTAAAAGGACCAAAATGTAAATAGATATTACATTAATTTGAATTTTTCATCTTAAAATCAATTTGGACCAAGAATAAGTTAAAAACAGAAATTCCGAATAATTATAATTAGAATCAAGCATTACAAAATACAACTGATTGATCATTGAAATATATATACTCAGTGCCGGAGCCAAGGTGGGCTGGCACAGGCCCCGGTCCCTCCTAAATTGGAAAATTTTTCATTTATGCTCTTTATAATTTATAAAATTTTAAATTAGTAATAGTAAAACTACACTTTTGCTCTCAAAAATAATAAAAATTTGATTTAATCTTTTAAAAATTATAAAGAATTAAACTATTAAAATGGTAAAATTGTATTTTTACTATCATAAAAATATACCATTTAATCTTGCCCTAAAAAAGTTTTCTACCTCCGCCACTGTATATACTATACTTAAAACTCTGTTTGAATTGGTGTTATGAATCTAATAGAGATGAATTCAATTTAAAGTTATTAAAAAAATCATACGTTTTTGTATAAAATAAATTATATTATTAATAAAGAATACTTTTAATTTTATATAAAACCATAATAAAACCGAAATAACACTATAATTTTGAGATTAATTTCAACTAAAATTTTATTTAATTTCCATTTAAGTTCATAATCTAATTGTTTTTAAGCCACTTGTTTTGGATGTTATTAGAAAATGAAAATCCCAGTTTGGCATTTGCCACAAATTAAGTTGTAGATTACATAAGATGAAATTAAACCCTATAACATATATTGTCCATTTCGCAGTCCAATCCACTTCCAATGATTTCTAATTTTCATTTTCATTTTATAAGTTAAAGATTAATAACTTATTAATGTATAATTAAGATGTTAATGATTTTTTAAGAAATTACAAGTAGATCACAATTATAGTCACAAAAATGTATAATGATAAATTTAACTTTTAATATTTATTTTTTCTCTCAATTTGGCTTTTTTTTTTTTGGTTAAATTTGATTTTAACCTTTAAAAGAATCAAATTGCTTTTCTTTAATAGAAATATTGACAAATTTTCTTTTTAATGATATTGACATGGTATCCCGTGATAGTCCATGTGCACTTCAAGTTAATATGGCACTATTTGTCTTATATATCATGTCAACAAATAATTTAAAAATATGAAAGTTCAAAAACTTTAAAAAAAAAAGCCTCAAAAAATTACATTTTTTCTTAAAATGCAATAAAATTAGAATGAAATAGCGGGTTGCCATATGGGTTGCCATGTTTAAAAAATTAATATTTTTGTTAGTATTTCTATTAAAAAATCAATTCGACTCTTTTTTAAAAGATTTATGGTCAAATTTGACTCTTTCTGAAAGGTTATGGCAAAAAAAAAATGGCCAAATTGACAAAAAAATATAAACATTAAGGGCTAAATTTGACATTATGCCAAAAATACTTCTAAATAACTATAATTATATTTAACCGTTGTAAAGCACTATGAGACTAAAATTGAGATATATTCATACCTAGACAAAGCACACACATAAAATTTAAACCAAAATACAATATAGACTGAGAATTTACATATGATTTATATAATATGGGACTCAAATTTGAAATCTCAAAATTTTCTAGACCTCAACCTTACTATTAAACTTAGGACTCATCATTGGCATGTTAATGACTAAGTTAAAGGTAGAAGAAGTATGATTTCTTATTTATATAAAGTTGTTGGAGGTAGAATGGGGAAGGAGGAGGAAGATGACGGTTCACATGGTAAAGGTGTGTTAAGAGTCACTTGAGTCAAAAGTTGAATAAGGTAAGACATAATAATAATAATAATAATAATAATAGGTTCAAGAGAAGGATTCTTAAAGCCAAGGAAAGGTATTTTATAGGCAAGATTGGTTACCTTTTGTTAGAGTAAGTCAGTAATTAGTTACTAAGTCAGTAGCAGAACAGTTAGTCTGTTAACAGTTTGTTATGGCAATCTGTTATGGTTTATGATAGGCAACATCTCACTATAAATGTAGCATGAGTTGAACGAGAAAGACAAGAATGAAAGAATAAGAAATTCAATAGGATTCTGTTAATTTCTTAGTTTACCTTAGTTTTCTACATGGTATCTTTCGCCATCTGATCTTGGGAGCCATGGTGAACACCATTGATGAACTTGATTCTGAATCTGCTGTGTCTCACTGTGCTTGAGTTGTTCATAACTTTCCTCGCCATGAAGTTGTCAAGCTTGATCAAGCCACTTATGTTCAGTGGCGCAAGCAAGTCAAATTGATCGTAGAGGGCTACGATCTTGCCGGATTTCTAGAAGGCACCGCTCCACCACCTTCCAGGTATGTTCAAAATTCTGATGGAGTGTGTGCTCCTAATCCGTTAGCCTCTGCTTATACACAGCAAGATCGACTTCTGACGTCATGGCTATTGTCAACGATCTGTTCGTCGGTGCTGCCTTCTTTCACTGACGCCTACACATCATGTGATGTCTGAAACACGGCGACGAGTTTATTTGGGGCGATTTCCAGAAAGCGATCCTGATTCGTCATGAGTTGTATTCGTTGAAAAAAGGTACTCTTTCGATTACCGATTATGTAGCTCGTATTTCAAATCTCTCTGCCTTGTTAGAATCGTCCGGCTCGAGAATTTCAGAAGAGGAGAAGGTGCAGATCCTGCTTGCTGGTCTTCTATCCGAATATGAATCGATCGTCTCCTCTGCCTCGATTTTGACTGGCGTTCTTTCATTTCGACGATTAGTCGACGCTCTGCTGGAATGCGAAAATAGAAACCGAATTGCTTAATTAGAACCTGATGTTCTTCATGCGAATCTGGTGGGAGGTGCGTCGGTGAATGAATCGTCGCAAAGAGTTGACACTTCCTCTCCTCGCGACGGTCGGGTTCTTGGTCGTGGATGTGGTAGAGTCTTCCGTTCGCGCCTTCAGTGCCAGATTTACTCTCAGTTTGGCCATGATGCCCAGCGGTGTTACTACCGCTATAGTCGAAGTTTGGGG
The DNA here is from genome assembly GCA_025506655.1 of Gossypium rotundifolium. Classification (NCBI taxonomy): domain Eukaryota; kingdom Viridiplantae; phylum Streptophyta; class Magnoliopsida; order Malvales; family Malvaceae; genus Gossypium; species Gossypium rotundifolium. Next base: position 114,825,130 of record CP106730.1, read on the forward strand.
GCACCGTCTGGATTTTCTCCTAATGAGATGCCGTCGTTTTCTCCTGATGTTTTTCCTCCTGGATCGGCGCCAACAAATTCTAGGTATCTTTCTGGTCAATATTGCCTTATGCCTGGGTATTTTCCTAATTGTGAGACCGATTATTATGAGGCGTCTAGGGATTTTGATTTCCAGCGTGTTGCTGGTCAATATGGTGGGCCACAAGGAGTAAATTCTGGTAGCAATTATGGTGGGTCTCAACATAATGGGCCACCAGTTGTTTATCCTCATGAATATGGGCGGTCACCTAGGCCATATAGGCCGAGTGTTTCTCGACAACATGGCCCATATTTTGGGCATCAATATGCTGAAGGGGGTTTTCCTAATTCTAGGCCACCGGATAATGGAACATTTAATGATAAGCTCTACGGCCTCGTCGGTTCCTCACGGACCTATCTCAAATAATGTTCACTTGGGCCACTCGTGGTCAACTAAACCCAAAGCCCGTGTTTACAGGATCGATCCTTGTATTAGAATGCCTAAGGTAGGAGATCTTCATGCCTCGAATTATTCTGACTATTCAGGATCGCAAACTAATACTGCACAATATGAGTCCGCCAGTAGCAATGATGGCTCATATATTCCCGTACCGGGTGGCAATATGTCTTGGTACCCAAACTCGGGAGCGAGTAATCATGTGTGTCGGGATCCTTCTGCTCTGCATCATGCTACTCCTTATTCAAGTAATTCTTCGCTTTTGATGGGGGATGGGTCTCCGCTCGATTTAAATCGATTGGTGATAGTTTTTTACCGACTACTTCAAAACTCTTGCATTTATCTAACGTTTTATATGTTCCTAGTATACGCAAAAATCTCCTATCGATTTCTCAGTTTGCTAACGATAATAATGTGTTCTTCAAATTTCATCCGAAATATTGCATTATTAAGGATGTCGTAACCAATGAAGTTTTGATGAGGGGCCGCATTCATGAAGGCTTGTATCGATTTTTCGTCCCAAGTATCTCCTCTCTGCATGCTAAAAGCCTCTTTGTTGCTCATACAAATGTTCAAGATGAGAATACTAAGTGTCATAAAAATGCTAAAAATAAAAGTGTTGAGTGTCCTATTTTTAGTCTGTGGCATAAACGTCTTGGACACCCGTCAGCATCTGTAGTTAAAAATGTTTTTGGATAAATGTAAAATCACCTCTTCTAAGTATGGTTTTGATAGCTTGTGTACTACTTGTCAACAGGGTCGTTCACATAAACTGTCATTTCCTTTGTCTAATACGAAATATCAGCCATTTGAGTTGATTGTATCTGACTTTTGGGGTCTTGCAAATGTTACTAGTGCTGTAAATCGATATTATGTATCTTTCATTGATATGAGCATTTGGTTTACCTGGATCTATCTTCTCCGACAAAAGTCTCAAACTGTGGAGTGCTTCACTAGGTTTCAACGGTTGATAAAAACACAGTTTGGTAAGGATATTAAACAGTTCCAGAGTGATTGGGGCGGTGAGTATCGGGCTTTAACGTCTATTCTTGCATCTCAAGGAATTATTCATCGATTGACTTGTCCTCATACCTCGGAACAAAATGGCGTGGCTGAACGCAAACATAGACACATTGTTGAAATGGGATTGTCTTTGTTAGCTCAGGCCGGTTTGTCTATGGAATACTGGGGATATGCCTTCTGTTGTGCAGTTCATCTCATTAATCGTCTTCCTACTCCGGTTCTCAATGGCCAGACCCCGTTTAAAGTTCTTTATGGGAATGAATCGACTTATGCTCATCTCCGGGTATTTGGTTGTTGCTGCTATCCATACCTATGGCCATTTGGAAATCATAAGTTGGAGTTTAGATCTCAGTCGGTTATTTTTTTGGGTTACAGTCCTCAACATAAAGGGTATCAATGTCTTTTGCCTAATGGAAAAGTCGTCGTGTCTCGCCATGTTGTGTTTGATGAGAATAAGTTTATGACGCCTAAGCATGATTCTCAAGACAAGTCTAATGCTTCTATTTCAACAATGGTACCCCTAGTTCGGGTTGTTTCCACACCTCAGACAACTCGGACACTGGAGACTACTTCAGTACTACCGACAATGAGTAGTCCGACCCGTTCACCTATAGTGTCTGTTTCAGGGTCTCCAGCTATGACTACTACATTCGAGTAACGGCATGTTTCTTCGCCTCTTCTTCTTCTTAACTGTTTTGTTGGGTGATAATGAGGATGTCCTTCAAACTTACCCTCAAGTGAAGAAAATACCATCCTACCAGTGGTAAATTCTCATCCTATGATTACAAGGGCAAAGGCTGGCATATCAAAACCAAAAGTTTTTTCGGTTGAAGCTGTTGAACCGTCTTCAACAGAGGAAGCTTTGGCTACAACTGAGTGGCGTGCAGCAGGACAGGCTGAATATGATGCTCTTGTTCACAACTCCACCTAGGATCTGGTCGATCTACCACCAAATCGCAAGGTCATTGGATGTAAATGGTCATTTAAGGTTAAAAGGAACCACGATGGTACGATTCTTGCAGGAAGGCTCGTTTAGTTGCCAAAGGCGTTCTCAAACTCCGGATGTGACTTTAAGGAGACTTTTAGTCTGTTGTGAAACCCGCCACCATTAGAGTCATTCTATCTGTAGCCGTCTCCAGACGATGGCGGCTAAAGCGGTAGATGTTAATAACGCTTTTCTAAATGGTGATTTAGAATCGAGGTCTGTATGCATCAACCTCCGGTACGTTCAATATAATTCTTCAGGATAACCTCTTGTATGTCGTCTGAAGAAAGCTCTATATGGTCTCCGGCAGGCTCCTCGAGCTTAGTTTGAAAAGCTGAAGTCATTTATCATGTCCATCGGTTTTCGTGCCTCGAAATCTGATGCTTTTCTTTTTATTCGGGCTCAGCCTGACTCTACACTTTATGTTTTAGTCTATGTTGACGATATTATCATCCTTGGGAGTGCTTACGCTACTATTATTTGGTTTGTTCGATTCTTTGAATCTTGAGTTTTCTCTTAAGGATATGGGTGACTTACACTACTTTTTCGGCATAGAGGTAACTCGATCCTCTTCTGGACACCTTTATCTTTGTCAGACCAAATACATACGGGATATTCTAGCTCGTGCTTCTATGTCGATGCTAAGAGTGTTCATACTCGATGGTTAGCTCATCCACTCTCTCCAAAGCGAGATGGTGATCCTTTAGCAGATCCGATGAATATCAGAGCCTTCTTTGGGGCTCTTGATGCGTTGTAATGACTAGACACGATATTGCGTATCTTGTGAGCAGGATATGTCGGTTCATGCATAATCCTACTACGGTTCACATGGTTGCCCTAAAATGCATCTTCGTATTTGCGGGACTCTTGATTTTGGACTTATTTTTGCCCTTCCATCGTCTCTCGTTAGTTGCTTATGCTGATGCTAATTGGGGCCTCGATTTTGATGATCGTCGCTCCACTTCGGGATATTGTGTTTATTTTGATTCCTCTCCTGTGTCTTGGTGCTCCAAAAAGTAACAAGTAGTTTCTCGGTCTACAGCTGAAGCAAAGTATCGAGGTCTCGCTGCAGCTACTAGTGAGGTTGTTTGGTTACTTTTGTTTCTTCGAGAACTAGAGATCAAATTCGATGACACTCCCAATATTTGGTGCGATAGTTCGAGAGTTTATTCTTCATTGCGACCAATCTCATCTTACATTCTAAGTTCAAACATGTGGAACTTGATTTATTTTTTGTTCGTGAACAAGTTGCAGATGGATCTGTTTTAGTTGGTGAGGTTCCTGCTTGTGATCAAGTCGCGGATATTTTGACTAAACCTCTTTCGGCGTCGATTTTTCAGAGGTTTCGACATTCTCTTCGGGTCTTACCAGGAGAGAAGATAGGTGAATGTTAGAGTAAGTCAAGAATTAGTTACTAAGTCGAGAGCGAGCAGTTAGTGCATTAATGATTTGTTATGGCAATCTGTTATGGTTTATGATAGGCAACATCTCACTATAAATGTAGCATGAGTTGAACGAGAAAGGCAAGAATAAAAGAATAAGAAATTCAATAGGATTCTGTTAATTTCTTAGTTTACCTTAGTTTTCTACATCTTACCCTCAAGCCTCAACACGTGTCCATGCTAATCTTTTCATGGTTAACTCTTTAGGGAACATGATAGATTTCTAGTGAGGTGATGGGGTTGATTGATTTGGTGATCTAGTTACAATTGGCTTGGTGTAGGCTTCATGAAGTTCTATGCGTGCTTCATGTGTTGAGGAAGTTCAATAACTATATTTAGGACGGTAAACTAGAGGTGTTCTATGTGTCAACCATGCTTCTGTTGGCAAGGATCAAACGTTGCAAGGTATCACCCATAGGTAAAGTTGTGGATTGCGAGGTATGGTTAGCAAAGCCTACATTGGTGAGGTATGTATAACAATCCCCTCAATTAAGGGAAAGGTTACAAAGTGACCTTCCTCAAGGTAAGGTAATGACATTTTGAATTTCTGCTATTTTTAAGCTTTGGCAACTTGTGTATGAACAGTACATGTGGTGGGAAGGAGGTGTGTCTTGCACACACATCATGTAATAGTGAGGACCTTGATTTTAGTGGCAAGGTGTGTCGTTTGAATATTCGTTAGTTAATGAGATACTTACATGTCTATTGTTAATAGGACATATGGACCAGCGAATCATATTTGCAGGGACACATTTGCATTTGGTTTGTTCTAAAAAATGTCATTTTTTAAATCATGTTGGGCACATATTGAGGTGCTCATGGGTTGGGCGGGTTTAAAAATGGGTTTAAAATTTTGTCCAAGTTCGACTCGAATAAAAATGTTAAAATTCGGGCCTGGCCCGACCCGTATTAATTTTATATTATTTTTAAATATATATAATACATCAAAAATACTAAAAACATCAAAATAAATATTTCTCAACGAATTGAAAATAAATTTTAAAAAATATGTAGACTTAAATAACACTAAAATAGATGCAACTTAACAAGCAAATGCCTTTAAAATAATAATAATAATTAACAAATGCCTTTAAAATAATAACAAAATTAACAATAAAATAAGTTTTATACAATATCCAAACAATAACAACAAAATAGTAGCAACATAATAGTAAAATGGTAGCAAAATAGGGAGAAAACAACAAAAAAATAACATTCAAAACAAAAAAAAAAAAGCAGAATTTTTTTGCCGTTTAGTAAATTCGAGCTGGAAGGGCCAAAAATATCTTACTCGAGGCCCGACCCATTTTTAAATAGGCTTATATTTTTATCCAAACCCTCTCACATTTTAGACGGGCCGGGCCACCATGAGCATATCTAGGCACACATGTGATCTATATAAATTGGGCTTTTCAAAATTTTGTAAGTCTTTAGGCCACTATATTGAGAGCCTAAGGATTTTTTTAGGAGAGTTCTTTAGAAGTTGTGTTGCCTAAGTTTTTTGCATTGTGGGAGTCTCTGCTTTTCGGTTTCATTTTTTTTTTTTTTTTTTTCTCTCTGTTTTGTGTTTTAAGTAAAGTTAGTAACAATCTGTCTAGACAAATCGGGGTTTAAAATTTAGAATTTAGATATAATGGCTTATAGGAATAGTTAGAGGGAAGAGGTAAGGAGAAGTAATAAGTGCATAATTTTCTATTTATTTGTGATATTTTTAGTATTAAATTATATTATTTATTATTGATTTAGGAAATAATGAAGAAAATAGAGTTTAAAGTTTATTTTGACAAGTTTTTACGGTTTGATTTTTCAATAGTAGTTTGGTCATAATTTGAGATACAAATTTCCATTTTGGGACCATAATGTACCTATTAGAAAGGAACTAAAAGATCTATCTAATGTTATTTTATGGATGAAGCCAAAAAAAAAGCATCAGAAAGATGTTCAAAAATGGTTTGGAAGTTTGACACGAAAATAATCGAAAAACCTAAAAAAAAAACTTTGTTTTATTTAATTAAGGGTGCTTTTTGTATTTTCTCTATTCTATTATTTTTGCCATATAAATAGACATGATTAGGTTAAGATTAGAGAGGTTTAGACCTAGTAATTTTAGTTTTATTTAGTTTTGTTTATTTTATAGGTTATTAAACCCTCTTTTCTAGTTGAAATAATATTTGAAGCTTGATTTTACAAATTTGTGAGATCGAATTGCTTTTAATCTTTCTTTGCTTTTTAGTGTTTGCCTTTTGGTTTAATTACAATTATTTAGGTTTGTTAAATATTCAACCGATATTTGATAGTTTAGAATATTGTTTTGTCAATTAGATAATTAGTCGATCAGTTGATTTTATATATTTGTGGTGATTACATGATTATTTGTGTAATGTGGACATGCAATTTAACTTAAATAAACTCTGATTGTGCATTTGTTGGTTTGAATTGGGTCTATTTCGTTTTTAAGGTCACTAATAAATTAGATTCCTAATCAATCGTTATAGGGTTGTTTACTATAAGAGAAGTAATTAATGACAATTGTCTTGATTATCAAGAAGGTAAGAAGAAATTAGCTCACTTGGCGGTCGTCGATAACTATAACCAATTTATTAAAGAATATTGAAATTTATCTTTGCATCAATAATCAAACAAAGAATTTAATTTGACTAGAGTTTTTCCTCATTGATTTTCTTATATTTTATTTTGTTATTTCATTTTACTTTTACTTTTAGTTTTTAATTTTAAAACCCCTTATTTATTTTTATTTTACTTGTTTGTTAAAAAAATAAATTTATCATTGATCTCTATGGACATGACCCTACTTGCCATTTTCTACTGATTCATCTTTTTCAAGTAGGTTTTAATTTTGGCAACTTCGACGCTTGTACAAATTTTGGCGTCGTTGTCAAGGACCGGTGTTAATAACTTTATTTCTTTCCTTTCTATTCTTTTTTAAAAATTTTATTTCCTTGCAGCATCCTTAACTTCCGATCATGGTTGTCTATTCACCATACTTCGAATTTAGTCAGGAGTTTCCAAGCAGAGCCAACGAGGGAAATTCATCTTCTCTTGAAAATCGTCTTGATAGACTAATTGCAATTGTTGAACAGATGACATTAGGATTTCCCAACATGTAAAAGTGTGGGGCATATGCACTAATTGTATCTACCCAATCAATTCATGCCCTATACTTCTTGAAGATACAAATGAACATGTCGATACAATTGGAGGGTTTCCCAATTGGCCACAATGGAGATATAATCCCTATGCCAATACTTACAATCATGGATGAATTCTCCTGATTTTGGCTATGAACCAAGTCCGCATGCTTCTCCACAAACATCTTCTTCTAAGCCAAGTAAATCTCTTGAAGATTTAGTTGAGTCTCTCACTAATACAATTCAAAGTTCACATGCAAATATGGAGAACTGTTTTCAAAACATAGAAAATCAAATCAATCAATTCGTGATTTTAGTGAGTAGATTAGAATCTCAAGAAGTTGAACAAGAAGTGCCCGCTCACTAGTAATTAACTAACCAGCCTAATAACAAAGAACCGAAGTCGTTCGGGATAGAACCTCCTTCCCAAAAAAGTTTCGTTGAACCCAGAAAGGATGAGGAAATTCTTAAGACTTTCGGTAAAGTCAATAGAAACTAAAAGATGAAGTTACGAGGGAAGAGGTTAAGAATGAAATTCTAGTGCAAGATGATAGCTATTTTGTTGAGCTTATAGACATTCATGTAATAACTTGCTTAACCCGCATTTACTGATTAATTGTAAGAGGTGATGTGGTGGTTGTTCACCTCGTCCCTTAACCATGTGGTCTAGGGTTTCTATCCGCTCTCATAGAAATGGATCACATTTTATAACTAATCGTTTACCTATTTAAAGAGCACTCACAACAAGCAAATTAGTTATTACTTCCAACAATAAATACCCTAATTATGAGTTTTTAGATTAAATTTTATTTTGGTTTAAATCTCATAATATGCACACTCTATGTAAATTTATTTTGATCTAACATTACACATTAAATCAAAATTCATGTGTTACTGATTTATTTTGTATATAACATTGCTACATTGGTAATTTTCTAAATTTTATTTAAGCACCTTAAAAAATGTCGTATTTAACCATTTTAAAAGATTTGATCATTATGTAAAAAACCCTAAAAAATTGACCTCAACTTGTAGATCCAACAAAGACCCTGCCCAGACCCATGAAAGGGCTCAATTACAACATTATCAAACACAACGTAAACATCATTCAAGATTTTGATACACTATTTTATTATAATTTACATTTATGATCATGGAATCTTTTTGAACAAAATTATTTCGAGGGGGAAAACAAACAAACACAATCCTCGAACTCCTTAGCTCTCATATTCGGAGTTAGTTTCCGCGATGCCAGATGAAGATGCCTCCAACCTAGTAAGAACTTCAGGTATTCCCGCAGTGTCCCTTATTATCTGGCATCATGAGAAACAACAACGATCATTGCTTTTGCTATGCCTATTGAAAAATTGACTTACATGTAAATACAAATTCAGATATTTATCGAAATAAAATTATTAATCAGCCAAAATTTATATAAATATCTCATATTTTCAACCCTCTCCATAACATCCTTATTTGTCAGTCAAAATTTTAAATGTTACAGAGAGGCGGCTGAGGGTGGCTTTTATAGAGAGTGCTGCCTGTGCCCTAAAAGATGATTCTGACACATTGTCAAATTTATCACATAATATAGATATTAACAGCAGAGGCATCATTGTCAGTGCTGTAAATATACAGCAGACTCTTTGTATGTTATCTTCATTTTTCCTGAATTAGACATGTTCAAAACTCAAGCCCAGCACATTCAAACATTGGTAGGGGAATGGACCCTCAAAGAGTATGGGACAACTTGGAACATAATTGAACATGTCCGTGTCAACCACGTATTTGTATCCTATACACTATAGTCCAAGTAACAAAGGCATCTACCCCACAAAACTGAACTGAAAATTTGAAGGTTATTTCGGCAAAGTTATCATTCTCAATCTACCATCTTAAGCTCCCGCGACAAGAATGGGAAAGTTTAGCAAGCTGATGGCAAGTTGTGGCATTGTAATATTATCAGCATACCTATCACAATGTCTAACAAAAGTCCTTTTGCTAAGGCATTAAAAAGAACAGTGCCTACATGTAATATCAAGTGGAATAATACAGCTCATATGAACTTGACTTAAGGAGCACAGGATCAGTTCGAAGGTGAATGAAGATCATCAAGAAGAAAGCCATAATAACATGTGGCAACCAAAAAAATATCAAAATACAGAAGATTAATCACATATAGCTAATATATAGTTGGGATATGATACACTAGGGTTGCGATAAGAACCCATTTTCTTTTCAAATAGCTGAACTCTACTTGATTCATTAGCTCCTCAAAATAAAAGATATCAATGGTATAATTCCCTTTTTCTCAAGGCATTAAGTGACCATTTCAAACCTTTGGTTTTTGCATCAATCGCTAATTATGTCCATGTGGTTAACTCATTATTTAATATGTTGTTGCCAACTTTAACAATGAAGTATATAGAAAATGATCTGAAGGCCAAAAATTGTAAAGATAATCATAAAAACAAAAGAAACAGAGGAAAAAGTACATAAACTTACAAGGATCTCTTCATCCAGATAAGATATCATGAACAGTCTCTGGAATGTCCCACCTGGAAACACAAAGAAACTTCTGCTCAGATTCATGAAATGGTTGAATATCAAACAGAAAAGCTATATAATTTACCCATAACCATGTAAAATTTTACCCTTGACACATTAATCATCCAGTACATGACAGCTGTTAAAATTGCTGCCGAAGTCATTAAGTGATGACAGCATTGGAACAGCATCCGTTTATGGAACTAATTCTCTGCCATCATTTTAGGCTATGATTTCATTCCAAATGCATTGGCACTACTCTTTGCTCATAAGTAACTATTTTATATATTTGAAGCAAGTTCACCTATTCTAAGTATACACTGAAGCAGGAGATTGTGCTACCAGGAGGGGATGGATAAGTTCACCACATCCTTAATTTGACTTTGCAAATTGCAAAATTTGGAAACTACCGTCCCTCAAGGAAAGAAACATTAACAATCACCTCATTATATTTGTATGGCATTACTTTTACAGCAGACACCTGGAAGAAACATGTTGCAAAAGTGGAAAGAAAACAGAATAGAAACAAGCTAGATATTGAGATCCAGAAAAACAATACGTTCATAATCTCTAACTTTGTTGTGGCCGCCCACCTTTCAGTTTTCCCAAACAACTGTTGGGCTACAATAACTTATTCCACTTAAACAATGGATGGACTTGCCTGAGACAATAACCCCTATTCCTACCTACACCAACCAACCAAAAGTTCAACTTCTTGACTGGGCAACATCCAAAGGGTTCCAAAAAGAGGGATGGTAACTGTCTAATATCTAAGGGAATTCAGAAAAAAAAAAAAAGAAGATAAGGGAGACGGTAACCATCACAATTAGCTGGTAATGTTTTTCCTTACATGGTATGAATTAACCAAGTAAATTCATTATTTCTTTTGATAATCCACAATAAACCCATACAAGTTTGTATTTCTTTTTATTATCAGCATTATCTGGCCTTCTTATTTTGCAGCAGAAACGGAGCCAAAACCATCTCCTTCAATAACCTTTGCTAGAGCCTAGAAGTGTATTCGTAATACTGAGATGCAGTTCAGTATTTTAAATTCCCGTGTTCTTCAGTCTCAAAAGAAAATTTACTATTTCATATAGCAACCTCTATAAAGATATCCAAATGATCAAACAGCTTTCTTTGCCAAAAAAATGCATCATAACTATTATAACTCTGGTAAGCACCTTCAAAGGTTAATGACCACGCTTTAAGCATAAGAAATGGTAAAAGAAGGGATATTTCAGAACTTTTCAGATACATCAGAGCATGTCTATGGGACTATAACTGAGAATGTCATCTCATAGGTGAGAAAAGGGGCACTAATGTCTAGCATCCATGAAGATCAGCTATGGGCTTCGATATTTGTTCAGAAGAACATACTCGAGCATACTGTTTTCTCATAATGTAACCCTAGATTAGATTTGAACTATGTTTTAGTGTTCATTTCAGTATGGTCTTGTGCGATAATGTACATTAACAGTGAATTCCTATCAGCCAAATCATCTTAGGAGAAAATTGGAAAACATTGAATGCTTACTCAGAGGAACTCGTAGTCCATTGGCCACTGCATCCCTAATAGGAACTGGAAGTTGCTGGGCTGTAGTAAGAGCCTGACTATATGCACCTTTCAACTGCTCTGGTATTGTTTCTTCAACAATAGTTGGTGATTCGAATATCCCCTCAACATATTCTTCTTTCATCCTTAATGGTCCCTCCACAGACACCTTGGTGGAAAGAATAAATTTGCTTTCTATCTGCATTGCACCAGAGATAGCCTCAGATCAGTTCAAATTTTTGTAATGATGAGAGCACTTCCTGGCACTCAAATAAAATACAATGAAAAAGTGGCTGTTTAATTAACTCTATGTAGAAGAAAGTTGTTTAACCAAAGCATAATTTCGGTCCAAATTCATACAGCAAGTTTAAAAACAGAAAACTCAAATGGTAAACAAGTAAAAACACTTGCTCCACACAATCTGAGAATTGCAAAGTTGCAGGTAATACAAGCCAGTGACAATACATATGAGAAACTAGCAGAAGGAATAGTTCCACTGGGAAGTCAGTGCAAAGGCTTGCAGTACGTACATGGATGGTCCAAGCTTATACCCTGCTTTTTCCACTCTTTGGAACATTATCTACAAATACGAATGGAGCAACCTTACCGTCCACCAAGATTGAGTTGACCACAGTAAAAAGGAAACAGAGGCAATGATTCTAAAATTATCACCAGTTATTTAACTTTGATGGTAACAGAAATAAAAGAGAAACTTAATGTGGAATCTCTTGTACACAGCATCATTTCAATATTCATATAATGTTACCTAATTCACATAAATAAAAGGCCACCCCACCTTTCTAAACAGAAACATTTCAACCATAAGTAATGAAGTTGAGTGACAACAGCTTTTGACAGTGAGCAAGATCAAGCAAAATTTGTTAATAAAAGTACTTTTAAATGGGAGGAAATTAGTCTGGTCTCAAATTACTTAATCTTATTCCCCAAATAATGACATCAGTGAAGGTTTAAGATGTACATCCATCCAGTTAAGAATAGGGGCAAAACATAATCTTTTCCAACTTCCATAACAGTCAAGAAAAATACATTAGTTATTCTTGTTTAGCTTAATACTAAGATATATCAAGAACTAGAAGCACATAGTAGATGTTGCATAGAAAAAATAGTAACTAAGACCACATAGTGATGTGGTTTGCTAAACATTTTTTTTACTAGAATAGATTTAAATCAATTTGATTTAATTCACATCTGACCTATGCATAAAGCAGTAATAATATGTTGTGCTATGTAACTAGACACAAGGGTAAGTATTGAATACAGTTACGTATCCAACATGGACACACTCATCGGTTATAAGATTTTCCGAAAATTTGGAGGATCATCTCATGTCCAAATATGTGTCGGATAGAAGTGTCAAGCATAGGTACCTTAAGAAAAATGAAGAGTCCAAGTAACACAGGTGCTAGCATGATTAAATAAAGGAAGATGACAGCAGAAGATCACTATAAAGTTCAAGGTGAGCAGTTCATATAGAAGACATCTTGATGCTTTATGACAAGTGACATTTATTTGTGTAGGAGAGAAAACAAAGTTGGTGGGGAAATATTTACCGAGTTAAGCAATTTTAAATGTGCTGCAACCTTTGCATATCCATCCTTAAGAAGCAAATTCATTTTTGACATTCTTGCCAAGGTAGAAGGAAATCTCCTGCAAAGTACAACGAAACACCAAGAAGATCAGCTGGCAGTCATCAGAAAGAAAGGAGATCATCAGCTTTCAGAAGATACTCACTCAAATACGACTCTAGCAGCAAAAAGTCCTGGGCTTCCAGATCCAAACCACTCAAAGTTCCATAGACCCTCCAGAAAGGGAGACCTGGAAAGCTATATAAACAAATAAAAGTCTTATGGAAAAGATGAACATGCAAATTTCGTTTTTTGACAAAGCACCTACGTCGTCGGCCTTGTTGTTGGATTGAGCCTCTCAAGACCAGTTATCCTCTCATTCACATCAATTCGTTGCATATCTGTTATCTTTCCCGTGACTAATGCCTCGAAACCCCCAGCATCCTTAAACTGAAATAGTATTTAACAAAGTTAAGATGAAGGGCCAAACTTTAAGATGCATAATAAAAAAAATACATGTACATATTAGATAGAACCCACAGAATTAAGAATTGATACCTGAAATTTTATCTCACTCTAAATTTACCTTTTTATAGGTCCTGAAAAAAATAGAAAAGATAAAAAAAAAAAAAAGGCAATTTGTAGACAGAATCTAAGCACCTAAGCTGACTGCTTTGACTTGTAATTGAGGCAATTAGCCAATTACTTGTATTTTCTTTTTCTAGGAATCAAGATTTGGCCTTAACTGAAAACCAACTCAAATTCTCGAATGAACCTCTTCTTCTTTGGGCAATTTGTATAACTACAAAACTTATTAACAATTAAAACTAGAGACAAGAAAATGTTAGTAAGGAGAAACTCACAGCAAGCAGAAGAGATTCCTTAGCAGAAAGTCGTTCCATATCTTTAGCATAAGTAGCCGGAGCTCCTCCCTGCACTGCTTGCTGAACCATTGCTCTACAGGACGTTCTACGACAGCTTATCCGGTCGCCGGAGCTCCTCCGGTTACAGTCCGGCAGTCTAACGAAAGAAACTCCCACCAAAGACGACGAAGAGAAGCTCGAACGCACAACCGAAATTGCAGGAAACGATCCCTGTAAAGAAGCCATTGATGGAATGAAAATGTTTTCTTTGAGTTTTTTCTTCTGTTTTTGATTTGTTTATTGTGAGGAGCGAAGAGGGTCAATTTGTAAAGCAGATTTTTATTTTGGTGACAGCTGCTTTTTTTTTGGAATAATAGAAATTTGGGTAAATTATTAAAATAATTATTTTTGTTTTTCAAGTTAGTAAATGTTAAATTTTAGTCATTTTATTATCGTCATATAATATTTTAATTATTAAATTATTAACATTTTAATGGTAAATTGATGTAGTATATTAAATTATTATTTTAAATAAAAATTTTAGGTTAAATTAAATAATTAATTTTTTTATTTTTTTTATTTTAAGTAATTTAATTTCTTTCTTTTTATCTTTTTAACTTTCTTTTCTTTTCTTTTCTCTTTTTTAACTTTTTTTCTTTTCTTTATTTTCCATCCTCTTCTGCTTCTTACCTAGAATTTTTGGAAGTTGGAGAAGAAAGTGGTGGTGACATAAGCAGGGACGAAGCTAAGGGGTTGGCATGGGCTAAATTATTTTTAGGCCTTAAAATTTTTAAATATTTTAAATTAATAAAAATAAAATTACACTTTAACCCTTTTAAAATTATAAAATTGATTTAATCCTTTACAAATTATAAAGATATAACCTATAAAAATTAAAATTTCATCCGGCTCCTCTAAAAAATTGTTCTGGCTTCGCCCCTGGTCACAAGGGCACTATTAGAGATTTTGAGAGCAGGAAGAGATGAAAGAATGATGCTTCGAAGGAACGGAAGGAGACTAGACAGATTATTTGCATCAGCCCTAGTGGGACAAGGAAGGAAGAAGAGGAAGGACTAACTTGACATGAAGGAATTGGACTTGAAAATGTAGAAGATAAGGGACTAGGATTTTAGGAAGAATATGGGGCAATTTTAGCTTAATTTCTTGCTATATCAATCGGAGGTGGCTTACATTCCAGAATAACAAAACCATTTAAAAATAAAAAATAATCAACAAATCAACGCTCAAGAGGATTATACAGGAAAAATAGTAGTTGATCGAGAAAACTTGTTCACGGTCCTTTTAATAAAGTTTCAGTTCCAACAGTTATCGTCTTTAAGTAAGAACTATTGTTTTCATGTATGACTTTCTATTGTTTTTTTTCAATATTCCAAACAAACAAACACAAGTCAATCAAACTGAAATAAAGCAAATCAAGTAAAAAAAAAAACCTAGAAAGCATAACCAAATTAGAATTACTTGGGAATTAGATCCAACTAAATTACAACCAAAACAAAATGAGCATAAAAGGGAAAGAGTTACATATTGTTTGAATAGATCGACAATTTTGTGAGTAGTGAAAAGAAGAAGAGAATGGTAAATTAGGTACATTTCGATAAGTGGTGCCAACATCTTCAACAACCCAACCAGCCTTGGCATAAAGAGCTTTGAGGACCTCATTGTTATTATAGTGCTTTGGTAGATTATAATTTCCTTGAGCTCTCGGCCTACTATATATATTAGCAACGATAGCTCTTCTCCTCTTCTCCCTCCTCCGTTGTTCTCTCTCTCTCCCTTTACGATGGCTTCTTCTTTGATTTTAGTGTCGACGTCAACGTCGCCCATTCATCTTATCGGTGTCAACTTCCTCTAGACGCAGAAGAGAATGAAAAAAAAGGGAAAAAAGAACATAAAAAAATTAAATTGCTCAAAATAAAAAAAAATAGGGACAAGTATAATTTAGCCTAAATTTTTTGTTTGAAACGATGATTTAACGTGACCTGTCAGTTTAACATTACACTGTTAATGACAATTAACGGCTCAGTGACTAAAATGTTACAACACAATAGCGTAAGTGACTAAAAAGTAACATTTTAAACGAAATTGACTAAAATGTAATTTGAGGCAAATAAAAGTGACTATTTTGAAAGTTTACCCTAAAAAATTAACTATTTAGAATTAGAATTTAGGTTAAACTAGATATTTAATCATTTATATGTGATAAAAATTACTTTTTCGTTATTACACTTTAAAAAGTTTATTACTTTTTGAATTGTTAGAAGGGTGAACAATAGGGGTAAATATCTCATATATACCAAAAATAAAGAAAAATTATGGAAATGTGCCAGTTTGAAGAATATTTATGAGAAAGTACCGTTTCTCCCAAAAACGCGTCAACGTCAGCGCGTTTTTGGGGGATGCAGAGCTAAAGCGCACCCTTAGGACGCGCTTTTGCCCACGTAATTTAGTTTTAATATATTTAATAAAATTTGAGTTTAATTTTTTTATTTTTTGTAATTTAATTTTTTAATTTAATTTTAATATATTTGATAAGATAGAAATGGTTTAATTTTTTTTGTAATTTAATTTTGTTTATATTTAATAAAATTTGAGTTTAATTTTATTTCTTTTGTAATTTAATTTTTTAATTTAATTTTAATATCTTTGATAAGATAGAAATGGTTTATTTTTTGTAATTTAATTTTTTATATTTAATAAAATTTGAGTTTAATTTTATTTCTTTTGTAATTTAATTTTTAAATTTAATTTTAATATCTTTGATAAGATAGAAATGATTTAATTTTTTTGTAATTTAATTTTTTATATTTAATAAAATTTGAGTTTAATTTTATTTCTTTTGTAATTTAATTTTTTATTTTAATTTTAATATTTTTGATAAGATAGAAATGGTTTAATTTTTTTAATTTAAATTTTTTATATTTAATAAAATTTGAGTTTAATTTTATTTCTTTTGTAATTTAATTTTTTATTTTAATTTTAATATCTTTGATAAGATAGAAATGATTTAATTTTTTTTTTGTAATTTAATTTTTTATATTTAATAAAATTTGAGTTTAATTTTATTTCTTTTGTAATTTAATTTTTTTATTTTAATTTTAATATCTTTGATAAGATAGAAATGATTTAATTCTTTTTGTAATTTTGTAATTTAATTTTAATAACTTAAATAAAATAAAAGTTCTTGTACAAAAGTTCACCGTTTTCCTCCAAAAATAGAAATTACATAGCCACCGGAGACAAAAAGCTAAGAACACGGTCAACTATTTTGATTTGGACACGAGCGAGATGTATGGCCGGGTTCCTACACCATCCGCATTGAGACTTTGGTTCCTCGTTTCTCGGATATCCGTATTGTTGCGTATTCTAGTCGAGGAAGGTTGACCTTTTGGTTTGCGCCTCAATTGTCTATCCGGCAACAACTTATACAGTGCAAGCGATACCGACGGCCACTTACGTTCATCTAGGACTGGTGGGAATACGTGTCTCCACACGTTGTACATGTTTTCTAATTTGCACACTTCGTCGACATAGCTCATGGGATCAAGATGGAGATTCTGACAAGCCGTAAGTACATGAGCACATGGGTAACGAAGTGCATCAAATATCCACGATCGCATGTCCTATTTGTCAAGTGTTACGATAATGCCCGCCAACAATACCTTGGTTCGGTCTATCAAACTCCGTGACACGAAAAGGTCAGTGCGGTCGTGACACTGCTTGTGTGCATGGTGTTCGCCGTGCCTTCCTACGGTTTATTTCTTGCAAGACCTTCGAGCTCTATACATGGCCTCCTTGCATCTGCCTTTTATAACTCGCTGCTCTCTTCGGAAATAGTACCGCTAAACAAAAATATGTCTCCCACACAACCGATGTAATTGGCAGATGACGAGTTCCTTTTAGAACAGAATTTATGCATTCGACCAGGTTTATGGTCATATGACCATATCGTAGGCCGCCGTCATATGCTTGTGTCCACTGTTCGAAAGGAATATTGCACAGGTAGTTTGCGCTTTCGGCGTTATCTGAGCACAAACTGGCCAGTATCTCCTGAAAATGGTCTTTATTGATCTCGTACCCTGCCAACATACGTTGATAGCGAATATTACATACCACTCTTCAATTGAGAATAAATTGAATATTACAAACGAAATTATATTAATAGATATTTCATACCCATATCGGTCACTTGTTGTTTCTGTCTTTTAGATCGATGTTGCCCATAGTAGTTGGATGAAACATGCCTTAGGCAATATCGATGGTGTGTGCGATGCCACATGCTTCCCTGGCATTCTATTGCCGCAAGTATTCCAATGCCCCTATCCGATATAACGCACATGTCAGGTTGGGGACAGACATGCCTCCTTAACCTAGATAGGAAGAAGTCCCAGTCATCAGCTGACTCTCCCAGTGTTATTGCGAATGCAATCGGAAATATTCTCCACGGTAGTCTTGTGCCACGCCTAGCAATAGCCGTCGTATATCTACCGGACATAAAGGTACCAATCAATTTGTACCAATGGCTTGCGGTATGTAAAAGCATCTCGGCATTGCTTAAATGTCGAGCAGACGCTTGAACACTGCGCATCCACGAAGCGGATGATCGTTGTAGTACCGGTTACATTTCAAGGTGCATTGTCTTTGCGGGACATATCTCTCCAAAGACTGACACCACCGCCACACTTCATTATATAAAGTGTCCCACCGACCGTGCAACTTTTCTAACATATACGCTTGGCTATCAAACCTTTACGAAGAGGTGTGTACCCCAATTGGCTACTGAATATTGCCAATTATGGTAAGACCGTAGTCTTGGGATCGACCTTCACCGTCGGGATTATTAAGTCAGCCAACATGTCTGAATCCATCATCGGATGATCTTGTGTTACACCTGTCATCGAAGTACGTTAAATAATGCAACATTACATAATATTAGTGTTAATATTAGTGTTACTGTACCGGCAAGATATGTATGTGGACCTTTGTACTTTTTAACCTCCCACAACCCTGTCCTTTTCCTCAACGACGCCATTATTTTTCATGAACATGTGTCGTCTTGCACTACACACTTTGTCTCGTACTTATCGAGCCTGGATTTAACCACATTGTAGTTAACCCCGTTCCTGATGCTGTATTGTTTCAATGCGGCAAGAAAAGTATTCTTGTTGGAAAACTGGTTACCAACTTCTAATTGGTCCGAATCCAATGAAGAATTTGTACGGTCACGCGTCCGGTGTGGTAGTTCAAAAACTCCAATGCATCATCTTGAGATAGATCGACATTATGCATATGGGCTAGAGGTGAATACGCCCTGAATAGAGGATCTTCTTCATTTTCATCTGAACTGCCCTCAACGTCTTCAGGTACAATTGGAACGAGCTCCGATTCAAAAATAATCTAACTTCTGCACCATTGGGCCTTGGCTCCCAAGGTGGATCCACATCGATTCATTGTTCGACCCTCCATAACCTGCAACAAACGAGGGCCCATTGCCGGTGGATGTCGTCGGGAGTACATCATCCCTCCTTAAATATCTTTCGTAAAGATCCCAATCATATGTGGATTGCCAACCACTAGAAGTTGATGACGTCCCCCAATACATATTTCTATCATTGGACATCAAAGGACGGATATGCATGTCCCATCCACCAATCGAGTGTCGTGTAGGGGTTATATTTTCTGTACTACCACCGCACACGGGCACTTCTGTGTTTTGCCTCCCACTTACAGAGTATCAGCTTGGGGTCGTGTATTTCCCTCAAATGGTAGTAGATGTTAAGGTCGCAGAAAGATCACTTAGAGATGAAAATTCTACATATAACTCGAGATTGGGCGATCCACTGGCAAGATGAGTCTCCACCATTGCCTCAAGGCTCCGAGGACCTTTGATGTCGAATGAGTCATATCTCACCGGATCAACCGAAGCACAAAATCTATATTTAATAGACTGAACTTTCATTGGCGTTGTTCGAATATTTTACGCCTAATTCTTTTGTGAAGTTCTACCAAATTGACGTTCTGATTAAAACTCAGTCACGCTATGTTCTCCAATAAGAAAACAACACCATTTTCGGTGTCACGAACTTCACCATCGTAGTAAATCACATCATTAATACGTTCACTCATTTTCAATTTTTTTTTCTTTTACCTGAATTTACCTTCTGCCAACTGAGAATGAAATTTGGCTGATTTATAGCCTAAGTTTGCCGAAGACCACTGTAGCAAAAGAGTGTCCACGTGGAAGCTCTTTTCGATACTCCTGCTAACAGTGCACCCTACTGGAAGCGTTTTTGGCCACTGTTTGTTCAAAAACGTCTCCTCAAATTAATTTTACCGGAGACTACTGTAGCAAAAGAGCATCCACGTGGAAGCTTTTTTCGGTACTCCTGCTGACAGTACACCCTGTTGGAAGCGTTTTTGGCCATTGTTTGCTCAGAAACGTCTCCTCAATTTAATTTTTTGGAGACCACTGTAGCAAAAGAGCGTCCATGTGGGAGCTCTTTTCGGCACTCTACTGACAAGACACCTACTAGAAGCATTTTTGGCCCTTGTTTATTGAAACGTCTCCTCAAAATTATTTTGCGAAGACTATCGGCCCAAAATTCAATTAATTATTCATAGGGAATGGAGGAAAAAGCGTCACGTCGGTAGCGTTTTGGGGATCTGAGCTAAGCGCGCCCCGAGGGCGCTTTGTCCACCTCGACAAAAGTGCGCTTACGTGGCGGCTTTTTTTGAGGTGCACGCCTCGCGATCTCGGCTAACTTTCAGATCCCTAAAAACGCTACATGACATGGACGCATTTTTTGGGAAGCAGTACTTTCGTAAATATTCTTCAAACTGGCACATTTTCGTACTTTTTCTTTATTTTTGGTATATATGGAATATTTACCCGAACAATAGAAAGTTACAAAATATAAATTTTCTTTCCATAATGTTTGGTAGGGAAGATGAAAAAATATGGAAGAAAATTACCTTCTCTTCTATATATGCAAATTTTCTTATGAAAATAATTTGCTTAAAATTTCAATATGGAACCTCTACATAGGATGTATTTATTTTATAGGAAATACTATCCTCGATGTCAAACATAACTTCAAAATGTTCTGTAAAAAAAAAAATTCAAAATGTTGGAAAAGATTGAACATGACAAATCTAAAAATTTCTTCTAACGAGAAGCATTTTTCCTAAAAAATCTGAATAGTTTTTAAAAATCTTTTCTTGTTAGAAACATTTTTCAAAAAAATTTTGGGATGTGATGTTTGAATTTTATTTGTGATTCTTGGGCCCGAGAATTTCGAGTTTAGGGTTAAGATTCAAAGGGGTTGAAAATGCGAGAGAAGAAAACACCTAATTTAGGGCGCGCTTTAGTGTTCCTACTGCCACCTCAGTTGAAAACGCCTTCTACATGAGACATTTTCAACCATAACTATAACAGAGAATCCCGTGAAAAAATTTCAAAACCTGGGAATCCGAGATAAATTTTAAACATTCCATAGTGGGAATCCCGAACAGTCATGGGCTCCCACAAAATTTTTTTTAATTTTCCCCGGTTGCCTATATAAAGGGAGGTTTTGCTCCTCATTACTCCATCAGCTCTCTAGACCAAAGTCTTTTAAAAAAATTATCTTTTTTGAATTAATTTTTTGGTTGAATGTTGAAATTTTAGGAGGGAAAATTTATTTGTGTTTGTGTTTGAGGGAGACATTGTGATAGTTTTAAGATATGTTTGACTTCACAATGATGCAATGGTGCTAGAAGACCCGCACAATGCATCTACTGTGTGGGGATAAAACCATCACTTTAGAAGATGTCGCATTGCAACTCAGGCTCCCGGATCACTGTGACTATACAATTTGAAGTATAACCGAGGCTCCTAATTGACGGTGGTTATGCAGTCACAGGTTCAAGTTTAATGTCATCGGAAAAGGATGCTTTATAAACCCCATACATAAGTTTGAGATCATAATCGTAAGGGAAGATAAAGTGACTTTCCAATATAATCAACTTGTTCTTTTTCTCCATCTCCATTAAAGTAGTATCTTTTATCTTATTGTCAATAACCTATGACAGAGTTGGAAGCAAGAAGACTTTCTAAGGGAGGAGTGACTGTAACGGCGGAGAAAAGCTGAAACGTGACTCAATGCAACAACAATTGCTATTATCAAAGAACTTATTAATAACTGCAACTGCTGCCACCCACTCGAGTTTTAGTTTTTTTTCTCCACCGTGACGGTCACTCCCCTTGAAAGTCTTTTTGGCCCCAACTCTATCACAGGTTTCAGACAATGAGGTTAAAGATACTGTTTTAATAGAAAAAAAGAATAAGTTGATTATAATGTAAAACCCTTTTTTCCCTTATGATTATGATCTCAAACTTATGTATGGAGTTTATAAAATATCCCCTTCAGGTCGCATGAAAGTTGAACCCGTGACCGCATAACCACCATCAATTGGGGCCTAATTTATACTTGAACCCGTGATCGCATAACCACTGTCAACTGGAAGCCTGAGTTGCAATGTAATATCTTCTAAGGTAATGGTTTTATCCCCCACATGACAAATGAAATATGTAGGTCTCTGAGCGTCATTGCATCACTATGAATTCAAACATACCTTAAAACTATCACAATATCTTCTTCAAACACAAACATAAATAATTTGTTCTCTCCAAATTTCCAACACCCAACTCACAAATTTTTTTTTGGAAGAAAACGCTTATTATAGGATGCATTTTTTGTTTCTCTCTCCAAAATCGACTTATTTCCCTAAATTTGGGAAAAATGATCTAAATCCCTAATTAATTAAAAAAACAACCTTTTATCTAATTAACCCATTAGATTTTAGGTTGAGTTAGATATTTTATCATTTATATGTAATAAAATTTACATTTTGATTATAAAACTTTAAATCTTACAATATAGTCGCTAATGTTATCAGTTTGTTACCTTTTGAATTGTTAAAAGGGTGAAAAAATAGAAAGATACAAAATACAATTTTTTTTCTTTTCGTAGATGTGTGTGGTAGAGTTGAAAAATGGAATACAATAAATTAAAACATTTAAAAATTGTATAATTTTGAACTTTAACAAGTTTACGTGTAAGATATCCAACACCTAATGTTCGTACGACAGTATCCAAAATTCTTTTTCGGGCTTCGTAACAAGAAATGATATATTCTGTTAAAGATAATCATTCGTGTAAATTACTTATCATACACTTCTCTCCAAACTTCTCTCCTAACTTTTCTCGTCTCATCATTCTAATTTGGAAGAATTGATTTTTCTACATTAAAATGGAAAATGATCTCTCATTCTATTTTCTTTCCTCTCACTTTTCTTCCTTATTGAGCATATTCAAAATTTATTTTCTTTTTAATTTTTTCACTCCCTCCTCTCATTAAAATTATTCATTAAAAAGAAAAGTAGTCATTATTTCTCGGGCAGTAAAAAAAAAGTAACAGTGAAAATTTATCACCCACTTAAACACCCGAAAAAGGCGAGTCTCCAATTAAGTCGGTGATGTTGCTGTTTTCCCTAATCTAAATGTATCTTGTCCTGAGGTGGTGAGTGTTAAAGTATAACAACAAGAGAATTCATGAATAAAACTCAATATATTTTTTCCTCATTATGAAATAAGACTGAGTGATGTATTTATACAAACAAGAAGCTAACGAGATAATGATGAGATACAAAATGACTTTGTATAATGAGACTAAGCGACACTAATCGACATTACTAGCTAGACGTTTAACCACTAACTAACTTTACTAGTTAGTCTAACATTCTCCCCGTTTTCCCTTCGACTATTAAACTGATCATCACTGGCAAAAACCTGTAGAGCATGTTTAAACTCAATAAACTGCTTTGGTGTGATCGGTTTTGTAAGAACATCAGCCACTTGATCTGCTGACGAGATAAAGTTTACTTGTATAGAGCCATCAAGAACTTTCTCTCAGACGAAATGATGATCTATCTCAACATGTTTGATACGTGCATGGTGAGTAGGATTTACAACCATTGACACTTTGGAGGTATTATCGCACCAAACCACTGGTGACTGAACTTGCATCACACCAACTTCATCTAACAAATGCTTAACCCACAACAGCTCAGAGACGCAATTTGCTAAACTCCGATATTCTATTTCGGTAGAGGAACGAGACATGACTGCTTACTTTTTAGTGCTCTAAGCAATAAGGGTTAGGACTTAAGTAACCCACATAGCCTGTAGTCGATCGACTGTCCTCAACAAAGGAGGCCAAGTCAACGTCAGAATAGCACACTAAATTGAACGGCCCTCGAGAAAAATACAAATCATGATCCAATATCTCGACAAGATATCACAACACTCTTTTGACAGCTTTTCAATGATTATCGGTAGGTGAGTTCATGAACTGGCTTAGCTTGTTAACACAGAACACTAAATCAAGTCTTGTGATGCAGAGGTATTGAAGCATACCAACAACACTTTGATATAACTGACCATCGGTAAGAGGAGGCCTACCATCTGATGCAACAAGCTTGGGTGTGCCGACCATGGGTGTGGGGGTAGGTGCAGTACCTGACATCCTAGTTTTATGAAGAATTTCCTGAACATTTCTCTTCTGATTGAGAACAAGTCCTTGAGCCTAGTGTCAAACTTCAATGCCCAAGAAAAAATTGAGTCTCCCATATCTTTAAGAGCAAACTCATTATGAAGTTGTGTCACTACATCATCAATGTCCTTGTTAGAGCTTTCAGTGAGTACTATGTCATCCACATATACCATGAGAAACATGCAAGAATTGGAGGAAGTCCGAATGAATAAAAAGAGCCAGCTTTTGAAGCAGAGAAACCAAGTGTATCAACTAGAAACTGCCTGAGAGTTTAAAACCATGCTCGAGGTGCTTAACGAAGCCCATAGAGTGCTTTGTTGAGCTTGCAAACCAACCTTGAACCCGTCTAACTTGCCACTTCAAACCTAGGGGGCTGTTTCATATATATTTTCTCAGTCAACTCACCATTCGAAAAAGCATTATTGACATCAATTTGCCTCAAATCTCATCTTTTCATGACAGCTACAGCAAGAATAGTGCGTATAGTGATTGTTCGAACCACCGGACTGAAGGTGTCTCGAAAATCAAGACCAGGATGCTGAGAGAACCCTTTAGTTACCAGTCAAGATTTGTACCTGTCGATGGAGTCATCAGCTTTTTTTTTCACTTTAAATAACCATTTGCAGCCTATTACTTGGAGATTAGCAGGAAGAGAACACAAATGCCATGTATCGTTGATGAAAAAAGCTTGTAATTCACGCTGGACTGCAGTTCGCCAACACTCATGGCGCATGGATTCATGAATTGTGACAAGTAAGTCATTAGAAGGATAAGAAGTTAAGCTCATGTATGCCTTAGGTTTGAAAACCCCCGCTTTGCTTCTCGTAATCATGGTATGAGAATTAAGAGGAGGTAAGGGCGATGGAAGAGACTGATTGGTTGTGGTGGGACAGTGAGAGCTAGACATAAGATTGCTAGGAGAGTGGTTTAGTGGAGTAGGTAGGCTAGAATGATTGACGGGAGAGAAATATTGTACTGAGGAATTAATTGTAGTGTCAGATGGTATGATAGGTGTAGGTGGGGTGGATAAGACAAGAAGTCTAGAACTTGACTTTGGTGTTGACAAAGGTGACTTGACTTGAAGACTATTATTTTTAAAGGGAAAATCATCCTCAAAGAAAGTGATATGCCGTGAAACATATAGTTTCCCATTAGAAGCTAGACATTTATACCCTTTGTGTAGAGAAGAGTAACCCAAGAATGTACAGGGGGTGGAACAAAACTGGAGTTTGTGACTATTGCAGAGCCTTAGGTTGGGAAAATACAAGCACCCAAAAACTCTAAGGGAAAGATAGTGTGGCTTAAGCTGAAAAAGTTTTTCATAAGGTGAAACATTACCAAGAGAAGAAGATAGTAATCTGTTGATAAGGTAGATGGCACTGATGAAGGCATCAGACCAAAAACTTAAAGGCATTGATGCATGAGCCAGTATAGACAGACCAACTTCAACTATCTGTCTGTGCTTTCACTCAACGAGTCCATTTTGAGCAAAAGTGTATAGGCATGCAAGTCGTTGCACAATTCCTTATTGAGATAAGTATGATTTCAACACTTGAAACTCACCCCTTCCATCTGTTTGCAAGGCTTTAAGCTTGACACCAAGTGATCTCTCTACTTGTTTATGAAACTGAGTGAAGATGCCACACACATCTGACTTTTGCCGCATGAAATACACCCATGTATACCTCATATAAGTATCGGTAAAGGCCATATAAAATCGAAAACCATTTAAAAAAACCAATGCTGGTCCCTGAACATCAGCCATAACTAATTGAAGAGGAGGAAAATACTCAGTCGTGGACTTAGCAAATTGTTGATTATGCTATTTTCCAAGATGACAAGAGACACAATTAAGTGGTATTTTATTTTGTATCAAATGCTATGTTACAATGAAGCAGAGCTTTAGTGAGAACATCTTTACATGGATGTCTTAGTCTAGAATGCCATATATGTAAAGGAACGGAAAGATTAGCTGAGAAACATTGTGCCAACTCTGACGACCCAATCGAGCCACTTCTGGATGCATTTGCAAGATGCAATTTGTATAGACCATGGTGCTACTGAGCCACGCAAAAGGACCTTCCTGGTTTAAAGATCACGCACTTGACACTGTGTAGGAAGAAACTCGAATATCACCTGATTATCTTTTGTAAACTCAAACACTGATAACAAATTTTTAGCTATACTAGGTACAAACAAAAAAGAGCGAATATACAATGGTCGAGTTTTAGTGAGCAAGAAGATAGACCAGTAGCCAACACAGGTAGAGCAGTACCATTAGCAATAAATACTTTACCTAGACCATTGCAAGAGGCATCGGTCATGGAACCGACCAAATTTGTCAAATGATGGGTTACACGAATTATGATACCGTGCATTATCTCCAATTGTCTCTGGAGTTGCAAAGCAAGCTTGAGGTTGAGCAATGGTAGAAACTGGAGCACTAACATGTTGAGACGAGGGAACAACAAAAGGGTTAGTCCATGGAGAGACTGAACCAGGTTGGAAGTACCAGCCCGATTGAGGACTAGGAACAGACGAATGATACAAAGGCATGGTAAGTGACATTCACGTTGGTACAGTAGCCCCTGGTCCAACCATGCAAACATTTGCCAGCGCAGTGGGGGGTCTATATCCAACACTTTTATAACTGGTGTCAAACCTATGATAACATCGGTCAACAAGATGAGCTATTTTCCCACATAGCTAACATTGAATGCGTGGCCCTGATGATCTACCACGGCCACGACCTCGAGTTGAAGAAGGGCGATAGACACGAGTATCAGAACCAATACTTGTAGACTCATCAGATGAATGAGTCACTGCATTAGCGAGCTAGATACATTAAAGATGGAGACTTGCTGGCGAGCTTCTGCATCAATCAACATAGTTGTAACACCTTGAGCGGTGTAAGGTATTTGGCTAGCCGTGATAATGGTTATAATCGACTCATACTCAAAGTAGATTATTGAGAATCATTGTCACATACTTATCTTGTCGATAACCTCTCCACAACCGCAAGGCTATCACAAAACCCTTTAATCTTCATCAAAAATCTTTCATGGACGAGATCTCCTTGTCTTTGAGAGTGGGCGCACGTCGATAAAACATTAATCGAGAGGTGGTTTTCTTTGCCATATAAGGTGGTGATCGCGTTTGAGATCGAGCACTTGTATCCAATCGATGAGATGAGGAAGGACGGTGAGGGCTTATAGAAGGCGAAGCCAAGACACCAATGCACTATCCTGCTTTGTTCAAAGCGAGTGAATTCGGATTTTCTTGAAGAACATCATCTCTACTGGAATCAATTGTGGTGGAATAACGATGACGAGAATCCAAAAAAATCTTGAAGTTTGTAAGTTTTGATTGCAAGAAGAACCTCTGCTGCTACAAAGGTAATTAGCATCATCAAGAAACACACGATCTTCTTGGTGGAAAGAAACATACTTTCGACAACCTTTGTCGGTGACCTTTGGACACCATTTTGGTGCGTGAGGAATGAATCGACGGGCTAGATGGAAGCGACATAAAACCTCACAAGATCAACAAGACGAAAAAAAAATCTGATACCATGTTAAAGTATAACAACAAGAGAATTCATGAATGAAACTCAATATATTTTTTTTCTTATAATGAAAGAAGACTGTGTGATGTATTTATACAAACAGTAAACTAACAGATAACAGCAGATAACAGCAACAGTTTTGTATAATAAACTAACTGGCACTAACTGACATTACTAGCTAGACGTTTAACCACTAACTGACTTTACTAGTTAGTCTAACAGTGAGAGCTTTCCTTCAAAAAAATATATGCGAATACATATTACAATTTAATTTTCTATTCGTTAGAGAGATGAATAAGGCAATAAAAGCAGCCATTTTCAACTCTCAACGCAACTATAGTTTCCAAATGGCTACTTTCTTCCATTCCACTCTCGTCCTTAAATGCAAAAAAATTACAATTATTGGCAATTTGTATGTTTTCTTGGACTTTTTTTAAGCATGTTTCTTCTAATGGATTTTTTTTTTTGTTTTCTGAAATTTTGTAATCATTTTTTTTCATGATTTATGGTGTCTTAGACTGTATAATTTAGGTTGAAAGAGCTTTTCTTAGTATAAAATTTCTTAAGGTCATAATTCTCTCTTGATTAAATGTAATCTGCAATGTAAAATCAGTTGTTATTCGAGATCTTTTAGAAATACGATTTAAGTTTTTAAGGTAGAAAATTATATTTTTGCTTAAGATATTATATTTATTGAAAGAAATGGATTCCAATTTTTGAGTGCTTTTATGATGAATACTCTTTTGAATTATTTGATTTTGGTAGATGTATATGAAAATAAATATTTAATTAAAGGATCCATTGTTGAGTCGATAATAGATTGCAGTAATTTTCTAGGGTGATTGGAGTTAGATTTCACCTTTCTTTTAAGTTATAATTAAATTATAATTTGTAAAAATAATCAATCCAAATACAATATAATAGATAAAAAAAATTAAATAGCTTGAATTAAATAAATTAAATTCAAAATAAATTATCGATTAGAATTTTTCAAAGTTGAGTTACTCACTTGAAATATAAAAAATTAGATAAAAGTACCAAGCTCGAAAATTAAATTTGAGAAAAATTTTAAGCTCATTTTTTATTTGGGTAAAGCTTTAAGCAGAATTTTTATCTAACCTAAAGGTTAACCCTAAACCCAATTTCTAATCAATAAAACCCAAGCCCAAACTAATTCCAAGCCCTAATTTATTCCAAACCTAATAGAAGTCTACTGCCAATTTCGTTTTTGCCGTCCAACATATCTCTCAAAGACTAAAAAGCCTCATTCCGGTAATGGGTTTTCTTTAATTTCCTCAAAAATAAGCTACAACTCTACTCCCAAATCTGTCTTTTAGAGTGATTCGAATGTTTTCTACCCCGTCCCACTCCAACTCAGATGCCCCTTCTTCATCTTCTTCTTCCGTTGCAGTTCATTTAGCTGTGAGTATTTTGTCGGGAATTGTGAATTTGATTGTTAATTGTGCACATTATAATAGAAAAAGTTGATGTGCTTTTTTTGTAACCAAGCAACTAATTTAGTGTTTTACTTTTATGTAGTATGCTGCCTATATGATTAGTATACAATTTTTTTTCAAAGTTTAGTATATTTTAGGGTTCAAATGCGTATGTGGTGGAGTTGGTTTTCTCTTCTATCAACTTTATCTGGAATATTGATTATGGGTTTGCATTCAATTATCTGTGAAATTGTAGTTACGTGATCAACCTCCATTGAAAATTATGATATAAATTGGATTATTCTTTGTATAAGCCAAGTTGGTTTATGATTTCATCTTTAACTTTTTTTTTTTTTTTTGTTATTTTGCATTATGATGGAGGTATAAACATTAAAATTAAGCTGCCTTTTATCGCTGCTCTTTTTTACTTTTTGGATACCAATAAAAATATCTGTTTTGGATCTACTGTAATTTAGTTGTTTTATTTGTTTGAAACATTTGCTTCATAGGAATTAGTTTTCACTTCATTTTTTATGTTGAAATGTTGTGGAGAAAGTTTGAGTCCCCCCTCCCTTTATTCTTGCAGTCATCATTTTCTATATTACCTGTCATTTGTCAAGCTTACTCAATGTTTGATTATTTGTCTTCTTCACCCTAAATTAGATTAACGTAGCATGATTTTTCCAGAAATGGCTCCTTTGATTTCTCAAATATTGCTAGCAATACAGCTTCTAGGAAATTTATAGTACTGTATGCATTAAGCATTAGAAGAATCTTAGCCTTTAACTTTGTTTGAGGGAACAGAATGGGATTCATATGTTACATGCTCTACTGCTCAGTATTCGTTGATTTTTTTCCATTTCTTTTTTTTGCAAAGTGAAGGCGTTAAAAATTTTAATTCTCTCTGTGGTAGTTGTATTGTTGAACCCCGAATATTTTCCTACAAGATGATTGTAAACTAAATGCTTTGATAAACTGAAAGCTGGAATCTGTATTGACATTATTCAAGATCTGATCCAAAGTCCAAATCCTTATTGTGCAGTAAAAAAAAAAAGTAAAAGTGAAAAATTATCACCCGCTTAAACTCCTGAAAAAGGCGAGTCTTCAATTAAGCCGGTGATGCTGTTGTTGTTTCTAATCTCAAGGCGTGTTGTCTCAGGGCAGCAAGCTTTCCTTCAAGAAACCTCAATATGATTGTTTAATCTTCTGTCTGGTGGAGAGATGAATAGGGCAATAAAAGCAGTCATTTTCAACTCTCAAGGCAGCTGTCTTTTCCAAAGGGCTGCTTTCTTCCATTCCACTCCTGTCCTTGAACACAAAAAACGCAATTACTGGCAATTTGTATGCTCTCTTTCATTTCTCTGTTAATTATTAAATTAGATATTTATAGTTTTAAGCATGTTTTCTTTGATGGGCCTTTTTGTTTTATGGAATTTTATTTTCATTCTGTTTTCATGATTTATGGTGTCTTAGATTATATAATTTGGGTAGAGAGAACTTTTCTCAATATAAAATTTTAATCCTATTGCACTCCTTGTTTTGGATAAGTTAATGGTGAAATTGGAGCCTTTTTTTTCTACCTGGGGTTCTGTATAACATGTAAGTGAAGATACTGGAGTGTTGGCTGTTTCTATGATTTGTTTCAATGACTGCTGGAAACTTGGAAGGCTAAAGAATGTTTAAATTTTCTTTTTTTTTGGGAAAATAGTGAAACCTGTAAATTTAGTTATACATTTAATTGAGTAGTTTTTAGTTTATGATTATTGAGTGCAAAATACTAGATATTTTCATTTGGTAAAAATGAGAAAAGTTAAATCAGGTTTTGTGTAATAAAATTTCATAAGGCTGTAATTCTGTGTTGATTACATGTAATCTGCAGTGCAAAACTAGTGAGTAAATTTTTTAAGGAAGAAAAATACATTTTTGCCTAAGATATTATACTGGATTAAGCTATTGAAAGAAATGGATCCGTACCTCTGAGTGCTTGGATGATAAATACATTTGTTGAATTCTTTGATTTTGGTTGATGTGTATGAAAATAAGTATTTAATTAAAGCATCCATTGCTGAGTTGATAGCAGATTGCATTAATTTTCTAGGATGTTGGAGTCAGGTTTCACGTTTTCTTTAATTTTTGTATTTGTAGACACACGTTTATTTTTTAAGCATTAGTCTCACCCTTTGCTAAGCAAGAACTTCTCAGATATTAATTCTGCTTGGTTTAGGGGGACTGTTGCTGATTGAGCCAATTCTCGCATTCCATTAAGAATATTTATTTTCTTTTGGTTTATTTTTCCACCAATATAGACAAAGAATCCTTGTTAAATTCGTTGTTGTTGTTTGATAATCTTATCATTTAACTTGCAGTACTTCAAAAGTGTTCTTTTATTGCTTTCAACTTTTTGATTGATATTCATGTTGTTCTTGTAATACTTTTGTTTGCAGGGTAAGAGGAAAAGAAGGATGCGTGCAAAACAAGAATTACTGCGCAATGTTGGTGCTTATGCAGATATCATGTTTGAGGTTTCTATTCAAATCGATCAGTTGTTTATCTAGTTTATGTAAATTGTAATAAACCTGTATGGTCATGGAAAAGCAAACATACTCCTGTGGGTTCAAAAGTTGCATTATGGAGGACTTGTATTCACTGGCTCATGTGCTTCTGTTTGTATCCCTGGTCAGTCGTAGTTGTGTCATCCCATTCCTGAATGGAGCTATGCTACATTTTTGGGATTTCCATTCATGTATATAGGTGCATCTCCTGTGGGTCTTATATAATTTATGGGATCAGCATGTACTGCTGTTGCCTTCATTTACCTCCTATATATATATATATCGTAGAACTGATTCTAATTTAGCCAATAATGCTTACTTTTAAATAGAACTCTAGTTAATGTAGTCAAGATCTAAACCAATGTACTTGCTGGTTAATTGTGTTTCTTTGGCGAAAATTTAGTAGTGTAATATGTTTTATTGACCTATGAGCATAATAATTCTTTTAAAATTTTAAAATTGTCATAAAATGTTCAATTTTGAATGCAAAATCTAGAAAAGAAAAAAAAACAATTTTTTTAAGCTCGAGGTTGTAATAGTAATACATATTGCAGAAAGTTTTCTTTAAGCATTAGTGATCTTTGTACATTTAGCTTTTTAGAATACTATTTTCTTAACTGGTATCTTTGAATCAAAGGGTTTCAACTGTTCTTTGGTCATTTTACTTTCAGAACTGGAGAGATGAGTTTCATGAAGATGATCCGTCATCAAGTAGAGGCCCGTCATGGTTCAAAAAACAGCAAAGTAAGGGATCTAGAAGAGATCGGTCCGACAATAAGGGATTTTATTACAGGGGTAGAAGTAAGGATTTTAATCTCTTAAAACTTAAAATTTTCATACCTATAATTATGTTACATGACCATAAAGAATTTTTTCTACATTGAAAGGAGCCTCTAGATTGGATTTCGTTCTATTTTTCCAAGGAGTGACCTTTTGAAACCCGAGTGGTTAGCGTATACCTGGATCTACTTTAATAATCATCATTTGGTGTTGGATGTAATACTTATTGCTCTATTTTAGGCATCTCAGTCATTCAATTACTTCAAAACAATTTATTTCCTTCTTTGATTTTTTTATTGAAAATTATTGTAGCATAGTGTATGTACTATCACATTATCCTCCTGGATCCCATGCTAGAATCTTACTGTTTTTGAACACTTGATTAGGACCTTTTGAGTTTTGTGAAGACATTGATGATGACATAGAGAACATATTTAGGTCTGCATTTGGTGGAAGCCGGTTCTTTTATTGGTCCTTCATTAATGATGAGTACCCTCAATGGAGGAGATCCAGATATTCGGATAACTATGAGAAATCTTGGAGGTGGAGTTCTCGATTTGATGAGGATTCAGACTCAACAGAATCTGGTAATGCTGAGAGTTCAGACCAAGATACAATTGCAGATAGGCGGGCCCTTGGACTGAGTGCATCTGGTTCTCTAACACTTGAAGATGTCAAAACTGCGTGAGTTCTTTTTTTGTGTTTCTCAAATATCCTAGTTTGTGTATATATTTTTGGGTTATTTCTTTTGGAGTACATATAATAACCTTGTAAATTGTTTTTGTTGTTAAAACCACCACAGTTGCTTTCCAAAAGATATTCTTTCATGTTGTCTTGTTATTTTTGTTCTCTTATTTTGTTAGATATCGAGCCTGCGCACTGAAATGGCATCCAGATCGTCATCATGGCTCTTCCAAGGTATACATTCCCGTTCATTAAGGCACTTTGTTGTTTGGTTCGCTTAAAATAAAGAGCATATTTTGATTGTTTTGTGCAAGATTCAGGATCATTCCTTTATTTAAAAAAAATAATAATTTCTGATACTTGAATTTCTAAATTCTGAAGTAGGAGGTGTCATCATAATACTTCAAAGAACATTTTACAGCCGTTAACCCTCTTATTTATTTAAGCAATCTTGAACGTGGTTTTTATGGCTACATTCAGTAAACGGTCTAGTTATGTTATCCAGACTTTTCGTTTGCCTTAAAGTATCCGTGCCTAACACATTAAAAATCTTAGAAAAATTGGACATGTAAGTGTTGATCACATTCAATCCCGGGGTATCATAGCAGATTGGTAAGTAAATATTGTTTGTCTTCAAACTGTTATGGATGGCCCTAATAGATATTATCGTAACTTTTTGTTTTAACAAACTGATGAATGAATGCACAATGAGCAGGCTGTTGCAGAGGAGAAATTCAAGCTTTGTAACTCAGCGTATCAGTCGTTATGCGATAAGTTGGCATTGAACTGAGGAATGTTTTGAAGCATGCGCTCTAGATGTCCTCAAGCCGATAACATTTGTTATATTTATAATAATGGGTGTTGACATTTTGTATTTTAGGTAGATCAGATAATAACAGTGGGCGGCATGAACACATCATGTATGGATTCATGTGATTTTAACACTTCAAATTTGCATACTAATATTAAGAAAATCACTCTCTCGCCCAGTTTCTCATCTGGGCTTCTTCCTGCTGGTGGTATGATGGTGTGATAAACTAAGTACTCTCATGTTATGTATGTTTATGATTCACGTGATACGGTGAAAATAAATTTTTACAATTCAATATATTCATATTTTAAAAGGAAAATATGCCGTGGTAATTTTGGTGATATATTTTTGAAGACTTCTAAGATTAAAATTAATTGCACTCTTTTATTCGGTAAATTTGAAGTATATGTGGATTTTGAAAAATATTAATGTTTTTAGGTCGATTGTTTTTATATTTAAGGAAATAAGTTAATTTTGGAGAGAGAAGTAGAAAACTCGTGTTGTTGGAACTATTGTTTTTTGTGTTGGGTGTTGAAAATTTGAGGGGAAAGATTTATTTGTGTTTGTATTTAAAGTAAACATTGTGATAGTTTTAAGGTATATTTGAGTTCATAGTGATGCAATAGCGTTCGGAGACCTATACATTTCATCTGTTGTGTTGGGATGAAACCATCATCTTAAGAGCCGATTGCATTGTAACTTAGGCTTCGAATTTATACGGTCACGAGTTGAAGTATAATTAGGGTTCCTAGCAGATGATGGTTATGTGATTATAGGTTGGAGTATAACTCAGGAAACCAACTGACAATGGTTATGCGATAATGGGTTCAAGTTTTATGATACCGAAAGAGGATGTTTTATAAACCCAATATATAAGTTGACTATAATCATATGAAAAAATAAAGGGGTTTCAAGGGGTGAGTGACTGTTGCGATTGAGAGAAAGCTAAAACTCGAGTTAGGGCGACAACAGTTGTAGTTATTAATGAGTTCTTTAATCACAGCAACTGTTGTCACCTTAAAAGGACTTTTAGGTTTTTTCACTGTAACAATCTCTCCAAAGTCCTCTTTCCCTTAATTTTGTCACAGGTTTTGAACAATAAGGTTAAAGATATTGTTTGTAGGAGACGAAAAAAGAAGAAGAATAAACTGATTATACCAGAAAACCCCTTACTTTTTCCCTATAATTATGGTTTCAAACTTATGTATGAAGTTTATAAAGCATAATCTTTGATGGCATGAAACTTGAACTCGTGACTACATAATTACCGTTAATTAGGCTCCGAGTTATACTCCAACCCGTGACTGCATAACCACCGTCAATTGAGGGTCTTAGTTATATTTCAACTTGTGACTGTATAACCATTGTGAACTGGAGCCCGAGTTTCAATGTGATGGGCTTCTAAGGTGATGGTTCTATCCTCACACAGTAGATGAAATGTAAGGGTCTTCGAGCAACATCACTGTGAACTCAAACTAACATTAAAACTATCACACAGCCTCCCTCAAACACAAACATAAATAAATCTTCCTGTCTAGAAATTTCAACACTCAACAAAAACACAATTTAAGAGAGATTTTTTTTATTTATTTTGTAAGGGAAGGTGGCCGAGAAAGTTGGAGTAGGGGGAGCAAAATCCCCATTATATAGGCAATTGGGAAAAAAACACAAATAATGTGGGAGCCCATTATCAGGATTTTCGGGATAGGATGTTGAAAATTATCTTAGGATTCTCGGGTTTTGAATTATTTTCACGAGTTAGGGTTGAAAATGGAAGGGAAGAAAATACACCCTATAGGACACATTTTCAGCTAAGGTAGCAGAAGGGACTCTGAAACCATGTCCTGTAGGACACACTTTTAGCCTGCATGGCACCAACTCAGTTGAAAACGCGTCCTACAAGGTGCGTTTCCAGCATCCTTTCTGCTAACTCAGCTGAAAATGCGCGTGTTTTCTTTCCTCCCATTTTCAACCTTAACATTAACTCGTGAAAAATTCTCAAAATCGTAACCTTAACCCTAAACTAGAGATTCTCGAGCTAGAGAATCAAGAATAAAATTCAAGCATCACATCCCAAAGTGTTTTTAAAAACGCTTCCATAAGACAAATTAATAAGTTTCAAATTGAATCTCATAATTAAGTTTCGTTTTAAGTAAATTAATAAAATAAAAACCCTAATTTTGGTATCAGACTCAAACTTTTGATTTAATAATCCGATTTTATTAACTTGATTTTTGAGATGTGACACTTCAAATCATATAAAATAATAATACTAATTAAATTTAAATGTAAGTAATTGTTATTTAAATATATATTATTAATTATTCTCTCCTATGGTTTCCCTAAAGAACTCTGGTCTAGTTGGGGGTTGAGAGTTTTGGAAAAGTGTTTGTACTTGCTTTTTAAGGTTAAAAAGTGAGATTTTTCCGCCAAAGATTGAAGTTGGAAAGTGGTGAGAGATGGTGTTTTAAAGTGGGATTGTTTAGTTTTGCGGATATGTTTAAGAATATTCCTTTTTCACATTTAAATGTGTTTATGTACATATATAAATAATATTATATGTGTTTATATTTGATTATACGTGTTTAATGGTTAAAATAATAGAATTTGTAAACGTAAAGGGTAAAAGCTTATTGAATTATTTTAAAATTAAGGTCAAATAGATAAAATATATAAGTATAGAAAACTATTTGTGATATTATACTAGTTAAAAAGATCACGTCATCACTTTTATTAACCATTTTCTAAAATGTCAATGATGTAATTGAAAATTTTATGATTTGATGATTAAAGCGAAATATACTAATAATTGAGTGAATCATTATATGATTTATCTATCTATCTATCTATATATATATTATTTTATAAAAATTCTGTACACTCATAAATTTTTATGCATACTTAAAAAAAAAAGTAACATCTTAATTTTTTTTTGTTATTTTATATTGGAATTAATATTATATTGGAGCATTTATGGGGTAAATATCCCATATATACAAAAAATAAAGAAAAATTACGAAATGTGCCAGTTTGAAAAATAATTACGAGAAAGTACCGTTTCCCCCAAAAACGCGTCCATGTCAGCGCGTTTTTGGGGGATGCAGAGCTAAAGCGCCAAAAAACGACCGACGTGGATGCATTTTGCCTCCATTCCCTATGAAAATTAATTGAATTTTTGGGCAATAGTCTCCGGAAAAATAATTTTGAGAGACGTTTCAACAAACAAGGGCAAAAATGCTACCAAATAGGTGCACTGTCAGCAGGAGTACCGAAAAGAGCTCCCACGTAGACGCTCTTTTGCTACAGTGGTCTCCGATAAAATAATTTTGAGGAGACGTTTCTGAACAAACAGTGGCAAAAAACGCTCCAATAGGTGCCTTTGTCGTGAGAGTCTGAAAAGAGCTCCCACGTGGACGCTCTTTGCACTGATGGTCTCCGGTAAAATAATTTTGAGGAGACGTTTCGAACAAACGATAAAAAACGCTTCCAGCGAGGTGCATCGTCGCCAGAGTACCGAAAAGAGCTCCCACGTGGACGCTCTTTTGCTACAGTGGTCTCCGATAAAATAATTTTGAGGAGATGTTTCTGAACAAACAGTGGCCAAAAACGCTTCCAACAGGGTGCACTGTCAGCAGGAGTACCGAAAAGAGCTCCCACGTGGACGCTCTTTTGCTACAGTGGTCTCCAGCAAACTTAGGCTATAAATCAGCCAAATTTCATTCTCAGTTGGCAGAAGGCAAATTCAGGCAAAAGAAAAAAAAAACGAAAATGAGTGAACGTATTAATGCTGTTATTTACTACGATGGTGAAGTTCGTGACACCGAAAATGGTGTTATTTTCTTATCGGAGAACACAACGTGACTGAGTTTTAATCGGAACGTCGATTTGGTAGAACTTCGCAAAAGAATTAGGCGTAAAATATTCGGAACAACGCCAATGAAAGTTCAGTCTATTAAGTATAGATTTTGTGCTTGATTGATCCGGTGAGATATGACTCATTCGACATCAAAGGTCCCTGAGCCTTGAGGCAATGGTGGAGACTCATCTTGCCGTGGATCGCCTTATCTCGAGTTATATGTAGAATTTTCATCTCCAAGTGATCTTCTGCGACTTCAACATCTCGCCGTTCGAGGGAATACACGACCCCAAGTCGACAATCTATAAGTGGGAGGCAAAACACGAAGTGCCCGTGTGCGGTGGTAGTATGGAAAGCATAACCTCTGCACGACACTCGGTTGGTGGATGGGACATGCATATCCGTCCTTCGACGCCTGATGATAGAAATACGTATTGGAGGACGTCAGCAACTTCTAGTGGTTGGCAATCCACATATGATTGGGATCTTTACGAAAGATGTTTAAGGACGGATGATGTACTTCCGACGACATCCACCGGCGAGGGGCCCTCTTTTGTTGCAGGTTATGGAGGGTCGGACGATGAATCCGATGTGGATCCACCTCGGGAGCCAGGGCCCGACGGTGCAGAAGTTGGATTATTTTCTGAACCGGAGCCCGTTCCAATTGTACCTGAAGACGTTGAAGGCGGTTCAGATGAAGAAGAAGAAGATCTGCTATTCAGGGCGTACTCACCTCCAGCCCACATGCATAATGTCGATCTATCTCAAGATGATGCATTGGAGTTTCCTGAACTACCACACCGGACGCGTGACCGTACAAATTCTTTGGATTCGAACAAATTAGAAGTTGGTAACCGGTTTTCCAACAATAATACTTTTCTTACTGCATTGAAACAATACAGCATCAGGAACGGGGTTAACTACAATGTGGTTAAATCCAGGCTCGATAAGTACGAGGTAAAGTGTGCAGTGCAAGACGACACATATTCATGGAAAATCATGGCGTCGTTGAGGAAAATGACAGGGATGTGGGAGGTCAAAAAGTGCAAAGGTCCATATACATGTCTTACTGGTACAGTACCACTATGTGTTTAATGATTTCGAATAACACTAATATTATGTAATGTTGTATTATTTAACGTACTTCGATGACAGGTGTAACACAAGATCATCCGAGGATGGATTCAGATATGTTGGCTGACTTAATAATCCCGACGGTGAAGGCCGATCCCAAGACTACAGTGCCGGCATTAATTGGCAATATTCGTAGCCAATTGGGGTACACGCCCTCTTACAGAAAGTCTTGGATAGCCAAGCAGAAGGCGTTAGAAAAGTTGCACGGTCGGTGGGACACTTCATATATGAAGTGTGGCGATGGTGTCAGTCTTTGGAGAGATATGTCGAGCAAAGACGATGGACCTTGAAACGGAACCGGCGTACTACAACGATCGTCTGCTCTGTGGATGTACAGTGTTCAAGCGTCTGTTCTAGACATTTAAGCAATGCTGAGATGCTTTTACATACTGCAAGCTATTGGTACAAATTGACGGTACCTTTATATATGGTAGATGTACGCATCGGCTATTGCTAGCTGTGGCACAAGACGGCTGTGGGAGAATCCTTCTGATTGCATTCACAATAACACCGGAACACAAGCATATGACGGCGGCCTACGATATGGTCATATGACCACAAACCTGGCCGAATGCATAAATTCTGTTCTAAAAGGAACCCGTCATCTGCCGATTATATCGGTTGTGTGGGAGACATATTTTCATTTAGCGGTACTATTTCCGAAGAGAGCAGCGAGTTATAGAGGGCAGATGCAAGGAGGCCATGTATGGAGCCGAAGGTCTTGCAAGAAATAAACCGTGGAAGGCACGGCGAACACCATGCACACGGTGTGTCACGACCATGACGACCTATGGTTTCGTGTCACGGAGTTTGACAGACCGAACTAAGGTATTGTTGGTAGGCGTTATCGTGTACACTTGACAAATAGGACTCGCGACGTGGGATATTTGATGCACTTCGTTACCCATGTGCTCATGTACTTGCGGCTTGTCGAATCTCCATCTTGATTCCATGAGCTATGTCGACGAAGTGTACAAATTAGAAAACATGTACAACGTGTGGAGACACGTATTCCCACCATCCCGGATGAACGTAAGTGGTCGCTTGCACCACTTGCACCGTATAAGTCACGCTGCTTGGGATAGACAATTAACAAAACCAAAAGGTCGACCTTGCTCGACTAGAATACGTAACAATATGGATATCCAGAAACGAGCAACCAAAGTCAATTTGTGCGGATGGTGTAGGAACACAGGCCATACATCTCGCTCGTGTCCAAATCGGAATAGTTGACCGTGTTCTTAAGTTTTTGTCTCCGGTGGCTATGTAATTTCTATTTTTTTGGAGGAAAAGCGGTGAACTTTTGTACAAGAACTTTTATTTTATTCAAGTTATTAAAATTAAATTACAAAATTACAAAAAAATTAAACTATTTCTATCTTATCAAATATATTAAAATTAAAATAAAAAATTAAATTATAAAAGAAATAAAATTAAACTCAAATTTTATTAAATATAAAAAATTAAATTACAAAAAAAAGTTAAACCATTTCTATCTTATCAAAGATATTAAAATTAAAATAAAAATTAAATTACAAAAGAAATAAAATTAAACTCAAATTTTATTAAATATAAAAAATTAAATTACAAAAAAATAAACCATTTCTATCTTATCAAAAATATTAAAATTAAAATAAAAAATTAAATTACAAAAGAAATAAATTTAAACTCAAATTTTATTAAATATAAAAAATTAAATTACAAAAAAAAGAAATTAAATCATTTCTATCTTATCAAAGATATTAAAATTAAATTTAAAAATTAAATTACAAAAGAAATAAAATTAAACTCAAATTTTATTAAATATAAAAAATTAAATTACAAAAAATAAAAATAAACCATTTCTATCTTATCAAAGATATTAAAATTAAATTAAAAATTTAAATTACAAAAAATAAAAATTAAACTCAAATTTTATTAAATATATTAAAACTAAATTACAAAAAATAAAATTACAAAACTAAATTAGGTTTAGGGTCGATCTCGATGGGAACCAGGTACACACTGAGGCGGTCGGCGACACGCACTAGATTCCTCCTTCTTCTAGCTTCCCGTGGGGTCGTGGAACCTCGGGAATCGGGTTCCTCCAGTGGGTGCAGTTCAGGTGTTGCGATGATGACCCACCTTGATAAAATAATGACCACAGAGGTGTTTGCATAAACCACTACGGGTGATCGCATCCGTCTGACGCCGAAAAGAGCTCGGTAGAAAGAATCGCCTCGACGGCCCCTCCTCTAATCCCACATGTGACGTCAGCCTCACGATCGGCTGGCTAGCGGGAGTAGTCAGGAACGGACTCGAACCCGGCCATGCATTCTAACCTGGGGTGGGACTGGGAAAAAGAAACATATACGGGTTAGGAGGATACATATAAGGGGTAGGGTACGCACCTGGCATAAACAGTGGAGGCTGTGATGTCGGTGTTGTTGGCTGAATTGATGGGCCCGATGACTGTGTAGACGCTGTTGCTGGGCTCGGTGACTGTGTAGGCGCTGTTGATGGCCCCGTCACTTCACCCCTTCTCCT
Organism: Gossypium rotundifolium; assembly: GCA_025506655.1. NCBI lineage: Eukaryota > Viridiplantae > Streptophyta > Magnoliopsida > Malvales > Malvaceae > Gossypium > Gossypium rotundifolium. The sequence continues at coordinate 114,866,709 of CP106730.1, forward strand.
TGGATTTAAAGGGGCCTGACATTTCCTTCGCTCGCGAATTTGCCGTCAACTCTCTTCTTCTGACAACAGATACGGCTTGCCATGGATCCTAAACCATGACATGTACTCTGACACGCACGCTAACTCAGGAACGATGATCGGTTCCCGGATAGGTAAAAAGTCATACCGGTTCTCTCACGTCTCGATATGACCTGACCAAAATCTTGGCCAATCCGTGTGCGACTGCCGTAAGTCCATTTTGTGCTCATCATCGAGCACCTCCGGTGGCATGGGGATCGGTTGTCGGAATTCAAATTGCCGCAGAACCCGATCTGACTGGTGTATCTCCACGGTCGCGTAGGTGATCAATGGGACCTTCACGTGCCAACTGTTCGAATTTTGGAAGAACTCCTCCGGAATTACCGCCCGAATTTTTGGATCCTCGTACGGTGTCCATTGAAACTATATTAACATTACCAAAATATTAGTTATATACATAATATTAGAGACTACATACGAAATAATAAATTATAATAACAAAATTTGAAACTTACTTGTGATTCCGATTGTTGGTCCAATAGGAGTCAGATATCCTCAAGCGAGTTAGGTATTCCAACATGACTCACGAATGGTTCCACCTAATTAAATAAACTTTTAGCATGCACTTATACTATAAATCTACGAAATAATTGTAAAATATAATATTAAATTTACCTCGTTATCGGTGGGAATGAATATGGTCGGTCGAGTCAAGGACGTAAAATGGAAATCGAAACCATGCCCATGATCTGCAGAGTGATAGGCAACCTCCGATTTTGGCTTTACTCGGTCGCATCGCTCAAGACATCTCCGGTACAACCTCGATAGCACGATGGACCCCAACTCAATTCACCCATTGCTCTGAAATCAACAAGTTTGTGGAGCCATCTAGGTGGACGAGGTTTCTAGAGAGGTCCCGCATCGATAGCCTCCAATTATTCAAGAATGTATGCCCGAGCATACCGTATTCTTTCTACTTGGCCGAACCTCGTTCGGCTCGTGAATCGCCTCGTAACTGTGCCATATCAATCCGAGCTCCTTGAATTCTATCCTAATGGCACCCAAAAGCTCGTAGCATACGGCCATCCAATCGGTAGATGTTGCGGACTCGGTGATCACCGACCCATCCACCCGTAATCCCAATCGCAATCGCACATCTTCTAGAGTGATGGTACACTCTCGCATGGCGATGGAAAGTGTGCGTCTCGGTCTCCACCTCTCTATTAACGCTACCGATCAAAGGCAAGCCTAACTTGAACCCCGGCATATCGTGGCACGTGCCAAAAACCCGCTTCCGCAGTAAGTCTCGATCAGCGGCGATGGGGACCATGCATGTTGCGAATATAACATTCCAACACCGATCTATGATTGTTTAAAAATTATATAATTAAAATTTAATTAAAATTGCATAATTGAAAAAAAATTAAATAATATTGAACAATTAAAATTAAAACTTATCATTTGCATTTGTTCGACGAAGATGTGCTTGTTGTCTAGGCGACGTAATTCCCCGGCCATTGTAATCCGATAAAAAATTTTAAAATTTTTCAAAAAACATATATTAAAAAAATTATAAAGGGTTTTTTTCATAAATAGTAAAGGACTATTTAGAAATTTGAGCGTAAATTTCAAGAACTTTGAGAGAAAATTGAGAGAATATTGAGAAAGGATTGAAGTGTGAAAAAAATAAAGGGTTGGGGGTTTTTATACTTTTTTTTATCATTGGGCCTCCAACGGTAAAAAAAAATTGGCCGTTGGGATTTGACCGTTGGAGGGCTAAAGCGCTTTCAGGACGCTTTTGTCTCACCTCGAAAAGCGCTTACGTGGACGCGCTTTTGCTTAGGTGACGTAAGCGCTTTTTGAGGTGGACAAAAGCGCGTCCTAAGGGCACGCTTTTAGCTCTGCATATCTAAAAACGCTACCGACGCGACGCGTTTTAGGGAAACGGTCTTTTCCCGTAATTATTTTTCAAACTGGCATAGTTCTGTAATTTTTCTTTATTTTTAGTATATATGAGATATTTACCCGCATTTATGTGGTAAAAAGTTAAATAGATAGAATTAAATGAATTAAAATGGAAACAGATATTGATTATCATCTTGTCTGTGAAAAAACAGGGCAGAGGAAGTGAATGAAATCATAAACATCATCGACTAACCACGGCGTTTTACATTCATAGGATTATATATCATTTGAATTACCAAAAATATCCCTTTTCTTCAACTCTTTTCAATTTCCTCCTCCTCTATCCCTTTTCTTTTTCATTGTTTCAACTTCCTAATGCTAAAAGCTATACAAATTCTTGGGTGTTCATCTGGGTTTATCTCTCAAAGACTAAAGAAGCCTCATCCCGGTAATGGGTTTTCTTTAATTTCCTCAAAAACAAGCTACAACTCAACTCCCAAATCTCTGTCTTTTAGAGTGATTCGGATGCTTTCGACTCCGTCCCAGTCCAACTCAGATGCCCCTTCTTCCTCTTCTTCTTCCGTTGCAGTTCATTTAGCTGTGAGTGTTTTGTTGGGAATTATGAATTTCGTGGTTGATTGAACACATTATAATAGAAAAATTGATGTGCTTTTTACGTAATTAAGCAACTAATTTTGTGTTTTACTTTTATGATTAGTATAAAAAGTTATTTATTTTTAAAAAGAAGTTCAGTGTATTTTAGGGTTCAAATGCTTATGTGGTGGGTTTGGTTTTCTGTTCTATCAACTTTATCTGGAATATTGATTATAGGCTTGCATTCAATTATCTGTGGAATTGTAGTTATGTGATCAGCCTCCATTGAAAATTATGATATAAATTGAATGATTCTTTGTATAAGCCAAGTTGGTTTAATTTTTGTGCTATTTTGCATTATGGTGGAAGTATAAACATTAAAGCTACCTTTTCTCGCTGCTCCTTTTTACTTTGTGGATACCAATAAAAATATCTTTTCGGATCTACTGTAATTTAGTTGTTTTATTTGTTTGAAACATTTGCTTCATAGGAATTAGTTTTCACTTCATTTTTTATGTAGATATGTTGTGGAGAAAGTTCGTAAGCCCCCCCACCCTTTATTCTTGCAGTCATCATTCTCTATATTACCTGTCATATGTCAAGCTTACTCTATGTTTGATTATTTGTCTTCTTCACCCTAAATTAGATTAACGTAGCATGACTTTTTCCAGAAATGGCTCCTTTGATTTCTTAAATATTGCTAGCAACACAGCTTCTAGGAAATTTATAGTACCTTGTGCGGATTCTCCTAATGTCTTGTTATTTGGCAGTTGTTTTGTTATAAACATGTCTGATATTCTTTTGTTTTTGGATTCCGTGTATGGTTATTTTGCTAAACATGGTTCTCTTAGTTTGACTCTGATGTAGGCTTTTGATTCTGGCTTCTTTGGTATTTGTATATATTTACTTTTTTCAGAATGTTTATGCATTAAGCATTAGAAGAATCTTAGTCTTTAACTTTGTTTGAGGGAGCAGAATGGGATTCATATGTTACATGCTCTACTGCTCAGTATTCGTTGATTCTTTTTCTATTTCTTATTTTGCAAAGTGAAGGGGGCTAGAAATTTTAATTCTCTTTTTCATAGTTGTATTGTTGAACCTCAAAGTGCAGATAGTAGCCATAACTTATTTTCCTACAATATAATTGTAAACTAAATGCTTTGATAAACTGAAAGTTGGAATCTGTATTGACATTTTTTGTGGTTGTTTTCTTTACCTATGGTGGTAGAATATCCCAAGGGGTCAAGACTAAGAATGTGAAGGAAAATACCTAATTGTATACCAGTGATTGAGTGTCTTTGTCATTTCACAGGGCAATGTCCGTAAGATCAAGTTCTGCCAGTGGTGTGGCGGCCCAGCAAAGCATGAAATTCCTGATGGAGAAGAGAAGATAAGAGCTATTTGCACCCTTTGTGGAAAAATTGCCTATCAAAACCCAAAAATGGTATGTTAATTCATTGCCGCAGTCAAAATATTGCATGTTTCTGCCCAAGTATAGCTCAGTGTTATGGTCTTCGTCTCTCCAAGCTTTTTCACTTTGATTTATGGGCACATTGCAGATATTTAATCGTCTAGAATAGGGTCTTTGAAGTTTGAAGGGAAGGCCCTAGATTTGCATAGAACAGGGTTATGTGTTACTTTAACATACATCTTTCAGAAAACTAAAGATTTTTCCGTGCTTTGATAAGCCTTTGAAGAGAAGCCCCCTAGGTTTGCACAGCTTGGGGTTAGGGTTTCTTTTTCTTTTTTCCCTGTCTCCATATGTCATGATTGTCATCTATCTTAGCTTTTGATCAGGATTTTGAAGTAACGTGAAGGATCATGGCATGTTTTTACTTAATCAACTACTTAAAAGTGAAATGGAATTTTTTTTTTATCATCTTTAATGGTTGCTTTTGTTGCAAGTTTTTATTTTTCTATTAGGAAACATGAAAAATATGGGTTTAGGGTTTCTTCAAATAGCCCACAAGCATTGGGGTGGGGGTAGGTAATGGGTTTCGTTCCTATTTTAGATGGCTAGTAGAGAAAAATGCTTTGAATAAAATGTATGCTTCCTGTATTCTGAATCATTGTTTCCTTGATAATTTGTACATTGTTGCAGGCTTTGAATTACTTTCAATTTTCAAGAATATACTTTTATGCTTAATTTTTGTTCTAAATTGATGATACCTTTAGGTTGTGGGTTGCCTCATTGAGCATGATAGAAAGATTCTACTGTGCAAGCGAAATATTGAACCATCTTTTGGTCTTTGGTATGTATTTATATGATTGGAATTTTGTTTAGGAAAGGATTGAATATTGTTTTCTTTATTTTCTGATATTTGTTTGCAAAAGAGATTAATTATGCATTTGAAGCATGGAGTATTCACACTTGCTTTTCTTGTAAAATAGCAAGTTTCTACCATCTCTGATGGCAATACAAATATTTGAGTTGATTGGGTGGCATTAACATAGGACTCTTCCTGCTGGTTACCTGGAAATTGGGGAGTCTGCTTCTGAAGGGGCAATAAGGGAAACATGGGAAGAGGCAGGTGCTGAAGTGGAAGTCATTTCCCCTTTTGCACAACTGGATATTCCCCTTATTGGACAAGTTAGAAGAAGCATCCTTAATTTACTTCTGTATCTCATGTACATTTATGGAAGATGTTTATGTATCTAACATCGCTTTGTCTTTTTTGGAGCAGACTTATGTAATCTTCTTGGCAAAGCTGAAGAAGCCCCAATTTTCACCAGGACTAGAATCATCTGAGTGCTGTCTCTTTGAATTGGACGACATTCCCTTTGATTCTTTGGCATTTTCTTCCATTTTTGTTACTTTGAATTTGGTATGAGCTTTTTCTTCTTCTTTCTTTCCATAAATGTAAATATGCTTAAAATTTATCTAAAAATTCTCATCAACATAAATTTTCATAAATTGTATTATCTCTCTGCTGCTGCAGTACATCGAAGATGTTAAATCTGGGAAAGTAAAGTTTCACTATGGCACCATTAACAAAAGGTAATTCAATTTTTTATTTCTTAAACTGCCACCATTGTGAAGCTCATTGAGGGAAGAGAAATTTAGTTTCTGAACTTTCATTTGTCATCTTGAATGCATAAACAGCAAAATAGGGAGAAAAACCTGTTTCCCGATGTTTGTTGAAAAATGCTATCTTAAGTTTTCCGGTTTCATTGTCTCTTTCCCCAACAATTCGGGGGTTCCTTTGTAGTTTCATTGTCACTTTAGCTTGTTCCTTATTTACTAGTTGTTTTACTATCAATCTTAGTGAAGCTCTCTCTTATTATCATGTCCTGGTTCTGATGTTTGGTGGCAGGCTTGGGACTGGCCCGTCAGATATCCGTGCCTTTACCCTCGACTATCACTTGCAGGTTTGAGATGCGGTTGCCACATCTTGTTAAGTGAATAATAGTGGGGGTAAGGCTAATATGCTGAATTGTTGGGAGTGAAATCCTTTTACCGTTTCTTTGGCTCTGAGAAATTGGGTTTAGTCTGGTGCTGTATCTTCCATTGATATTTGAGTTTTCCAAGTAATACCCCTACAATGTTGATCTGGATTATTGGTGTTATGGGTTGCCTTTCATGTACTCAAATTTCTGTGTTCTTCATCTCTTATCGCACTCCTATTCTAATGAAGTTCCTATTTGTTAGTTAACAACCAGATTCTCAGGGTAAATGTTTTATTGAAATTTCCTGCATTGGTAAACATATCTTAGAACATTGATTTTTTCCCCTTCTGAATTTATTGTTCTGCTTTCTGGGATTGAATGCACAATTTTTCGGAGTTGAGCACCAAGATGAACTGTGGGTGAGATAAAGGTTTTATAAGGTATAAAGCTAAAAGTTGGGAAAAGATATATTTTGGTCTTGAAATAGGTTTCATGGACTTCCTTCTGCAACATGTTTATTAGGTATGATGTTGGATTTTGATCTCCGAATACAGTGAAAATAGTATGAACAAAAAGATGTTTTTAATTTAAAAAAAAAACAAAAACATTATGATTTATTTGACCCACCAGCTTTACAAATAAAGTTATTTTAGTTCTTGAAATTTTATTAATTTTCAAATTGTTGCAAAATAGATAAAGAAATAATGTTAGTTAACTTTGTTGACATAAAATTTACTTGACGGTCTACATATGTTTTATTAATAGTTAATTAATTTTTAAAATTAAAAAACATTTTTATATTTTTAATTTTAATAGCTTTTAAATTTAAAAACATTTAATTTATCTTTGACAAAGCATACACATGTATGCTACATCAACAAAATTAATAAATATTAAAATTTCCATCTATTTTGAGATATTTAATAAAAATATAAGTCTAAAGACTAAAAGAGACGAAAAATTAAATGGAAAATTAAAATAATTTTTTTGAGAACTAAATAAATCATTATGCCTTTTAAAAGAAACTTAAATGCTCTAAATTAGTTTATGATTATCTATTGATATCAATTAACCTAAATTCTACTATTAGGGCCCCTTTGAATGGGCAGTGTGTGTACTACAATTAGCATAAAAATAACGGTGATGGTGAAATTAGATATTATAATATGAGACAAAAAAAAGTTAAATGCACCGCACTTGAGGTAAACGTCTATCCGAAGGGCCTTTAATCATTGTACCATGTTTAAGTTCTGAATTTGATTTTTATATTTTTGTTTTAATTTTATCATTTTTAGCTCTTATACTTTTTTAATTTTGGAGTTTTAACTTCAACCCAAATGGTATAAGCTTTAAATCGGTTTAAGCTAAATTTTATTATTTTTAAAAATTTTATGCAATAAACATGATAATAATATTTTGTTAATTTATTATTTTTATATAATATTAAAAAAATCACATAATTTTAGTAAACAAATTTAATGAATATCATTTCTTAAGATTGGAATTTTAAAATTCAAGAAATAAAATTAAAATAAATTACACAAATAGGTACTCAACTATAAAAAAAAATCATTTTAAGCACTTAAAATAAAAGTTTACAATTTAAGTACTCACATTATATAATTATTTTATTTTCGTCATGACATTTTCGACAATGCTCAATGATTTCTTCAACTTGCACCTTGATATTCCATGGGATTGGATCATCCATTCATCAACGCCTTGAACTTTGTTTGAAGGTTTGCTGTTGAAGAAACCACATTTTAGTGGCGACTTGAAAAACCATGTCAAATTTCCGTTCATTTATGTCTAAATTGAAAACTTGCTGTTGAAGCGACAAAGCATTTTAATGGCTGCTTGAAAATGCCATGTCAAATTTCCATTAAAGTTTTTAACGAGAATGATCAAAATGAACAAACTATGTAATGTGAGCGTTTAAATTGAAAATCTTTTATTTTGGGTGCCTAAAATGAGAACTTTTTATAATTGAGTGACTATCTGTGTATTTACCCAAAAATAAATAAGATCAAATAGGAGAACAAAGATTAAATCTACAACTTATACATGCTATGCGACTAATAGTAAAATTTGATTTAATGGATTTGACTACTATAATTTGGATTAGGGTCGAAATTTTAAAATATAAAAAAGTATAGGTATTAAAATTGACCTAAATCCATAACTTATTATTATTGAGTATAATATTATGTTCAATTGCCTACCAAAGAGGAGAAGATATGAAAATATGAAGAGGAAAAAGTAAGTAAAGCACTGCACAAACACAAACACAAACACAAACACAGATATCTTATTGAAAAAGAACACAGATAGGACAATGTCTCAAAATATCAGAATTGATAAAAATAAACAAAGGTGAATGGTGAAGCCTATAGCTGAAGCCCCCCAAAGTGAGCTTGGCTGATTGATTATTGAAGAAGGTTAAATGCTGTGCAAAGAGAAACCACCCTTTCCTTGAAATGAAACCATCCATCCTCTTCATTACCTTCTGGAATTAAAACTTGTTTTATTTTTCATCAATTCTGTCAAAAAAGGCAATCCATCCAACAAAGTTCATTTTTTTTTTTCAAATCGTCACACCCACAAATTTGACACAAGAATTTTAACAGTGTTAACAGCTGAGCTTGAATTTTTAAATTCAAAAAATAAAATGACTATATTTCTCAAAATAAAAGAGACTAAATTTCAAATGTACGAAGAGTATATTTTAACCAATTTATTAAGAGAGAGGTAGTAAATGGTTATGAACTTAACCGTAACAATAAAAGTAATTTTGACATTTCCAACCAAAGAAGCCTAAGGCAACCTATATAACCCAAATCGAGAACGGGTACTAGATTCGGTATATGTCCAACATGAGTATGCTTCATTTCTTCTAAATACATATATTTGAAAGATCATAACTTGAATATGTGTTGAACACTAATATCCGACACAAATACTTTGAGAAATATGAAGAGGAACACATCACTGGAGAAGATGACAAGCAGAAGAGGAAGCACTGGCAATTCACATATATGATGATGTGTTGTAAGATTTTGGCAACTGATTGACAATGCCTGTCTAATACAGACAATCATCAGGTTTTAGAACAACTACCAAATTAGACACCATCAGTCAGTCAAGCCATCCCCAATAATGCCTCAAGAATCAGACATTGGCTAACACATACATCATTATTCCTTGAGACACACACATTTTGCTACAACATACCAATCATTAAATCAACCTGATTCTCGCTTATGCAAATTATAAGTAGCTACCGGATTCAACAACTAGTGTACAAACAACATAAGTGAAGCATGAACTAACCTTGTTATGAGTTTCTGGAAATCGTGAGCCTTTAATGGAATCAACAAAACCACTGCTGAGAAGCCTCTCAACATACTTGCCGAGGATATCCACCTCCAAATTCACCTTTTGCCCAATTTCCTTCAAAGGAATCACCACTTTCTGCCGAGTATAAGCTACTAGCATGAAATTAAAGCAAAGTTCCTCTTCAAACACATCCACCACTGTCAAACTAGTCCCATCTATAGCTATGAATCCTTTTGGCACTACATATTTCAATAAGTTTTTATCCGTCTTAACCTTGATCCACAATGAATCCCCTTCCACTTGTTTCCCCACTATCTCCGCTGTGCCATCCACGTGTCCTTGCACGAAATGGCCTCCCATCCGGCCTGTTGGCGGGATAGCCCGCTCCAAATTCACCAATGACCCGGGTTCCAGTTCACTCAATGAAGTTTTCCTTAGGGTTTCAGGGGCCAGCCCAACCGTGAATTCTCCCAAATGGGTGTCAAAATCCGTCACCGTTAGGCAAGTTCCATTAACCGCAATGCTGTCACCGAGGTGGACATCCTCTATAACAGTTTTGGCGTGTATTTTGAGATCGAATCCGCCGTGATTGGCCATACCCAGTTGCTTGATTTCACCCATTTCTTCGACGATACCGGTAAAGAGGGAGCGGATGGTGGGGGTACGGAAATTTTGGGATTTTGGTCTGAGCTTGGATGGTTGAGTGAAAAGGGAAAGGGAAGAGGGTTCGAAAATGGGGTTGATTTTGAGGTGGGTTTTGGCTAAAGGAGACTTGAGGAGGTTGAAGATGCTTGGGATTTTAGATTGAGAGGTATGGGGGATTATGCAAAGCGAATGCAGAGATGTGGAGAGCACCATCCTTTCTCTTCTCTGTATGTTTCTCGAGAAACAGGAAATAGCAAAGGTTGAAGTTCACAGTGTCTGAATTCCAATCCGGTCAAACCCTTAAGCCTCTGTTGCTGTTGGAGTCTCTTTCTTTCTTCCTCTTGTTATTCTAAATTATGGAAAACAAACCAAAATATAATATATACTTTTACTTAATATCTTTTACTTAATAATAATATATAATTTAATAATATACTTATATAATAAGTATATATACATATATTTACAAATATATGTATATTAGTATCACACATGTAGCCATATGCACCATACATTTGTCTTAATTTAATTTATTCATCACATAATATCAATTTAATAATAATAAATACATTAAATATTTACTTAAATAATAAGTAAATGCATACATGTATTACAAATGTATGTACAATATTTATTACACATGTATTTTATTTTACCATACACTTGTCTTTCTTTTATTTATTTAATAATAATTAATTTAAAACCTTAAACATAAAAAATCCAATAATTAAGATTTTATCAAAGTTTGCCTTCACATCTATAAAAATTGGCTTAATTGTCATTTTGGTCCTTTTATTTGCTTTTAATCTACAACTAAACTTTCACACTTTATTCAATTTAATCTTTTCTCCTAATTATCCTTAATTTAAGCTAATTCACTTTATTAAACTTTAATTAACGGTCACTTAACCCGTAAATATTTTTAATAGATATTTACATATTCATTTTTCAAAGAACGGAGACCGAAAATATATTTTTTCGATGACCGTAAAATATTCATTACGAGTCTCATTCGAATTTGATTGAAAATCTATTGTTCTATTGGCTCTTAACATTTTACTAAATACGTTCTTACCATATAACAAGTAACTCCATCATCTATGATCTACCATATATATAATTAATAAGAAAGAACTGATTTTAGATCAAGAAACATGTTTCATCTTGTAGAAGAAACAAATTATTTGAAGCAAAAGTAGCAGTAACTGGAAGACATGCAAATCTATTCAAAAAAATTTAATGTTGTCCTAACTCTCAGCTAGTTTCAAAAAGCCAATAGGCATAAAAAAGTATTTTTTTTCTTAATTCCATGAGTTCGTGAAATTTGGAATGACTATTGGTACTAAAATCATATCCATGCCACTGCTAAAATTGCACTAAGGATTGACAGATTTGTTTCAAGAAGATCAAAACATTCAATGGCTATTGAAGGAAAAAGCTATATGGAGATAATTAGAAATAGATTAATATAATACCAAGCTAAAACATACCGTCCCAAATATTACAAACACAAAAAAGGGAAGAGCCATTGCAAGCCAGTGATCTTGTTAACCTGCAATAGTCTAATATTACAGTTGTAATGTCTCGGAAGGCGGCTTTTAACACAAGAATTAATGAAATATTAAAAAGCTACATGATAACCTTAACTAGCACTTGGGGCTCTCCTTTGCTCTATGTGTCCTTTTCCACATTCAAATTTCATATAATGGCTCTCTTGCATTTTTCAATTTGAAATCCTTGTAGGTTCATGTTAACCATCCATCTATGGAGTTGTTTAATCTCAAATTCAACTTATAGAAGATAACTATGCGAAGTAGAAAACCTCACAACTATAAACACGCTAATTTGCAACATCAATTTCGTTATCTGAAATTTATGTGTAATCAAATCTGCATTAACCAAATAGATTATCCATTATCATCATCACGTTAATGGAAAAATGCACTAAACAAAGCGATTGTGAATCTCAAGTTCTTGATATTTTATTCACTTTAAAAAGAAAATTAGGGAGAAAAGTGCTCCCAAAAAATGACTTATTTCGTAGTGCCTGTGAACTTTAAGCATCTGAAAAGTACATCTGATATTGAAAATTGCAAATTGAATAGTTAAAAAATGCATTAAACAAAGTGGATGAATCCCATCCAAGGAAGCAGTGCATTAAAACTATATCATTAGCCAACAGAGGTGAAACGAAGAACTAGCTATGCTTTAATACAAAAAATGAAAAGTGTTTTAGTCATGGTTAAACTTAAGAAGCATATCATGAAGTTGCATAAATTGCATCCTAGTTTCCTATCTGTCTTCCCATTATCATTTTCTAATCAACATGCATTAGAAGGAAATTCTCAACAATACACATAATTTCCCATTTCTTTATGATCAAAGTTGTAAGTGATGATAAGAGGAAGAAAAGCAAGAGATAGAGATCCCATCTGTCAGGATCACTTGAGGCATGGTGACCCCAAAAAAATAATATTGTTTCTATGCCTCTGTAGATACGAGTTCAATTTTTATGGATTTTGGGCTTCTATGTCACAAGAAAATAACAAGCAAAGGCGACCTAGATGAAGCATAAGAAATGGTATCTGAGTCTCTAAGTTTTGTGGGAATGAGATACCCATGCCCGAGGCCCGATAGCAGAGATCAACATTGAGACATGCTAAGCTCTTAACATGCAAGCACATGCCATGGTTCATTTGCGACTCTACAGACAAGGTGGAATTAAATTTAGACCTTCTAAAAACCACCTCCGAAAATGAGAGTTTTTATCCGAGACATAAGCACATAACTTTTAAACTCATAACCTATCTTTTCACTTAAATCTACAAAAATTAGAAGGGTGAAAAGGCATACAAATCGACAAATTAAATTTTGGTATAGAGATGGAATTCACAGGACATTAAATTAAGTAATGGTAGGTTTTGTCAATCTCTCGGTTTGCACTACAAAGCCGAATTGTTCCTTCTAGCAACATAATTATAGATTAATCTGGTAAAGATGAAAACAGCAACTCTTAACAGCAACATTGTTAAAGCAAAATTGTTAAAGTTTAACCGCATCAAATGTCTTAACATATATAGAAAACAACATGAAACAAAGAAGCACATTTCTATTAAATTATGACACCCTTCCTTATAGAGTTCTTTAATGAAGTAATTCAAAAACTCATACCATACAAAATAACCGATTCTATCATCCGGATAAGGATAAATGCGGTGTCACACTCTGCATAAATATGGCTTAGATTAGGTTCATTAATAACGAAGGAATCATAATTGCGAAATTAGTGGATTAAATTTGAAGATTGACAATGCATGCAATCGCAAACAAAATGCAAAATGCGAATGCCTTCAGAGAGAAAGTGCAGGTTGCTTCTACCATCTTTAATTTATAACAAGACATAATCTCAAGTTTAGCCCTTAATAATTGATTTTTTTTTATCATGAAAATATAAATGAGTACAATTCAAATGCGGAAAAAATATGAGTGATTTCCAATAAATGAAGTTTGGAAGATGAACAAATTTTCGTGAAATTACACAAATATCTATTTCCTATAAATATTTTAATTCTCAAATCTAGATGCAATTTTCCAAATTGTGGACTGGGGATATCTTTGATAAACATCTTAAAAACAAACAAATAAAATTCACAAATCAGAAGTCAATGCCAAAACCTGGCAACAACATCCAATCCCACATATCCTATCAATGGTGGCAAACATTTTCTAGTAAGGAAGCTTACAAATTATGGGTCATTTTTGGATTATATAGATTCCACTGGGCTTTTTTTTATTTTTATTCATTTCTTGTCGTCTACCTTTGCTGCTCATTGGCATTATAAAATAGTCGATGGCGTAAGTTTCTTTGGTTAGGTTTTTAGTGTTTGGTCAGACATATGTCGCAGATGTTGACATTTTTAAACTATAGCAGAGCGAAGCCAGAAAAAATTATTAAGGAAATTAAATTGTAATTTTAATAATAATAGTTTATATTTTTATAATTTTAAAGAATTAAATTAATTTTTTATTATTTTTAAGGGGTTTACCTGAAACTATTTACAAGCACTCCAATTTACTTTTAATTCACTTTCACTTTTAAGTTGATATTCAACACAATTAAAATTCCAACAAACAAAATAGAACTAAATCCTAAGAGAGTGAAAGAGCAAAAAGGGCAGCATGAATGAATCATTGATGGAGATTGGGCTTGACTGATATGATTTCATCTACCACTAAGATCCGTAAACGGAGTGAGTTGACTTCCTGTAAGTGAATCATCCATGTGGTTGAAGGATGGGGGCATGGCTGGCCACACAAATGAAGGTCGCTCTTGGGGTACCTGGGGTGGATCCGCTTCACCTGAAAGTACATGCAACACAGTCCTCATTGAAGGCCTATAGTGTGGGTTGGGATGGCAGCAACCCAAGCCTAGAGCAAGCACACACTCCACTTCTTTTTCATCGAAGTCCCCATCCATCCTGGAATCAGCAGCGCCACTGATGCTTCCTTTCCTATAGTAATCCCATACCCAATTCACAATACTATTGTTGTAGTTGTTTAGCTCACTTTGATTCCCGGGCTTTCTCCCACAAACAACTTCCATCACAAGAACCCCAAAGGAATAAACATCGGTTTCCACCGTGGCTCGGCTTATAAGAAAGGTTTCCGGCGCCATATAACCTGGCGTGCCAGCGATCTCGATGGTCGAATGGTGCGTTTTTTCTTTTTCTTGGATGGTTCTGGCCAGTCCGAAATCTCCGAGCTTGGCGTTGAACTCGGAATCCAGCATGATGTTGCTAGATTTGATGTCACGGTGGAGCACCCTTTTTTGACAACCGTTGTGAAGGTAGTCTAGTGCTTGAGCCACCCCTCGGATTATCAATAGCCTTTGCTCCCAGTTGAGTGTGGATTCCTCCTGCAGGGTTGGTTTATCATCGCAGAAGATGAACTTATCAAGGCTTCCATGGGGCATGTATTCGTACACAAGGAGAAATTCCCGCTTTTCGTAGCACCATCCTATTAACTTGACGAGATTCTTGTGATTGAGGTGGCCGATTGTAGTGACTTCCGCAATGAATTCTTGCTTGCCTTGGTGTGATTTCTTGGACACTCTTTTGACAGCCACGTCGTTGTTTCTCCAGGTTCCCTTGTAAACAGTTCCAAATCCACCTTTCCCAAGCTTGTTCTTCAGGTTAAAATTCCCAGTCGCTTGCTTCAATTCCTTTAACCCAAACCTCCTTGGACCCAAATTGGAACGTTTAATCTCATCTTCTATGTTCCCTTGAAGTCGACCACCCTGACCCTCCAAATCTTCCTCTTTGTATAGCCTCCTCAACCACAAGTACATGGCAACTCCAACTAATATACCCACACTTGCCACTGGAACCATGATCCAAACCCACCGTAGATTGCTATCTCCTCCTATATCAGTACCAGAAAACGCCCACGATTTCACACAGTTGAGCTCAGTTTCATTGCTTGTTGAACCAGAGAATCCCATGAAAACCTTCTCCGGAAGATAAGTAGAGAGATCAAGAGACTGAGAAAGCACAAGTGTCTGGTTGTCCCCAATGAAAACTGACAGCTTTTGGCCGTCATAACGAAGATGCACCCTTAAATCCTCACCTCCCGAAATGTTTACACCGTAGTTGCTTAAAGAAACTTGCTTGGTTGAGTGGATGCTGTTTATGTTCAACCCAATATGGTTGCCATCCATATCTTGGTCGTCGCTCTTCCTGGTGTCAAATTCCACCGCCACCACACTGGCCTTAGAAGAACCATTTGTATTGGCATTTACCATCCCCAACCACTGTCCTTGGCTGTTGTCCGGTAGGCTGGAGTTGCCGGTTATTAAAAAGGCAACGCCTTCGCCACCAGGAGAGGTTTGGTTGCGGATATTGAGGACGAAACTTGTATTGAAAGAAGCAATGGTGGTGTGGTTGCCTTTCCAAAGCCTAAATGGTTTCTTATACAGAGCTCGTCCAGACAAATTTTGCATGGAACCTCCATTAACATCAGGAGTAACTTGGATAGCTCCAAGAACTATGTAAGAATTCCTACTCAAGGAAAGCTGGCTTTCATCTTCTTTCAGGAAAGTTGAAAAATTGAACTGAAAACAGGTTACTTGAACAAGAAAAACTGTTGGGATTAAAAAGTAGGCTAAAAGGGTAGAGCCCATGCTAGCTACTGAAATTAACACCAGGTTTCTGGTTTATATGATGGAGATGGAGGTATAGGTTTGATATTTAGCGGGGATGGAGGTGATTTTATAAGGGAAAAAAAGAAATGTAAGAAAATTACAATTTTGGTCAACCCCATCTGAAAGTTCTTAGTATTTACTCTTTGAGGATGGAGACTTGGTATGTTTAGAATTAGTTGTAATTTGTATATATTATTATGTTTTTCTTACAACCTTCTGTTTTTCATGTTTATTTTAATTTTATTATAAGGATGATTGGAGTTTAAATTATTTTTAGAATAGATGAATAATGTATTAATGTATAATTTCAAATTAGAGTAATATGAATTTTATGATGAGTTTCAAAAGTATTTTTATATTATAATTGGAAGAGTTTGGAGGGAGATAATCCTACTCATTCAAAGTCTAAAATGGAGTTAAGACTTTCCCCAACATTTTATTTAATCATATCATAAGTTCATCAACATAATTATCACTTATAAAAATACACCCCAATGCTTGTTCTATGTTGTTTTGTCAGCCTCTTCTTTCTCTCCCTCAACTATCTTGTTCCAAGGCCAGAATTTTTCATTCAATAAATTAGTTTTTAAATATTATATCTGATTATCTAATCTCTACTAATTAAGGTAAAGTTGTTTGATTTAAATCTTACACATCAACTGAAGTTGCAAGCTTCTTCATTTAATTAAATCAATTGAAAGCCAACACATTAAAATTTAAAATTTAAAATTCAGTAAAAGAAATCAAGTTTATTTTATTTTATTAAAATGTAAACTATCAAAATAGTTAATTTTATTTATCTTGGGTTACATTTTAGTTACTTATATTTGAAAAGTTACGTCTTTGTCACTTACGTTAATATGTTGTAACATTTTAGTCACTAAACTGTTAATTGTCGTGGCACATTAAATCATCATTTCAAAAAAAAAAAAAAGGTTGAATTATACAATTGGTTTCCATTTTTTTTTCATTTTAAGCAATTTAATTTTTTTATTTTATGTTCTTTTAACTTTCCTTTTTTTTTTCTTTTTTTTCTTTCTCTTCTGCTTCTCCCCTTGTTTTTCTCATTTCTCCATCTCTTCTAACATAGTTTTTCTATATTTTTCATTTGTTAAAATTTTCTTTATGTTTATAAAATATGGGGAGATATATTAATCGATTTCGAGACAAGAAGAGGAAGCGCCACCCTAAATGGAGGTGGCACCACCGAAGAGAATAAGCCTAAGACCCTGGATCTTGGTGGCATGGATAGTGGTAAGGGTGTGACCACATCTGGGACCAGACACATCTTTATTGGTGTTCCAAAAAGTCTCCAAAGTCCAATAAGTAGGAGCCGAGATTGCCACGGTTTCAAGCTCATCCCTACCCCGCCCCACCCTTCACTTGCAATGCAAACAATATCACACCTTCAATCCTCTGATCTAGTACCATAAACACTCACAAAAGAATCGCAAATCCAAACATCAGAGTTCCATAATGGGCCTAGATTTCTTGCTTGGGACCCTCATTCTCCTCATTCTCGTCATTTTTTCTTTTTTAAGAAATTAATTAATCAAATTTTTTGTAAAAAAGAACCCAAAAGATCAAAATTCCATCATTGGATACCTATTTTATTTTTTTAATTTTAATTTTTGAGAACTTAAAATTGAGATGCAATTTGAGTGTGGAAGATAATTATATGTTTTTTGTCTAATAAGTGGACGGTGGTGGCTGGCTTTGTACAAAAATGGTTTTGTGTTATAAAATTGAAATCTCTTTGCCCGTGCCACATAAAAGAAAAATGGAAAATAAAGAAAAAAAATTTAAAAATTAATAAAATATGGGGACCAATTGCATTGGTGGGCATGGAACCAACAGGAGCCTCTGATTGGTTTTGGCGTGTTGTTTCTGGAGGGATTTCAGTTGCAGGAGGTTCAGCGACGTAGACTGGAGAGTCTGTCGAATTGGCCGACTCTATTGGCAGGGTTGAAATTGGAGGTAGGGCAGGAACAAATGGAATGTTGGCTCTCGAAGGAGCAGAACCTTTCTTAAGAATATGTCGAGCCAGTTGTGGGCAATCACTGTCCTCTGTATGTTGGGTGCTTCCTTCCACCCTTAGCCTCTTTTGATCTTTCTTACCAGTCGTTATTCTTGGTGGGGCAATGGTAGCACCTTTATTCCCGTGAACCTCATTTAGTAAAGCTAAGACATCCATGTTGACTGCTGGAACGAGCGTAGAGGTATAAGAACTGGACGTGGACCCTACAACATCAACAGGACAATTAACCTGACTAGAAGGAGTGAAAGACGTACCATGACAAATAATGTTCCACTAACGTGAACGCAGTCCACAATGATCATAGAAAAAGAATAGAGGCTCCCTCATCCTCCTCACCAGAATTCGTGCCAAATCCTTATTGGAGTTTTGGTGCCAGGCTGTTTTAGTAGAACGGGCATTCCGAGAATTCGCCCATAATAAAAGTTCATTAGCTTGGCGACCATTGGGACTTAGACTTTGCAGACAGTTTGGAAGACATGTCTGACAATGACAATTTCTCCCATTCTAGAACACGTCCCACCCTTTAACGTTTGAACTGTTTCCAAGCAACCCTTGAGTTAACAAGCTGACTTTGCAAGCAGATGTCTTCCCAGGGTATGGACTAGTAGGTGGGAAAGCCAAACCCAGTTTTGAGCTTATTGGTGACCCTCGCAAACTTTTCTTTTCTAAGATGCAGCTTTGAGGTTCAATTCTAGATTATGAGCGCAAAACCCTGGAGTGTACTGAAGTGGACATTTCCAATCGAGGCACCCTGTCTTTTTACCTTTAATTGGTAAATCTTTTAGAATACACCAAGCATTGGTAACTCACGATGCATACAAAAGTATCTAAAAAAGGCCACCAGTGTCCACTAGGATAGGGTAGTGGGTTGCTCCAGTGCAATATCATACTCGTTGAGCACCGAGTAGAAAAATAGATGTAAAGGTAAGTGGAGGCCAACTTCGAACAAGAAAAAGAAAATGATAAACCCCATAGTATTTTCACTTAGGTGATACTCCCTTAGGCTATTTGGAAGTCGAAGGCATAGTTCCATCAAAGAATGCATCGGGCTCGTAGGTATCGAACTAGCTCTTTATCGATGATGTTGCATTCATACATAGGAGCAGCCACACATTGGGTATTATCATGACCAATCTTAACCACATCTCTAGGGCTATCATTTTTATTGATCTGGCCACGACCACCACGGCCTATTTCGCTTGTAGCTATTCAAACCATTTTGAATAAATGAAAAGGAAAGAGAAGGGGGAAATTACCTCTAATGAAAATGTAAACTGAAGACAAAAAGAAGCAAGAAGCTTTGACAGGAGTCAAATGGATTGGTTTGACTCTCTCCATGACTGGTTAACAGTGAGGTTAACTTTTGCCAGATTTTCTTTTACATACCCTAGATTTGGTAAGGAAATGAGGGGGACCGAACATATATTTATAGGAGAGGAACATTTCAGATAGTTTTTCTTCTTACTTAATGTTTAAGTTCTTCTTTCTAACCTCAACATTTTTTTCTTCGTTAAGATCGAACTAAGATCTAGTTTAATCAGTGGATGATTCAACCTTCTGGTAAGTCTTTATAACTTTGCACGTTACAATTATGGAAGGGAAGAGTGTTATAGGAAAGCCCTGTATAGGGGTCGCATGTGGTTGAAATATTAGTAACAAGTCTATGATGGGGATTCTAATGGGAATCTTATAATCTTTTAAATAGTTGCTGATGCTGGCTTTGGGCGAGCATTTGAAACAGAAGCTCCAAGCCGAGGTTAAGGTGAGTCTCTAAACTCGTCTCCTTCTTGTTATAATATCATGATCCTTTGTATGATCATCCTATACTTAGATAAGCATGTCTTCTTGAGGAACCGTAGTATGTATTCTTGTACGTATGATTATCTGTGAAGTATCTATACATATGTGTTGACATGTATGTTATGTTGCATGGTAATGACAATGTATGAAAAGTGTATGGGAATTTATGTGATAAGAAATAAGGTCTGACTGAAAGTATGAATGAACTCCATGCAGATGTGCTCATTCTGTCATTTGAGTTATGCATGATTGATCTGCCATGAATTATACTAGTATTTAAATCCTTTTTACATGTAACTTTAGCTTGTTTAATAGTTAAATCAAAACATCTTAGTATATACTTATGTTTCCATACTTAAAGTAGTAATTTTTATTACATTTTATATATCTAAATAAGGTTACATGATCTTGTAGGTCAATTCAGGAGCTAAAGATGCTTTTTAGGGCCAAAACTGATGCTTATGTTGCGACACCAAGACAATGATGTCTAGACATCAAGACAGAAGCCAAAAACAAGTTCTAGAACAAAATTTCCCTCGATGTCATGACACGGCCCTCTTATGGCACGACATTCCCTTTGGTTAGTTGCAACATCGCAGGCTTGTGTTGCAACTAAGCTCTTACGTAGCCCAAAAACTCCTACACGTTTTAATTATGTTTTTGAGGAAAATTAGGATTGTCTGTCCTAGTCAAACTCTAAGGGATTCAAGAATATTTTAGGCACTTTAATATTCTGAGTTTAACTTATATAAATGCCATTGTAATCAGTTTAAACATAATTTTAGGGAGATAAAAAATATACTTAGGGTTTTTATTTCATTCTTATTTTTTATGTTCTTGTAATTAGAAGATCCTATTCTGAAGTGAGATTCTCGTGAGTGGAGATTATTTTGGAGCCATGCTTTTATTGATAAATCCATGAGCATTTCTTTTCTTTTATTCTATTCTTTATATCTTTTTCTTTACCATTATTTAATTGAATGTTTATGTAAAGATTAGAATCAATTTATGCTTTATACATATCTCACATGGTTTCAACTGTTCTAATATTATTAATTGATTAAAGGATAGAGTTTCTTGGTGGATTAGCTGTTTGGGAGAAGAATAACTTAAACCCTAGGCTTAACGATCCTAGGAAGTCATTTAGGTAGGAATTAACCCAAAATTGATATAGCCTATTCGTGAACACCTTAACCCCGAACCGGTCTAGACTGTGATGTCGGAACATAAGCAGTTCTTGTCGACTCGTTATTCTAGTGGACGTATCGAAATATCCTGCTAGGGTATCAACTAGTTGATTGATAAGAGCCCTACATAAATAATTAATTAGGTAAAATAATTAGATCTAGGCTAAAAGGAACTTATATAGTCAAAACAAGGAATAGGAAAAGTCGATACATGAATCTAGGAGTAAACTTAGGTTTAATTAAATTTATTTAGTTTATTATTATATTGCTTCCTAATCCACACTATTAATTCGTGACTCGAGTATATTAGTAATTACTTTTGGTAATTGGTTTAATAGCAGCTTTCCCAAACTACAATCCCTTGGGTACGATCATCGGAATACTTACCAAGTGCTTCGTTGTAAACACATATATTACAACCGGACCTGTATACTTGCGGACACTGCCTGAAATCCATATCTTTAGTTGTAATATTCACACTTTGAAAGTTAGTACATCCGAAGCGGTCAATGATAATGTATGCTGGCGATAAGGGGGTTTCGAGTGGAGTGTCTAGAAAATATGTGATACGATAATGGACTCCGCGGTGGTGCTTTAATGACGTCTGTTGGGATAGCAAACATGATGGCTAGTATGATGTAATGTAGTTTGTTGGGATAGTAAACATGAGTGCTAGTGTGACAATTATGTGAAAAGACCATGGCCATGAGATATCCTGGAAATGACGAATGAGCCACATTTGTCTTATAAGGTTGTTGCGTGTCCCTAGAGCGATGATGGGCAAACTTCAGGTAATGCTGAGTTTAAGCAAATTCATATCGCCAAACACGACAGGTTACTTGGAAAACCTTTATGGCTAATCTTGTAAAAAGTTTTTGTGGCTAATCTTGTGAAAAGCTTTTGTGGCTAATCTTGTGGAAAAGCATTTATAACGTGTTCTTTGGAAAATCCATAGAGTGAATTCTGTAACGATCAAGTGGTGAGATGTTAGTCTGTCTTGCGTGAAATCTGGGTATGCCTATGAGTCATTTTCTGATAGAATTCTCAATAGAGTAACTGACTGATGAATCTGCCTTAGTGATCTGCTATGACAGGGAACCTTATGTATTGGAATTTGGGATAGTATAAGTGATTGCCAAACTTGGAATTTCTTAGGTCCTATATTGAAGTTATCTAGGATTTTATTGCTTGAATTAAAACGTTGTATTCTTTTAAGCAAGTATGTCTGTTTGGATTGATTTGAAGATACGATGTAACTAATGGTTTGATAATTGTTGGGTCATGTTAAAGAATCTGTCAAGAGTAGTATCCTTTGAGTATCATTCTGAAAAGCATATCTAACTACAACCTGTAAAGAAATTGTGTAATGGAATTTGAAATATGGTGTGAAGTCTAAGATCTGCCAGTCGGGTAAGATGAGTATAAGACGATTAAGTGCAGAGGTTGACTTATGGTTATCCGCCAATCAAGAACCAGAAAGTATCCACTAAGGTCTGAGAGGGAATCCAAACCCTTGGGTCGAGAAATTCTACAACACCGTTGAAAGGTAATATTGAGTGAAACCAACTAAATTCTTTTAAACTTATATGCGTCTTTTGGTATGTAGGTTTGAGAATTGAACCAGTGCGTTAGGAGGGACGAATTCAAAGATGTGCCATGGTAGTAAACCGAGGGCAATATTATGCATATAGAGGGACATTTATAGAAACATGTTTTTCAAATGACAAATAGTAATACACATTACGAATATGTCTGTTATATCAAACACTTGTAAAGTTTTATTCTATTTTTGTGACAAACGATAAATATATTATTCAAACCTATTATCTTAAAAAGGATTTTAAATAAATAGGAGGTACATTAAATAAGGTTTTCCGTAGATTGAAAATTTTAGTTAAGTATATAAGTCTTGTGACATCTTATATTGAGATCCGTAAATGGGGTGAAAATAAGGTGTTACATACTTAATACTAACCACGAAAAGAAAAAGAAATTTAGATTAAATTATGAATAAAAATAACTTAGACTGATTTTTTTCTTTATCACTAAAAATAGATTTAAAAAAAAGTATATATATATATATACTTGAATATTCAAACTTTTGTTTCCTTCCTTTTGCCTTCCTATCAAAACAGCGTTGAAAAAGATATATATTGGTGACTACATCTTCAAAGCTTAAATTTAGGTGAATCATAGAAAGAATGAATTGGTTGTCTTCAATTATTGAAAGATTCAAAGTTATTATATTTTATAAACCCTTTTCTTTTTTTTTTTTTTTGGGGGTTAAAATACTTGATTCCATTAATTAGGATTAAACTGAAATTTAAATTATTTAATACTAACAAACAGTATTTAAAACTATTATATATTTTTGAAATCCAGTTATAACTTTATCCTCTACCATCCATCATTTGACTAATTGATTAATATTCTTTATTCTTCTTCTTTTTTTTTTTTTCAATTCAAAGAATTGAATTTGAAAATTTTATTTATAAAATAAAAAATTCGGAGTAGTTAATGTCCAAAGCCAATAAAAAAGTTAGGAATGATTGGGTTGCATGTGTTGGTTTTTCACCAAGAACAAGTCAAAGGGTATCTCATCATCTTTATTAAAAACATCAAGTTGGTAACTTAGTATAATAGTTTCTTTATTTAAATATTTATGTTTGTTAATGGGTGAGTCGCGAGATGTTCATTTCAATTTTTTTATCATATATTAATTTAATAAAATTAATGGGATTTACTAAATTTATCTTAAAAATTATAGATTCTATAAAAAAAAAAACTTAAATTACTATATTTTAAGGATAATCTATAAAAATAGTCATTTTTGTTTGTCTCAAATTCTATTTTAATCACTTATGTTTAAAATATTATGTTTTAATCACTTACGTTATTGTTTTGTAACGAAGTCACTTTACCGTTAAGCTCTGTTACTTCCCTAACGACAATTTTATATGGTAGTCCAAATGAGTTTTAAATACCAACTTGAATAAGAATAGTTTTTTTTCAGTTAAAATGGAAAATAAAACTAAAAAAAAAATGAGACGAACGATTTTTCTTTTCTAGTTCAAAGTGTAATTAATTTAAAATTTGCAATTAAGAAAAACATATTCTTGTCCCAGTTGAAAATCCAAGTTGGCATTTAAAACTTATTTGAACTGCCACATAGGATTGTCGTTAGGGAAATAATGGAGCTTAACGGCAGAGTGACCATTTCGTAACAAAACAATAACATAAGTGACTAAAACGTAACATTTTAAACATAAATAACTATTTTTATAGTTTATCCTATTTTAAAATGTTAATTATAAGGATTAAAATAGAATTTTTCAAATTTTATAGAGCGGGGGGCGGGCACGTGTGAGCGAATCCAAAATCTATTACATGTACAGCCATCAATAAGTTGGGTAAGGGCGTGTTTGAACTAAAGAAATGAAAAATTGACACTGAAAGAGTTGATAATTGATGTAGTAAAAGGAGCGAAACCGTACCGAACGAAAGGAAAGGTGATAATCATAATTTAATTGCAAAACAGATGATGATTATCCTAATACCAAATTGACATTGACTTTTTTTTTTTGTTTTGTTTTGGATGGTTAGAAAATCATTCTCAATAACTGTCTAACCAGATTAGGGGAACTCAGACTCTTGGACTTTTTTTTATTATATCCATTTGGAACAGCAGAAAAGTCATCTCCCAACACATTATGTTTTTTAACCTTCAACTAAAACCGCTGTTCCAAGTCTCCCGCGCCCAAGCCTGTTTTATGGAGGGCAGGGCCACTAGTAACTATTCCTACCCACTGTTCAAATATATATATATTGCATTTCTTACACTAACTATGCAAAGAACAACAAAATTGCCTTATGTCTCATAATCCTACAAATCTTGAGCTGCCAAATAATACGTACTCCAACAACAATAACATCTTTTGTCGCGATACGTCCATCGTATTATATATTCACTTCTCTGCCTTCGACTTAACCTGCACTTGAACATTATCCACTATCAAACAGTGATATGAATATAAATCTCGCCAATAATCAACATATGATCCTTAAATGCTACTTCCCTTACCCTTAATCACTATTTTCAATATAATCGGATATTATTAACTTAACCAAACTGCATGCATGCTCAATTTCTCTGAAATTTAAGTATAGAGACGCTTGTGCCATAAACTTTATGTTCACAGAGTCGAAGACAGTTAATAACTACAAGCATACAAAATCCCACCTTTTATTGCCTGAGCATGCACAGTAACGGTAAACACATTCGGTAAAACACTCGAATAGATTCAAACTGGCAAGAGAAATATAAATAATTGTACCTTCTTAGCAACGAAAAGTTCCCTCCACGTATATCGATCTGCCGCAAACATTATGCTGAAACTCAAACGACACTCAGCAGAAGAATTTACACCACAAGAAACCGTAAACACATGCCCAAGAAAACTTGTTACAAACAAACTCCCTATTGTATGTAAACACTAATGGATAAATCCATCCACAAATGTAAAGTCCAAAATATGACACGTGTTTTGTTGTTGCTTCTCCAAGTCGTAATATTTCTTCAGAATGTATCAAACCGGCTTCTTGATATTGCTTCAAACAGTTGTATTTTGCAGCCTCAATTGTTTATAACACTATTGGTTATGCCTAATCAACCTAATTTGACATATTGTTCTTTCAAGCACTTTCAAAACAAAGAACCTTATTGAAAGGAGTACCTGTAGGTTATATCCAGAGAAGGCTCCAGGAAACTGCTCAGCCATGATCTCCATGGCTGCAAGAAATGCAACAACCTACAAAACCATGAATATTAAGCAACCAAAAAAAGGAAATCTATATTTCCAACAATTAAAATAGTATTTCAACTGATTAAGGGTTAGATGATCTGTTTCCCCATTGTGGCGAGATCACAGCATAAACCTTTGACTCTTCAACAGTCCTATAGAGTCGATCCCTGTCTCCAACAGCGGTGTCCATAACAAAAGGTACTCCAACTTTGCCATAGAGCTCAGCATTATCTGTATTTATCAAACACCCCAATCCTATAAACAATTTAAAAAGGTAATTGATAGAGAGATGAAATCATAAAATCAAACTTGAATTGCATGCATAAATTTATTTAACAAGTTGTAAATCATTAATGATAAGCTGAGAAGAAAGTAATTCAATCATAGTATGGAATATCACCACAGTATCACTTCAGACTTTGGAGACATTATTCCACACTCTATCGAAATGTTTCTCACTCAAGTTTCGTTTTAGTTTCTTTATTCATCAAATATGAAATATGATGTAGTTTTGTATGCATGTTCCTGAATTAATAGGTTACCATTAACCGTGGCAGGCACGGTGTAGTCTACCACGATCAGGTTTGGATACTCCTGAAAGACAAGAAAGGATGCTTTCTCTTTCAGAAGGACCATGCACAAGAATCTTTTTCCCGCACAGTTCAACAGTTTGTCCAGACTACTCCTCCGCACCAAAAGACACAGGAACAATGTGAATGCCAGCAGAATCTACTGCTTGGATAACAGGCTTCCCTATTTTTCTGGTACAACCATTTACCTGCAGCAGGAAAAGGAACAGCAAGCCATGGGGTGAATATTGTTTTAGAAAATATACAAAATATTCAATAACCAAGTTAATGGTACTTTTTTCTAAGATATTTATTTGCAATATTAACGTTTGATGCATATTAAAATAGGGCTTTTACTACAACCCATAAGCTTAGAGTAAGTTTTTATCCATTAAGCAAGTAGCAAGTAATTATAAAATATCTTATGTTGCGGTAATATATTTTGTAAAATAAATTACAATATGTCTTTTCAGATTACAAAGTTTTTACTAATTTTTTTGTAATGGCCAAATATTTTGTCTTGTTACAAAATAAATTACTTTATTACAAAAATAAAAATAAAAATCTTACAATTAAATTTTACACAATTTCTAATTATGTACTAGATAATTTATTTTGTAACTAAACAATTTATTTTGAGTTATTACAATTAGCATTCATTATTGCAATATTTATTATATGTGGTGTCAACAGTAATTACAATATATATTATTTTATTTACTTACAAATTTTCTTATAATGTATATATTATATTTTGGAATAGCAAAAATCATCCTATGGTTTTAGGTTTATTACAAAACCATTACTTCATTACAATATTTACTACAACATTTTATGCAATATATTGTGTAACACTATTACAATATGCTATCTGATTAAATAATTTCTTACATAATACATAATTTATTTTTGTAATCAAACAGTTCCTACTGAGAAGATTTGAAAAGTGGGGCGAGGCTATCATGTTTGTGATCGCTTGGGTCAATGGTGTGTCTAATTTTTTTAGGGTTTGATAGTGTGTCAAAATGACATATTTATGTGTTTTATTTTGATAAATTTTTGGGCACAATACTACTATTTTTATTGTTTATCGATTAATTTCTATGTAGATGCAATGTAAGTCCAAAATATGGAGAACAAATAAAAATATGAACTCACATATGAAAATTTTGGGCATGAAAGACTTATTTTTATTTAAATATTATTTGTAAGGATAATTATTAGGAGTTTAATTAAGCTTGAGTTTTATCTTTTATATTTTATTTAGATAAATATTTGATTTTATATTTTAAGAAATTGTGAAGGAGTAGAACACTAGGAATTAATTTCCAATTTTAAAATTGAGTTTGGAAAGAGGGAGGAACCTCCTTGTTTTGTCTTCGATTTTGAAAAAAAGAACAGGGTTCAACATTGAGGGGAACCTAGTCTCTTTCCCCTTCGTCATCCTTTAATATTTCAAGGCGGAATTCATAACATGTGCCCTCCTCAAGGTTTTATCATATCTTGCACCAATATTCTTAAACTCTAAGGTGTTCACCATTAAGGATTTCTCAGGTCAGTTTGTTCTTCAATGAACTTAGTGTGTTGCCTATAATTTCTTATAGTCTCATCTATTGCGACCTTTAAGCGTAGTTTGTAGTGGAATGGCCTATATATCATTGTGATATAGGCATTCCATTGTCGATTCCCTCCACAAGTTGGATCTTAAGGGAGGAGTAGCAAACACCTCGTAAGCCCCATTTAGGACCTCAGTTTACAAGACCTTCAACGGAGTGTAATGGCGAAAGGGGGTTGAGGGAACTCTTTACAAGTGCTTTGGGCAGTAATAATAACGACACCCTATTGTCGCTTCATCTAATCTCCACTAGGCAAACTGTCTATTTGAACTTTTTGTTAAGCCTAACTGTGGGATTGCCTCTAAGGATGTCTTGGGTCTTCAATTTCCTTCTCTTCTCCAACTTCATGATACTCGGTACTCCTTCGAGGTTCGTCTCAATCATATTCTCTTATGTGAGCCCAAAGGAGTTCATTTTGAGCTTGTAACTCTTGATATTGTTGCATAGTTGGTCGAGAGTTACCCTATTCCTCTATATCATTATGGCGTTTTTTAATGTGGTTCTCTATAGGGTTGAAAAGTAACAGGTGAACTTTCTCCATATCTTTCTATCGGGATGGCAGGTGCAGTGAATGGTAGGTTCGTTGTGAAATTTTGGCCTAACTCTTTAGGCCGGTCTAGTTTGAACTTGAGTGGGGGAATAAACTTTCTTATCTTGACTAACCACGACCTTTAGTGGATAGAGACATAGTTTTCAATCATTCCCATAAACGGTGCCAATTGTTACAACTTATGAATGGGGGTGGTTTGTAAAGGAGGTTCAGACCTTGAAAGTTGCGAAGATCCGTTATTGAAGGTACGGTTCACACATTGAAGGGTGTGGAGACCCACTACTAGAAGTTTAATGGGATAGTCAGATAGTATTTGGGCAAAGTAGGGTTATGTTCTTCTTACTTTTCCTTTACCCATTACTCTGGGGGTATTTATAGTGGGATGAGAGGTTAGCCATGGGTCCCTCTTTTATCGGTCTTAGGTGCCAAAGTAGGGTAACGAGTGCCAACTTAAGGTACTGCTAAATCTAATCTGAAATGACTTGACGAAGAGTTATTGAATGTGATAGATTGATGAGTGTTTGTGAGTGGTCTTCCCAATATATTCTGTAACACCCTAACCCGTATCCAACACCGGACTAGGGTTACAAGGTATTACCGATCAAATCATAACATCATACCATCATGGCTCAAACATCAACACATCATAGTAATCATATCATAGAAAATCATATACATAGAGTCCCTTTAAATGGTCTACGAGACCTTAAACATATATTAGAATGGGGTCGGGACTAAACCGAGCACATACAATTTTTTTTCGAAAATCAAACATTTTTCAAAGTTACAGAGGTTACACGCCTGTGTGGGTAGGCCTTGTGCCTCACACGGCATCAGACACACCCATGTGTCCAAGCCGTGACAAAACAGGGCATACATACTGTAATGGCCTAAATTCAAGGTTATCGGAACAATGGTTTCGCAACCATAAATCCGATTTAAAGAAAAATTTAATTTAATATATTTGCATGAATATTTATATGATAGGAAATATTTTTATAAATATTTATAAAATGTTAGTAATGTGGTATTAAAATTTAGTTAGAAAATTTTAACGTTTGGGTAGATAATTAAATGAAAAAGACTAAATTGAAATAGGTGTGAAAGTTTAATTAAAGATTAAAGAAAATAAAAAGGACTAAAAAGGGAATTATGCCATTTTTAAATGTTGAGGCAGCATAAGCATAAAAATCTTAAGATTTTTATGTGTTAAAATATATTATTAATATTAGTTAACTTTATTAATATAATATTATATTATATAATAAAGTAAATAGAATAAAAGAAATAAGAAAAGAAACAAAACAAAGAAACAGAAAAAGAAACAGAGAGCATTCAACACAAGCAGGAAAGAAAGAAGAAAAAGAAGGAAAAAGGAAAAACTAAAGATTCAAGGTTTTAAGCTTTAAAAGGTAAGTTAATCAAGTCCTATTCTCTTAATTTTTGTTGTTTTAGAAGCTTTAAAGCAAGATTTCGATGAAACTAAGTTGATATTTTGAGAGTTTTTAGGTTTTTAAGTATAGTTGATGTTGAAGTAAAAGATGAGTTATGGATTAAATTAAATGAAATCTAAGTTAGAATTAGAAAAGGATTAAATTGTAAAGTAAACTATAAGTTTCCTACTATAGGGATTAATTTGGAAGAAATTATAAATTAGGGTTTTAATATGAATATTAGATAGTCAAGTTGAAGATGGAAGGAATTTAAGTAGAAACAAAGTATGAATTGAGTTAAGAAAATAAGTAAACTTAATTAGGATTAAATTGTAAAATGAGTTATAAGAAAACAGTTTTGGGACAGCAGCAGTAGAGTAAGTTTGAAAATTCACCAAAAATCGTATAAGTGGAATTAGAAGTTGAGTGAGATATGAAATTAAAGCTTATTGAGTTTATTTTCATATGAAAGAAACAGGGAAAGAAAAGAAATTCTATATTTTGAGATATTTAGATTTTTGTAAGACTGGTTCAGAATAAATTCGGGTTCCTCTATTTTGATTTTAAAAAATCATCAAAAATTGAATAAAAATAATTAGGAGCTTAAATTTATATAACTGGAATCCTGAATGAATCTATTTTCAATAAAAATAAATGAGAACATCATCAAAATTCTGTATGAGGACATAATTAATATTTAGTGAAGAAGGGTCAGAACTGTCAGATAGCAGAACAGGGGTGAATTTAATGAATAAACTGTACAAATTGGCTAGGCCAAAAATTCTGGAAATTTTATGATATGAAGACATGTTAGTCTAGTTTCAGAGAAAATTAACGGTTCTTCATTTGGAGTTCTGTAGCTCGATAAATAAATAATTTAGTGACTATGACTCAAGTAGACAGCTTTGAATAAACTAAAAAATAATAATAGAATTATAGAAAATGCTACATGTGAACATAAAATGTATTAAATTGATGATTGAATTTATTTATTTAGATCCGGAAAACTTAAATACGAAGCTAGATCGAGGAAAGGAAAAAATCCCGGATTAGTAGATTTTGTATACGAACTAGTATCGAGATAAGTTCATGTAACTTGAATTATCTTCTTAAATGCTTGAAATGTATGTTATTGATGTGAATATAATTTGAATGCTCATTGTATGAAAGTTGATGAAATATTGATATATTTGATAAAAGTGGAAGAAATGGGTTAAATGAAAGGAAAATTGATGGATCTCTCGAAAAGGAATTGACGGTAAAAGGATCTAGCCGGACGGGTGATCCTATCTGATATAGCCCTCTCAAAGAATATGTGTAAAATGGATTTAGCCGGACGGGTAATCCAAATTAGGGTCTGAATTTAGCTTCGGATGGTAATTCGATCCAAGCTCATTAGAGTAATTGTCGTTGCAGGATTTAGCTTTGGTGGTAATCCCAACAATACTCTATGAGTTTATATTCTGAGGATTTAGCTCGGTGGTAATCCATTGTAAAGATGAGGTTCATGGGAGTGTGCTCTCTCGAAATGAAAATGTGCACACATGAACATGAATTGACGGACCTGGATTGTACACTAAAATTGTACTTCTGAAAATCCATCGAAATTCCGAGTAATTCAACGGGATAAATATGGAAAAAAAACAAGGAAATGGAAAATCATGATATTGATGAGCTCATCAATCATAGTATATATATTATTGATACATGGAAATTATTGAACTAATTTGAATGTTGAGCTTGTGTATGTTAGGGTAATAATGCATTGAATGGATATATGAATGTTTATTATATTGAATTGAAAAATATTAGGTAAGTATAATTCTTGTTACATGGGCTTACTAAGCATAAAGTGTTTACCCTATTTCCTTTTTCCCTGTTTTGTAGTGTTAAGAGCTCGGAGATCGGATTCAGTCGGAGACATATCACACTATCAACCCCAAGACTTTGGTATTTAAAGAAACTTTATTTTGAAAATGAATGGCATGTATAAGCTAATAAAATAAATGTTAATATGAAATGAATATAAGGTCAGCCATTGATATGGCTTATGTGTTGAAGTTATCTTATAAATATGCATGAATTTTATTTTGAAAATATGTTGAATTGGAATGGTCTCGGTTTAAAAAAAATTGTAAACTCCGATAATGCCTTGTACCTTATTCTAACAACAAATACGGGTAGGGGGTGTTACACATACTGACTTGTCAACATGGCCGAAGACACGCCCGTGTGCTTGACTTGTGGACAACACTGACTTAATTCACACGGCTTGTCACACGCCCGTGTGTCTGGCCCATGTGCGAGTCTAACTTATTTCGAACTACAATCTTAAGGGACACGGTCGAGACACACGCCCGTGTGCTCAACCGTGTGGGCAATTATAGGCCATTTGCAAGGCCAATTTGCCACCCAACTTTGGGTTAACCTACACGCTCAATTACAACTTCACAAAACATACATTTTAAACACCATTCACATCAACCAATTCAAGCATGAAACATACCACTTACATATCACCAAAACATACCAATATAATCATTCACATAACATCACATATACACCTTATAACTATCATCTTCACATATCCAAAACACGTACTAAAGTCATTCAACTATCAAGCCATATCACATGGCAAGATCTAAACATCTCAAAACATTCCATAATAACTAGCCTATACATGCTATATACCAAAAACACAACTTCCAAAAGTACCAAAATAGATGTCAGATAGTGTGATTGAGTCGCTGACGATCCTCGGATCCGAGCTAGCTTTAACAACACTGTAAAACAGAGGAAGATTTCACATAGTAAGCTTTAAAGCTTAGTAAGTTCGTAATATAACACAATTAACTCAATAATTTAGATTCAATAATCAAATTTAACTATCACTTGATTCAATTCACATCAATTCTCTATACCACTCCAAACTATTACTCACTTTCATATCATATCAATAGATTCAAGCACAAACATCTTTAATGCTACTCATACCATCTCTTTTTCATTATTCATTCACACATTCATCCATTGATCTCATACACAAAATCATCAACCACATAGGTTCCGTATATACCCGTACCATCACGTGTTTATCTATCACATTTACCACTCGATGTTCCAAGCCATAATTCATTTGATCCTCTTTAAACATTCGATAATTTCGCAACTCAGTGCCATTTAATTAGCCAAAGCAACGATAGCATCGCACACTTAGTGCCATCACTTTAAACCGAAGATATCTCAATATCTCACACACAGTGCCAATTAATATAATCGATGCATTTCTTTATCTCGCATACTTAGTGCCATTCACCCCTGTATCGATTCTATTTACGCACAATTAGTACCACATCTCTTCAAACTCACATTTAGCATTACAAACTCATCAACCACATTTTCATTCATTACATAACATGTGAACATAATTAAAACAATTCGTATTATACAGAACTTACCTCGGACGTAGAAATAACAACACTAATCGATTAATCGAGCACTTTATCTTTGCCTCCATCTCGATCCAAATCTCTCTTTTCATGATCTATATAATATTAAACTCAACTCATTCAATCATATTTTCATCCAAAACAATCCACAACACATAGTTAAAGCATTTTACATTTTAGCCCTCATATTTGCACATTTTGACGTTTTAGTCCCTATTTCATAAAATCACTAAATACACATAATTTCATTTTATACAAGCTTAGCCAAAATTTTCCCTAGCTCATACAAGCCCAAATATTTCATTTATTTCACATTTTAATCCTTCAATTTCTCATTTTCACAATTTAGCCCATAATACTCAAATTCATCAAAAATTCAAAGACAAAATATGTTAATCTATCACATATCTTTCATATTTCATCATCAACTATCACAAAGCTCAAGCATTCATCAATGGCATTTTACAAAATCACCAATAAACTCAAAAATTAGGACATGGGCTAGCTAAAACACGAAGCAACGATCACAAAAACGTATAAATCATCAAAAATCGAGTTAAAAACACATACCAATTGAAGCTTGAGCTTGCCGAACCTAACTAGCTATTTTTCTTTTCTTTTTCTTTCAATTTCGGTGGAAGGTGATGAAAATAAGCATGAATTTGTCTTCATTTTCTTTAATTAAACTTATTATACTAATTACCATTTTGCCATTTTATTAATTCATTTAAAATTCCACTAACTTAACCCATTTTTGTCCATCCGATCTATTAATGGTTTAATAACAACATAAGGACTTCTCATTTAATAAGACATGGCAATTAAGCACTTAAACAATTAACACATAGCTTTTGCATTTTATGCGATTAAGTCCTTTTTCATAAATCGACACACAAACGATAAAATTTCCACACAGAATTTTCACACATGCTTTATCACATACTGTTAACACTAAAAATAATATTAAAATATTTTTTCGACCTCGAATTTGTGATCTCGAAACTACTATTCTGACTAGGGTCTAAATCGAGTTGTTACATATTCCTTAGATTATATGGATCCTAGATGAGTGGCATTCAGGTGATGGTATGATAACTGTTGTAAAGGTTCACCAAGTGTGACTTATAAGAGTGAAGCAACATAGGGTGGTGATGTGCCATGAGTCGTTCCTCAACTTACTTGGGTCGGAGTTTGTGGGATTGGGCCTTTTAAGCATATGGGCCAAATACAAGAGTATAATAAATTTTCATGCTAAAAAATAATGCAATTAAATTATAAACAAGGTTTGATAGCTTAGAAGTGGAGCAAATATCAAGAATTTTTTAGAGTTATCGTCTCTTCCCTCTTTTTCACGCCATATAGCTTTCCACTTGTGTTTTCGATACTTGGCTCTTAGCCAACTTTCCTACTATATATACTTGTATAGAGTTGAAAGAAAGAATATGAAAGAAAAAGAAATAAAGTGACTTGAAAGAAAATTATAGAGACTTAAAATTTCA
Source organism: Gossypium rotundifolium (assembly GCA_025506655.1). Lineage (NCBI taxonomy): Eukaryota > Viridiplantae > Streptophyta > Magnoliopsida > Malvales > Malvaceae > Gossypium > Gossypium rotundifolium. Next base: position 114,901,736 of record CP106730.1, read on the forward strand.
TCTATAATGATAACATTATCATGCCACCTTAAATTATTATATCATTATCTACATTTAAGAGCTAAGCAATTATAGTGTAAAAAATCGATATAATGACCATATAATAATGATTGAATGTAATTTAAATCTTATTAAATTTGTAGTTAACAAAAAAAAAAAATTATATACCTCCTATTCATTTCCTTCCATAAATCCAACAAGATAAATTAGGCATCCCCAAGGCAGCCATCAGATCTAAAGTTTCTAAAAGAATTAGTATTCTATTTTACATGAAATTTATGTACTAGTTAGTTTCAAAAAAAACTATGTCCTATTATTATTCCACCAGAAAAACACCATCGAGGAGGAAAAAAAAATGCTATGAACATGATAATGATCATCTGCCACTGAGTTCCATTGTTGTTGCAAGTTGTTATCCGCTGATGGAGTTGGATCTTCTCCAATGAGTGGAGAAGCCGTGGCTGGCCACATAAAGCGGGCTTCTCACGAGGCACATCTGTGCATCCACTTCCCTTGTAAGAACCTGCAAAGCACTTGTCATTGAGGGTCTCTCATAAGGGTTGGGGTGACAACAGCCCAACCCCAAATAAGTGTGCACCGTGCTTCATCCTCATAGAAATTCTTGTTTAATCGTCATCTATTACATCAGAAATCCATCCCATCCTATAATATTCCCACACCCGCTCTACAATGCTGATGTTGTAGTTGTTTTGCTCATTTTGATGTTCTGGTTTTCTCCCAATATCACTTCAAGTATTAGTACTCCGAATGCATAGATGTTGGTTTCAAAGGTTGCCTTACCCGTATGGAAACTTTCTGGTGCCGTATAGCCTGGGGTTCCGGTAATCTCCTTGATTGAATAGTGTGTTTAGTCGTTGGTTCGAGCTAGTTCAAAATCCCCCAATCGAGCGTTGAACTCTGAATCTAACATTATGTTACTGGCTTTTACGTCTCGGTGAATAACCCTTTTCTCACAACCATGATGGAGATAATCCAGTGCCTTGGCTACTCCGCAAATGATGTTGTGCCTTGTTTCCCAATTCAGAGTTGTTTCCACAGTGTTAGGAATCGGGTTCCGAAATATGGACTTGTCTAGGCTTCCACTGGGCAGGAACTCGTAAACCAGTAGGAGTTCAATGCTTTCATAGCACCAGCCAAAGAGTTTAACAAGGTTCTTGTGGTGGAGGTTGCTTATGGTGGTCACTTCAGCTATAAAATCTTGCTTCCCATGGCGAGTATTCTTTAGAATTCTTTTCACAGCTACCTCTTCCTTTCTCAGAACTCCTTTATAGACCGTCCCAAATCCCCCACTGCCAAGCTTGATATTAACATTGAAGTTACCTGTGGCAGCTTTAACATTGACACAAGTTTTACTTCTCCTACTCTAAAATCCATTAATGGATGGATGGAAATGACTTCTTTTCTTGTCATTTATTAGAATCTCAGCCCACGTTTGGGGTTCCTTTACACGCTAAAAACAAGTACGTTTCACAGCTTTCATTAGTAGTACTAAAATACAAATTGGTTAACAACAGTGAAGTGTTTCATTGCACCCACATTCTCTCTTTTTCCGCTTCATACTAATATCCTCGACAGTGGGATTTATTTTTGGCTTTATTCACAATTTGGGTTTTCAACTATATCGTTTTTACATTTTACTTTCTAAACTTTTTTTTCTCCATTTTTCTACTTTGATCCTTAAAAAAAACTGACCAATGAGAATATGCCACATCATTGGTGATATGGCACATTAATGATGATGTGTCTTACTGACCAATGACATGATAACTTGACGATGTTAATCAATGTTGACAAGTCAAAAATCATTAAAAATATTTTTCAAAAAAAGAAAAAAAAAAAACTTGTAAAATTTTAAAAGAAATTGTAAAAATAGTAAAAATTATTAAAATTTTAAAATATGTAAAAAAGTATTAAAATTTTGTGAAAATCATTATTTTTAAAAAATTATTAATAATTGTAACAAAATATTTAAAATTTTGAAAATTATAATATTAGTATTTTTACAATTTTTTTATTTAAACTATCTTCAAATGTTCAAATTCAAAGTTGGTTTTTAATTTAAAATTTAGTTGATTTGCCAAAAAGTTTAAACATTTTATTGAAAAATTTCAATTAGACAATGAGGCTTAATCAATCAAATAATGCGTGAAATCTATGATTGCCAATCCATGAGCATAGGGATGAATCTTCAAACTCTTTATTTTAACAATATTGCGCTCTTTATTATAATAAATTTTACAATTTTCTTAAAACTTAAATAATGTTTTGCAATTTTAAGAATTTTTACAAAATTTTAATTATTTTTACACTTTTACATTCTTAATATTTTACGAAATTTTTAATAGTTTAGCTAAGTTGACTTAGTTTTATTTATTTCTCTTTTGTTACACATCATTTCCATATCTTTGATGTTATTTGTATGTGGTTGGAATATTCGTAGGTTAATGGGGTAATGATCAAAATAGGATTAAACAATGATTTAGAAAGTGGATGCAATTTAATTTTCTTAATTTGTGCTCATGTGATTTGTAATGGCCTAGATTCAAGGTTTTGAACAATAGTTTCGCAACCATAAATCTGATTTAAAGAGAAATTTATTTTAATATTTTTACATGCATATTTATATGATAGGAAAATCGTATTAAAATATTGATAGAAAAATTTTACCGATCTAGTGGTTAGTTAGAAAATGAATTCTAGGACTAAAGTGGAATTATCTAGATATCTCTTCATTTTCTTCATTATCATCAGCTAAAAACGTCATAGGAGGGTTTTCTGAGCTGGTATTTCATAATTTTGCACCAAGTAAGTTAATCCTTGCCTATTTCTTGTAATTTTGTGTTTTGTGACTTTTACAACTAGGTCCTACTATTAAATTCATTAGTTTTAGATTTTATGAATGAAGTTGTAAGTTTCTATGAATATGTGCTGTAAGTTTATGATGAGATAGCATGAAATTGAAGCTTTGATTTGTTTATGAGATGATTTTATTAGGTAATTCCAATAGAAATTGATTTTAGGATCTAAATTGTGAAAATGTTTGGAATTAAAGTCTATTACTGAAATTATGATTTTAAAAGGTTATAAAGTAGTTTAAAGTGATAGAATAAAATTTTAATTGACAGAAATCAATTCAATTGAGAAGTTAATTGAGCAGGGATGAAATTATCATTTATTGAAAGCTTAGGGAAAAATGGAAATAAACAGTTTGCACTAAAACAGTTTTGGACAGCAGCAGTAGACTAACTTTGAAAAATCACCATAAATTGTAGAAATCGAATTAGAAGATGAAAAAAATATGAAATTAAAGCTTATTAAGTCTAGTTTCTCATAGAAGAAACGATGTAAGCAATAGATATGTAAATCATGAGATATAATAAATTTTGTGAGACAAGGTCAGAATGAATTTGGGTTCCCTGTTTTAACTTTAAAAATCATAAAAATTGGATAAAAATAACTAGGGCTTAAATTTATATGTTTAGAATTCTTAATGAGTCTATTTTCAATAGAAATAAACGGAACATCATCCGAATCCTATATGAAGAGATAATTAATTTTTAGTGAAGAAGGGTCAGAACTGTCAAACAGCAGAACAGGGTGAATTTAAAGAATAAACTGTACTTATTGGCTAAACCAAAATTCTGAAAATTTTATGGGAAGAAGATATGTGAGTCTAGTTTCAGGGAAAATTAACGGATCTAAATTTTAAGTTCTGTAGCTCAAGATAAAAATAATTTAGTGACTATGACTCAAGTAGACAGTTTTGAATAAACTAAAAATAATAATAGAATTATAGAAAATGCTACATGTGAACATGAAAGGTATTGAATTGATGATTGAATTTATTTATTTAGATCCGAAAAACTCAAATACGAAGCTAGATCGAGGAAAGAAAAAAGTCCCGGATTAGTAGATTTTGTATACGAACTAGTATCGAGGTAAGTTCATGTAACTTGAATTATCTTCTTAAATGCTTGAAATGTATGTTATTGATGTGAATATAATTTGAATGTTCATTGCATGAAAGTTGATGAAACATTGATATATTTGATAAAAGTGGAAGAAATCCCGATTGAATGAAAGGAAAATTGATGGATCTCGAAAAGGAATTGACGGTAAAAGGATCTAGCCGGACGGGTGATCCTATCTGCTATAGCCCTCCAAGAATATGTGTAAAATGGATTTAGCCGGACGGGTAATCCGAATTAGGTCTCAATTTAGCTTTGGACTTGTAATTGGATCCAAGCTCATTAGAGTAATTGTCGTTGTGGGATTTAGCTTTGGTGGTAATCCCGACAACGCTCTATGAGTTTATATTACTGAGGATTTAGTCTCGGGTGGTAATCCCATTGTAAGGATGAGGTTCATGGAGTGTGCTCTCTGAAATGGAAATGCGCACATGAACATGAATTGACGGACTGGATTGTACACTAAAAGTGTACTTCTAAAATCCATCGAAATTCGAGTAATTCAACGGGATAAATATGGAAATATAACAAAGAAATGGAAATCATGGTATTGATGAGCTCATCAATCATGGTATATATTATTGGTATATGGAAATTATTGGATTAACTTGAATGTTGAGTTTGTGTATGTTAGGGTAATAGTGCATTGAATGGATATATGAATGTTTATTGCGTTGTATTGAAAATATTAGGTAAGTATAATTCTTGTTACATGGGCTTACTAAGCACAAAGTGTTTACCCATTAATTTTGGTGACAAATTGAAATTCTAGGGGAAAGTGAGTTGAGAGCCAGCCACCCACTCTACGCTAGCAATTTAGTCGAGAGGTTACCTAAGATTGATTTTAGATAACAACCTCCTATTGAAGGCCGATAGCTAAAGGCAAAGCTGGTAACTATAGTAAACCACTTGAAGTTATTGGGGAGGTGTGACAGTAAACCTTGTTTTTTAATCACTTTGCTGAAATATGGAGATGTGTCTGTGCCATCTTTTGAAAGGTGGATTTTTTTTATTAAAAACGAAAATGGGAGTCGCCATCAATCTTTTTTTATGAGGTGTGATCGTGTTACCTCGTAATTTAATCGTTTTAATAGACGGTTTGATTTACTAAAATAAAGATTTTTGATCTACGAAATTCAGGAAACGGGTTCGAAAGTCGATTACGCATAAGGAAGGATTAGCACTCTCGTGACGTCCAAAATTGGTACTTAATTGATTAATTAAAGTCTTGGTGTCGAAAATTAAAACCCGAAAAGAATTTAAAAATACGATCTCTTTGTATTAATATTTTTTTTAAAAAAAATGCTTGAGTAAATTGAAATGTATGTTAAAGACTCTCTCATCTCGCGTAACAAAATGTCACATTCCGTAAGTTAGGACACGACACCTCGAATCCTTGAAGATAAGCTTGCCTTTTATTTTTATTTAAATCTCACATATTTTAATTTTAAAAGGATATTTAGTTATTTGATTCAACGAAAAATTGAAACCCCGTAAGTACTTCTCGAATCTCCAAATACGAAATATTACCTATTTTTAAAAGTTTAATTTTTATGCATCAAATAAAAATTAATGTCACACTTAAGATGGTATATATATTTAATTTGGGCATCGTATAAAAAATGGACAAATGTGTTTGAACATAGTATATAATACAATGATAATGAAATAATGTAATGTGGCTATGGGTAGGACATTTATATTAGAATCATAAATAACAAGTAAATGGACAAATACTATAGCAGTTATAATGTGAATATAGCAATAATAAGAAAATCAATTTATGACATCACAACATAATAAATAAAGTAACTCAAAATAAAAAAAAATGGAAATGAAATGTGCTTAAGTGGTGTCCAATTGTAAATATTTAAAAGAATAATAAATTAATGGATAGATAAAACAAATATAATTAAATTGAAGTATTTAAAAATAAATAAATAAATTGATAAAACAAATATGAATAATATAGAATTTAAAATTTTTTAGATGTAAAAGAGTAAATAAGTGAATAAATAGATAAAACAAATATAAACAATATTAATTTAACCATTTGGAAAGTGAAAAATAATAAATAAATAAGTAAATCGATAAAATGAATATATATAATATTAAATTTAAATATTTTAAAATAAAAGAATGATAAATAAATGAGTAAATAAATAAAATAAATATATAGTATTAAATTTGGATATTTTAAAAGGTAAAAGAATAATAAACAAAAGTAAAAAAAAAAAAAACTAATAAACATATCGACAATCTAATTTTAAGCACATATACAAAAAGGAGCAATAAAGGTAAAAATAATAAAGCAAAATGAATAAAAATACTCAATAAAAGAGAATAATAAGAGAATAGTTTTAAATATAAACTAAAAATAACATAATACTAAATAAGCTAGCTAATAAATAAATAAAGAATTAAAATGAATAAAGGACTTGATTGCCACTCAAATTAAATTAACAAGATAAATTAAAATATAAAAAATAAATAAAGGACTAATTCGAAAGGAAAGAAAACAAACGAGGACTAAACGGGCAAATAACCTGAGCCCCAGGACACGTGTCCTTTTCTCTGCGGACCAATAAACTGGGGACTAAATTGAAACGCACAGAAAATCCAGTGGAAAAATTCATAAAAAATAAAAAAGAAAAAGGACCAAATTTAAGCGCGCCGCAAAAGCGGAAGAGCTAAAAGTGAAATTAGACCCTTTCACAAAAACACGCGGATCCTGAAGTTGGAGTTGGTCGGAGGCCAAAACGACGTCAGTTTTGGCCTCTAGAATTAACTTTCAAAACGACGCTGTTTTGACAAACTATATAAGTCGTTGTTTTGACAAAAAAATTATTTAGTCTTCATTTCAAAAAAAAAATCTGAAAAAACCTCTCAAACTCTCTCCCTCAACCCCCTGGTCCAGTCAGAGGTCCGGCCATTGGCCGCCGTGTCGATGGCCGATCGCCGGTGTCGGCGCCGCCGTCTGCAGCGGCTGTAAAATTGAAAAGTTTCTTTTTTTTTAACCTAGGTTTAGATCAAAGGAAAAAAAACCTAAAAAAACCCCGCCTCTCTCCGCCTTTCTTTCGAAGCCCGAATGAAACCCAAAGGGTTTCCATGGCTTTCGCGAACGGAAGAGGTCTCCGATGGTGGCGAGCAACCAAGAAATGTGTAAGTTTAAACCCTCTTTCCCCCTTTCTTTATTTTTTTTACTTATTAAAAAATAAATTCGTAAAAATAATAATAATAAAACCACCTTTTTTAACTTTGAGTTCTCTTTTTTGTTGATATTATCTGTTTTTTTTTTTTGTACTTGATGTGGTGTAAAAAAAAAAATACATTGATGATGTGGGACTTTTATAGCCTATTTACACATTGTTTAGTCACTGTTCTGGCACTGTTTGGTCTTGCTTCTGCTGCAGTTTCTCTGATCTTGTTTTTGTGTTTATTTAGTCTTATTTTGCAGGTATTTGGAGAGTCAACAGAGGGGCTTTGCTATTTCGGTGCAAGACAGAGATGAGGGAGTCAGGCTTCGGGACGAGGCGCTGGCAGTGCGCCCGAGGAGGAGCGGCGCACATGGGAGCTAGGGTTTCTGCTTCTGCTGAAACTGTTTAGACATGTGGGCTTGTAATTTTTGGGCTAAGTTTTTTATTTTTGGCTTGAATATTTGGACTTGGACTCTTTTATTTTTTATTTTAGGTTTATTTATTTGGTTTTGTTGATTTTGGGCCTGGATAAATTGAGCCTATTACACCATTGATTCTAAATTCAGGTTAATTTGACATAGATTATTAATTGTCATTGGCTGAAGGTGATCTAATCGAAGTTGCATAAGAAATAATATTCTTTTATTGTTCCATTCACTTTATTTGAATTACTTTTAAGCACTCTTTATATTTAGTAATTTATTATCTATTAATTAGGGATCATGGGTCAATGTCAATGCAAAAATTTAGGCTTATTTTTAACTTGATCTCAACTCGAAAAATGGGCCTAAAATTTTGCCCAAGTCCAACCTAAATAAAAAATGTTAAACTTGAGCCCAACTCGCTTGTATTAAAAAATTATGTTATTTTTATATAATTGTTTTAAAAAATGCATCAAATACACTAAAAATATTAAAATAAATATTTTTCAATAAATTGAAAATACATTAAAACAATCTTTATATTTAAATAAGATTAAGATAGCAAATAACTTTAAAATAGTAGCAAAATTAATAAATAAGAGTTATACAATATCCAAAAATAATAACAATATAATAGCAAAATGACAACAAAACAACATCAAAACGAAAAAAAAACAACAACAAAACAGCATTGAAAAAAAAGTAGGCAAATTCAAGTCGAGTCGGACCCAAGTTAAAAAAATCTTACCCAAGACTTAGCCCATTTAAAAAATAGGTATTATTTTTTGTCCAAACTTATTTTTTAAATTTATATTTTTATTTAAATTCTCTCACTTTTTAGATGGACTTAGACAGATAACCTAACCCATGATGATGTCTATAAATGAGTTAGTGATGAGGCAAGTGAATTAGTTGAAATCCGGTGCACATTTTCTTGTGAGTTGAATCCTTAAAATACTTATCAGTGGATTTGTTTGGTTGTAATTGTTATGAAGTAATATGGCTTTAATTTAATATCTACTCAGCCACCGATGACCCGCCAGTCACTACAAAATTACTATTTCCATAGTCGTTCTTCCTGTTATTTTTTCCAGTTCAGTTCTTAGCTTGATCTCAAGGGCTTCTAGAATTCCTCTAAGTCGACTCCTAACCCTCCATTTTCTAATCCTGATATTGCCATACACTTTCTTATTACATGTTCTCACAGCCTACATAAATTTTGATATCATTTTAGAAAATGATCGTGGGTCCTTCCACGACTTCTTGACCAGGCCATCAATTGATGGAAGGAACCAGCCTGAAGACTTAATTCAAAATCTGGGCCATAATTTGAGGACAGTGGTAAAATTAACCCTAAAAGAAATGATCAGATTCTCGATCTACCAGAGCAATTGCAGTTGTTAGCACCATTAATTAACATCAAATTTTGGTGATGGCAACCTAACATTCTATCATATTTTATCGCTGCCTTGCCGCCAATGATGTCAGTCTAAACTTATATGTCGTTCCAAAAATTAAACTAGTTGATTCGGTGTTGAAAGCCTACCAATATTTTATTATCGTCATACCTGCCATGAGATTCGTTCATCATATGGTCTTCAAAAAATTAGCTTATTCCGATGAGACGAGTTGTGGTCAAGCAAACCCTCCTATCTAAAGTGTAAGGTTTCAATTGCTCTCACCCAACATCCACTTGTGTCCCTCCTTTCCAGGCGACTGCTATTTCTTTTGAACAGGACATGGGGGACCCCTTTTTGGGGAATTATTATTACAGCAATGGTTACTCTAGGGAAACTCAGAATCTATGATGGACATTCAACTTCCACCCATGTATGATTAATTAGTGAAATTGAACTTAAAGTTTTTTTTATTGAAATTTACAAGCAACACTTTCTTTCTACATTCATCAAAATTAATTTGGTTAAAAGTACTGTCATTGTCGTAATTCTCCGCCCCCTCCCTCGGATTGCGGAAAAATAAGGAATACTTTTTACCAACAAAATTTTCATTGCGTCCAAGTAAATCAGATGTAACGTTAACTCTTTGGCTTGGAGATATTTCACATGTTAGGCAGAACCAAAAAAAAACTAAAGGTAATATGTCTACGTTGTACCATTATTGATTTATTGTTGCATGTTGAAGTCAAGTCTCCTTTTTTCTGGGTTTCTTAGCCATATTAAAATTGACAGAAAAATGTTAAAATTGCTTTAAATTTTTTCCAAATCGATGGCGTAATTAGTGGGATAAATAATGGCTAATATATGTATCTAGTTCCCGACATTCATAGATTCAATAATTTGTAAGACAGCCTTTAAATTACCAACTTTTATTGACTTTAAGAACTTCTGTTTAACATTTTTCAGCCATTGTTATGAACTTTTTGTTTAAATGCTTGTGATGTACATTGAAACCTTTCTGGATTTAACCATATGTTTCCTTTTCGTCATAAACAAACTTGTTGACTGGGTTGCAAAGACTATGTCACCCGGCCCCTTCATCATTTAACTTTATCGTAAAACTATTTCTTTCTTTATGAATGGAGTTGTCGGTGAAACAATACAGGTATGTATATACTGTAGACCTTTTAATTGAGTGCATGCATACACACACGCGAAAGTGAGAGGAAAAGAGATTGGACCCATAAAGAAAAAAAAAGAATGGATGCTCTCAAGTTGGTGATGAATCCGTATATAATAAGTTAATATATATAAACAAAAACAGAGGTTGGCGCCCGAAAGTTTAGCAGTATATATAAAGGCTAAAAGGAAGGTCTTATGCATTCACGGACTAATAAACCTATTTGAGGAAGATGAAGTCATCAACCACAATGTTGCCTTCAAATATTGCAAATTATGCTTCCTTTTTCTTGTTAATCATTTCTATAATATTATTAATTGTTGGATCCAAAGCTCAATTGAATTCTACATTTTACGATAACACGTGCCCCAATGCTTCCAGCATCGTACGGGGAGTTATTCAGCAGGCTTTACAATCTGATGTTCGGATCGGTGCCAGCCTCATTCGTCTCCATTTCCATGATTGCTTTGTCAATGTAAACCTCACTCACTCACTCACTCACTTTTTTTCTTTTTTTTGTTTATGAATATCATTTTGTTGGACTGGTTTGAGTTTTAGTAATCAATCTAAAGGGCCTTACGACAGGGATGTGATGGTTCCATCTTGTTAGACAACAGCGCCAACATACAGAGCGAGAAAGATGCAGCGCCCAATACCAACTCAACTCGAGGGTTTAACGTTGTCGATAACATCAAAACTGCTCTCGAGAACTCTTGTCCTGGCATTGTCTCTTGTGCTGACATTCTGGCCCTCGCTGCTGAAGCTTCCGTCTCTTTGGTAACCCTAAATAAACTCATTTTACATATATCAACAAAACCTCAATTATTTAACCGTCATTTGCAATCATACCGTGTGGTTGTGGTTGAAGCAAGGGGGTCCTTCATGGACAGTACTACTAGGGAGAAGGGACAGTTTGACAGCAAACCAAGCAGGAGCCAACTCCTCCATCCCCGCACCATTTGAAAGCTTAACCAACATCACTGCCAAGTTCACTGCAGTGGGGCTTAACACTAATGATCTTGTGGCATTATCTGGTATAAACTTTTTCAAATCTTCTCTAGTTAGTAGCTCAAGACATTAGATTCTCCTGTTTCATTAAAATTTTGGCATCTGCAATCATGTAGGCGCGCACACATTCGGACGAGCGCAGTGCAGATTATTCAGCAGCAGGCTATACAATTTCAGCGGAACAGGCAACCCTGACCCCACACTCAATTCATCCTACTTGACAACACTCCAGCAGATATGTCCTCAATCAGGGAGCGGATTCAATGTGGCGAATCTTGATCCCACCACACCCGATACTTTCGATAATAATTATTTTACAAACCTTCAAAACAATCGGGGCCTTCTTCAATCTGACCAAGAGTTGTTTTCCACAAGTGGGGCTCCCACCATCTCCATTGTCAACACCTTCAGCAGTAACCAAACTGCCTTCTTCCAAAGCTTTGCTCAGTCAATGATAAATATGGGGAATATCAGCCCTTTAACAGGAAGCAGTGGAGAGATCAGATCAGATTGTAAGAAAGTTAATGGAAGTTAATCAAGCTATGTTTGTTTCCTTATGAATATTCTCTCCTCCTCCCCCACCAAAAAAAAAATAGTATTTGTCTATAAAGAATCAAAGTGACTGCAGTGTTTACAAAATAATCGGAACCCGTCATGTTTATTTGTACTCGGTGGAAGTTACTTTAATCAATTATGTGCCAGTTTTATGACTACTCATTTATGCTATGTTAAATTTATTTAAATTCCTTTTTTATTCATTGATTTCTTTAAAAAAAATTGTTTGTGATTATCAAGTGAAAATGAGATTAAGTTTAATTTGAAATAATTTTTACATTAAATTAGCTTGCAAATTCAAATCATTTGCATAAAGCTCAATTATACCCGTAGTAGAAAAATAATATTTAAGGGTGAGCGTTTAATCGAATCGAGTAAAATTTTTTTGAGTTAATCGAGTTGGCGAGTCCTATTTTATCATATTAACTCGATTTGAATTTTTTTCGAATCAACTCGAGTGAAATGAAATTTAAGTCGAGTCGAATCGAATCGAATGAAATTATTCGAGTTAAATTAAAAAATTAAACATATTAAATTAAAATTTTGTTAGAGTATAACTAATTCCATGATAGAGAGCATAAAGTTGAAACCATATATATATGTAAAAAAAATTTAAAGTAAAATAAGAAAAAAATACTTTAATATGATAAAATTAAACCATTAACTTATTTAGGTCCCAAAATTATTATTTTAGAAAAATTAGATTTTTAGTTTCTTTATATATTCTTTAAATTTTTAAAATATAAATTTTTGAATTTTATAAATATTTTGAATTTTAAAATTATTTTAAATTTTAAATTTTTTTGTAATTTTGTTGAAAGAGACTAATTTATTTATTTTCAATATTGACAAAATTAAAGAGATACTTTTATCTAAAAGTATATATGAGTGGTCTTAGAATCAGATAATGAAAATGGTAATTTAATTGGTAATATATAATTGAAAATAAAGTGAAGGATTATAAATTCTTATCCAATAAATTTGTATGCAACTAGATTTGAACCCATGTTATTTAAATCAATAAAACTTTAGTATTACCACTAATATTTTTTTATTTTAATATATTTTTTTACATTTTAATTGTATTATTCATACTTTATTACTTACATCAATTGTAAATATTGGTAATGTTGTTGATTGAGTTGGTGTCGCAAGTCAACTCGACACTAACTTAAGGTTGATGACAACATCATGATAAATAATTGTAGTACATTAAGTATTCTTAATATGATGTATTTATATGCTTAAATTTCATTTTACTCACGATTTAATCAATTTTAATCATTTTAATATCATACATATCTATAGTGTTATATTGATAATGTTGTTATTGAGTTGATGTCACAAGTCAACTTAACATTAACTCAAGATTGATGATAATATCATGATGGACAATTATAGTGCATTTAGTATTATTAATTTGATGTATTTACATGTTTAAATTTTATTTTACTCACAATTTAATCGAATTTTTTTAAATCGTACATATTTCATATGTTATTATTAATTAACTTTAGACTAGAGTTGTCCATGGGTCGGGCCCTAACAAAATTTTAGGCCTGATTGCTAGGCTTGAGCTTGACTTGACCCGAAAAATTGGCCTAAATTTTTGCCCAAGTCCGACCCGAATAGAAATACTAAAACCCGTGTCCGACTCGTATTAATTTTTCAAATTTTATTATAATTTTAAAAATATATATAATATACCAAATACACTAAATATATTAAACTAAATGTTTCCCACCAAATATAAAATAAATTAAAAAAATATTTATACTTAAATAACACTAAGATGAATGTAATTTAACAAGCAAATGCCTCCAAAATAGTAACAAAATTAACAATAAAACATGTATTATACAATATCCAAACATTAACAATAAAATAGTAACATATTAATGAAATAGTAACAAAACAGTGACAAAAAGTGAAAAAATAGCAGGTTTTTTTATTGAAATTTTGGGTTGGGCCAAAAAATCTTACCCGAGATCCGATCCTTTCATAAACGGGTCTTGTATTTTGCCAAAGTTTATTTTTTAGACTTATATTTTTACTCAAATCTTCCCAACCCAACTTAACCCATTAACATTTTTATTTCAAACCATACATTTTATTATTTATTATATATGATTGTTAACACATTTCTATATTCCAAAATATGATTTCTATGCACATAGATGATACAACATGTGATAGAATTTCCATTTTTAATAATTGTTTTTGTTTTTACATATTAATAATTTAACTAGTGGAATCACTTCTTGCTTCTCAACATTGATAAACATGATCCAATCAGGTTACAATTTATTTTGACTTCTTTTGGATTGCTGACCTTTAAGTAACTATTTAATGTTAAGATAACATATTTTTATATTAATATTTTTGGTTCAAACAGTGTGATTTTATTTCGTATTTAATTTAGTCTTTATATTTTAATTTAATTATTTTTAGTCCTTATATTTTTGGATTTTAAATTTTAGGCCTTACCAAATGATGTGTTAAATTCATTAAGTTTTTTATTTCCAAAATTTGATGTAGTAAACAATTATCACATGTGTAATATCATGTCAACTTGCAATTTTCACATATTACTCACAAAATATCAACTAATAGATTTAACGGTTGTTGTTTGATTCAAGACTGAAATTTGAAAAAGTAAAAAGACTAAGAATGATTCAATTGGAGAACATGGATTGAATCTACAACTTTATGCATGGTATATGACTAACAGTAAAATTTAACCAAACATATTTAATTGCTATTATTTGTGTCATGACTGAAATTTCAAATTTTGAAAAGTATGACGACTAAAATTGATCAAATTAAAATGTAAGAATTGAATTCACAATTTACGTGTACATATAGACTATATAGTATAATTTGACCTAACATTTTTAAATATACGTACATTCCTAAATTTTCAAACTTGTTCATTAAAATATAAAGTTTTGTTAACACAATTCAAATTCACCAATACTACTATATAGAACTTTGCTGAATGAATGATTTTATTCAACAATATATTACCATTACACAATGAATAATTGCATCCCCAACAAAATACCCTCAATGTTATAATTGTTGACCCCAAATAACTTCACTTATTTACTCTCCAATAAAATATCTAACACAATAGGGCAAAAATACAAAATAAAATATCATTAAAACACTTCACAAAAGCGCCCAAGATACACACAAGCATCTGTGGCAAATCAATCTATTTATAGGCTAAAAATCATTAGCCTTTCCAAGTAATTCAGCATATTAATCTGAGATAATTATTCAAAAATCTCGTTTTTCTTTTTTTTAATTTTGAAAATGCTTCCTTTCCGAGTAAACCAGATAAACTGATTTAATTTTAATAGATAAGGATAATGTTTGCATTCAATCAATCTTTTTCTTTTTTTTTCTCCCATTTAAGAGAAAAATAATTGCAGCTTCAATCCAAGAATCATTTACTAATCCAAAACCAATATGAACCAAATAAAAAATGCCAACAAAAGCATTACACTTTAATTGTCCCAACATGTTGTCTGAAAGTGTTGTTCGAATAAGAAATGAAACATGTTGTCCCAAGTGCTACACTAAGAGATGTTCGAACAAATGTATTGGACAATTTCAGTTGAGTTTTTTTTTTTTTAGTCATTCATCATAATTCGATATGCTTCAATTTGATACTCGATTTTTTTATATTAATTTTGTTTTAAATTTTAAATTTATTTTGACATAATGAACTTTATTTTATAGCTTTTCAATATTATTTGATGAAGTTAAAAAGTTTTTTTCATAAATATTTCTAAAACCATTAATTTTTCAAATAAATAAACAATTAATAACTCTATGATATTTTTAGAAAAATATTTTTATATACAAATTTTAAGTTAATTTCACTATTTTAAATATAAAATATTTATATTTACATTAAAAATAAAATTAAATATAAATTAAATAAATTTTAACTTATATTTTATAAATCATCTTTGGAGCAATTTTGGGAGGGATAAAAAATATAAATAAAGATATGTGATACTTTGTTGCATCCAATGAATTCCCTTTAATTTCCGTATTATTTATTTTTCAATATACTGCACATCTTCCTCTAAAACAGACGAAAGATCGCTGACCCAAGAAGATAACAATCCATGGCGACTCAACTCAAACCCAACTTAACACAGAAACAGCTCCATCCATCTAACTGGCTCAGCGCACTTAAAGCCCTGGTCAAGATTGGCAGCTGTTAAAGTCAGGTCTCTCGTTTTTTTCTTCTATAAGTCTCAGTTTTCCTATAATTTTTCCATATTTATTTTTCTATTTCTATTTATAATCTCTGGTTTGATGACCTAAAGCTAGGTTTCTTTTAATTTGGGAAGTTATGTTTTGGGTTCTGATCCGGGATCTTGATATATATATATATGTGTGTGTGTGTGTGTGTGTGTGTGTGTGTGTGATAAAGGTTTTTGAATTTGAGTTTTATTAGTTTTTAGGGCAAAATCTAGGGTTTTTGATGATTTGGGTTTAGTTTTGTGATTATGTGGGATGATTTTCTTTAATCGTAGGTTAAATTAAAAGGTTTTCTTTTTCTTTTTTATCTGGGTACCTTAAAACTTGTGGAAATTATAAGGACGCATTATCTGGGATCGAAAATAAAGGTTGTTTGGAGCATTTTTTGGAATGGGTGAGGAAACGCATGATACAATGAACCTGGATTTGAATCTGGGTCCTACTCCTGAGACAGGGTCAGGTTCAGTGTCTAATGAAGGTTTGGGCTGGGATGCTTCGGTTAATAATCGGTTCAATAGGATTAGAGAAGCTGTTCGGCGTCGACGGTGGAGATGGCAGCAGCATCAATTTCTTGCTGCAACTCAGAACGTATCTGTGGAATTGGATCAGTTCATGGTGAATTCGGACAATGCAAGTACGTTACAGGCAGGTGAGGGCAGCATCGTTCCAGAGGAAAGAACGAGTGATGTGCCCAAATCATGTGAGAATACCAATGGATTATTGGAAGATGAAGTTTCAGAAAACAAGGATGATGTTGAGAAGGGAGTTAGCAATGATGTGGGTTTCTTTGATTGTAACATATGCCTGGATTTGGCCCGGGAACCTGTCGTAACTTGTTGCGGTCACTTGTTTTGCTGGTCTTGCCTCTACCGATCATTACATAAGCATTCTGATGCAAAAGAATGTCCTGTTTGCAAAGAAGAGGTGACAATTAAAACTCTGACCCCGATTTATGGCAGGGGGAAAGTCAACCTGGAGCCAGAAGAGGACTCCGGTCTTAAGATCCCTCCTCGGCCCAATGCACGGCGGGTGGAGAGCTGGAGGCAAACTATTCAAAGGACTGCTTTAAATCTCCCAGTGGAGGAGATGATTCGCCGCCTTGGAAGCAGATTTGATTTGACCCGTGATCTGACTCCACCAAGGGAGGCCGAAACGACAGAAATAACTGATTCTGTCCTTAACAGGATATTGACATCTCGGGGATTGCGTGGAGAGCAAACTACAGTTGTGTCCCTTGATGATGTTGACTTGAGGCCTAGCAGCACAAATGGTACTGATGTTATGTCCTCCCGAGTTCATTCTTTGTTCCGTCAAAGACAATCACAATTACGAAGAGTTGCAAGATTTACTTCTCTGTCATCTGGATTGAATTCAACAGAAAGGATAGTTGAAGCATATCTCCGAAGCAACCCGGTGGGAAGAAACCAGGAGCAGCCACCCCAGGTGGATGATAGAGATTCGTTCTCAAGCATTGCTGCTGTAATAAACTTAGAGAATCAAATGGACACTGCTGCCGAAATAGACTCCGAAGTATCACTTTCGGCTTCATCTTCCAGAAGGAGAAATGATAGTTTCAGAGTTTCAGATGTTGACAGCGGTGACTCTCGAGCACATAGAAGGAGACGACTGAACTAGGACCATGTTTAGTTCACAAAGAATTCAGCTATAGTTCGGATGTGAATCAAAACGTTACCATCATTTCCTTGGCGAAACAAATTTGTTGGGAGCTAGAAAGGAGGATCCATCTTTAGTTTTTTACTCTCCATGTACATAAACAATGTATGTGATTATCTTGTTTTTAATAATTGGTTTGCAAAGAAGGCCTGGGAAAGTTGTTAATTTTCATACCCAACTTTCTTATCTGTATTTCACTCATGGATGATGTGTTTTTGTGTCCTACAACTGTATTGTTTTAAGGTCTCTCCACTATTGTGGACTTTGGTCGACCAAAGTTTAATTACCACTCATTTTCTCTTAAAATTTCCTTTATGCTAATTTTCCAAATCAATTATTATTCAACTCCAAATTTTCTATTTTACTTTCAAAGCTTAGCACAATTATCATTTGGAAGCTGGATGTTGGCACTCCCACTCTTATTTATGGTTTATTCATTTTTCTTATTTTAATTACAAAATAATGATATTTTAATTAGTGTTACTCTCATAAGTCATCTAAACCCTAAGCCCTTAATCATAAAAAAAAAAAATTGATTTGTGAACACTTTAATTTAAGACCTTCAAAACTTCAAAATGTGGTTGAGAGGATTATTGTTGTTCTAAAACAATATTCAAATGATGATGAACTCGTTGAAATCTCTTCAGAATAAAATCAGTTCTCCTAATATGATATTATTTAATCTTGTGGTAATTATTACATATTCCTTTATTAAAAGTTAATTACTAACGAATAGTAATTAAATCATTTGTCTTAGGTCATGCTACTTTTTCATCTATCATGTAATATCAATGAAATGATATCATTTATCTTTTATTTATGAATTCTGTTATTGTAAATGAAGTTATGTCATTCGAAATTCATGTACTTAACATACCAACTTTTGGCTCTATTAAGAAATCGAGTAAACCTAATAATTAAGCTCACAAAAAGCCCCTTTACTTCTACACATAATTTGTGAAGGTACCTTAGAACCCTTTTTATTATAAGGACTTGATCAAATTAGTCCCTCTACCATTAAATGAGTCAATTTAATCCCTGTACTATTAAAAAGAATTAAATAAAGTCAAATTGCAATATAGTTAAAAATTATTGTTTAAAAATAGGCTTAAAGGTTCAAAAAGCTCTTAAAAAATCAAAAATCAATTGATCCTTTATGGAAAAAAAAGACACCCAATTGAACCTTCAATGATTCAAAAAAAGTCAATTGACCCCTTTTAAAAACCGTCAATTGACCAATTTGACAATTAACCTCATTGACATGACTGACGAAAACCTCAAAAAAAAAAAAAAAGCAATGTGGAATTATGTAGACATGGACATGTCAAAAAAAATATTTTTTAAATAAAAGCTTTTTAAAAAAATAAGTAAAATGTGCATATAAAATGAATTTAGACAAATGATTGTCTAGATTTATTTTGGATAAGTACAAAATTAAAAAAATAAGAAATTATTTAAAAAAATTCAAAAAAATTATTAGTTATTAAAAATTATAAAAATATATATTTTATATATACATTTTAGAATTTTTGAAGATGAATTTAGCAACCAGTAGTTAAAAGATAAGAAGCTGGTGAAGAGGAAATTGGTGGTTGTTTAAGGTGGTCCGGATTCTTGGGATTATTTGATCTCAACAGCCAATGCCACAATGATATTGAATCGGCTCCAAACTGCGGGGAATGAATGAGTACTTCAACAACTTTTGAAAAGATTATTGATATCAAAGGAAGCCATGATGTTTTTAATAAACAATATTTTTTTTGAGTTTTTGCACATTTAAATTTTCATATACACTGTAGTATTTTTTAATAATTTTTTATAATTTATAATTTTTTTAATTTTGCACTTATTTAAAATAAATTTGGACAACTATTTTTCTATTTTTTTTTAAAAGTGGCATGCCCACATCAGTATACTGCCACGTGACAATTTCTAATGACTTTCATTAGCTATACTAGTAAGGTTAAGGGTCAACTAATTATCTTCGTTAATAGAAAAAGCCAATTAATTTATTTTGAATCATTGAGAGTCCAATTGTTTACACTTTTTTATGAGGGCTTACTTAATTTTTTTATATTATTTTTCTGCTGAAGATTTTTGGACCCTTAAGCATTAAAACATTATTTACTACTTAACAAAGTTAATTTTTGAATTTTTCATTTGTTTTATGATTTTATAAATGAAATCTTTTATTTGAAATTAAACTGTAATTAAAAATAATAAATTTTTAACAATAATTATTAACTCTATTATAATTTGAACTTATTTTATTTTTTAATAGTATAAGGACTAAATTGATTTATTCAATAATAGAATGACTAATATGATGTAATTTTATAATATAAAGACTTCCCAAAATTATCTATAATCCTTTCAAACCCTTAAATTAAAGGACAAATCTCTACCTTTCTTGTTATTACAATGAGAACAATATGAAGACAATATTTAAGCTTTAATTAAGCACACACGTGATTCTGAATGTGAAAGGATAATAAAACAAACGTAAGTATCAAGGAGATTAAAATTCAAACATTGGGGAAAGTGGAAAAAAATAATTAAGCAATAAAACATCAAAAGTGAGGGAGGAAATGTGATGATATTTCTATACTAAAATATAGTAAATTAAGGGTGTTTTGTCCCATACTTTTTCAGCATCCCGGGAAGAGAAATGGAACATGAGAAATGATGATTATGATAATGAAAGGAAAGCATGGCTAAATGCCTAATCATGTTGTCTAACCCATTTATTAACCCCCATTATAGTTTTGAATACATACCTGCAGAAAGGATTACACATTTGTTGGCATTTTAGGTTTCAATTTCTTTATTCTATAACTTCACTCACTCACTCTATTTACATTAATTATTATTTGCACTTTGTTATACCAATTTCAATACCTACTTTATGTGAAGTTTAACATGTATTTTCTACCACACGGTTCCATCTATTTTATTACATGTCAACCTTAGTTTCATCAACCTCATGTTAGTTAATAATACTAATAATAAATGTAAGTAAGATCAGATCCCATTGTTAGTAGCACTTATACATGTATTAAATTTTGTCTCCCATGCAATAATTCACGAACACAATACACACTACGTATTCTTCTTTTCAGCTCTCTTCTCAAAAATTATCTATTCTCCATTGCTCTCCACTTAATTATAGGTAGACTTGATCATGGGTCGAGATTGGCCCGACCCAAAAGTCAGCTCAAAAATTGGGAGGGTTTGAGCAAAAATATAGGCTTGAAGAATAATTTTGAACAAAAAATTAAAAAACGGGCCGGGCTTTAGGTAAAAAAATTTGGCCCAGGCTCGACTTGAATTTGCAAAAAAAAAAATTTGTGCTAATTTTTATTATTTTTTCATTGTTTTGTTATCATTTCGCTATTATATTGTTACTATTTTATTTTATTATTAATTTTGCTACTATTTTAGAGATATTTGCTTTCTAAGTTGCACCTAACTTAGTGTTATTTAAATATAAATTTTTTCATTTGTTGGGAAATATTTATTTTGTTGTTTTTAGTGTATTCAATGCATTATACTTTTAAATTTATTTTTATATAAAAATAATACAAAAATTTTAATACTAGCAAGGTGGGATCAAGCTCGAGTTTTAACATTTTTATCTAGATCGAGCTGAACCCGATCTTAAAAAACAAGCCTAAATTTTTACTTAAACCAGCTCAAACCAACCCGATCCAATTTGATCCATAATCAATTCTAATCATAAGTGAACCACCACTCCTTCCAACCACTTTCTTTCTCCAGTTAATCTTTAACAGACATAAATAAAGATTAGTGACGTATTTAGTGGAAATTAAAGTTAAATAGTTATTTAATTATAAAATAAAAATTTTGGTTTTTTTTTTTAGGATATGATATTTGTAATAATTTTAGATTGTAATGTTTTACATGATTGGAGTAAATAGTGTATAAAAATGTAGAGTACGTTGTATCTAATAATAAATAGACTTGTTATGATTATAATAATTACATGGTGGGATTGACCATATTAATGTTTCAAAATCTAAATGATGTAGGATTGTAATATTACATTACTAATCAGCTAATTAATCCCATATCATTTTGTGATCAACTTAATTAACTCACCACTTTGTTATAATTGATCAGCTATCAACCTTTAAAATAACTGTTTTCTGCACTACTTGCACTTACACCATTATTTCTAACATTTTATTTGTTATGCTAGTATAGAGGGGTGGTTAAAGTTTTTGTTGAACACGATTGATACGGGTTCAAACCCTTTTATCCAGAGGTAAATCTAAAATTTTTAAGAGAAACCAAAAATTTATTATAAACTTTTTAGATGTCAAAATCTAATTTTATTATTTATTAATCTATAGATTAAAAAGAATTTCTTTTTCTTTTTGGAAAATCTCCATCGCTTACTCCTTGTATAAAAATGCCTAAAAGTATATAATATTTTTGAAGAAAGGCGAGATTTCAACATAAGACTTTAGAACGGATAATTTTATCATTTTAACAGTGCCAAGATTTTGAAATATAAGAGTAATATGAGTGTCATCTATTTTGGAAGTAATCTCAGTTTTTAATGATTTTACTTAAATCAAAATGAAATATTAATAATAACAACTAATTAATCAAATCTTTACGTAGCATTTCAACAATATATGATGTAAGTTGAGAAAAATGAACATTTATTTAATCTATTATAATAGATATAAACTGGTAAATGAATGGACATCGTCCTTGTATATATCATTGGTTTGGTGACAAAGAAAACAGAAAAATAGATGATGATTACCAAGTTTAGACCCATGGAAGAGGTGAAGCAAAATGTGTGGTGTGTAGGCCACTCTTTTTTAGGGCTGCACTGCCCTTCCCAGAATCTTTTACCAAGTCAAACCAACAAATATATGATTTCCAAATCCAATCACTCAGCAAAATAATTGAAAGGAAAGCTTGTTTCACAAATGCGTTGAGGTTAAACTAGTGAGTGAACGTGAGGTTCAAGTTAAACTGCACGCCTCCAATCATCTTTCGAACCGTCAATGCCCTTCTTAACGTCAACCTTTTTCAACTTCCTCCTCTAATTTTAAACAAGGAAAATCAACCAATATTTTAACTATTTTCCTTCATATATCACCTCTCAAATCCTATTCCGTTGATTTTTTTTTGCAAATAATCTAAAAATACATACAATTCAAAATATAAAAATAAAGAATAAAGAAAATTCAAAATTTAAAAAAACCCAAATTTTTAATAATTACAAACATTATTAAAATATCCTAAAATTTTTAAAATATTCATTAAACAAATATTTTTTACCTTTTTTTTGTAAATGCTATAATATTCCTTTTAAATTTTTTGATACAATATATTAAAAGTATTAAAAATAATAATAATAATTGAAATTCATAATATTTTAAAATATTAAAAAAGTCTTAAAGTAAATAATTTATAATATTTATAAACTTTAATATTGTAATACTTTAGAATATTAAGACATTTGAATTACTTTATGAATTTTTATATTTTAATATTTTTTCCAAATTTTAATTACTTATAAGTTTTTTTGTTTTCTAGGCAACTTTTTAATAATTTATGATTTTAATAAAATATAAAATAGATATTATAATCCATTTACAAAACAAATTGTCAATAGAACTCAAGCTGAATTTATTCCAAAATTTATTTAATATATTAAAATTTGTTTATGGATATAATAATTTAGAAATAATTTTAATTCAAATCTTTTAATAATTAATTTCAAATTACATAATCCAAAACACATAATTAATCATTAATTGTAAAATCGGATAAACCTGGGTGAAGCAAAGCAAAATAATAATAGATGTGGGTGTTTTTGTAATTTCCTCTAATTCCAACACACAATTAATTTTCTCAAAAAGAGAAAAAGTTGAAAGAAGCAAGTCTTAACATGCTCTTAGAATTTCAAGTACTAATGATTGCGTGGTCTGCTTAGGACACTGCACTCTGTCCCCACTCCCCCATTCCTCACCATCATCCCTTTCTATAATTTTATGAATGATTGAATGAATTTCAGATTATTAGTGAAGTGACATAAAGTTTCCCATTTCTATTTCTCATTTTATATAAATCTATATTTATTTATTTATTTTTTTTTATATAAAATGCTCCTTTTGAAAAATCAAAATTTTGGAGCCCTTATATAGGTCCGCCCCTAACTCCCAGTACCATTCTTACTATTATTGATAAAAGTATGACAGTTCTATACTAAAGGTGTTTTCTACCTTACAAATTCTGAACGTTTCAATCGTGTTAGTGGCTTTTCCTTAATAAATCTATTGAACACGATGAATTAATCACTAGATATCACAATTCTGGTATATTACTATTTGACCATTTTTCTAATATCTGCAAATTTCTTTTATAAGCAACAAAAATAAAATTCATGAACCTCTCGATATATATTAAAATATTAATATATAACCCTTTTGCTCAACTCTATGCCCAGTCCAGCCCATCATCATTTTCTCACGTGACTTTTCTATTTATACTATACACGGACTGATTGTGTTTAGAATATAAAATATTTGTAATATATTAAATGTTGCAGAAGTAAATTACTAAATTAATAACTTTTTTTTGTTCTTAATTTCAATATTTTTATTATTTTATAAATAATAATAAGATAAATGATAATTTTATTTATGAAAATTAATTAAAATATTTTTGTGATAATTTTTTTAATGAATGGTCCTGCCTGTTACAGTTGCACGTAACAATTTAAATTATGAATGGTAAATATGGTAAAAGAAAAGATTGGGGCCGCATGCCATTGCTGATTGGCCTCTAACCTGAGAAGGACAACGCATCGCGCAATGCAACTAAAATTCTTCTTCTTCTTTTATTGAAAAGTGAAATGTAAGCAGCATTTGATTTCGTTGCCCTGTTTTACCTTACGTTCACACTTTATTTTTATCCCATAAAACACTCTTTCTTTTCTACGACAATGCCAATACAATTATTCATACTTTTTTTTAATAAATATTAGGTACAATGGTCATATATATTATACAGAAAACATGTTTGAATTTTAAGAAAATATTGTTAAGAGAAATTGTCACGAATATTAACAATAAAACCTTAAAAAAATTATATTTTTAATTCTAATTTTAAAAATTAAAAATAATATTTTTTATCATATATATATATATGTGTGTGATAGTTACAATTATACATGGTTAAACTAATTTATTTTGCACTACTTGTTAAGTATATGAATTTCTTATTATTTATATTTTTAGGACATTATTTCTATTCAAATTGAATATTTTTGTACTAAATCAAATGCTTAACCATTGGGAATTAAGGGAAGTTTAACTCATTTAATTCATATTAACTAATTTAACATGATATATTCTAATTTCAAATATGCAACTCCTTCTTTTCTGCAAAATAAAAAATAAAAATTGAACAATTCTTTTCCAATAAATTTTGAACAATTAACATCAAAATATTTAATTCATGCTAGCGTTAATGACAACACCAAAATGCAGTTGTGGTGTATGCTGGAGGCGACTAGGGTTAGGAAAGAGACAAGGAAAATAAGAAAAGAAAAAATAAAATGGAAATGGGAAAGAATTAAAGAAAAAGGGAAAAGAAAAAAAGTGAAAAAGAAAAATAGATTATGACATTATCAAGACGTCATCATGCAATGTATCATAATCCTATTCTACCACTTATTTTAGATTTAACCGCGTTATAAAAAAAATATAAAATTAGTTGACAGAGAAAAAGTTCAGGCATCAATTTGGGACAAAAAAAATTAAAAATGTCAATTTGGGAGAAGTGAAAAATGTCAAGTACCAATTTTATATTTAACTATAATTTTAATAACGAAAGGACCTTATTAATCCAACATCAATAATTTAAAGATATAATTAGAATATACCAATTTAAATTAAGGCATAATTTTGGGGGTAAATTACTAAAATAGACACTTGTTTGTCTCGAGTCACATTTTAGTCATTTAGGTTTGAAATGTTACGTTTTAGTTACTTACGTTATTGTTTTATTACAAAATGGTCACTTTGTCGTTAAGGTCTGTTACCTCCCAAACGACAATTCGACGTGACAGTTAAAATGAGTTTTAAATACCAAAGTAGATGTCCAACTGGGATGAGAACAATTAAAATTTTTATTATGAAAATATAATACAAAATTTTTCCTTAAAACCCAATTTTCTACTGTTTAAAAAGGCGTAGCATGTGGGTTTTTTTTTTTTTTGTTACCATCAGAGAGAAGAAGAAGAAGAAGAAGAAGAAGAAGAAGAAGAAATGGACACACAAACCTCTATACCTACTTGCTATTGTGGTTGCCCACAATACACAAATAAACAAAGATAAACAGTATTTTTTGTCTGTTAGATATATAGAAAAACATGAAATGATGGGTCACCTTTTGCAAAAAAAAAAACACTATAATATTTGAACCCAAAACTTAGGTAAAGAACAAAAAAAAAAAACATTACTTATTGTAATATATTTTTGGACTCTCTATTGAATCAATCATTTGTTCTTCTATTTTGAATAAAAAATCTAATCAATTGATGGAGAACTCAATTTGATTTCTTTTGTTTTGTTTTAAAAAAGATTACTATAAAAATTGATAATTTTTTCAGTCAAAATGGAAACGAAAATTAAAAGAAAAAGGGGACCAACAATTTTTTTTCCAGTTCAAAGATTAATCCAATGCATTGATTTTGATTATTTTAGAAAACTAAATTAACATTTTCCTTTAATTAATTTAGAAAATTCAATTAATTAATTTTTTTAAATTAAAAATTAACTAATTTACTTGGCAAAATAACGTTGACATTTAAAACTCATTTTAACTTCCATGTGTGACAGTCGTTTGGGAGGTGATTAATAGAATCTTAACAGCAGAGTGATCATTTTGTAACAAAACGACAACGTAAGTGATTAAAACATAACGTTTCAAATATAAATTACTAAATTATAACATGAGACAAACAAAAATAAATATTTAAT
The DNA here is from genome assembly GCA_025506655.1 of Gossypium rotundifolium. Taxonomy (NCBI): domain Eukaryota; kingdom Viridiplantae; phylum Streptophyta; class Magnoliopsida; order Malvales; family Malvaceae; genus Gossypium; species Gossypium rotundifolium. The sequence goes on from CP106730.1 coordinate 114,928,468, forward strand.
AGTTTACTCTAATTTTGGTGATTTACACATTTCTTTTGAAACATTGTTATTATAATCTATACATTAGTGGTGATTAAATAAATTAGTAGAAAGTTGTTTAAAAAAAAAAAAAAGCAGCCTCGTTGAATTAGGTTGATGCGTTCCTCTAGGGCAAAGGGGTCCCTTTGGAAAGAAGTTGGAAAAATTATAGTGTGGGTTGCCAATTGACTTGGTGCACCAACTTTTTGTGTGAAATGATTTATTTTCCAAAATTAAACCCATTTCACATGTATACATATTTTCTAATACTCATGATATTCAGCCTTAATTTAATAGAAATTGAATTATTTAAATAGATCTATTAAACTTTTCATCAATCAACTTAATCATATATACACATGTCAACGTGCCTATTCTTTGCAATGCAGTGTCGAATGAACTTGTCGAGATTTATAGCATCATTATTGTCCAAATAAAATAAACATAAAAACATAACATGCAATAAAAATTAATGCAACTTTCCTATCAAGAAAAATGTTATCAGATTATTTAAAAAAATTATGTTAATATTTAAATTGCCTTGAGACACAATTTTAATATTTTGAGATAATTAATAAATGGAAGCCTGTTTTTATGTTTTAAATGATATGATAATACAAGTAAGTTAGCCAAAGTTACTTCGACAACATAATGTGACATCACATATTTAAATCCGACAATCGAGTCAGGTGTGGGATGTTACAATTTTAGTGGAATAAGTTATTATAATTTGTTGTAAGTCAGTAAACCTTTTAAATTTTATATATTGCAGAGCTTGTTTAGGCTAATGAGTGGAATTAGAGAGCACAATACTTGTTCATTTAGGAACTATTTTAGGTGCAAATTTTGTAAGTAAACTTGATTGAGTCAACCAGTTTACATCTAAACTTTCAGGGGGAAAGAATTAAACGGAGACTAATTTAAATCAAATTATGAAAGTGAGGTTGCAACTTAAGTATGTGAGGTGAACTTAAATCACTACTTTTACTCGTTATCAATAGTTAATTACTCTCTAAGCAAGACCCTACATACATAGGGTGTTTTTAAACTTGTGAACAATTTCCTAGTGTCCATTTCTATTTTTTTTTTCTAAGTAGTTACTTCGTTCAATTATAATTGAATACATAATTAACAAGCAAAAGTCCACAACTTATGTTTTGTACCAAAGCTAGTCACTTGACGTATTAAGTGGAGATCATGTTGTTGATTTTCTTTTGAGATGAAAGGTGTTTCAATTTCTTTAACCCTTTATGTTCAATGACTTCAATTATGCTCACTTGAAAGCCTAGATGAGGGCTTCCATAAAGCCCATGGATGAAAAAGATGTTAAGGTCTAATGCCTTAAGTGTAGTTTATTCGTCATTTGCACTTGTAATTTTTGGAACAAATTAGTTTAATAAAATTTCATTATTCACATTAATATTAATGACTATTCTAGATAAGGGTATGTATACTTGATACACCACAAAAGCGAAACCTTTGATAAATTCAAAGAGTTTCGTGAGAAAGTGGAGAAACAACTAGGTTCATCCATAAAGGCACTTCAGTTTGATCAAGGTGAGGAATATTTATTTGATGAGTTCTTAGGGTACCTCATAGAGAATGATATTCTATCCTAGTTAATCATTCAGGAACTCCACACCAGAATGACGTGGAAGAGAGAAGAAATCAAATATTGTTAGACATGGTACGTTTGATGTTACCATTTTTTTAGGATACATGATGCAAACGACTTGCTATATTCTAAATAATCTGCCAACTAAGGCAGTATTGAAAACCCCATACAAATTGTGGCATGGCAAGAAGCTGAATCTTAATCATTTTAGGATTTGGGGATGCTCGGCCCACATATTGGATAAAGATGTGAGGAAGTTGGATTCACAGATAAAATTGAGCATGTTTATAGTATATTCAAAGGGAAAAATGGGTGGTTTGTTCTATAACCGAAAGAGCAAACTATTATAGTATCAACACATGTTATTTTCCTTGAAGAAAATTACATAAATGACTTCAAACCTCGGAGTAAAGAGGTACTTGAGGAGCTTTCAGGAAATATACAAAACCCTACGGAAACAGGTTCCAAAACAAACTCCTAATAGTAGACTTGCAAACGATCAACAACATAGGGAGTTTTGTCACAATGGGAGAGTGTCTCATAGGCTTGAGTTCTTCCAATTTGGAGGATGTGTTTTTAACACTGAGTCTGTCGAACTGGAAGATGATGACCCACTCACATATGAAGAAGCGATGTAGAGTGCTAATTCCAAAATCTAGGAAATTGCTATGAAAGCTGAGATGGACTCTATATATTTCAACTTACTGTGGAAACTTGTAGACTTACCGAAAGGGATAAAATCCAAAGGGTGTAATCTACAAGAGGAAAAGAAATGCAGATGGAAAAGTGGAAACTTATAAGGCCAAATTTGTAGCAAAAGGTTATACTAAGAAAAAAAGGTATTGATTATGAAAAAATATTCTCTCCGATTGCCATGCTCAAGTCAATCCGCATATTATTATCTATTGCTACAGCTCTCGATTACGAGATCTGGCAAATGGATGTCAAGAGAGTGTTTTTGAACGGTTATCTTGAAAAGAGCATTTACATGATACAACCCATCGGATATATGGCTAAAGGAAATGAGCATAAAGTTTGCAAACTACTTAGGTCCATATAAGGACTTAAGCAAGTGCCCTGCTCATGGAATCAAAGATTTGATCAAGCGATCAATAATTTTGAATTTGAGCAAAACATAGATGAACCTTGTGTTTACAAACGTTTAGGGGATAGAAAGGTGGTTTTTCTCGTTCTATATGTCTATAACATTCTACTAATTGGAAATGATGTAGGGACATTGTCATCGGTTGAACTTTGGTTAACCCAACAGTTTAGTGTGACCACAGTTTAGCGTGAAGGACTTGGAAGAAACTAATTTTGTTCTAGGTATTTGAATCCTAAGGGATCAAAAAAAAAAAAAAAAACAAAGTGATAGCACTATCTCAATCTTCATACATAGACAAGATATTGGAGTATTATGCAATGACCGATTCGAAGAAGAGAAATCAACCTTCTGTGTCAGGATTTCATATCTCTTTAGAGGACTGTCTTTAGATAGCGGAAGAAAGAGAAAATATAAGAAAGGTTCCTTAAGATTCGGCAATAGGAAGCCTCATGTATTCTATGTTATGCATGCCCCGATATCTGTTTTGTGGTGGGGTTGGTAAGTCGATATCATACGAATCCATGAACAAGGCACTGGCAAGTAGGTAAGTATCAACACAAGTATTTACGGAGAACGAGGGATTATATGCTTATATATTCGAAAGAGATCTTACTCCTATCAGATATACTGATTTTGACTTCCAAAAGTGTCGGGATTAGAGGAAATCGACATTAGACTGTGCTTTTATCCTAAACGACTAGTCCATAGTGTGAATAAGTGTCAAGCAGGGTTACATTGCTAACTTCACTATGGAGAGCCGAATATGATGTAGGAAAAGCTATGGCACTATAACAGTGCGAATATAGCTAAACCTAAAAGAAACCACATAAGGGCAAAACACAAAAGGGAGACAGTAGTGTTTGATGGAATGGTAAATATAGTCAAAGATCGCATATGAGGACAAACCCAGGAATTTGTTTTACCAGAACTCTACTAGCTAGAGAGTTCTATGGGAAACATTTGGAGGGACATAAGAATGCGAAACATGACTCATCTACTTCACTAAGGCAAGTGGGAGATTGTTGGATCTAGGGCTTGAGTGTAGTATTTTCGTCTAAGAACACTTTTTATTTTTTCGAACAAAATAAGACTTATAATAGGATGAAAAAATTATATAACATATATATTTAAAAAAAAATTTATAGTAATAAAAAAATAAGTTGAGTTGATTTAATAAAATTAAAGTTTTTCTAAAAATACGATGATATGTGTCCAAATCGCATAATATAATTATATTTATAGATTTTATATAAAATATAAAAATTAAAAATACATTTAAAATAATATTGATTACTTTATAAAAAGAGTAATTTTTAATTATTTTCTACATATTTAATATCAAATTAACTTTTATACACACATGTATGGATAAATAAAGGTTAAAATATAATCCAAGTCTTTGTATTCTTTTGCATTTAGAATTTAATTTTATATTTTTATTTCAAGGAATTCAATCATCTATTTTAGGATTTAAAATACAAATCCAATCGTTGATACCATTAAATTTTTATTATATTCAAGTTTATTAAATATTATTTTTTTTTGTTATATGGCTACTAAATGAGCATTCTTTTTTATTTTAGAATATCACATCATTGAATTTAAAATATAATTTTATTGAAGTAAATAACTTTTGAAATTTTAAAAATAAAAGTATATTGATTAAATTCTAAAAGATTTAAAGAGTGTAAGTAATTAAAAGCGTATTTTAACAATAAATAAATTCAAACTTAAGTCATTTTATCAAACTGACTCAAAAAATTTAATATTTATAAAATGACCCTAATTCAAAAACATTCACCAAAATGACTTGAGATGAACAGTAAAATTGAGTTATTGGAAATAGATGGCCGGCATCACCTTTTTTCTATTAAAAAATAATTTTTAGAGTTTTAGACACTAGATGATTGACACTCTTGTATCTGATTAAAAAAATAATTTTTTGAGGCAAAGTGATGCTGGCCAACATTCACCCAAAATCACCCAACAAAAAAATATATATATATATTGCAACATAACCCCTCATTATTTTTTCATCTTTTTTATTTCCTAAGTTTAATTACCTATTTTATATTTTAAAACAATATTGAACTACTTATCATATTTTTAAATTATTATTACATCACTCACATTATTATTAAATTTTAAAATAATTTAAAATATATTGAACTACATGTTTTATAAAATTGTAATTTTCATGCAATTATCCAAATACTAAATTTTTGTAAATATCGAATTTTTTAGGTTAAATTGATAAAATGGTTGAGAAAATCAGTCATGCTTATCCAAAAATCAAAAGGTTACAGACAATGACTCCTATCAGAAAAACAGCAAAGAACAAAGAAGAAAAATTTGTGGTTGCTGTGGAACATCAAGAGATGAGGCTAATCACACCCGCCAACCCACCAACGATCATCTTCAACCTCTGTTGCTATTGATCTAGGTACTTTCTCTACCCAAAAGTAATCTTTTCCCATGATAAGCCCATCTTTTGCTTATTTATTAGTTGCTTTGTTACACTTCCTAATTGCATGAAAATTACAATGTATTAATTGTTGAGCAAGGGATCTACCATCGGGAATAAATTTTAAATTTAAATAAACTCAATATTAAAATTAATAAATAGTTTTAAAATACTTTTCGTTTGAAGTTCTTAAATAATATATTAAAATAAGATAACTTTAACAACTTTTTATTAAAACCACCTCCAAAAATTACCATTACATTTAAAATAAATATAATTTTTAGGCTTAATTTATTATTTATACTTGAGTTTAACAACAATCAAGTTGCATTTAACAAAATAAAACAAAAATTTTAAAAAATATTGAAAATTCAAATATGATGGGAAAATTTAATCATGAAAATTACAATTTTATAAAATATGTAGTTCAATATATTTTAAATTAGTTTTAAAATTTAATAATAATGTGAGTGATGTAATAATAATTAAAAATATGATAAGTAGTTTAATATTATTTTAAAATATAAAATATATAATTAAACTTGAGAAATAAAAAAGATGGAAAAATGAGGGGTTATGTTACAATATTCCCTAATATTCCCTTCTTTTTTCTATTGGGTGATTTTGGGTGAATGTTTGCCTGAACCACTTTGCCCAAAAACAAATATTTTTTTAAACAAATACAGGAGGTGCCGGCTATTAGTGTACTAACACCCAATTTTTTTTAAAAAAATACATGATGCCGACTATCTAATTATTAAAACCCAAAAACTATTTTTTAATAAAAAAATAATACTGACCATCTATTTTTATAACCCAAATTTACTGTTTATTTTAAAATATTTTAATGAATATTTTTAAACCAAAATTATTTTTATAAATATTAAATAGCCTCAAACTTATTATTAAAGCCTGCATGATTTCAATTATTGCAATGATCCCTAAAGCATGACATATCTGACCTTCACCTGCTCACGCACATCACTCTCAATATCTGTATTTTCCTTCGTCCCCACCCCATGCGCGTGGGGCCACCACCTCCCTCTTATTTATCATACTTCCCCTCCTCCATTCTACCCCTAAATTGTCCAACCATTATATATATATATATATATAATTTTGTTTAACACATTTATAAATTGTATAAACTTTAATGTATTACACATTCGTTTTGGTTCATTAAAGTGTTACACATATATTATGTATATTATTAATAAATTTTAATTAAATTAGTGTCACGAATTAATTAAATATTAATTTAATTAAAAATTTATATAAAATATCATTTCATAATTAAAATAAATCATATTATTTGAGAATATTCTAATGTTTTGATTTTAATAAAATAAAAAATATACCTCTGATGGGATTTGAACCTACACTAATTACATTAAAAAACTTTAAATATATCACTCAACCAAATATTTATTTTAATATTTTAATATGCACATTTTACTATCTGCATCAATTATATCAATACTATTAATAAAATTATTGGTTGAGTTGGTATTACGGGTTAACCGGTACCAACCCGTCAAGAAATTATAAAATGTTATTCCGTAATTAAAACAAATAACATTTTACTATTTTCATTTTAACAAAACGAAGAAAAATATTAATACAATGAATTTAAACTGTGCCAATTAAAGCAATAAAACCTTAAATTTATCACTTAACCAAATATTTCATTGTTTGTTATATATTATTTTTAAACACACGTTTTATTTTAAATATGTAATTTTCATGTGTATATACATGTAATAAGATTTCTAATATCAATAAAATTGTTGGATTTACTAAAAAAAATTCAATCATGTTTTATATTCATTGGATACCCAATTGTGGGTCTTTTAGGAAAGTCCAACTCCTTAAAAGATACAAAAGAACATTGCCCTTTGTTTTACTATTATGATGTTAGATTTATTTAATTAGTATTTATTACTTTTAAAAATTAGTTAAAACTTTATTTTATTATTAATTTTATTTTTAGCTATCCAAGTAATTTGTTTAACTAATATCTATAGGCATGAAGTAAATATTATTTGACTATTTTATATTTAATATATTATTTTTATTAATTTATTTTTATATTGCTTATAATACTTTGTTTTATATACAGCAACTTAATCAATAGTATCCAATAAGAGCTAACTGACATTGGAATATTGAAAATTTTCAAAACAAATTAAATAAAATTAAGAATTTTAAATATATAAAAGTTCTAATAGTTTAAATAAATTAAGAAAATATAAAAATAACAAAATTTTTAGAAGATTAAAAGTGATATTTTGTTTCTTCGTGACAACCATTTATAATGTTTACTTTACTTATAATCTCTTCTTAACTCTTAAAGTAGAAATTAAACGTATAAGTGTGTTTACACTCATGTCCTTTTGGTTATTGCAATAGCGATGGGACAACCGAGTTAAGATTCAATCAGCATATAATTGTCAGGGGCAAATCCATAAGTTTTTTAGCAGGTGCCAAAATTTAATTATAATTTTTTCATAGATCAAAATACAATTTTATTATGTATTAATTTATAATTTTGTTATTTTGAAGGATTAAACAAAAAATTCATTTTAAAGGGATTAAAGTGTAATTTTACTATATATTAAATTATGATTTCTTTATTTATAAGATGACTGAATTGAAATTTTTATTTTAGGAGGCCAAAGTGAAAATTTACTATAATATTAATTTTAATTTATCAATTTATAAGAGGATTGAATTGAAATTATTTTGTGAGGAACAAAATACAAATTTACTATATATTAATTTATAAATTCTTTATTTATAAGAGGACTAAATTTAAAATTTCATTTTGAGGACAAATCGTTTGTGTGTCCCATCAGATTCGCCTTTGATAATTGTTATTTACTATAAAAGAATTTTATCTTTTTTAATCATATGATTTTGTATTATAAAAATAATATCAAACATTATAAAAGTTTTTGTAAAAGTAAAAAAATTCAAATAATTTTACTATTTTTGAATTTATATCATTTTATATTACTAAATAATATAAAATTAAAGTTTTTGAGAAAATTAAAAATTAGTACCTATATATCCCCATAAAATTTTTAAAATTTAAATAATTATAAAAAGATTTCATATTTTTTTCTAAATTTCAAACAATTTTTATATTTTTAAAAATAACCTTAAATTATAAAATTATCATAAAATTTAAAAATAATATATATGTTTATTTATACTATTTTATCACCTCATCGTCTACTTAAAGCCATTAATCCAAGATACTAAGCTAAACGGAAAAAGGTGAAACTATAGGAACAATTCTATAGCAACAGGAGGAAGGGTCTCATTGTCTGCTGGGATTGAAGATATACAATCAATAAAAGCAGTTTTTATGGTCTCATTTTGATTTCGTCTGAGTTCAAAAGAAAGGGCACTGGGGAGCCAATTGAGAAACTGGTAAAGCTGCACTGTTGTAGTTGGAGAGTCAGCGTTCGCAGGCTCATCCCCACAACTAGTCAGCCAGCCCCATTCCCAGGGCCAGGGGGGAGGGCTTACACTTCATTATAGTTACGTCATTGGAAGAATTGTTCTTTTGACTACTTGGAAACCTGCAAACTTGTGATTAAATTAAATTGGTCATCATTGTGAAAACTACAAGACCAGCAAACAGTGACAAGGCTAAATAATTATGTTTGTTAAACCATACATTTTTTAATCATTATTTCCTCTTATCATCATCACCATCATCATCACCACCATCATGACTACTATATTTATAAATTGTTGAAAATAAATGAAGTTAGGCAAAGGGGTTAGTAAAAACAAGTTTGGGTTTAGGGGGGGTCTAAAAGATAAGATTTTGATGATCTCTGCCATTGGGATGAAAAATCATTTTCTCATGTTGGGTTGATGATGATTTTCTGGCCCTTGTTTGGTGACAACACAATCATTCACTAACATTCTCTATTTTTTTTAGTTATATTCATTATAATTTTTTATTAATTTGATAAATATGAATAATATATATTTATGGGTACGTGTTATCTTTAAATTTTGTTTATAAAAACTAAAAAAATAATAAATGGATTGCGTCGTGTCGTTGAAAAACAAGGGAAAAAAAAAAGAGGAAGCTTGTGGATGCCGATAAAAGAAAAGAGCAGCTTAAAGCCCTCATGTTTTCTCTGTCAGTCATCAGTCATCTTCTCCCTTTTTCATTTCTTTAAAAAAGTCAAATTTATTCAAATTCCATTTGTTAATATACTGTAATCAATCTAACCCCTTTTGCCTTTATTGCTTGCTTGGAAAATATCTATTTCTCACTCTCATTTGTCTCTCTCTCTCTCTCTCGTGTATGAACCAGTTTATATTTATATAGATTCACGTGTGTTTGTCATCTTGGATTTGTCGCTCAATCGTAACTGGCACAAGCCAAAGCAAAGAGTAAGAAAGGAGAACCATATAGCAAGGAAGGAGGTGGTGTGTGTCTATAACTTTACATTAAAGAAGATCGGGAACCAAAAGAACACTACGAAAAAAGAGATATTCAAAGCCGTCTTTGCTGTTGTTTTTTAGGGTTGTCTGTGCAAGAAAGAAGGAAAAAAAAAAAAAGGTTTTAATGGAATTGGCTTTGAGCTTGGGCGATCCTTCAAAGTCGTTTTCATTTCTTGACAAAACCCCAAAGTTATCAAGCAAGGATTTAGGGTTTTGTATGGGGCTCAGGTTACAAGAGAAGGTGGACGCTTTTGAAGGTGAAGCTGCTACCGGAGATGGAGATTACAAAAGGGTTTCTTCAGATCCACCTCATCAGCTAGATCTTCTTCCTTTCTCTCCAGTTCCTCGCGTCCAACCTTCTTCTCAGCTTCGTTTTCCTTGGCTCACTGATAACGGTCAGTATTTTTAACTTATTTTCCTCTCTTTACGTCACGTTCTTGTTTATTTTCTGGGTTCTGATAATAACAGGAAGAAAACGTATAAAAGCTTCTTTGCGGCCAAAATAAATTATTTAAATCTGGGTTGTGTTGGACTTTGGGAAAATATATAAGTAGTTTTGCATTAATTGTGACATTAGTGATGGAAACGGGTTCATCGGATGGACGGGGAAGAGGTTTAGACGTGAACCGGTTGGCGGTGGTGGCGTTGGGGGAGGAAGCAGAGGAACGGGCGGCGCTGTCATCTCCGAATAGCGCAGTGTCTTCATTCCAGGTAGATTTCGGGTTTAGAAATGGGAGCAGCAGAGGGAAGAGAGAGGTGGAAATGGAAACTGAAAGGGGTAGCTCAAGAGCCAGCGACGACGACGACAATGGTTGCACTCGGAAGAAACTCAGGCTATCTAAAGAACAATCTGCTTTTCTCGAAGAAAGTTTCAAAGAACACAACACTCTCAATCCCGTAAGCTAAAAAACCCCAAATATTTCTCTTTCATTTAGGGTTAAGCTTTTTGATTGATTTGCTTGTTTAAAAATGTTGGCTCAGAAGCAAAAACTTGCCTTGGCCAAGCAATTGAACCTTCGACCTCGCCAAGTAGAAGTTTGGTTTCAGAACAGGAGAGCAAGGTATACGAGTGTTTTTTTTTTCTAATATTATGAAAACTTTTTTGGGTTCTTTTTAAATAATTTTGCTGTAATAAAATGGGAGAAAACAGGACAAAGTTGAAGCAAACGGAAGTGGATTGCGAGTATTTAAAGCGATGTTGCGAGACACTGACTGAGGAAAACAGGAGGTTACAAAAGGAACTGCAAGAATTAAGAGCTTTGAAAGCTTCTCAACCATTTTACATGCAGTTACCTGCCACCACCTTAACTATGTGTCCTTCGTGTGAGCGTGTCGCCACTACTTCCACCACCGCCGATGGCAAGTATGGACTCCTACCACTGACTAAGACTAGTGGATAACCCCTTTTTTGTTCCCTCAACCCACGTGCCCCAGCCCCAAAGCCTACTCGTGAAACCATTGGATTTGACCGACCAGTCCAAAGATGTGACCACCCTCCTTTTTTTGTTAAATATTTTTGGCTTGGAGGGTTTTTTTTTTTTAACTTGTCTGTAGCAGTTTTCATATGATTGGGGGGGGAACGAGATTTTGTGTTTTTGATAGATTTTGTTTTGAACGGGGGGCGAAGATGGGGAAGAAATTTTGTTAGAAAGCTGCCTGTTTTGTTTGAACAGGGCCTAATGTCCTCTAATGCTTTCCTTATCCACTTATTTCTTTAAAACTCAATAAAAATTCCATTTAACACCTAAAACAATGATTTTTCTTTTACTCATTAATTTTATTATATTTTTTTAAATTCTAAGTTTCTTCTAATTTTTTTTTTACCATCTCAACACCTATAGATATTGAAATTTTTTATTAATAGTGCTACAAAGTTCTCATCATCTCATTGTAATCAAAGTAATTATATAATGATCTTACTAACATTGAGTTAAATGTAAACCGAGTAAATGTATATGTATTTAATGATCAACTTTGGGTTTTTAATTGTAATTAACATAATGTGGGTTTGAGTCATGATAGTCTTTGTGTTGAGTTCAATCATACGTTTAATTTAGGATGTGGGTAGCGGGGTAGTTAGGGGAGCTAGGTTAGCTCTCGGTTTCTTTAAAATAAAATTTTTTATTTAAAATTTATAAAATTTTAAATTAATAATTATAACGATAAAATTTTAATTTAATTTTTTAAAAATTAAAAGATATAGCCTATTAAAATAGTAAAATTATATTTTTATTATCATAAAAATTATAATTTAATTTCGATCCTTTAATTTTATTTTTTTAACTTTGGATTGAATTTGATCTTATTAAGTAGGGTGTGAGTTAAATAGAACTATCTTTTTAAGATTTGTAAATTTGGAGAGTTGTGACCTAATGTGACAATTCTTTTAGTGACATTTCAGTGTTGCTTATCAAACCACCTAAGTTGACATGACATGGCGTCTTAGAATTACCATGGCATAAGGGATGTGGTGGCATAAGGGTGTAACAACAATAAACTCATAAATCGCACAAGTAAAAACAATAATCTATAATCTATATATATAAGCATGAGTTTAACCTATTGAGAATATCTTTATTTTAAAATAATTATAATTTAATAAAAAATTGTACTACCTTTAAAATAAAATTATTACTTGAATAAAACTTTAAATATAATTAATTTAAAATTTTAAATTTAAAAAATTAAATTAACTTTATTTTAAAAGATTGTGCTAATTTTATTGATATAAAATAATTTTAATAATTATATAAGTAATTATATTAATTAACTAATTTTTAAATGTTTTATCTCCAACAAAACTTAAATTTTAAAAAAAAATCAAAAATTGGGTTAATTTTATTTTTAAAAGGATTAAGATGGGTATTGACAACAAGAGGACGTGAGTTCGAGTATCTTGAAGTATATTATTCTCTTATTTATGGCTCAATTAATATGAACATTGGTACTCATACAATAGGAAGTGAGTTTAAATACATTAAGGGTGTTATATCCGATGAGTTGAGAGAATGTATAAATAATTTTATACATTTTCTCGAAAAGAGCCTATAGAATGAGATTATTAAAAACAAGGGTAAATTACACCAACAGTCACTCAATTTTGGGGTAACTGACAAAACAGTCACCTAGATTTCATTTCAGTCACTCAACTTTGAAAAAGTAACGTTTTTCGTCACAAACGTCACGGCAAAGTGACGTGGCATGTGACGTTGCATGTGACGACGTCCTTGCTGTCAACCTTAAGTCTAGTTGGCAGGTTACTTGGCCGGTTACTCACCCTTTAGTCTAGGTAGCAACACCATTTTAGGGCTAAAAAAAAAGAAAAGAAGAAGAAGAAGAGGAGGAGAAGAAGAAGAAGAAGGAGAAGAGGAAAAATGGAAATGCCTCAAGCGATTCCAGTGTGCTATTGTGGAAACCCAGCCAAGTTGAACACATCTTGGTCCAATGACAACCCAGGTAGGAGGTTTTTTGGGTGTAACAAATTTGGCTCTGGATTTCGAAAACCATGTCGGTTTTTCAGTTGGTTTGATCCACCATTGACACCCCGTCCACGAATTCTGTTGTTGGGTCTTTTGAAAAAAGTGAAGACATTGGAGGATGCAAGGAGGAGGGAGAGAAGAACCTAGTTTTTGGTGCTTTTATTTGTAACTATACTATTTTTTTTAAACCTTAAAAACCAGCTTATGTTCAACTTCTGTTGTAGTTGTTAGCATTGAAAACCAGCTTTTGTTTTGTAATTTTGTTGCTGGTATATTGTTGGTTATGTTGGTATACATGGTTGCTAGCTGCTGGTAATTATTGCTTAACATATGTTAAACATGGCTGCTGGTATACATGGCTAACTAGCTCATGTTGTTGTTTACAAACACTTGAAAATTGAAATGGGATAGTTTTGTTATTGTATATTGTTGCTTAACATATGTTATACATGGCTGTTGGCTGCTGGTAATTGTTGCTTAACATATGCTAAACATGGATGCTAGTATACATGGCTAACCAGCTCATGTTGTTGTTTACAAACACTTGAAAATTGAAATGGGATAGTTTTGTTTATTACAAATTGTATATTGTTGCTTAACATATGTTATACATGGCTGCAGGTATACATGGCTGCAAGTATTTTCAGTAACTAAAAGTCAGAACAGTAATACAACACCATGCAATACCCATTTTCCCTCAGTTTTATGAGCAAACAAACAATGAAGAATTGCTAGTGACACAATGTTACAAGTTTAAAACCACATATGTATTTCTTAATACTCAAAATGCAGAAGATAACAAAAATAGTATGGATAAGAGATAACAGCTGAAAAAACACATATGTTTTTCTCATATATCAAGGCCAAAATGCCAAACTGTTTACAAAAGGAATTGGGGCAAAATATCGCCAAATGTTCCTACAATTCAACAGAAGTGAACATATGTAAATTGTAGGGAAATTTACAAAAAATTTCAATGACTATATGCCTAAGTTTATCAACAAGAGTAATAGCAATCATAGGCAAATTTACAAAAAAATTATTTGCCTAAGTTAATAAATCAGTAGCAGGCAAATTTACACATTTTCAAAAAGTTAACAAAATGAAGTCTGTTCACATCATCATCAATGGTCTGTCATGGATGACTCTTGAGTAGAAGGCATCCATCTAACAGTGGTTGGTCTTCTCTTCAATGGGAGCTTTTCTCTTAGGGCAACTTATCGATGAGTTAGGGCAGTAGGTAATTGAATTGATGCAGCCTGTTGAGTTGGGGTACTTTCTTACTGATTTGGGGTAGTATGTTGCTGAGTTGGGACACCAACGTTATGTCTTTTAACCTACAGGAACAAGAGAAATCTGTCAAACAAATTCATAAATAGAAGTATACTAAAACTTAAGGTAAATTGCTTACTGGAATGTTTTGGCCAACTTCCCTTTGCAACTCCTCTTATTGTGGCCTATTCTTTTGCATTTACTGCACCTCATGTCCACCCCTCTCTTGCTCAACCTTTCTGCTGTTTGTGTTTCATCAGCTTCTTTCCTTCTCACCTTAGTAGGTCTGCCAGGTGGTCTTCTTAAAGTAGGAGGTAGTATTGGCAGCATGTTTGACAAAGAGGCCCATTGTTTAGGACCCCTTACTGGACTTATAAAGTTTGAGTAGATTTGAAGCTGGGTTTGCTTGGTGTACCAGATTTGTACATAGGTCTCTAGGAACTCATCTTTTAGATGAATGACAGCCAATGCATGCATGCAAGGGATGCTAGTGAGATCTCAACTCCTGCAAGAGCATCAACTCTCAACTAAATCCACCACATATTGGCTGTCAGGACCACATTCAACCTGATACTTGTCCCCACCAGCATGTGATAGAGCACACCTAAAAAATAGTAAAGCATGCTTGCTTACCAAAATAATCACTAAAATAACTTTTTCAGCAGCCCCACCAATAAAGATACACACACCCTAAAAAAAGTCACTATATGCATATTATAAAAAAAAACTCACTGCATGCATATTAAAAAATAGTTAACACACCAACAATTACTGCATGCATATTAAAAAACATCATGTGACCAATAATATGAAGTCAGAATAAAGGCAACATGAAGTCAGCAATGAAGGCATAAAAAGATTAAAAATGGTAACTTTACCTCAAGGAATCTTTTATGTTTACATCTAGCTTTTTCTTGATCTTTGGACACAACATTCCTTTCCATTTATCAGCTTCTTCTTTCTTCTTGACAATAAGTAACATAATCCAAGTCCTTATTGTCTCCATCATGGTCAGAATAGGTTTCCCCCTTGCTTCCAGTATCATCTGTTAGTAAACATAAATGATTAGTGAATTGCTAGTGATTAGTAAGAAACATAAAACATAGGGGTTTACCTTGTTAAATGATTCAGAAAGATTATTCACCAACATGTCAGAATGACTTCTAATTGAGAAGTGAGACCTTGACCAGTGAGTAGGGTTCTTCTCCTTCAACCAATCATAAGCTTGCTGATTGGTTTTCCTCAGTTCATCCATGGCATCCTCAAAATCTCTTGTAGTGCTTGCTTTGGCAGCTTTCCAAAGCAAATCTTTCAATTCCTGTGTTCGGAAACCAACCTTCTTGAAATTGGCATGTAGGTGTCTAACACAGTGTCTTGTTTCTGCATTAGGAAACAACATACATATTTCTTCTAAAAGTCTCTGCAATTAGAAAAAAAATAGTTTAATTCTTTGACAATCCCTAAATAGAAACAACATAAAAAAATGAATAAATAAAGTTTTACCTTTTGTTTGTTAGACATGAAAGATATTTGGTACGAGCTCATAATTTCCAAGTCCATTGCAAACAACTCCAAGAACCAAAGCCATGATGCTTGGTTTTCACTTCCCACAACAGTATATGCAAGAGGATAGATGCCATTATTTGCATCTATCCCAATAGTTGCAAACAAGTAGCCACCATAGTAGCCCTTCAAGAAACATCCATCTAAACCTACTATCCTCCTACAACCAGCCTTATAGCCATCTTTGCATGCTTGCAGACAGACATACATCCTTTGAAACAACTTGTTATCCAGATAACAGATTGTTGTTGTTCCCACATTTTGTGTCCTAACCTTTAACAAATACTCATAAATCTTCTCATATTGAGCCCTATAAGATCCTTCAATTAATTCCAATGCCCTAAGTTTAGCCCTCTTACATTTGGTTAGTGAGACTATGCAACTCAAATATCTTTTGACATCTTGTTGTAATGATTTCAAAGAATAATCAGGATCAACAATGAATTTTTCCTTATAGTGTTCACCTATCCAAGCCGAGGTTACATTCTTATTTTTATATACTTTAGAACAAGTATGGTTAGGGTTTGAACTCCTAATTTGCCAAGTCTGATCAGTAGGGTCATTAGGGTTTAGTCTATAAGCCCATATGAACCAAGGACATTTTTCACTGCAGACTGCCTTTAACCATTTTAAATCATTTTTGGGAAACTTAATAAAGTAATTGTTCAACCTACCATACTGCTTGGCAGCTTCATTTAGACTGTCCTTAGACTTAAATAACATTCCAACCTTAAGTATAGGATTACTCATGTCAGTCTCTACGTTGAACTCAGGCCAATTTTGGCCATTTGAGTCAAATTCATGTGCACTATCTAACCTCTCAGAATCATCACTATCACACAGTTCATCTACTCCTATACCATCCATGTTTAAACCATCTAAACTAACTCCTATATCATCCCTATCACTTTCAGATGCATCACTACCAGACACATCACTACCAGACATATCACTACCAGACACATCATTACCAGACCTGTCTTCTTCATTCTCATTAAGATTGTCATCAATTAAACCTGCCAAACAAAGTACAGGTAGACAACATAAGTAGACACTTTAATCATTTCTGTCAAACAATAACCAATACAAAATACCCAATAATTTATTACAAACACAACCAATTCTATCATGCACATGGTAGACAACAACCAATACAAAAATAATTTAATACAAACACAACCATCAGATATACACAACAAACATTAGTTTCATAATGAGATTCATACAATGGTAGATACAAACAATAAACATAAGTTTGATAATGACATTACAATGGCAGATATACACAATAAACATCAATTTGATGCCAGTGAGTGTTTCAAATTTGAAATCAAAATCGAAATAGAAATCGAAATCAAAATCGAATTGAAATTAAAATCGAAATTAAAATCAATTTGATAATGGCATTAATACAATGGCAGATATACACAATAAACATCAATTTGATAATGGCAGTGAGTGTTTCAAAATTGAAATTAAAATCGAAATAAAAATCGAAATCAAAATCAGAATCAAAATTAAAATTAAAATCGAACTAACCCTAAATAACCCTAAATCGAAATAACAACATTGAAATCCAAAAAATTTAAAACAATATACAACAACTTACCCGTTATAGTGGATGTAACAACACTGGTACCTTCTCTTCTATTGTCCATTGTCACTGACAATCAAATACACTAATGGTTTCTAGTTTCATCTTCTTTCCTCCCCAAACAAAATAGACAATCGCACCCTAAAACTTTATACCCTGTTAATCGATTATTAAATTGATTTCTAACCTAAACCCTTTATTAATCGATTTTCAAATCAATTTCAACCCTAAAAAAACTCCAAATCCAAACCAAAATTTTTAGAAATCGATTTTCTTTTTTTTCCCAAACCCCTTGAATCCCTAATATGTTTCTAACCCTTCAATTTTTCCCCTTAACTCACCCCAAACCCTAAACCCATCAGCCATCGCCAACATGGCAAGTTAACTTGCCACATTAGTCAAGTTAACTTGCCACGCCAGCAATCTCGTTAAACCCTTAACATTAACCGTTAATAAGAGACTGTTTTGTAACTTTTTCATAACGTTTGAGACTGTTTTGTTACTTTTTGAAAGTTAAGTGACTGAAATGAAACCTAATTGATTATTTTGTCAGTTATCCCAAAGTTGATTGACTGTTGGTGTAATTTGCACTAAAATCAAATAAAACTTGATTAAATTTAAACTAAAATTAGAGCCACAACCACAATGTATGTAAAATTGTTGCATTTTTACTGAATTGCAATCATCCCGTTTCCCACGTAACCTCAAAATCCTTCCTCTAGAGATTATATATATGAGAAACAAAAGCAGGTAGCATCTAATCTGATCATCGTCGTCAACCTCAAAACCCACCCTTCCTTTTTTTTTTTTCAAAATTTAATACGATTAGGATCCCAGGAAGAATAAAGAACAACCCAATCAATCCTATTTTCACTATCTTTGAATTATATATATATATATATATTTTTTTTTATATTAAAATCAGTTTCAGTAATTGAATTAGCTGCTTTTTTGGGTCTATAAAAACAAAACGGAATTGAAGGGCGGGAATGGAAAAAATTGGTGAATTATTGTAAATCAAAGAGAGTTTGAGAAATCAAAGGATGCCAGGATTAGCGCGAAGAAATGAGCGGTATAGTAATGCCTCATTTGCTTTTTGGTCTAAACATAGCGATGATGTTAGCTACATTCAACCCCAGAAGGTACTCTATTTTCATTTTCTTCGATTTTTGAATTCTCTCTGGGTTACTGTTATCGAACTTTTTGGTGATATATATGTCACAGGACTGGCAGTGTTTTTAATTTTGATTATAGTATTTGATTGGTTGCTTAATAACATTTGTTTTTCGCTTAAGACGTTATACATTTAGTTGCCTAGTCTTTTTAGTGCCAAGGCACTGAAGTATTAGTGCTATTCCTGGTTTCGAACTGAGTAGTGTAAGTGATAGAAATTATAAGTTTGATGTTAACTTTATCACTGTCGGTTCTTAAAGAATTTTGTTACTCTTTGTGGAGCTCAATGTGGCTTTTCATTGTTGTTTATCATCTTTTATATATTTTGGCTATCCAAAGTAAGAGGTTGAGGAATTGGCAATTCAAAGAGTGGTGCTTGTTTGTCATTAGCAAGTAGGGATAGTGCTGTGCCCAAGGGGGCGTCCAATTGGTTAGAATGTGAAAATTCCAAGTTTGAGATTTCGTATTTGAATCCATTGCGGGGGGAGGCAGGGTCTATGGGATAGGTGAGAGTGTCCTGTTGGCCCAAGACTTCTAGTAGTTCTGCACACTATTGCTATGCTCTCCACTCTCATGTGTACTAACAAATATGGATGGTGTTGATAATGAATATAATAATGTATATGTTATATAACAAACTTGTTTAATTATTATTATTATTATTATTTTTACTAAGAAAGAGCAATGCTTTTTATTATAGTTCTGGAGTGAGCTGTCATTGCGAGCTCGGCAGGAGCTCCTTAGAATTGATAAACAAACCCTCTTTGAGCAAGCTCGTAAGAACATGTACTGCTCCAGATGTAATGGGCTACTGCTTGAAGGTTTTTGCAGTTTGTCATGTATGGAAAATCATTGCAGCAGGAGAAAGTAGCTGGTAATCTTCATTTCAACAGGTCAGGAGTCTCAAAAAACCAAATTGATGGTGGATTGAGTATGACAGATGGGCCAAAAGATGAAATTCAAGATCCATCTGTCCATCCTTGGGGGGGTTTGACCACAACTCGTGATGGGTCATTGACACTTCTTGACTCCTATCTGTGCTCAGAATCGATTGATGGGCTCCAAAATGTTTGTGCCGGTCAAATTCTATTCTCTGATTATGTTTTTGCTTCCCGTCTAGTTGTTGATGTTTACATTGAATCAGGTATTTGACAGTGCACGTGCAAGGGAGCGGGAGCGTGAGTTGCTCTATCCTGATGCTTGTGGTGTGGGAGGTCGAGGTTGGATAAACCAAGGAATTGCTAGTTATGGAAGAGGACATGGAGCAAGAGAAGCATGTGCACTGCACACTTCCAGGCTTTCTTGTGACACCTTTATGGATTTTTGGTCGGCTCTAGGAGAGGAAACTCATCAATCTCTCTTAAGAATGAAGGAAGAGGATTTTATTGAGAGGCTCATCTACAGGTGTGTTTATAGCTCCTTTATGGTTGAATGTGTTACCATTAGCTGTATTGTTCAGCCAGAGAATGGTGTGAAGTCTTATGTCATTGATCAAGCAGTTCGTACTGGAGCTAGAAATATAAGGCTAGTTTCATTTACTGTCCTTCGAGAGTGCTTTATATTATCTGTCCTCCTAGTTGATTAGGACACACTGTGTAGGAAATTTAGTTATCGAGCATCTGATTTCCTAGCTATGAGCGTGCATGCCTTTTAAATGGTAAACTGTTGAAATTAAACTTGTGATGGGCCATAAAGTGAGGAAATGGAACTCCAGCAAATTTAAAAATATTTTTCCTGAGATTAGGGTTGTTTGACATTACTTAATCTACTTGAAAAATGTTAAAACACTAGGTACCGAAGGATTTATTTTTTTTTGGTCGGTTGACTTAGCCATAACATAAGTTTTATCACAGAAGTCTATGATTCTTCTTCGAATGGATTTGTTCTTTCATATGATAGTGTAATTCTAAGGCCTTATCCTCCTGCAATCTCCTCGAAGCATGTATTGACCTGTAGCAATTGGGGTTTATGCTTTCCTTTTTCCCTGGTTCTCAAGCATTATATGAAACCATTAATGGCTACAAGTCTCTGTTTTTGCTCTTACTAAAGTTTCCTACAGAATTATGAGGCATGGAGTGAACTATACTCATTTACAAGCTAATTATGATTAGCTGTTTTTAAATTTTGCCTGTATAGATCTTGTGCATCACATTTCCATCTTTATTTCAGGTTTGACAGCAAGAGATTTTGCAGAGATTGCAGAAGAAATGTTATCCGTGAGTTCAAGGAACTGAAGGAACTAAAACGCATGCGAGGAGAACCTCAATGTACTAGTTGGTTTTGTGCTGCAGATACAGCTTTTCTATATGAGGTGCTTCATCCATATCTTTAAATCTTTTAGTGCACTAACTATTGTTACAATAATAGCTTTTTCTTCTTTCCATCTACTTATAAATAACAATTGTCTAAAATTACAAATTTGACTAATTTTATAATAATCTATTGAGGTTACTGTCAGAATTTTCAAAGTATATGTGACTTACACAACATTTTTCCTTACTCCTATCCAGGCATCTGATGACAGAGTCCAGGCTGATTGGCACCAAACTTTTGCTGACACTTATGGAACCTACCACCATTTTGAATGGGCAGTTGGAACTGGGGTGGGAAAGTCAGATATTATGGAATTTGAAAATGTTGGCATGAAAGGAAGTGTTCAAGTCAATGGCTTGGATCTTGATTGCTTGAATTCCTGTTATGTCACCCTGAGGGCCTGGAAATTGGACGGCCGCTGCTCTGGGCTTTCTGTAAAAGCCCATGCTTTAAAGGGCCAACAATGTGTTCATTGCAGGTTTGTAGTTGGAAATGGTTATGTTAGAATCACAACAGGTGGAAGTATTAGAAGGTTTTTTGAGCATGCGGAAGAGGCTGAGGAAGAAGAGGTAGTTGAAACTTTGTGAGGCTTATAGAAAAGGTTGAGTGTTTGGATGGTAGTGGTGTTGAACTTTTAACTCATCTTTCAGGATGATGGTTCCATTGACAAGGATGGAAATGAACTCAATGGAGAGTGTTCCCGTCCCCAAAAGCATGCAAAGAGTCCTGAACTTGCTCGACAGTTTCTTCTTGATGCAGCGACTGTTATATTTAAAGAACAGGCACGTTCGAATTGTTTCTAATTTTTTGTGCTTCAAAGTCTTGCAATATGGCTGCATTCTTTTCAATTGTTTACATAAAAAAAGAATAAATTAAAACCTTTATGTGTGTAGAAGAATGTGATTAGTAAGAAGTTAACAAAATTACAGTGTATATATTGACTTCATGTATTAATTAGCAGCAGGCAAGTTATTCACCAGAACTCAGTCCATTGGTTTTGACAGAATCTCTATTTAAGTTTGCCTTTTTGGTTGAATTTTGTGCTTTAGGAAAGCAGCACTAATGATAAATGAATATTTTTCTTTGGCTAAACTTCGAGGATAGAGTGTTATGTTTTTAACTTAATGACCTGGAAGCACTTATTTGCGTGTTACATAAAGTTGGGGTACAGTAGTTACTTCAAGAAAATTATTATAGGATGTTCATAATACTATAGCTACTTAGCTGGCCGGAGGAAATGCAATTAATTTGTTGTGTAAGCAATGATCTCTTGAGGGGTTGAGACAAGCATGAAGCCAATCTTGCTAACCTGTTCTGTTCTTATAAGTTGGTTTGGAGAAAATGCTAATCTGCCATCTAGTTGGTTGTTTTTAAATTATGAACAAATCCCATGCAGGTACTAAACCTCATTCTCCTTTTGCTCAAATTCGTGTTCATAGAGTGGCACATTTTGTACTGGCTAAAATGAAGATGTTTTGGGAGTAGTCTATAAAGATTTTTTTTCTAAGAAATAATAGGCTATCACTCAATCTAAAGGAGTGAAAGCATACTTGAGTTTTAATGATAGGGAAGAACACCAGAGGTTCTTGGTGGGGAAGAGTGAGTTGGTCGAAGTTTCAGAGTTAGATGCTGCGAGAAAGGATATAGAACCTGTAAATTTAAGTGATATCATCTGCACAAGTTCAATGAGTTCAAATTTAAGGCTATGTTTAAAAAGATCTTATAAGATTTGAAGTAACTGAATCACGACAGCTATGATGAGTTTGATTTGAATACTGTTTTTTATACAATGTTTAAACTATCCAAATCTCTCCCCAATCCCTAAAGTGGAGGATATTATGCGTTTAAGCACATTTGAACCAATGTCCTCCAAGTTGTTGCAATAGCAACAATGCCAACCGACCTAAGGCTCAACCTTGTTTTGAACACATTTAAAGACTGATAAGAATTAACTTGGGACTTTGGTTATGTGGTTCTTATGGATAGTGTATATAGAGTTGTGGCACAGCAAAATTACTAGTTCAGTTGTTTGTGTTTTTATTATTGCTATAATTCTTCTTACAAACTTCATTTCAATTTATCCAATTTGATATTCAGGTTGAAAAGGCTTTTAGGGAAGGCACAACACGCCAGAATGCACACAGTATCTTTGTTTGTCTTGCACTGAAGCTGCTGGAAGGACGTGTTCATGTTGCATGCAAGGAAATTATTACCATAGAAAATCAGGTCTGAATAATTTTTGGTACTTCAGGATAGGTTTTCCTTCGTGCTTATCAGGAAATGTAAGTCTATTCTTTATTTTCTGATAAAATAGTACTGATACCATGTGATTTCTACAGATGAAGCTTTTGAAGAAGAAGAGAAGGAAAAGCGTGAAGAAGAAGAACGCAAGGAGAGGAAAAGAACAAAAGAACGAAAAAAAAAGCTCAGGAGAAAGGAGAGACTAAAAGGAAAAGCAAGAGAGAAAGAAAAATATTGTTCCGTGTCAGTATTACTTCTGTTGCTCTTGATGTCTCAAATGAAGAATCTTCACGTAGTATAGAGGTTGAAGAAAATGTTGCTATTAATTGCAAAGATTCTGTTGGTGACACAAGTGATATTATTGTGTCTAGACCTGATTCTACAAATGTTGAAGAACAGTTTGTAAATGGGCATTACCCTTTGAGTTTGCAAAATCAAATCTTTGATAGTCCTGATGGAGATGGTATGGAAGTGAAAGATGGGAATGGCCCTTTTACAGAGCGATCAAAATTTTCTTGGCAGAGATTGAAGTTTCGTAAGGATGGTCAATTTGATTCATCCCTGAAACGGTGTGCTTGGCGTCAGGTTGCTGTTGTTTCAGAAAGTGCTCCTGTTCATAGATCTCAGCCAAGATATCAAGGGGAAAACTTTGAAGCTCCTTCCAGGAGCATCAATGGATTAAATAGGCAATTAAAGATAAGCAGTGCAAGGTCCAGTGGTCAGCTTTGTGGTGTTAAGTGTACTGAGAAGTTTCAGTGTTCCAACAGTCAGAGTGACAGATACAATTGCTACTCTTGCAGTTGCTCTCAACACAATGAGTATAAAGCCAAGATGGTGCCACATGTTTCTGCAACTAGAGTAGGTAGAGAACCCAAATCTGTGAGCAAATCAGAATCTGCACTGGATATGTCTAAGCAAGTCCCCCAAGGTAACAAGTATAATATGCAAGATTATTTACGTGAAGATTGTGGAAAGCTAAAAAATAAAATTATGGTTGGAGCACATCATTCTGCTCGAGATTCACTTCACTGCAAGAAAGTTTGGGGGGCCATAGGAGCTGGACCTGATGATAATTTTATTAAGTCATCTGGTGAGACATGGTCAAGTGAAGGTAGTGTAAATTTGGGTGAAATTGATCATGAGCACAGCAAGGTTATCAAATCAAGAAACTCCAGCGTCGCAACAAATGAGGACTTTCATGTGGAAAAACAGGATGAATGCTTGTCACTGAATGCTGCATATGAGGAAATTGGAATTTATCCTAATAGAAATCCTACCTTGAATGGAAGTTCTCTTTCTATGATTAGTTGGAAGTCTAGTTCTGATAATTTCTCTTGCTATGATCTCAGCAATACCTCCTCTTCAAATCATGGAAATTTGGGATCCTCATCAACATCAGATTCTGAAGATGCCAGTCAACAGTCTGCAGGGAGAGATACTTCACCTTACACACAAAATGGCTTCAGTGAGTGTCAGGTGAAAGGAAAGGATAAAAAGCAGGATGTTAGTGGAGGGGTTGCTCCAGAAAGCCAGGCATTGTTTGGACATTCACCTGATGGTCGAGGGAACAAGGTATCAGGAAATCTGCTGATAAAAACTGCAGAAAATTTGGAAGATGGAAAAGCAACTGCTCTTACGAGTTCTCAGCATCAAAGCATGTCTACATCAATGCAAAACCAACATTTACAATTTCCATTTCAAGCTCCTTCGGCCATGGGTTACTACCATCAGAATCCTGTTTCTTGGCCAGCAACTCCAGCTAATGGATTAATGCCTTTCCCTCCAAACCCTTATCTATATACTGCCCCTCTTGGCTATGGTTCAAACGGCAACTCACCTTTATGCATGACGTATGGAAGGCTACTGCATTTACTGACACCCCTGTTTAGTCCTGGTTCTGTTCCCATTTATCATCCAATCTCAAATGTCAATGGCTTGTACGCAGAGCAAATTCAGTTTCCCGAGCCTGGTACAGAAAAAGAAGCTTTGCCTGAAGTTAATTCAAAGGGGGTTCCTGGCAGGCTGCAAGTAACCGAACAAGCGAGAAAGGGAGAAAGTAGGCAAAATGTTGTCTATGCCAAATTGCACACGGATGACACTAGCTTTTCCTTGTTCCAGTTTGGTGGGCCTGTGGCTCTTTCAACAGGATGCAAATCTAATCCTGTTCCTTTGAAGGATGCGATTGTTGTGGGAGAACATTCATCTCAATTTTCTGCGGATCATGTTGAAAACAATCATGCTTGCAATAAAAAAGAGTCTACAATTGAAGAATACAATTTGTTTGCAGCGAGCAATGGCCTAAGATTTTCGTTATTCTAAACATAAATATTTAGGTATAGGTGAAGGTTTTGGAATTCGTCCCCATCTTCTTGCCCAAAATATACTAAGTTTGAGATATTTTGTAATTTGGTATACAATAATCTTACTGTATAAGAAAATCCAGTTTTAGCTCTTACTAAGATACCCATTTTCTTATTATTTTATCCAATATAAATACAAAATTTTGAACTAATATACACATTCTTTTCATTTTCTCTTCTTACCATTCTAATTTAAAACGATTGATTTTTATGTGTTATAATGTAACCTATTTTCTTTCATCTTAACCACACCTTTAGCTTGTTTCTTGAAATTTATTTGTAATAGACAAGCTAAGAGTTTCATCAAAGCTGATTTATTGGGATTATAGGAGGTGTGTTTTTCTGGGAACATATCATTGGAGTTGAATGCTAACAAGAAGAGATTGAAGTTAATCTATTTAAGTGAATGCTCTAAGTTGAACTCTGCAAATTGTAGAAGAGTTTCTTGAGTTCATCCTTTTCATTTGTAGGTTGTATCGTTTAATAATAGAGATAAGAGATGGGTTGAAATGAGAAAGCCCATAGTGGTGAGAAATAAGAGGCGAAGCCCACTCTTGGGTTGTCGTCTACTTGGGATTCGAATCAATTTGACTAGGAACGGATCACAGAGACAGAGGAAGACACCCACCCAATCAACCTTGTTAAAATGGCGACACCCCAATTCCTATCATCCTTTCAATACTCCGACAGTCTAACAGTCGTAGCTATCTCCTTTTGCACTGCCATTGTCTGCGAAGCCATCTCATGGCTCTTAATCTACCGCACCAACTCTTACAAATCACTCAAATCCTCTATCGACAAAGCCGCCAAGAAACTCGAAACCATGAAAACCGACCAAAACCCTAGCAAGTTATCCACCAAAAAATCCAAAACCAAGAAGATCGACCGTGTCGAAACCAGCCTCAAAGAATCCAGCCGTGACCTTTCCTTATTCAAGTTCAAATCTGGGGCTGTCGTCGCCCTCGTTTTGATCGTCGTTTTTGGCTTCTTGAATTCTCTTTTCGAAGGCAAAGTTGTCGCCAAATTGCCCTTTAAGCCCATCGGGATCGTGATGAAGATGAGTCATAGAGGATTAAAAGGGGACGATTCCACCGATTGCTCCATGGTCTTTCTCTACTTCTTGTGTTCCATCAGTATAAGGACTAATTTGCAGAAGTTTTTGGGTTTTCGCCGCCGCGAGGTGCTGCTGGCGCTGGGTTGTTCCCAATGCCTGATCCCAAGACTAATTGAGTCTTCTTTTCAGGGATTAAGGATCTGGGTATGTGTTTTTCCTTTTTCATAATTTAGCTACTGTTTGAGAATCAAGAATTTAGGTAATGGATATTTGGAGTTTTGGGCTTTTATGTGATAATTGGTGACGACAACTGGTTTTATATTTTAAACCATTGTTTTCTAATTTTGATTATTGTTAACTTTTATAAGTTCCGGTGTTTGAATTCTAGATTGGAATAATCATTGCTTGATTGTTATATTTCTCTAATCTATCGAGTAATTATGTTCTAGTGAAAAGTTTGCAGTGGATGTTCATCCAAGTCCTTATTGGAACTCCCATGAATTGAATGTCTGGCACGCATCATACAATTCATACAATCTATGAAATGGTAATCTGACCTCTTAATCATTTCATAATCTTGACTATTTTCGGAAACAGATAAACTCACTGTTACATGTTACTGCTAAACAGGACATGATATGCTTACTGAACTTTGAAAAATAAGGTTTAGAGTTTGCATGATCTTTGAAATAAGGTGTTCAGTTTTATAAAGTGGTTGGTTGAGTCTACAGTCTCGTGTTGCATAATGTATATATCGTGGCCAGTTTCTTCTGCTCTAAGTTCGGTTTGATGCTGGAATTGTGTGTGAATGAATTGAAACCGGGATTCATTCATGAAACCAATCAAGTCGATGAACGAGTGGCTTCTGTCTTTGTCTTCTTAGTACTCCGGGATTTTTAACAGTGTATTGCAATTCACTCTTGTAGCCACTTAAAGAGTGCTTTGGAATTATATTTGTGTGTACGGTGGGTAACCTTTTAAGGTTTAGTACTTTTACAAACTTCAGTTTGGTGTATCAGAAATTTGAAAGCTGTAGGCTAATCCAAATTTTCCTAGTTATGAATTCTTCAGCCTTTCATTGCCCTAATGTTTATCCCGGATTCTACCACTTTAGCCTATTTGGATCGTTTAAGTTGGGAAAGAGTGAAATCACATGTTTAGTAAAAACCTATCTTGCTTCGAATATGATTGTCAGGTGCTTGTGTTTTTAGATGTTTAACTTGTCAATTGCAATCCAAATTTTTTTTCTCTTTTTTATAAGCAATTGCATTGAGCCTTAAGACAAAAGGATTGTGGAAGAGAGAAGGCTACGGGTCTGATAACTCTCTTTTTAAAAAATATATGTATATCATATACAAATACATGATATATAGTAGGAATGATAAACAAGATATTACAAAATGATGCATAAAATGTCATGTTTGTAGAATAAATAATTTCAAGAGAGGAGACGAACGAACTGACAATAATCACAATATTGGAAGAATTTATAAACAAACTAGAGATGTATATCTTAAATAAATCGTTAGAAATTGCATAAATTGCATCCTAGTTCCATCATCATTAGATTAGCCTAATCTAATGACAAACATTGGTTAATCAAGATATCACTCTCAAAAGTGTTTGGCTTCGGTTCGAAATAATTTGCAGTGTGAGACTCGATTTAGACTTAGTTAGAGTGAGCTTGGCATAATCGTACATAGTACGAGGAACATGATTTGGATTTGCAGCAATTGCGGGAGATAGCTGATTATTCTAATGATCACCCATCTCCTCAGTAATAATAACATCCTCTTCGTTAACTATATTATGTTGACTTTGCCTTGCTTCTCTACAATTTCTATGAGCTATACTCTCAATTTCACTGTCAAATAATAATGGTCACTAAACCAACTATAAATATGACTAATGCAATTGCACCTATCGAACAATAGTATAATTATGATGAGTAGGGAATATCGTATCCATGAAAACTAAAAGTACTAGTAATTATCTTTTTTTTTATTTAGCCAACAAATTATAGTGATTGTTTTAATCTAAATTTACTAACCTAATTTATCTAATAATGCAACAGAGAATGAAATAGAAAATATTCAAAGATAACCAATAAGATAAACAATACTCGAGAAAAGAATTCATCTAGACTTTACCTATTATTATGAATTTGAATTAAACGATTTATTCACTTGTATATTGATCAATAGAAATCCCAAATTATATTAATATCTCTTTCGAGAGTAAGAACAACTGACTCTAAGTTGATTAATTGAAATTTCTTTCTAATAAAAATTTTTATCGTCGCATTAACTCGGTCTATGAATTCTCCTATTAGATTTGACTCTAATCTAGTAGATTTATGTCGTCCTATTTCTAGGATTGCATGCAACTCCACTCAATTGTGCTAGATCTACTCTTAAATAGAGACTTTTGCTCCATTGAAATAAGCACATTAAACACAAATTAATATCTCAAAAATATTAAAACGTGAAATAAACATACATAATTAAGAACAAGAATCAAATATTTATCGCGTAAAAATAGAAATCAAATAATAAGATTCATAATAGGTTTCATCCTCCCTAGTTATCTAGGGAATTTAGTTCATAATACTGAATAGAAACATCTCAAAGTTAGGATAACCATAAGACATAAAGAAACTCAATAAAACTTCGAAAGAAATTTAATTAGGTTAATAAATAAACAGTAATAATAAAACCCATAAGTAAAGTCAATTTGGAGTTACAAGGCCTTATTACAACCCAACGAAAATAAAGTGATTAAAATAATAAAGTTATACGAAATAAAGTAACAAAATGTCTAAATCACTTGCAATGTGGCCATCTCTTAGTGCCCTTCCACGCCGAACCGCCTATTGTGCATCACCAAAACATTAATTAAAAAGGTGTGAGTTTCAAACAATGGTGTACAACCCTTGGCATTTAATTCAATACACAATTATCACATTGGGCCTAAGCCCTATCACAATCAGTGGTCTTGGGCCTTAACCCACAAGGACCTCATATCATTTCAAAGTTAGGATAACCATAAGACATAAAGAAACTCAATAAAACTTCGAAAGAAATTAAATAGAGATCTTTGATCTTGAGGGAGATCAGTTTTCGAGTTGATTCTGATGGCGTTCTTCGAGTGTTTTCTTCGATCTTCTCTGATTGCCCCCTTATGTCTTCTTCTAATTGGTATTTACAAACTTTAGAACGCTCAAAAAGCCTAAAAATTAAGTTTTTTTCACGTATTCGGGAAGTAGGGTGCGATATTGATACGGGCTGACACATGGGCGTGTGGCAAGCCCGTGTGAAAACACCTATGCCGTGTGGATCTTGAAAACAGATTTTTTGTCCAATTTTAGCTCGTTTTTCGCTCCTTTTGCTCCTAAATGTTCTCCTAAATATAGAAACATGAAATTAAAAGATTAGGATCATCAAATTCACTAATTTGCATAATTAATCATCCAAAAACATATTAAGAATAGAATTAAAATATGTTACTTATATAACTTATCATCAATATGTAAAAAAAAAAAAAAAAAAAAAATTCAAAAGCATATAATAAAACATCTATATGTTGATAAACTGGTTATGACCAAAATTAAAAATCGTTACAAAGTAAATAGAAAAAATATCAGTTCAAGAGTATAAAATAGACAACGCATAAGTTGATAAGCTCGTTCCAAATTATACCATAGGTAATATACACAATAAACACAAAAAAGATAAAAATAAAAATAATAAAAAATAAAACATATAATAGAACGTCATGGGTAATTTGCAAGTTCATTTTCTAGATAAACTTCTCTTTGCTTTGATTCTTCTAACTTTCTTTGTATCTCAGCTTCACATTGATCCTTCTCTAGAAAAGTAGCTTCATACGAAAGCTCTCTCTCTTTACTCATCGCCAGTTTCTCTTTAAATAAGAGGATGATCCAACTTGGTCATGTCGTTTGGTCAGACTCTCTCTTCGACCATTCCGTAGTCTACTTGTTCGACGTTGTGTGGGAGGATTCTTTGCTGCAGCGAGTTCTGCCATTAGTCTCTCGTTATGATTCATTAGTTTAGCAACTTCTTCTGACAATTCCTTAAGCTCCACAGCAGCAGCTGAGGCTAGTCCCTTGGCATATGAACTCTCCTCTGCCAGTTTATGGTTCCGCAACTCTAGCTGGTATTTTGACTCAGTAAGTACCAGAACTTTGTGCTTCAGTTCCTCAATCTCGGTCACCTGATTGAGCAAAACAAGGAAATTAGCTATACCATTTACTGAAATGAAAGTGAAATCAGTAAAAAGTAAACCCATAACAAAACTAATGCTAGGCTAATCATAAGTGCTAATGTCGCTGTAATGTATAATCTGGGAATAAAAACATAAAGACTGCATATAGTGTGCTTGTATGTTTTCCGAGACGCATAGAAACAAGATGTAGACATATTTCAGTCATCAAAATGGAGCAGAGCATGGGGACATGTGCAAATGACTGAATTGTGTGCGTTTGCATGCTTGGCCTTAAAAAGATAGCAACGCTCGAGTAAGGTACCATATGAGCACCATATGTGAGTATTTAAAAGCACCTGTGTTTTTATAAGCAAACCGCTACTAATCTCTTTTGGTGCCGCAACTTCTTTGTTCACCTGCAGGCCATTCATTTCAGCGAATTGTTGGGAATACGAGGCTTTAGAACGGACATTTTGTGATTCTAGTGCATCAGAGAGCTGCTGCTTTAAGGATGCAACTGTTTCTTGCAATCCTTCACATTCACAAACCTGGTAAAAGTGTGAAGTTAGAACGGAACCCAGAAAGAGATGCTACTTGCAAGGCAATAGTGTGGGACAATTATTACTTAAAACCATAGGTTGAGTAGGTATATCAGCCTTCCGTTTAAGCTGTTCTTGAGTTATCCGATTGTCTGCAGCTTTAACCTGGAAACAGAATTAATAATAAACTCATAAGAGAAAACCACACGAAGCAAAGGGACAAATGGAAAAAGGTTGAGGAATGTTATAAACAATTCTTTCTTCCTTCGACTCCTGTAGTTCAACTTGGTCACTGAAGCAAGTTCTATAGATTCCTATACTATAAAATGTAGGAACTTGTGAGCTGAGTCCACAGTTAGGAATTTGACAAATGCATCAAGAGTTTACAGAAAATTTCAGATATTCATTAATCAGATTACTAATGATAACAAAGTTCAGCATAGAAACGTTAAGTAAATTTTAGTTCCAACTTAAAATTCCTCACAAACAACACATGATTGAGAAAAAATAAAATAAAAAACAAGCAGCTTTAAATTATTGAAAAGTTATAATTACTTAAATTTTGATTTTATTGAACTGCCATTTTATGGACTGATGAAGGTAATTAATGAGATACTTAAAATATATGAAGTTAAAAAATAAATTTGTTAAACTGAGTAAATTTGACAAAAGGTTTAATCACCCTCCATTTAAATAAGACAAACCAAATTTCTTTTAAAAGTGCTGAAATTATATTTATATATATTCTATTTGTTTTACCATTTATATTTAAAAATTTGTGATTGTATTTTTTAATAATGTCTTACATTCCCAACTTAAAGTGTAACATATATCACCAACCATCTTTTTTGGTTTTTGTATGTAATACCACAATTCATTTGTTAGTCATTTGTGAAATTCTCCATTATATATTGTTTTTCTAGTTCATCTAATCTCTCACTCTTTCTATCTCTATATATATTAATCTCCCTCATCCCCTCCCTCTCTCCCCTCGCCCCCCTTCTCTCACTCCCTCTCCCTCTCTCTCTCTCTCTTCATATATATTAACCCTTTGCTTTTGGTTTTTATAAAAAAAACCTAGCTGCAAGAATGGTGCAAGGAGAAGCAAACTAAAAGGGCAAAGGGAAAGCCATTGTGAAAGAACCCATGAAAATATCGTCAAATTTTGTACCCGTTCTCAATCAACCTCTTCCCCGTGGTGACAGGCATTTATTGATGCCTCCATCGTCGGCTCCTCAATAGCTGAAGGTAAAAGTTGGTAAGAACCTTTATGTTGGCAGTGCCAATATTCGTTTTCATCCTTTCAGGGGAAAAAGGAAGGTCTCTGTCCAACTTAGTCCTAAAGAAGAAGAAGAAGAACAACTACGATATTAATGATAAGGGTCCAGGATCGAGGCAGATTGAAGCAAGGGAGCCTCAAAATCATCATCCTTATAGTTACAAAGATTAGAAGTCTCTCCTTGAGGCAATGGTCCCAGATTTTCTTGGTGAACAGAAAACCATAAGTGGTTTTCTTGGGCTGGGAACATCCTCTGGGAGAACCCCACTTAATCCTGCTCCTCATCCTAATTTAAGGAATCATATGATGGAACAAGGAAAACCTGCTGCGGCTCCTAGTCAAGCTTCAAGTTCAAGCAGTTACGACAATTTGGACATAGAGTTTGAGACTAGGGTTTGAGTAAAAAGAAGATTATAATATATAAACCTACCTAATGTTTTTTTTTTTTTTTGGTTAGTTTCAATGGATGTATTTTGGGTTTGCTTGCCTTTTTTTTATTATTATGTCAAGTCAATGATGTCTTGTAACGCCCCAAATTTTGGGGCTAGAAGTTTCGGGATTTCAAGGTTAGGGTCATTGACAAGGTTACGCTAATGTGTTTAGCTATGCGTTTAGGTGTCAGAATGAGCCTATTGGTTTGGTGGTTGAGGGAGTGTTAGTATACCAGATGTGGGTTTCGAAACTATCCTATTTTATTTTGTGAATTGCTAAATTTGTTTTTGATAGAATGTGATAACTTTGATGGTTCTCGGAATTGGTTGTTTAAGTACGGTAGTACTGTTAAATGGCGTGGAAATTTGCTTAGGTTGCTGTGCTACTGAGTTTGATCGACTGAGGGTCGATTTAGTTATTGGAAAAGCTTGATTTTTAGGCTATTTGGGGGTGTTTTCGAGGCCACACGGGCGTGTGTTGGATCACATGGTTGTGTGGAATTAGGGATTAGGGTTTTTCGACAAGATTTGGTGCCACAAGGCTTGGCCACATGACCGTGTGGTCGACTTGGGGATTTTATCATTTTTCACATGGGCATTTGGGTTTGGGGATTAGGGTTTGAGTGATTTGGTGTCAATGACCTAGCTATACAGCCTTGTGACTAATTTGGGGATTTAGTGATTCTACACGGGTGTGTGTTTTGGGACACATGGTCGTGTTTGGTGGGCACACGGACGTGTGAGACCCTCACATGGTCGTGTCAGCCCTGTACTCAAAATTTGTGCAAAGACGAGAGTTACATGTCCCTGTCCCACCGTGTGCTATGTCCCTAGTCCACACAGGCATGTGCCACACACACTACTGTGTGTCTCTTCACACTCAAGGCGTGTACCACAGTCCACACGTAGTGTGCTCCTTTTTACACGGGCTTGTGACCTCCCACACGACCTAAGCATGTCCACACGATCAGAGAACACGGGCGTGTGGCTCTAGGACACCTAATTTGATTTTGTGGGTTTTTGATCTGAGCATCTGTTTGTGTGTTTTGCGTTGGCTGATCTTTAGTCAGGGTGGCTAAGAATTCTAATCTGGGCTTCGGCCTGAATGTATCTGTGTGACTGTCATGTGAAGTGTTTGAATCGAATCTGTTCTGTTGGTGTGTGTGCACAACTATTCTGTCTGACTGTTTGATATTGTGTCTCTGTTCTATGAGATTGTATGAATACATACATCTGCATAAAATATTTTAGGTTGGGATTGTGAAGAGAAGGGAGTGATTCTGATCTGATCTGGCAGTTAAGCTACAATTTATCGGTATAGCGGTTTACTGCATCGCAATGTACCGTATGTACGTCAGCTATGCTACATACCCTTGTCTGATCTGGCAGTTTAAGCTGTAATTTACCAGTATAGCAGTTTACCGCATCACAGTCTGTACTGTATGTACGTTAGCTATGCTACGCACCTTTATCTGATCTGGTAGTTTAACTGCAACACGATCAGACAATGGATTATCGATTGCATCAGATCAGACGTCGGCCGCCTTTGCGTACCATTATCTGATCTGGCATGTACTGCGGTCTACCGCATTGCACAGTACAACACATACGCTAGCCCTG
This sequence comes from Gossypium rotundifolium, assembly GCA_025506655.1. Taxonomy (NCBI): domain Eukaryota; kingdom Viridiplantae; phylum Streptophyta; class Magnoliopsida; order Malvales; family Malvaceae; genus Gossypium; species Gossypium rotundifolium. The sequence continues at coordinate 114,963,282 of CP106730.1, forward strand.
CTACTTATTATTATCTGAGTGGCTTAGTCCACTTATGTGATGTGAAGGGTTGGATGGGCCTTCCGAGATCCTAATTGGTGTGATTGGTTGGATGAGCTTGAACAGCTCTTATGAGGTGTGATCGGGGGACGGAGAGTTGTGTTGGCTGGATGGGTGGGTTATATTTTTTGACTGCATTTCATATGCATATTTGTCTCTGTTCTGAGTGTACGAATATCTGTCTATGTTCTGTTGTCTGAACAACCATTTGTAAGTGTTCGTGAATTCACTACACCAAAATGCACTTTTAGCGTTTTTAAAGCGTTACACCACTTTTTTGGTGGCGGCTTATAAGCGCCACTAATAGTATTTGTGGTGCTTTCGAAAGCGCCGCAAAAAATGTCGCTAAAACAAGCGCCATAAATTTTAGCGTTTATTTAAAAACGCCGCTAAAGATCATGACTTTTAGCGCGCTTACCACAAACGCCGCTAAAGGTCAGACTTTTAGCGCGCTTTTCCCACAAACGCCGCTAAAGGTCGACTTTTAGAGGCGCTTTTACAAACGCCGCTAAAGGTCAGGACTTTTAGCGGCGCCTTTCTACAAACGCCGCTTAAAGTCTTGACTTTTAGTGGCGCTTTTCATAAAGTGCCGCTAAAGTCAAGGCTTTTAGCGACGCTTTCTATAAAACGCTGCTAAAAGCATGACCTTTAGCGACGCTTTTTCTATAAACGCCGCAAAAAGCTTGACCTTTAGCGACGCTTTTTCTAAAAATGCCGCAAAAAGCTTGACCTTTAACGGCGCTTTTTCTAAAAATGCCGCTAAAAGTAGTAAAAAATAAAAAAATAAAAAATTATAAAAAATATTATTAAAATATTATTAAAATATTACACTGCCACTACCATGAACCACAACTGTCTCACCATAAGGCTACTGAAAAGAAGATGACGACCAATTACACTGCTACCTTACATACAAGCTCTTTTAATTACAAATCCACACACGTTCGGAGGTAAAAAGTGGCTACTATTCCTCCCAAGATGCTTCCCTAATGCAAAAAGAGCAAACTGAAAAGTGGAAAATTTCACCCCTTTGCAGTCTATTGTTTTCTGTAATTTAATATTCTTTCTTCATTTTATCATTTCAGAAACTAATTAGATAAAATAATACAGGTGGGAAACAAGAACAGAGATAATATTACAGAGATAATATTACATCTTCTCTATCAATTGCATCTCTTGGTGGAATGTCTTGTACCCACTCAACCTCTGCCATGCGATATCTGCATTTAAACATTGCAAACGCATGAAGTCTGACAATAAATTCAAGTAGGTATGAAAATTAGAAATTTTGATTAAAGGCATGATCTAGTAAAAGACCTTAATGATCTAGTACGCCTAAATCTATTGTAGTAATGTGTTATAAAAAGGAAAAGACAATACTAGGAGACAAGTCTGCTGTTGTAGGACATGACTATCCAATCTAGCTGTCAAAAAGCAACATAGAAAGTGTTTTGACCTGCAGAAATTTCTAAAGCAAGCTGTAATATGTAAAACTCCATGTGTTTCCTTGGTGAATATATCCATTAGAGCCAAACTAGAATATAGTTTATGCTTCCAAGCACCTTTCAAATAGAAGCAATCAAAATTTTTCACCCTTTTTGGGAGTGTTGTAGAGGCTACAGAAGTTTGTATCTAGTAAAACACAATTGTAGCTTAGCTTTCCAAAATAATCAGCAGATTTCATGATTCCCCACGTAAATCCTGGCAAATGTGCAATGGCTAATTGGCTATGGTTATTGTTACATCAAATGAAAGGAAAGTGACTCTTAAAAAGCATCAAAAGGAAGGAAATGGCTTATCGTAGTTTTATAAGTAAATACTCTTACGAATTTAGAAGAAAAAAGTTTGTCACGACGCAGAAGTAAGAACTAAAAACAGAAGGAACTTCAATTTTTAGAACTTGATAACTGAACCAAAGCTAGTAAGCAGCCAATATACAAATGCAGTCATCTGATTTGAAGCGATGCTCTCTTTTAGATGCATGAAAACTAATACAGCATTATTTGCTCATATATCCAAACATTACTTGTCCACAATGAGAAGTCATGAAACATTTATTTAACAACTTTTAAACATTTCTCTTATTGTGGACAACTTAAAACCCCATCTACAACCAAGCTAGAACTAACATCTTATTTATGGACTTAATTTTATTATTTTTAAAATTTATTCCTTACCAAGGTGAACAAGACTTTGGGATGGAGGAATGTACATAAATAAAAGTTGTATGTACACATAATGTAGAAAAAATGTATTTGAATCAAAGGCAAACAAAAGTTGAAAATGCTTCACCTCCAAAACAAAGCGTCCATCAGGAAGAGGTTCACACCTACATATTTAGAGCATGTGACAAGAGCATGAGGTTAAAAAAACAAAATATTCTCCAGCATAACCAAATGTAGCAAGGTTTATTAAAATAAATAAATAAAAAGAAAGGCCTACAAGCCACCTACTCTGTGATCTCCACTTCACAAGCAAAATCAGCATTTGCATCTGTAGCAGGATCACAGATGACCTACAAATATAATGGACCAACAAACATAGGGAAAAAAATGTGAGGAATTTTTGGCCATTCAACATGCCTTAACAACAAGAAAGAACCAAACAGAAAAGAGCCCACCATTTCCATCCTGTGATTCCCTTCCATTATTCTCCTGACCTGTTTCCAAGCAAATAAAAGTAAATCCAAATCCAAAAGCAACCTCTCTGAGGCACAGGAACTAAATCAGCTTCAAATGACCTTGTGACTAAAATTGCTAACTTTTCGCTAACCAAAACACGCATACAGCTTATTACCAAGTTGAGCATCCACCTAGAATGAATACTATTGCTTTCCTCCAAAGGAGACTGGAAAAACAGACCAATTAAATATATCATAAATAAATTACTACCAGGCTAAATCAGCTTATTTAAATCCCTTGAATTATAACGAGAGATTCATATAATTGCTATCAGGTTTACTTGAATTAGAAGGATCTTTCTTCTTCTGCATAAATCAAGCAAAATAGTAAAGATTTCATGATTGTGAAGCATAAGAAACATAGAAAAATAAAAGAAATAATCTTATCTGAATTAATTCATCCAAACTCTTCTCCTGCGTCTAATACATACTCGAACATGAGAATGGCAAGATGATTAAACATATTTGATATATGATATCAAACACATGCTTGTATTTCACATTCACTTCGAGTAAGTATAATCAGATTCCAAATGAAATTACAACTTCTAACTTGCATAGCAATGACAAATTCTTTGAAACCAAGATATCCCTGCCTCTTAGAATCTGCAATCGCCCACACCTTTAAGGAATCAACAAATACAAAATAAACAAATGAAGAAAAAATGTATCGAAAAACTGAAGTTTCAATTAAAATTAAGAAAATTCAATAACCTGCTTGAGCTCTTGCCGCGATAAATTTGACATAGAAAGAAAATTTATCGTATTATTTCCAGTAACGCGGCCATCATTATCTACCAAAAAAATTAAAATTAAAAGCGACTAAAATTTTTTGAGGAAAAAAAAGCTAAAAAATTACCTGAATCAGCTACGTCAAACCATTCTTTATAAATTTTCTGGTGTTCTTTGGAACATGAACCGATCCGAGGGGCTCCGATCTCCATTTTCCAATGAGAAAAATTGTGTGGATCAAATAAAACCAGAGATCTGAGCCTGTCCTCTCCTGGATAATGAATACTTGACTTGAGGAAAAACAATGGCGGAATGAATGTAGAGAAAATTTAGACAAGGAAGAAAAGAGAGACGAGAGAAAATTTAAGATTTAGGCTTACAGTGCCATTTAGTTTCTCGACTGCCGCATTAGCATCCTCCACGGTTTGGGGACTTAGAAAATTTAGGGTTTGGAAAATAGAAATAGGGGTTAAAGGGATAGTTTTTTAGCATTGGAAAAACAAAAACCCAGTATTGGTTTCAAGTTTCAAACTTCGAAGAACATAAACATATGTTGAACGTAAAAAAAAAAACCTGTGACAGTAAGGGAGAGATGAATGAGCTGATTGATGCTTTGAGGTATTTTCAGCTTTGGGGATTGTCCTAAGATGATGGCAAGAGTTAAGGGAATGAGTGAGGATAAAGAATAGTGAAGAAAATTAAGAGAGACAGATTGAAAGGGCCTAGAAAACCCTAAAACGCATAAAGCTAATAAGGGGATAAAAAAGGGGGAAACTTACGATCTTTGCCACCACGAACGCCGCCTCTGGTTTCAACGAGAATGCCGCCTCTGGTTTCAACGAGAATGCCGCCTCTGGTTTCAACAAGCGCCGCTTCTGTGTTTCAGACTTAGAGTTTGGGGAAGAAAAATCGGGTTTTAGGGAAAAAAAGATCAGACGAATTTTGGGACTTAAGGAGAGTTTTTTAGTAGGGGAAAAAATGGCACCGTTTTATGTGCGAAAATTTACGGCGTTTTTAATAAAACGTCACTATAGGTCCATTTTTAGCGGCGTTTTTTCAAAAGCGTTGCTAATGCTTAGACTTTTAGCGGCGCTCAGACTTTTAGCGGTGTTTTACGAAAAAACGCCGCTATATATCCTTTTTAGCTGCGTTTTGTAAATAAACGCCGCTATTTCTCATTTTTTGGCGGCTTTTTTCTTAAAACGCCGCTAATGTATTATATTTGCGGCGTTTTTCTTTAAAAAGCCACTAAAAATGCCGCTAAAAGTCTGTTTTGCTGTAGTGATTGGGTGTGCTCTGCTCGATTACGTTTGATATTTGTTTCTGCTCATGACTGTAAGTTTGTTACACCACTAAATTAAATTATGAGTTTCTGCCTTTAGTATTGTGTCGGACTCACACTGGGCTCAAGTAGCTCACCCCCTCTTAGTGTTTCCTTTGCAGGTACATCTCAGAATTTTGATGCTAGACTCTGATGGAGGTCTCGCATATTTGGTGGAAATAAATGATTATCAGTGTATATTTAGTTAAATGCTTTTTGAATTGTAAAATTTTATTTAGCCGTGGTATAAATTTTGAGCTAGTTTTTAATCGTTTTATTACCGCTTACATATACATATACTATCTAAACTGAAATTTTAATAATTGGTTTTAAACGATCAAGTATTACCATTCGACATGAAAATTATTTTGAAAAAATTTACCTACGATCACTTCGGTGATCAATGTAGATCTGAGATTCGGTCTAAACTTCTAGGCCAGGTTCCAGGTATTACATATCTTCCTAGCCTCAATGCTCAAACCCTTTTGTTTTTTAGCAATAGAATCAACAAATCAATATCTGGACAATATCAGTTTCTAGTGCTGAAGTCATATAATTTTATAAAAGTCTAGTCGTTTAAGTCTTGTTGTGTTATTGTTTTTTGGTGTTTAGTCTATTATTATCAAATGAAATGAGTCAAAGAATTGTTGTCCATCTTCAATATAGTCTTGATGATCTATCTCCTCTTTTCTTTAAAATTAGATTATATGAGTTCTCTTTGTTAGAAAATGAGGGTATTCAATTTTTTCTTTTTTAATGAAATTTTAAAACAACTTAATGATATATAGCTCATTGTCTTGTAAAAGTCAGTCACTAGAAAATGTAATTTTGTTAAACAAAAGAAGAAATGGATTGATTTAAAATATATAAAATTGAAATCATAAATATTTAAATAAAAGAAACTACAATAATATATAATAGAATATCTCTAAGTCAATAAACTCGTTATAATTTATTGAAATCATAAACGATAACGTCAAAAATAACGATAAACCGAAATTAGGTCAAAATATAAAATAGAGCACGTGTAAGTTGATAAACTCATTGCAAAGTATGTGATCATTAATATGTACATCAATAAATACAAAATAAAAATAAAATTATATAATAGAACATGTGTAAGTCGATAAACTAGTTACAATTGAAACTATAAATCTTTACATTAAAAAGGAGAAAAAACTAATTCAAGAATATAAAATAAAGTACGTAAGATGACAAACTCATTGTAAAGTATGCGAAAATTTAAAAGCATATAGTAGAACATCTATAAGTCGATAAACTGGTTACAATTGAAACTATAAATCTTTGCATTAAATAGAAAAAAAATTAATTCAAAAATATAAAATAAAGCACATGTAAGATGACAAACTTGTTGTAAGGAATGCGAGAATTTAAAAGCATATAGTAGAACATCTATAAGTCGATAAATTGGTTACAATTGAAACTATAAATCTTTAGGAGAAAAAAAATTAATTCAAGAATATAAAATAAAGCAGACAAACTCGTTGCAAATTATACCATAGGTAATATGCACAATAAACACAAAAAATAAAACATATAATAGAACGCGATGGGTAATTTGCAAGTTCATTTTCTAGATAAGCTTCTCTTTGCTTTGATTCTTCAACCGTTCTTTGTAGCTCCGCTTCACACTGGTCCTTCTCTAGAAAAGCAGCTTCATACGAAAGCTCTGTCTCTTTACTTATCGCCAATTCTCTCTTTAAATAAGAGGATGAGCCAACTTGGTCGTGTCGTTTGGTCAGACTCTCTCTTCGACCATTCCGTACTCTACTTGTTCGACGTTGTGTGGGAGGATTCTTTGCTGCAGCGAGTTCTGCCATTAGTCTCTCGTTATGATTCATTAGTTTAGCAACTTCTTCTGACAATTCCGGCTAGTCCCTTGGCATATGAACTCTCCTCTGCCAGTTTATGGTTCCGCAACTCTAGCTGGTATTTTGACTCAGTTAGTACCAGAACTTTGTGCTTCAGTTCCTCAATCTCGGTCACCTGATTGAGCAAAACAAGGAAATTAGCTATACCATTTACTGAAATGAAAGTGAAATCAGTAAAAAGTAAACCCATAACAAAACTGATGCTAGGCTAATCATAAGTGCTAATGTCGCTGTGATGTATAATCTGGGAATAAAAACATAAAGACTGCATATAGTGTGCTTGTATGTTTGCCGAGACACATAGAAACAAGATGTAGACATATTTCAGTCATCAAAATGGAGCAGAGCATGGGGACAAGTGCAAATGACTGAATTGTGTGCGTTTGCATGCTTTGCCTTAAAAAGATAGCAACGCTCGAGTAAGGTACCATATGAGCACCATATGTGATTATTTAAAAGCACCTGTGTTTTTATAAGCAAATCGCTACTAATCTCTTTTGGTGCTGCAACTTCTTTCACCTGCAGGCCATTCATTTCAGCGAATTGTTGGGAATACGAGGCTTTAGAACGGACATTTTGTGATTCTAGTGCATCAGAGAGCTGCTGCTTTGAGGATGTAACTGTTTCTTGCAATCCTTCACATTCACAAATCTGGTAAAAGTGTGAAGTTAGAACGGAACCCCAGAAAGAGATGCTACTTGCAACGCATGAGTGTGGGATAATTATTACTTAAAACCATAGTTGAGTAGGTATATATCTGCCTTCCGGTTAAGCTGTTCTTGAATTATCCGATTGTCTGCAGCTTTAACCTGGAAACAGAATTAATAATAGACTCATAAGAGAAAACCAGACGAAGTAAAGGGACAAATGGAAAAAGGTTGAGGAATGTTATAAACAATTCTTTCTTCCTTCGACTCCTGTAGTTCAACTTGGTCACTGAAGCAAGTTCTATAGATTCCTATACTGTAAAATGTAGGAACTTGTGAGCTGAGTCCACAGTTAGGTTACTAGAACATTGTATAACCAAATTTAATGTGATTAAGGTTTTGTTTAACAATGATTCTTAAAAGTGTTTTCTTCTCTAAAATATTTTTCTTGTGAGAAGTTAAAATTTTCAGCTTCTCCAAAATGTGTTCTTAGGCCAATTTTTGGTTTGAGAGTAGCACTTTTTTTCTCTCAAAAAATAACTTATTTAGAAATGATTTTATCTTAAAAGCCCAAAAGTGCTTCTTAGAAGCAATACTAAACATACCCTCACTCAAGTTCACTTATTATGCAATGCAGAGACTCATGTGAAGCACTTGAAACTTATATGGAAGCATACATTACCTCAAGTTCAAAGGATTTCTCATTTAATTGCGCCACCAAATCAGCAATAGTAGACTGTAGCATACATATATGGAAAGATAGTTAACGTTTTGGAAGAAAAAGGCAAAAAATGATTAAGGGTCATAAATGAGAATCTGCTGAATATCTCCGAACTTTTAATTCTTGCTTTGACAGCAAAGTTCTTAATTTACTGTTATGTAGCTAGAAATTACAGATTCCTGCTATAGTTGTTTTTTTTTCTTCTTATGTGTGCGTGCTCTCTTTTACAAACAAAGATAAATTCAAAGAACATGTAATTCTCAGTTACCATTAGCAAAAAAAAAAAAAAAAAATACTCGTTTCTACTTGAAATTTTCTCCTCTTTTTGGTGCTTTGAAAGTTGTTATGAATCATTCAATATTTTATAAATTTGACAAATGCATCAAGAGTTTACAGAAAATTTCAAATATTCATTAATCAAATTACTAATGATAATAAAGTTAAATTTTAGTTTCAACTTAAAATTCCTCACAAACAACACATGATTGAGAAAGAATAAATAAAAACAAGCAGCATTAACATTAATCTTTTAAAATATTAAAAGTTATAATTACTTAAATTTTGGTTTTATTGAACTACCATTCTATGGACTGATGAAGGTAATTATTAAGATGCTTAAAAGATATATAAAGTTAAAAATTAAATTTGTTAAACGAGTGTTTTACAAAAGGTTTAACCACCGCTCCATTTAAGTAAGACTACACAAATCAAATTTCGTTTAAAAGTGCTGAAATTATATTTATATATATTCTATTTGTTTTACCATTTATATTTAATTAAAATTTGTGGTTGTATTCTTTAATAATGTCTTACATTCCCAGCTTAAAGTGTAGCATATATTACCATCTTTTTTTGGTTTTTGTAAACCCTTAGTATGTAATACCACAATTCATTTGTTAGCCAGGTGTAAAATTCTCCATTATATATTGTTTTTCTAGTTCATCTAATTTCTCACTCTTTCTGTCTCTATATATATTAATCTCCTCCCCTCTCTCCCTCCTTCCCTCTCCCCTCTCTCTCTCTCTCTTCCCCCCTCCATCCCTCTCTCTCCATATATATTAACCCTTTTTTGCTTTTGGTTTTTTATCAAAAAAACCCAGCTGCATCTCTCTCTCTCTCTCTCTCTCCATATATATTAACCCTTTGCTTTTGGTTTTTATCAAAAAGCCCAGCTGCAAGAATGGTGCAAGGAGAAGCAAACCAAAAGGGCAAAGGAAAAGCCATTATGAAAGAACCCATGAAAATATCGTCGAATTTTGCACCCGCTCTCAATCAACCTCTTCCCCGTGGTGACAGGCTTTTCCTAATGCCTCCATCGTCGGCTCCTCAAAAGCTGAAGGTAAAAGTTAGTAAAAACCCTTATGTTGACAATGCCAATCTTTGTTTTCATCCTTTCAGGGGAAAAAGGAAGGTCTCTATCCAACTTAGTCCTAAAGAAGAAGAAGAAGTGAACAGCTACGATATCAGACGTGATAAGGGTCAAAGATCGAGGCAGATTGAAGCAAGGGAGCCTCAAAATCATCATCCTTATAGTTACAAAGATCAGAAGTCTCTCCTTGAGGCAATGGCCGCAGATTTCCTTGGTGAACAGAAGACCATAAGTGGTTTTCTTGGGCTGGGATCATCCTCTGGGAGAACCCCACTTAATCCTACTCCTCATCCTAATTTAAGGAACCATATGATGGAACAAGGAGAACCTGCTACTGCTCCCAGTCAAGCTTCCAGTTCAAGCAGTTGCGACAATTTGGACATAGAGTTGAGACTAGGGTTTGACTGAAAGGAAGATTATAATATATATAACCTACCTAGTGTTTTTTTTTTTTTTTTTTGGTTATTTTCAATGGATGTATTTTGGGTTTGCTTGCCTTTTATTATTATTATGTCAGGTCAATGATGTCTTCCTAGCCTCAATACTCAAACCCTTTTGTTTTTTAACAATAGGATCAACAAATCAATATCTGGACAAGGTTAGTTTCTAGTGCTGAAGTCGTATAATTTTATAAAAGTCTAGGCGTTTAAGTCTTGTTTTTTGCTATTTAGTCTATAATTACCAAATGAAATGAGTCAAAGAATGGTTGTCCATCTTCAATATAGTCTTGATGATCTATCTCCTCTTTCTTTAAAATTAGATTATATGAGTTCTCTTTGTTAGAAAATGAGGGTATTCAATTTTTTCTTTTTTTTTTAATGAAATTTTAAAACAACTTAATGATATATAGCTCATTGTCTTGTAAAAGTCAGTCACTAGAAAATGTAATTTTGTTAAACAAAAGAAGAAATGGATTGATTTAAAATATATAAAATTGAAATCATAAATATTTAAATAAAAGAAACTACAATAATATATAATAGAACACCTCTAAGTCAATAAACTCATTATAATTTATTGAAATCATAAACAATAACGTTGAAAAATAACGATAAACTGAAATTAGGTCAAGAATATAAAATAGAGCACGTGTAAGTCGATAAACTCATTGCAAAGTATGTGATAATTAATATGTACATCAATAAATACAAAACAAAATTAAAAATTATATAATAGAACATGTGTAAGTCGGTAAACTGGTTACAATTGAAACTATAAATCTTTGCATTGAAATAGAAGAAAAAATTAATTCAAGAATATAAAATAGAGCACGTGTAAATTGATAAACTCATTGTAAAGTATGCGACAAGTAATATGCACAATATACAAAAAAAATATATATATATAATAGAACACGTAAGTCGATGAACTCATTACTACCGAAATTATAAATGCTTACAATTAAATAATAAAAAGAATAAATCAATAATATAAAATAGAGCACGTACAAGTTAAAAACTCGTGGTAAAGTATGTAATGATTAATATAATTTTTTAGTTCTTTTATATTTGTTTAATTTTGTAAATTACATGAAAATAGGAATATGTGAAAACACATATTTATTTATTTAATGTAAAAAAAATGCAACCGTTATATCGTAATGATAATAAAATATCAATCATAAAAGTATATAAAATTAATCAACCTATATTATTTGAAATATTTACAAAATTAAAGAGCCTTGGAATGGCATGAGAAATTCGAAGGTAAAATATAATTAGTTTTAAATTGTTTTGACTGACCAATAAAATGGCATGCAGTGATGGGAATAGGTTATAGAAATGGAGGAGCGTTTTCCATGTGTAGCATTTATGATTTAACTTTGGAATCCAAAGGAGGGATGTTTCATGTTTGGCTGTGTCCATATTGGCTTCACACAATGCTATATAGGGTTAAATTCAAATCAATTAATGGCTTCTTAGCTGGATTTTATATGGTTACCATAACTGCAATTAAGATTATATATATTTACTTTTATTTGCCACACGTTGTGTTGGATGCCCACGAAAATCCAAATCAAAAGTGGAACCGATGCAAATGTTAGGATTTTGTGTTTTTATTGTAGTTATTTCGTCATTTATCGAAAAGTTTAATTAATAAAATTTTATAGTTAAATTATTATCTTTTAAAACATTAAATAGTTATAATTACTTAAATTTTGATTTTATTTAATTGTCGCTTTGTGGATTCCATTTAAGTAAAGACATAAGCCAAATTTCTTTTCAAAGTGTTGAAATTATATTCATTTATATTTTCTATTTGTTTTACTATTTATATATAAAATTTTTACTGCATTTTTAATAATGTCTTACATTCCCCGTTTAAAGTGAAGTATATATTACCAACCCTCTTTTCTTTATTTTTGTTAACCCCTAATATGAAATACCATAAGTCATTTGTTAGTTAGGTGCAGAAGTCTCCATTATAATTGTTCTTCTACTCTTCATCTAACCTCTCACTCTCCATATATATTAACCCTTTGCCTTTGGCTTTTGATCAGAAAAAACCCAACTGCAGCAATGGTGCAACCAGAAGTAGACTGAAAGGGAAAAGGAAAGTCATTATGAAAGAACCCATGAAAATATCATCGGCTTTTGCACCCGCTCTAAATCAGCCTCTTCCCCGTGACGACAGGCTTTTCCTCATGCCTCCGCCATCGGCTCCTCAAAAGTTGAAGGTGAAAGTTGGCAAGAACCCTTATGCTGGCAGTGTCAATCCTCATTTTCATCCTTTCAGGGGAAAAAGGTAGGCGTCTGTCCAGCTCAGTCCTAAAGAAGAAGAAGTGAACAACTACGATATCAGACATGATAAGGGTCCAGAACCGAGGCAGATTGGAGCAAGGGAGCCTCAAAATTATCATCCTTAAGATCAGAAGTCTCTCCTTCAAGCTCTGGTCGCGGATTTTCTTAGTGAACAGAAGACCAAAAGTGGTTTTCTTAGGCTAGGAACATCCTCTGGGAGAACCCCACCTAATTCTGCTCCAAATCCTACTTTAAGGAATCATCAGATGGAACAAGTAGAACTTGCTGCTGCTCCCCGTCAAGCTTCCAGTTTGAGCAATTGCGACAATTTGGATATAGAGTTGAGACTAGGGTTTGAGTGAAGGGAATATTAGAATAGTAAACCTGTTTTTTTTTTGTCCGTTTCATAGATCTATTTTGGGTTTGCTTACCTTTTTTTCAATAGGTCAGGTCAATGGTGTCTTCCTAGCTTCACAACTAAAACCATTTTGTTTTTTTAGCTACAAAATTAGCAAATCAATATATATACAAAGTCAATTTATAATGCTGAAGTCATATAATTTTAAAAAAGTCTAGGGTTTAAGTCTTCTTGTGTTACTGTTTTCTATTGTTTAGTCTATCATTATCAAATGAAATAAGTCAAAGAATTGTTGTCCATCTTCAATATATTCTTGAAGATCTATCTCCTCTTTTCTTTAAAATCAAGTTATGAGTTTTCTTTGTCAAAAAATAAGAGTGTTCAAGTTTTCCTTTTTTTAATGGAATTTTAGAACAACTTATTGATATATACCTCTTCGTCTTGCACAACTCAGTCACCGGAGTTCGGTTTTGGGTTGAGGATGAATGTGCTTATTTGAGTGATGTATTGGCAAACTTTTGTTGGACAAAACACACGTTAGTGAAACAAAATAGATAAATATAAATAAATATTTATATAAATAAAATATATGTAACACCATAATCTCGAATATGGAGTACTCAAATACTAAGGCACTACATTAGGTCACCGGAGCAACCCAACAAAATTTTCAAGTAATTTAAAACATTTAAATACATTTTATATAAGAGAAAATACCATACATAGTTATACTGAAAATAGTAATAAAAGTAGTTATACAAAATATGTAGAGCTCCAATATCATAGTATATCAAAATAGTAAAAATAACAAAATGATAAATGAGTTATAGACCTATAAAAAAATACAAGTAAGGCCTTAGGAATACAATGCCCAGTAATAGATAAGGTATTGTACTCTGAATATGTGATGTGATAAACCATAAAAGTAACATATTTTAATCCCATGCTTGGCATGTTTCTGGATGATTTGTTATATAATTTGGTGACTTTGATGTCCTAATCCTTTAATTTCATGTTTCTATACTTAGGAAAGCATAGGGGAGCAAAAGGAGTGAAAAACAGGCCAAAATCAGACAAAACAAGCTGTTTTAAGGATCCACAAGGCCAAGTCAAACCCACATGGGTTGGCCACACGCCCATGTGCCAACCCATGTCGATATCACTCCCTGCTTCCATAACACGCAAAAAAAGCCAATTTTTGGGGTTTCAGAGCATTCTAAAGTTTATAAATACACACTAGAAGATGACCTACGGTGACACGCAGAGTAGAACGCAGAAAAGACTCGAATAACGCCAACAGATTCAACTCAGGAACAGGATCTCCTTCAAGACTGAAGATCTCCATTCAATTTCTTTAGAAGTTTTTTAGGTTTCTTATGTCTTGTTGTTTTCCTAATTTTGAGATGTTTTTCTTTTCAATTATGAATTAAATTCTCTAGATACCTAGTGAAGATGAAACCTATGACAGATCTTATTATTTGATTTTCTGAATTACATGATAAATATTTGTTCTTGATATCAATTATGTGTACTTATTTCATGTTTTAATGTTTCTAGGATATTAATTCGTGATTGATGTGCTGAATTTAGTGGAGAAAAAGTCCCTGTTTAAGAGTAGATCTAGCATAATTGAGTGGAGTTGCATGCAATCCTAGAAATAGGACGACATAAATCTACCGGTTTAGAGTCAAATCTAATAAGGGAATCCATAGATCGAGTTAATGTGACAATAGGGGTTTTAATTAGAAAGAGATTTCAATTAATCAACCTAGAGTCAATTGTTTTTATTCTTGAAAGAGATATTAACATAAGTTAGGGATTTCTATGGATCAAAACAAGTGAATAAATAGTTTAATTCAGATTTAGAATAATAAGTGAAGTCTAGGTGGATTCTTTCCTGGGTATTGTCTCTTTCAATTGTTTTATTCGATTATTTTCCTACTTTACTCTCTGTTTTCTTAATAATTAGTTCAGTTAAAATTAGGTTAAAAATAAATTCCTTCAAATTTTATAGACTAAATAATAAAAAGATAGTAACTACTAATACTTTTAGTCCTCGTGGATACAATATTCCCGACTCACCATAGCTATACTACCATTAGATAGGTGCGCTTGCCTTTGTCATAATTTTAGTTAGTTCGTGACGTCATTAAGTTTTTGGGGCCGTTGTCGAAGACTAAAATATTAGGAACACTTAATTTTTATTACTTTAGCCATTTTTATTTTTATTGCATTTTATTTTTGTTTTTATTTTAATTTACTAACTTTTTCTTTTATTTACTTTTGGCAGGTTCCTTTAGTTTATAACTAGAAGAAACTCGTCAGACCTCTAGTATTTGATAGTGAGATTGAAAGCACATTTCTGTAAAGTAAAAGAGAGAATCGAGGTAGAGTCAAACAAGTACAATAGTAGAGTAAGAGGATGTTATTGTTATTAATGAGGAGATGATGAAAATCATAATAATCACCACCTCACCGTGGTTGTCAGAAATCAGAAATTAATCCTGCTCCTCATACTATGCATGATTATGCCAAGCCCAATTTAGCTGGGTCTGAATCGAGTATTGTTAGACCTACTATTGCTGCAAATAATTTTGAACTGAAACCTAACACTATTCAAATGATTCAACAGTTTGTTCAGTTTGATGGTTTGCAGGACAAAGACCCAAATACTCATTTGGCTAATTTCCTAGAATTTTGTGATCTTTTAAGATAAATGGTGTTTCTGACGATGCCATTCGCCTTCGGTTGTTTCCATTCTCATTAAGAAATAAGGCTAAACAATGGTTGAACTCCCTACCACAAGGTTCTATCACTACATGGGAGCAAATGACCGAGAAATTTCTGTTAAAGTATTTTCCACCGGCTAAGACAGCCAAGCTGAAGAATGATATCTCTTCTTTCGTGCAATTGGATTTAGAGACCTTATATGATGAATGAGAGAGGTATAAGGATTTATTGAGAAGATGCCTTCACCATGGGTTACCTCTATGGCTACAGGTTCAAACTTTCTATAACGGTTTGAACCCTTCAACTAGGCAGTTGATCAATGCATCCGCCGGTGGGACTCTGAATAATAAAACACCTGAGAAGGCTTACGAGTTTATAGAATAAATATCACTGAATAATTATCAGTGACAGGTCATGAGGACAAAGCCGATGAAAGCAGTCGGTGTTTTTAACGTTGATGCGACCACCATGTTGTCAAATCAGGTAAAACTTTTGAATAAAAATATTGATGGTTTATATAGTTCTACGCAGTACATCGGTGATGCAATGCGATGCAAATAGATGAGGAATCATCCGAAAGTCGATCATACAACCCTAGCACGTAAGACTAACAAGTTAAATATATGGGTAATAATTCTAGACCTCGTAATAATCCCTATAGTAACGCTTATAATGTAGGTTGGTTAGATAGGTGCGCTTGCCTTTGTCGTAATTTTAGTTAGTTCGTGACGTCATTAAGTTTTTGGGGCCGTTGCCAAGGACTAAAATATTAGGAACACTTAATTTTTATTACTTTAGCCATTTTTATTTTTATTGCATTTTATTTTTGTTTTTATTTTAATTTACTAACTTTTTCTTTTATTTACTTTTGGCAGGTTCCTTTAGTTTATAACTAGAAGAAACTCGTCAGGACCTCTAGTATTTGATAGTGAGATTGAAAGCACAGCTCGTAGAAACAGTAGAGAATCGAGGTAGAGTCGAAAAAGTACAATAGTAGAGTAAGAGGATGTTATTGTTATTACTGAGGAGATGACAGAAAATCATAATAATCAGCTACCTCCTGTGGTTGCTGTAAATCCTGTAAATTCGAATCCTACTCCTCATACTATGTATGATTATGCCAAGCCCAATTTAACTGGGTCTGAATCGAGTATTGTTAGACCTACTATTGCTGCAAATAATTTTGAACTGAAACCTAACACTATTCAAAAGATTCAACAGTTTGTTCAGTTTGATGGTTTGTAGGACAAAGACCCAAATACTCATTTGGCTAATTTCCTAGAATTTTGTGATCTTTTAAGATAAATGGTGTTTCTGACGATGCCATTCGCCTTGGTTGTTTCCATTCTCATTAAGAAATAAGGCTAAACAATGGTTGAACTCCCTACCACGAGGTTCTATCACTACATGGGAGCAAATGACCGAGAAATTTCATTAAAGTATTTTCCACCTATTAAGACACCAAGTCAAGAATGATATCTCTTCTTTCGTGCAATTGGATTTAGAGACCTTATATGATGAATGAGAGAGGTATAAGGATTTATTGAGAAGATGCCTTCACCATGGGTTACCTCTATGGCTACAGGTTCAAACTTTCTATAACGGTTTGAACCCCTCAACTAGGCAGTTGATCGATGCATCCGCCGGTGGGACTCTGAATAATAAAACACCTGAGAAGATTTACGAGTTTATAGAATAAATGTCACTGAATAATTATCAGTGGCAGGTCATGAGGATAAAGCCGATGAAAGCAGTCGGTGTTTTTAACGTTGATGCGGCCACCATGTTGTCAAATCAGGTAAAACTTTTGAATAAAAATATTGATGGTTTATATAGTTCTACGCAGGTACATCGGTGATGCAATGCGATGCAAATAGATGAGGGAATCATCCAGAAAGTCGATCATACAACCCTAGCACAGAAGACGAACAAGTTAAATATATGGGTAATAATTCTAGACCTCAGAATAATCCCTATAGTAACACTTATAATGTAGGTTGGAGGAACCATCCCAATTTCTCTTAGGGTGGTCAAGGTAATCAAAGACCACAACCCCCTCTAGGCTTTTAACCACCTTACCAGCAGGAGAAGAAGCCGAACCTTAAGGAAATGTTGATGAAGTTTATTTTGGTATCGAAACTCACTTCCAAAACACTGAGACAACACTTAAAAATCAACAATAGTCGATTCAAGGGCTCGAGAATCAAATAAGTCAGCTGGCTAAATTGATTTCAGAAAGACCACAAGGTAGCTTACGGATAATACTGAAACTAACCCAAGGAGCAGCTTCATGCATTACTGTGAGAGATAAAGAAAGGTTAGTTGAACCTGAACCGGAACCAAGGCAAGAAAGTTTGGTAAGTAAAGGCAAGAAAGTTTGGTAACTAAAGGCAAGAAAGTGTGGTAAGTAAAGGTAAGGTTGAGGTAAGCCAGAATAGGTAAGAACTGATTGGTAAAGAGTATAAACCTCGAGTTCCATATCCCAATGCAACTGAAAAAGACCATACTAATGAAAAATTTGGTAAATTTCTTAAACTTCTAAAAAATTGCATATTAACTTACCATTTATTGAAGCTCTTTTGCAGATGCCCAATTTAGTGAAATTTTTAGAGGAGCTTTTAGCAAATAAACGAAAGTTATATGATGCGTCGCATATGGAACTAAATTTCGTTTGCTCAGCCATTCTACATAATAAACTACCCAACAAATTGAAAGATCCAGGGAGTTTTACTATTCCTTGTTTAATTGGTAGTTTAAATGCTAACAATGCTTTGGCTGATTTAGGGGCGAGTATTAATGTCATGCCCTATAAAATATTTAAGCAACTAAGTCTTGGGAAACCCAAACAAACTAGAATGAGTATTCAATTAGCAGATAAAACAATCAGATTTTCTAAGGGTATTGTAAAAGACGTGCTTGTCAAAATTGATGAATTTATTTTCCCAATTAATTTTGTTATTCTAGACATGGATGAGGATAGTGACATACCTTTAATTTTAGGATGGCCCTTTTTAGCGACTATTAGAACTATCATTGATGTTGGTACATGTGAATTGATACTTCGTGTAGGTAATGATATGATTAAACTTCAAGCTCGTGATTCTGTTAGGATATCTAGTGATCGAGATGAATATATGAGTTATGTTAATGTGAGTAACCTTGTGGCTCAACCTTCTTTGCAAAAACCCCTCAGAAAAACGTAATGGAGCCATGTTCCAACTCATGCAACAAAAATAGAACAGCTCTTGAGGAACAAAGATTACAGATCAATGAACTAGATGAATGGCAAACATAGGTTAAGGAGAAACCGAGAATATACGATTAACCAAAGCAATGCCATGATAAGCACAAGAATGGAACGAACCAATTTAAGGTCGGGGATCAAGTATTGTTGGATAAAATGGACCCTCGAATCGCCACTTCAGAGCTTAATGCAAACTGAGTAACTCTTTTTACGGTACTGAATATTTTCCCATACGGTACAGTCGAGGTAAATCATTCTAAATTTAGTACTTTTAAGGTAATTATTACTCGGCTAAAACCTTATATTGATAATAGAATTGACAGTGAGAAAGAGGAGTTTCAACTCCGTGAACCACCGTAAACGTGCGAATATGAGGTAAGTCGATCTTAGACTTTAAATAAGCGCTTCTCGGGAGACAACCCAAGCATTAAAATTCCTAATTTACTAATTTTTTCTTATGATATTTTGAAATTAATTAATTTTTTTAAATAAATGTGTTTTTAAAACCCACATGGCATGGA
Organism: Gossypium rotundifolium; assembly: GCA_025506655.1. NCBI lineage: Eukaryota > Viridiplantae > Streptophyta > Magnoliopsida > Malvales > Malvaceae > Gossypium > Gossypium rotundifolium. The sequence continues at coordinate 114,982,277 of CP106730.1, forward strand.
CACACGGGCATGTCCCTGGTCATGTGGCTCCTTGAACTTAGTTTTAAAACTTGAAACAAATCGACAGTGAGTTACACGACTGAGACACAAGGGCGTGTCCTTGGCTGTGTGGAGCCAGAGACTTAATTTTCCCAAAAATCGACAAAGACATGGCCTAAAATAGTCCACACGGGCGTGTCCTAGGCCGTGTGAAACCTGGAGCATAAATTTTCAATTTTAAAACAAGTCAGAGAGTTACACGGGTAGGACACACGGTCTGTGTGCAATCACACGGGCATGTGAAAAGTTACACGGGCGTGGGAGAAGCGAAGGTGACTGCACACGGCTGTGCGACACGGCTGTGTGGAGCACACGGCCTGGAACAGGCGTGTCCGAGGCCGTTTGAAAATTGGGCTTGAATTTTTAAATACATACGGATATATAAGAGGTCACACGGGCATGGGAGAAACGAAAAGATCGCACACGGTCGTGCGACACGGCCATGTTAACCACATGGCCTGAGCACACCAGTGAGTCCGAGGCCTTGTGCAGACTGGGCTTTCTTTCTTAATCGACACGGGCTGAACAAAGACCACATAGGCGTGTGACATGGCCGTGTGGGCCAACACAGGCCTCACACAACCATGTCACCCTTTTAACCCCAAAACCCTAAATTATTTTTACTTCTTCTTCTTCAAACTCCTTTCTTCTCAGCCACCGCTCCCACTCCTATCCTCTAATTTCCAACCGCCGCTCCGACGACTAAGACCGCCGTCCCCTTACCCCTCACATCTCTTTCTTCCTTGTCCCTCCGAACCCATGCACACAAACCCCCAAACTCCGCACACCCTCACTAGCTCTGTTCCCCTAACCTCAACACTCAAATACACCCCCACCCCTTCTTCCTCGATTTTTCCCTTCACCTACCGCACCCAAGAACCACTCCTACCCCCTTGGTCTCCCTCTTCTTCCCCTCATCGCACAACTGCCGCCCTTCCTTTTCCTTATCCTCTCCTCACAAAATCTGGCCAACACTAAGCCACCACCATTCTTCGCCATCACCAATGCACAAACCCACCACCGTTCGCACCACTCACCTCCCGGTCCTCCCTATTCCCCAATGTTAATCTTTATTTTTATTTTCCTTTATTTTTTTATTTTATTTTCTTATTATGTTCTTTTATTTATTATTTTCTATTTTCTGAGTTCTCATTACATTTTTTAGTTTCTTCCTTAATTTTTATTCTTTTATTCTACTTCTTTTTGTGTTTATTCCTGAGTCCATTTCAATTATATTTAGTTCACATTTTTTTATAATCTTGATTCTTGCTTTCTGTCTAATACGGTTAATACTTTTATTTTAAGTATAGCTTGAGTTATCCTTTAGTTCTAATTTATTTATTTTTAGTGCTGATTCTTTTTTTTATTTATTATTCTTTATTTGATCACTTTAATTCTTACACAGTTTCACTATATGGTTTTGGCATGCTTGAGTTTTCGTTCACATTATTTTAGGAGCAATATATTATTTAAGACTATTGAGATTTTTTTCTTGCAAATTTGGTGATTATTTTATTTATTAATTAAAGTCTTTTACTAGCAGACACATTATAACAAACACATGAGGCAAGACGAAGACCGCCGTCCCCGCTTCAAAAAATAGAAGGGCCCCTGCACGACCTCCTCCTCGAGCACATCCGTTGATGCTCGCCATCTATTTTTTCGATTTACGGTGGGCCATTAGGAAGATTTGTATCAGCTCCTTCGAGCATGACCACTCGGCTTAGGCTGCTGCATTGATTGGGCCGCGTTGGAGCAGGTCCGACTCGCTGATGATGTGCACGCCATTATCGCCACAGCTCCGTAGGATAGATTCTTTGTCATCATCAAGCCCACCTATATCGGTGACATTGGAGTTTTGCTCGACGTTTCTGGTACAGTAGGTCAAGACAGTTCATGACGAGCCAGGCACCATCACTTTTCACCTAAGTGGTTTGGTGTACCATTTGAGCATCCCAGAGTTCGATGCTGCTATGAGACTCTACACAGAAGAGTTCATGAGGGACGAGAACTTCTTTCAGCTTTATCAACACATCTATCACTCACCATCGCGTTATTGGACCGATCTTAAAGTGAGTCAGATACCATATGATGCAATTCACTCGAAGAAGACTTCTCTCTCTTCAGCCTTACGGTACATTTACACGCTTTTAGCACACACTTTGACAGGTCGGAGAAACACCACCGGAGTTGTTAACACTAATGACGCTTACTATATTTGGAGCATGGCGCATGGGCATGTATTTGACTTGCTTACTTCATTGCTTTATCCTTCCGCCATCAAGCTAGCCACCACAGGAAGGGCCCAATCTATCTATGCCCTTACATGACTCGCCTCGCTCGACACTTCGGTCTCCTAGACACACCGGAGCAATCCTCCACACTCACTCTTGTCAGCCAGATGTCCCCTCAAGGCATCTCGAGCATGATACACATAAGGATGATCAAGCGGCATCGTGGGTTTGATCCTCCTCAATACAAATTGTTTCATTCTGACACTCAGAATAACCCCGAGAAATTTTCTGATGATGTTCCTACCTATCACGAGGATCCACCACAGTATCCACCTTCGAGTCATCGACCTGTTCATTCTGTTGCGAGCTTTCGAGGAGTATCTTCCGAGGAGTTTACTAGCTTTTGTCAGTACTATGTTCAGAGGTTTAACAGTATTGATGCGAATTTGCAGCAGATTTGTCAGCATCTCCATATTGCTCCTCCAGTGCCGCCAGCTGACGCCACTGATGTGTCTGATGATGAGGACCATTAAGTCCATTTATTTTTATTTTTGTTTTTATTTTTATTTTTTATGTTCATTGTTATGTTTTTAGACTTCTTTGGTTTTTATATTTTGAATTATATATTTTATTAATTATGGTTGTTTCTAATCGAGTAACCCTTTAATCTTCTTCAGCATTGTGTTTATTTTCTTATCAATTTCTCAGAATCATGCAATACATCTACATTTATCTACAATTCTATTTTGCACTATTTTGGAGATCTCATCCAATATTCAGGGCAGTTTCAATTTTCTCCCTTTCTTTTGATATTCTTTTCTACTATACTTATTTATATTTGCAAATTGAGGATAATGTACATCTTAAGTATGGGGATGTTATTTATATGATTATTTGAAAATCCTAAATTATGCCTTGTGTTTAAGTAAGTTTATCATATTACTATTAGAATGAATTTTTATTGATTTATAGTTTTGTTAATGTGTTTTAGATTAAATTCATAGGTAATTATGCATTGATTGTTTAAACTTTAAGACATGAGAGAATCAAGCATGATAAGTCTATTTTCATAATAAAAAAATTTGCTAGGTTGTTTCCCTAAATTGAGGTATTACCTTGAAGTTTGAGATTTGCAAGATTGATATCAAAAACCATAATTTTTGTGAGATTTTGAGCCTTTAGAGCATACAATTTTCTTATTCACGTTATTATTGGTTATAAGTGTGTCAATACTGATTGGTTATTCTAAAACTTGCTTCGACTATACATGTCGAGACCACACGTTTGATTTGATATACTGAGATGATAAAGGCACCTAGATTTTAACCCACTTATTTCATAAAACCGTTTCTTGATCTGCCCTTAATTTTAACCCATAACTCATTCTTTTTGATTCATTGAGAATACATCCTATTTTATTGACTCCCTTTTTGTCAAGATTTGATTTGGTTAGTTGCCTAACTATGCTCTTTCGTTTTAGTTGTTAAATTATCTCTTATGTTCTTGATCTCAAAAAAAAAAAAAGAATGAAAAAAAACTATTCATTTACATTTATTTTTATTGATTATTACGTAGTTATATGTTGATTGAGTTTGAACAGTTATATCCATATTTTGAGAAAAAGCTCATGTTTTATTGAATAGTTTCGATTTATGTAATTCAGCGATTGTTTATGTTTCTAGTTTGGTAATTTATCAAGTCGATCTCGATTCTAACCTTCTTTTTCAGCCTTTATCCACATCTTTAATCGAAGCCCCATTACAACCCTTTAAAGACCTTTTGATTTGTGTATCATCTCATTTTATACTGGTGGAGATTTGATTTTCATGCAAGCCTATGGTAATAACTTTTCATGTTTGACTTTTAAGTGTTTAATTTTTGAACCTTAAACACTTTGAGTGATTGAGTGAATCTTTAGTGAGGATGTCAATTCTTGTCGGTTTTGAATTAAAGGTAATTACTTAGATAAAGAGAAATACCTATGTTTTCATGCTTGAAAAATATGTGACTTGGATTGTTTGAATCTTTAGTGCTCTTTTAGTTAAATTATCAATGTGTGATCATTTGTGAATTATGATAAAGCATTATTGATAAGAATTATGAATTGAGAAAGTTAATTTTAATTGTGAGTTGGGGATTTTGCTTGAGGACAAGCAAACGCTTAAGTATAGGGATATTTGATAAACAAAAAAAGTAACATATTTTAATCCCATGATTGTCATGTTTTTGGATGGTTTATTATATAATTTAGTGAATTTGATGCTCTTAATCCTTTAATTTCATGTTTCTATACTTAGGAGAGCATAGGGGAGTAAAAGGAGCAGAAAACGAAACAAAATCAGACAAAATGGGATGTCTTAAGGATCCACACACAGTAAGCCAAACCCACACTGGTGAAACTGCCTGCAGTGAACCATACTGCTAGCCACAAGCCCATGTGCCAGCCCATGTTGATATAGCTCCTTGTTTCCATAACATGCAGAAAAAGCCAATTTTTGGGGTTTCGAAGCATTCTAAGTTTTATAAATACACACTAGAAGAGGACCCAGGGTGACACGTAGAGTAGAACACAGAAAAGACTTGAAGAACGCTAACAGATTCAACTCAGAAACAGGATCTCCTTCAAGACTGAAGATCTCTATTCAATTTCTTTAAAAGTTTTTTGGGTTTTTATGTCTTGTTGTTTTCCTAATTTTGAGATGTTTTCCTTTTTAATTATGAACTAAATTCCCTAGATACCTAGGGAAAATGAAACCTATGACAGATCTTATTATTTGATTTTCTGAATTACATAATAAATATTTGTTCTTGATCTCAACTATGTGTACTTATTTCATGTTTTAATGTTCCCATGATATTAATTTGTGATTGATGTGCTTAATTTAGTGGAGCAAAAGTCCCTGTTTAAGAGTAAATCCGGCATAATTGAGTGGAGTTGCATGCAATCCTAGTGATAAACCGTAAAAGTAACATATTTTAATCCCACATTTACATACTTTTGATGATTTATCCCTTGATTTATGTAAAAAGGTGCTCTTAATCCTTTCTTTTCATGTTTTATACTCAGGAAAGCACCGGAGGATAAAAAGAACGAAAAACAGGCATAAAACAGACCAAATTGGGTCAAAATGAAAATCAACACGGCCTGGGCCTAAGACCATACGGCCGTGCCTCCCTAATTTACTCTAACACGGCCAAGACCCCGAAACACACGGGCGTGTCTCTTCAGCAGACTCGACCACGGCCTGAAATCGATTCACACGGGCGTGTGCCATGGGCGTGTCCTTGCCACAGCCAAGAGGAGTTTTACTCGGAATAGGATACTTGGAGGCAAAGAAACACATTCCAAAGCCTATTCAAACACCCTAGTAGGAATTTTACTTGAATTAGGATATGTAGGGGCCAAGTAAAGCATCTCAAAGTCTATATAAACACCCTAGGGGGCAACGTAAGGGAGTTCGTGCAGGGCGGAACCTGGGCATTAGTCGAGGCGATTAGCTAGGCCAATGAGCCAAGCCAAAAAGGTCAGATTTGTGGGAATCACTCGAAGATCAGTTGATCCATCTCAAGAAGCTAGAATTCTACTCAAAACGGCAGATCTCTCCTTTAATTCCTTCAGGGAGTTTTAGGGATTTCTTATGTTTTGTTTTATCTTTTCTTCTGAGATGTTTTCTTTTATTATTATGAGCTAAACCCTTCAGATACCTGAAGGGGATGAAACCTAAGATGGATCTTATTATTATTTTCTGAACTATATGATAAATATTTGATTTGTTCTTAATTATGTGTGCTTAATTCTTGTGTTAATATTTTCGGGATATTGATTCAAGTTGAATGTGATTAGGTGGTGGAGCAAAAGTCCCTGTCTAAGAGTAGATCTAGCATAATTAAGAGGAGTTGATCGCGCGCCTAGAGATAGGGTGACGAGATTTTGCCAGGTTAGGGTGAAACCTAATATGGGAGTCTATAGATCGAGTTAATGCGATTCTAGGGGTTTTAATTAGAAAAAGATTTCAATTAATCAACCTAGGGTTAGACATTATTCACCTCGAGAGAGGGTTTAATATAAATTAGGGAATCCTACGGATCACAAGTGAATATATCGTCTGGTTCAGTGTTAGATAACAAGTGAAGTCTAGGTGGATTCTTCCTAAGGGTATCGTCTTAATCAACTGAGTTTTTCTAACAGTATTTCCCCAATTCATTCTTTTTGTCTTTGCGTCTTTAGCTTAGTAGTTAGTTTAATTTAGATTAAACAAACAACTTCACTTATTTTAGGCTAGATAATAAAAAGAAAGTTAGTATTAGTACTTTTAGTTCCTTTGGGTTCGACAATCCGGTCTTGCCTAAACTATACTATTGTTCGATAGGTGCACTTGCCTTAATCATTGTCATAGTTAGTTTCCAGGTTCAATCATTCTCATTCATTATAAATTTAAAACTCTGACACACGATCACCTAGGAATAGGACTACATAAATCTACCAGATTAGAGTCAAATCTAATAGGGAATCCATAGATCGAGTTAATGCGATAATAGGGTTTTAATTAGAAAGAGATTTCAATTAATCAACCTAGAGTCAGTTGTTTTTGTTCTCGAAAGAGATAGTAACATAAGTTAGGGATTTCTACGGATCAAAATATGTGAATAAATCGTTTAATTCAGATTTAGAATAATAAGTGAAGTCTAGGTGGATTCTTTCCTGGGTATTGTCTCTTTTAATTGGTTTATTCGATTATTTTCCTACTTTACTCTTTGTTTCGTCTTAATAATTAGTTCAGTTAAAATTAGGTAAAAATAAATTCCTTCAAATTTTATCGACTAGATAATAAAAAGATAGTAACTACTAATACTTTTAGTCCTTGTGGATAAGATATTCCCGACTCACCATAGCTATACTACCATTCGATAGGTGCGCTTGCCTTTGTTGTAATTTTAGTTAGTTTGTGACGTCATCATCATGCCAGAAGTCTCTCGTCGATGATGTTCCTCGAACACAAATAAAAGTCTACAAATCTGAACATGAAGAAAATTCGAAGGCTGAGCTTTACAGGCTCAATGGTACACAACAAATCTACCATACTTCAAGCAATTCATAAATATAAGCATGCAAATCAAATGTATACATAGAAATATGACATGAGTATCGAATAAATAAATCATGAGTCATTAAATCTACATAACCAAATCACTTGCATATCAAACATATCAAACTTGTTAGATTGTACATACTGCTCAAATAATCGGGTATCCGGATAGTCCGCGTCACTCATGGCCGTTAGTCAAATAATCTCGAGTGTCTGTAAGGTTATCCCGAGCTCCATTCATGGCTGATAGTTAGGTTAGAGCCTGAAGGCTGAGCACAAACAAAGCATCAAACATATAATCACAAAAAGGGATGACGTCTAACAAACTCAATCCAAAAGAAGAAGAAGAAGAAGAACTAGAAGTGAACAACTATGATATCATACGTGATAAGGGTATAGGATCGAGGCAGATATGAGAAAGGGAGCCTCAAAATCGTCATCATTATAATTACAAAGATCAGAAGTCTCTCCTTCAAGTTCTGGTCATGGATCTTCTTGGTGAACACAAGACCAAAAGTGGTTTTCTTAGGCTTGAAACATCCTCTGGGAGAACCCCATCTAGTTCTGCTCCAAATCCTAATTTAAGGATTATTATGAATAATTCAAATTATTATGAATTTGGAAAATTCAAAAAAAATTCATTAATCTAATTACTAATAGTGACAAAGTTTAGCATAGAAATGTCGAAATAAATTTTAATTTCAACTTCAAGTTCTTCATAAACAACACATGATTGAGAAAAAAAAAAGAACAAGTCATATATAACATTAATCTTTTAAAATACTAAATAGTTATAATTACCAAAATTTTGGTTTTATTGGATTGCCGCTCTATTGACTGATGAAAGAAATAAATGAGATACTCAAAAGATATATGGAGTTAAAAAAACCAAAATTTTCAATCAAGTATTTGACAAGAAGTTTAACTATCACTCCGTTTATGTAAGAAATAAGCTAAATTTCTTTTCAAAGTGCTCAAATTATATTTATATATAAGTGCTGAAATTATACTTATATATATTTTCTATTTGTTTTACTATTTATATTTAAAATTTGTGATTGTATTTTTTAATATTATCTTACATTCCCACCTTAAACTCTCATTATATATTGTTTTTCTAGTCTTTGTCTAATCTCTCACTCTCTTGGTCTCCATATATTTTAATCATCATAGTCTTCATATAATCTCTGTATCTTTCTCTCTCTCCAAGAAGAAGAAGAAGAAGAAGAAGAAGAAGAAGAACAAGAAGAAGAACGATATCAGATGTGATAAGGGTCCATGACCAAGGCAGATTGGAGAAAGGGAGTCTCAAAATCATTGTCCTTATAATTACAAAGATTAGAAGTCTCTTTCAGTGCCTCTGGTCGTGGATTTTCTTGGTAAATTCAAGATGAAAAGTGGTTTTCTTGGGCTAGAAAACCTAATGCTGCTCCCAGTCAAGCTTCCAATTCAAGCGGTTGCGACAATTTGGACATAGAGTTGAGACTAGGGTGGCTCAGGCCATGGACTGGTGTATTACTAACATAGCATATTTTTGAATTTCGACTAAATTTAAGGATCTCTTTATAATTAATCCGAAACACTATTTTTGGTTTATTTGCAACATTAGAACAATCATTTATCATCATTGCCCAACACCCACCATAAGTACCACCAATCCTCATCACTGCCCATCCCTTGCTCCTCCATTCCTATCGCTCCTCATCCTGCTGCCCCCGCACAATAAGAACTACCTATGGTGGATGTGAGGTTAACAACTTATAATTTATTTCACATATTGTAATTTGTAATTTAAATAAAAAATTTTTTCCTTATCAACTGCATATTATTAGCCCGAAGTAACATAAAATAATGAACTAAATTATTAGGAATGGATCTAATGGTAACACAGAAAAAAAATGTAAACTATGGCACAACCTTAATTAAACTCTAAATATTGAATTTATTGAAAAATTTAATTACTTTGATTCTCCCTAAAGGTACGATCTTGGAAATACTTCAACGAAGTAATTCATTATAAAAATAACTCTACTATTATTTGACACAATAGGCTTACAGTTAATTAAATCTTAAAAGTTTTAAAGACGGATATAATTCCGCAGAAGTTGCAATGAAGCTTAATTTTGAGAAGTTTTTCATTTGTTCATTTTCGGAATGTTTTTCATTTCGTTTTTTATTATTATTTATTCTTTAATAGTTGGATGGTTTCCACATAGAAAGAGTTGTTAAAGGAATCAAATGAGGAAGCATTTACTGTTAGTACAAAACTCCGGTGAGGAAAATCTCGAACACACGAACGAAAACTCGAACAGAAGAAGAAATAGGACAAGGCTCCAAGGCGTGTATCAAATCACTATCTTTAAGGTTATATTCGCCCCACCTATCTTGATTGTGCAAACGAGTTCTAGGCAAATTAACCTCGAGGATACAATGAAGCCAATGGCTATTTGCATTTTGCCTTGTGAGAATAGCCCACTACACACTGAGCAATGTATGACAAGAAAACCAATTTCTATAAAGGATTTCTGCAGTAATACTTTATAGAACAATCTAACAATATTAGATAATGAAGGAAGAGAGAAAGAATATTAGAATTTTTTGTTGGTATATCTCCAAATGAAATCTGATTCCTATTTATAGGAATTTTCATGTCTCTTCATAGAGATATCTTTAATCAATAGGTACCTTTCGAATAATAATGTTTTTAAAATAAAACATTATTATTCATTTAATTATAACTATTCAAATAATATTATTTAAATAGTTATAATTCTTTTCAAAAATTAAAAATATAATCTTTTAATTAATTATACCCATTCATTTATAGTTATTAAAAACTATAAATATTTGAAAATGTTCCAACAATCTCCCCATTTTCAAAATATTTAGATTTTGATATTCTTGGAAATCAATTTGCATAAATGAAGTTATCTTACGATTGAACCTTCACTTAGTGAAAACATGTTAAAGTTAATCGAAATTGCATGGTAGACTAAGCTTTGAACCAACTATTTCATTTGATTAACCGAACACATCTCACACAATGATTTCAACATCGGTCAATGCATAGTATCTAGGGACACTATTATGGCCATGTGTCGTGTCCTCTTTTCATGAGTCTTTGTCGAGCCAAGCCCTTGAGCTCCTAGAAACGGCCACACTTCCACTCACATAGGTAGATCCCATCAAAAGTGTTCCGTAATTATAACACTCTAACATATTTATGTTATGGGTCCATTAAGAGTACATTACTCATCCTTCCCTTATCATTACGAGTACCTAGCACTTTAATCTTAGGATGAATTTATTTATAGTGCTAATAAATCACATACTAATGATGTATTTTGTCTCATTGAACTCAAGACTTGACGTTATACCAAGCGTTGAGTCGAGTTTCCATCATGGATGACTCTAATTAATGGGCTTGAGTCCCATCCCTTTTGAGGTCCTTTTTACTGCATCTCTAGCAAGACTTTTTGTCAAAGGATCTGCCAAATTTTCACTTGACCTCACATAATTAATAGTGATCACTCCATCAGAGATTAATTGTCTGACATAACCATATCTTAATCCAATGTGTCTAGACTTTCCATTATATACTTGGCTATATGCCTTTGCTAGAGTAGCCTCACTATCACAACGGATAGAAATAGGTGAAATTGGCTTAGGCCATAAAGGTACATCATAAAGCAAATTTCTTAACCATTCTGCTTCTTTAGATGCAGCGGCTAATGCAATAAATTCTGCTGCCATGGTGGAATCAGTAATACAAGTTTGTTTCTTGGAACCCCAAGAAATGGCTCCTCCACCAAGAATAAAGATCCATCCACTAGTAGATGCATGATCTTCCAAACTTGTAATCCAACTAGCATCCGAATACCCTTCTAAAACTGGAGGATATCCATTATAACACAATCCATAGTTAATAGTTTTCTTTTAAATACCTAAGTACTCTATTCAATGCTTGCCAATGCAAACTACTTGGATTACTTGTGTACCTACTCAATTTCCCAACAGTATATGCAATATCTGGTCTTGTACAAGTCATTATGTACATAAGACAACCAATTAGATTTGCATATTTCAATTGATCAATTTTCCTACCAGATTAGATACTAATTTTATTTGAGGATCCATGGGTGTAGATCTTTGGTATACAGATTGAAAAGATCAAACTTTTTAAGCACATTTTCAATGTAATGTGATTGTTATAAAGCTACTGATGCTTTCATCTCGGGTTATTTTAATCCCAAGAATAACATCTGCTACACCCATATCTTTTATAGCAAAGTTGTTGGACAAGAATTTCTTTGTGTTTTCTATTTGTTCCAAATCCGTGCCAAAAATGAGCATGTCATCTACATATAAGCAAATTATGACACCTTTTCCATTTTCAAATTTGCTATATATGCACTTATCAATTCATTTATTTTATAACCATTAGCTAAACAACATTGTCAAACTTTTGGTGCCATTGTTTTGGTGCTTGTTTAAGTCCATATAAAGATTTAACAAGCTTACATACCTTATGCTCTTGTCTGGAACAACAAATCCTTTCGGTTGTTCCATGTACACTTCCTCTTCCAATTCACCATTTAAAATGTAGTTTTAACATCCATTTGGTGAACAACCAAATTATATATGGATGTAAGTGATATTAAGAGTCTAATTGTATCAATTCTTACTCTTTGGAGCATAGGTATCAAAGTAATCAATACCTTGTTTTTGTGTAAAACCTTTGGCTACCAACCTTGCTTTAAACTTATCAATGGTTCCATCAACCTTTATTTTCTTTTGAAGATCCATTTACAACCTATATGTTTGGAACCCGGTGGAAGATCAACTAAGATCCAAGTTTGATTTCCCATTATTGAATCCATCTCATCATTTATTGCTTTTTCCAAAAGCGAGTCTTGAGATTTCATTGCCTCTTCAAATGTAATAGGATCGATTTTGTATTATAACAATAAGGTATCTTATTATATATACTTTCACCTTTTCCTTCTACAAGAAACATCATGAAATCTGGTCCAAAATCTTTGACCTTTTAATCCTCTTACTTCTTCTTAATTCTTGACAAGATTCATCATTATTATCAATTTCTTCCAATGGAATCTCATTCTCATTTGAAAAATGAATCAATTGTTGTGGTGTAATTGTTTTGATATAGAATTAAATCTATTTTCATCAAAAATAGCATCTCTTGATTCAATAACAGTATTAATTGAAATTGAATCATTTGGTTCAATTACCATGAACCTATATGCCTTGCTATTATGTGCATATCTTATAAATATGCATTCAATTCTCTTTCACCTAACTTTTACGTTTAGGTGTTGGAACTTTGACAATAGCTCTACAACCCTAAACCTTCAAATAATTAAGGTTTGGTTTCCTTTTCTTCCATTGTTCATAAGGGGTTATTTTAGTTTCCTTATTAGAAACTCTATTCAATATATGACAAGCTGTTAGAACAGCTTCTCCCCAAAAACCTTGTCCAAGACCTGAATATGATAACATTGAATTTACCATTTTAGTTAATACTCTATTTTTCCTTTCAGCTACACCATTTTGTTGTGGTGTATAAGGGGCTGAAACTTGATGGACAATCCCAGTGGATTCAAAATAACTTGGATTATAGTATTCTCCACCTCTATCCAATCTTAAGCACTTGATAAATGATTCACATTGAAGTTTAACTTCGATTTATAAACTTTAAATTTATCAAGCGCTTCATCTTTGAATGCAATAAATATATATACCAATATTTAGAACAATCATCAATAAAAGTAACAAAATATTTCTTTCCACCTAATGTAGGAGTATTATGCATGTCACATAAATCACTATGTATCAAATCAAGCAATTTTGTTTTTCTTTTAACCTTAGGGAAAGGGTTTCTTGTAATTTTAGTCAACATACATGTATTGCATTTTTCAATATTATTATTAAAAGCAGAATTAAATCTAACTTATACATGTCATTCAATTTTCTATAATTCAAATGACCTAATCTATAATGCCATAAACAAAAGATTCAACCATATAAGCGAAATAGTATTTTTTCATTTTATTGATAATATTTAGTTTGAACATACTCTCATACATATACCTTTCCTACAAAAATTCCTCCCTTAGACAAAATAAATTTATCGCCTCAAAAACAAGTTTGAAACCAAACTTATTTAACAAACTTCAGACACTAAATTCTTTCTAACTTCGGTACATAATATACATCATTTAAGGTTAAAACATTTCCGAAGTGAATTGCGTTCAATGACCCTTTGCCTTTGATTCTGCGGTGGAAGAATTTCCCATGTACAAGACATTGTCATTTTCACATTGTGTAAACTTTGTGAACATGATTTTGTCTTTGCACACGTGTTTGGTTGCTCCAGTATCAATCCACCATGTATCATCATCTTGTGCCATATTAATTTCAGATATCATTGCAACGAACTTTTCGTTATTATCAGCCTTAGAAGATGATTTCTTCTTTAAGAATCAACATTCATTCTTGAAATGTCCCGGCTTACCACAATGATAGCATGAGCCCTTTTGTTTCTTTTTAAACTTAGGTGCTCTATCAGTCTGTTTGAACTTTCTCTTGAATGGTTTAGTAATCTGTACTTCCTCCGTAACATGCACTTTGGCATTTTCAGAATTTAGATTCTGATCTTGCTTTCGATATTCTTCTTCAATACGAAGATGATTTGCCAAAGCCTCAAGAGATATTTCCTCTTTCTTATGTTTTAGACTTCTTTTAAAGTCTTTCCAAGATGGAGGAAGTTTGTCTATTATGGAGGATACAACAATCATTTCATCCATTTTCATATCATATTGTTTGAATTGATTTAGCATCTTTTCAATATCACGAAATTGTTCCATAACAGAACGACCATCAATCATTTGATAATTATTGAAACGACTGACAAGAAATTTCTTACTTGTAACATCTTTGGTCATGTATCTTGTCTCCAATTTGTCCCATAATTCTTTAGCGGTGACCTCATTTTGGTAGGTGTCGAACAAACCATCAGATAAACCATTCAATATGTGGCCCATGCACATGTAATCAAGATTGTCCCATTTTTGTCTTTTTCGTCGGTCGACAATGATTCGTTTTCAATCTCCTCAGGTCTTGGGGTATCCAAAACATATGCAATCTTCAAAGTTGATAATAAGAAGTGCATCTTTTTCTGCCATCGTCGAAAATTGCCACCATCAAACCGATCAAGTTTGACAAAATTGGAAGCCAACTCCCTTAGTGTTCCACTTTCGTGAGTTGCAGTAGTCATTGTGGATATAATCTTAAAATTGTTAGTACAAAACTCCGTGAGGAAAATCTCGACACACGAACGAAAACTCGAGAAGAAGAAGAAATAGGACAAGGCTCCAAGGCGTGTATCAAATCACTATCTTTAAGGTTATATTCGCCCCACCTACCTTGATTGTGCAAACGAGTTCGTGCAAATTAATCTCGAGGATACAATGAAGCCAATGGCTATTTGCGTTTTACCTTGCGAGAATAGCCCACTACACATCGAGCAATGTATGACAAGAAAACCAATTTCTATAAAGGATTTCTGCAGTAATACTTTATAGAACAATTTAACAATATTAGATAATGAAGGAAGAGAGAAAGAATATTAGAATTTTTTGTTGGTATATCTCCAAATGAAATCTGATTCCTATTTATAGGAATTTTCATGTCTCTTCATATAGACATCTTTAATCAATAGGTACCTTACCGAATAATAATATTTTTAAAATAAAACATTATTATTCATTTAATTATAACTATTCAAATAATATTATTTAAATAGTTATAATTCTTTTCAAAAATTAAAAGATATAATATTTTAATTAATTATACACATTCATTTATAGTTATTAAAAAACTATAAATATTTGAAAATGTTCCACCATTTACTTGTAATCCTTTCAAAGCCTAATTATGGTTCACTGCAACTAAATATTTTACCGACTAGATTTATCAATCTTAAAGAAAAGTATAAAATATTTACAGCGAAACAGAGAAGAAAATTAACTGATGACATTTGAGAGCTGCATTGCTTCAAAACTAATATGTACACAGAGTGATGAACAAGAAAAAAACTACTATGGAATGTACAATGGCCCCTCTACATGCAATGCACAACATTATTCTCCGAAACCAAATACCAAATCAAAGCCGAAGCCGAATTATTGTTTGTGAATAAACTGTGCCCTGAACTGAACCGTTTATTTCCAGATTTCAAACGCATCTCACTGTTTCCCTTCAGTTGATTCGGAAACTACAGTTTCAAGTATCTACTCCATTGGATTTTTATTTTTTTTAAATTTGGCAACGAGAACCCACATATTTGCAAGTTCATTTTCTAGATAAGCTTCTCTTTGCTTAGATTCTTCAACCTTTCTTTGTAGCTCAGCTTCACGTTGATCCTTCTCTAGAAGAGCAGCTTCATACGCAGGCTCTCTCTCTTTGCTCATCGCCAGTTCCCTCTTTAAGTAAGAGGATGATCCAACTTGGATCATGTCGTTTGGTCAGACTCTCTCTTCGACCATTCAGTAGTGTACTTGTTCGACGTTGTGCGGGAGGATTCTTTGCTGCAGCGAGTTCTGCCATTAGTCTCTCGTTATGATTCATTAGTTTAGCAACTTCTTCTCTGACAATTCCTTAAGCTCAACAGCAGCGGCTGAGGCTAGCCCCTTGACATATGAACTCTCCTCTGCCAGTTTATGGTTCCGCAACTCTATCTGGTATTTTGACTCAGCTAGTCCACAACTTTGTGCTTCAGTCCCTCAATCTCGGTCACCTGATTGAGCAAAACAAGGAAGGAAATTAGCTATACCATTTACTGTAATGAAAGTGAAATCAGTAAAAAGTAAACCCATAATAAAAAAAACTGATGCTAGGCTAATCGTAAATGCTAATGTCGCTTTAAATAAGTGACAGGCATAAGTCCAGTTTCATGTTGATGGACTTGTAAAGGCCTCAAAGAGAAAATAAGTAGCCATATATGAAAAAAGACAAAAAGGGTCAAACGAAGGTTAAAGGAGATGTCATGACGAACCTCACGTTTTTAATGTCTATCTCCTTTCTCGATTTCATGGGACTCATAACATGTTTCACTTTTTTTTATTAAGCTCACAAATATCACAGGTTTTTAGTTATCATAATCTTAATTTCTATGTCCAATAGCATTGATAAAGTTATTATTTTTCATTCAAACAAATTTGGTATTATCTTTAGTCACTTTGAAATGTCTAATAGGGGAAACCATGATCGTTGAAGATGAGCGCAAAATGCCATAGTTTCTGAAAAACAAGCTCATGCCAAAGTTCGAACTCTATACCTCTAGCATATAGGGGATCTTGAACCCAAAGTATTGAAAATGTCGATCAAAAGGTAGAGGAGATAAACTTGACGACGAGACTCTAATGGAAAGACGTTAAACTTTTGGAAGAAAAAAGCAAAAGATGTTTAAGGGTCATAAATGATAATCTGCTGAATATCTCCAAACTTTTAATTATTGCTTTGTCAACAAAGTTCTTAACTTTTTGTCATGTAGTTAGAAATTACAAATTCTTGTTATGGTTGTTTTTTTCTTTATATTTTACAATCAAAGATAAATTCAAAAAACATGTAAAATATTTTCATGCCATTGTGACTCTCTCTCTCCATATATATTAACACTTTGTCTTTGGTTTTTTTATCAGAAAAAACCCAACTACAGCAATGGTGCAAGGAGAAGTAGACCAGAAGGTTAAAGGGAAAGCCATTGTGCCATGAAAATATTTTACAATAGCGTCAACTTTTGCACCCGCTCTCAATCAACCTCTTACCCGTGACAACAGGCTTTTCCTCATGCCTCCGTCGTCGAATCCTCAAAAGCTGAAGGTAAAAGTTGGCAAGAACCCTTAAGCTGACAGTGCCAATCCTTGTTTTCATCCTTTCAGGGGAAAAGGGAAGGCGCCTGTCCAGCTCAGTCCCAGAGAAGAAGTGAACAGTTACGATATCATACGTGATAAGGGTACAGGATCGAGGCAGATTGGAGCAAGGGAGACTCAAAATCATCATCCTTATAATTACAAAGATCATAAGTCTTTCCATCAAGCTCTGGTCATGGATCTTTTTGGTGAACACAAGAACAAAAGTAGTTTTCTTAGACTTGGAACAACCTTTCGGAGAAACCCACCTAATTCTGCTCCAATTCTAAATTTAAGGATTATTATGAATAATTCAAATTATTATGAATTTGGAAAATTCAAAAAAAATATTCATTAATGAAAATAGTGACAAACTTGAGCATAGAAATGCCTAAATAAATTTTAATTTCAACTTAAAATTCCTCACAAATAATACATGATTGAGAAGAAAAAAAGTCGCATTAACATTAGTCATTTAAAATACTAAATAGTTATAATTATCTAAATATTAATTTTATTGGATTGTCGCTCTATTGACTGATGAAAGTAATAATAAATGAGATACTCGAAAAATATATAGAGTTAAAAAATTAAATTTATCAAATAAGTATTTGACAAAAGTTTAATCACCAAGTTTAATTCTAGACATAAGTTAAAATTCTTTTAAAAATGTTGAAATTATATTTTTATATATTCTATTTATTTTATTATTTATATTTAAAATTTATGATTGTATTTTTAAATAATGTCTTACATTCCCAGCTCAATGTATCCATTATATATTGTTTTTCTTGTCTTCATCTAATCTCTCGCTCTCTTGGTCTCCATATATATTAACATTTTTCCTTTGCTTTTTATCAGAAAAACCCAGCTACAATACTGCCCTCTGTGACTCCCCTCCCTCCTCCCTCCCCCCCCCCCTCCCTTCCCCTCTCTGTCTCCCTCTCTCTCTCCTCTCTCTATATATATTAACACTTTGCCTTTACTTTTTTATTAGAAAAAACCCAACTGCAACAATGGTGCAAGGAGAAGTAGACTAGAAGGGCAAAAGAAAGCCATTGTGCCATGAAAATAGCGTCAACTTTTGCACCTGCTCTCAATCAACCTCTTACCCGTGACGACAAGCTTTTTCTCATGCATTGGTCATCTACTCCTTAAAAGTTGAAGGTAAAATTTGGCAAGAACCTTTATGCTGACAGTGCCAATCCTTGTTTTCATCATTTCAAGGGAAAAAGGGAAGGCACATGTCCAACTCAGTCCCAGAGAAGAAGAAGAAAAAGAAGTGAACAAATACGATATCAAACGTGATAAGGGTCCAAGACCAAGGCGGATTGGAGAAAGGGAGTCTCAAAATCATCATCCTTATAATTACAAAGATTAGAAGTCTCTTTCAGGCTCTGGTCATGGATTTTCTTGGTGAATAGAAGACCAAAGTGGTTTTTTTGGGCTGGAGAACCTAGTGCTGCTCCCACTCAAGCTTCCAATTCAAGTGATTGCGACAATTTGGACATAGAGTTTAGACAAGGGTGGTCCAGCTAATGGACAGGCCTATTGCTGACATACCATATTTTTTACTTTCTTCTCAAGGTTTGTGACATAAGAGAAATTTACGATGAGCAGCTTGAAAGTTTTGTAAAGAAAGGAGAGGAAGACAAGGTGTTTCTTTTCAAGAAGACTCTTTATGGGCTGAAACAAGCTCCAAGAACTTGGTACAGTAAGATAGATTATCATTTGCTGAGCTTGGGTTTTGAAAAAAATCTATCCAAGACCACACTTTATGTCAAATGTCGGAATAATGATATTTTGATAGTCTCTATTTATGTTGATGATCTCTTGCTAATGGGAAATGACGCATGGTTGCTTGAGGAGTTCAAGCAGGAGATGATGAAGATTTTTAAAATGACAGATCTTGGATTGATGTCCTTTTTTCTTAGAATGGAAATTAAACAGGCTGAGTATGAAGTATTCATCTGCCAGAAGAAGCATGCCAATGAAATCTTGAAGAAATTCCAACTTGAAGAATGCAAGAAAGTAAGCACTCCTATGAATCAAAAGGAGAAGCTGTGTAAAGAAGATGGAGCTGATAAAGTTGAGGGATATTTTAGAAGTTTGATTGGTTGTTTAATGTATCTTACATCAACACGTCCTGATATTTTAAATGTTGTAAGTATTTTGTCACGATTTATGCATTGTGCTAGTGAATTGCATCTCAGGGCTGCCAAGAGAGTAGTTCGTTATATTAAAGGCACGAGTAACTTTGGTGTTGAATTCACAAGAAGCAAGGGGTTCGAGCTTTTTGGCTTCTCTGATAGTGATTGGGGAGGTGCCATTGATGACATGAGGAGTACATCAGGCTATAGTTTTACTTTTGGATCTGGTGTCTTCTCATGGAGCTCGAAGAAGCAAGAAACTGTGGCTCAATCCACTGCTGAAGCAGAATTTGTTGCTGTAGCAGCCGCTGTTAATCAAGCTTTGTGGTTGAGAAAATTATTAAGTGATCTTAACCTTGAACAGAATGAAAGCACAAAGATTTTCGTTGATAATCAAGCTGCCATTGCAATTTCTCATAATCCAGTATAAGCATTTCAACTTTAAGCTTTTCTTTTTGAGGGAATTGCAAAAAGAATGTAACGTTATACTGGTTTATTGCAAAATAGAGGAGCAGGTTGCAGATATCTTCACCAAGCCGCTCCTAGTAAGCAAATTTGAAGTTTTGAGAACAACACTTGGTGTTTGCAGCAACTGAAACAAGGAGGAGTGCTGAAGATTTGCTTCAGAATCTAGCTAATTTTAGATATAATCATAACTCTTTGATTTGTTTCAGATTTTTCTAGATTTTTTTTTTTTTTTTTTTTTTAGATTATGATTATGTTGGTAGCCTACTTTTAGTTAGTAGCTGTTAATTTGTTTACCATATAAACCCCAGTTTCAAATTTCAATTACTTGACTTCTCAATTCAGTTTTCTTCATCATTTTAGTTTTCTTTTCTAATAAAATACCAACAATTAGAACCACCATTTATCATCATCACCGTAAGTACCACCAATCCTCATCACCGCCCATCCCTTACTCCTCCATCCCTATCGTTCCTCATCCCGCTGCCCGCGTACAATAAGAACCACCTATGAACCCGAAGTAACATAAAATAATGAACTAAATTATTAGGAATGAATCTAATGGTAACTTAAAAAATATATAAACTATGTCTAATAAATTAAACATAACATGGCACAGTCTTAATTAAACTATAAATATTGAATTTATCGAAAAATTTAATTGCTTTGATTCTCCTTGAAGGTACGATCTTTGAAATATTTCAACTATACTATTGTTTGACACAATATGCTTACTACAACAATACTATTCTTTGACACAATATGCTTACTTCAACTATACTATTGTTTGACACAATATGCTTACAGTTAATTCAATCTTAAAATTTGCAAACTTTAATATACACCAACCAAAAGTTTTCAAAACGGATGTAATTCCAAAAAAGTTGCAATGAAGCTTAATTTAAAAAATAAGGGTTAATTATAAGATAATTTTAATCGAAGGTTTTGAATGTTTTTCATTTGTTCATTTTGGGAATGTTTTTCATTTCGTTTTCTTTTTCTTTTTTTCTTTAACAGTTAATGGTTTCCACATACAAAGAGTTGTTAAAGGAATCAAATGAGGAAGCACTTGTAATCCATTCAAAGCCTAATTATGGTGTTAAATCAGAAACATGAATATATATATATATATATATATGGTTCACTGCAACTATATCAATCTAAAGCATAAGACATTTACGGCAAAACAGAGATGAAAATTAACTGATGAAAAGCAAAACTACACATTTAAGAGCTGCATTACCTCAAAACTCATATGTACACAAACTGAAGCTTTTCATATACAATGCCCCAATGGATAAGAGAACCCAAAAGATGCAACAAATTTGATGAATAAGAGAAA
This sequence comes from Gossypium rotundifolium, assembly GCA_025506655.1. Taxonomy (NCBI): domain Eukaryota; kingdom Viridiplantae; phylum Streptophyta; class Magnoliopsida; order Malvales; family Malvaceae; genus Gossypium; species Gossypium rotundifolium. The sequence goes on from CP106730.1 coordinate 115,003,526, forward strand.
ACTCCTATGGAATGTACAATGGCCCCTCCACATGCAATGCACAACATTCTCAGGACACTACTCTCTGAAACTAAATACTAAATCAAAGCCGAAGCCGAATTATTGTTTGTGAATAAACTGTGCCCTGAACTGAACCAGTTGTTTCCAGATTTCAAGCTCACCTCACTGTTTCCCTTTAGTTGATTCGGAAACTACAGTTTAAGTATCAACTCCATTGGATTTTTTTAATTTGGCAACGAGAACCCACATATTTGCGAGTTCATTTTCTAGATAAGCTTCTCTTTGCTTAGATTCTTCAACCTTTCTTTGTAGCTCCGCTTCACGTTGATCCTTCTCTAGAAGAGCAGCTTCATACGAAAGCTCTCTCTCTTTGCTCATCGCCAGTTCTCTCTTTAAACAAGAGGATGATCCAACTTGGTCATGATGTTTGATCAGACTCTCTCTTCGACCATTAGGTAGTGTACTTGTTCGACGTTGTGTGGGAGGATTCTTTGCTGCAGCGAGTTCTGCCATTAGTCTCTCATTTTGATTCATTAGTTTAGCAACTTCTTCTGACAATTCCTTAAGCTCCACAGCAGCGGCTGAGGCTAGCCCCTTGGCATATGAACTCTCCTCTGCCAGTTTATGGTTCTGCAACTCTAGCTGGTCGTTTGACTCAGTTAGTCCCACAACTTTGTGCTTCAGTTCCTCAATCTCAGTCACCTGATTGAGCAAAACAAGGAAATTAACTTATACCATTTACTGTAATGAAAGTGAAATCAGTAAAAAGTAAACCCAGAATAAAACTGATGCTAGGCTAATCATAAATGCTAATGTCGCTGTGATGAATAATCTGGGAATAAAAACATAAAGACTGCATATAGCGTCCTTGTATGTTTGCCGAGACACAGAGAAACAAGATGTGGACATATTCAATCATCAAAAAGGAGCAGAGCATGGGGACAACTGCAAATGACTGAATTGTGTGCGTTTGCATGACTTGGCCTTAATAAGATAGCAACACTCGAGTAAGGTACCATATCAGCACCACATCTGAGCGTTTAAAAGCACCTGTGTTTTTATAAGCAAATCTCTACTAATCTCTTTTGGTGCCACAACTTCTTTGTCCATCTGCAGGCCATTCATTTTAGCGAATTGTTGGGAATAGGAGGCTTTAGAACTGACATTTGGTGATTCTAGTGCATCGGATAGCTGCTGCTTTAAGGACGCAACTGTTTCTTGCAATCCTTCACATTCACAAATCTGGTAAAAATGTGAAGTTAGAATGGAACCCCAGAAAGAGATGTTACTTGCAAGGCATGAGTGTGGGACAATTATTACTTAAAACCATAGGTTGAGTAGGTATATCTACCTTCTGGTTAAGCTGTTCTTGAATTATCCGATTGTCTGCAGCTTTAACCTGGAAACAGAATTAATAATAGACTCATAAGAGAAAACCAGACAATGCAAAGGGACAAAGGGAAAAAGGTTGAGGAATGTTATAAAGAATTCTTTGCTGCCTCCAACTCCTGTAGTTGAACTTGGTCACTAAAGCAGGTTCTATAGATTCCTATACTATAAAATGTAGGAACTTGTGAGCTGAGTCCACAGTTAGGTTACTAGAACATTGTATAACCAAACGTGATTAACTCAACTGCCCTTACTATACAATGCAGAGACTCATGCGAAGTATTTGAAACATATATGGAAGCATACATTACCTCAAGTTCAAAGGATTTCTCATTTAATTGCGCCACCAATTCAGCAACAGTAGACTGTAGCATTTATAAAACAGAGTAAAGATGGAGTTGCAGGATGCGGCAAATGGCCTATGGAACCAACAACAAAAGCTGAACTTACTTGTGATATTTCTGATTTCTCCATATTGCTTGAAATCATGATGGAATCAGCAATTTGCTTTTCTAGCAAAGCAATTCGTTCATTCTTTCCCCTGATTTCATCACTTATCCTTTTCATCTTGTCCTAAAAAAATTAAAATAATAAAAATAATAAGGAAGAAGAAAGAAAGAACCAATATCCAGGGAGACTATAAAGCGAATAACACAGAAAGCATGATGCCAGTATTTACATGAATCTGTTCATTCTGGGGGTTTCTTGCAGCCTCCTCAGACAATCGTTTTAAAGTGCTTGAATGAAGTGCTACCTCTCCAGACAAAATCTTCTGCTGCTCCCTTAGTAGATCTATCTGATCGACTGCTTTTAGGCTTGTCTGAAATAAACAAGGCATCAAATATACTTGCTGAATCATGCATGATACCAAAAAAGGGGAGATAACTGAGGTCAGAGCAAATTCTAAATACAACAGTGGTTAAAAAACATTCTACAACAGTAAGGGTATGCTGTAAATTTGAAACCTTTAATTAAGTCAAAGCAGGAAAGAGATTAATCCAAGACTAACATGTGCAATAGAAAAAGAAATAAAAACAGTTGTGGAAACAAAATATATTTGCATACCAAAGGTGTCTCTTGTCCAAGGTAATCGTTCTCTGGAACTTCTCTATGCCGTCTAGCATCTGAGAGAAGATCCATGCATGGAGAACTTTCTGTAAACAAGGATTGGGAAAGCCTAGATTCCACATTGAATTTTTTACTTCCTGATTTAGGGGTTGAAGGGATACTATTAGATATATTTCCACTTGACTTATCACTGGCACTCATCATTGACTCCATACCACTATCACGTTTCTGCAGAGGAAACATAAATTAATATAAGCTATTGAAGAAAGAGATCTACATCTATACATGCTTCATGAGAAACTATTCATGTAACTGAAACCAACTAGTAGGTGTTAATGCTTGCATGATGTTATTTAGTTTGCATGAGCTATTAATCTTTAGCCCTTTATACCGAGCATCAATTGTGAAATTTTAAAAATAATAATAAGAAAAGAGTATTTGCTTCAAGCATCTAGACTAAGTTTTATTCTATCCATTTTCTAGTTAAGGTTTTTACCAATTTTTACATTTTTACCACAATTAAAGGATATATTGGTGTAGCAAAGTTCAGCAATAGAGAAGTGCAAAGCCACTGACCTTATAAGGCAAAAATAAATTATTAAAAAAATAAACCTAAATGAGGAAAAAGAATATTAAAGCCAAAAAAATGCAGCTAAGGCTTCTTTATAATCTTAATAAGCATATCAATAGAAATCATGAACTCTTGTTTAAAATGTTGACTATTGCAGTTTAATGCAGATCTCCCATGATAATAGATGGGAAACCACTGCCAACACTTGAAATTAATGAAACAAATGGCAACTTTTATCATTAGAGAAGTAACTCTTCCAAATAATTTTGTTTTGGTGTGTGCTGAGTTGCTGAAATGAATGTAAGATCAGATGGTGAGAAAAATTTCATCACTAATACTATCCTAGCTACTTTATCAAGAACCCCAAAGCTCATATTTTGAATATAAAACAATAAACATAAACATTAGGAGAACAGAGTACTAAAACAAACATACTCGGTGCTTAAGCCAGTTTAGCAAGCCATTCTTTCGGGCCTTTTTCTCCTCTTTCAATGTATCACATCCAGTTTCAGCATTCATTTCGAGGGAAACATACAATTCAACATTCTCACCATCCAGAGTCATGTCCCGCCTTCTATGTGGTAGGTATGCAAGCTGTGCATTAGATATAAGTAAGTATAATTAGATACAATCAGATTAAGTCAAAGTGGAAGACTTAGTGTGTAAAATAACTCCCATCCATCAAGAAAAACATGAAGAATGAACATAGAAAGTAAATAAGATCAACAATCATACCTCTTCTTCTCCAAATGAATGTCTCCTCCTTGGCCCAGGGCGTTGCGGTAACCTTGATGATTGTGAAGCATTTGTGGAGACAAGAATCAATTTTGTCAATCGCTGTATTCTGCTCAATAAAGCTGCTTTCGCTTCTTCTTCCTGCTCCAACCTTGATTGCAGCTTGACTTGACCATCTTCTAGCTTTACAGATCAAAACAAATGAATTGTCAAAGTCAAGATGTGATTCATCTTTCTTTTCCCCTTTGGGATAAAATTAGCAGCTATGATTCAAGAACTATTTTACATCAAATAAATTAACCTGACACCATGTGATTAAAATGAGACATGAAAATGATACATAAAAAACGTATGTTACTTTATTTAAAAGGGAAATGGAAAGGATAAGTAAAAGAAACATTTTAATAGGACACAAATTCAAGGTTCTTGTTCTTTAGGTTCACACCTTACGCCAGCAATATGCCAAGCACACTATTATCATATGTTTTTGAGTAGAAATCTAATGTAAATGAATCCAATTTAACGTGACAGGAGCCCATGAGATAACATCAATCTGGATTTTTTAGGAAATAAATATCTTGAAGTTGTCTTTCCCCTATGATTTCACATCAGTATTCAATCTCAACTAAGCATCTTGTGTGCAGTGCCAAAAGACTGGCAGGATAGGAAGACCGGCAATTAAAAAAGTGGTTTTTCCCCATATTAAGGAAGTCACTATTTTCTCATTCTACCAAAAGCACCTATAATTGGTGCTTTATTCTCCCCAAGCGTGTATTCTATGGTCATCAAAAGACTCAAAGACTAGGAAGACTGCATTAGTAGAAATCCACAGATTGGCAACCTACAAAGAAGTTCAAAATGTTTAGCAACAAAAAAGTCATTTTATTGAAATCATGGAAAAGCCTGCTGAACAAAAAAACATGTTGTAGAAGAAAAACCTTCTTTAATTTACTTTGCCAACACCTGCTATTAGTTTGCAAAGAAAATCAGGTAAGCAGGGTCAGTACTTAGTATATGGTAACCAGATCTATAATAAGCTTACAAGCCTCTCTAGAAAATACTTGAAGGCTCTGCATGGTATGATGGATAGAAAGGAGCAAGGACAGAAAATTTGTTAATCTAATGTTTAAGCTATAAAGTAGGAAAGTGGTATGGATCTTAACAAATTTTCCATCCTCACTCCTTCCAGTCCTTCATACAAGCAAAGCCAAAAACTGCTGTTCCAGCTAATGGGTCAAACATATTACTTTTTGCATCCTTGGAACTGCTTAAAAGGATCAAATAACGTAGCAAAATCAGAATGACTGATTATTATGCAAAAGATCACTCAAAACACATAAAGCTATACTAACCAAATGGGTGATTATGTGCTAGGAACAATAATGATCAATGGCTGATAAGCCTTGGATGATATTTGATCAGACAGAATAATCCATAATATAGCAATGAGTAGGTGAGGAGGACAACCAATATTAGACAAAACATAACTTCACAATCGACATGCCCCACAAATAAATATTCACTACTGGTTAAGAAAGAAGAAGCACTGCTAAGATATGTCAAAACTTTAACCACAACTACTACAAGGAGTCAGCGTTTTGTACTACTGCCCATCTCTCTACAATCTCAAATCACATAGTTACATAAAAAGACAAATTTTACCGCTGGAGTAGATTTATAGTTAGACCAAAATACAATCAAACATTAAAATTTCAGCTATTGTAGTCAAAACAGAACAAATGTACCTTCTGCTTTAGGAGTATAATATCATCTTCTCCAATATCATGTAGTTGAGGAATGGTTAGAATACCCCGCTTCAATTGTTCTAGCTCTTCCTTCAAAGCACGTATCTCATTTTGGTACTTTTTGATCAGTGATTTCTCATCAATAATCTGCATTTTTGACAAAGTAAATAACAAAAAGAAAATCCTGAATAAGTATATTTGTAAGTGTGTGTGTGTGGTGTGCGCATCAAGTATAAACACCCATAGTGTACACACAGGCACGCAAAACAATTCATGCACGCATATATGTACATATTAAGCACATAAAATATGCCAACAACCCTTAAGCCTAGTGGCACAAATTTTGAGTGGCGTAAGAATTGGGTTCAATCCCTAGCATAGCCCCCTTCAATTATTAAAAAATATATATACAATAGAAACACATGCATACCTTGTTCTGTTCTGCTTGGATTTCAATGTGTTTAGCACGGCGCGCAAATTTCAATGTATTGTGTGTCTCTTCGCTATTACTTGATGAAGGAGTTACAGTGCAAATGAGCTGAAATTTTGGACAGAAAAGAAACAAAAAAGAACACCAATAAGCAAGTATGACAAATTCATAGAAACAAATGGCATGACATTTCTAATATCTTTTGTTAACATAGATATGTTTTTCAACAGAGGCATCCAATTATGCTTACAGATACACGCCCATGACCACTTAATGAAGACTGAAGCAGCCTGGTAAGCTTAGAATCCCTATATGGTATATGAGTGGCTCTCCCATCTGTTAATTTAGAAATAACCTACAAAAAGAAAAGGAAAAAAGGTCATATTTTAAGCAATGTTTATCCCATAAGAGAGACATTTACGATATTGTTGACAAATATATATAGGAACAAAGAGAAAGTACTATTGCTCGACAAAGATCCAGTAAATGACATGTCTATGTCCTCACTTGTAACACGCAGTAAATTTCAGCTGTTACAAGAACAAAGCATGTGCTCTAAAATATCATGAGCGATTAACATACCACAAAATGTTAAAGAATACATCTCAGAATCACCCATGTCCAATTAAAAACTCAAAAATGAATGACAATAAAAAATTTTAGCTCAGTCATGTAGCGTCTTATATTTGTATGTCTACTGGTCTAAGTACCATAAAAAACACAGAACACAGGAAAGGTACTTGATACAGAAGCATGAGTTTATCCATGATGAGTTTGAAAATTGTGCTTCTTACAAACTTGTCTCGACAATTTAAGAAACCAACACCTCAGCAAGCATATTTTGGAAGAAGAAATTTAAAATCAAACCATACATTATACTAGTTTCAGTCAACAGCTACACTAGTAACATAAGAAAAACACTTTTGGTTTATCCCTTTAAAATTTAACAATATTTTGAGCAAGGATAACAGGCATGATAAAAAATATTAAATAGGAAATTTGTTTGATGTTACTCTGCTTTGTAATTGCATATATTCTCTCCAAATGCTTTGTTAAAGTTACCATATAGTTAAATAACCTAACTGTATGTACAGACAGTCAGAGGCGAATCTAGTGAGTTTATCCATGATGAGTTTGAAAATTGTGCTTCTTACAAACTTGTTTTAACAATTTAACAAACCAGCATCTCAGCAAGCATATTTTGGAAAAAGAAATTTAAAATCATACCATACATTATACTAGTTTCAGTCAACAGCTACACTAGTAACAAAAGAAAAACACTTTTGGTGTATCCCTTTAAAATTTAACAATATTTAGAGCGGGAAAAAGATAACAGGCATGACAAAAAATATTAAATAGGAAGTTTGTTTGATGTTACTCTGCTTTGTAATTTCATATATTCTCTCCAAATGCTTGTTAAAGTTACCATATAGTTAAATAACCTAACTGTATTCACAGACAGTCGGAGGCGAATCTAGGGGGCAGGCAGAGGCCTTGTCCCCCTCCCCCCCTCAAATGGGAAAATCGTAATTCAGCCCCTCATAAATGATTAAATTATAAGTTAATATATGGTTAAATTGCACTTTGCCCCCCTTCAAAAATGAAAAATTCAATAATGATAAAATTAAATTTTGATCCCTTAAAATTTATAATTCAATTCCGTGCCCCCCCAAAAAAAAAAAAAATTTATGGATTCACCCCTGCAGACAGTGATCTCACACACACCAGAAATGATGAACTACATATGATCCAACTATTGAGTTAGAGATTAAAGAGAAAACTGAATGAATAAACAATTCAATTTCCACTATGACCAGAAAAGAACAATAAATTAGGGCTCACAGTTCCTAGAGTTAGCAAGCTTTTGTTGATATAAGACCCTTCTTTTCGCCTAATGCCTGTTGTTTCAACCTTCGAGCTCTCAGAACCTGCCAGATCGATGAGATTCTGCATGTATGCATAAAAGAAGGAAAAAGTAAAATGTTTTGATCAACAGTGCGATAAGTCAACACTAAAATCTTTAGCTCCTTCCAAAATAGAAAATAGGATAAACATATCTAAATAAAATAAAAAACAAGACAAAACTGGAAATAGAAAGAAGTAACAAGAAATAACTGAAATTGGTCCCAGAACTAAGGAAGTAGAAATTACCAGCTGTGATAGATTTACTGCTTCACCTTCACTATTTTCACCATACGGGCTGCTCTCTATTGTCTGTAGACAAGGTAGTCATAGGAAATATAATCAGTTGTGGTGGTGAATTTGTGAACATGTCAATGATCATCAATTACTCACATACACCATCCAAAATCAGAACAATAGCAAAAATGATTAACATCATATAACACATATCCACACTTCAAAATAGGAGTTAAACATTATTTCTCACAAATTCTTAGATGAAAAGATTGCAATTAATACCACTTAAAACAGTATCTGAAAACATCTTTTTTCACTTAATAAGTGTTAAAAATAGAAAACGGGGAACAAGGAACTTCTAAAGGATGCAGAGTAATAGTGAAATACCAATGTAAAAATTGTATGGCTCCTGCTGCTAAGTAGATTGAAATTTGTTGATCCAACATGTCTGTGCTCTGTTTAAAAAGAACGAAATCTAATCACATAGTTTGAAAAAAGTTCCATTACAGCTAGCAGAAGGAAAGGCACTGGCCCAAATAACAAACATTAACAAGAGGTGCAATGAAGAGGACAGCCACAGACATACATATCTACATCAACAAATGATGTGCATGAGCCCCCTATTTTCTGTGCCAGGAAACTATTTAGTCATTTATCCAGCTCAAAAATTCATAGATAAGATTAGTTTTGATAAGGCATATCATCTGAAGCTAGGGTTCAAAAGGCTCTAAGCAGTCTTCAGTTCTATCTGATCTGGATATAACAAAACATGCCAACATGCTTTACCTTCTCCAGCCGCTATAAGTGAGAGGGCGTGAGCAGGGGATAGTACAACTTCTTCCTTTATTCCTTCAACAAAGGTTCCCTAAAGCCATAAACCAAGCAATAGATAAATAATACACTTTCAAACATGCAAAAAAACACTAGGCATACCCATATTAACAGCAAAATTGCATACACCAACAACAATCTATTCATAAGAGGAATATATTATATTATGAGAAAATACCAAAAATATCCAAGATAAAAGAAATGGAAACTCAGGCAGAATTTAAGACAAGGCAAAAACAGCAAACTCCTTAATGCACAAATGGCAAGAAGCCACTAGGCAACCTTATAGATGTGTACTTGCTACATTATCATTCTGAAACATTATGATACTAAGCTGAAATTATATGGTCATAAACTATAGTTGGCCTCATTTGGATGTTGAAACATTATCATGCCAAAAGCTCAGCATGAATCTCCAATTAACATAATTTCCACATTCACTGAAGTCAATCTAAGTAGATATTGAAGCGTTATAAGGTAAAGAATGACATAGAAACCATATCAAACAACTGAACAAGGATATCATAACCAATAAAAGGTACCTGAGCATCTTCCCTAATTCTCAAATTTTGTCCTGCTGGATTTAATAAGTCATTAACAACCTGAAAAGATTAAAAACCTTGAGAATAGTGATGTTGCATAAAAGCCAATGCAGATTTGAAGATAGTTTACCTAAGTTGTCAAGGGAAAAGCAAGTCTGTCAAGACAGAGGGAAGAAATTCACCTCATTATAGATCTCCAGGTATGAAACACGAAGAAGAAACTCCCGGTTTGGTGTCTACAGCATAAGTGGCCCATTAGCATCCATAAAAAGGAACAAGAAATAGAAGTTAAATAAGTCAACATCTCATATGGTACCTCCTGAATAATACTAAAAGCATCCTTCACTGCTAATGGTATAATTCCAGGTGACCTCTGATCACCCTGCCATTTCAGCAATCAGATGAAATTAAGCATGTTACTTGTATTCTAAATAAGAAATGCACGGTTTGCCCTTTCCTTACAGCGAATACTTGTTCCAGACCACAGAATACCATGTATCACAAAGTTGCATTTAGGAATTGCTCAATTTTGGTGAAAAAAATTCTTGAAGTTTTAAAGATTTTGCACTTGTTCCATAAGGAAACATGAGGATTTGTCAAAGAAATTCCATAGCTGCAGAAATATTTGATAGATATGATGATGCAGGATAGTAAATCATACCCTTAATATGACATAATCATTATCCTTGAATGCATCAAGGTTAATATAAAATGTTTCCAATTGATAGTTCTCAATTAATCATGGTTACCACTTCTCTGAAAATATAATTTGTGTTGGAATTCCTTAGATTAAAGACAGAAAACTTACCTTATTACTAGGAGATCTCTTGTAAATAGAAACCAATCTTAGTTACTGATTCTTAAGAAGTTACTATTTTTTAGGGATTGTTTCCTTGATTGTGTTAATTCCTCTCTTTATAACTGTAAGCTAATTAGCATAAATAGTGTATCAATTTTTTCTCTAAAATTCTACATGGTACCAGAGCTCTAGGATTCATTCGATCCTGCTCATTCATCTCTAAACTCCCTCCCTAAAATCCCTCCGGTTTAGTTCTCCTCCCATGGGTGATGTCAATGAAACTCTGTCTAAAACTGAGACTTCACAAATATCTCAGAATGTCAATCAGGAAATCACTCAAAGTGAACTCAATTCCTCACTTATAATCACCAGTCATTGACTAGATGGGAAGAACTTCTTACAATGGTCTCAATCGATCCTTATGGTGATTCGTGGCCGTGGCAAATTAGGATACATCAATGGAGAAATTCCACGACCAACCACAATTGACCCTACTTATGCCACTTGGGAACTCAACAACTCAATTGTAATGGCTTGGCTAATTAATTTGATGGAAGGCCATATAAGCCGAACCCATCTCCTTTTCAAAACTGCAAAGGACATGTGGGATGCAGTCAAAGAAAACTACTAAGATCTTGGAAACGCCTCCCAAGTATTTGAGATCAAGCTTAAGTTAAGAGATATCCGACAAGGGACACTCGAAGTAACTCAGTACTACAACAATCTGAAAATTTTGTGGCAGGAACTGGATATGTACTATGAGGCAGATTGGGGTGAAGGCTTAGAACACACCAAGTTTATGACTCACCTCAACAATGAGCGTCTTTATGAGTTAGCAGGACTGAACCGTGAGTTAGATGAGGTCCGTGGCCGAATTCTGGGCAGATCACCTCTCCCAACCATTGGTGAAGCATTTGCAGAAGTTAGAAGAGAAGAAAAAAGTCGTCTTGTCATGATGGGAGATTCAAAGGAACCTAAATCTATGACACCTCCCGGCAACCGGCCTACTGAGGCCTCTGCCCTCATCTCCAGGGGTCCACAGACACAAAAACCACGTGCTGGAAATGATTCTGGATCAACCAGACCATGGTGTAACCACTGCAACCGTGTTGGTCACACAAAGGAAAAGTGTTTCAAACTCCATGGCTATCCTGAAAAAAAACAGAAGGATAAGAAGACTGCCCTGTTATCCTCCACTGCTGCAGATGATGCTCTCGATGTTCGCCTAACCAAAACCCAACTTGAGACTCTCCATAAGATACTTGGTACTTCCACTGCTCATGGATCTCTAGCCAATCAAGGTACTGCCCTCAACATTGCCTTTGAATCTAATAATCAATCCTCTTGGAAACTCGATTCGGGTGACTCCGATCACATGATAGGTAACTCCACTTTGTTTCACACCTACACCCCTTGTCATAACAAGTCCGAATCTGCATAGCTGACGGTTCTTACTCACCTGTGGCTGGAGTAGGAGAAGTACAAATAACAGAGATTTTTTCTCTCGATAAAGTCCTACATGTCCCAAACTTGTCCTATAATTTACTTTCAATCAGTAAACTTACTAAGGATGAAAAAGTGCTTGCTGAATTTTCTGCAATTGGTTGTGTGATACAGGAACAGAAATCGGGGAGGATGATTGGCACTGCTAAAGTTGATGATGGACTATATGTTTGGAATAAAGACAGCACACAAGGGCGATTGGCTCTATCCACTTCAAAAGAGGACACGATTATGTTATGGCACCGTAGGTTAGGGCATCCAAATCTTTTGTATTTGAAAAAACATCTTCGCTGTTATTTCGAAATAGAAGTATTAATTCCTTAAAGTGTGAAATTTGTCAATTATCCAAAAATACCCGTGTGCCATACCCATTAAAACCATATATCCAGTCCCAACCATTTTCATTAATCCACAATGACCTATGGGGAGCCAGCCGAGTTAAAAATATTACGGGGGCTAAGTGGTTTATAACATTCATTTATGATCACAATAGGGTCTGTTGGGTCTATCTCCTCAAAGAAAATCTGAAACACCCAAAGTATTCCAAAATTTTCACTCAATGGTTCGAACCCAGTTTAACTCTACCATTCATACTCTCCACACTGACAATGGGAGAGAATACTTTAACTCTGTCCTAAGCCCATACCTTTTTGACCAAGGCATCATACGCCAAAGCTCTTGTCCTGACACTCCACAACGGGATCTCTGATAGAAAAAATTGACATCTCCTTGCTGTGGCTCGAGCCATAATGTTCACCATGAATGTTCCAAAATACTTGTGGGGAGAGGCTGTCCTCACTGCCTGCTATCTCATAAAACCGAATGTCATCAAAAGTCCTAAATTTCCGAACACCTCTAAATACCCTTCTAAAGGCCTTTCCTCTATTTCGTGTTCCTAATCTTCTAGCCAAAATATTCGGTTGCAAAGCTTTTCTCCATAACCATCAACCAAATCAATCCAAACTTGATCCTCGAGCCCACACCTACATCTTCATTGGATATTCCCCTACTCAAAAAGGTTATAAGAACCTTGCGCCGAATGTTTGTCCTCGGGATGTTACCTTCTTTGAAAATGAACCATACTTTGCAGCATCTCATCTTCAGGGGGAGACTTTCAATGAAGGTGAGACATTTAATACTCTCCTCATTATACCTCATGATCCTACCACTACTACCACAAACAAGCCTAACAACCAAGGTGCTATCCCAGATTTAGATATTGTTTCCCCTGTGCAGCAAGAAGTTAGCACAATCCTTCCCAATAACAATACCACCACCGAAGTGCAACAGCCCCCTGATCAAGGAAAATAGCAAAAACAGGTTCCCGAAATACAAGTTTACTCCCAACAGAATCGCTTTCCTGAAACTGATACAGCAGTGCCAATTGCATCTCCAACCGAGGACTGTTCTGAAACAAAAGTCTCACCTCCGTCATCATCCATCTATCTTCCAATTGCAGTGAGAAAGGGCACAAGGAGCTGCACTCAACACCCAATTTCTTTATTTGTATCCTATGGAAATTTATGACTAATGTTGATTCTGTAAAAACTCCAAAAAATATAGAAGAGACACTTGATTCAGCTGAGTGGAGACAAGCTGTAATGGAAGAAATGAAGGCCCTCAAAAACAATGAAACATGGGAAGTTTCGGATCTACCTAAAGGAAAAAAATAGTAGGATGCAAATGGATCTTTACTACGAAATTTAAACCTGATGGCCATATTGACCGATACAAGGCTCGACTTGTGGCTAAGGGCTTCACCCAAACTTATGGTCTTGACTACGACGAGACATTTGCACCGGTTGCCAAGCTAAACACCATTCGATTCCTCCTATCTCTTGCTGCCAACCTTGATTGGCACTTGACTCAATTGGATGTAAAAAATGTTTTCCTCAACGGGGAATTAAATGAGGAAGTGTACATGGATTTCCCACCCGGGTTTGAAGAAAGCAAGGGCCAAGTGTGTAAGTTGAAGAAGTCTTTGTATGGGCTGAAACAATCTCCACGGGCGTGGTTCAGTCGATTTGCAAAAGCTATGACTAGCAGAAATTACATTCAAGGACAAGCAGACCACACCATATTCTACAAGCACTCGGAAAAGGGAAAATGCTACATCCTCATCGTTTATGTAGACAATATAATATTAACAGGAGATGACACAAGCGAAATTGTGAGGTTGAAAGAATTCCTTGGTACAGAGTTCGAACTTAAAGACTTGGAGAATCTTAAATACTCTCTTGGTATGGAGGTAGCAAGGTCTCAAACAGGTATTTCCATCTCCCAAAGGAAATATGTTCTTGATCTACTGTCAGAAGTTGGTTTGATGGGCTGCAAACTGGCCGAAACTCCAATGGAATTTAATCTTAAATTGGGAACTGATGAGGATGGAGAAGAAATCGACAGGGGGAGATATCAACGACTAGTAGGAAGACTCATCTACCTATCTCACACCCGTCCAGACATAGCCTTCAGTGTGAGTGTTATCAGTCAGTACATGCATGCCCCGAGGGAGAAGCACTTGGAAGCTGCATATCGAATATTAAGGTATCTAAAAGGAACTCCTGGTAAAGGCCTACATTTCAAGAAAACTGCCAACCAGAATGTAGAAGTCTATACTGATGCAGACTGGGCATGTTCTATTAACGATAGACGCTCTACAAGTGGCCATTGTAGTTATGTTTGGGGTAACCTCGTGATGTGGAGAAGTAAAAAACAGTCTGTTGTAGCACGCAGCAGTGCAGAGGCAGAGTATCGAACACTAGCTCATGGTATATGCGAAGGAGTTTGGATACAAAGACTTATGGGGGAACTAAAAGTGCCTTATACTAGGCCTATGAAGATGTATTGTGACAACCAGCAATTTGTCAAGATAGCACATAATCACATGCATCACGATCGCACCAAACATGTGGAAATAGATCGCCACTTTATAAAAGAAAAAATACACTCAGGAGAAGTGTGCGTCACCTACCTCCCTACTAGACAACAAGTTGCAGTCGTGTTAACTAAAAGTTTGAACAGAAACATGTTTGAGGAACTTGTTGGCAAGCTGGGTTTAATAAACATCTACACTCCAGCTTGAGGGGGAGTATTGGAATTCCTAAGATTAAGGACAGAAAACTTACCTTATTACTAGGAGATCTCTTGTAAATAGAAACTAATCTTAGTTACTGATTCTTAGGAAGTTACTGTTTTCTAGGGATTGTTTCCTTGATTGTGTTAATTCCTCTCTTTATAACTGTAAGCTAATTAGCAAAAATAGTGTATCAATTTTTTCTCTAAAATCTACAATTTGCAAAGGTAGAAATAAGTAGCTAGGCTCAACTGTTGAAACAAATCAAATTTATGAGATACTAACGGACAAAGAATAGGAATTGCTGCTTTAGTTATAGATAGTTGTAAGCATGTCACAGAGGAAGATAAATAAAATAGATTTTACTTAAGGGAGCAGTTTCAACACTTGATCACTAACTTATAAGGTTATATAAAAGAGTCCACAACACTTCAAAATGAACCATGTAATAGACTTCTCAGAAAACAGAATTTACAAAAATAGAAACAAAAGGTAGCTAGGCTCTAGTGTGGAAGCAATGACACTAGTAGAAGAGCAAGATATTGTTGGTTTAATTCAAAAAATTGCTGCAATGACCCCTTCTTGCTCCTATATCCAAAAGCAACTAATTATTACCCAATTCTCTACTACAAGGTTAGAGTAATTAATAAATCAATTCTTCATTGACATGTGATAACAAAAAACAGCGGAAATTTTGGTCAGGAGAATGCAAACAAAAAACCAACATAAAATCAAATTATAAATATGAAATTAAAATAGGATAGACCATCCTGGAATCCACAATAAGCAGACAGAATAAGGAAATGATGTAGAAAATTATTTAGTCTTACATGCATCGTGTGAGTCTTCCCACTGCTTGTCATGCCATAAGCAAAAATGGTGCCTGCAAACAGAATTTAACACCATAGCAGTAAGCTATATAAACAGAAATGCTTCAAAAAAAAAAATACAAATTAAAGGCCATAACTTTGGTTTCAATCCATCAGCTTCTAACACAACCCTGTGAGTACCTCCATTTGGAGAAGGCAAGGTGGCTTCTAACTTGAAATAGTAGTTGCCAAGGAAGCTCACAATACCAGATACCTTGGCAAAAAATCTATTGGTACCAGAAATATCAAACTGAGATTTCCAAAGTTAAACTACAGAGTGATTACAGGGTACAGTGCTGAAATAGGGCGAAATAACAACTAGGCCTCAATCCAGTGCTCTGAACATGATAAAACAGTAGTCACCAGCAAATGACATGCACCAGCACTCTGAAAACCTTAGACTCTAAAAGCCTAAACAAATCAACTTATATGCCTAAGTCGCCAGAATCATTCTTGCTTAGTAGGAAGCCTTGCAAATACCTCACATCTTGTTAAGTTTCTGATCTGAAAGAGTCACCAAAGAGGCAGGTCCAAAGCCAGCAACAGCCTTGCCTAGTCTAATTTCTCATGGATAAGTACATGGAAGCAATTTGTAACATTCATATGCTATCAGCCAATGTTACATGAAAATAGCAAAACTAGTAAATTTCAAAGCCTTAACATTAGCTTAACATGTGGTTATCAACTAGATTAACTTTTTGGGGCCCGTTGATTATTCAAAAATGATGAGTTCCCTTTCCTATCTAGAAAAGTAAAGAATCATCAAGAAAACAAGGACACTGTACTCCATCAGATACAAAATTCAAGCAATTGGTGCATGATTAAGAGGCTATGTTTGCTAAGAAGAGGTATCTTTACAAAATACCGTTGATGCCTTCCATGGCCCCACTGACAACATGCTGAGCAGCAACATCATAGACCTGGCGTGTTGTAGTTGTAGGACCAAACACTCGATCTAGGAACACATAAATTAAGTGAGATGTAGAATGATTTAAAAGAAAAAAACTGACCAAAAGAAGAAAAAGGTCACTAGATATTATGTATACTTTATCTCAATGAGTCAGATGCCTAAGATAAAAATGACAGAAAAAGTAATTTTTTCTTAAATTTATATACAACTCAAACAGCACATACTTCACAAACTTCATACAGCAACACAGCGCTATTTCACACATACGCATAAACCTTAGCTGAAACATGTTTCAATACGTTATTAAAAAAAATGAAACAAAAACGTGTCCAAGTAAAGAATATCAAATTCACATGTAAATCATCGAGGGAATTGACATTAAGGAAATAAGGGTTAAAGAATAAAACGGTTTTAGGGGTTACAACAACCTAAAAACCTATATCAATGTTATAAATATATATATGGTTTAAATTTCTCCAGCTCTTCTGGAAATTCCTCAACATAATTTTATTAGTTTTCATTAGTCGGTGTTTAGTGGATGTAACTGAGTAAAACCTAAAGGTTTCTTCAATCAAGTGCATCAGGATTATTCAAATTCTTTACAGAAGAAAAAATATTCGGTTGAAGAATCTACAAAACTAACCATATGCATATGCTGTAGTCTGATTATGTTCATTTCTCACAATAGTCTCTCCATCTGCATACCAAGCAACCTCCTCCCCTTGACGAAGTTCTCTAGGACTACATCCAAAAACGCCAATCAAAGCCGTCATCAAACAGATACATGAAACAGAATACTGAAACAGAGGTGAGGAAAGCAAAAGGTAAATGCCTGAGAGGACGGAACCGAACGGTGACAGTGACATTTTCTTTGGATCGGTCGGCATCCGCGTGCAAATTGTCAGAGTAAATATATTGTGGCTTGCTTCGAGCCGATGAAGATGCCGGTGAGCTCTGCCCATCGATAGATATTTCTGGGAATTGTTTGGATGACGAAGTTGTGGAAGACGAAGGCGAATTTACAGCTTTTGAGTTGCTTAAACCTGATTTCTTCGGTTTCGACTCTCTTCTCGAGGACATTTTCACCTCACCAAAAAAAAACACTCTCTTCTACATCCAAGGAAAAAAAATCAATGAGGAAAGTAACTCGAAAGTGGAAAACAAAAAATTCATGTTTTTTTTTTTGAAGTAGAAAGTAGTTGCCGAAATAGCTACATTGTGACAAAATTGATTTCCAGAAATAGAACTTTGAATTGCAGTCAATTTTATAGATAACTAAGTTACTTTTTATAATGCGAAAAAAAATTCAACTTCTTTTACTTTTATATCTTCACTTTTCTCACCAATCAATCACAAAAACATGAGGACTGAAAGGGGGAAAATGAAAGAAAGTAAAGCAAATAAAACCCATTTTTGTTTTTCCCACAAAACATCACCTCTTTAATCCAAACAAAATGACTAAAAGAAAGCTCACCTTGGCAGTATCAGAGAAACATTGTGGATAATAAAAGAAGAGAGTTTTTATAGATCAAAAAGTTCAAAAAAAAAATGAACTTTTTTGCTTGCCTTGGAAGCGATGCCTTTCAAAGGCATCAAGGTTGAAGTCCAAGAGCATTTTTCAGTCTTTTTCTCTTTTAACAAAATTTTCAGTCTTCCAACCAAACCATTCCGCAGTGTTAAAAGAATTTTATTGGATCCCATTCGACACGTTGAATTAGGAGTTGATCCATTTGTTACATTTACACGTCTAGAGATGGAAATAGGCGCGATACCAAAGTAATCCATCTCACTCTACTTTCGGTAATTGAGTAGGTTCATCTTGAGAGAATAACTTTTTTTCACTAAAATTTGATTGATTGGAAAATTTTGATAAAATTTTAAATTTTAAATTAAATATTTTGAATTATTCATATTAACTCAAATAAAAAAATTTATTTAACTCAATTAAATTATACAATTCAACTTATTTAAAAATTTGAATAAAAAATAAAAATATATCGTTTTGATAAATATTTATCCATTAAATTAAAAGTCAAAACTATTATATTGTTTATCTAGTTAAATAATATTGTATTTCATCTACTAATTAAATCATCAATGCATATAAATGCAATATTTAGTATAAATAATAGAATTTGTTAATTTAACTCGAAATTTTTTTACTCGAATCAAAAAAATTTAAATGGAGTTCGGTTACTAAAATAGGATTCATCAATTTGACTAACTAAAAAAAAATTTACTCGACTCAATCGAATGCTATCCCTAATACTAAGAGTTAGAATATATCTTTCTTTTTTACTCAAAAAAAATTAGTTTCTATATATTAAATTAGAGAATAAATTGATGTTTGTTAAAAATTTAATCCATTTTTATTATTAAAATTTTCCTTTATTAGTATTAAAAACTTGTCCTTGTACACTAGCATGACGTACATGTGGCACGTCACATGTTATTGTTTGGATATTGTTTCAAGCATGACACTTTTTACTAGTATAAATAGATGAAAATTTTAATAGAAATGATTGACTTACTCTTTAATCTAATGCACAGATCTAATGCATATGGACTAATTTGCCCATTTTTAGTAAATGAGACAAAATGCAATTTGACTCTTAGTATAAGGGCTTCTATGATACTTTTACCCTTCTTACATCGATGATGATAATACCTCACATGTAAATGAAGGTTGTGTAGGTGGTACATTACACTCTAATATGCTTTGTGGTGTATAGTCATGCATTGATCATAATGGTCAAACAAATTATCGATCTTCTTTAAAATGCTCGTGGTTTAGGTATTGGCTAAAATGTTGGTTATCCCAAGACTAAACCAATGGGCATAAATCATCCCATCAGCCATTGCCTTAGTATACATAGCCTCTTCAGCTTCCTTTTGAATCATTTATTCATGCATACCTACAAACTAAAAGTAAATATGGTAGTTGATAATGCCTTTTGCTTGCAAATACTCTTCATCTTTCTTTTCCTTTGCAAACATCCATTTGATTAAGAACCAATTCCCTTACATTGATCCTTTTGTCGAGCAAAATATAATACAAAAGAACAATCCTAGCTTGAGTAGCTTTTATCAGATGCATAGAAGGTTTTAATCTAACAGATAGAAAATACATCCACATCTTAGCCAATGCAATCATGCTCAATTGTTTAAAAGATAGTGGTTTACCTTAATCCAAGGTAGTCCTTCTCTCTCTACCCTCTATAAAGTAGTCAATTATTGTTTCATAATCAATAGTTTCCTCATCTATTTAACTACAGTCATCATTTACCAAGTTAGGTGTTCAAAGAAAACCATTTATCAAACTTATTTTGATTATATTACACAATATTTCTATGATCTTATTTTGATTTTAGCGTTAGGAGAAACAAACTTATTTTGATCAAATGATAATTGACCATCACACTTAATTATCTTTTGTTTCTTTCTTATAAGACTCTTCTTTAATGCCATAAGTGAACTTTAAAAAATATTATCAACTAAGCAAATATTTCTCGAAATCAACAATTACTAAGTACACAACAATAATTGTTTCTCAAGAAAAAGAAATGCAAGAATATTACCAATGGAGCAAATACCCATAATATTCTTTCACCAACAAGGGTAATTTTGATCAAATGATAATCAAGTACTGAACTCAATGTCATTTATTTCTTTTTTATAAGGCCTTTCTTTGGTGCCTTAAATGAGCATTAATAAATCTCATCAATCAAGTAAATATTTCCCAAAATCAACAATTACAAGTACACAACAATATTCGTTTTTTAAAATTAATGAAGAATCTTACCAATGGAAACAAATACCCATAATCTTCTTGCACCAACAAAGGGAATTTTGATCAAATGGTAATTAAGTATCGCACTCAGTCCTCTTTTGTTTCTTTCTTATAAACCTCTTCTTTGATGCCATAAGTAATAATTAATTAATTGTTAGAATTGCGTGACCCAAATTCCTGTTCTTTGATGTCATAAGGTGTTTTAACCCCACTGCATTACTTCTATTTGACTTTGATTAGAATAAGATTTTAAACCTATAACTAGACGTAATCGTACATAGTGAATTTTATTCTCCTCTGCCCGTGGTTTTTCCCTGAAAGGGTTTCACGTAAATTTTGTGTGTTCTATTTTTCTTTCTTTTCTTTGTGATATATTACCATTATCGACATTCAATTTCTCACATAAATCTTATCAATCAAGTAAAGTAAATATTTGCAACTGAAAGTTCTTTGAATTTTTTTGACAGTTGCACGTTCATTTGCAACTAAAGTAACACATGGAAAAGTAAAATAAAAAAGACAGATATAGAAGTTAGTTATGCGGTTTGAAAAGCTTTTCTACGTTTGTAGTGCTTTGTCCTCAGAGTAAATCACTATTAATATACAATACAATATGTGATAAGTTCAACTCCCTCACAAAGTTGTAACTTCACTCTAATACATCAACTAAATCATCTCCATCAAACAAAGAACATGTTGCATATCTTCCATTGTGGCAATATAGGGGATCCGATTACTCATAATAGGAATATCATCCCCTTGTCTCTTCTTTTTTCCCTTACTAGATATTGTGGACAGACCTATCATGAATATAACGAAAGCACAAAAAAAGGCAAACAAAAGAGATTAAAAGGATAATAAAAATGAAGCAAAAACTTACCAAATGATTTTTTTTTGACAAATTTCTAAAGCAAAGAGAATAAACTTGAGAAAAATGGCACTTAGAGAACAAAAAATACTCAAGAAAGACAAAAGCAAAGTTTCTTATAAGGAACCCTAAGTCTCTTATTTGTAGATGAAGAAGTAATAAGATAGCAAAACGACAAAAGGGAAAATGACCTTATGAACAACGTTATGGTTGGCTAATCAAATAGTGCTCTATCAAAAGTGGACAATCATTCCATTAAAGGGCCATTTCGAAATTTTGAAAATACAGCACAATTAATCATTAAACCTCAAAAACGATAACACAACCTTCACAAAAAAGAAATAGTACCCCTTCACTATAAAATCATAGTCTTAGAGAAGCTCACTTTATAAACTTCTTCTCATCGACTTAAGAGTAACTACTATACATCTACGTCTGGACAACTCCTATGAATTAATCTCCCTACGCCATAAAGGATTTAAATGTGGAAAGGGCATCGTCATAATGCATTCAAGGACAAACATCATATTAAATCTAATCTCATTTAATGATCTTGACTTTTCAGACACACCAATCTTTAAAGTGGTCACATTCGACCCATGCCCTAATCTCGGCCAAAGATTAAACTGTACAGAAAGGTAATCATGAGACAACGGGCATACTTTAGGCCCTCATTGATGAGTGTTCATTATATCTATATTTTTAGGCCCTTTTACTTATTTTTGGTTGATTCTTTGTAACACCTTATACTCGACTCGATCGTTGGGTCTAAGCTACAAAATGTCACATTCGTTGCCAGAGCTTTTAGTCTCTAATGTATAAAATCAACAATTAAGGTTTACATTTTATTTCTATTGAAATTTTATGACAATTTTATATTTTTATTCAATTTAGTCCCTAGTGTACGAAATTAACAATTAAGCTTTACAATTTAGTTATTTTCTCAAACTAAGCTTAAAATCTATCAATTTTACACCTAATACTTGAAGAAATCAACAATAGAAACTTTCTAAAACTTTAAAAATTGAACAAATTGATACTTGGGCTAACTAAACTAAGTTCCATGATAAAAAAAATCTATAAAAATTACATGAAAAAGCTTTGTTACCTTAGTAGATTTTAGATGATCGAATGATAGCTAGAACAAAAATGGAGTTTCTTTTTTTTTCCTTTCTTTTCTATTTGGTGTACGGTGGAAGAAGATGGATGTTTTCATCTTTCTTCCCACTTATTAACTATATATATTATAATTAACATTTACTTAAGTTAATTAATTATGATTATCAACTAAATTTACATTTATTTATTAATCTAAATTTTAACTATTTAATAGTCATCATCATCATTACCCACTATTAACATAAAGGTCAATGGTTTAGTGTCACGGGCCAAAGTGCAAAGCCCGTGACCATGGCACAAGATGCACCCCATGGAGGTCTATCGATTAGATGGGGATCATTTAGCCCACGAGAATTGGCCTGATTCAAAGAATTGTTGGAGAAGCCCATCAGATTGAAGCTTGGGTGGCCCAATGATGAAGATATGACAATGTAGACTATCTTGATAAATATGGGAACTAATATTAAAAGATTGATAGGAATCATATCTTGGAAAGATTAGATTTGATTTGATATTATGTAATCTTGTAAATCCCTAAAATCAAGGGATATGTTAATCCGTCTGTCGATGTAACTTAATCTAGACCGTAGGTTTTAGGGGAGCTCAACTATAAATAGAGAGCCTCTCTCTCACTTGTAAATCATCCATTGTAACTTGAATTTTTAAGAGTAATAGAATTCTCAGAGAGCATTTACTCAAACACCTCTCGTGCATTCTTTCTGTGGCTTCTATTGTTCTTTTGTAGCTTCTTTTGGCATAATTGCTTCCACCATACAAATTGGTGCCTTGGAAGAATTCTAAAGGAATCCTCACTTTGGTGTTTAGGCTAACTTAAATGAGTTTGGAATGAACCGATTGTCTAAGGCCATACGAATCGCGAGACGAAAGATCTAGCCCCGTGACATTAGTAATTATCTAAGTTCTTTGGATAATTGTTATCTAAATCCTCAAGTCTGTTCCTACTTAACTGAATTTCAATTCATCTATACACTAACTTCATAAATATCTCTATTTAATATTTACAGACACAGTCTACAGAAACAAAGTTTTGAAACTATAATTTTCGACACCACTGAATTTCGAGCTATTACTTTCTTAAATAAAAAGTTATGCATTTAGAGTTGTTTAGTGTAGTTTTTATTTTTTGCATCATATTTATATTTTATAAGTTTTTAGTAGTTTTTAGGTTTATTTATATGTTTTTATTTAATTAAAATTTTATAAGCGTTATATGGCTCTTTAATAGCTTAAACTAAGCTTAAGATGTAGGCTCGAGACCAAACGAAGGCAAAACAAGAGAAAAAACTATCGTAACGAAGGAAATGTGTACTGTAGCATGCTATTTTGCATGTTACGGTTTGTTGGAGCTCAAATTGTGTATGCCACGACACCAAGCCCTCCCTACTTTCGTATTTTAGCAATAACTTGAGCTATATATGTCCATTTTGGGACCATATATACTAGAAAATAGGTAATTCCATGCTCTACATGTCTGTGCTAGAATTCAGCCCAAATTGCACTCTAAGGGGTCCAAAAATGGCCTTAAAGTCTGATGGGCAAAAGTAAAAAATAAAAAATTCTCTCATTAATTAAGAGCGTTTTTGGATATTTATGATACTTCACACCTAAGTATAAGTTGTAAGCCTAAGAGAGCCAGCTAAACACTTATAAATAGGATAGTTTAGGTTAGCTTTTGGAGGATTGATTAATTGCATTACTTTCTTTTTAGGCTTTTTAGTTTTTGAGTCGTCAAAACTCTTTTGTTTTCTATTTAGTTTTTTGTTTCTTTCCAAGAGTGATTGCTTAGAGAATTGTTTGTGGAGATTCAATCAACTCATGGATTTGACTATTGAAGATCCTTGCACTTTAATTGAACAAGATTTCTTTTTCCTTTTCTTTAATGTATTCCTTTGTGCTTATTATGTTATTGTTTATCTTTTGCCTTGATTTGAACTTCATGATGTGTTAATTATTTTTAAATGGTTGAGAATTTGTATGTTAATGGATTAGTAATTAGAATAGGTTGAAGATAGGTTTAGATTATAACCAGATTAATTGTTCTATTCGTTCTTCATAATTAACTTAAATGACAGTTAGGTTGAATAATAATATGAGGAGAGTTAATATAACAGTTCTGTTTTGACCCTAGTCGAAATAGTAGTTTCGGGATCACAAATTTGAGTTAAAAATATTTTAATATTATTTTCTATGCTTGCAATATGTGATTAGGCATGTTTGAAAGTTTCGTGATTTAATTTATCTGATTGTATGTTTAATTTCACATAAGGATTTAATTGCATAAAATGCAAAATTAGCATGCCATGTGTTAAAAGTGCTTATGTGTTATGTCTTTATTAATGTGGTGGCCTTATGAAGTAAATAAACCATTATGTATGATAATGGACATAAATAGCCTTCATGTATATAAGTTTTATATGTTTATTAAAAGGCTAAATAAGTAAAAGATTTAATAAGGTTATTATTATTATAACAAAAGATTAAAATGAAGCCATTATCATCATCCATCAACCGAAAATATCAAAGAAAAAGAAAAGAAGAAGAAAGCTAGGGTTCGGCTAAGTCTAAGCTTAATTAAGGTATGTAATTTGTTCAATTTTGATAATTTATACGTTTTTGTAATAGTTGTTTAGTGTTCTTCAAAACCCATGCTTCAATTTTGTGAATTGATGATGATTTGGAAATGTGCCATTGATGAAATCATAAGTTTTGTGATGTTTGAAGATGAATTATGAAAGATATGTGATAGATTAACATAGTTTGTCTTTGAATTTTTTATGAATTTGAGTAAATTGGACTTAATTGAGAAAATAATATTTTGAAGGACTAAATTGTAAAATAAATAAAATGTATGGATTGGTATGATAATAGTGAACATTCGACTAAGCATGGGTGATATGAAATTATCTGTATTTTATAATTTTGTAAAATAAGGACTAAAATGTCAAAATATGAAAATGTGAGGGATAATTTGTAAATTGCCCTAAACATGTGTTTTTGGATTGAATTGAATGATTTGGTGAATACATGGGTTAAATTTGAATATGTATAGATCAAGAACCAAGAAAACGGATTTAGATCGAGGAAAGTCAAAAGTAATTGAATAGTCGAATCCATTCGTTTACTCGAATTCGAGGTAAGTCAATATACAAATAAATGTATTCATGTTGATTTATGTATGTACATATGAAATCTAATTGTGATGAATATGTCCGAGATGATAAATACATGAAATCCGAGATAGTATCGACATGGTGTCAACATCCGAAAAAGTCCCGTACGAACCTAAGAATAGATAGGATTACATATGTCATGGCATAGGTTTCGATATGAGATATCGTGTAAGACCACGTCTGGGACGTTGGCATCGATATGTGACATAGTGTAAGACCACGTCTGGGACGTTGACTTCGATTTGAGATTTACATGTAAGACCATGTCTGGGACATCGGCATCGTATCTGATGTCATGTAAGACCTTGTCTGGGATAGTGGCATCGATATTTGGTTACATGTAAGACTACGTCTGGGACGTTGGCATTGTACGACTATTCTGAGTATTCCGAGCATCCTATTTGATTCCAAATGGTTCAACGGGCAATTCTGATAAATGAAAGACTATGTGAAACGTGAACTCAATTCATGTATGTTTGAATCGTACACTATGTATGTGTATGAAAGGTAAGTATATGTGGATTGTATACAAGTGAGAAATATGCAAAGATTCAAAGAGTTAGATGTGATATGGGTATGAATATCGTATGTTCTATTGAGAAACTTTGTGATATGAATTATTGGTAAGATATGGCTAAACAAATAAGCCAAAGAAGAGTATGAATTTGTAATTAGGAAACATTAATGATCTTGAATTGATATGGTTATGTGAATTATATGTTAAGTTTATTTATATATGGCTTACTAAGCTTTTGAAAGCTTACTCTATGTGTGTTTGCTTTATTTTATAGATCGTCAAAGCTACTGAGGGCTTGGGGATCGTCGAGGATTGCCATCACACTACCCAATCTTACTTTGGTATTTTTGAATGTGTATATAGCTAAATATAGCATGTATAGGCTAGTTGTTTTGGAATATGTTTGAAGTATGTACATAGCCATGTGATATGGCTAGATAAATGGTTGTGTTATGAATGAGTAGCCATGTCTTATGATGTTTAGTTTTGGCATGGCTTGATACCAAATGAAATGGTCAAAATAATGGTAAGTTTATGGATGCAAAGATGTCATATTGTAGTGGTAAATTGTGGATGATTTATGATTAGAAATGTTTGTGAATAAGTTGAGCTAAATGGCATATAAGTTGGTATGTTTGAAGAGTGCTTGAATGAGTTGAATAGGATGACCATTTGGTACATTTTTGGTTGCCAATTGTGTTTGGTATGATGCTTGTATGTGCTTAAAAGTGACCCAAAGTGTGGGTGGCATTTTGGCCTTGCAAATGGCCTATAATTGCCCACACGGGTGTGTGGCTCGACCGTGTCCCTCGTGGTTGCATTTCAAAACAAGTCAGACTCGACCACGGGCTGGACACACAGGTGTGTGACTGGCCATGTGGTGCAAGTCAGTAGCGACCACGGGTGAGGCACACGGGCGTGTCCACGGCCGTGTGGACAAGTCAGTACGTATGCCCTATTTTGACACGGCTTAGACACACAGGCGTGTTTGAGGCCGTGGGAGGCACACGACCTGCCCACACGGGCGTGTAGACTCTATAACTTAGAAAAATTTTAAATTTCCAAGAATTTTTGTATGTGTTCGGTTTAGTCGCCCTTTTCTAAAGCATGATTAAGGTCTCGTAGACCTATTTAAGGGACACTTTGATTTGATTAGTTGAATTATAATATGAAATATCTGTAAAAGGATCTGATTTATCCAGTAATGCCTTTAACCCTAGACCGACGATGGTTATGGGTTAGGGGTGTTACAGTTAAACAACGAGAGGGTTTGCTTAACCTTAACTATCTAGTTAAATAGTTATCTAAATCTGCTAATATATGCATCAACTATCTGGAGTGCCTATAATATAAACACTTAGACAGTAAGGGTTCTCTTAACCCGTGTAAGTTATACACCAACACAGATGCCTGCATTTTAAGATCATCTTAGTTATAAACCCTAAGTCCCTTTAATAACTAAAATAGATTATTAAATCCCAATAATCGAATATTTCTTAATATTACTTTTTTGCAATTGTTCATAGCAATTACTTGTGAGTTTTATTGTTATCATTAGTTAGATTTGTTTTAATAGTATTCTTCTTTTATACATTTAGCTAATCTTGTTAATATTTGTTTTTTTATTTAGTTAATTTAACTAATTAATTAGAGTTTTATATTTGTTGGTTACTAACGTAATCTCTCTTAGGCTTAAGTCTTAGAATACTTTTTTCAACGAAAATATTTCGTTATAATTTATTACTTGACAATGATCTTGTATACTAGCGAGTCATAAAAGAAGTGGAAAAAGAATCTTTTGAGCTAAAAATATTTATTTTATTGTTGTTTATTTTTATACACATTGCTAATGATCACTCCTCCATTTATAAATACCTCATCCTTCAAGAAAAATGGGATAAGCAAGAACAAAGGACGTGTAACCTTGACCTTCTAAAACCATCGAGTCTAGTAACTCTCGACACCATCTATAGTGTGAATTGCTCCCATTTTAATAGCTATCCATACCTCATACAATGTGAACTACCCTCATTGTATTATTCGACATCTTTACTTAATTGATATAATAAAAATAAGATGAATATTTATTTTATTATTATTTATCGTTATAATAAAAATATTTATTTTATTGATATTTATTTATATACACTTTGCTCGCGATCACTTCTCCACCTATAAATACCTCATCCTTCAAAAATAAATGGGATAAGCAAGAAGAAAGTACGAAAACTTAGCTCGAGTATAACCTCAACCTTTTAAAACCATCGAATCTAGTGACTCTCCACACCATCTATAGTGTGAATCGCTCCCATTTTAGTGGCTCTCCACACCTCATATGATGTGAACTACGCCCATTGTATTATTCGACATCTTGTGTAACTTAATTGTTATAATAATAATAAAAGATGAATATTTGATACATTGTTGGGGCATAAATCTCATGCACCATCAATTAATAATAAAATATCACATCGTCATTAATGTAAAATAAAATAAAAATTGAAGGGCTTTAAAATAAATTTAATTTAAAATTAAATATTAATCATACTTATTAAACATAAAAATTAAAAAATTAAATCCAAAATTTGAAACCCCAAACCCAACATCAAAAACTAAAACCTTAAACTTAAAATTTGAAACTCAAAACTTAAAACCCAAAACTTAAAACAGAGACAAAATAATTATAATTAATATTTAATTATATTTAAATAAAGTTAATAATATTTAATTTCTAGATCTAATTTTTTTACACTAACGGTCGCTAATGATGTGTTATTTTATTATTAAGCAGTGGCAGAGCCACATCAACTATTATGAGGTCAATTACGTATAATTTCTTTAAAAGATTATAAAATTGGTGTATTGACCCAACAAAACATTTGAAAATAGTCTAACAAAATTTTGTAAAAATAATTAATTTATAAAAGAAATTATTTTGTATGAAAATAAATGGATATCTCTCCGCCCACTAAAACCCCAAAATTCATATTTATTTTTTTTTCTTTAAACATTCATTACTTTTCCTTAAATTGCGTTCATTTTCTCTCTCTCCAAATTTTTTATAAAATAGATATTCAATCTTTCGATACTTTTAAATGGGGCAAATATCCCAAAATACCAAAAAATACAAAATTACCGGAAAGGATGGGTTTCAAAAATATTGATCGGAAGGGCAATTTCCCAAAAAGCGCGTCCACGTCGCGCGTTTTTGAAAATTGCTTAAAAGCGATCACCGGAGGCGCTTTAGGTTACGTCACTAAAAGCGCTACCGTGACGCGCTTTTGTGATGTGGCCTAAAGCGCCTCCGTGACGCGCTTTTAGTCAAGAATGTCAAAAAAAAGTGATTGGACCCCAACGGTCAAAAACCAACGGTAAAAAAAAACTATAAATACCCCCAACCCTTCATTTTTTCACACTTCAATCCTTTCTCATTTTTCTCTCAATTTTCTCTCAATTTGCTCTCAATTTTCTCTCAAGTTTCTCTCAAAGCCCTTGAAATTTACTCTTAAATTTGAAATAGTCTTCTACCATTTACTGAAAAAGCCCTTTATAATTTTTTAATATATTTATTTTTGGGAAAATTAAAAAATCTTTATCGAGTACAATGGCGGAGATTTACATCGCTGACAAAGACTCACATTGGCGTCCAAAGAATTGAGAATGGTAAGTTTGAATTTTAATTTTCAATATTATTAAATTTTTTAATTATGCAATTTTTCATTAATTTTGAATTTTATTATTTTTAAAGCAATCGTAGATCGGGTGTTGCAATGTTATATTCATAACATGCCCGGTCCCCATCACCATTGATCGAGAATTACTTGGAAGCGGGTTTTTGCACGTGGCCACGATAGTAGGGGTTCAAGTTGGACCCGGTTTTGATAAGCGTTGATAGAGAGGTGGAGACCCGAGACGCACACTTTCCATCGCCATGCGAGAGTGTAGCATCACCTTAGAAGATGTGCGATTCTGAGTTGGGATTACGGTGGGCCGAATTCGGTAGTCACCGGACCGTAACATCTCACGATTGGATGGTCAGATGCTACGAGCTCCGGTGCCATTCCGGATAAATTGCAAGGAGGTCGGATCGATATGGTTTGGTTACTGAGACACATTCCATGACCGAATGAAGATTCGATGAAGATGAAAGAATACGGTATGCACGGCATACATACTTGAGATAATTGGAGGCTATCGATGTCGGACGTCTCTAGAAACCTCGTCCACGAGATGGCTCCTCAAACTTGTTGATTTCAGAAAAACGGTGAATTCGGTTGGGGTCTGCCGTGCTATCGAGGTTGTATCGGGAGATGTCTTGAGGCGACGGTGCGGATAAAGCAAAAATCGGAGGTTGTCTATCACTCTGCGGTCATGGGCATGGTTTCGATTTCCATTTTACGCCCTCGACTCGACCGACCATATTCATTCCCATTGATAACGAGGTAAATTTAATATTATATTTTTCAATTATATCGTAGATTTATAGTATAATTGCATGCTAAGAGTTTATTTAATTAGGTGGAACCATCCAGAAGTCATGTTGGAATACCGACTCGCTTGAGGATATACTACTCCTATTGGAACAACGGCGGAATCACAAGTAAGTGTCAATTTCGTTATTATAATTTAGTATTTATGTATATAACTAATATTTTGGTAATGTTAATATAGTTTCAATGGACACCGTATGAGGATCCGAAATTGAGCAAGAATTCGGAGGAGTTCTCCAAAATCCGAACAGTTAGCACGTTAAGGTCCCGCTAATCACCTACGCGACCGTGGAGATGCACCGGTCGAGATCGGGTTCTGCGGCAATTTGATTTCGACAACCGATTCCGTGGCTCTGAGGTGCTCGATGATGAGCTGATGTGGACTTACTGGCAAAGACACGGATTGGCCAATATTTTGGTCGAACATATCGAGAAGTGGGAGAACCGGTATGACTTTTTACCTAACCGGAACCGATCGTAGTTCTGAGTTAGCGTCGTCTTGAGTACATGCCATGGTTTAGAATCCATGGCAAGTCGTATCTGTTGTCGGTGAAGAGAGGCGACAACAAATTCATGAAGCGAAGGAACGTCGGGCCCTTTACATCCAAGGAGAAGGGTGATGAGACGGCCCAAACAATAGCGCCTACGATCACCGGCCCATCATCAGCGCCTATATGATCCACCGGGCCCATCAACAGCGCCTATATCGATCCGGGCCCATCAACAGCGCCTTATACAATCACCGGCCCATCATTCAAATTGACAACACCGATAACACAGCATTCCAGATTTATGCCAAAGGCGTACCGCCTTACATGTATCCTCCTAACCCATATATGTTTCCTTTTTCTAGTCCCCAGTGTTGGAATCCATGGCGGGTTCGAGTCCGTTTCGACAACTCCTTTTAGCCACCGATCGTGAGGCCGACATCGGGTGTGGGATTAGAGGAGGTGCCGTCGGGAGCGATTCTTTCTACCAGACTCCTTCACCGACGGATGCGGTCACCCCGCCGTGGTTTATGCAAACACCTCCGGGTCATTATTTTATCAAGGTGGGTCATCATCGCAACACCTGTAACTGCACTCCACCGGGAGGATCGGATTCCCACCGAGGTTCCACAACCCCACGGAAGCTAGAAGAAGGAGGAATCCAGTAGCGAACTCGTCGATCGCCTCGTGTGGCATTTGGTTCCCACCGACATCCGCACTAAACCCTAAACCCCATAATTTGAGTAATTGTAAATTAATTTATAATTTGAGTTTAATTTTTTTTGTATTGATCTCGTTTAATTTTTTGTAATTAAGTTGTAATATATATTATAAAAATTGAGTTTGTTTTTTTATTTAATTTTTTAATTTATTTACTTTTAATAACTTTGAAAAAATATGTTTGGTTTATTTTTTTGTAATTAAGTTGTAATATATTTAATACAATTTGAGTTTTATTTTTTGTAATATAATTTTTTATTTATTTAATTTTAATAACTTTTACAAAATATGTTTGGTTTTTTTTTTTTGTAATTAAGTTGTAATATATTTAATATAATTTGAGTTTGTTTTTTTTTGTAATTTAATTTTTTAATTTATTTAATTTTAATAACTTTGACAAATTAGGTTTGATTTTTTTTTGTAATTAAGTTGTAATATATTTAATACAATTTGAGTTTTATTTTTGTAATATAATTTTTTATTTATTTAATTTTAATAACTTTTACAAAATATGTTTGGTTTATTTTTTTTTTTGTAATTAAGTTGTAATATATTTAATACAATTTGAGTTTGTTTTTTTTGTAATTTAATTTTTTAATTTATTTAATTTTAATAACTTTGACAAAATATGTTTGATTTATTTTTTTTGTAATTAAGTTGTATTATTTTTAATACAATTTGAGTTTTATTTTTGTAATATAATTTTTTAATTTATTTAATTTTAATAACTTTGACAAAATATGTTTGATTTATTTTTTTGTAGTAATTAAGTTGTAATATATTTAATACAATTTGAGTTTGTTTTTTTTTTGTAATTTAATTTTTTTAATTTATTTAATTTTAATAACTTTGACAAAATATGTTTGATTTATTTTTTTGTAATTAAGTTGTATTATTTTTAATACAATTTGAGTTTTATTTTTGTAATATAATTTTTTAATTTATTTAATTTTAATAACTTTGACAAAATATGTTTGATTTATTTTTTTGTAGTAATTAAGTTGTAATATATTTAATACAATTTGAGTTTGTTTTTTTTTGTAATTTAATTTTTTCATTTATTTAATTTTAATAACTTTGACAAAATAGGTTTGATTTTTTTTTTGTAATTAAGTTGTAATATATTTAATACAATTTGAGTTTGTTTTTTTTGTAATTTAATTTTTTAATTTATTTAATTTTAATAACTTTAACAAAATAGGTTTGGTTTATTTTTTTTTTGTAATTAAGTTGTAATATATTTAATACAATTTGAGTTTTTTTTGTAATTTAATTTTTTAATTTATTTAATTTTAATAACTTTGACAAAATATGTTTGGTTTATTTTTTTTAATTAAGTTGTATTATTTTTAATACAATTTGAGTTTTTTTTAATTTAATTTTTTTAATTTTTTAATTTTTTTTGTAATTTAATTTTTTTTAATTTTTTTGTAATTTAATTCGAGTTATTGTACAAAAGTTCACCGTTTTCCTCCAAAAAAACAGACATTACATAGCCAGCAAGAGACAAACAAGCTAAGAACACGGTCAACTAGTCCGATTTGGACACGAGCGAGATGTATGGCCCGGGTTCCTACACCACCCGCACCGCCGACTTTGGTTGGTCGGTTCTCGGATATCCATATTGTTGCGTATTCTAGTCGAGGAAGGTCGACCTTTTGGTTTGCGTCTCAATTCTCTATCCAAGCAATGCACTTATACTTGCAAGCGATACCGATGGCCACTTACGTTCATCTCGGGATCGGTGGGAATACGTGTCTCCACACGTTGTACATGTTTTCTAATTTGTAGACTTCGTCGACATAGCTCATGGGGTCAAGACGAAGATTATGACAAGCCGCAAGTACAT
Organism: Gossypium rotundifolium; assembly: GCA_025506655.1. NCBI lineage: Eukaryota > Viridiplantae > Streptophyta > Magnoliopsida > Malvales > Malvaceae > Gossypium > Gossypium rotundifolium. Next base: position 115,037,162 of record CP106730.1, read on the forward strand.
GAGCACATGGGTAACGGTGCATCAAATATCCACGATCGCATGTCCTATTTGTCAAGTGTACACGATAATGCCCGCCAACAATACCTTGGCTCGGTCTGTCAAACTCCGTGACCGAAACCATAGGTCATCGCGATCGTGACAAACTGTGTGCATAGTGTTCGCCGTGCCTTCCCACGGTTAATTTCTTGCAAGACCTTCTGCTCCATACATGGCCTCCTTGCATCCGCTCGATAACTCGGCCGCTTCTTGGAAATAGTGCCGCTAAACGAAAATATGTCTCCATAAAACCGGCAGAATCGACGGATGACGGGTTCCTTTAGCACGTAATTTATGCATTCGGCCGGGTTTGTGGTCATATGACCATATCGTAGGTCGCCAATCATATGCTTGTGTCCACTGCTCAAAAGGAATATTGCAGTAGTCTGCGCTTTCTGCGTTATCTTCGCAAACCGCCAACATCTCGTGAAAACGGTCTTTATTGATCTCGTACCGCCAATATACGTTGATATCGAATATTACATACCACTATTCAAATTATGAATAAATCGAAAATTTCAAAAGAAATTATATTAATAGAAATTTCATACCCATATCGGTCACTTGCCGCTTCATCTTTTAGATCGGTGTTGCCCATAGTAGTTGGATGCCACATGCCTCGTGCAATATCGATGGTGTGTGCGATGCCACATGCTTCCCCGTCGTTCTATTGCCGCAAGTATTCCAGGCCCCGATCCGATATAACGATATGTCGTGTTGAGGCGGACATGCCTCCTTAACCTAGATAGGAAGAAGTCCCGGTCATCACCGACTTCGGTGTTATTGCGAACGCAATCGGAAGGATTCTCCACGTACCGTCTTGTGCCACGACTAGCAATAGCCGATGCGTATATCTACCATACATGAAGGTACCAATCAATTTGTACCAATGGCTTGCGGATGTAAAAGCATCTCGGCATTGCTTAAATGTCCGTAACAGCGCTTGAACACCGCGCATCCACGAGCGGAGACGATCATTGTAGTACGCCGGTTCTGCTTTCAATGTCTCATTGTCGCTGGGACATATCTCTCAAAGACTTTACACCACCGCCACACTTCATTATATGAAGCGCCCCACCGACTGTGCAACTTTTCCAACGCTTCGCTTGGCTATCCAAGCCTTTTCAGAAGAGGCGTGTACCCCATTTGGCTACGAATATTGCCAATTAAGGCCGCAGACAGTAGTTTTGGGATCGGCCTTCACCGTCGGATTATTAAATCACCAACATGTCCGAATCCATCCTCGGATGATCTTGTGTTACACCACAATGAATTACGTTAAATAATGCAACATTACATAATATTAGTGTTATTCAAATCATTGAACACATAGTAATCTGCATCAGTAAGACATGTATGCGGACCTTTGTACTTCTTCACCTCCCACATCCCCGTCCTTTTCCTCAACGACGCCATGATTTTCCATGCACATGTGCCGTCTTGCACAGCACACTTCGCCTCGTACCTATCGAGCTTTGATTTAACCATGGTGTAGTTAACCCCGTTCCTGATGCTGTATTGTTTCAATGCACCAAGAAAAGTGTTCTTGTTGGAAAACTGGTTACCAACTTCTAATTGGTCCGAATCCAACGAAGAATTTGTACGGTCACGCGTCCGATGTGGTAGTTCAGGAAACTCCAATGCATCATCTTGAGATAGATCGACATTATGCATGTGCGCTGGAGGCGAGTATGCCCTGAATAGCGGATCTTCTTCTTCTTCGTCTGAACCGCCCTCAACATCTTCAGGTACAATTGGAACGGGCCCGTTCGTAAAATAGTCCAACTTCGCGACCGTCAGCCCCGGCTCCCGAGGTGGATCCACATCGGATTCATCGTCCGATCCTCCATAACTCGCAACAAACGAGGGCCCTCATTGGTGGATGCCGTCGGTAATACATCATCCCTCCTAAACATCTTTCGTAAAGATTCCAATCGTATGTGGATTGCCATCCACTAGAAGTTGATGACGCCCCCAATGCGTATTTACGCCATCCGACGTCGATTGACGAATATGCATGTCCCATCCACCAACCGAAAGTGTCGTGCGGGGTTATGTTTTCCATACTACCACCGCACACGGCACTTCAGATTTTGCCTCCCACTTACAGTGTCGACACTGGGTCGTGTATTCCCTCGAACGATACTAGATGTTGAGGTCGCAATGATCACTTGGAGATGAAAATTCTACATATAACTTCGAGATAGGCGATCCATCGACAAAATGATTCTCCACCATTGCCTCAAGGCTCCGAGGACCTTTGATGTCGAATGCGTCATATCTCACCGGATCGATCAAGCGCAAAATCTATACTTAATAGATCGAACTTTCATTGGCGTTGTTCAATATTTTACGCCTAATTCTTTTGCAGTTCCACCAAATCGACGCTTCGATTAAAACTCAATCGCTACTGTGTTCTCGATAAGAAAACAACACCATTTTCGTGTCACGACTTCACCATCGTAGTAAATAACACTATTAATACGTTCACTCATTTTCGATTTTTTTTCTTTTTGCTTGAATGCTTTCGCTAACCGAGAATGCAATTTGGTGATTATAGCCTAATTTTGCGCGGGCACTATAGCAAAAGTGCGGCCCACGTGGGAGCGCTTTTCACCGCCTCCGGTAATAGTGCACCTATTTGGAAGCGTTTTTATACGGTTTGTTCGTAAACGTCTCTCAAAATAATTTTGCCGGAGACCATCAGAGCAAAAGCGCGCCCACGTGAGAGCGTTGCGGCCACGGTTTGTTCTTAAACGTCTCCTCAAAATTATTTTGCGGAGACTACATCCCCAAAAATTAATTCATTTTCACATTGCAAGTGGATCGGAAAGAGCCTAAAAGCGCGTCCACGGAGGCGCTTTAGGCCACGTTACCAAAGCGGCCCACGAGGCGCTTTAGTCGACGTGGCCTAAAGCGCCTCCGTGATCGCGCTTTAGTAATTTCCCAAAACGCTACCGACGTGGACGCGCTTTTTGGGGAAATTGCCCTTCCGTCAATATTTTTGAAACCCGTCCTTTCCGGTAATTTTTGTATTTTTTGGTATTTTGGGATATTTTGGGATATTTGCCCTTTAAATGAGCTCTAATTTGGTAACAATTTTTTTCTTTTCAAGCTTTATTGATTAATCTATAGAAAATTTAGGATTTTAGCTTTTCTTGTGATGATTAGGATTATTATAAAAGATTTAGTTTTTAATTAGAATTTGTTGTTGTTAGTGTAATTATTGTGAATCTTGTATTTGAAAATTTGATATTTTAAATTTTCATGACACCAAAAAGCATTTAAGTGTGATTTTATTTTTACCACGAAAATTACTAGTTATATGTTAGCTTCAAGAATACATTTATGTGTCTAAGGTTTAGATTTATTTGTTCTAAATATTTAACAAAAATAAAAAATTTTAAAAAATCTACTAATAAAATAGAAAAAGAACCCCAAAAAATCAACATTTTAATTTTTAAAAGTTGACTCACAATCTTTTTTTTTTTTGAACTTCACCCCATTATTAATTAATGGTTCACATTAAATATTAATCAGAAAAATATTATAAATTTATATAAAATTTAATTCTATCTTGTCAAACACCTAACATCCATCTTAATCAAACAAATGCAAAACATGCACACTCACATGACAACCATCATTCTAACTCTCAATTACCCAAAATATTATTTTTATAAATCTTACATTCCATCGATTAAAAAAAAAAAAAAAAAAAATAGTCACCAGTTTACTACCTTAGACTGAGAAGCGACGTTAATTAATTTTTAAAATAATATTCTTACATTCAACTAATAAATTATTGGTTTAATTTAAGATTACTATATTAGTAATAAAAATCTTGAAAGTGAATAACTAAAGACAATTAAGTGTGATGTTAATATCTTTTCTAATTATACATAATTTTGATCGGTATGGTAACATATTTAGTCTTCGATATTTATATATTTTGTCATTTTGACATTAATTTCGATAAATTCAGACTCAACGCTTACACAAATATTGAGGGATAAATTTGTTAAATTAAGATAAATTGATGAATGTGTAAACTATGAGGGCTAAATTTATTATTATATCAATTAAAATCATGTATAATTGATGAAAGGCATTAATATTGTGATTAATTATCTTTAATTGTTCCTTTTGAAATTAATAGAAATTAAATGAGTTTAATTTTTTTAAAAGAAACCAAATAAGTAGAATTAATTAATATATATAGCTTTTCATTTTGAGGTTACCAAACAATAACATATTTATTTTCTTAGCATATTTTAATTAAATTACTTGTATATAAGAAACCTTAAAATATTAATTTAAGAGGCAGATTTTAAATCGTTGTCTTAATGCTTGCTTCTTTAATCTTTTTCTTTACATTGACTTCTAATCAGAGTTAGAATGTCAATGTTAAACTTTTACTAGATTTCACTCCTTCATTTTCCTAACCATGAAATTTCAAATCATTTAATAAATTAATAAAGAAAAACTTGTCCCTTTTCAATCCCTTACCTAAAATGAATCACGTTGGCATAACATTTATATATATATATATATATAGATTATCAAAATTTATTTTTCAAAATAATATTTTATTTTTATTTTATTTGAACTAGTTTAATAATGATACAAGCACCAACTAGTGTATAAAAATGAACAAAGTGGTAAGAGAAGGCCAGCAAATACACAGATGTAAAAGACAAGGCAATGTGGTATTAGGACGTTATCAATTATTATGCAAATGTTTGATAGCAATTATTGAAATAAAACCATATATAATAATGTTTATATTTGGAGAATAAGGCAGCTGCCATGACAGTATACAAGCCTGTAAGTTAAACCTACTGTAGCAGTGGTTGGTTGGCTGAACTAACATGATAATAAAACCTTAATTTGCTTCCACCTACTGTCTTACAATCATTATCACCACGTCTTTAATAACAATGGCTATTCTCTGTTAAGTGTTTTTTTCTTTGAAAATTGAAAAAGAAAACCTATTAAGGAAAATTGTAGATATATATGTTTCATACATTTTCAACATGGGGAAAAGCATCATCTGTTTTTTTTTTTATTAAAGAAACAAATAAGTGCAACTAAAACTTAGAAAACAAAACCAAATGACATCACAACATATTTAAAAAAAAAACCTAAACAAAACCAATAGGAATGGACAGCACCAATCTTCCATAGTTCCAGTCCAACAAACAAGCAGACATAGCAACTAAACTAATGACCTACAAAACATCTTTGTCCTCTTACAAAATGTGTCCACCATAATTTCTTAACAAATGTTTCGAAACCCCACTGCTTTACATTTTTCTTTAACCAGACCTAAAAACTCTTTATAGAACAGTTACATCAGCTTAGCGTATCAAATCATATTACGAAAATTAATTATTCATAATTCGATTTGTCACTTAATTATCACATTTCTAACTATTTCTTACAAAGTCATAAATTAGTATAATGATAAAAATTGTACTTTTAACCCCTTTAAAAAATTTTATTTATTTTTAGCTCCTAAAACAGTTTTTTTGGCCTTCGCCATTCAAACCTCCTATAGAGCTGCTTTTTTTCTTAGGTGTAAAGACGCCGACAACATTACCATGATAATTGAAGATACTATACAGTCTTCTCTAGTGAATGTTTCAAGGTATACTATTAACCAAGTTAGAGAAAATTTTAGTTGAAGGGATAGACCTAGATGCTATTGACGCATCATTACATGAAAGTATAAGGAATAGAGATATACAGTTGTTGATGTAGGGTTGTAGAAAGGGAGAAAAATCTGAGGGATGTTGAAGGGAGGAACGGGGTTTTGTTTTCTCTTGGTAAGTGGGAGTGTATATATACACGATCTCTAGACAGGTGATGATCATCCAACACTCAAGAGATGAGTTATAGGACTCTACTTGCTCATGTGCTAAGATTCAATTCCTAAGCCATGTGTCTTCTCGCAAACCTTCTTATCTGCATGATGATGTATCAATGTATTTTGCAAGCGTCAAATGGTACATGGTAAGGTTCCTTTTATTGAAGCAAGGCAAAACGAGATGTAGGGTACATAAATTCCCTTCAAGTTGAAGAGAATGTTATAAAGTCACCTTCTCCAACATTATATATATTATTTGAAGGCTTGAGGTTACATCTAAATATAATTAAGCATGGAAATTTATTTATTTTTTGGCAGTGCTTTGTTGTAAGGAAGATGTGTTGAGTGTTTGTATAGATAATAGTTGGGCTAATGAAGAGTTGCACATGTGGCTGACAAGTGTTGGGGTTTTCAAAAAGTCACACGTGTGAGTACGAAAGGAGAGCGTCGCTTAGTTGTTTTTATGTCAGCTTTGAATTTATTGCTATGGACACGTTTCATTGTCTGATTAGCCGAATGAAACAACAGACGGGATTGTGGTGTTTAGGAAATGTTATGCAAAGAGTATAAATGGGTATGCGGGGCATTAAGAGAAAAAATTCACTTGGCTTTTCTTGATAGGTTTTTTTTATTTATTTATTATTTACTAATCTTTTCTGATGCATTTTTGCGTTGCTGAAGGATTTACTAGTTCAGGGAATTTGATCTTGTTAAGTATTCTATTGCATTTGTCTTTGTGTTCTCGTCACTTTTGCTTGCGATTTGGTAGAAACATAGGGCAGCTTAGGTTTTTAGGGTTTTTAGTTTTGGAGGGTTTCAAATTTGCAAGTTGGGAGTGCTTTGTGAATTTGTACATAAAATGGTTAGTGGAAAAAGGAGTGAGCCTGAGATGTTGGTAGGATAGGTAGAGTTAGACTTAGAAGTAGTGTGAGAAAGAATAAAAGAAGACGAAACACAAAGATGTCTGTATGATCCAATTTTGGCCCGAAGCCCACACCAATACCAATAAAATAAAACAGTCCAATAAATAGGCCCAAACCCAAAGCCCAACAGCTAATACAACCCACAAAAAATTTTTTCCCCTAGAAACCCTAGCAGCTAGCAATCCGGCACCACCAACAACTCCACGTCGCCCCATTCTCCACATCGTGTGCCTCCAAGCCTCTTCCACGTAGCTGTACCTACAGAAAAAGAGGAAGCAATAGCACAACGAGTAACAATATAATAAGAATATTAGATTTTTTTTTCTTATTTGATTCGGCTATAAAAATCGAAAATCACTTGTAAAATATGGGGGGCACACGATTTAGACCGAGAAATATAGAGGCAATATACCCACAATTTCCAGAAACCAATACGAAATCAGTTGACTAAAGTAATTTTTTAGTAAAAAGTAGACAGACGTTCGAGTAGGAAATAGTTTTCAAAGGTAATTTTTGCATATCTTGTTTGTTTTATATAGTTTTTTTTCCATTTTCTAAAAGATCCAAAAATGAAGAGGAGGGTAAAGAACTTACAGCCTCCGATCTTGGCGCTGCGATCAGCGCCAGATCGGTGGAGATACTGGCATGGGACGAGAGGTTGAAGGGCACTAACCTTAAAGAGCAAAGAAAAGGAGAGTGGGGGTTCTTTTTCAAATTGCGGAATCAGAAGCAAAATGAAGGCAAAATGTTTTAAAGGTTTTAAACCCTAATATAAGCGGTCTTTGTTTGTTTTGTGCAAAGGATCTCAAGAAATTTCCTTTAAATGGAAAATTGCTAATAGGTCCCTCCAGTTTGCACCATGGTTTTAATCGCATCCCATTTCACTTTTTTGTTTTAAATTCGGTCCCACGCTTGCTTTTTGATCCGATTTAAACCATTTTCGTTATTTTTGGCGATTTTACCATTAAATTAATTATTTTAATATTGTTTATTACTTTTATGTGTATATTATTATTATGACCGTATTCTCTATACTATATTTACTATTATTATATATATTATTATTTTTATTATTATATTTATCATTTATATTATTTTATTACTAATATTTTTCTTTATTGTTTTTTTACATACTATTATATCTATTATTATATATATTATGGTTTACTTTAGTTGTCTTATTATATATTATTATCTCTATATCTATTATTTTTCTTATTATCTGTATACCTTTATTTCTTTTAGTACTATTTTTTATTATTGTTAATATCATTACAATGATTTTTTATATTCGTTATTAATTATTTATTAGTTTTATCTTTCATTATTTTTATTACTATTTATTTTATTTGTTACATATCGCTTTTATAATTGTAATATTATTGTTTTTCCTTTTTGTATTTATTATTATTTCTTATTATCATCGTGTCTACATTTTTAACGTGTTTATTTTTTGCTTTTTTTTTTCAAAAACTTAAAAAATGTTTCAAAAGGGAATTTTGTGTGTTTGAAAGTTCAGGAAATCATGCCCAATCGTGCTGGGTTTCGATTTTTCGTTCGTCTAAATCGCTAAATATCCTTGAAAGATTTTGATCATTTTTTAAAATAAATGCAATATTTCATGATTAGAAATTCAAGGAATCGTGCCCAATCGTGCTGGGTTTCGATTTTTCGTTTGGCCAAATAGTGAAATACCCTTTTTTTAAATTGCAAGACATGAATTTTGGAAATCATGAAATGATCTTGGTATCGATAGTTTGAAACATCGTGTCCTATCGTCTTTGGATGTGGTATTTCAACTTTTGAACAAGAGAGTTTTGATATCCAATGCGAGTTATCTAAACACTTTTAAAGATTCATATTTTAAAATATTTTTTTTAATTTTTGATAGTAAGGACATTAATCAATCAATACTGTATTATTTTGGGCGTTGCGAGGGTGCTAATCCTTCCTCGTGCGTAAACGACTCCCGAGCCCGTTTTCTTAAAATTCGTAGACCAACACGTTTTCAAAAGTGGCGCAATCACACTTCAAAAAAGATTGGTGGCGACTCCGTTTTTGTATTTTAAAGTCGGCCCGTTTTCCAAACAAAAAAATGGTTTCGACAGCTTGGCGACTCCACTGGGGACAATAAGAGAGTCAAGCCATAAAATTGGTTGATTAATGTCCTTTTTATTAAAAATAAAATTTTTTTCGTTTTTCATTTGCATGAGTCTGTGTCGCGTCATATATCTGCTTTGGTTTGAGACACATAAAATATTTCTGCATTCATATTTCATGACCGTTGTGGTCACACCTTTAAGTGGGAGCGAGAAGCTATGCCTTCGTGAGGTTTTCACCTCCTCATGGGCTAGGGGACTGCTTCCGGGATACATCTGTACCTATGGTTCTGTGAGGTTTTCACCTCCGCATGGCCATAGGGAAATGTATCCCCCTGAACTGAACTCGATCCATATGAGCCTATAATGGGTGAGGATTGAGGAATCTGCTGGTTCAGGTACCCTTCCTTTAGAACTAAACCACATATAGCGAACCTTAAGAGCCCACCTTAGGTAGGGCCATGCTGAACCTTAGTGGCTACCTATATAGTGGTTTGACATTTTTCACTTGCTTTGGTTGATACTAACCTGTTTTATTTTGGCCATGTTTGCATATCATTTCATACTTAAAAGGCATCGATTCCTATTTTGATTACTAAGTTAGAAGGCTTGTTATGAAGAACGAATTCCTTGATAAAGTAGAAGATAATGTGGCCGTGTGTATATGGTCAGACTTGAGAAGGGATAGGCCGTATATGTGACTCTATTTTATGTAAAGGATTTTGTTTTTTAAATAAGTTTTCTAAAAGAAATTGAACCAGAATCGATGTTTTTTATTTTTATTTTTTGTATTCATATCATGCATTTGCATCACATCGCATCATATGCATTTAATATCACAAAACAACCTTATTAACTAAAGATAATATTATAATGACCCTGGAACATCATTACTACACACGAATGTAGAAACGGCTAAGGATATAATGAAAACCTTGAGCATCAATGCCGTATTCGAGGAGGGATCGAATGACAGAAACCTAGGAGGCATTCGCCCCTTTGAGCCTGGAAGTGTTCTAAACAACGGGACTGCGGAAGAAATTCTTGTAGTTTTTAAAGCTAACACAGAGTAATGTTCAAAACACACTTGTTGTTTTAAGCCTAGAAACAATAAGAATCTTTTGTGAAATAGGCTCATGTTCAAACATCTTTATTTTCAATAAAAATGCATTTTTGTGTTTCATGCCGAGCAAATATTTTCTCATTTTTTTTTCTCTTCATGTCATACTATATATTCTTTTGTTCTTTGGAATGTTCTTTTATTTTTCATCCATGATTATAAATAATCATCTTCAGAACCATTTATTCTTTGGAATTTGCCTTCGTACCTACAATAGGTACCTAGATATCGGGACATGAGCAACGTTGTTACGGACTCCCTTTTGAGTGAAATATGGGTCTAAAAGGATCTGAATATTTTGAAGATGTCAGAGATTACAACTTACCCATTGATCTGTTAAGGATGGTAAAATAAAATGAAAATAGACTCTACCGTACAAAGGGTCAGTGGACATTGCGAGTCAAGGAAAAGAGTGAAACATTGCCCACCATAGAAACAAAGCGAGACGACATTGAGTTATTCAAAGAATTCAAAGATGTATTTGTGTGATCGCATCAAAATATGCCTAGGCATGATGAAGCTACCATGAAAGGGAGATTTCATCAGTGTTGCCGTAAATGCCAAATTGAGAAGACATGACTTATATGTTTTTTCTATACGTGGGGTATAGATGTTACGGGGATGATTTCGTCAAAAGTATCTAGTTGACGCCTATTCATTTTCGTGATTGTCAACTATTCCACTAAGAGGGTGAGGGTCGGTTCCTATGATAAAGTTACAGGGTCAATCATCAAGTTCAATTTCAACTTCGAGTTCAAGTTCGAATTTAAAAAAAAAAACAAAACAAAACAAAAGAAAAAGAAAAAGAAAGAAAGAAGAAAAGAAAAGAAAGAAACCATCCAAAAAAAATAGGATTTTGAAAGATGATGGAAACCTGTAAATATTGGCATAGACTAGTTACCATTTACCATCTATGCTTCTCGAATGTTGGCGAGGACTTCCACCGGGGCAACACCCTTCTCATTGGTTTATGGATGGATACAGTCTTGCCCATCGAAGTTGAAATTCTTACTCTTTAGATTTTGTCAGAACTGAAGTTAGACGGAGCAGAATGGGTTCACTCTCTGTATGATAAACTGAAACTGATCGAGGAAAAAGGTTAAGAGCCAACCGTCATGGTCAAATGTACCAGAAACAAATGATGCGGGCTTATAACAAAAGTTCACCCCAGAGTGTTCTATAGATTCTCCCTAGGCAAAAGGACTTCAGAGGAAAGTAGATAGGAATGGCCTATGTCGAAAAGAGGGTCTTTTATAGAGGAGCATTGATACTAGCCAAGATGGACGGCAAGAGTCAGCCGAACCCAGTTAATGCGGGCTCAGTCAAGAAACACTTCGCTTAAGAAGGAAATAGGCCAAGGCGAAAACCCGCAAAGGGCGCTTTGAGGTTTTCAAAAAAAAAAAATGGAGAGGCCAAGGTGAAAACCTGCAAAGGGCACTTTGAGACCAAAGGGGCTTTGAGTCGAAAACTTGAAAAGGGCGGCTCAAGTTGTGATCAAATCGTGATGGGGCATACAGTAGTTTTGCTATGTTTGAATTAACAATGATGAAGTATGTTTCATCTTGGGGCATCGACAAAGTACTCCGGATCCCCTAAGCACATATTGAGCTTAAATGGTCCTCAAGAAGTTTGAACAGAGAAGCTCAGTCGGCGATATCTGGGGCACCTAATTGCCATCTTACCCATTCTTAATTTACTCGTTTCAAAATACACTACCAATAAATTTCCTTCTTGATTGCATTTGCTATCTTATTCGTTTCGAACTATGCTCCTAATTAATTTCTTTCTTGTCCATTATTATGATCTTTTCCAAGCATTTCATATTGAAATAATGATTATTGAACTAATAATGCTTTCACAAAAGAAGTTTTGCGTATTACTCTAAAAGTCTCTAAAAAATACAAGAATACGAAACAGGACAATTGTTTAGAACTAACCAGGCTTAAAAGGCTCAGAGCACTTGAGATAAGGGCCTAAGTAGTGACAACATCTTCGGATTCTCTGTTAGAGGTATCAGGTGAACAAAGAAGACATACGTCAGGGATATCACCTTAATAAACAACAAGCAATGATAGCCCAAGTGTTAAAAATGGATCATTCTCATGACATTTTACATCCATTCATAACATTCATGATGCATATAGTTATGAGTATCTTTCATGACATCCTAATCATTTGACATAAGCATAGACCCCATGAAGTCAATTCTATAGGTAGGTTCCCTAAAGAACAATGTAGCAAAGTTGATGGGAGTTACAGAAGAGTACAGATCTTATCTCTCGAAAGGGAGTAGAGCAGATCGAAAGATCAAGCCTTATCTCTACCGAAAGGGAGTGAAGCAAAGCTAAAGATATAGATCCTATCTCCACCGAAAGGAGTGGGCGAATTGAAGATAATGATCTTATCTCTCGAAAGAGGAGTAGAGCAGATCGAAAAGCGATGCCTTATCTCACCGAAAGGTGAGGAGCAAAGCTAAAGATAGCAGATCCTATCTCCACTGAGAAGGAGTGGAGCGAATTAAAGACAACAGATCTTATCTCCACTGAGTGAGTGGAACAGATCGAAGATTGAAGCCTTATCTCTACTGATCAGGAGTGGAGCAGGCTAAAGATAGTAGATCCTATCTCTACTGAGCAAGAGTGGAGCGGATTGAAGACAACAGATCTTATCTCTCTCGGCGAGGAGCAGAAGCAGATCGAAAGTAGCAGATCTTATCTCCATCGAAAGGTGAGTGAAGCGGATCAAGATTGAAGTCTTATCTCACTTGGCAGGGAGTGGAGCGAGCTAAAGATAGTAGATCCTATCTCCACCGGCGAGGAGTGGAGTGGATTGAAGACAACAGATCTTATCTCTATTGAAGCAGAGTAGAGCAGATCGAAAGCAAGCAGATCTTATCTCCACCGAAAGAGAGTGGAACAGATCAAAGATTGAAGCTTTATCTCTCGAAAGAGTAGAAGCAAAGTTAAAGATAGTAGATCCTATCTCCACCGAAAGGGTGGAGCGGATTGAAGACAACAGATCTTATCTCTACTAAGCGAGAGTAGAGCAGATCGAAGACCGATGCCTTATCTCTACCGAAAGGAGAGGAGTAGGCTAAAGATAGTAGATCTTATCTCCACCGAAAGGGAGTGGAGCGGATTGAAGATAACAGATCTTATCTCTCTGAGTAGGAGTAGAGCAGATCGAAAGATCAAGCCTTATCTCTCTGGCGAGGTGGTGGGCAAAGCTAAAGATGTAGATCCTATCTCCACTGAGTAGGAGTGGAGTGGATTGAAGATAACAAATCCTATCTCTCGAAAGGGAGTAGAGCAGATCGAAAGATCAAGCCTTATCTCTCTGGAAAGGAGTGGAGCAGCTAAAGATGTAGATCCTATCTCCACCGAAAGGTGAGTGGAGCGGATTGAAGATAACAGATCTTATCTCTACTGAGAAGAAGTAGAGCAGATCGAAAGACTGAAGCCTTATCTCTACTGAGTAGGAATGGAGTAGGCTAAAGATAGTAGATCCTATCTCTACTGAGTAGGAGTGGAGCGGATTGAAGATAACAGATCTTATCTCACCGCGGTGAGTAGAGCAGATCGAAAGATCAAGCCTTATCCCTCATGAAAGGGAGTGGAGCAAAGCTAAAGATAGTAGATCCTATCTCCGGTGAGCAAGAGTGGAGCGGATTGAAGATAATGATCTTATCTCTATCGAAGCGGAGTAGAGCAGATCCAAAGACTGAAGCCTTATCTCTACTGAGCAGGAGTGGAGTAGGCTAAAGATATAGATCCTAGATATAGATCCTATCTCCACTGAGTAGGAGTGGAGTGGATTGAAGACAATAGATCTTATCTCTCTGGAAAGGTGAGTGGAGCAGATCGAAGATCAAGCCTTATCTCTCCGAAAGGGAGTGGAGTAGGCTAAAGATATAGATCCTATCTCCACTGAGCAAGAGTAGAGCAGATTGAAGACAACAGATCTTATCTCTCTGAAAGGGGAGTAGAGCAGATCGAAGATCAAGCCTTATCTCTACCGAAAGGAGAGGAGCAAAGCTAAAGATATAGATCCTATCTCTACTGAGCAAGAGTGGAGCGAATTGAAGACAACAGATCTTATCTCTCTGGTAGTAGAGCAGATCGAAGATCAAGCCTTATCTCTACTGAGCAGGAGTGGAGCAGGTTAAAGATACAGATCCTATCTTCACTGAGCAGGAGTGGAGCGGATCGAAGACAATAGATCTTATCTCCACTGAGCAGGAGTGGGGCAGATCGAAGATAATGAGCCTTATCTCCACTGAGCAGGAGTGGAGCAGGCCAAAGATACAGATCTTATCTCTACTAAGCAGGAGTAGAGCAGATCGAAAGCAGCAAGTCTTATCTCCATGTATAGGCAATGGAGCAGACTGAAGTTTATAGCTTTATCTCCACTGAGCAGGAGTGGAGCAGGCTGAATATACAGATCTTATCTTCATTGAGCAGGGGTGAAGCAGATCAAAAATTACAAGTCTTATCTCCATGTATCGACAATGGAGTAGACTGAAGATACCAGCCTTAATTTTCTAAGCAGTAAGGTAACAGGCTGAAGAAGCAGATCTGATCTCCACCGAGCAGTAGTGGAGCAGATTTAAACAAAACTCTTATACCCTGAAGATGCAGTGGATGAAATGAAGTTACCTGAAGAAAGGAAGCACCGAGACTCAGAAAAATCGGGCAAAATTGGTCCTATTAAAATCTTTGCTTCGTTCTCGCTACACGACAACAAGCAAAGAGGGGCAGCTGTATGATCCAATTTTGGCCCGAGGCCCACACCAATACCAATAAAACAAAACAGTCCAATAAACAGGCCCAAATCCAAAGCCCAACAGCTAATACAACCCAAAAAAAAATTTTTTCCCTAGAAACCCTAGCGACTAGCAATCCCAAGACCACCAACAACTCCACGTCGCCTGTTCTCCACATCGTGTGCCTCCAAGCCTCTTCCACGTAGCTGTACCTACGGAAAAAGAGGAAGCAATAGCACAACGAGTAACAACATAATAAGAATATTAGATTTTTTTTTCTTATTTGATTCGGCTATAAAAATCGAAAATCACTTGTAAAATATAGGGGGTACACGATTTAGATCGAGAAATATAAAGGCAATATACCCATAATTTCCAGAAACCAATACGAAATCAGTTGACTAAAGTAATTTTTTAGTAAAAAATAGACAGACGTTCGAGTAGGAAACAGTTTTCAAAGGTAATTTTTGCATATCTTGTTTGTTTTATATAGTTTTTTTTCCATTTTCTAAAAGATCCAAAAACGAAGAGGAGGGTAAAGAACTTACTGTGCCTCCATCTTGGCCTTGTGATCAAGCGCCGGATCGGTGGAGATACTGGCGGTGGGACGAGAGGTTGAAGGGCACTAACCTTAAAGAGCAAAGAAAAGGAGAGTGGGGTTCTGTTTTTCAAATTTATGAATCAGAAGCAAAATGAAGGCAAAATGTTTTAAGGGTTTTAAACCCTAATATAAAAGCAGTCTTTGTTTGTTTTGTGCAAAGGGATCTGCGCAAATTTCCTTTAAATGGAAAATTGCGCAATAGGTCCCTCCAGTTTGCACCATGGTTTTAATCGCGTCCCATTTCACTTTTTTGTTTTAAATTCGGTCCCACGCTTCTGTTTTTGATCTGATTTAAACCATTTTCAGTTATTTTTGGCGATTTTACCATTAAATTAATTATTTTTAATATTGTTTATTACTTTTATATGTATATTATTATTATGACCGTATTCTCTATACTATATTTACTATTATTATATATATTATTATTCTTATTATTATATTTATCATTTATATTATTTTATTACTAATATTTTTTCTTTATTGTTTTTTTACATACTATTATATCTATTATTATATATATTATGGTTTACTTTAGTTGTCTTATTATATATTATTATCTCTATATCTATTATTTTTCTTATTATCTCAGTATACCTTTATTTCTTTTAGTACTATTTTTTATTATTGTTAATATCATTACAATGATTTTTTATATTCATTATTAATTATTTATTAGTTTTATCTTTCATTATTTTTATTACTATTTATTTTATTTGTTACATATCATTTTATAATTGTAATATTATTGTTTTTCCTTTTTTGTATTTATTATTATTTCTTATTATCATCGTGTCTACATTTTTAACGTGTTTATTTTTTGCTTTTTTTTCAAAAACTTAAAAAATGTTTCAAAAGAGAATTTTGTGTGTTTGGAAGTTCAGGAAATCGTGCCCAATCGTGCTGGGTTTCGATTTTTCGTTCGTCTAAATCGCTAAATACCTTGAAAGATTTTGATTGTTTTTTTAAAATAAAGGCAATATTTCATGATTGAAAATTCAAAGAATCGTGCCCAATCGTGCTGGGTTTCGATTTTTCGTTTGGCCAAATAGTGAAATACCCTTTTTTTTAAATTGCAAGACATGAATTTTGGAAATCATGAAATGATCTTGGTATCGATAGTTTGAAACATCGTGTCCTATCGTGCTGGATGTGGTATTTCAACTTTTCGGAACAAGAGAGTTTCGATATCCAATGCGAGTTATCTAAACACTTTTAAAGATTCATATTTTAAAATATTTTTTTTAATTTTTGATAGTAAGGACATTAATCAATCAATACGGTACCAATTTTTGGCGTTGCGAGGGTGCTAATCCTTTCTCATGCGTAAACGACTCCCGAGCCTATTTTCTTAAAATTCGTAGACCAACACGTTTTCAAAAGTGGCCCAATCACACTTCAAAAAAGATTGGTGGCGACTCCGTTTTTGTATTTTAAAGTCGGCCCGTTTTCCAAACAAAAAAATGGTTTCGACAATGTCCATATCCCTATTGAAGGAGCTGATATTGCCAATGCCATTTCAATTTTGGTTTTATAAATAGTGTTGTAACATTCCTTACCCGAGTTCATAATTAAACCTGAGTAAAATATGTCATATTTTCAAATCAATTACTTCACCAAAGTTTAAATTATTCATTTCTGTATCATTCACTTATTTAAGTTTATTTAAATGTTCTTATATCATTTCTATACTTTTCTTATGACTTGGTTGCAACTGGATGTCGTTTGGGGTCCTTTTTATAGCAAAATGAGAAAATCTACGGTCATGGCCTATATGTCTCATGATAAAAATCTACTTATCTCAAGACATTACTCTAATATTGTAGCAATTTTGGTTCAAAATTTGCTTGTCTCAAGACAAAAATGCATGTCTCCAAACATGGCAATGGGGCTATAGTATTTTAGATTCAAAATTGACTTGTCTCGAGACTTTGACTCTTATATCTCGAGACCTGGAGCAGGGATACCACAAATCAAGTTGTAAATATTTCAAAAACAATATCTAAATATCCTTATTTCATTTTCATACATTATTGGTCACTTTTCAAGCTTCAAATTTTACTAAAGGCCAATCTAATCTTCACAATTTCATTTTAACTTCTTATACATATTAGTAACTCCATCTCTTATATCAACTTCTTAAGCATTACAATTCTTCTATTATTTTTCCTCCTTCTTTCTATTCCACATCCTATATGTACATGTATATATATATATATATATGACAATCTTTAGCTTTCAGTAGAGCATGCCTATATGTAATATTATTTTTTTTCACCAATTGCACGTGTACTCTTAACAAGGTTGTCTACTTAAGTAGCAGTCACTAAATTATTTATATCTTAGTCTGCAGAAATCAAAATTAAGATCCGCTTGTTATTTTTTAAACTAGGCTCAATGAACTTTTTACCATAAAAATTTCAAAATTTAGTACAAAGTAGATCAATACCAATTTTTCTTCAAATCTCCCCTCATCCTGTTGCTAAGCAACTATGGCCCTTTTTGCTAATTTTTTTTTTTTTTACAGAATTTGTAACACTTCTCATCCGTTTCAAACAAACGGTACAAATGGGAGATACCACCGAAACATGTATAAGTAAGAATCTTTGAATTATTTAAGTATAAAAAATTTAAAATATTTTTATAAATTAATAAAAATATGTTTTAAACAAATTTAAAAATAACTTAAAATCATTTATGATTTATTTAGGGTTAAGTGGAAGTGATAGAACCCAAAACAAGTTTCAAAAAATCGAAACAAGCAATGCTAAAATAAGTGCCACTTCTCGACAAGATTTATTAAGCAGTGAAATCGCAACGTCAAATATGCGATGTTACAGTTTAGCAATTCCATAATCGCAATGTTAACATCCAAATTTTCTTTAAGCATTTAAGAATGATAAACCAAGTAAAACTTTATTAATACACAATTAATATAGCAATTGGGCTATTTATATCTATTATCTTTTAACAAAATTTCAACAAAAATTATAAAAGAACTTACCTTTTTCCTTAACAATGTTCGACAATGGTGGAAGCACCTAAACTTTCCTTTCTTTCTTGATTTTTTTCACAGTCGAATGTAGAAGGAAGAAAAGAGAAACATCTATTCTCTTTCGTTCCACTAACATCTTAATATACTAAATTTTTAATTAACTAAAATCAATGGTTATTATGCCTTAAGATGAATTTATGGAGGGATCCAACGGTTGACAAGGTTGATGGCCACTTATTCATTCTTTATTTTGGATTAATTGCCCTTTGATTCTAGGTTTAATTACTTAATCATACCTTGAGGGAACGGTGACTATGAGGAATGATTTCCTTTATTTTTTGAAAGGAAAAAGCCCGTTTAGGTGTGGAGGAGATGTTGCGGGGTTATCCTGACGATGGGAAAAGGCTGGCAAATATTATAGCTTGGCCAGCTGATGAGATTAGAAAAATATTACTCGGAAAGATTTCTTTAGCATTTTTTTGTAAGTGTCCTAGATGTACCTGGAATATAGAGTTTGATAAGGTAGTGATGGAGTTTCAAAAGAAACTTCCATTATACTGGGTGAGGTTGATGATAGTGCTAACATTCTTCTTACCAGTTATGTAGCGGCCACCAAAGAAATGACTACTACTAGTAAAGGAGGGAAATTTTAGAACCTCGGTGATAAATATTTCTTCATCAGATGCTGAAAATCCTACTCAGCTTGAAATATAATATCCTTCGAGGGGAGAATTTTCAAATTGCAATATTTTTGTTGCCCCTAATAGTTCAAGTGATAGTTCTGATTTGTGCAATTTATTTTCTTTTGTGTTGTTTGGACACATTTTCGATTTTACAAGTGTTTCACTAGTAGAAAGTATGGACTTCAATGATCTTTCCATAAGTGAGATGGTTGGGAGAAATAGGAGGCGTGATTCTTCATCCACAACCTCGCAAGATATAGAAAATTATTGTTGGAAACGAAAAGGAATGAAAAGAAGAAAATATAACCAAGAATATAAAAAGGTGGTGTTTCTAAGAGCAAGGAGGTAGCTCACAGCGCAGCAGTCACAAAATCGCGCTAAGACTACAAGGTCTTTTCCTATTGCTACTGTTAGCAGGACCATCGCGATGCCCAACCTTCTCACTCATCTTCCCCTGTTATTACCCTTACTACTACCATATTATGTTACCTCCTCCATTATTAGGAAGACATATTCAACCAGGAAATAGTTTTCTTGGTGCACAGAAAGGCCAACGGTTTAGAGATCAAACTTATTTCAGGTATTGTGACTTTGTTCTAGAATCCAAATATCCTCTTTGTGTGGAGAAGGTTGTTGTAAACACTGAGGTTTAAGAATTTTTTTTAAATGAAAATAAAACACAAAAAACACATTTTCTCTAACCAAACTGATCTTTAGTATTCAATGAATTCAAGCCAAAATTAATTTTTTTTTTACAATCAATACATCCAAATAATTACCATCATAATTGATCATAAAACCATAATAAATTTGAAAATAGCTCACATATATTAAAACTAAGAAACAGTTCTTACGTATGCTTCTAACCACTAAACCATTAATTATTTTTCTTTACAATATAACCAAGTGAGGATTTTTTTTTTAATTTTAAAATGTCAAATTTAATAGAAAAATTATAATAATGTTAACAATTGGACTTAAAATTTTAACTCTACCTCCTAAGGTGAAGGATTTCACGTGGAGGTGCATGAGAAAGTTTATTCCATGCAAGGCTTGGCTTATTGCTAAGGGAGTTGTTTTGAATCCGAACTGCAACAGGTGTGGGGAGGAGGAAAGTCTCAAACATGTTTTCCGTGATTGCGTTACGGTTCGTGAGGTGTAGGATCGTGCTAGCTTCGGATGTTGCATGGATCGATGCCTAGCCTAATTGAAACGGCACTGCTGAGACCTAATAGTGGTTGTTCTAGTCGTTTTTTTACCTTGTCGTAGTCGCTCTAGAATTTTAGAAATATGATAGTATGGAAATCAAAAGATGTGCCTGCAAACGCTTTGCTGCACGATTGGAACTATGCTCCGCGTCTCTTTGCTCGACTGCAGATTGTTTACACAAATGGAGCTGATGGTCGTAGCCAATGGATCCAACCTCCAAAGGGGACGCTGAAATGTAATACAAACGCAACTGTTTTTCAGGAGGTGAATATGACTACGTGGGTTGCGATGTTAAGGGATTCGATTGGCTCTTTTGTCGGATGTTGTTTTGGTTTTTGGGGATGGTGCATGAAGGCCAGCATGGTTGAGGCTTTAGCGGTTCGTGAAGCCCTTTCATGGCTGAAAGACAAGATAATCGCTGCTATCATCATGGAAACGAATTGTCCTACAGTTATAGAAGCTTGTACTAATCCGGCAGAAGATGACTCTGAAATGGGTATTGGATCGTGATTGTTTTAACTCAAGGCAGTTTGATTCTTTGTTTTCTCAATGGACACGTAGGATAGGGTGGCTCACAACCTTGCTCAAGTAGCTCTATTACGTGCTAAAGTTGTATTTCGAATAGTCACTTGATGGTATCAAACAAAGCTAATGGACATAAAAAGTGGTCCTGGCTCTTGGTTGAACTTCTGATCTTTGTTTATCTTGAGTTTTTCCTTCAAAAAATTGAACTTTATAATTTTGCCCAAAAATAATTAATCCAAAGTGAAGCAAAGTATATAATACACGAATACAAAGGTAAGAATACAACATTATATATAAGACATGTCCAAAATCATACAAAATGTCAATTATTAACATATCAAATTTTTTACAATACAAAATTCTTGGCAACATGATTATGACTCAATATTATAACATAATATGAATAGTTGCTAAACTTTCCTTCTGAATAATGGCAGACACCTAAAACGGTGCAGCAAGATATGAGTCAATGAGATGCCAACCGGTTTTCCTTCTTTCACCAAAAATAAAAATAAAAATAAAGGGCCTATTTCTCCCTTGTTATAGTGGCAATATCTTAAAAGTAATTCTTGCTCAACAAAATCTTCCTAACACTGCTGGCTACTAATCATGTAGGAGAAGCTAGAAATTACAAGCACATTACATAACTAACACCAAACCTTGAGAAAGAAATTATTGCAGCATTGTCAAAATAAAGGTTTGCTTTTCATCCAATGCAAAAAAAAGGAAAGAAAAGAAGCCCCTTTGAGGAAAAATCTGAGCAACAAAAACTGACCATCAACGCTTGACCCATTGGAAGCTCTTCCTTGCTTTGGCCTTCCCTGGCTTTTTCCTTTCAACCACACGTGAATCCCTTGTCAAGAAACCAGCTGGTAGGACACAATTGCTTTTCAGTTATATTACAACCATAAGATCTATATATAATCCAAAAAAGATTACAAATAAAAGACCTCCCCAAACTGTACAGGCGGTCTAATGAAAAATAATTGTATATATAAAGATAGACAACTGCAAGATGAAAAAAGAGGAAGTACCGGCTCTAAGGGGAGGACGTAGCTCCGGCTCAAAATTTTGCAAAGCCCTACTAATTCCCAGCTGAATTGCTCCCACTTGACCTGTCATGGAGCAAATAGTCAGCTCTACATATTAGGAAGAAAACTAGGAGTCCATTACATTTGACTTGGGCAAAGGGCTTTCAAGTTTTAAAATATGATTAAGCTAAGGTAATTGAGGTACATATCAGATATGTTCTCCTTAGGGCATGACATAGAAAGGCTGAACAATTTTTAAGAGTGGCATGAATATATATCATCATAACAGAAGCCTTTAACATACATATCAAATACGTAGACAATCAAATTCAATAACTTGTATTTAATCTGTGCTCAACAGACAGCTCGTTCACTACAGGCATAACTTTTTTTTTTTTGCTTATTCTTCATAAAGTAACCTAAACCCTTCTCTGTCCTTTTTTTTTTTCTTTCATTACGTCAGATTATTTCTTATTCTGAAGGCTTTCAGTATTACCAGTATAACTGGCTGAATTCAATACCCATGCACATTTTTTTACTACACACACATCATAATAAATAGGTTTTAGCCACAGGATTTATAATAAGTGGAGTGAAATTTAACGACCAGAACGATTTATTATTTGTATAGTCAGCTTGATATTAATGATATTGAGGTTATAAGTAAAATGGGAGAACAGATTCAACCTTAAGTGTCAGACAAAATAATGTGAGATATTGCTATTATAGTTAGTGTTTTTAATGCTTAAGGAAAGAAAGAAAGGAAGTGCAACTCCAATGCCTTAAGCTTACCAGAAAGACCACCTCCTTTAACTGTGCATTTGATGTCCCAAAGGCCCAAGGTCTTGGTCTCTGAGAATGGCCGAAGAAGAGCCGCACGGTGATCAAGCATTGGGAAATAGACATCAAATTCTTTGTCATTGATAATGAACTTTCCATCACCAGGTTCAACCCAAACACGAGCTATACTACATTTCCTTCTCCCAGTCCCATAAGCCCTTCCTTTATCATCTACTTGTCTTACCCTTTCTTTGGCCATCTCCTCCAG
Source organism: Gossypium rotundifolium (assembly GCA_025506655.1). Classification (NCBI taxonomy): domain Eukaryota; kingdom Viridiplantae; phylum Streptophyta; class Magnoliopsida; order Malvales; family Malvaceae; genus Gossypium; species Gossypium rotundifolium. Next base: position 115,060,063 of record CP106730.1, read on the forward strand.
CTTCTGGCGTTCCATTTCAGCTCTTGTGGATTTCCTCGTATTCTTTTCATAACGCGTGTCTTCTATAACACTTAAAGGTGGCAACCCCTCAACCCCTTCCAGATCCTTTAGAGCTATCAAACTGTCAAGCATCGCATCTGTGATACCGGATGCTGCAATAAGGTCACCAAATGCACGATTCGGGCCTACAAAAGGGAATAATCTTCCTGTTAACCCAAAAAGATAATTCAAGTAAAAGAGAAAAAGGCAATCATCTTCTTGACACATAATCAAGAACACCAAACACTAAATTTATAAAAAAAAAAAAAAAATTCTTTTTCTCACTTCTCATCCTACTCTTAATTCTAATAGACCAAAAAAAAAAAAAACCCATTCAACACAGCTAAATTTTGAAGAAAATGCAGCACTAAATAATACAAAACTGGCCAAAATAAGCCTTAATTTAAATTTTTGAATACCATAAAAAACAATACCATAGTAATAAAAGGTATGAAAAAAAAAAGCTAGCCTTTGAGTACGGCAGTGAGTTGTTTCTCTTCTTCTTCAAGCTTCTCCCGGTCCTCAACCTCATCAACACCCAAAGCAATACCGGTACGATCACTGGTTAGACCAACATCTTGTACAGCTTCTTCTTTAAAATCAAACACGCCATCATCTTTGTCTTCTTCTCCAAAGCTCCACGCTTTGTCTTCCTCTCCAACCAACCAATCCCCTTCCCCGCTCTTCTTTTCCGATTCATCGGGGAAATGATTCCCGAATTTGCCGTTAGCTTCTTCGGCAAAATTCCAGGGATTGGAAAATGACTGATCTTTCCTATTGTCATTGTTGTTGGTTGAGAGGAAACGGACGAGGGAAAGTGGATGGGGTTGAGAAAAGGAAGGACATGGCGGGGATTTGGAGGAAAGAAGAGGCAGAAAACGGAAATGGGAAGCTCTGGTGAGGAGACGACAGAACATCATCGTGGAGAAAAAGGCCAAGGGTTTTGGGAGAAAGCGGGAAGGGTTTTCATTTTCTTGATTTGGGCAGGGTTTTAGATTTGGCCAGATTTTGAACCCGACCCGGTCCAATAGGAATATCTGTAATTCAATTGAGCCCAAAGGTTGCTGCTACTTGTTATAACTATTTATGATTGGGTAAATGGCACACTCAATTGAGTCATCCGCGACAAAAAAATAAATAAATAAAATTATTCCGTTAATAAAAATCGTTGATGGTCTTATGTGATTATTAATGAACCCTAATGTGGGGATTAATTCAACCTGAACAATTCATTTAAATGTAAGCGTACATCTGTTTAAATCTATTTTAAAATATAATTAAATAGAATATCAAAAATAATGCACAGACTAAGGGCTACTTCTTCATTATTTTTTAAAAGTATTTTTAGCTCCAAAAATATTTCTGGAAGAAAAGCTGTGAACAAGCTGCTTTGAGTTGAAATTTTTAACTTTTCAGAAATGCTTTTGAAAAGCACTACTAAAAATGAGAAGTTAAAATTTTTAGCTTTTTTTCTCCTAAAAGTACTTTTAATGCTTAATTATTTTTTCATCCCTTTAATAACATAGTACTTTCCTCTTTTTTTTCGTGGTGCTTAATTACAAATATGTTAAAATCATTAATTAAAAATAAAAAAATATTTTTTAAAATATTAATTACAAATATTTAATGGTTATATTTAAATATTTAAAATATAGTTTATATATTCTAATTAAATTTTATAAGTAATTAATATTTATTACTTAAAAATATTTAAAATTAAAATTTATATTTCATATATTAAAATATTAACAAGTTATAGTAATTTTTATATTCTTACTAAAATATAATAATATTAACTAATTTAAATTTTATTTAAATGTATATTTGTTACTTGATAATAATATGTCTAAAATGGACATTTTATTTCTCAAAAGCACTTTTTGACAACAATACTAAATACTCAAATTTTAAAGCAAACTTTTCAAAAGACTTTCTACAAAGACTTTTCAAAAGCTTTTCAAAAGATTATTAAACTAGCCCTAAGTTGAAAATATTCAACCTTCCGAAATAAACTTTGTAATTTCAATCAAATCCTAAAAATGCAATTATACCAAGGGCCTAAATGTAGTTAGACCATAGTAGAAATTGAGTAGTGGCACCGCTTCTTCTTTGCCACTCATTTCCTGTACTTTAAATTGGTGAGCTCTTAACCATTGAATTATTTTATAATTAATCTCTTTATTTGCTAATGATGTATGTTAAGTGGGAAAAAAAAGAATGGGGTATTATCATCATTTATTCATCTCCATGGACCGAAAGTAAGAATTGAGTCCTCATCCAAGGCCGTTACTAAGGTGAGTAATTTTTCTATACATTCCTTGTCTCCAAACCTTGGTTTAACTAAACTATTCATTAATTTTAGCCATTATGTAAACTAGTTTAAGATGGCATTGTTGAGTTTCATTCAAATAAAGCTTAGAATTTAATAATTAATGAAGATTTAAGCTTAGATCATGTTTGAAATCTAGTGGGAATTGTTGATACAAGCTCGAATCAAGCGTGAATTATTTATTTACTTCTAAGTGTTTTTGGAGACCTAATTGTAAGGATGGGAATTTTGAGGTACCTAGAGAATAGTTTATGAAATTGTTAATACTTAATTTCAAGTATTAGTATGATATACCATGTTGAATTGAATATATACAAGGAAAGGTTGATCGTTTTTTATATAATTGGCTTGGACTGGTTATGTACACCTAATGCTAAATTGGGCAAACGTATAATCATGATTGCTAGAATAATTTGATGCATATAAGCTTGGTTATAGATTAGTGCAAGCTAAGTGCGTAGTTAGTTGAAAGTTGTATGTTTGGGAATGTTCATTTTAGGTCATTTAGTCTCGAGACCTCAAGACATTATGGTCATGTCTCAAGACCTCAAGAATAAAAATGACCATTTCAAGTGTACCTGAGTAGTGGTATTGAGAGACATTGAACATGTCTCGAGACAATAATTCTTTATTTCAATATCGAACCTAAAAGTGCAAAATAGGTGTAACATCCCCATACCCGACCTGCTTGTCGGATATAGCTGGCATGCCATAGGATTGATAAAGTGCGAGTTACTTCGACTATATGTTGGTGAGCGTTGGGCGCATTTTCTTTCGAACATTTCAATGAGTACTAGGCACAACTTTTACTTCGGTTATACCAATGAGCGCTGGGTGCATTCTGTTTACTTCAGACATTCGAATGAGGCATTGGGTGCCAAATTGCTGTGTTAGTTAGGATATTTGTATTTGTTCGAGTCTGAGTCATGTTAATAGGGGATATAAATTGTGAATTGGTTAAATGATACTCAAAATGATTCAATATTATGAAATTGTACCACATGTACATATATACAATATATTATTATCGATAGTATGTGAAAGACCATGTGAACCAATTAAACGATCTTGAGGGCCGATTTGGAAAGTTAGCGAATGAATTGATTTGATATCGGAAATAAAAAACAAGATATGATTGGATGTGTTAAATTGAATAGAAATGCAAACACTAATGACATTGGTATGATATGTGCATCTAGTTTTCTTAATTGAGGTAATGTATAGTTGTTCCTTTTACATTATTGGTGTTCTTTGTGGTATATATACATATTGGTATGTGATTGCGGATTATCATGAATTGTATATGTATTGCTTGATATTTGAATTTGAGATTAAATGTATGTAATGGATATAAACTTGTATTGCACTAACTTGAATCATGGAAATACCACTTAGCATTATCACTCAATGTATGGTTTGTTTTCCCATGTGTAGGTATAGGTACATTTCAAGGTTCCAAGAAGCGATTCCAACATCCAACCAGAGATTCTCCACTCAACAATGTTTGTATAATCTCTTTTTGGTTCATTAAATGACATGTACCTAGGTTGGGTCGATTTTGTATATGGTATGAACTTGTTAACTTTGGAAGTTTGAATGGGTAATTTGGTAATGGCAAAAAGGAATAATTGTATAGATGAATTTGGTATATTTGAAATGCATGAGATTTTGCAAATTTGTGACCATATACATATGCAAGTATGCCAAAGGGTTAAATGGTTATCAACATGGTATTTACTTGTATGTTTGAATGAAATGGTGTAGTGGAAGTAATGTTTATGCATAAGTTGTGTTAAATGCTTAGTAAAGAGTATTGAATTATGGAATTTTGCTTGATTGAATGAATGGAAGTAATAACCTTACAAATGAGTGGATGGAATAGGTACCAATTTGGACCATCTAGAAATAGACAATCACGTTGTGACATCAGATCCCTGTCATCGCGACGAAATCTAGTCAGTGAGTTACGACGAGGAACTCCTGAAGTCGAGGCATCAACCTGACATTTTGAATTCTTTGAAATTTGGTCTTATTTCGACGTCGAGTTAACAAAAGAGCTTTCATAAGCTCGTATAAGACTTGGAAATAGTTACTTATCATATTATACGTATGTTTTACTCGTATTTGAATGCATAATGGTTTTGAATTGAGTATAATTAATTATAGTTGCTCTAGCAATGAATGTGACATCCTGTAGTTCAAATCTAGAGACCAGGTCGGGTATCAGGGTGTTATAGTGTTCCTTTGGTAATAACATGTTGAATAGACTTGTTGTATGTACTTGTTGGAGCAAGTTTGATATCAAACCTACGTTTGTGGCACTTTACCCAAAGTCCAATCAATCTATCAAGTGTTGTTGGCTTGAGCTTCATAATCGCATTTCTAGTGTGAAATTTTCCCTAAAATAGTTTTGCTTACTAAAAACTGTTATAACACACTCCCAATTTTTAGTAACTTAAATGTTTTGCCAAAAAAATATCCTAAATTTGAACAATAATGTGTTCATTCAACTCCATAATCACATTAAAGAATGAAACTCACTATAAATAGATTGAACTTGTGTAGCATCATTTAGTAATTGTCTTTATCTTTAACCATTATAATCTTCTATACATGAAAGTGATATATTTTCTAGTTTGTTGCTCAAATTTATATTTTGAAAATTGGCAATATTCAAACTTTTGCTTGGCAATATTGCAGCAAATGATGTAACAAGTGGAGCAAAACTCCTAGCACTAACATTCTTCGTCTTTGGCATTTTTGGTAAAATGCTACAACAAACAAAGTTTTCCATAGCAAAACAAATAATGATAACATGAAACTCAAGAAGCAAATAAACATACTTCGCTTAACATTGTCAAATGTCGATAACAAAATATGCCTCCAACTGTTCTTTATGACAAAACAAATTTCAACAAACTCCTAATAATCAACAACCATCTTTCTTGACTAGGTAACTCCCTTTGCCTCATTTTTCTTCCACATTTTAGCAAATATGCAAGGAGGGAAGGGCTACAATGTTGCCCTCTTTAGATTATTCAACTACTAAATGACCATGTTTATTGTTTTATTGATAAAGTTGATGCTGTGAATTGAGAAATTGATAGCTCAACTTTAAACATTCAAGTGTTCCAGCTCTTTGTGCAACATCTAAAGTTGGAGCTAGGGGTTTCAACAAGTTCTACAAACATTTCTTCTTTAGGACCAATTTTATCTACAAGTTGAGTGATGACATTGACATGCTTGACTATCTTTAGGTTGTCAAAGAGCTCGAGGTTTTGAGTAGGAGGCTCAAAATAATCTTCGTTAAGTTTGAGTAAGGGATGCTCATTGTCTAAATGTGCATGGCCCGACAAGATAGGCAGGACCATGCAATGGGCATTTTGTTGGCCTTCCAATTTATAATGCACCAAATCCTTCCTAATAAACATGTTGGAGATAATAATAAAAAAGTCACTTTATTCCACAAGTAGCGTAATATTTGAATGCCAACCGACTCTTGATGAAGTTTGAGTTTGAGCTCTAAAGTTGTTTATTTAGGTTGATATAATAGTTATATATGCTTTTATATACTCATATTATTTATATATTAAAAATACATAAAATCAAAATTATACTCATATATAACTTAAAATTAGAGATGATTAATTTGAACATCCATAAAGAAAATAAACAAACATTGCAAAATAGTTATAAATACTAATTTAATTTAAGAGAAATAATAACAATCAATTTTTTGAACCAAGCCTCTTGTCGGTAGGGGTGAGTTTTGTTTAGTTGGATTGAATTTTTTTAGAATTTTCAAACTGTCCATAATAATGTGGTTTGGTTCAATTTTCGTATTAATTTTGACATTTGGATATTATTTAGTAAAGTTTCAAAATCTTTCTCATAAATATCTTTTTTAAATAACTCTTATATTGTATTTCTTAAATGCTTTTCCATACATTTTTAAGTTATTTTCACTATTTCAAATGTAAAATATTTGTCTACATCATAAAAAAAATCAAAACTAATTCTAAATTAAATGAAAACAAAAAATCAATTTGATAACCACAACTTTTTAACTTATATTTTATAAACCGTCCAAACACCTCAATTCATATCTAAATTTGCTCATATGCTCAACCTTGAAAAACTATTTCAAACCGAATTTCAAGTTTTAATGGGTTTATTGCAAAAACATAAAAATAAAAGGCTTAATTGAACAAGAGACCCTTATATTATGCCCTTTGTTTTGGGCACCTAAACTTTTTTTTTTTTTTTGTCGAACCGAATACCTAAAATTTATTCCATTATCAAAGTTGGTCGTTACACTTCCTTAAAAAAAGTTCAGAGCCAAATAGGAAGTGCCACGTCCACAGGGGCGAAGCCAGGGGCTGACATGGGCCCCGACCCATTCTAAAATATAAAATTACTATTTAAGCCCTTAAAATTTTTTAAATATTTTAAGTTAGTAAAGGTAAAATTGCACTTTGACCCCATAAAATTATAAAAATTTAATTTAATCCTTTACAAATTATAAAGATATAAACTATAAAAATTTAAAATTTTATCCGCCCCCTAAAAAATTTTCTAGCTTCGCCCCTGCACGTCCATATGTCACTGAAAACTAATTAAATAAAAAAGTTACATTAATATTAAATAAAATAAAAAATGGAGGAGAAAGTGAACTAAAGTGGAGTGCCAACCGGATTGTTCCATCGACCTCTAAAGTCACGATTGAACTGGTGTTCCAAGAACCACACTATGAACATTCCGTAGATTAAAACGGAACCGATGACCAACCACATTTCCATGGTGAAAGGGTTGAGGAACATTCATGTCGAGGTCACTGGCTTCGCTGGAACTATCATGTCTAACCTTGATGCTTCATATGGTTGAGTAAATTCCACTATGGTTGTTCTATGGTTGAGTTATGTTGCATTAGGGAGAGAAACATAGGGGAGGTATTTTTATTTTATTTAATATTAATATAATTATTATTTAATTATATTTTAATGATGTGGTGGTATGGTGTTTCTTGATTGGCTTTGACTTTTTTTTAATGGTAGGAGACAACTTTGGTTATGGAATAAAGTTTAGATACCTAACTCAAAGAAAGGATATAGTTTAAGGGACTCTTAATAAATTAAACCAAAAGAAAAAGAAAAAGAAATCCAAAAGCTATCTACATATTAGATGGGCTTTAATGTTCTGATGAGTTCCAACAATTAGCGGATCTGGTCCTTCCTTACCAATCATTCAAAGACTGAAATAGGAATTAAAGCCCAAAACCAAAAATGTCGAGAGGAAAATAAACCTACGTCATGTAAATAAGCGATTATAAAAGGCTCAGAGTTAGGGTTTTAATCGTTTCTACAGCTCAACGCCTCTATCTCTCTTTCTCTCTTCAACAAGCCGGCGAGGGAAGGAAAACCGGAGAGGGTGAAAAATGCCAGCTGGTCACGGTCTCCGATCTCGGACCAGGGATCTGTTTTCCAGACCCTTCAGAAAGAAGGGTTACATCCCATTGTCCACTTATCTCAGGACCTACAAGATTGGTGACTATGTGGACGTCAAGGTAAATGGCGCTGTTCACAAGGGCATGCCCCACAAATTCTACCATGGCCGCACTGGTCGTGTCTGGAACGTCACCAAGCGCGCCATCGGCGTTGAGGTCAACAAGCAGGTACTGAAACAACGGTGATTTTAGTTTTTATTTGTGGGTTTTCTTTGTTTGATGGACTTTCAGTGAATGAATCGTTTTGGGGGGTTTTCAATTTCATTTTGCTTGATGTATTGTGTTTATTTGTATTTTTGGGTTTCCATTTCATTGTTAAATGATTCATCCTACTAAGTCCCGATATGGGATGTAAAGATGTAGCTGATTTAGCAGATTATGTGCAATAAGTTTCTTGTTTCTGAATGCTGTTTGCTGATATTTTCTATGTGGTTGGAATTGTTTATTCTGATTATCCGATTGGATTTGTTTATCCACTTATAGTAATCTGTTCGGTATGTATATTATGAAAATCCATTTTGAAATATTGTGTGCTGCTATTTCAAAGTTAGATTTCCTTGTCTACATTACTACTTTCAGCAATAGTGTAGCCCCTTTGTAATGTTGGAGTTGCTATTGAAGGGGAAAATATATGTATAATCACTCTTTTGGGATGAGCTTTGTTTATATATTTCAATAAGTTGACTTATCATGTTGATTAAATGGGACGCAAACCCCAGCGTTTCAGCGGTGATCATGTGAACAATATTGCAATCTTCACTTGTTGCTATCGGGCCTTTTTATATTCTTGCCCGGCTGATTTTTTCAAGCTTGTGCATCGTATGGGGGTTGGAAATTTGTGTAATTGTTGTATTAATATGCTTCCGGATTTCAGGTGGGTAACCGGATTATCAGGAAGAGGATTCATGTCAGAGTGGAGCATGTTCAGCCTTCAAGGTGCACTGAGGAATTCAAACTGAGGAAGATAAAGAATGATCAGCTCAAGGCAGAGGCCAAGGCAAAGGGTGAGGTGATTAGCACAAAGAGGCAGCCTGAGCGCCCAAAACCTGGTTTCATGGTCGAGGGTGCGATGTTGGAAACGGTTACTCCCATTCCATATGATGTTGTTAATGATCTCAAGGGTGGCTACTAGATCTACTCTGTTTTTTGGTTTATTCTTGGCATAACTGAAGTAAGCTTTGATAGTTATTTTGGATGTGTTGCTTACGTTTTGTAGTTTATTTTGAAGAGTTACTGCTTCTGCAAAGATTTTAATCTTATCAATCATTTTATTTAAGAGATAAATGGATCCCTTTAATTGCTTGTGCATTACGTTTTAATTCCACATTAGAGTTCTACATTACTATTAAACTATGTGATCAACTTGAAAATACCAAAAAAAATCAAAATTTAAAATCTTAATAAAAATTATGTAAAAAAAAAAAACAGTTTGAGCTCAAGAAAATAACAAAAATTGGGATTTAACTATTGCCTTGTTGAGTGGATGCAATTGTCATGATTATGTTTATTAAATGAATTGCACTTCAGTTGCCTAATGAAGTATATTTTGTATGTTTGTTTCTCTTTTCTATGTTCTTCAAATTGATAGCTTTTGGTTTGGTATCACCATGCTTTCCATGCATATCCAAATATTTGGTATCATCGTGCATATACAAATATTGATTTTTTTCCCTTTTAACATTTCTTTATAACAAATTTTGAAGTAACAACTGGTCTGTTCCTTTTAGCATGTTTTTAAGATAGTGACTTTATGCAAATAGGATTATGTTGTATGAATCTTGACTCTTGAATAAAATGGTTTTTTTTGCCATATCATTTTTCTTTAAGTTTATTGCTTTGTTGTGAGAATGTAATAAGATGCTTTTTGCATTAATTTTTATTCTCTCATTATGCTTTAAATGTCTTTTATCAATTTTTTTTTTTGTATAAATGTTTAAATTAGTATCTTGGTTTAATTGGTTTTTTATATACCAACAAGGAAAAAAAGTTTCAATTTGCATATACATATGATTTGAATGATTGTTTTTTTTAATGTTTGTGCAAATGAATTGATGCTCATGCATGTATACTTATTGATATGTTGTTTAATGCATGACATTGGTGAGTTTGGATGCATTGAATTTCATGAATGTATTGAAAGAATTGATATGCTAGTTGCAAGTAAAGTTGAGCAGTACCGGAAATAGTGCCAACTACTTCACTGATGAATAATGTAGAACATAATGATATGTTTACATAGTTCGATTTTTCCACGTCAACATGATCTTGCCCATAGAGATTATTATTCACTAACTTAATTTCTCAAACAAAAAGTGATTACAAGTTCTAACACTCACTAGATTAGAATCATACTTTTGCACTTAAGAACTAGTTCACTCACTTCTAAGTTTTCAACTTAAAACTTACATTTAATGCATTTCAAACAAAAAAAAGCTCCTTGATGAACAAAAATAAGTGCTCTTAAACCACCTATACAAGTTAGAGGTGCTCATGGGTTAGGTCGGGCTTAAACAAAATTTTAGGCTCGTTTGCTAGGTCTGACTCAAAAAATAAGCCTAAAATTTTGCTCAAATCTAGCCTATATAAAATGTTAAAACCTGGGTTGAGCCCAAATACTGTCAAGCTCGAGCTTAACCCAAATTTTAGAGGTCGATACTCAACTTGAGCTCAATCGAACATCTAGTTTTAAGCTCAAGCGTAGCTCGAGATATAATCGAGCTACTCAATTTCGAGCTTGATTAAGCTCGTTTACCAATTTTTGTTCTCGAGCTCGACTCAATAATTAAACTTAGAGTTAATAATATATATTAAGGGTAATAAAACAATTTAATAACATAAATAACAAAACTTGATAAGGCTCATGAGCTGTCTGAGTCAAGTATTCCTAAACTCAAATTTAGCTAAAGCTTAGCTCAATATTTACTTAATCGTGTTCGAATTTTTTAAAATCAAAGTCAAGTAACTTAAAAGAAGTAATTTTTCATTTACACCCCTATTCAACCTAACTTGCTGTACTTGAATAACTTTTCTTACTGAATTTCAGGTTTTAATGGGTCTATTGCAAAAACAAGACAAAAATCCAAAACGAGAAATCTACATATTAGATGGGCTTTGATGCCCGGATGAGCTCCTACAATGGCGGATCTGGTCCTTCGTTACCAATCATTCAAAGACTGAAATAGGAATTAAAGCCCAAACCCAAAAATGTCGAGAGAAAAATAAACCTGACCAAAAAAGCGATTATAAAAGGATCATAGTTAGGGTTTTAATCATCCCTACAGCTTAACGCTTCTCTATCTTCTACAAGCCGGCGAGGGAAGGAAAACCTGAGAGGGTGAAAAATGCCAGCTGGTCACGGTCTCCGATCTCGGACTAGGGATCTGTTTTCCAGACCCTTCAGAAAGAAGGGTTACATCCCATTGTCCACTTACCTCAGGACCTACAAGATCGGTGACTATGTAGACGTCAAGGTAAATGGCGCCGTTCACAAGGGTATGCCCCACAAGTTCTACCATGGTCGCACTGGTCGTGTCTGGAACGTTACCAAGCGCGCCATCGGCGTTGAGGTCAACAAGCAGGTACTGTTTTGGGGGTTTTGGTGTACGAATCGTTTTGGGGGGTTTTCAGTTTCTTTTTTGCTTGATGTATTATGTTTATTTGTACTTTGGTTTCCATTTCACTGTTAAACGATTTATCCAAGTAAGTCCCAATACAGCATTTTATGTGCAATAAGTTTCATATTTCTGAATGTTGTTTGCTGATATTTGCTATGTGGTTGAAATTGTTTATTCTGATTATACGATTGGATTTGTTTCTCCACTTATAGTAGTCTGTTCGGTATTTATATTATGAAAATCCATTTGGAAATATGGCGTGCTGCTATTTCAAAGTTAGATTTCCTTGTATACATGATGTAATTAGTGTGAATGCTGTTCGCCTGCCTCTCAGCACTAGTGTAGCACCTTTTTGATGTTGGAGTTGCCACTGAAGGGGAATATATATAGAATCACTCTTTTTGGATGAGCTTAATTTGTATATTTCAATAAGATGATTTATCATGTTGATTAAATGTGATGCACACCCCAGCGTTTCAGGGGTGATCATGTGAACAATATTGCAATATTTTCACTTTTTGCTATAGGGCTTTTTTATATTCATTGCCTGGCTGAGTTTTCAAGCTTGTGCTTCGTATGGGAGATTGGCAAGCTGTGTAATTGTTGTATTAATATGCTTGCCGTTGTCAGGTTGGTAACCGGATTATAAGGAAGAGGATTCATGTAAGAGTGGAGCATGTTCAACCTTCAAGGTGCACTGAGGAATTCAAGCTGAGGAAGCTGAAAAATGATCAGCTTAAGGCAGAGGCCAAGACAAGGGGTGAGGTGATTAGCACAAAGAGGCAGCCTGAGGGCCCAAAACCTGGTTTCATGGTCGAGGGTGCGATGTTGGAAACTGTTACTCCCATTCCATACGATGTTGTTAATGATCTCAAGGGTGGCTACTAGATCTACTCTGTTTTTTTTTTTTTGTCTTGCTGTTTTTGGTTTACCCTTTGCAACTTAAGTTAGCCTTGATAGTTATTTTGGATGTGTTGTTTTCGATTTGTAGTTTATTTGAAGAGTTACTGCTTTTGAAAAGATTTTAATCTTATCAATCATTTTAATTTAGAGATAAAAGAATTCCTTCAATTGTTTTTGCATTATGAAAGTACGTGATTGAATGACGTAATTAACCAAAAAAATCCTTGGTTTTGTTGCATACTTTTACCACCATCTCACGTCCCACCCCATCAAGCAATATTTCCACACATGGCGCATTCTGTGAGTATTTTTCACATTTAATGGCGGAGTAAACGGACCATTTTTGTTTGCTTCATATTATATATTTGTTATATATGTTTGAAAACTTGTGTTATCGTTATTTTGTTGTTAAGTTTTGTTACCTGTCTAATATAGTTTTACATTGTTTGGCTCCTTTTGCTTTTCGTTTTTTATTAAAAAAGAACTATTGTCATATTTGTTGAATCTGAGCGTGTAGAGGATCAGCAGTCTCATAGATATTAATTACTGCTCCTTCTACATCGACTGCTTCCCCAGAAGTCATAACTTGGCTGGAAACATGGTCAATGTCAGTTCCACAAAATTTGTGATCTTCTTTATCATCTGAGGAGGCTTCTTTCTCATGTGCTTCATTCGAACTATGTATCACATTCGAAGTCTCTTGCAATAACTCATTTGTCTCTTGTAACTTGAGCTTTTCTTCAGTACTAGAAGAGGCTCGATGATCTCCTGATCCATTTGGATCTTGTGCTAATCCATCACTTGCTAACTGAGATGCAAAGCGAGTTATGTACTGCCACCAGCTAGAGACCGCTGCAGAAGTTCTCCATACTCCTTCCTTACTATGGAGGTAGATGGGCCTTTGTTACAATGTGAAACTAAAGACGCAAACTTCTCAACCTGTTCCATTGAAGGTGCAGTTCCAACCTCCACTGGAAATCTTATAAATTCAACTTTCCCAGGTGAAATAGCATCATTCATGGCTGCTTGATAAAAGTTCCTTAATAGTCTCAGCTCTTAGATCAATAATGGTTTTAAATCCTCTGTCAACCAACCATGTCAGACCTTCCTCTGTCACTTGACCACCCATCCAAAAGGCTTTCTGACAATCTTTAGACTCTATCTCTTCTTCGGAGGTGGACAAACAAACAGACTGCCAATTTGCAAACAATGTATGGCATGGATGGTCATCCTTGCAAGGAAAACCTAAATCATAATAAGCATTTTTCAACCTTTGCAACCTCCTCCAGACATGCAGGCTTCGAGAATCATCAGGTGTCAAACAATAGTTTTTTAAGTGAAAATGGAAAAGAAAAAAAAGAGACGAATGATTTTTCTTTTTTAGATTTTTTTTTTCTAGTTCAATGTGTAATTAATTTAACAATTTCAATTAATTAAATTTATTTAATTAAAAATCTATTCTCATTTCAGCCGTACATCCAAGTTATCCAAGTTGGCATTTAAAACACATTTAGATTGTCGTTAGAGTGGTAACTACCGCAGTCTAGGATGGAGGAGGGTGATGGCGACGGGAGGGAAAGCAGCGAGGAGATCTCGTTGTTAGCGGAAGAACTTCTTCAGCTTTCTATCAAAAGATCTATGGTGGTACCAGATGAAAAATCGACTCTAATTTGTTCAGTATGGACAAGGAAGTCTTTTAATCCGGATAGTCTGAGGGCACAATTGAAGAGCATATGAAAAACTAAGAGAAAGTTTGAGATCCAAACGATAGGGCAGATCTATTTTTAATCATCTTTAATTTGGAAGACGATTTGGAGCTGATCATGGAAGGATGACCTTGGCTGTTTCGTAAGTTTTTAATTCTATTTGATTGCGGAATCCAATTGATAGGAATAGCATTAAACTTACTTCTTCTCCGTTTTGGATTAAAATTGGCCCAATTTTACCTGAATTTGATAAGAAGGATCTTATGCACGCTATTGGTTTACGTTTGGTGGAATTCTCAGATCAGAAATAAATGATGACAATTGCAGAATTAGGGTTCACCTTGATATTCAGAACCCACTTAGAAGAGGACTGTTTGTGTCAACTGATAATGATGTTAAGTCTTGGATTGCTTTTAAATATGAGAAACTGCTAGTCTTCTGTTTTGGGTGTGGTAGATTGGACCATAGTTTAACAGGCTGCCTTCAATTTTCACCTAAAGAAAAGGAAAAAGTCAGAGAAGATCCTCCTTTCTCTATTGCACTAAAAGCAGAATCAAAAGCAATGGGAAAAGAATCTTTAAAATTTTATGCTTTTGCGAAAAAGATAGGGGTATAATATACTTATATATGAAATTTGAGTAATCATCTGAAGGGAAAAGGAACTTGAATCTGTTGTTATGAAAGAAATAAGATAAGCAGACAGGGTATTGGAAAGCTAGATGGAAGGACTTAAGAATAAATAGGAGATTCATGATTTGAAAGGAGTGGGGAAATGGATGGGAGATTTTGATGTTATAGGAAGAGTTGAAGAAACTATCAAAAAGTCAAGTTGGAAACAGATAGAGGCCACGAATCGGGTTGAGAAAAAGAAGAAAGTGAGTGTGATGGGCAAAAGGAAATGTTTAGTAGAATTTGATGACATGGTTAATTCAGAGTCAACGGAAAAAGGGTAACTAAAAGGTTGAAAAATGAAGTTCAGGTTGATAGGGGGGATAGCATGGAGTTTTCATATGATGGTGGGGAACAGGGTACTGTTATTAACTTTTTTGGATCGACGGCTGCCAATGGGCAAGCCGACCGCTCGCAATGAAAACCATTTGTTGGAATGTTCGTGAGTTGGGGAGCCCACGAGCGATTAGAAGGCTGCATCACTTAATTAAGAAACAACATCCCCAAATGGTCTTCTTAATGGAGACTAAATTAGATCAGAAGCGCATAGAGAGGGTTCGAAGGAGGTGTGGTTTTACTAATGGAATTGATATGGAGGACAAGGAGTCTCGGGGTGGATTATGTTTAGCATGGAAGGGGGATATTGATGTTTCAGTAAAGAGCTATTCTAAATGGCATATTGATGCTAGAATTAGGGGAGAAAATGGGCAAGAGGATTTGAGGTTCACAGGTTTTTACGGGTCTCCATACTTAAAAGATAAAAATTTTGCTTGGGACTTGCTGAGAAGATTAAGTCAAGGGAATCTTCCACCCTGGCTGATGGCAGGAGATTTTAACGAGATTTTATTTGGTTTCGAGAAAGAGGGTGGAGGACAGAGGGATCAAAGGAGGATGGATGCTTTTCGGGACACTTTAAAGGAATGTAAGTTGATGGATATTGGGTACTCTGGGACTTGGTATACGTAGGAAAGGAGGAATCTCCCTGAGACAAACATTCGAGAGAGATTGGATAGAGGAGTTGCTAATGATAAATGGATGATGCTATTTCCAACAGGGAGTGTTCAACATCTACCATACTCAATGTCAGATCACTGTCCTATTCTCATCAGTACAGCTCATGACGCTAATCATTCTGGTAAACAGAAATTTCATTTTGAATATTGGTGGACGTTGGAGGAATCTATTGAAATAGTTATCAAGGAAGCATGGGAGTTAAGTACGGATCCGTTAATGGAGAAATTAGGGAAGCTGCAGGGGAAATTGAAGGCGTGGGCATATTTTAATAGAAACAAGAAGGAGGGGGAGAAGAGAAGACTTATTGCAGAGCTTGAAAGTTTGTTAAATGAAGAAAGGGATGATGAGACGATGACAAAAATACTCGATACCAAAATTCATTTAAATTTAGAGATCAACAAAGAAGAAATGTATTGGGAACAAAGAGCGAGAGCAAACTGGATGCGGCTTGGGGATAAGAATTCGGCATTTTTTCATAAATTTGCAATAGTATGTCAAGAAAAACTTGATCACCAAGTTAATAACAGACGATGGGAAGTAGATAACTAGTGGAGCTGAAATAAAAGAGACAGCTACTGTTTTTTTCAAAGAATTATTCACAACAAAGGTAGTTACAAACCCAGATAAAGTGTTGAAAGGAATTGAATGCAGCATTTTCAAAGAGATAAACGCAGAATTGGTAAATGCATTCAGAGATGAGGAAATATTGGAGGCATTGAAGGCGATGGGACCAACAAAAGCTCCAGGACCAGATGTTTTTCCTGCTTTATTCTATCAAAGGTACTGGCATATAGTAGGGAAGGAGGTTAAAGAGTTTTGTTTGGGAGTTTTAAATGGTGACGAGGGGGTGGAAGCAGCTAATGGTACTGACATAGTGCTTATCCCAAAAGTTCAAAATCCTTCTTCGTTAATTAACTTCAAGCCTATTAGTCTCTGTTCTGTTGTTTAGAAGATAGTGGCAAAAGCAGTGGCAAATAGATTGCAGGAGGTAATTGGAAAATGTATTGACGAAGCTCAAAGTGCTTTCGTACCAGGCAGATTGATATCGGACAATGTACTCCTAGCATATGAAATTTTGCATACTTTCAAGCAAAAACGAACAGGGAAAAAAAGGTACATGGCGGTGAAGTTGGATATGAGTAAGGCATATGACAGGGTGGAATGGGATTTTATTCAAAGCATGATGCTGAAAATGGGTTTTGCAGAAAAATGGGTTAATTTAATCATGAAATGTGTCACTACTACTTCTATGCGGTTTACATTAATGGAGAAAGGGGCAAAAATTTCCAACCCACGAGGGGGCTTCGCCAAGGTGATCCATTAAGCCAATTTCTGTTTTTTATATGCAGTGAAGGATTGTCGACTATGTTGAGAATGGCTATGAGGAATGGACAGATGAAAGGAGTCAAAGCGAGTAGAAGAGGACCAGAGATATCTCATCTATTATTTTCAGATGACTGTATAATGTTTGGGGAGGCATCAAAAAGGCGCCAAGATTCTGAAGGATATTTTAAGGGAATATGAAAGATGCTCAGGACAGTGTATTAATTTCAATAAATCCTCAACTTTTTATAGTACAAACACGAGCAGAGAGAAACGAGAAGAAGCATCATCACTGCTAGGGGTGAAGAGTTCTACAAGTCCAGAGAAATATTTAGGGCTCCCAAATGTAGTAGAAAGACGGAAGAAAGAAGCTTTCCAGGTTTTACTCGACAGAATTGTGAAGCGTATTGAAGGATGGAGCACAAGATTGCTTTCTTGGGGAAAGAAAATGTTTATAAAAGCAGTACTGCAGGCGATACCTACCTATGCTATGTCTTGCTTTTTGTTGCCTAAAGCATTATGTGAGATGATAGAAAATAAGATTGCTAAATATTGGTGGCAAAAAGGAGCTGGCCAACGAGGAATTCACTTGTGTCAATGGAAGTTACTATGTCGAGCAAAAGAAGAAGGTGGCTTGGGTTTTAGGAATATGGCGATTTAATATCGCTTTGCTGGCAAAACAGGGGTGGAGATTGATTAATAATCCGAGTTCACTAGTAGCAAAAGTTTTTAAAGCTAAATATTACCCATGTGGTGATTTTATTAATTCAGGATTGAGCAACTCTTGTTCTTATGTTTGGCGAAGTATTTGGGCAACTAAGCTACATTGGAGAGAGGTCTCCTCTGGAGAGTAGGTACGGGTGCGAACATTTGGTTTATGATGATGCATGGATACTAGGTTACGTAAATGTTAAACTAAATTTTGGTGATGCTAATGCAAGTTCAGATGATGTTAATTTGCGTCTTGGTAAAGTCTCGAATTTAGTCAATAGTCAAGATAGGAAATGGGATAGAGGTTTGATTGAGAATACCTTTCGCAAGGAAATAACTGATCTGATACTTAGAATTCCTTTGACGTTGTGTCCCCATGAGGATTTTTGGGTATAGAGTGGTGAGCCGTCAGGGGAGTTTTCTGTCCGGAGCACTTATAAACTATTACAAAGAATGGATCCTATAGCTTACGCTTTACAAAACCTCTATAAGGAATTTTACACAAAACTATGGCAGATTGATTTACCATTGAAGATTAAACTACTAATCTGGAAAATCTCCTGGAACTACCTACCTACACGAGTTAACTTATCAAACAAGAAAGTCACTAATAACAGACTTTGTCCCAGGTGTGGTGAGAAGGATGAAACCATGAACCACCTTTTTCGTGAATGTCCTGTGTCATAATCAGTTTGGAGAAAGTTGTCAGTTTCAGATTTCACTATGTTTCCAGAGGCAGAGTTCATTGATTGGCTTACCAAGGTTATTTCTACTCTCTCTTGGACAAATGTCAGATCTTTTGTGGAATGATATGGGCCATCTGGGGGGACAGAAACTCTTGTATTCATAAAATGAAAATCAGATCAAGTCAGGAAACAGTGGTTTTCGTCCATGGCTATCTAAAAGAACTCGATGGAGTAAAGACAGCAAAATAGGAACTCATCTCATCGGGAAGGAAATAGAGGCCACCACCAGGTCAGACGAAAAAAATTAACTTCGATGGGGTGTACGATGAATGAAGAAAGGTATCGGCATCAGGGGTTGTTGTTAGGGATAGGACTGGTTGCGTTCTCCTCACGAGTACACAGTCTCCACAGTAATGTTGAGTCTGCTTTTGCGGCTGAAGCAGTCGCCTATCGACGGGCGACCCAAATAGCCCTCGAAATGTAAAGGGGAGAGGTTATTATCGAAGGCGATGCACTCTCAATCATAAAGAAATGTAATAGTAAAGAGTGTGATAAATCAATGGTGGGAGCTTACATACACGATATTCACATATTGAAGGAAAAATCAAGCGAATAAGATTTAAGCACATCCTTAGATCAGCAAATATTGTTGCCCATTTGCTAGCTACAGAATCCTTGAGAAGAAGAGAAGAAGTTTACCTGATGAACGGCGTGCCCAGGTATGCAGAAAAGCCAGTGGAGGACGAGAACGTAAGGGAACCGGATTGAAAAAGTCGGAGATGAAACGAGAAAGGCAAGATTTAAAATGGGAAATGAACAGCCAGAAACGTTTATTATCATCCCCTCGATATCAGTTTTTCGCCTTTAATGACCAAAATAATCGAGATGATTAGTCGGACAGGCGATGCAGGTGATTTGATTGGGATAAGATGTGGCGGTTTACTTCCTTTCCAGAGGCTTCCGCTGCAAGCTTTACTTTTTCATTGTTTGGGTCTCGGTGTTGGACTTCTGTATTGGTTTTTAGTTCTTGGCCCATTTGTTTTTTGTTATTTTAGATTTCATTTGTCTTTTTGCTGGATTTATTCTATTCAAATAATAAGCCCAATCAAATTTTGATTTCAAAAAAAAAAACTATTTTGTAGTTTATATTTTAATGGCGAGCCTTGACATTACCGCTGATATTGGCTCATCTCCGCGTTACTGTCCAAAATAGCCTTCAAGGTATTTCGATCGCTACTAAACTCGTACCAGGAAGTCGAAATGGAAATCCACCTCTGCATAATTGTCAAACATTTATATATTTTTTGCTCACTAAATGCATATTATTCCTAGTATTGTCTAGCACCGCTGTTAGCATCATAAAGTCCTTCTAATAGGTCCCGCTTAGCAACAGGGAATAATATGTAAAAGCTCATCTGAACACATCAACTGAAGTTTCTTCCCCCTTTTGGCCACAGTACAAAAAGTAAGTCACCATTCCCACCAAGAGGTCCCATTAATTAACCTTGTGTAACTCTATAAGGATTAAACCTCCACAAAGAAAGGATGTAATGGCAACAGAAAACCGCCTCAAACACATATAACGGTAACAAAAGTTATGGCTAATCATCCCCTATCAAACCTACTTAATTTATACATTACTTCCTTTTGGGAATTGCAAACTTATATGAAGTTAGAAAAACATTCAATCCCCTACATCTGAGTACATGCCACATCTCTCCCAAGGTTGTATTGCATTTAAATTCATTATTTTCAATAAGAACGTCATGAAATCTTTTAGGTGTTATATTTTTAAATGATAATTTAAAGTGATAAAAGAAACAAAAAACACGTATTAAGATATCAAAAGAACCTTATAAAAGTATCACATGTATCACCAAATATCTCATGAAAATAACAATTATAATATAAAGTACTTGAAAGATGACAAAAATACTCTTATGTGTCAAAATTCTCATTGTACCCCCTTTTGTCTCTTAGCACAATCTCTTTACAACAATTAAACATTTATCAACTTAAATCTCATAGCCCACACTCATCTTTTAATAATAGTCCTAAGTGGTGAAAATTATACATTTACCCTTTTTGGGTAAAAATAAAAAATTTAGAATTTAATATTTGTACTGTTAATTTTTTCTAATTTAGTCTAAAAGAGCCTTTCTTCATACCAATACATATTCTAAATTATCCCCGTGCCAAACAATCATGATAATTCACATTTCTCATTTGGGTCAAATTTCCATTTAATTTTATTTTTTCCATATTTTCCCATCCACAATTCTTTTTTATCGCTTTCTATCTCCAATATCAATTTCACTTTCATAAAAATTCTTCAACCCACTCATTTTCCAAAATTTCTCGAAATTTTTTCTATACTCAATCCTAGAATAGTGTCAAGTGCCAAAATTTTAGTGTAAAGTTTATTATATAAAATAAAATAATCTATTTTAGAAATTAAATAATTAATTACATAAGACGTGAAAAATTTTAAGAATTAGGCGCCCCCATAAAATTATTTTCAATTTTTTAAAGAATTAGATTTTAAATATTATATTAAGATAGAATATGTATTTTAAGAAGTACTCTATTTTATTTCGATGGTCTTCCATTACAAAACAGCGGCAAATGGCAGTACTTGTGCCTCGTATCTTCACTTAAGGAATGCTTAAAAAAAAAGAGAGAGCTACGAGATTCCTTAAATAAACAGGAAATATAGCTGATATTTCAAATACTAGACTGCATTGCAGCAGAAAATACATTCCCAGAATCCATAGTTATATATGGAAGTTTATTAAAAAAGGGAAGGAATAAACTTGGCCTCAAATCAAGGAATTATTGAAGAAAATCCCAAAACTTTCAGTCAAGATATGGTTTACTTTGATTCCCTACAGAACATGTCCTGTCCCAATCTACCTTATAAATTACCAACCACCATTTTCATTTCTTCCATGCCCAAGCATCTTGGACTTCAGACAATGTCGAAGCTCTCCTTCAGATTGTTCTTAGCCATCCTCCTTATTTCCTCAGGTCTTTTATTCTTTTCATAGTTAGGTTTCTATGTCACCTTTTATTTACAAATCTCATGTAATTTTGGTGCAGTTTGTATGATGATGCATGAAGTCCATGGACAAGAAATGTGCCATGGACGAATCCCTGGTGATGGTTCTTGTGACGCTGGAACTTGCAGCAGCCAATGTGGTCAATCCTACCCAGGAAGCCAGGGAAGTTGCGTTCAGACATTTATCAATCGTTTCAATTGTCAGTGTACCTGGCCTTGCAGTTAGTGAAACAACAACCTAACCTTGTTCATCTTCCTCATTTCTCTGCTTTATGTAATAAATATAGCTTTCGTTTTGAACCAATATATCAGCTATTTTGAATCTACATCTTCTGGGGTTTGGATTAAATTAAATTTATTGCTGTTTCCTCTGAATTTTTAATATCATATGTGCAAAGGACACTTCCCACTGACCACTGCATACCACCATAATTCTCCTTGCCAGTGCTTGATTGTTAGATTCATGGGCATTCGCAGTTAGCATTTGTACCACACCTTTGTTGTCACTTTCCACAATTACCTGCCCATCTCCTATGTGAAGTGTAAACCGTCTAGAATAGCCCGCATTTTAGCATTCTCCACGTTGGTGCAGCCAGCGTTTCTCCTACTCAACCCCATCACCTGTACGATCTCTCTGAAGCCCTCTGGGAGTTTTGTTGAAATGCAACATAGTTTGATCCATCCCATCCTCGGCACTCCCCACGTAACTTGTATTCACGGTCCATTTTTTTAATTTAATCTTGCCACAAAGAAATTCTTGGATAGATATCCAAATTAAATTTTATAGAATCAGATAATAGTTACATTTGAATATTAAAATTATTATTTCCTAATCTATTAATTAGAAAATATTTACTTCCAATATTTGGTATTGTTATGAAACTTTTAGTTTGTTTGGAATTATTATATTTAAGTTGTTAGTTATTTAAATTGTTGTAAAATTATTATTTCTAATATGTGTGAATTGATATTTAAGTACTTTTGTTAATTTACATTTATTTATTTAACGTTTGATTTTTAATTATCTCTCAAATTTACTTAGATTTTTGTGGGTGTAAATATCTGGACATATGGTTTAAAAATGTTAAATTCAGATTTTTTTTTTAGATTGTTACGAAACTTTTAATTTTTTAGGTATATTTAAATTTTGTGAAATTGTCAAATTTAATTTGTTTGTTAATTTGTATTTATTTATTGTTAATCATAAATGAAATTTATAATATTAATTTTGTTTGATTTTATATTATTTTGTAGATTTAGATTTAAATTTTATATATTAATTCAGATATCCAACAAACAATAATATTTAATTTGGATTTAGATTTGGATAATAATACAAGTGAATTCTAAATTTTAGACAACTTTACATATCCCAATTCAAATAATCCAAAAAAACACAAATATCTGACTTGCTGTTATTCCTAAATGTTTTGTGCCCATGATACGAAATTATTTCCTCTGAACTATAATGTTCCTTCTTAAAATGGGAAGGTTACATTGTTTCCATCATCTCCAACATCCAATAGCAAAAAGGATTCTTAATCGGTATTTTTTAAGACAATACTGCTTTCATTAAGAACATTATCCACTACCCATTCGTTCATACGAAGTGAAAAGAACTTGGATGCATTTGAAGGGTGAACCAACTGCCTTTAAAATGTTTCTGCAACATGATAGTCTCTAAGTGTATACAATGATGTTTGAAAAGGAGCACCACAAAGTTTGCAACTTGGATCATCTGTCATCCTTCGATGGCTTCTTCCAACATTACTCAACAGCCTCTCATGCAACATGATCCATAGAAAGTGTTGTACTTGTTGCAAACCCTCAAACTTTCATGTCACCTCCCAAATGTCATCCTTTTGATATTGATCCATGTGAGAGACAAAGTTATGAGCTTCAGAAGTTGAAAACTAACAATTCCTAACCCATTTTCATAGACATCTATCAGGTCTAATATGACACCTCACTACAGCAAAATAGACTTTTAGCGGCGTTTTTAGTGGCGTTTTAAAGGAAAACACCGAAAATATTATACATTAGCGGCGTTTTAAGGAAAACGCCGCAAAAAAATTAGTAGTAGCGGCGTTTATTTACAAAACGCCGCTAAAAAGGATAAATAGCGGCGTTTATTCGTAAAACGCCGCTAAAAGTATGAGCATTAGCGCGCTTATGTAAAAACGCCGCTAAGTATGAGCATTAGCGGCGCTTATATAAGAACGCCCTAAAAGTCTGACTATTTTTAAATTTATATGTTAAATAATTTCTTATATAATCGTAAAAGAGATATATTAATTTTAAAATATTAAATTAATTATTATTATAGTTTATGGTTTAGCATATATAGTTTAAGGTGTAAGGTTTAGGAGTTACTATTTTAATGTTTAGGGATAATGGTTTATGATTTGCGGTTTAAGGTTTAAGGGGGTTTTGTTAGGGTTTCATTGGTTAAAAGTTTATAGGGTTGATGGGTTTAAAGGTAAATGGTTGAGGGTTTGGGGTTAATAGGCTAAGCATTTAGGATTAGGGGTTAAGGTTTTATGTGTTATGATTTAGGGTTAGGTTAGGGTTTTGGTCGAGGTTATAGTTTAGGGTTTATTATTTTAGAGTATGGGATTTTGGGTTTAGTGCTTAAACCTTATCGAATAATAAAGTTAGTGTCCTAGTGTTTAGGATTTAAGTATTAGGATTTTGATAAAATAGATAAAAATTATATTGTTTTAGGGTTTAGGTTTTAGATTAAGTTATTTCTTTAATTACTTACGCAATGTAATATATATATATATATATGAGTTAAGGTGTATAATTTAAGGGTTATATGGTTTAGGATTATATGGTTTAAGGGTTGTGGTTTAATGTTTAAGGGTTGATGGTTATAGGGTTTAAGTGTTAAAGTTTAATATCTAAAGGTTAATGGTTATGGGGTTTAAGGGTTAAAGGTTATGGGTTTAAGGTTCAAGGACTAGTGGTACAAAGGTAAGCGTTAGGGGTTTAGTTTATTAATATATTAATATTATGATTATATATAGTTTAAATTATTTAATAGATAAATATATAAACTATATATATATATAAATGGTTTAGGTTTTAAGGTTTAATTGAGATTTGTAAAATGATGAAATTATTTGAAATGTTAAAAATCAAGAAAAATAAAACTCAAAAATAAAAAGTTTATAAAAATAAAAAATGAAATACATGGAAATTGTCTTACAAGTTGTTATGTTTAAAAATTTAAAAGTTTAAGTCGTCATTATTTCCTTTTACAAAATAATGTTTAATTTTGTTTTTCTTAAATTAATAATTTAAATTAAACAATTTAAAAATTGAGGTGAACATTAACTAAAATAAAATAAGTATTAAAATCAAAATATTATATAAATTTAAATACATTACCTTTACTACCGACTAAAATATGTATATTACAAATAAAAATATTGAAGTACATAATAATATTAATAGTAAATTTTTTAAATATTATAGTTTATTCACTACTACGATATACTTTATTTTTATTTGTTGATAGTTACAATAATAATCATATAATATATTTTCACATACAAATAAAAATCATCCAATAACAATTAAAATAATAAAAGGCACAAACAGAGAGCAATACTACTGCGTTTCACTTTGAATTTTAGTATGCTTTTAAAAAAACGCGTAAGAAATTATTATATGATTAAACGACACAGTTTTATATGTGTTATTAGTGGCGCTTTGTTCAAAACGCCACAAAAATATATCAAGCATATGTTTTTAGTGGCGTTTTTTTATAAAAACGCCGCAAATAAGTTGTCATTAGTGGCGTTTTATCAAAGTTACCGCAAATTAAAGGAAAACCTAACTTAAGCGTCGTTTTTTAGCCCCAAATTTCAAGTCGATTAATCCCGATTTTTCAGCCTCTTCTTCCCACTTCAATTTCCTCAAATTTCACTCGCCTAAATTTCCCAATTTCCCCAACCTCTTCTTCCCACTTCCCCAATTTCGTGATTGAATCAGATAGAAATTTTTGTCTGCCTCTTGTTTTGCTACTATTTTGTTCTCTCCATCTTCCTCAAAAGTCCGAGACCTTGAAGGAGAAACCTACAAGTTAAAATTTCTCTTCCTTGACCGTGAGAAGGCAAATCGGTGGTGAAAGGTAGGTACGCCTTCATGTTTTCTCGTTCTTATTCATTCTTTTTATCATGTACATACACATATTTTTTCTCCATATTAAGAACTTTTTAATGTTTTAGGGTTGCCTATTTCGATCCGTTCTTTTATGTAAATCCATGCATTATCGCCGCAATTGAAGCATGCCCATAAGATTGATTTGCAATTGCAATCGCAACGAACAAGGTACGTTCCTCTTTCGCTTTTATATTATTTTAGACAATCGAAAAAACTTCCCTTTATCGAAAACATTTCAAGAAACTGGGTTTTCACGTCTTTCACATATTTTTCTCCAACAATCAACAATGGTGTTCATTCTCTTAAACATACAAAAGGCAAAAATTGTAAACTCCAACCAATTCATCCCTAAAGAACCCATCTAGGTTGAAGTAGTAGTAGTACCAAAATTAATAAAAGGTAACTTCTTGATTGTGAGTGGTGTGGATATGTTACTCCGCGAGTGAATAATATCTTTCAGCCAAGGGAGGGATGAAAGGCTTAGATCAAGCTTTGTTTAGATTAATAGGTCTATTTAGTAGATTGAAAAACATTTAGGGGTTAAAGTTTTAGGTTTAGGTTTAGACATTCTATATTTACTTAAAGGTGAAGCATTCACTGAGATATTTATTTCATTTTCCTTTAGTCCGTACTAGTAATTAGGCATTCTTGAGTTATCAAATCAATGTTTCTTTAAGAAGCTTAGAACATAAAATTGAATAGGATAAACACTACACAAGCCACCACTTTAATTAAAATTTCTTTACCTTATGTAGAATGTTTTCTTTACCTCATTTGCTGCTCAACAAAATTAAATCATAAGTTATATGATTAAAAAAATAAAACATGCCAACTCAAAAACTTTGACTACACCAATATTGTTGTTTTATCTGCTGTTTCAACATGAGGTGAGTACACCAATATTGTTGTTTTATCTGCTGTTTCAACATGAGGTGAAACATAAATTTAAAATTAATATTGTTTTATGAATAAGGATGAATTAACTTATAATCATGAGATTGGCATGTCTTTCATATTGAAAGAAGGCTTGATGATGCAATCTATAAGTAGCCATTAGTCCGAGACCGTGTTTTTACTCGGGATTTATCATTTATATACAAATGGTTGAATAAAAAGAGTTGGTTTGCTTTTGCCTATGGTTAAGAACCGATGGGATGATTGATTAACTTGTTAAAATTTGGGTTTCGTTGCTTCGCATTGTTGATTTAGTTTGCTGATTATCGTATGGTTCATTTCTTGATGGTAATTGAAGTTTCATTGCTTGCGTTTGGATAAGGATTTCAGTCAGTGACTACAATCAATGGGTTATTTTAAGGGTTAGATGGGTTTTACATGATTTTCCCTTTTCAATTAGGCTTTATATGTGTATGTAACTTGTATGTCAAATGAACAAGCCTTTCTTTTTTAATAAGACATGGATAAAGAATTCGGATGGTTGACCGGTATCCAACAGGGGGAAAATTGAATGAAAAGATGAGGTTGCACTCGTTTGGAATCTGAAGTTTTATTCTTTTCATGCTTGCGCTAAAATGAATTAGATGTTGATTAGTATTATTCTAAGGTTTTCTAAACCTCCAATAATCTGATGCCACTAATTTTTGAAATTAAAATTTTTGCAATTGTTGCTTTGTTCAAAATTTGTTTCGTTGTGATAGAAATTTGCTAAGGACAGTCAAGCATTTGCTATGTTTTCTTTTGTTTGTTTGATTGATTTTTGATTGATATTGGGTTCACTAAAATTTTAGCAATAATGTTTCCCAATTGACATCCGTTTTGCTCTCTTGTTCACCATTTTCCCATCCGTTTTGCTCTCTTGTTCACCATTTCGTCGTTCTGCCTGCAGGCTCATCTCTCTTAACGCATCCGCGCCGCAACATCTCTGTCCCAGCTTCCTCCAGTGGCTGATCTAATCCCTCTGTTGGATTCAAGTTGCCGACAAACCCAGCAAATTAAATAAGGTAAATATTTAAACCCTAATCGTATTTTGAGGATTGGTTTATACTTGAGATTTTGAGTTATTTGCTCTCGGTTATATTTTCTGTTTTCGATCCTACTTAATGCTACTCCTTCTCATCGATTTTTTTTAAAAGCTATGAGATTAGTTGAAATAGCAGACTATTATCACTGTTTTTCTCCTTACACTGCTATTTGGGGCCGCGATTTTCTGCCATTGATGCGATTTGCTACGATAACAATTTGCTACGATGAACAAGCCTTTCTTTTTTATTCTATTAAAAATCATAAAAATTTAAACTTAATAATATTAACCACTATTTTTAATAAAATCAATTCTAAAATCTGAATTAAGCATTAAAAAATTAATAACATTTATTAAATACAAATACCAAATTAAATATTGAAATAATATAACATTTATTAAATACATAATTAGCTAATAATATTAATAATTAAATTTCATAAAATTAACCTTTAAAACTCGAATTAAATTGCATTCATCATATTGTATTTGACAAATTAAACGTAAAATAATAATAACTTCACAATTTATTATTAATTTATTCTATTAAAATCATAAAATTTAAACTTAATAATATTAACCATTATTTTTAATCAAATGAATTCTAAAATCTGAATTAAACATTAAAAACTTAATAATATTATTTATAAATACCAAAATATATAACATTTATTAAATACCAAAATTAGAACATTTATTAAATACAAATATCAAATTAAATATCGAAATAATATAACATTTATTAAATACATAATTAGCTAATAATATTAATAATTAAATTTCATAAAATTAACCTTTAAAACTTGAATTAAATTGCATTCATCATATTGTATTTGACAAATTAAACGTAAAATAATAATAACTTCACAATTTATTATTAATTTATTCTATTAAAAATCATAAAATTTAAACTTAATAATATTAACCATTATTTTTAATCAAATGAATTCTAAAATCTGAATTAAACATTAAAAACTTAATAATATTATTTATAAATATCAAAATATATAACATTTATTAAATACAAATACCAAATTAAATACCAAAATAATATAACATTTATTAAATACATAATTAGCTAATAATATTAATAATTAAATTTCATAAAATTAGCCTTTAAAACTTGAATTAAATTGCATTCATCATATTGTATTTGACAAATTAAACGTAAAATAATAATAACTTCACAATTTATTATTAATTTATTCTATTAAAATCATAAAAGTTAAACTTAATAATATTAACCACTATTTTAATCAAATCAATTTTAAAATCTGAATTAAGCCCTAAAACCCTAAACCTTAAATCCTAAACCCTAAAACCTTAAAACCCTAAACTATAAACCATAAACCTTAAACCCTAAAACCCTAAGCCCTAAACCCTAAACCTTAAAACCCTAAAACCTAAATTCTAAACCCCTAAACCCCTAAACCCTAAACCATTAATCCTTATCCCTAAACCCTTAACCCCTAACCTCTAACCTCTAACACCTAAACCCTAAACCTTAAACCCTTAAACCCTTAAACCCCTAACCCATAACCCTTAACCCCTAACCTCTAACCCATAACCCCTAACTCCAAATTTCCAAGCTTTGCAAGCGATCCTCGGAGTGTGAGGCTTGGGCTAGCATCCGATGGATCTAACCCTTACAAACTCATGAGCACAACGTACAGTACTTGGCATGTGGTGCTTGTTCCCTACAATTTGCCTCTATGGGTTTGCATGAAACAATCTTCTTTTATCTTGTCTATGATTATACCTGGAGAGAAAGGGTCGGGGAATGATATTGACGTCTATTTGCAGCCACTTGTTGATGAGTTAAAACAACTATGGGTGGTGTTCGGATATACGATGCAATGAGAAAAGAGAACTTTAATTTATGTGTGGCTTTAATGTGGACTATTAACGACTTTCCGCTTATGCTAATTTATCCGGTTGGAGTACCAAGGACGTTATGCTTGTCCGTGTTGTCTTTGCTTGTACATGTTCGCAATGGTTATATAATGGGAAGAAGTTTTCTTACATGGGGCATCATCGGTGGTTACCGAAAATCATACATTTAGATTTCGAGTGCTCGGTTTGATGGTCTTGAAGAGTTCGCACCAGCTCCTTCGCAACCGGTGGATCCGAAATATTGTTAATGTTGAAAGCTATGAATTTCATTTATAGGAAGATGAATCAACCAAGCAAACCCGATAGAAATAGAAGATCTAGGGATGAATCGATGATGAATCGATGAAGAGGATGATCCTAATGAGGCGGACTTGTAGAAAAAATAAGTATTTTTTCGAGTTACCTTATTGGGAGCATCGATTTTACGCCATAATCTTGATGTCATACACATAGAGAAAAATATCTGCGAGAACATCATTGGGACTATTTTGAATGTCGATGGAAAATCGAAGATAATCTTCGAGTCGACTTGATTTAGTCCACATGGAATTGGCGTGAGTTTCATCCCCGAGCACTTTCGAATATGAAATATTGGTTGTCACCGCTATTTTTTCAATGTCGAAGATGGAGAAAGAAGCGTTACATGACGGTGTTGAAGGATATAAAGGTCCGGATGCGTATGCATCAAATATATCGCGATGTGTGAGTCTTAAGGATTGAAGATTATATGGCTTAAAATCGCATGACTATCACATATTGATGCAAGACTTATCGCCATTGCTATGCGGTGTTGTATGTCGAAAAAAGTGACGGCCTCAGTAATTGAATTGTCAAATATAATGAAAGGCATTTGTGGTAAAGTTTTGAATGTTCAAGAACTTGAGAGACTACAAGATCGAGCCGCATTGACTTTATGCAATCTGGAGAAGATATTCCGCATTCCTTCTTCACTATTATGGTGCATTTGTTAATTCATCTCCCGTGAAGCACTTCTTGGTGGACCCATTTTCTATCGATGGATGTATCCCATTGAAAGGTCTTACTTTATTTGCAAAATATTCCTTCATTCATTTCAATGCCTTTAGTTGCAACTTTTGATAATGTTGTATATCGTGTTTAGGTTCCTTTCCAAATTGAAGTCATCCGCCGCAATAAGCATTATCCGGAAGGATCAATTGCCAATGGCTACTTGGCGAGGAATGTATGACTTTCTGTTCGAGGTATTTGGAAGATGTTGAAACAAGAATGAACAGATCAAGTAGAAATGCTGGGCTCACAGATCATAATTTAGCTGAAACTTATTTATTTTA
The DNA here is from genome assembly GCA_025506655.1 of Gossypium rotundifolium. Taxonomy (NCBI): domain Eukaryota; kingdom Viridiplantae; phylum Streptophyta; class Magnoliopsida; order Malvales; family Malvaceae; genus Gossypium; species Gossypium rotundifolium. The sequence continues at coordinate 115,090,969 of CP106730.1, forward strand.
AAGTTTCGAAGAACCGATCGGCAAAGTCGAAATTATAGAATTAGACGATAGATCGTAGGTCCAAGCACATTGATACGTTCTTTTTCATCACGATTTAATGGAACCATTTCGGAAGTAAGTTCTACAATTTGATAAATACTCATCAATTATGATTTGTTTGTCTTCTAATAAAGTAAAACCTTTTTTACCGTAGTAAGTACAAACAAATATTGAGAGCTCGTTCACGATCTCGAAGATTAAATCGACGAGAAATTAATAAGTTGTTCGCAGAATCATTCCATGAATGGTTAAGCCAAATGGTATGCAATTTAAGTTTTCATTGACAAGTAATAAGGTTTTCTCATAACATTCATAATTACTCGATTTACTTTCGACTCGATAGGTTTGGAGTCAGAATGAAGTAAATGACGACGTTAAATGGCTTTCACAAGGTCCAAATAGATTAGTTAAAAGATATAGTGGCTTCCTTATCAACGGATACAGATTTCATACAAAGTATCGCGAGAGATTGAAGAGAACCCAAAATTGAAGAATTGTTGTTAATTCTTCGATTACAAGTTATGCTAGTGCTAGGAACAGTAATCCGGTCGAGGGGAATCTGGAGTATTACGGACTTATTACTGACATCGTTGAGTTGGATTATTACGAAAATGCAAAGTTGTCTTATTTCGAGGTGATTAGGTGATGTGAATACGCTCATGAAATTAAAAACGATCAATATAGCTTTACAATGGTGAATTTCTCTCGATTAATTCACACCGGAGAACAATTGATGGACGAGCCGTATGTGTTTTCTTCTCAAGTTAAATAAGTTTTTTACTCGGAAGATCCAATTGATGAGGGTTGGTACGTTGTACTTCGAAACACCCCTAGAGACTTCTTCGACATTGGCAGTGGAAGTAGAGATGACATAGTCGAAAGATCAGAAACATTGCCTTTTCCAGAACAAAACTTAAATGAAAATATCCCTAGTACTAGTCAACAATTTCAATGGGTTCGTCAAGATGTGGACGAAGATATTTACGAAATATGATTTAGTAAGATTTTACGATTTATTATTTATATGTAATATTATAATTTTAATGTTGGGCATGTTATATAATTTAACTATTTTAAATGTCCTATTATTGTTGTTATTTGTTACTAAATTTTGAACTATTTTATGTGTATTGGGAAAAATGCCTAGAAGACGATTTTAGATTTAAATATTGTCCGCGATACTCCAAATCCGAAGAAGTTAATAGTGAACAAAGAAGCAGCTTGTTGGATCTTCTACTCTAGGACATAGATGACGAGCCCGGAGAATTTGAAAGTAATGTTAAGTTTATTTTACATGCATGTTGAATTTTATTATTGATTCATTTTTCAATTTTAATATAATAATATATCATTTTTCAAATTGAAGGTGGTGGGACGCAGCAGAGGTCGGGACGACATTACTTAAAGATTTATACAACTTAGAGCCCACCGATCGTGTTAAAGTAAGGAGAAACAATCATGGCCACTGTTGGATCCAAGCTCGATCGTTAGGAGGCTATTTGGGCATTATTGCACGAAATGCCAATATGTTGCCCATTAACTACTTAATCATGGCATCACATGCCCGATGCCAACAAAATCGTGCTCTCGATAATATTAAGGTAACAAAACGTGAATGTAATTTATAATACTTTAATTTAATTTTCATTTATATTAACTTTTTATACTTTTTTTCTTAGGGTAGATTTAATTTAGAGGTCTCTGATGACTATGTTAAGAAGACATTGGGTAAAAAATGGAGAGACAATAAAAGCACGCTCAAAAAACAATATTTTAAGAAAGACATAAGCCTCGACAAAAAATTAAGAAATGTTCCACCGGAATGTTGAGGTACCAATGGGAAGATCAAGTTCGATTTTGGAATTCAAAAAGGAGAGGTATTACATATTTCTAAAATCTTATAAATTATTTGGTTTATAGTATTTACTATATATATAATTCAAATTGCATTATGTAGGACCGTGAGCGAGTTAGAATAAGCAAGTGACGAAATGTAAATTCACGCTTATTACCGGAGTTCTAGAAGTTTTGCTTGTGTAGTGAGGTCGAGGTATTATAATTTATTAATTTTGTCAAATATTAATTACTTTATACTATTAAATTATATTTTTCGCTAAAATGTAGGAAACTTCGATGGTCAAAAGTTGGATGCGTTCACTTTTTGATATTACGATAGAAAGAAGGATGGATCTCCAATAACATCCAAAGTCAGTAAATTTTGGTATATTTACTTAATAAAATTTTATTTTTTATAAATATTTCTAATGTTTAATTATAATAGTTTAATTCATCGTTTATAGTTTTAAATTTATAATGTTAAATTATGTTGCATTCTTTCTTATTTATATATTTCGCTTTTAACTCTTTCATTGATTTATTAGGATAAACTAAAGGAGAAGAAGGCGGAGTATGAAGCTACCGCTTCGATCGATAGTTCTGTTAATCTTGAGGAGATTGATAATGTAATTATTACGTATGTTTTGGGTCCTAAAAGGTACGATCGCTTGATCGATAGTTTCATTAATCTTTAGTATATTTTAATAGAATTATCACTGATGTTTTTGGTCTTGAAAGGTATGGTCGAGTTCGATTTAAAGGATCTCGTGTTACCCCGACCCAATATTTTGGATCCGCCTCCCAACAATACATGTCTTCCGGGGGTCAATCTCGTGCTGAAGTTTAGAGGCTACAAAACCAGATAGATCAGATGCAAGAGAGCACGGTTGAGCAGAGGCAGCAAATTGCTGATGTTCAAAGAAAATATGAAGAACTCCAAAGAATGACTTAGAGCGGATGCGAAGCAAGAAGCAAAGTGATGAGGAGGCAAGATGAACACCCCACACCCTACCCATGAGCCTAGACCGGATCTCGTATGTTCCCGTGTAAACTGCTTCAAATTCTTTTGTTCCTTAGGAAAAACTTGTGTTTTGAAAGAAAGATTGTTTTGGGTTGGGCTTGAGTTGAAAACCGGTTTATTTCGTTATTAAAAATCCTTTTGACTTAGGTGACAAAATGTTTGGGCTTTGAATTAAATTAAATTTACTTAATCTTTTAATAAATATAAAGATTGTATGCTCAATAAATAAAAGTAAGGTAATCGCTACTACTACCTTATTACATCAAATAATTTCCCAAAATTAAAACCAAAATAAACTTTAAATTACTTAAATAAAATAAAAGTCCAAGTCAGAATTTCTTTGTGTGCATAGCCATCCTAAGCTTTTGTCAACCCGGTCCATCACCGATCATCACCAAACATGTTCCCACAACGGTGAGTCAAACAGACTCAATGTGTACACAAACACTAAGTCTTAACAAATTCAGCATAACAAATCATATTTATACGTATCATAATTTCACATTTAATGATTCAAGATAATGATGCAACCCAAACCCAAACCTAGATACCATCCGCTACACATCCCCGCACTCAACCTCGCATACCGTGGGGACTACTAAGTCAACCTCCATCCGCTACACACCATCGAAGGCGTCATTGCAATGACGTGCTCATCGCCTATATAAAAGTTCGTGGCATAGCCATCAGATAATTGTGTCATGAGACACCACATTCAGATAATGTAACCGGGTTACCACATTCGGATAATGTGACCAAGTCACCACATTCGATAATGTGACCGAAGTCACCACATTCGAGATAGTGAGACCAAAGTCATCACATTCACTTCCCCTTCTCAAATAACCCGAATGCCCCATATTATTCATATCATGCATATCATACTGAATTCACATTCATGTCACTTTTCACATGTTAAGTATAACATATTTCGTAATCCTAGTAGGAGTAGGAAAACGACCTGAGTACTTTCTACCATAACATGGTACTTTAGCCACATTCTTACACTTTCATATTAACACATATATCAAGTTTAAGCCATAAATCTATTCAGATTAGTGTGGGGTACACACGGTACCTTAGCCATATTCTTACACTTTCATATTAACACATTTAATTTAAAACATAGCCATGAACGTATTAAAACTTGAAATCCTGAATTTCGATCTTAGATCTTTAACTCTCTACATTCAGCCCATATTAAATATTTAATGAAAAACTCATTCGACCATAAAACCAAATCCTAGTAGGATTTTGTGTACTAAAACTTACCTTAATATCGATTTGCTTATTACTCAAATCCCGAAAACTTTGTTATTCTTCTCCTTGTATTCGGCCAAACACTGGATCTCTACATAGGTTAGTTTCGGCTTTTCAACAATTATGAAATAGATTTAGATATCCAAAATAGGCCTTGGCCGAACATACTTATGTGCTTACCTTGTGGATTTTAAATCCCGAAATTCACCGAATAACTAGGGAACACGCGACCTATGGTGTACCTTCGAGAAAAGAACTTCTCCTTCTTGTAGTTGACTTAAACAAATCCCAAAAAGATTTCTTCAAAGTTTCGGCAACAAGATATTAATGGGGTTAGTCCTAGATTTCAGCAAATCTTAAAAGAAAAATGATGAAACCGAATGAGATCTTATCCTTACTTGAAGAAATCGATTGCACCTTCACTTCAACCTTCAGAGATTCGGTTATGGCTAGATGATGATCTCACAACTTTCGGCTTTTGGAGGATTAGAAAGAAAGAGAAGGAAGAATAAAGATGGAGGATTCTACCGAACACAAGGTATTTCTACTTGGCAAAAATAAAGAAGAAGAAGATTTAGTGAAGAGAATTCAGAGGCTTTCAAAGAATGTAAAATAATGCGAATGGCCTCTCTTTTCCTTTTATAGCCTAATTACTAACTTAGAATCCCTTAGCCATCACTCTTCTATTTTGATAGCTTTATCTCTTTAATTATCACCTAAAATAAAAGATAATTCAGCAACTATCCTTACTTAGCGAAATTATTAAACTCAAAGTCCCTTACTTGGCCATCACTTCTCCCTTATTTTCCTAATTAAAGAATAATTCCTCATTTATCTCTTGAAAATAATCTAAAATAAATCCATTATTTATCCCCTAATTAATCAATTTAAAAGAGAATGAAACTCCTCTTTTGCAAGCCTTGTGTCGTCTAACTTCAGGCTTCTAGAAGCAAAATAAAACTTCTTTTATTTGCTTCCTAAGTGATTCGATCTCCGCCCCAATACACTTGCATGTGGTGCCATTTCCAGAGGCCCTAAGTGGCATCTTCAGCCACTTTTTCCAAGCCTGCTTGTGTGTCAAATTTCACATACCTTTTCTCTTAAGGCTACCTTGCCTTAATTTCCTCTTTTAAACTTTAAAACTCGACATTTCTAAGTCATTTCTAAATTTCCAAAAATTTTCGCTTGGCTCTTTAAACTTGACATTTCCTTACATTTCCAGTTCTTAAATGTTCACTTTCCTCTTTTGAATCATTTCTAAATCATTTTCCTAGTTTCCATAAATGTTCACTTTCCTCTTTTTAACTTAGCATTTCCATACATTTCCTTACATTTCCATACATTTCCTTACATTTCCATATATTTCCATACATTTCTTACATTTCCATACATTTCCATACGTTTCCTTACATTTCCATACATTTTCTTACATTTCCATACATTTCCTTACATTTCCATATATTTCCATACATTTCCTTACATTTCCAAGGTTCTAAAATGCACACCACATATCACAAGAAACATGCTATTTCATAAAATTAAGCAAAATGCACACAATGGGATTCAACCTCTTCCTCAAAGTACTTCACTTGATGCCATAACCCTTGCACATTAGGTGGCGCCCTTTGCACTTTTCCACATCACTTGTTTTTAACTTAAAACCAATAATTGTCCAAAGCTTTCTTCCATCCTAGGATTTTAAAACCCTTAATTCACTTCCAAACACCGCCAAAACCTACTACTCATGAATTATGCACAAACGATAACCCCTAATCTAGGATGTTACGCTTCTACCCTCCTTAAAAATAATTTCGTCCTCAAAATTACTTACTAACAACAGACAATCCTTCTCACCAAGACTTATGCTTACGCCAAGACTCGATCTTAATAGAACCATCATACTTTCCAGCACAATCTCTAAGTTCACGCCCCTAGAACTTATTTCTAACGTCGCGATTTAACTGATTAAGAAGTTTTATGTATTAAAAAATTTTGTTTCACCGATTAACCATGAAGAAGTTTTATGGAAAGAATTTTTAGAAGTGGTTCTTTCAGATACATACATGCACACAGCCTTTACATTCATACATCCATCAATCAATTATGAACTTTCGCTCATCTGCAGAAATGTTGTAGTTTTCATTGTTGTTGTTTTCCACTACCCGCAGGTATTTTCGTAATTTGCCCTACGTGAGTATTTTCGTAATTTGTTGAAATAAGGTTCCTTGGTGATTTTGCCAATAAGGGTATTTTGGTAATTTTGAAATCCTGCGGTATTTCGTAAATTTTGAAATTACAGTGGTATTTTTAATAAACCGTGGTAATTTATAAATCTTAATAAATCAAGGGTATTTCAAAATTTACAAAACTTGAGGGTTCTTTTTGAGAATTTGTTTTCCAAATTGGTCATGCAAAAATTTTGAAAATCGTGGTCGCTCGTAATTTTGTAACTTGGGGTATTTTCGTAATTTATAGGGTAGGGTAATTTCGTAATAATTTTTTTTCATAATCAAGGTATTTTGATATTTTGTAAATTTAGGGTTCCTTTAAGCAAAGTAGTGAAATTTTGATAAAAACGTGGGTATTTAGAAATTTCATAAACCAAGGCATTTTGTAATTTTACCACTAGGGGTATTTTAGTAAATTTGGTAAATCAGAAATATTTTAGAAAAATTTATAAAATAATCTTTTCAAATCAAGAGGGTAATTTAGAAATTTTAAAACTAGGGTTTCCATAAAATACTACTAGTCCCTTTCGGTTTTAGTTACGGCTTAAATTTTGTATAAGTCCTCTTGGTTAGGGTGAACCGAGGCTATGCACCGTAGGATTCGAGTGGAGAGGAGGTGAGTCACGTGGACTGCTTAAATACCAAACTCCCATCGAAACCAATCCTAGACATGCGCATCATGGTTGCCACACCCTAACTCTCACGACTCAACCACGTGTTTGTTTAATTAGATATTTAAGTCTTATGTATTTGTTGGGGTACACTAGTCCTAGGGTTCAAATACTTATCGACTAATCTACGCTGCCATAAAAGCCCATACATTTCACATATTCAAATCACTGTAAGTCGTAAGTACTTACCCGGTGGATCATGTCCGAGACTTAGGGTTAGTTTGGCAATGCTTTTGAAAAGTGCTTTTGAAAAGTCTGTGGAAAAGTACTTTTGAGAAGTGCTTTTGAAAAGTTTACTTTAAAATTTGAGTGTTTAGCATTGTCACAAAAAGTATTTTGAGAAATAAAATATCCATTTTAGACATGCTATTATCAAGTAACAAATATATATTTAAATAAATTTTAAATTAGTTAATATTATTATATTTTAGTAAGAATATAAAAATTACTATAACTTGTTAATATTTTAATATATGAAATATAAATTTTAATTTTAAATATTTATAAGTAATAAATATTAATTAGTTATAAAATTTAATTAGAATATATAAACTACATTTTAAATATTTAAATATAACCATTAAATATTTATAATTAATATTTTAAAAATATTTTTTTATTTTAATTAATAATTTTAACACATTTGTAATTAAGCTCTACAAAAAAAAAGAAAAGTACTATGTTATTAGAGGGTGAAAGTAATTAACACTAAAAGTGCTTTTGGGAGAGGAAAAGCTAAAATTTTAGCTTCTCCTTTTAGAAGTGCTTTTGAAAAGCACTTCAAAAGCCAAAATTCCAAATTAAAAGCAATTTTGTTCAGATAGCTTTTCTTCCAAAAGTGCTTTTGAGCCAAGTGCTTTTGAAAAGAATGCGTAATCGGCCCTTAGTGGGCCATGCGAAAAAACCTCGCTAATTCACAAAATCCTTTTGGGCTTAACTTTGAAAACGTTTGGGCCTTAAACCCAAGGCCGAGAGTTTAAAACTGGCTCGATACTAAATCGAACACCCATACCGCCCACGAGCCCGGACCGGATCTCGTATGTTCCTGTAAACTGCTTCAAATTCTTTTGTTACTTAGGAAAAACTTGTGTGTTTTGAAAGAAAGATTGTTTTGGGTTGGGCTTGAGTTGAAAACTGGTTTATTTCGTTATTAAAATCCTTTTGATTTAGGTGACAAAACGTTTGGGCTTTGAATTAAATTAAATTTACTTAATCTTTTAATAAATATAAAGATTGTATGCTCAATAAATAAAAGTAAGGTAATCGCTACTACTACTTATTACATCAAATAATTTCCCAAAATTAAAACCAAAATAAACTTTAAATTACTTAAATAAAATAAAAGTCTAAGTCGAATTTCTTGTGCATGGCCATCCCTAAGGTTCTCGCCAACCCGGTCCATCACCGATCGTCACTCAAACATGTTCCCACAACGGGTGAGTCAAACAGACTCAATGTGTACACAAACACTAAGTCTTAACAAATTCGTGCATAACAAATCATATTCATACGTGATCATAATTTCACATTTAATGATTCAAGATAATGATGCAACCCAAACCCAAACCTAGATACCATCCGCTACACATCCCCGCACAACCTCGCACACCGTGGGGACTACTAAGTCAACCCTCCATCCGCTACACACCATCAAGGCGTCATTGCAATGACGTGCTCATCGCCTATATAAAAGTTCGTGGCATAGCCACAGATAATTGTGTCATGAGACACCACATTCGAGATAATGTAACCGGTTACCACATTCGGATAATGTGACCAAGTCACCACATTCGATAATGTGACCAAGTCACCACATTCAGATAGTGAGACCAAGTCATCACATTCACTTCCCTTTCTCAAATAACCAATGCCCCATATTATTCATATCATGCATATCATACTCGAATTCACATTCATGTCACTTTTCACATGTTAAGTATAACATATTTCGTAATCCTAGTAGGAGTAGGAAAACGCATTCGAGTATTTTCTACCATAACATGGTACTTTAGCCATATTCTTACACTTTCATATTAACACATATATCCAGTTTAAGCCATAAATCTATTTAGATTAGTGTGGGGTACACACTGTACCTTAGCCATATTCTTACACTTTCATATTAACACATTTAATTTAAAACATAGCCATGAACGTATTAAAACTTAGGGTAGGGTACACACCTGATTCGCTTAACGATTTCACTTGAAATCCCGAATTTTGATCTTAGATCTTTAACTCTCTACATTCGGCCCATATTAAATATTTAATGAAAAACTCATTCGGCCATAAAACCAAATCCTAGTAGGATTTTGTGTACTAAAACTTACCTTAATATCGATTTGCTTATTACTCAAATCCCAAAACTTTGTTATTCTTCTCCTTGTATTCGCCAAACATCGGATCTCTACATAGGTTAGTTTCACTTTTCAACAATTATGAAATAGATCTAGATATCCAAAATAGGCCTTGGCGAACATACCTATGTGCTTACCTTGTGGATTTTAAATACCAAATTCACCGAATAACTAGGAACACGCGCTTATGGTGTACCTTCTGAAAAGAACTTCTCCTTCTTGTAGTTGACTTAAACAAATCCAAAATATCTCTTCAAAGTTTCGCAACAAGATATTAATGGGGTTAGTCCTAGATTTCGACAAATCTTAAAAGAAAAGGATGAAACCGAATGAAATCTTATCCTTACTTGAAGAAATCGGTTGCACCTTCACTTCAACCTTCGTAGATTCAGTTATGGCTAGATGATGATCTCACAACTTTAGGCTTTTGGAGGATTAGAAAGAAAAGAGAAGGAAGAATAAAGATGAAGGATTCGCTAGAACACAAGGTATTTCGGCTTGGCAAAAATAAAAGAAGAAAAGATTTGGTGAAGAGAATTGCAAGAGGCTTTCAAAGAATGTAAAATAATGCGAATGGCCTCTTTTCTTTTATAGTAAATTACTAACTTAGAATCCCTTACTTGGCCATCACTCTTCTATTTTGATAGCTTTATCTCTTTAATTATCACCTAAAATAAAAGATAATTCAGAACTATCCTTACTTAGCCGAAATTATTAAACTCAAAGTCCCTTACTTGGCCATCACTTCTCCCTTATTTTCCTAATTAAAGAATAATTCCTCATTTATCTCTTGAAAATAATCTAAAATAAATCCATTATTTATCCCTACTTAGCCGAATTTAAAAGAGAATGAAACTCCTCTTTTGCAAGCCTTGTGCCGTCCATCTCTGTGTTTCTAGAAGCAAAATAAAACTTCTTTATTTGCTTCCTAAGTGACTCGATCCTCGCCCCAATACACTTGCATGTGGCGCCATTTCAGAGGCCCAAGTGGCATCTTCAGCCACTTTTTCCAAGCCCGCTTGTGTGTCAAATTTCACATACTTTTTCTCTTAAGGCCACCTTGCCTTAATATCCTCTTTAAACTTTAAAACTCGACATTTCTAAGTCATTTCTAAGTTTCCAAAATTTTCGCTTGGCTCTTTAAACTTGACATTTCCTTACATTTCCTAGTTTCTTAAATGTTCACTTTCCTCTTTGAATCATTTCTAAATCATTTTCCTAGTTTCCATAAATGTTCACTTTCCTTTTTTAACTTAGCATTTCCATACATTTCTTACATTTCCATACATTTCTTACATTTCCATATATTTCCATACATTTCTTACATTTCCATACATTTCCATACATTTCCATACATTTCTTACATTTCCATACATTTCCTTACATTTCCATACATTTCTTACATTTCCATATATTTCCATACATTTCTTACATTTCCATACATTTCCTTACATTTCCATACATTTCTTACATTTCCTTACATTTCCAAGGTTCTAAAATGCACACCACATATCACAAGAAACATGCTATTTCATAAAATTAAGCAAAATGCACACAATGGGATTCAACCTCTTCCTCAAAGTACTTCACTTGATGCCATAACCCTTGCACCTTAGGTGGCGCCCCTTGCCACTTTTCCACATCACTTATTGTTTTTAACTTAAAACCAATAATTGTCCAAAGCTTTCTTCCATCCTAGGATTTTAAAACCCTTAATTCACTTCCAAACACCGCCAAAACCTACTACTCATGAATTATGCACAAACGATAACCCCTAATCTAGGATGTTACACAAAGAAGAAGAATGAGAGAGGCAGCGACAACTGCGAGGGAGGCAGAGGCAGCATCGATGCTAGCAGAGCAGAACAGAAAGTACGAAGAGCTCCAGCACCAGCTTCAGCATATGATGCAGATGTTTCAGTAGTCGCAGAAACCGCCATCTTAGACATTTAGTTTCTCGTTGTAAGAATGTTTTGACATTATTACATTTAACATTATTGTTACAATATTTTTAGTTATCATTCATTTAATTTATTAAATTTCAAGTATCATTTAGAATTAATGTATTTGGTGTGATTTTTATGCTAAATTTGCTGTTTTGGGTTGGAATTATATGCTATATTTACTGTTATTGGTTGGTTTTAGTGCAGGAGGGGTATAATATTGAAAAAATTACACTTCAAAAATCTGTACAAATTAGCGGCGTTTGTATAAAAGCGCCGCTAAATGTCAAGACTTTTTAGTGGCGTTTGTAAAGAAAACGTCGCTAAAGGTCATGGTCTTTACGGCATTTTTAGAAAAGTTACCGCTAAAGACCATAACCTTTAGCGGCGTTTTTACAAACGCCATAAAAGCTATGACTTTTAGCGGCGTTTTGAAAAGCGCCATAAAGACCACGACCTTTAGCGGCGTTTTTGAAAGCCACTAAAAGCCATGACTTTAGCGGCGTTTTTTGGAAAAGCGCCGCTAAAGGCCATGACTTTTAGTGGCATTTTTGAAAAGCGCCGCTAAAGGCCATGACTTTAATGGTGTTTTTGGGAAGCCACTAAAGGCCATGACTTTTAGTGGCGTTTGAAGAAAACGCCGCTAAAGGCCATGGTCTTTAGTGGTGCTTTTTCACAAACGCCGCTAAAAGTCATGGTCTTTATGGCGTTTTTTCTCATAAACGCCATAAAAATTTCATTGTTGTATTGGCGTTTTTTGTGAAGCTTAGAAAAGCGCCGCAAACACTTTTAGTGGCGCTTATAAACGCAGCTAAATGCCAAAAAAAATGCCGCTAAAAGTCCGTTTTGCTGTAGTGCCTCTTAAAGGTTTCTTTCCCTAAGCTTTCTCTCGCCTATCTTTCGCTCAAGGGGCTAGGTTTATTTATTTCTTTGCAATGAGGTTCTTAAACTACAAACTATTTAACTTGTATATGTCTCACTACTTGCTTTATAGCATCTATTTCTGAGGCAATTTGCATGGTTGTTTCAACTAGATTAGACTAACTGATCAGATTGGTTGGGCCAAAATTTGGTTAGGGTACTGGTTTGGAGAGAGGCATCAGATCGATTGACCTAGGAATCAATATAGACCATTGAACCATATTTTATTTTTATTTTTATAAATTTCTAATGATTTATTTAATTTAATTGGTTGAACTAATTGGACCAACAAACAAATTATCTGACCAGTGTTTTGAAAACCTTGGAAATTTGGCTTCATTAAAAGTAGGCACTCAAGGATCCCCTGGTTCTAAACCTGGCTTAGAATGTATGCCCATGAAGCATTTAGCATAATGTAGTTGTTAAACTTGTTGTATAGACCCTCTCTCCTTGCATTGTATGCTTTGTAGTGAGCTCCATCATTCCTTGTGAATCAGGGGAGTGAAAGTGAAGTTGACTCCCCAAGTTTGCTCACAAACTAGGATGTTCCCTTTGTTGTTCTCTGGTGGAAGGTCATCCTCGCCCCAAGCATTCAATCCTTTGGTGATATGAAATTGAGTATTATGTAAAAGAATTTCGCATTGGATAAGTTCATTTATTCTATCTCGACATATCTCTAAGTTTTATCATAAAGATTTAACCAAATGTTGATGTTTGTTCTCTGTGATAAAGTACTTCAAATGGGCATGATTAACACCAGCTATGTACATACCAATTGCCTTCTAGTTCTTCAAATCATTAGTCTCATTGGTTTCCATATTAAAGCATTTAATATTGTCTCGCAAAGGCTTGTTATTTCTTTGCTAAACGAAAAGGAGGCTTGTAGTTATTTGGAGCATTGTTTGGAATACTTGAAAACACCCTAGAAATTGAAAACCCAATTGTTCAAATTTGTGAATAGAGCCTTTTGGTGCTGACAAATACCAAGTCCTCACATTCTTCTTTAAATTCATACACAAAAAACTTTGCATTTGTTAGCATATGTAGCACCTAACATGTCTGTACAATATCTATTTTGTACAAGACGTTCAGTTGGGTCTTTAGTTTCCTTGTAAGTTTCTTTCAACGGTCTAAATTATGGTGGCATTTACTTGGTTGCTACTTTGGGAGCCAAAAGGTTATTTGAGCATGAAATTCTATCCATATCATCCGTATTTGGCTGAAGAGCTTGTATATCTCTCCTGAGGACTTCCACCTTATCATGACAAGGTTGGGTTGCTATTGGGGAAAGTTGCTTGTGGCTAGTATTTTGCATGCTTGTTCCTTTCTTGTCTTTAAACATTAAAGGAAAAAGTTGGCTCGCCATGATGTTGTCATTAACCATTAGGGGTTTTATTAGCTTATCTAGTTATTTTTGCATTCTAACAAAGTTGCTTTTGTTGTTGTTGGTGCTGTTGGTCATATCAAAGTTGTTCTTGTTGCATTTAGTCTTTTAATGATCTCATTTCTTCCAGCAACTTTGTGTACTGTTGGGAGTTAGAGTTAGAGTTGGGGTTTAAGTGGTTTGATCTTCGAGAGCGGGGAAATACGGTGAAGGAAATTAATTGGTGATTTCAATAAGTATTGTAATACCTATTTTATTGAATTGAATAGTGATGGTACTATTATTGAACATATCATTATAATGATTATATAGGCATATGTTTGGTTAAGAACAACTCTTTTGGCCAGTCTAAATGAATTGGGTGAAGGGTTGCTCGTGGTATTTGGTTTTTTTGGGACATTTTCATCAGACTAGACTGGGTTGTCCACACTCATTGCACCGAATTGTTGATACAGTGAATATTAGGAAGATGAGATAACTGTTCATACGACGATGAAATAATACGAAAAATCATACTGTTGGAGAGATTTTACTAGAGTTTTGTTAAGTGGTAGCTTGTCTTGCCTTCCTTGCTAAATGAATGGGGTATTTATAGCAAGGATTGGCTACCTAAGAATTCCCACCTCTTTACACATGTCCAAGAGGGTGTTCATCCTTGATAGGCAGCTTAAAGAGAACAATAGTCATCCAACTAGATGAGAGTCAGACTTTGTGGGTCTAGTGGCTAGACTTAAATAGACTTGATGACGCTTTGCGTATCATCAATGCTAGAAAGGGATATGAACCCTTTGTATTGGCTAGGTAAAAAAGGTGAAGCTTTATGTGTTGGATGTGTCGAAAATGAACACAAGCTATATGAGGCGAGGCATCAGTTGCAGGTGAGCTAGTCCTAAACTTGGTAAGGCTCCTTTAGACAATGCTCAAAGATATAAACATGTTCATCAACATACCATTTAAATAAATATGTAATTTTTAAAGAATAAATATATATATATAATTTTTAAATTTAAATATAATATATATTAATGTTAGACTCGCCATACTTCTTATTTAGAGGAAATATCAACCTAATAGATAACATATAGACATATTTTAGTTTTTTACTCTTATGATACACGTATTAGTTGTATTATTCATTAAATTGTTTTTAATAATTTCTTAAACTTTTAAAAAAAATTAAAACATCTTACAAATAATATGACTAAGAAATTAAAATACAATAATATATGTTTAACTAGATTTCTTACCAAGCAATGCACGGGTTTGATTCTACGTATCAATTAAAATATATTGAAATTATTTTATAATTTTGTAGAAATATAATTTTATGATTTATATCATAAATAAATTTATAATTTATTTTATATATTTTTAATTTAATATTTTATTTGATAAAATGATGTCTTAAATTATTATTATGTATAGGATATATAAAATTTCCTGTATTAAACATAGACGAAAAATTGTTTATGAAATCATCAATTTTTATCTATGAAATATATTTATAATTATAATAAATGTTTTAATTTTTAAATATTTTAATTTTTAGAAACTCAATCCTATAAAATAATCTTTATTATAATAAATTCCAATTAGCCTAAAATCATTAGAATAAAAATCTAATTAGCATAAATTATAACATAATAAACTTTAATTTTAAATTTGTTTCACAATTTAATTTTTAAAATATATATTTAATATAAGTAATTATGATTTTTATATTAATAAAATATTCATATAATGATTTACAATTAGAAAAAAACTTCACTTAGCATGAATTATAATGAAATTATTTATTTATTAGTAAAAAATATTTAAATTTTTTTAAAAATAAAACTGGTCCCAAAATATATTAAAAACAAAAACTTTATAGTATTTAATTCAATCATACACAATTAATAAAATTAACTTCATTAAAAGAAAAACATATAATATATATTTTATTCTTTTAATTGTGTACAATAAACATGCATGCATATTTGCATTAACACTCCAGAAAAAATTGACCAAAAATAAAATAAAATTAAACATTTTTTATTTCATAACAATCTATTAAAATTTTAAATATGTTTTTAAACTGTTAAATATATTTAACAATATTTGTTTTTAAGTTATTATAAAGAAATTTAGTGAACTGGTTAATTTTTATTTTTTATTTTTAATATATTATTATATTTTGAAGAAGTTACAAATATTCTAACAATATTTTTAAAATTATTAGTAGAAGAATAGTAATGATTTGTTTAATAATTAAAATATTTTAAAATGATATTTTAATAGTATTTTAATTTTAAAACTACTATTTTAAATTTAAAATTTCTTAATATTTAATTTTAATAAAGCAAAATATTGGTAAATGGAAGGTGACTTGCCAACAATGGAGGCGAATGCAAGGGATAGGCTCCTTAAACTTAGAAAATTACAGTTTAACTCCCTTAAAATTGTTAAATTATAAATTTATATATGTAAAATTGTACTTTACCTCTTAAGTGAGAAAAATATGTTTAATATTTCTAAAAATATGAAATTATAAACTAATATATGATAAAATTATATTTTAACTTTTTAAAATTTTATAATTCAATTATGACCTCCCTTAAATAAAAAAAAAAATTAAATTCACCCCTACAGAAAAATCTCAAGAAAAATTCAGGCTTGAGAGGTTATTGGAAAAGAAATTTAAAGTTGAGGCCAATAGCCACGACTTCTGCTACCTCCCATTTGGCGTGGGAAGAAAGAAGTTCCCGTGGAATTATTCTTGCATTGCCAATCTTTGCTATTACTTTAGGTCATTTGATAAAAAAAAATTACCTCTTATCTTTCCACTACACTGAGAAAGATGATAATTTAATCTCTATATTTTGAAGCATTCCACCATTATTGTCAAACCAAAACAATTTTTACTTATTCAGATTCTGTTACTTCTAGTTCAATAAACTTTATAAATATTATCCAAAATCAATATTTTGAATTTTAAAATTAAAATATTTACAGGTGATTGATATTTTTTTTAAAAAATTTAAGCTTTATCTTATTAATGACATTATATGTAATTTGAATTAACTTTATCTTATTATAGTTACATAATATTTTTTATTTTGTCAAAATATACCAATAATATCATTAATACATTTTATTAATTAAATAATTAAGTGATGTATTTTAAATTAAATAATTATATTAAATATGTGTTTAAGAGACGAAAAATATACGTGAGGTATAAAAAGTAATTACAATTTGGCAATTTAATAATCTAAATAAAATATTTTTTAGGTTAAATTCTAAAACTAATCTAATACATAATATTAATAGTTTTATTAACTTAAGAAAGAAATATTAGAAAACTAATAAATTGGAAGAAAATTATCTGCCCATTTTGGGTTAGTTTCTATTTAGATCCCTTGTACTTTGAGAGTTCATACTCGTCTCTTTGGTTAAGCAATAAACTGAAGGATTAAATAGTATTACATGTAAACAATGGAGGATTTTAACCCTCTTTATATGTTCACGTTTGATTGATATCAAATTTTATTTTTCATAATTGTTTTTGAGTTAAAATTTAAATTTAAAAATTTTAATATAACTTATAATCATCCTTCTGTAAAAAATTTCAATATTTTTATATGAATTAATTTAATTTTATTAATATTTTTAAAAATATGAATAGTTAATATATATTTTAAATTTATGGATTATTGAATTAAGATTTTTAAATATTAATAGAATTATTGATATTAACTTATGAATTATTTATATGGATTGTTTAATATCAATTTGGTAACAAATTAACCTCGTCCATTAATATATTTAGTTGTATCTATGCATTAATATATCAAAATTGATAAAAATATTAAATAAAAACTAGAATTTAATGACAAAATTGGAGAAAACTACATTGTTATATATATATATATATTATTCTACACTGTTGCTTGTAATATATTTAAATAAATATGTAGATAACAATTCGTGTATTAAAACATTATTTAAAAACTACATAACGAACATATATGATTTGCATAATTTGTTTAAGTATTAATTATTTTGAAAAAATTATATATTCAAATAGAAATTTTCATTTTAAAATTGAATTTTGTAATATATTAAGATAAAATTGTGTTTAAATTATTTTACTTATATTATTTAAATTTTATTTAACAGATAAAAATAAAAATATGAAAATTAAATAGAAAAAATAAGGTTGCGACACTTGTCAAAATGATATTGTATATATATATATGGTTTGAAAATCTAATATTAGAATGATTTTTATAGCAGGAGAATTTAAAATTTTACATAATTTAAAAAAAAACAGATGAAAACATAAAATGAAACACCTAAAGGCATAATGATAAAATTAACCCTTAATATTTGTTTCTTTTGTCATTTTGGTTATAATTATTATTATTTTGACCATCAACCTTCAAAAAGATGGAAAAGTTGACTGGATTGTAAACAACTTAACAACATTAACATATCAACTTGAAGCGTGTGTACTTTCTAAAATTTCAAAAATAAAAAGATCATAACAAATTTTAAAAAATTATCCATGTCAGTAATGAAATGCATGTAGATGATCATATAGGTTACCACGTTAGTGCTAATAAAATATAGATTAGGCTAAAGTGATAATTGAAAAAAAATTAGGTTAAAGTGACAAAATTAGTGAAAATTAAGGACTAAACTTGTCATTATGCCATATTAAACCTATAAACTATAATAATAATTAAAAATCCAATGTAAAAAGAAAAAAATTATAACTAATAGAACTGATAAAAGTAAATAAATTCTAAGAATATATATTCTTTAAATGAAATTCAGATAATAATATATTTCAATTATTAGTATTAATGGATCATTTAAAAAATAAAAAGCAAAGATGGAGATCGTCATTTATCGCAAATAATACAATATTCATAAATAAAGGATAAATTAGTATGGTTGACATTGTCATTTACTAGAAAGAAAAAAAAGAATTTGAAAGATAAAAATGAAAAAACAGCGACTCCCTCGCCTTTCTCTCATCTTTTAATATAAAGAGCTGAACTCCGAATCAACGAGGGGAAAACCCAAACAAAGCCACCTTTCCGCTCCATCGCCATCACCCCCACCACGCCTCGCCGCGCCACCTTCCACTTCTTAAGTTTCGATCTCTTCTGTTTTTTTTTTTGAACTTTTTCTGAACTAAATACTGCTACTAATTTATTTTCGTCGTTCAAATTTTTTATATTATAATTAATTTGTCTCTCTTATTTTCCTTTCCACTTCCTCTGTAAAACCCTAATTATCATTCGATCTCCTATTTCCTCCATTCTCTTTCATTCTTTTTATCATTTCTTTTCGAAACCCTAGATTTTGCTACAAGATCTGCTGTTAATTTTGCATTTTATTTTTAAGATTAAATTAAGAGGTTTTCGAGGGTTTGTTTGATTGGGAAAAAAAAGAAAAAGAAAAGAAAGGGTGATTTCGGGTCAAGGCTGGCTTGTTCTTGGCTCAAGTAAATGGCGGATCCGCCTGGACTCCGCCCCGATAGGATTGCTCATCGTTTCGAGGTCATTTCTTGTTCTGCTACTATTAGTGTGGGATTGGATTCAATAGGCTTAAAAAGCAGTGACCGTTGTGAACTGTGACAAAGGAAGCCGTAGAAGTCAAAGCATGCTGAGCGTGCTACGGGTGCACCTCCCTTCTGATATACCAATTGTTGGCTGCGAGCTCACGCCTTACTTGCTTTTACGCAGACCCGACAAGACTGTTACCACCGATGACGTGCCTGAGTCGGCCCCTCTTGATGGTCACTTCTTGAGGTACAAGTGGTAAGTGTTTTTAAATCCGTCAACAGGCTTCATTTAATCTTATATGAGCCTTTTTATGCCTGGTGAGTGTTTTAATTAAAAATTGAAGTTTCTCCCCCCCCCCTTTCTAGTGGGTGGTAAGTGTTTGTATTACGAAACTTCTGTCTTTTTTATGTTTTTTTTTTAGTTTTTTTTTTCCCGGTGTTTTGGTAGTCTCGTTTAGGTCAATTGGGTTGAACTAGTTTTTTGGTTAATATATATTTTGTTGTTCTAAGTAAATACATTCTATGGAGCTTCTTTGGTGGGCGGGTAGAAATAATTACACGGAGAAATGTATGGAATTGAGGTTTATAAGTTGAGCCTTTCTGCTTGTGCGATTGGAGATACTGTGATTGCTTTTGACTTGATTGCAGTCTGTGTTTTGTTACTGTGCGTGCTGGATTAATCTTTTAATTTGATGATTTGGTTTTGTAATTTTTGAAGCCTAAGAATTAGTTTCTTGATTCCGATTATGGCTTTAAGTATCATGCCATTTGTTTGGTTTTACTTGGATTTAGTCTGCGCTGTTCACCTATCTGATGTCATCTTCTGTCTCTGCTTAAATTGGAATGTCACTTTATGGATACAACATTCCATGATGAACAGGCTCTTCTAGCTAGAATGTTCTGTCACTAATAATAATTGTTGTGGGTGTTTTTATTATTGTGACGCTCTGGCATCTTTATCTCTGTGAAACTTGTTAGAATGTTTCAACTTAGATTGAGAAGTATGTCACATTAAATCTTGGTTATATGAACAAGGAATCGTGCAGTTAAAAGACTGGATGCATAATCAGCCAATGTAAATTGTTGAAAAGGTAGTAGTGAGGCAATTAATATGTTCCTGCTTATTTCAAGCTTTTCCTATTTGAACCAAATCATGGGTGGAAGTAAGTCTGGTTACATTCTTAAAAGTATTGGAGATGCCTTGAAAGGTAATAGAAAGTCGTGGTAGTAACCATATTTTTCATCACAAAAGTTCATAGAACTCTATCCTTGACATCAGTTGCATGTAGCAATTGGTAATATAAAGTTGAATTGACTGATTATTCTAGTCATTGGTTATTCTTTAGATCGTTTCGTAGCAAGACAAAAATATTTAACCCTTATGAGATATTATTAATGTCTGTTAATGGTTGAAGCATACTTTAGGTACCTTGTAGTTTTACTGAACTTTGAGATGAGGATGTTATGCATTCTTATTATAATTGCTGGAATGCTATTTGGGAAAGAGATAATCTTGCCTGTATCCTGTGCACCTATTATTGTGATTTAAGATCTTTTCATTTGATTATGCTGTCTTCTTCCGGGATCAAGTGAATACTCATATGGTAGGACAATTTTCCATTTATGTTACATGTCTAATACAAGATGTTACTTTCTTGGTTCTAATTCACAGGTATCGCATACAAAGTGATAGAAAAGTTGCTGTCTGTAGTGTCCATCCCTCTGAGCAAGCCACATTGCAGTGCCTAGGTTGTGTGAAGGCTAAAATACCTGTTGCTAAAAGTTACCATTGCTCTCCAAAGTGCTTCTCAGATGCATGGCAGCATCACCGTGTTCTGCATGACCATGCTACTAGTTCTGTAAATGAAAATGGAAATGAGGAAGAAGAGATATTTGGCCGTTTCAATAGCACAGGGTCTGGAGTTGTTAATGCTACCTTAACTGGTTCAGCTTCAAGCGCTAGCTTGACAAATGGTTCTACATCTCTGTATCCTGCTGCAGTTACACAGAGGAGTGGTGGTGAAACCTGGTTTGAAGTTGGACGCTCTAAAACATATACACCCTCAGCAGATGATATTGGCCATGTTCTCAAGTTTGAGTGTGTTGTTGTTGATATGGAAACGAAACTACCTGTTGGACATCCCAATACTATTTTGACATCTCGTGTTATTCCTGCACCTTCCCCTATTCCTCGGCGCTTGATCCCAGTAAGCGGAACTGATATGATGGGACAGCTTGATTCGGATGGCCGTATTTCATCTTCTGGAACCTTTACTGTTCTGTCTTACAACATATTGTCTGACACATATGCCAGCAGCGAGTTATACAGTTATTGTCCTTCATGGGCTCTTTCTTGGCCATACCGCAGACAGAATTTGTTGCGAGAAATTGTTGGTTATCGTGCAGACATTGTTTGTCTTCAAGAGGTAATACTATCAGTTAGCATTTGATGAATGACGATGGCTGCCTTTTAGAAATTCCATTTTGATCTGAGAAATAGCTTTGAATGTTAGTGCATGATAAAAAATTGCTTCCATGTTTAATGTTTACTATTTTATTTTGGGTGGAGATGTAGATCTTGTGCACTTTTGTCAATCTTAGATTTGGGTTAATGCTCATCTGCATCCTTTGTTTTTTCTTTTAAATGCAAACTGTCTGTGTGTATGTCTATATATATATGCACCTAAAAGGTTTTATTTGCCTCCATAATTTTTTGATCTAAGAGTGGAAGTAGTGATGAGCGATGCTAATGAGGAAGTCAGTTTACTCTTCTTCCATCTTTGTTAAGAAAGAATGGAGTTTCCTGAAAACAAAGAAGAGACCATAGTTGAATGAGAAATGATTTGGGAGGCCAGAATTTCTTTAGGTGGATTCAACTCATTCTCAGCCAGAAATCATCTTCAGCCTTCAGTCATCTAGGTGAACAAAGCGTGTGCCTAATTACCAGCAGTTCTCATCTTTTCAGGTGCAAAATGACCATTTTGAGGAATTTTTCGCCCCTGAGCTGGACAAACATGGGTATCAAGCTTTATACAAGAGGAAGACAAATGAGGTTGCTTAAGAACTCCTCAGATACCCATCTCACTGGTTTAATGATATTACTCTTTTATGTATAATTTATGTTGTTTATGACACAGGTTTACGGTGGAAATATCCATACAATTGATGGCTGTGCTACTTTTTTCCGTAGAGATAGGTTTTCCCATGTCAAAAAATATGAGGTTCGGAAGTATTTCTAATGTGGTATCTGGGATTCTATTTTGTTTTTCTTTGCTAAAGTAAATCATGTCTTTTGCAGGTTGAATTTAATAAGGCTGCTCAATCCTTGACTGAGGTTGCAGTTCAAACTACTCAGAAGAAAGCTGCTTTAAATCGTTTGGTTAAGGTAATAAATCTATTATAGCTAATTTTCATCTGTATCCATTCTCTTAACAGTACATATATGATCATATCATGTAAATTCTTCTTCATCTGCAGGATAATGTTGCCTTAATTGTGGTTCTGGAAGCAAAGTTTAGTAATCAGGGAGTTGACAATCCTGGGAAGCGACAGCTTCTTTGTGTGGTATGAATTGTTCTTTTTATTCTTCTATGCTGTCTGGTCTTCTCTGTTATATGTTCTCTAGTTCACATTATTTTACTTCCATGCTTTATTTATGGTCAAAACATGATATCATATTAGGTTTTTTTATTTGGCTGTTGGCAAGTTGAACATGCTTTGATCTTGCTGCAGCTGTTCTGCCCTGAAATAAATAAATAAAGGATAGTTTGGGAGTATCTTTAGCCTAATAGGCTTGAGTTCAACTAATGGGCTATGTTACCTGGGTTTTGTCCTATATAATCTAAAACTGAAACGTAAAAGGGCAAGTTTTGCACAGCTTGTTGAATTTGTTGCAAGAGGATTTGAAGAGTAACTTTTTCTTGGTCTGCCTAGCTTTACTTAAAGTAGTGTATTTCTAGTTTCATAGCCATGGATGTGTGTAATTTGTTGCTTTCTATAGGCAGGTTGATTTCTCTAGATCCATATACAGGTCTGAGCCGTTCTGCAGGCAGCAGGCAGGTTGTGATGCAGAAAGCTGGTGTAATGTACCCAAAATGGTTAATGAGTGTACCTATATTTGTATAATTGGATTTTGATCTTTTAGGTTGGCCAGCTGAAAAGTTTGCTTGTGAACAACATATTCCAGCAATTAGAAGCTATGTTGCTCCAACTCTTCATTTTTGTTAATGTACATGTGTCCGGCACATAGATATGGGGATATGACCTCTAAGGATCCTCCAAATACATGGACAAACTTAGAAAAATCTGACCATACATGTGTCAAACACATATGATACACTCTCACCCAAGTTAAATTAACATAGATAAGAAGCATCAAAATCCCACTAAACTTCTGCATATTTGATTTTGACTAACCAAATGCCAATTTGGATTAGATTGGCTGGTTACTATGTGCTTTCTCTTTATTGTGTTTTGGTTCTTTTAGTCTCTCTGCCTACTCCTTTCCATTTTTATTTTCTCAAAGATGGAATAGAAATGTTAATCATACTCGTCTCTTCTAGAAGTTTGGCTATTCTTTACATTCATGAAACTTGACTTATCTAAAGACAGCTTAGTTGTTCATTTATATTCTTTGCAACTCTCCTGTAGTTTCTAGTCTACAAGCATCATGTAATTGTTTCCTATCATTCCTGGTTTTGGAGTGCAGGCAAATACACATGTAAATGTTCCACCAGAGTTAAAGGATGTCAAAATCTGGCAGGTTTTAGTTTGTCTTTAATTTCTTTCTTTATTTGTACATAAATGAATCTGTTTTTCAAAATAATCGTTTATTTTGTGTTCTCTCTATAATGTTGTAGGTGCATACCCTCTTGAAGGGACTGGAGAAAATAGCTGCAAGTGCAGACATTCCAATGTTGGTGTGTGGGGATTTTAATTCAGTTCCTGGGAGGTAATACTGTTATCCTTTACATTATATTAGATTATGTAGTGCTTTAAGACCATTTTGTTGCATTAGACTTTTTCCAAGTTATGTGTATTGTTGTATTTTTCATAGTGCTCCCCATTCACTTCTTGCTATGGGAAAGGTAGATCCACTGCATCCAGAATTATTGGTAGATCCTCTTGCGATTTTGCGTCCTCACAGCAAGTTGACTCATCAGTTGCCACTGGTAAACTCTCTTTAGTGCTTCAATAGGTAGCTTATGTTTTTTTTCTAAATCCAATTACTTTAATCACATCTTGTATTTGACAAAATTTGTTTCTTTGAATAGGTTAGTGCCTACTCACCCTTTGCGAGAGGTGTTGGTCTTGGTTTGGAACATCAGAGAAGAAAAATGGACATCACAACTAATGAACCTTTATTCACAAATTGCACAAGAGATTTTATCGGCACCCTGGATTACATATTCTACACCGGTGTGTTGTTTTTTCAAAACACTTGGATGATTGGATTGGATATTGCATATACAAATTATAATTTATCTTGAATGCCGTAACTTGAGATTCTTGTGTACTTAGATGTATGATTTTTTAGGTTGATGCAGATGCTTATGAGTATTTTGTTTTGTACTGTCAGCGGATTCTTTAACAGTGGAGGCATTATTGGAACTCTTGGATGAGGATAGCTTGAGGAAAGACACTGCCCTTCCTTCTCCAGAGTGGTCCTCTGATCATATAGCACTGTTAGCTGAATTCCGGTTCCAGACAAGGCCTAGACGTTAACACGTTTAAGGTATGCTGTAATGCACCCTCAGTTTTAAATGACACAATATATGCAAGAGAGTCGGTATGTATCTGTGCTGGGTTTAGTTGTATATGTAAAATAACAAGCGGCTACCTGTTGTTTAGGTCATGAAGATGGCCAAGAAAACGACTCTTGAGAAGCCGATGGATACAGATAAAAGGTATTTGTAAGAATGATAGATCAAGCTCCCTGTGTTTTTAAGGTAAATTCTCTTTGATTGAGGGATCTTTGCTTTGATCTATCTGCTTTGTAATATGTCAACACTTTTGTTTCATAGAAAAATGATTACTTTTTTTTTTTTGGCAAATAGAAGTGTCCACCGGCTCAATATAATTTTAGTGAATTGTCCTTTGTACCTTAAAATTTCTTCTGCAAACGAAGTGGTGGTTTAATTAGTGGCATGGCATGCCTTGCCTTCCCATCTTATCTTTAAAGCTTCATGTTTCGTTTTGCCTTCCCAAGAATAAAATATAATAAAATCAATTTCTTTTCTTATTCTTCTCTCCTGCAACTAAAATCTTCTTGTTTGCATCATTAAAACCAAATTCAATCATTATCAAGTTGATCTTCACCAAGCAATCGATCTGAGTATTTTAATATTGGATTTCAATGGTTTATGAATTGGTCATACCTACATATATATATATATATAGAGAGAGAGAGAGAGATATCATTAAGTAATGAAAACATGAATCTCAATGTGATTTGGATAATTTGTTAAATAAAATCTATCTGGGAAAATATTGTTTGTTGATTATTCTCTTTACCTTATAATCTATTTGGTATTTCTCTTCTTGTTCCAAACTCCAACAAAACGACATATATGTTAATCACAAATAAAAATCACAATGTAGATACATTAGTTTAGTTTGATTGATTTGTTTAACAAAGAACTAGACATTCGTGATTGTTGAGATAGTTGACGAAACTTTACAATGCAATAAGGTTAAGAAGAATTCAACATTCACAGGTGTAACTTTTACAAAATTTATAATAAAAATTACAATAATGAAGAAAAGAAAACCTTAAGTGGTTATATTAATATATGTTGTCTATTTCGGCATTATAATTTGCGTTATACTAATTTATTTATTTTAGATAAAAGTAATGGTATTTTCTAGGAAAGAAATAACAAGCTCCTCCTATATTCTTTAAGGAAACACAAAAGGATTGCTATTCTCAAATTTTTAACAAAATAATAATTTTAAAACAAATCAATATCATGCTTTTCTCAATTTTTAAGGAAACACAATATCGTGTTATTCCCTTTTTTTTGGGAGAAAAGTAATAGCATTGTTCCCTTCTTTTTTTGGATAAAGGACGATGACATGACAAACATATGTTTTTTTTCCTTTTATAATTACAAAATCATAAATTCATAACTATTCTATCAATTTTTTCTCTATTCCGCACTATATTATTTTTGCAGAATTCTAATGCAGTTAAAAGTTGTAGATAGTTGATTTCGCAATAACAAATGTTAATCAAAAGATAACTTTTGTTTATAATAATTCTTCTTAGTGAAAACACATCTTTTTAAGAGGTCGAAATTATAATTATAATTTTATTATAGTAAAATATAATTTTTAAAAATTAAATTAAAATTTTATTATTTTAAGGGACTAAAGTATAATTTTACTTTATTAATTTTAAAACTTAAAAATTTTAAATGGTCAAAATAAGAATTTTATGAGGGTCAAGACCCTGCCAACCTCTTTAGATTCTCCCATGGTTATGTTTCAAAATAGAAATTTCTTTTATAAAAGTTGTAATAAAGGGTAGTTACCATTTAAAAACAATTTATGTTCAAATCAACTCTTGCTTATAATAATTACATTTCAAGAGCAATTATATTTAAAACTTCTATCTAAAATAATATTATTCAAGAACAAACCATCTTCAAGAAAAGCATCAGCATAGAATAATTTTTGATGGAAACAACATCTACCAAAATTATGTTGGCTTGTGAGGGGACTTGCAGCATTTTGATAACTTGATTAAACTCTCGCTAAAAGCTCTGTCAACCTTTTCATTTGCTCCACTTTAACCTCTTTATAGTGAAAAATTCATCTCCACACTCTTATTAATCATTTAACATGCTTTTTTTTTTAAGGAAAAACTTAAAAGGTGCATCAATTTATTGCATCACGTAAAATAATGTTATGAATTTCTAATAGATAATTTATATTAAAATCCATTTTACAAGAATTATTATTAATCAAATTATACAAAGTATCGGCTACCTTATTACTAGACCTAGACACCCAGGTAAAAGTGAAAAAAATAAAGAAATCGGCAGAATTAAACAAATACCTTATACAACAACCCATTTGTAATTAACATAACTTTTTCCCCTGTCGGCGATTTTCTTGACTTTTAGACTCTCTAAAAGCTCTTTCAACCTTTTCTTTTGTCCAACCTTAATCTCTTTGTAATCGAAAAATTAATCACATTACCGCTATTAAATAGGAGTCTATCACAACTTGTGAGTGGGCTTTTGGTGTTTTTCTTAGACTTCTAAACTCTCTCTAAAACCACTTTCAACCTTTTCATTTGTTCTGCCTTAATCCCAACCACACTTAGCCTTCTTTCACCTTTACTGTCACACTCAATGTTAAAAGGTTTGCTCCAATCTTTCTCTCCGTTTCTCTTTCTACTTTTTATTTCACTTGTTAGCAACACTTTTTCTCCTCACCAAAAAACCTTCTAGATTTGGAACATTATGGAGCTAAGCCCAGGAAGATTGGCAGGAGCATTCCTTGATTACAACACTCCATGCTGAGAAGGTTGTAGAGTTAACCTTAAAAACGACATTCCATGTTGGCAAGACTCTGGAGTTAAGCCTAAGCAAATCTGTAAGATTCTTAGGTTTGCTTCACCTTTAAGATGTTTTGGAGAGTATGACTTAAAAGCTCAATTATAGATACTGTTTACAAGTCCTCTTCTTAACCACTCTCTAGAATACAAGTGCTTCTTCTCCCTCTCCCTGCCGAACAAAGAGTGCACCTGCACTCAAGCGTACAAATAGCACTCCCCCTTACCAAAATATGTTACGAAAGAAATGCCATATTTTATACAAGATGAGAAATAAGTTGACAAGAATGTATTACTAGTGGTGGGTAATGAGAGTGAAGTAAATCATAACATGTTGGCAATAATAAGTAATAGTGAGTATAATATAATGATCGTTATATGTAAGTTACATGCACATGACATATTTTGGGAAGGGAGTGCACTGTTTATTCAAGCTGCTGCAGCTTTGAGGAAGAAGGACTCGTTAATGCAGTGTGGAAGATTGGCAACTAATAATCATTTCGATTCAATGTATCTCTAACATGTATAAATGCTGCATTTCAAGGAAAAAGGGAGATATTGACAGAAATAACTCAGAATTAGAAGGAAACCAATTTGCCCAATCATCACCGACAAAAGTCTTTCCAGTTAGCTTCTATCTTTAAACATAAAACTACAGATGAAGAAAGATCCATGAATTGCCCATTCCACCATGACCTTACTGCTTTCAAGTGTTTTCCAATTCTGACTATGTTTGTTAAGTTCCAAAATGGTTTCATTTTCCCTAAGTATATGTATCCATAGGCCTCACTCAAAAAATTATATATTCCACCAGTCATGAGCTATATATCAAGCATATTTCTGGTGTACTGGGAATAAAATGTTAGAAAGAGACATTTCCCACCACAGTCTGACAGTTTATGTCTTATGATGCTGGTGTTGTTTTCTCTTTTATGTAAAAATGGTGTTGAAAGTGTTGTGTTGAGCGATCAAAAAAAAAAAAACCAAGGAACAAAAAGAGAAAGATTGCAGCAACAAAATATTCAGTCCCAATCAATACAAGAATGAAATATTACATATCTCATGGTTTGGTTATAAGTTATTATCCCAGAAAACCAAAATAAAATAAAATAAATAAAATAAAATAAAAGCAGTGGCTGATGGATGCCTGGACTTCCCCATGTATGCCACCGAGATTCCTCCTTGCTTCTTCTTACAGCATCTCCATGCCTTACATTTTTCAACTCTCGAAGCACACCCCAAGTTTATAAAGATATAGGAAAGTTAAGGATGTTTCAAACAAGACATCCCTATATAACTACTGTTTTAGTCAACCTAATGTTGTACTTGGCAATAGTTATTATAAAAACTTGTCAATTTTCGTACAAGATATGACATATCTTCCCAATTAATTACACAGATCTGGCAATCCTTTTCGAATGGAGCATTCACCAAAATATCTGGTAAGGAACTGCAGTTAATCAGTACATATTCATGAGAAAACAAGAAAAAGAGAAGCCAAAACAATAGTTTTGTTCCAATTTCAAGTCACGTTCTTGTAAAAATATATTGGAAATGTATACTTATTTTAATTTTCCGAATTAAGAATGCCTGGCGAAAACTTACGGGAAAGAATAATCCATTAAATGGATTATATATTGGGATATTTTCAGAAGTGCTCTCAAACCATTTATGCATGCAGTAAACCACAGAATTTATTATATATGATATTATAAAGTCACATCAAATCAAATCAAGGGCAGTGTTCTTGATTTCAATGCGAAAAGAGAGAAGAAGACAAGTAATTCACTGTAACAAAAATATGCAAGGGAACGGCTGAAGTGAGCAGTTGGAGGCGGGGCCTTCCTTTCTTTGCTATAAATGGTTGCCTTTTGCAGCAAACATTTAATGACATGTTTTGCTGTTTGTTTCATGCATGTACAATAAGTTGTTGTGGACAACGACAAGCTATTCTCATAACTTTGCTGTAATTTGATGGTGAAACTGTGGAGTTCTTGATCAAAATCCAGCCTCTGTTGATGCGAAACTGAGGTCTCAACTGTCTTTGAAACTTTGGGTCAAAGGGTTTGTAAATTTCTCTATTTCGAGCGGTTTCGTTCGTATAGATTTGTAATTTCAATGAAAGAAATTGTAAAAGAAGGAAAATTTTGAGAAAGTAAAACAATTTTATTGATTAATGATTCAAATTTATCTTGACTTTGATATAAGTTAATTTAATAATAAGATATTCATAATACTCCACTAGATGTTCATAATTAAATAATGTGTTTTGTTAAACTTTAATAAGATACGAATAAACCTGTGAAAAAGAAAAAAAGAGTACACTTATTTATAATATGTTATTTTATTCAAATCAAATCATTAATAGCTCGTTAAATATTTATTGAGAAAATTGTCAAAATCAAAATATAAATCATGTCATAATTGAATCTTCAAATAATGAAGCAGATCTAATAGGATAGACTTCGTGATTTTCATTAATAGCTTGTTATTTTATTTATCCACAAGTAAACATTTGAAACATGGAAAGTTTAAAAAAAATTCTCTAGCAATTCTATTAATAATATTATTATCACATAATTGAGAATTTATCTTAAATAATTATACTCACTTACAAATATAGAATATTTATCATATTTCGATGGGCATATCTTTCTCTTAAATTAATATACAATTCAAGTGAATCTTTCTGTATCCCTTTCAAATAAAAATAGGTATCTAAGTATCATGCATAATTCAATAACTTAATATTTTCTATCAAAAGATGTAGATACTTATAGCAAGAGTGATTCATACTAAATATAATTTTCTTTATTCACAATCTCAATATGAGCTCAATTCTGAGAATATCTTTTAACAATAGCCATCACTAATTTTGTTTTTTCAGATATTGATATATGGAGCTTTCAACTAATTTTATATAACCAAATATTGCAATAATATTGATTTGTTTTAAAACAGAATAAGATGCTATTCATTATTACGTTATCAACGAGGCGTATATTTATTCTTTAAAGAATATTAATAGAAATAAAATGTTTGGGCATATGACATGTATGTGACCAATGATCTTTCATGTCACATTGTTAAGATAAGTTATATCTACCTTTTGAAGAGTTATTTTAATAACTTTTATTGGTCTTTTTTAAAGTAATTAATACATTATTTAGAAGAAACTTATTTATGTAATTAATTTCATCAATGAAAATGATCAAGTATAAAAATCACTTAAAAGGAGGAAAATCCATTTTATTCAAGTGCCATTCTAAACCGTCAAAGTAGCTAGTTATTATTATAAAATCAAAACTTCTTACATAAAATACCCATGGTAGTTTTTTAATTGCTTTTAGTAACTTTAATGAGTTTAGATTCTATGTTACTGTTGGTGGATTAGATTCGATTTGATCTAATATTTTCAATAAATTAAAATATTATCTGTATGATGTAAAAGTAAATATGAAAAATTAATGTGAGTAAATGATTGAAGTCGTATACTTAGTCAAGACATAAAATCTGTCACCCTCCTCAAAATAATATGAAAATAAAAGAAATTATTCAAAATAGTTATAACTAATAATGAATCAAAATATCTTACTTAATGATAAAATAGTTTTTACATTTTATTTTATTTTATTGTCAGAGGATTTATCTAAAGGATGAATTATATTTAGAGTATTTTTTTTTAATTTTTATTTTTATTTCGTTGATTTGTCCAATGTAATTTAATTACTCCACTATTGAATTCATTTCTTTCGCCCTTAAATTTTGTTCCTTTTATATTTTCTCGTCTGTTTCCTTGTGCTACTCTTTTTAGCCACCGCCCTCCGACAGCACTACTTGTCTCAAAAGCCACCATGCAATGCTCCTTTCCTTTTTCTTCCAATCTAACGATTCAGATCTTGAAACCCACTTGTAAATCACAAAAATAACAAGTCAGTTCTGAACTTATCTTCACTCTATCTACCACATCCGTCATTCAATCGTCTTGGGTATGAGATATGTGGCTCTTCTTGGCCGAATAGAATCCCAAAGCTCTCAAACAGAGATAAGTCCCCTTCTCTTTCTTTTTCAATTTCATTTTTGAATCCTAGCTTTTCTCTTTTCTGTTTGCAGGCTCAATTTAGCTTCTTCGAAACAACTTTTTTTGTTATTGTGTTGGTTGTACTTATTGATTGGGTTTTTTTGTTGTTGTGTTGGCATGATGTTGATAGCGAGTTTGGGTTGGTTGTATTTATTGATCGGATCTTAATAGGGAGTAAATTCAAACATGCTGTTCACACTATGCAAATGGATTAAGCAGTGAAAAAAAAAAAAAAAACCATTAATTTATGGCAATTCAACCTCCTTCCATTGCATACAAAATGTGCCTTCTAATACTAATTTTTTAAAAAATAAACCTCAACTAGAAAATGGGCCGACTTTAAAAAAGAAAAACTGAGTCGCCACCAATCATTTTTGAAGTGTGATTGGGTCACTTTAGAAAATATTTTGGTCTACGAATTTTAAGAAAACGGGCTCGGGAGTCGGTTACGCACGAGGAAGGATTAGCACCCTTGCAACGCCCAAAATTGGTACCGTATTGATTGATTAATGTCCTTAATATCGAAAATTAGAAAATATTTTAAAATATGAATCTTTAAAAATGTTTGGATAACTCGCATTGGATATCGAAACTCTCTTGTTCTGAAAAGATGAAATACCACATCTAGCACGATAGGACACGATGTTTCAAACCTCAATACCAAGATCGTTCCATGATTTCCAAAATCCATACATCCGATTTAAAAAGGGTATTCCGCTATTTGGTCAAACTAAAAGTCGAAACCCAAAGACGATTGGGCACGATCCTCAATTTCTAAACATGAAATATTGCCTTATTTAAGAAAACACGATAAAGAATCTTTGAAGGATATTTAGTTGTTTGGACGAATAGAAAATCGAGACCCAAAGACGATTGAGCACGAATCTCTCGAACTTCCAAAACGAAACATTGTCTTATTTTCAAAATATGATCAAAATCTTTAAAGAATTTTTAGTGATCCGATTTAACGAAAAATCAAGCCTCAAAGACGATTGGGCACAATTTCTCAAACTTCCAAACACGAAATATTACCTTTGTGAAACCCTTTTTATGAATTTTGAAAAAAGCAAAATAAAAATATCAATAAGAAAATAATAGTAATAATATTAGAATTAATAGTGCTAATAATAAAAAATAATGGTAGTAGTAAAAATAAATGTAATTATAATAAGTATAATTGTAGTAATAATATATATGTAATAATAGTGATAAAAATAATAGTAATGAAAATAGGAATAATAAATAGTAATATAAAAATGATTTTATAATAATAATACATGTAAAATAGTGACAATAATAAAATGATGCTAATAATGCTAACGAACCTAGTAATAGTAATAAAGTAAAAGGAAAAAATATTAAAACAATAATGGTAATGGCTACATTAAAACAAGAAGTACAATAATATATATTTAGAGATAATTGATTTGAAAGTAAAGCGAATAGGGACTAAATTGAATTTAAAAACAAGGCAAAATCGTAAATAAAATTAAAAAGATGGACCAATTAGAACTTGCAAGTAACAAGGAGGGCTAAAGGAAAATATCCCCACCCTCCAAAACGAGTCATTATGCACCATAAAGACACGACAATTTGAAACTAAAAAGCTTCTTTTTCGACGATCTCAAAATGGGTACGCTTCTACCTCTTTTTTCAGATTTTCATGTTTATTCTTAAAACAAGTGAAAAAATGAATAAAAGAACAAAATAAAAGAACACCTTGAATATTTTGAATCTGTCTCAAAATTCTTTTCTTTTTGTGTACTTGATTTCTCGTGTATTCGCAACTATCCGAAAAATAGAAGAAAAAAAAACCTCCTTTACAATGGTTTTGAATGGCTTTTATAGCCAAATTCTACAACTTATGCATGCAAGTGGGGTGATAGGGTTAGTGGGATGGTGGAGTTAGTGGAGTGGTGGAGTTAGTGGTCGGTTTAGTGGGGTGGTGGAGTTAGTGGTCGGTTTAGTGGGGTGGTGGAGTTAGTGGTTAGTTTAGTGGTCTAGTTGGGTTAGGGTTACTTGGGCTCGGTTAATTGGGTTTGGTTTGATTTTTTTTGGTTTCTTATTTTTTCCGGTTTGGTTAATTGGCATTGGGCATAAATTGGGCTCTCAATTTGCCTCTTTGCTCGTTGTCGTAACGAGAATGGAGCAAACACTTTAATAGGACCAATTTTGCCCAGCTTTTTCCGAGTCTCGGTGCTTCCTTTCTTCAGTAACTTCATTTCATCCACCGCATCTTCGTGGATATAAGAGTTTTGTTTAAATTTGTTCGCCATCGCTTCGGTGGGATAAGATATGTAACCTTCACTGTTACCCTCACCGCTTAGGGAATTAAGGCTCATCGTCTTCGATCTGTTCCACTCTGCTTTCGATGGGATAAGATCCGCTTTAGCCTGTTACCCTCACTGCTTAGGGAATTAAGGCTCATCGTCTTCGATCCGCTCCACTCCGCTGGGTGGGATAAGATCTCGCTTTTAACTGTTACCCTATTGCTTAGGGAATTAAGGCTCATCGTCTTCGATCTGCTCCACCTCGGTGGGATAAGATCTGCTTCTTAGCCTGTTACCCTACCGCTAGGAATTAAGGCTCATCGTCTTCGATCTGCTCCACTCCCGCCAGTGGGATAAGACCCGCTTCTTTAACCTGTTACCCTACCGCTAGGAATTAAAGCTCATCGTCTTCAATCAGATAAGACCCGCTTTTTAACCTGTTACCCTACCGCTTAGGGAATTAAAGCTCATCGTCTTCGATCCGTTTCTACCCCGCGGTGGGATAAGACCCGCTTTAGCCTGTTACCCTACTGCTTAGAGAATTAAGGCTCATCGTCTTCGATCCGCTCCACTCTGCGCGGTGGGATAAGACCGCTTTTAGCCTGTTACCCTACCGCTTAGGGAATTAAGGCTCATCGTCTTCGATCTGTTCCACTCCCGCCGGTGGGATAAGACCCGCTTTTAGCCTGTTACCCTCACTGCTAGGGAATTAAGGCTCATCTTCTTCGATCTGCTCCACTGCTCGGTGGGATAAGACACCGCTTTAGCTGTTACCCTATCGCTAGGGAATTAAGGCTCATCGTCTTCGATCTGCTCCACTTTTGCTCATGGGATAAGATCTCGCTCTTTAGCCTGTTACCCTATCGCTAGGGAATTAAGGCTCATCGCCTTCGATCTGCTCCACCTCGCCTTTCAAGTGAGATAAGATCTGCTTTTCACTGTTACCTCTACCGCTAGGGAATTAAGGCTCATCGTCTTCGATCTGCTCCTCTCGCTTCGGTGAGATAAGATCTCGCCATATTCACTGTTACTCATCGCTAGGGAATTAAGGCTCATCGTCCTCGATCTGCTCCACTCGGTGGGATAAGATCTGCTCTTTAGCCTGTTACCCTCATCGCTTAGGAATTAAGGCTCATCGCCTTCGATCCGCTCCACCTCTCGGTGGGAAAAGATCCGCCTCTTTAGCCTGTTACCCTCTGCTTTGGGAATTAAGGCTCATCGCTTAATCTGCTCCTCTCGCGGTGGGATCGGATCTACTTTTCTTTGTTACCCTACTACTTAGGGAATTAAGGCTCATCGCCTTTGATCTGCTCCACTCACCCGCCAGCTGGGATAAGATCAGTAACCTTCAAACTGCTACCTCACCGCTTAGGGAATTAAGGCTCAATGTTTTGACTGCTCCACTCCTCGCCGGTGGGATAAGGTCCGATATTTTCTACCATTACCCTACTTCTTGGGAATTAAGGCTCAATGTTTTCCACCGTTCCTCCACTCGCGCCGGTGGAATAAGGTCTCAGAACCCATCAATTTTGCTACATTGTCCTCCTGGGAACCTACCGTAGAATTGATTTCATGGGGTATATGTTTATGCCAAATGATTAGGATGTCATGAAAATGTTCCTAACCATATGTATTATGGATGTTATGAATGAGTGCAAAATGAGAATGATCTATTTTAACACTTGAGTACATCGTTGCTTGTTGTTTATTAAGGTGATATCCCTGACGTATGTCTTCTTTGTTCAGCTGATACCTCTAACAGATAATCTGAAGATGTTGTCACTGCTTAGTCCCTTTCTCAAGTGCTCCAAGCCCTTTAAGCCTGGTTAGTTCGAAACAATTGTCCTGTTTTAGATTCTTGTATTATTTAGAGACTTTCAGAGTAATACGTAAAACTTCTTTTGTGAAAGCATTATTAGTTCAATAATCATTATTTCAATATGAAATGCTTGGAAAAGATTATAATAATGGACAAGAAAGAAACTAATTAGGAGTATAGCTTAAAATAAATAAGATAGCAAAATGCAATCAAAAAGGAAATTTATTGGTAATGTATCTTGAAATGAGCAAATTCGGGATGGGTAAGATGGAAACTAGGTGCCCTAGATATCGTAGTTCTGAGCTTCTTTGTTCAAACTTCTTGAGGACCATTTAAGCTCAATATGTGTTTAGGGATTCGAATACTTTGTCGATGCCCCAAGACGTAACATACTTCCTTATTGTTAATTCAAACGTAGCGAAACCATCAGATGCCCCATCACGATTTGACCACAATTTGAGCCACCCTTTTTTTGGTTTTCACTCAAAGCCCTTTGGTCTCAAAGTGCCCTTCATGGTTTTCACCTTGGCCTCTCCGCTTTTTTTTGCAAAAAACTTCAAAGCGCCTTTTATGGGTTTTTGCCTTGGCCTATTTCCGTCATAAGCGTTGCGTTCTTGATCGGGTCCGCATTAATTGGGTTTGACCGACTTTTGTCGTCCATCTCCGCTAGTATCCATACTTCTCCAAAAAACCCTCTTTTCAACATAATGTCCTTCCCAATTAGGCCTCCACTTTCCCCTGAAGCCTTTTACATAGGGAGGATCTTTTTAATACCAAGTCTCTTTCATGAACCTCTCTGGGGTGTACTTTTTATTGTAAGCCCGCATCATTCGCTTCTGGTACATTTGACTATGACGGATGGCTCTTAATCTTTTTCCCCGATCAGATTCAGTTGATCATACCGAGATTGAACCCATCCCACTTTATCCAACTTCAGCTTTGACAGAATCTGAAGAAAAAGAATCTCAACTTCGATAGGCAAGACTGCATCCATCCCATAAATCAATGAGAAAGGCGTTGCTCTGATGAGGGTTCTAGCCAACATTCGAGTAGCATAGAGGGTAAATGGTAACTAGTCTATGCCAATCTTTACAAGTTTCAACCATCTTTCAAAATATTTGGATATCTTCTTTCTTTTCTTTCTTTTTTTTTTTGAACTCGAACTTGCATTCAAAATTGAAATTGAATTTGATGACGGTTGTTTTTGTAACTTTGCCATAAGAACCGTCCTTCACCGTCTTAGTGAAATAATTGACAATCATGAAGATGAATAGGTGTCGACTAGATGCTTTTGACGAGATCGCCTCAGAACATCTATGCTCCACGATAGGAAAAAAATAGAGGAAGCATATAAGTCACGCCTTCTCAATTTGGCATTTATGACATAACTGATGTAACCTCCCTTTCATGGTAGACCAGCAATACCGAACCTTATAATCAACTCGGCTATCAAAATCTCCTAGCATGTGTCTTTCCTAACACTCCATATCCTCCTCGTGTTTAGGCATATCTTGTCTGGTCATGCAAAGACATCTTTGAATTCTTGGAATAACTCGATGGCGTCTTGCTTTGTTTCGTGGAGGGCAAGGCTTCGATCTTCACTCCTTTCCTAGACTCACAATATCCACCCACCTTTGTACGACAGAGTCTATTTTCATTTTGTTTTACCATCCTTAATGATCAATGGGTAAGTTGTAATCTCGACATCTTTAAAATATTCGGATCCTTTTAGACCCATATTTCACTCAAAAGGGAGTCCGTAACTGCGTTGCTCATGTCCCGATATCTAGGTACCTATTGTAGGTACGAAGGCAAATTCCTAAAGAATAAATGGTTCTGAAGATGATTATTTATAATCATGGATGAAAAATGAAAGAACATTCCAACGAACAAAAGAATATATAGTATGACATGGAAAAAAAATGAGAAAATATTTGTTCAGCATGAAACACAAAAATACATTTTATTGAAAATAAAGATGTTTGAACAGGAGCCTATTTCACAAAAGATTCTTATTGTTTCTAGGCTTAAAACAACAAGTGTGTTTGAACGTTATTCTATGTTAGCTCTAAAAACTAAAGGAATTTCTTCCATGATCCAAATTTATTCAGAACACTTCCAGGCTCAAAGGGGCGAATGCCTCCTAGGTTTCCTTCATTCGATCCCTCATCGAATACGGCGTTGATGCTCAAAGTTTTCATTATATCTTTAGCTATTTTTACATTCGTGTATAGTAATGATGTTCCAAGGTCACTATAATACAATCTCCAGTTAATAGGGTTCTTTTATGACATTTAATGCATATGATGTGATGTGATGTAAATGCATGATATAAATGCAAAATAAAAGGCATCGATTCTCGGTTCAATTTCTTTTAGAGAACTTATTTAAAAACAAAATCCTTCACATAAAACAGAGTCACATATACTACTATCCTTCTCAAGTCGACCATGTACACACTAACAGATTACCTCTACTTTATCAGGAATTGTTCTCCATAACAAGCCTCCTAAATTAGTAACCTAACAGATTCGACGCCTTTTAATATGATATGATATGCAAACATGGCAAAAAAAATAGGTTAGTAATGAATAATAGCAACCAAAGCAAGTAAAAATGTCAAACCATGGTATGGGTAACCACTAAGGTGTAGCATGGCTCTACCTAGGGTAGGCTGTTAGGGTTCACTATATGTGGTTTAGTTCTAAAGGAAAGGTACCTGAACCAACAGATTCCTCAATCCTCACCCATTATAGGCTTATACAGATCGAGTTCGGTTCAGGGGAATACATTTCCCTATGGCCATGCGGAGGTGAAGACCTCACGGAACCATAGGTACGAATGTATCCTAGGAGCAGTCCCCTAGCTCATGCGGAGGTGAAAACCTCACGAAAGCATAGCTTCTCGCTCCTACTTAGAGGGTGTGACCACAATGGTCATGCAATATGAATGCAGTGATATCCCATGTGTCTCAAACCAAAACAAATATATGACGCGACACAAACTCATGCAAATAGAACAAACGGAGAAAAAAATATTTTCGATAAAAAGAACATTAATCAACCAATTTTACGGCTTGACTCTCTTATTGGTCCCCAGCGGAGTCACCAAGCTGTCGAAACCATTTTTTTGTTTAGAAAACGGGCTGACTTTAAAAAGAAAAACGGAGTCGCCACCAATCATTTTTGAAATGTGATTGGTCACTTTAGAAAACATTTTGGTCTACGAATTTTAAGAAAACGGGCTTGGGAGTCGGTTACGCACGAAAAAGGATTAGCACCCTTGCAATGCCCAAAATTGGTACCGTATTGATTGATTAATGTCCTTAATATCAAAAATTAGAAAATATTTTAAAATATGAATCTTTAAAATGTTTGGATAACTCGCATTGGATATCGAAACTCTCTTGTTCGAAAAGATGAAATACCATATCCAAGACGATAGGACACGATGTTTCAAACCTCAATACCAAGATCGCTCCATGATTTCCAAAATCCATGCATCCGATTTAAAAAAGGGTATTCCGCTATTTGGTCAAACTAAAAGTCAAACCAAAGACGATTGGGCACGATCCTTCGAATTTCCAAACATGAAATATTGCCTTTGTCGGAACCATTTTTTGTTTGAAAACGGGCCGACTTTAAAATACAAAAACGGAGTCGCCACCAATCTTTTTTGAAGTGTGATTGGGCCACTTAAAAAACATTTTGGTCTACGAATTGTAAGAAAATGGGTTCGGGAGTCGGTTACACACGAGAAAGGGTGAGCACCCTCGCAACGCCCAAAATTGGTACCGTATTGATTGATTAATGTCCTTAATATCAAAAATTAAAAAAAGAAATATTTTAAAATATGAATCTTTAAAAATGTTTGGATAACTCACATTGGATATCGAAACTCTCTTGTTTCGAAAAGTTAAAATACCACATCCAGCACGATAGGACACGATGTTTCAAATTATCGATACTAAGATCATTTCATGATTTCCAACACTCTTTCTGCATCTGCTCTAACCTTTCCATCCTTTGATCCATTGCTCTCGTCTTTTTTCGAGTGTAATAGCGGTGTTCCAGGATAACTCTATAATATGACCTCTAGTTAATAGGGTTGTCTTATGATATTTATTGCAAATATAGTGATACAGTGCCAATGCATGAAATGTAATGCAAATGAATGAATGTAAAAATAAAAGAGCCGATTCTGATTCAATTTCTTTTAGAATACTCATTGAAAAAGACAATCCTTTACATAAAACAGAGTCACATATACGACCTAGCCCTTATGCCCAAAGTTTTGACTTTCTCAAGAAGTGAAGCTAGCTCTCGACCCTGGTCTGACTTTGACTCATAAAATATACTTAACACATCACCGAATCGCTAAGGTTTGTAGATGATCTACCACCTCTCGATCTCGGACCACGCCTTTGCCCATAAGGTAGTCTCTTTATCTGACTTGGTTCTGAGATCGTTGAAGTTGTTCTTTCCCTCGCTGGTTATCTGCCTCCAATAATTGGATCCAGAGCTCACTGTTTTGCAGCACTGCTTCGAGCTCCACCACCTTTCCCTTCAATTCTTCAATCTGGCCTAAGCTTGGTTCCAACTTCACCGTAGAATTGTGACTTTGACATAATGCCTTCTCTAATTCTGCTACCCGAGCTCTTAACATCTTATTTTCGCTTTGGCTCTCCCCCACCGTCTTTTTCAGGGCATCCTTTTGTACTTGAACCCCATATAATCTCTTCTTCCACTGGTCGACCTTGGTCTTCTCTTCCTGGACTTCTTGACGCCATTTTTCTGAGGTTTTACCCAGCCTAGCAGTCCTCATCGATAGATACAACTTCTTCTAATCGGTCTTCAAGCTATCCAAATCTTCTTCAGCCTTCCTTTTTCCTTTCCTTAGCTTCTCAGCCTCTGATTTCTGGATATCGATATCTAACATCAGATTCATTTTTTCCTCTTCCAGTTGTTCTATCTTTTTCCTTAACTCTGAATTTTTATTTTCAAACTCCTACTTCATGATCTCCAACTCAGAAGGGACTACTTGCAGGTATTCTTCTATCGATCGAAAAGATCCTCTCGGCACGGGGATATTATCGTTCACTCTCCCGCCCGCCATGTGTTATATTCGAGGTTACCATTGGATTTATAGCAACTCTTTTCATTCTTGTTAATCTGCTTCCACGCATCGAAACTTCGAACTCTTTTCTTATAATTATTCCCACTATATGAGAATTCAAACCGAGCTAACCCATGTGTTACCGGTATAAACCGCTCGATTGGTATTGCATTAGCACGAGCAAAGGAGCATACCCAATGACTCCCCAAATCCTCGACAAAGGAACCCAATCATAACTCCCACACCAGTAGAGAATTTCGCCAGAACGAACGGCGAGCTCTCCATTCCACATTCTTTTCCCGAAGATTTCAAGAAGCGCGATCCGCTTCTTTCGATATGTCATCTCTCCGGCGCAAACCAACTCCTTTAATGGGGAGTAATTGCAAAAAAAGACCCGACAAGGAGTTCTATCTACTTTCCAAAATGGCTATGGAACCACTCCAACAACAGCATGCGCATCCCATGAATCTTCCTCACCGCTTCTCCAAAGACGAGTTCAAAGATCTAAACGTTTACGAGAATCGCTGTATGCACAGTAATCCCTTTGTCAAGACGATCGAACAAATCAATAGCTACTTCATCTACATGCCTCAAAGCCTTGGGAAAAATTATCAAGCCATAGATACTTAAGGCAAAATGTCGACTTTCCTCTTAACATCCGGGTGTGCTAACATCAGTCCCTCAAGCTTACCCAAGGAATGCATTTCCTTCACCCTCTCAATGAATTCGTGCCATAATCCACTCGTTCCTCTTCCCAAAGTGATACTCATCGCTTTTTACAAAAGTCCACGCATTAGCGCCCTCAAGTAAATTTTGTCGACCGAGCCCTTTGACTACGAAGCAAAGCCAGATATTCCTCCACGGTGAGGCACTAGGTCCACTTCCCAAACGTAAAAAATGTATAAGCGGGATTCCAATATTGAGTTATAGCCCGAAACAAGTGTTTGTCCACTCTAATGTCGAGTAAGTAGGGTAGATCACCATAATTAAGATAGAAAAGTTGCCTAGTTGCTTCATCCCAACAAGCCCATATATCTCTTAGTTCTTGGAGCTCATTCTGTGTCACACTGATGCGAGTGAAGTCCAATAATTCTGATGTGTAGCCTTCAGTTAGGCTATCCCCCTTCTCAAGCTGTGTCTTCTCTGACCATATACGCACGGCCGCATTATCCTTTACTTTATCAAGGAATCCGTCCCCCATAACAAGTATTCTAACTTAGTAATTAAAGCAGGAATCGACGCCTTTTAAATATGAGATGACATGCCAATATGACCAAAATAAAATAAGTTAGTATCACATAAAAGTAACCAAAACAAGTGAAAAAATGTCTAACCACTACATAGGTAGCCACTAAGGTTTAGCATGGCTCTACCTAGGGTAAGTTCTTAGGGTTCACTATATGTGGTTTAGTTCTAAAGGAAGGGTACCAACCAGCAGATTCCTCAATCCTCACCCATTATAGGCTCATATGGATCGAGTTCATTCGGGGATACATTTCCTATGGCCATGCGGAGGTGAAAACCTCACGGAACCATAGGTACAGATGTATCCCGGAAGCAGTCCCCTAGCCCATGCGGAGGTGAAAACCTCACGAAGGCATAGATTTTTACTCCCACGTAAGGGTGTGACCACAACGGTCATGCAATATGAATGCAAAAATACTCTATGTGTCTCAAACCAAAGCAGATATATGACGCGACACAGACTCATGCAAATGAAAAACAAAAAAAAAATTATTTTTGATAAAAAGGACATTAATCAACCAATTTTACGGCTTGACTCTCTTATGGTCCCCAGTGGAGTCGCCAAGCTGTCGGAACCATTTTTTGTTTGAAAACGGGCCGACTTTAAAATACAAAAATGGAGTCGCCACCAATCTTTTTTGAAGTGTGATTGGGCCACTTAAAAAACATTTTGGTCTACGAATTGTAAGAAAATGGGTTCGAGTTTGTCACATGACGAGGAAGGGTTAGCACCATAACGCCCAAAATTGGTACCGCATTGATTGATTAATGTCCTTAATATCAAAATTAAAAAGAAATATTTTAAAATATGAATCTTTAAAAATGTTTGGATAACTCACATTGGATATCGAAACTCTCTTGTTTCGAAAAGTTGAAATACCACATCCAGCACGATAGGACACGATGTTTCAAACTATCGATACTAAGATCATTTCATGATTTCCAACACTCTTGTCTTGCAATTTTAAAAGGATATTTCACTATTTGGCCAAACCAAAAATCGAAACCCAGCACGATTGGGCACGATTCCTTGAATTTTCAATCATGAAATATTGCCTTTATTTAAAAAACACAATAAAAGAATCTTTAAAGGATATTTAGTTGTTTGGATGAATGGAAAATCGAAACACAGCACGATTGGGCACGAATCTCTCTCGAACTTCCAAACACGAAACATTGCCTTATATAAAAAACAATTGAAATCTTTAAAGGATATTTAGTGATCTAGACGAACGAAAAATCGAAGCCCAGCACGATTGGGCACGATTTCCCGAACTTCCAAACACACAAAATTCCCTTTTTGAAACATTTTTTAAGTTTTTGGAGAAAAGCAAAAATAAAAACGTGGAAATGTAGACACGATGATAATAGGGAATGACAATAAATACAAAAAAGAAAAAGACAATAGTATTACAATTATAAAAAACGATATATAACAAATAAAGTAGTGATAATAATGAAATGTAAAATTAATAATAAATAATTAATAACGAATATATGGCAAAAAGTAATGATATTAATAGTAATAACAAGTAAAAAAAAGGGTTTACTGATATAATAAAAATAATAGATGTAAAAGTAATAATATATAATAAGACACTAAAGTAAATCATAATATATATAATAACATATATAATAGTATGTAATAAAAATA
Source organism: Gossypium rotundifolium (assembly GCA_025506655.1). Taxonomy (NCBI): domain Eukaryota; kingdom Viridiplantae; phylum Streptophyta; class Magnoliopsida; order Malvales; family Malvaceae; genus Gossypium; species Gossypium rotundifolium. The sequence goes on from CP106730.1 coordinate 115,134,930, forward strand.
ATATGGTGATAAATATAATAATAAATATAGTATAGTAATAATGATATATAGATGTAAAATAATAGGGATAATAATAAAAGGATAGTAGTAATAATAACATAAAATAAAAGTAAGATTTAATAATAAAAATAATAAAACAAAAATAAAATTAATAGCAATAATAATAAACTAATAGTAGTAAAGCAATAGTATATATATATAATAATAATATATAATAATATAATAATGAAATAATATGATTATAATAATAATAATGTATAAAACAAAGTAATAAAAAAATTAAAAACTAATCCAATGGTAAAATAGCCAACATAAACGAAAAGGACTAAATCGTATCAAAATCACAAGTTTTGGGGTAAAATCGAGGTAAAATAAAGGGAGGGACCGAATTGCGAGGCATGCGCAACCTATAGGATCAAAACAAACAATAAAACCCCCAAACAATACGCTGAATGCGGATAAAATTGTAGAAGGGCGCCAAATTGGGCCAAATTTTAAAACATAGAAAAACCGAAGGGACACAATTAAAACATCGAAAAAAAGGAGGGCTAATAGCGTAATTTACCCATTTAGGGTGAAATTGCGCATATCCACCTGCGGAAGTAAGTAATTGCATGGGGCCCATCCTTTTTAATGCTTAAAACCTAAAAACAAAATCTTTCATTCATTTCTTTCTCTGTTTCAAAACCAGAAAAAAGAAACCCCCCTTTTCTTCTTTTTTTTAGGGTTTCAACCCCTTTTTCTTTGATGTCATTTCCTGTGCGAAACAAAACCAAGACCCCCAATACGCGAATCAACGATGGCGGCCAAGGGAGCCCGGTGAGATCTTTTTGACTTCTCCCTTTTTTTTTTTAACTTTGTTTATTTTGCTTGAAAACTTTAATATACATACATATATATTGTAATTTTCTTGAAAAAACAGAACAAGAATTTAGGGAAAAAAAGCGAAATAAAAAAAATAAAGAAGAAACAACAATATTTGGATTCAACAAAAAAAAAATCGAAGCGAGGAAAACCTCTATTGATTCTTAAATCTGATTTCGTATCAATCCTCTTTTGATATCTGATGTATATCAGTGTACTCTTGCTTCTCTCTTCTTTTGTGTAAAAAAAAACCCTTCTACATGATGTATTTTGGCTTTTATAGCCTAAAAAAACCTCTAAAAATAGAACAAAACCAAATCCCGAATCCCCACTACCATCCTACTAATTTACTGCTTCCTGTTTTGTAGGTACACCACCGGAGGCGTGAAGGCGCTGGACTCGGGGACGCAAGACGTGCAGCCTTGGAATACTGCTGACGGCACAAGGAAAATTGCTAGGGTTCCTGTTTTTTTATTTTGGGCTTTTCAGGCTTAGATGTGTATTGGGCCTATTTTCTGGTCACTTTTGGTATTGGGCCCCGGGCATAAATTTGGGCCCTACAGCTGCCCCTCTTTGCTTGTTTTCGTAAAACGAGAATAGAGCAAAGACTTTAAAAAGGGCGAATTTTGCCCGGCCCAATTGGATCTTGGTAGCTTCATTCCATCCACTGCATCTTCAGGGGTATAGGAATTTTGTTTCGATCTATTCCACTACTGCTCAATGGAGATAAGGCTATGACCTTCGATCTGCTCCACTCCTGCTCAGTGGAGATAAGATCTGCTGCTTTCGATCCGCTCTACTCCTGCTCAGTAGAGATAAGATCTGCTATTTTCAATCCGCCCCACTCCTGCTCAGTGGAGATAGGATCTACTATCTTTAACTCGCCCACTCTCCTTTCGGTGGAGATAAGGCTTCAATCTTCGATCTGCTCTACTCCCGCCAGAGAGATAAGATCTGTAGTCTTCAATCCGCTCCTCTCGCTCGGTGGAGATAGGATCTCTATCTTTAGCCTCGCCCACTCTCTTTCGGTGGAGATAAGGCTTGATCTTTGATCTCGCTCTACTCTCGCCAAGAGAGATAAGATCTCGTAGTCTTCAATCCGCCCACTCCTTTCGGTGGAGATAGGATCTGCTATCTTTAGCTGCTCCACTCTCTCGGTGAGAGATAAGGCTTTGATTTTCGATCCGCTCTACTCCTCGCCAGAGAGATAAGATCTGTAGTTTTCAATCCGCCCACTCTCTTTCGGTAGAGATAGGATCTACTATCTTTAGCTTGCTCCCTCCGCCGGTGGAGATAAGGCTTTCAAGAGAGATAAGATCTTCAATTTCGGTGGAGATAGGATCTGCTCCACTCGCTTCTCGGTGGAGATCGATCTGCTGCTTCGATCCGCTCTACTCTGCGCCGAGAGATAAGATCTGTAGTCTTCAATCCACTCCACTCTCTTTCGGTGGAGATAGGATCTACTATCTTTAGCATGCTCCACTCTCCTTTCGGTGGAGATAAGGCTTTAATCTTTGATCCGCTCCACTCTCGCCGAGTGGAGATAAGATCTGCTGCTCGATCCGCTCTACTCCCGCTCAAGAGAGATAAGATCTGTTATCTTCAATCCACTCCTCCTCGCCGGTGGAGATAGGATATACTATCTTTAGCCTGCTCCACTCGCCAAGAGAGATAAGGATTTAATCTTCGATCTACTCCACTCGCTTAGTGGAGATAAGATCTGCTGCTTCGATCCGCTCTACTCCCCGCCAGAGAGATAAGATCTCGCTTTTAGCCTGTTACCCTCACTGCTTAGGAATTAAGGCTCGCTCGTCTTCGATCTGCTCCACTCGCCGGTGGGATAAGATCTCGCTTCTTGACTGTTACCCTACTACTTAGGGAATTAAGGCTCAATGTTTTCGACTGCTCCCTCCTCTTTCGGTGGGATGAGGTCTCAGAATCTTCTGTAACTCCCTTCAATTTTGCTACATTGTCCTATGGGGAACCTACCTGTAGAATTGATTTCATAGGGTATATGTTTATGCCAAAAGATTAGGATGTCATGAAAAATGCTCCTAACCCTATGTATTATGAATGTTATGAATGAGTGCAAAATGAGAATGATCTATTTTTAACACTTAGGCTGTCATTGCTTGTTGTTTATTAAGGTGATATCCCTGACGTATGTCTTCTTTGTTCAGCTACTACTTCTAACAACTAATCTGAAAATGTCGTCACTGTTTGAACCCCTATCTCAAGTCTCTAAGCCCTTTAAGCCTGGTTAGTTCTAAACAATTGTCCTATTTCGGATTCTTGTATTTTTTTAGAGACTTTCAGAGTAATACTTAAAACTTCCTCTGTGAAAGTATTATTAGTTCAGTAATCATTACTTCAATGTGAAATGCTTGGAAAAAGATTGTAGAAGTGAATAAAACTGAAATTTATTCGGGATAAAAACCCGTGAAGAATGAGTTAAACAAGGAAAACAAATTCCATTAAGGTGCAATATGAGTAAGAATGGTATTGATGCCCCGGATATCACAGTCTAAACTTCTCTGTATGTACTTCTTGAAGACCACTCAGAGTTTAACATGTGTCTAGAAGATCCATGGTACTTTGTAGATGCCCCAAGACGTAACATATATCCTCATCATTAATTCAAGTATAGCAAAACTACTGTATGCCCCCTCACGAGTTGATCATAATTTGAGCCGCCTTTTGGGTTTTCAACTCAAAGCCCTTTGGTCTCAAAGCGCCCTTATGGGTTTTCACTTTGGCCTCTTTTTTTTTTTGAACTCAAGATGCCCTTTGTGGGTTTTTATCTTGGTCCACTTTCAAGCGAAGTACTTCTTGACTGAGTCTGCGTTAATTGGATTTGGCAGACTTTTGCCGTCCATCTCGGCTAGTATCAAAGCTCCTCCAGAAAAGGCCTTCTTTACAACATAAGGTCCTTCCCAATTAGGCATCCACTTTCCCCTGAAGTCCTTTTGCATAGGGAGGATCTATTTCAACACCAAGTCTCCTTCATGGAATACTTTGGGGCAGACTTTCTTATTGTAGGCTCGCATCATCTGCCTCTGGTATAATTGGCCATGGCGAATGGCTCTTAGCCTCTTTTCCTCAATTAAATTCAGTTGATCATATCGAGATTGAACCCATTCTTCTTCATCCAACTTCAGCTCTGACAAAACTCGGAGTGAAGGGATCTCAACTTCAATAGGCAAAACTGCCTTCATCCCATAAATCAACGAGAAAAGAGTTGCCCCGGTAGAGGTTCTAACCGATGTTCGATAGGCGTAGAGGGCAAGCGGTAACTTTTCATGCCAATCCTTGTAGGTTTTAACCATTTTCCCCACAATTCTCTTGATATTTCTATTAGCCGCCTCGACTGCTCCATTCATTTTCGGACGATATGGTGACGAGTTATGGTGCTTAATGTTGAACTGACTGCAAACCTCTGCTATCGCGCTATTGTTTAAGTTCAAGGCGTTGTCAGAGACGATCCTTTCTGGCATACCGTAGCGACATATGATCTCTTTCCTCAAAAACTTGCTAACTACCGTTTTCATGACATTAGCATATGAAGCTGCCTCTACCCATTTGGTGAAGTAGTCAATGACCACAAAAATGAAACGATGTCTATTAGAAGCTTTCGGTGAGATCGGCCCGATAACATCCATGCCCCACATTGAGAAAGGCCATGGAGAAGTCATAACATGAAGAGGTGAATGAGGCGCATGGATCTTGTCTCCATAAATCTGGCACTTATGGCACTTCTTGGCATGACGTATGCAGTCTCCTTCCATCGTGGACCAGTAATACCGAATCTCATCATTTTCCTAGCCATCGTAAACCCGTTGGCATGTGTTCCACAAACACCCTCATGGACTTCTTCCAGGATTTTCCTAGCTTCCACAGCATCCACACATCTGAGCAACACTTGATCCCTCCTCTTTTTATACAGGATCTCTCCATCTAGGACATAGTCGCTGGCAAGTCTTCTCAATGTTCTCTTATCATTTTCAGTCGCTTGATCGGGATATTCACGGCTCTTCACATATCGCAGAATATCATAGTACCAAGGATGATCGTCTCTCTCCTCCTCTTTGTCAATATTGAAACAATGAGCCGGAGCCTCGCAAATACTCATTTGAATGGGCTTCATACCCTCCTGCTCATTCACTTTGATCATAGAAGCTAGAGTGGCCAAAGCGTCAGCCATCTGGTTTTCATCACGCGGGAGGTAAAAGAATGTGATATCATCGAACTCCTCAATTAGTTCCAAAACTAACTTTCGGTAGCTGATCAATTTGGGATCTCTTATTTCCCATTCTCCTTTGAGCTGATATATTACCAACGCAGAGTCCCCATATACCTCTAGCAATTTGATTTTACGGTCTATAGCAGCTCGGATTCCCATGATACATGCTTCATATTCTGCCATGTTGTTTGTGCAATCAAGTCCAACTTGCAAGTGAATGGATAGTGTTCTCCATTTGGGGATACCAGGACTGCCCCAACCCCATTTTCAATGGCATTTGATGTTCCGTCAAAGTTTAACTTCCAGGGACGATCTTCTAAGATATCTTCTTCAATTGTAGCTACAAACATCAGATCTTCATTGGGAAAATCAAAATCCAGGGGTTCGTAGTCGACTAGCGCCCTGCTGGCTAGAAAATCAGCTATGGCACTCCCCTTCACAGCCTTCTGGTTCACGTAGACTATGTCAAACTCAGAAAGTAAAATTTGCCATCGGACCATTCTTTCATTCAAAGCGGTCGACTCTATCATGTATTTAAGGGGGTCCAATTTCGAGATTAACCAGGTTGTGTGGTACAACATGTACTGCCTCAACCTCCGAGTTGTCCAGATCAATGCACAACACAATTTCTCAATTGGCGAGTATCTCATTTCACACTCGGTGAATTTCTTACTGAGGTAGTATATCGCTCTTTCTTTCTTCCCTGTCTCATCGTGTTGGCCTAACACACATCCCATCGAATTATCGAACACTGTTAGATACAAAATCAAGGGCCTATCAGGACTGGGAGGCATTAACACTGGGGTATTAGACAAATATTGTTTAATCTTGTCAAACGCCCTCTGGCATTCATCATCCCAAATGCCTGGATTGTGCTTCTTAAGAAGACGAAATATTGGATCATATTTTTCAGTCAATTGCGAAATAAATCGAGCGATGTAATTTAATCTTCGCAGGAAACGTCGGATTTCCTTCTGAGTGTACGGCGAAGGTAATTTTTGTACGGCCTTGACTTTATCCGGGTCTACTTCAATTCCTTTTCCACTGACCACAAAACCCAATAGCTTCCCTGATCGAGCCCCGAAAGTACACTTGGCTGGATTAAGTTTCAGCTGAAATTTCCTCAACCTCAGAAATAGTTTCCTCAAAACTTGCACATGCTCTCCTTCCGTTCGAGACTTTGCGATCATATTGTCGACGTAGACCTCCATCTCCTTGTGCATAATGTCGTGAAATAATGTTACCATGGCCCTTTGATATGTTGCCCCCGCATTCTTTAACCCAAACGGCATCATTGGTAACAAAAAGTTCCCCATAAGGTTATGAAGGTAGTCTTTACCATGTCTTCAGGATGCATCTTTATTTGATTGTATCCTGAAAAACCGTCCATGAAGGAGAAAAATGAAAACCCCGCCGTGTTATCCACCAAAGTGTCAATGTGAGGCAGTGGGAAGTTGTCTTTCGGGCTGGCCTTATTTAGGTCCCTGTAATCGACGCACATCCGGACTTTTCCATCCTTTTTAGGGACAGGAACCACGTTGGCTACCCATTCTGAGTAATTTACTACTCGTAAGAACCCAGCATCAAACTACTTCTTGACTTCTTCCCTTATCTTTACTGTGACATCGGGTCTCATCCTTCGAAGCTTCTGTTGGACCGGCTTACATTCTCCTTTTATGGGAATACGGTGTACCGTAATATCAGCACTCAACCCTGACATGTTTTGATATGACCACGCGAAGATATCTTTGAACTCTAGCAAAAGTCTAATGAGGTCCTGCCTTGTTTCATGGGTTATGCAGATACCAATTTTCACTTCTTTCCCATCCTCTAGAAGCACATTTTAAATTGTCTCTTTATGAGGTAGAATAGGCTTCTCCTCCCGCTCTACCATCCTTAACAAATCTGGGGATAAATCATAATCTTCGTCATCTGAAAAGTCTTAAGATCCCTCTGGGCACGTGTCTTGCTCATAAGGGAATTCTGAGTTCATAGCAGTGTCACTCATGACGTCGATATCTGGGGACCTATGGTAGGTATAAAAGAATATTCAATGAAAATGAATTTAAGGACGACTTATTTATGCGTTATGATTATGAATGGAGTGGAACAGAAGTAGAAGAATAATTGCACGGAATGGAAGAAAAAATGCACTTCTTATTGAAAATAATGATGCGTGAACATGCCTATTTCACAAAAGATTCTTATTGTTCCTAGGCTTGAAACAACAAGTGTATTTTGAACATTATTCTGTTTTAGTCCTAAAAACTACAGGAATTTCTTCCGCAGTCTAGTTGTCCAGAACACTTCCAGGCTCGTAAGGGCGAATACCCGCTAAGTTCCCTCTCCTCGAACTTTCTTCAGACACAGCGTTGATGTTCAAAGTTCTCATTATGTCTTCAGTCGTTTTCTCATTCATGTCCTCCTATCCTGAATGAATAATTCCTCCTGACACGAATATATTAGATATATGGGGAAAGGTCATTGAACCCCATTTGATCTCAGCACCATTCAATCGTGCCCTCCGTCTCTCACGTTTCCTTTCCAACTCCTCCTTTCTCTGTCTGGTATCTGGTCTATACCCTATACCAAAGCGATCATGTTTGTTAACCAATCCTGGTACTCTGACTGGGCCCTGAAGGTATTTTCTGAGTCCCCTTTCAGGCACTGCTCCTTTTCCTATCGTCAGTTGTAGGCCCATCCTTGTGGCTTTAGAGATTTTTGGCACCGGGACCCTGCTACCTTCACTGATGAAAGTCGTATTTACAAACTCTAATGACCTGAAGGAGCACTCTATGGCCTCCACATCATTCTCTATGTACGGTGACATCACTAGTAACGGACGCGATGATATCCTCCTCTGCGTTTATGGTTATCAACCGACCCTCATCACCAATTTCAACTTTTGGTGCAATGATGATGGTATCTGACTCTGCCGAGTGGATCCACGGCCTCCCCAATAAGCAATTATAAGAAGGCTTGATGTTCATCACAAGAAAATCTACCTCGTACGTATTTGGCCCAATTAGGAGGGGTATCTCGATCCTCCCCATTACTTCTCTCTCGGTGCCATCGAATGCTCTCACTATATTTTGGCACGTTTTCATGTGAGAGCTGTCTACAGGTAACCTGTCCAGTGTAGACAGGGGCAAAACATTCAGTGCCGATCCGTTGTCAATTAATACCCCTGGTAGTGTATACCCTTTGCATCGGGTAGTGATGTACAAAGCCTTGGTAGATCCCATGCCCCCGACGGTATTTCATCATCACTAAACGAGATGAAATTATCTGCGCTTATGTTATTTACAAGACGGTCCAGCTTATTTACCGAAATGTCATCAGCAACATAAATCTGGTTCAATGCTTTCATTAACGCACTACTTGTCCTTCGAGTTTAGAAGAAGGTCAATCTTGATGTCGCGTCTGACCGCTTGTGTAACTGTTCCACCACATCGACTCACTTGTGCTTCAGGAACTTCAAGAACTCCCCGGCCTCATCCTCTATTACTGGTTCATTAACAAGTGGTCGTGTCTTCTCATCTCCCTTCTCATCCCAGAGGACTCGACTTTAGGTTGGGTATCTTTGGCCAAATTTTTTTCTCGAAACGTCATCAAGGTAATTGTAATTTTAAGGTACCCTCTTGTCATCTTTATAAGGAAAAGTCACGGGTTTCTGAATTACAATCTTTGGTGTATCTTTATAAGGAGAAGTTACAAGTTTTTTTATTACGACCCTCGGTGTTTCCTTATAAGGAGAAGTCACAGGTTTTTTGATTTCGACCTTCGGTGCCCCTTTGGCCGTGTGATCATCACCAGTGGGTGATTGACTTTAGGGATCCTTTCTGCTGACCCTTCTTCTGTGGAACATACGTCATCTCTTTCCACCAAGTCAAATAACTCCAGCTCTTTATTATCCATTATCCCTTGTACTAGGGCTCTGAATTCGTTACATTGCTAGATTTCATGGCCTTTCTTGTCATGAAACTTACAATAGTTCCTTGTATCTTGAGATCTGCTCACATTCTCTTGCAGAACTAACTCAATTTTCTGTATTTCTTTCCAAACCTCTCTTAATGGGGTTCTGACCTCAACAATCTTCAGTTTGAACCTTCTCCCCCTGTTTTTAATTATCGCGTTTACCCCATTATCAACATGACTGGGTAACAGATTTCCTCCACTAGGTGGGTCATTGAAGTCTACCACCCCCGCCTTGATAAGTCGCTCAACTAGTCTTTTGAATGAAGTACAGTTCTCTATCGAGTGACCTACTACATCCGCATGATACTCACACTGAGCATTTATGTCATACCACTTAGGATATGGAGGTTGCAGCGACTTCAAGTAAAATAGGGACACGACATGCTCATCGAATAAAGTCTTATACAACTCCTTATACGTCACAGGTATAGGAGTAAATTGAAATCTCTCAGTCTTCTGCCTTGTGTTGGGCTCTTGTCTTGGTCGAGTCTGCTGGCCCACAGCTATCGCTCTCGGTTAGGTAATAGTAATGGGTTTAGGATAACCCGAGCTTATATTCCCTACTTCAGCTTCCCTTTTCTTCGGCGCTTCTCTTCTTGTGCTCTCTCCTGCCTCTATTTTCCCACACCTGATCACGTTCTCTATCATCTCGCCTGACATCACCATGTCTGCGAAACTCTTAGTCGTGCCTCCTAACATGTGGTTAATGAAGGGTGCATTCAGGGTATTGATGAAGAGCATGGTCATTTCCTTTTCTAGTAAAGGTGGCTGGACCTGCGTAGTGACCTCCCTCCATCTTTGAACGTACTTTCTGAAGCTTTCACTTGGCTTTTTCTTCATGTTTTGCAACGTGATCCTGTCAGGTGCTATATCGGTCACATGGCCGTAATGCTTGATGAAAGCCTGCGCCAAATCTCTCCACGATTTAATTTGGGTACAACTCAATTGGTTGTACCATTTGTCGCAGCTCCAATCGACTATCCTGAAAGTAATGGATCAACAATGGTCATTGTTGACATATCCCGTCATTCTTCGACGTAACATCGTAATATGGGCCTCGGGACGGCTAGTCCGTTGTACTTTTCAAACTCGGCATCTTAAACTTTGGAGGAAGTACTAAATGGGACTAGACTCAAACTTCTTAGCATCCACTTCGCATTGGTGATCAGCACTTTCCAATGCTCGAAACTTCTCCTCCAGCCATTTACATCGATCTTTGAACTCTTTTGGAAGCTCTGCTTTTACTTTCTCCCCTTCTGCCACCTCATCGAAGTCTGGGACTATTGGTTTTACCAAATTGACTTCGGGGTTAGAGCTCGAGCCTACGAGAAAGTTTCCTAGTGCCGGAGCACCGGATTGGTACTGAGGTTTGATATTGACAGATACTCTTGGTGGTTGCACTTGAGAACTTGTCGGAGCCAGCACGGAGGGCAAGCAAAATCTTCATTATCTTCTCCAAGATCGACCATAGGCCATTTTCATTTTTAGGCCCTCCAGTCAACAATCGTGTTAGTGGCTCATCATGCTTCTCTCGATTCCACATTTGATCCCTCATATCTGTTGGATCTTGGCTAATTGCTCTTGCATCCGAGCTCGCAGTTGGTCTTGCATCTCTTCTCGTGATTCGCTCTAACCTTTCCATCCTTTGATCCATTGCTCGTCTTTTTTCGAGTGTAATAGCGGTGTTCCAGGATAACTCTATAATATGACCTCTAGTTAATAGGGTTGTCTTATGATATTTAATGCAAATGTAGTGATACAGTGCCAATGCATGAAATGTAATGCAAATGAATGAATGCAAAAATAAAAGAGTCGATTCTGATTCAATTTCTTTTAGAATACTCATTGAAAAGACAAAATCCTTTACATAAAAAGAGTCATATATACGACCTAGCCCTTATGCCCAAAGTTTTGACTTTCTCAAGAAGTGAAGCTAGCTCTCGACCACGGTCCGACTTTGACTCATAAAATATACTTAACACATCACCGAATCGCTAAGGTTTGTAGATGATCGCCACCTCTCGATTCGAACCACAACTTCACCCATAAGGTAGTCTCTTTCTCCGACTTGGTTCGAGATCGTTGAAGTTGTTCTTTCCCCTTTGGTTATCCGAGCTCAATAGTTGGATCCGAAGCTCATTGTTTTGCAACACTGCTTCGAGCTCCACCACCTTTCCCTTCAATTCTTCAATCGGCCTAGGCTTGATTCCAACTTCACCGTAGAATTGTGACATTGACACAATGCCTTCTCTAATTTCGCTACTCGAGATCTTAACATCTTATTTTCGCTTTAGCTCTCCCCACCGTCTTTTTCAGGGCATCCTTTTGTACTTGAACCCCATAGAATCTCTTCTTCCACCGGGGGTCGACCTTGGTCTTCGGATTCTTCCCGGACTTCTTGACGCCATTTTTTCGAGGTTTTACCCATTTTTCAAAGTTAGACAACTGCTGTCCAAAAGCATTTTAGTGTAACATGTTGATTTCTATTTTGTCCCAAATTCCACAATTCATACAATTAGGTCCTTGCTCAATTAACCCCTCAATTGAGCTAATTTTCTCATTTAATACTTTTCTCTATCATTTTAAACTACTTCATAACCTTTGAAAATTAGAATTTTAACATTAGGCCTTAATTTCAACTCTTTCACAATTAGGTCCTAAAACCAATTTCCATCAATTTTACTTGATAAAATCACCATATATCAAAATTAAAGCTTCAATTCTATATTTATTCATCATATTATTCCAGCACTCATCCATAGAAACTTTAAAAATTTGCCATAGAATCAAAAACTAATGACATACTAAGTTGGACCCAATTATAAAAGTTCAAAACATAGAAATTTCAAGGAGAAAGCAAGAATTAAACTTACATGAAGCCAGAGTATGAAAACCAGCTTGAACTCTCTTCCATGACTATTTTTCAGCTGATGAAAATGAAGAGAAATGAAGAGAATTCTAGATATTTCAATTTGGTCCCATATTTATTTAACTAATTTTGATAATTTTCCAATTTTACCCTTATTTCAGTCATTTCCTGATTTTTCTGAGCTATTGCACCAAAATATCTCCTTTGGGCTTATTTTCACTTTAGGTCCTTCCACATTTGACAATTAAGCTATTTAATCCTTCTCATTAGATACAACTTCTTGTAACTTCTTGGCGCCATTGTTCGAGAGTTTTACCGCCTTTTCGTGGCCCTTTTGTAATTGAACCCCATGGAATCTCTTCTTCCAATCGTGCGACCTTGGTCTTCTCTTCTTCATCGAGGATTTACCCACCAACAATTCTCATCGATAGATGCAACTTCTTATGTCGGTCTTCAAGCTATCCAAATCTTCAGAGCCTTCCTTTTTTTCCTTTTCTTCTCGACCTCGATTTTTAGATATCGATATCTAACATCGATTCATTTTTCCTCTTCCGGTTGTTCTATCTTTTTCCTAACTCAATTTTTATTTTCAAAATCCCGCTTCATGATCTCCAACTCGGAAGGACTACTTGCAGTATTCTTCTATCGATCGAGCGGCAAGATGTCGCGCCCGGGATATTATCGTTCACTCTCCTGCTCCGTCATGTGTTATATTCGAGGGTTACCATTGGATTTATAGCAACTCTTTTTATTCGGCGAATCTGCTTCCACGCATCAGAAACTTTTCGAACTCTTTTCTTATAATTATTCCCACTATACGAGAATTCAAACTGAGCTAACCCATGTGTTACCGGTATAAACTGTCTGGATTGGTATTGCATTAGCACGAGCAAAGGAGCATACCCAACAGCTCTTCAAATCCCTAACAGAGGAACCCAATTATAACTCCCACACCGGTAGAGAATTTCATCAGTAACGAACCAAGGAGCTCTCCATTCCACATCCTTTTCTTGAAGATTCTGAAGAAGCACAATCCAGTTCTCTTCTGATATGTCATCTCTCTTGGGCGCGGCAGCCAACTCCTTTAATGGGGAGTAATTCGCAAAAAAGACCCGACAAGGAGTTCTATCTACTTTCCAGAAATGGCTATAGAACCACCCCAACAACAGTTGTGCGCATCCCATGAATCTTCCCTCACCTGCTCTCCAGCACGAGTTCAAAGATCTAAATGTTTCGACGAGAATCGCTGGTACCGGCGTAATCCCTTTGTCAAGACGATCGAACAAATCAATAACTGCTTCATCTACATGCCTCAAAGCCTTGGGAAAAATTATCAAGCCATAGATACTTAAGGCAAAAATGTCGACTTTCCTCTTAACATCTGGGAGTGCCACCATTAGGTCCCTCAAGCTTACCCAAGGAATGCATTTCCCTTCACCCTTCTGCTGAATTCGTGCCATAATCCACTGTTCGCTCATCCCAGTGATACTCATCAGCTTCTTTACAAAAGTCGGCGCATTAGCGGCCCTAAAATAAATTTTGTCGACCCGAGCCCTTTGACTACGAAGCAAAGCCGTATATTCCTCCACGGTAGGCATTAGGTCCACTTCCCCAAACGTGAAACAACTATAAGCGGGATTTCAATATTGAGTTATAGCCCGAAACAAGTGTTTGTCCACTCTAATATCGAGTAAGTAGGGTAGATCACCATAATTAAGATAGAAAAGTTGCCTAGTTGCTTCATCCCAACAAGCCCATATATTTCTTAGTTCTTGGAGCTCATTCTGTGTCACACTGATGCGAGTGAAGTCTAATAATTCTGATGTGTAGCCTTCAGTTAGGCTATCCCCCTTCTCAAACTGTGTCTTCTCTGACCATATACGCACGTACCGCATTATCCTCTACTTTATCAAGGAATCCGTCCCCATAACAAGTATTCTAACTTAGTAATTAAAAGCAGAATCGACGCCTTTTAAATATGAGATGACATGCCAATATGACCAAAATAAAACAAGTTAGAATCACATAAAAGTAACCAAAAAAGTGAAAAATGTCTAACCACTACATAGGTAGCCACTAAGGTTTAGCATGGCTCTACCTAGGTAAGTTCTTAGGGTTCACTATATGTGGTTTAGTTCTAAAGGAAGGGTACTGAACCAACAGATTCCTCAATCCTCACCCATTATAGGCTCATATGGATCGAGTTCATTCGGGGATACATTTCCTATGGCCATGCGGAGGTGAAAACCTCACGGAACCATAGGTACAGATGTATCCCTAAGCGATCCCCAGCCCATGCGGAGGTGAAAACCTCACGAAGGCATAGATTTTGCTCCCACTTAAGGGTGTGACCACAACGGTCATGCAATATGAATGCAAAATATTCTATGTGTCTCAAACCAAAGCAGATATATGACGTGACACAGACTCATGCAAATGAAAACGAAAAAAAAATTATTTTTGATAAAAGGACATTAATCAACCAATTTTACTACTTGACTCTCTTATGGTCCCCAATGAGTCGCCAAGTATTGGAACCATTTTTGTTTGAAAACGGGCCGACTTTAAGATACAAAATGGAGTCGCCACCAATCTTTTTGAAGTGTGATTGGGCCACTTAAAAACATTTTGGTCTACGAATTGTAAGAAAATGGGCTCGGGAGTCGGTTACGCACGAGGAAGGGTTAGCACCCTCGCAACGCCCAAAATTGGTACCGCATTGATTGATTAATGTCCTTAATATCAAAAATTAAAAAAAATATTTTAAAATATGAATCTTTAAAAATGTTTGGATAACTCACATTGGATATCGAAACTCTCTTGTTTCGAAAAGTTGAAATACCACATCCAGCACGATAAGACACGATGTTTCAAACTATCGATACTAAGATCATTTCATGATTTCCAACACTCTTGTCTTGCAATTTTAAAAGGATATTTCACTATTTGGCCAAACCAAAAACCGAAACCCAGCACGATTGGGCACGATTCCTTGAATCTCCAATCATGAAATATTGCCTTTATTTAAGAAACACAATAAAAGAATCTTTGAAGGATATTTAGTTGTTTGGATGAATGGAAAATCGAAACCCAGCACGATTGGGCACGAATCTCTCGAACTTCCAAACACGAAACATTGCCTTATATAAAAAACAATCGAAATCTTTAAAGGATATTTAGTGATCTAGACGAATGAAAAATCGAAGCCCAGCACGATTGGGCACGATTTCCCGAACTTCCAAACACACAAAATTCCCTTTTTGAAATATTTTTTAAGTTTTTGGAGAAAAGCAAAAATAAAAACGTGGAAATGTAGACACGATGATAATAGGGAATGACAATAAATACAAAAAAAGAAAAAGACAATAGTATTACAATTATAAAAACGATATATAACAAATAAAGTAGTGATAATAATGAAATGTAAAATTAATAATAAATAATTAATAACGAATATATGGCAAAAAGTAATGATATTAATAGTAATAACAAGTAAAAAAAAGGGTTTCTTGATATAATAAAAATAATAGATGTAAAAGTAATAATATATAATAAGACACTAAAGTAAATCATAATATATATAATAATGAGATATAATAGTATGTAATAAAAATAATATGGTGATAAATATAATAATAAATATAGTATAGTAATAATGATATATAGATGTAAAATAATAGGGATAATAATAAAAGGATAGTAGTAACAGTAACATAAAATAAAAGTAAGATTTAATAATAAAAATAATAAAACAACAATAAAATTAATAGCAATAATAATAAACTAATAGTAGTAAAGCAATAGTATATATATATATATATATAATAATATATAATAATATAATAACAGAAATAATATGATTATAATAATAATAACAGGTATAAAACAAAGTAATAAAAAAATTAAAAAACTAATCCAATGGTAAAATAGCCAACATAAACGAAAAGGGACTAAATCGTATCAAAATCACAAGTTTTGGGGTAAAATCAGAGGTAAAATAAAGGGGAGGGACCGAATTGCGAGGCATGCGCAACCTATAGGGATCAAAACAGCAATAAAACCCCCTGAAACAGTACGCCTGAACGCGGATAAAATTGCAGTGGCGCGAAATTCGGGGCCAAATTTTAAAACATAGAAAAACTGAAGGGGACGCAATTAAAACATCAAAAAAAAAGGAGGGCTAATAGCGCAATTTACCCATTTAGGGTGAAATTGCGCATATCCACCTGCAGAAGCAAGTAATTGCGCGGGGCCCATCCTTTTTAATGCTTAAAACCTAAAAACAAAATCTTTCATTCATTTCTTTCTCTGTTTCAAAACCAGAAAAAAAAACCCCTTTCTTCTTTTTTTTTAGGGTTTCAACCCCTTTTTCTTTGATGTCATTTCCTGTGCCGAAACAAAACCAAGACCCCCAATGCGCGAATCAACGGTGGCGGCCAAGGGAGCCCGGTGAGATCTTTTCGACTTCTCCTTTTTTTTAACTTTGTTTATTTTGCTTGAAAACTTTAATATACATACATATATATTGTAATTTTCTTGAAAAAACAGAACAAGAATTTAGGGGAAAAAAAGCGAAATAAAAAAAATAAAGAAGAAACAACAATATTTGGATTCAAAAAAAAATCGAAGCGAGGAAAACCTCTATTGATTCTTAAATCTGATTTCGTATCAATCCTCTTTTGATATCTGATGTATATCAGTGTACTCTTGCTTCTCTCTTCTTTTGTGTAAAAAAAAAAAAACCCTTCTACATGATGTATTTTGGCTTTTATAGCCTAAAAAAAACCTCTAAAAATAGAACAAAACCAAATCCCGAATCCCCACTACCATCCTACTAATTTACTGCTTCCTGTTTTGTAGGTACACCACCGGAGGCGTGAAGGCGCTGGACTCGGGGACGCAAGACGTGCAGCCTTGGAATACTGCTGACGGCACAAGGAAAATTGCTAGGGTTCTTTTTTTTTTATTTTGGGCTTTTCAGGCTTAGATGTGTATTGGGCCTATTTTCTGGTCACTTTTGGTATTGGGCCCCGGGCATAAATTTGGGCCCTACAACCTTATTTAAGAAAACACGATAAAGAATCTTTGAAGGATATTTAGTTGTTTGGACGAATAGAAAATCGAGACCCAAAGACGATTGGGCACGAATCTCTCGAACTTCCAAACACGAAACATTGCCTTATTTTCAAAAACATGATCAAAATCTTTAAAGAATATTTAGTGATCCAGACGAACGAAAAATCGAAGCCCAAAGACGATTGGGCACAATTTCGAACTTCCGGATACGAAATATTACCTTTGTGAAATCCCTTTTTATGAATTTTGAAAAAAGCAAAATAAAAATATCAATAAGAAAATAATAGTAATAATATTAAAATTAATAGTGGTAATAATAAAAATAATGGTAGTAGTAAAAATAAATGTAATTATCATAAGTATAATTGTAGTAATAATATATATGTAATAATAGTGATAAAAAATAATAGTAATGAAAATAGGAATAATAAATAGTAATATAAAAACGATTTTATAATAATAATACATGTAAAATAGTGGCAATAATAAAATGATGCTAATAATGCTAACGAGCCTAGTAATAGTAATAAAGTAAAAGGAAAAAAATATTAAAAACAATAATGGTAATGGCCACATTAAAGCAAGAAGTACAATAATATATATTTAGAGATAATTGATTTGAAAGTAAAGCGAATAGGGACTAAATTGAATTTAAAACAAGCATCCAGGGCAAAATCGAAATAAAATTAAAAAGATGGACCAATTAGAACTTACGAGTAACAAGGAGGGCTAAAAGGAAAAATATCCCCACCCTCCAAAAGCGGTACTGCGGCACCCATACACGCAATGAAACTAAAAAGCTTCTTTTCGACGATCTCAAAATGGGTGCGCTTCTACTTTTTTTCAGATTTTCATGTTTATTCTTAAAACAAGTGAAAAAAATGAATAAAAGAACAAAATAAAAGAACACCTTGAATATTTTGAATCATCTCAAAATTCTTTTCTTTTGTGTACTTGATTTCTCGTGTATTCGCAACTATCCGAAAAATAGAAGAAAAAAAAAACCTCCTTTACAATGGTTTTGAATGGCTTTTATAGCCAAATTCTACAACTTATGCATGCAAGTGGGGTGATAGAGTTAGTGGGATGGTGGAGTTAGTGGAGTGGTGGAGTTAGTGGTCGGTTTAGTGGGGTGGTGGAGTTAGTGGTCGGTTTAGTGGTCTAGTTGGGTTAGGGTTACTTGGGCTCGGTTAATTGGGTTTGGTTTGATTTTTTTTAGTTTCTTATTTTTTTTAGTTTAGTTAATTGGTACTGGGCATAAATTGAGCTCTACAGTACCAATAGCAAATATGCATATATGTAAGTAAAATAAGCAATCCAAAGAGATCAAGCTTACTCTGGAAACAGATGTTGGTGTAGATCAATATGAAGAGGATTGGGGGAAACTAATTGACTTATTACACCCAAAATTCCTCCAAAATCAAGCCAACCCAATGTTTTTTCTTTTTCAAATCAAAATTCTGATTTTCACTTAACAGTGATCTTAAATTAGTAAGAAATGAAGACGGCCAAGTAGAGAGATTCTGACCAAAAACTATGAAACCTGGATTTACAATTTTATTCAAAAGAAAACATTTTCTTTGACCAATTTGAATTATTTAAAATTAAAATTAAAATTTATAATAATAAGAAGGTACTAAATCTGATATTTTACCAATTAAGAAAAAACAAAGTTCCGAAATTGAAAACCTAATAACTGGGTGACGAATGATAAAATTTGAGATTGGCAAATGGGCTTCGGGAAGTGCTATGAAATTATGGGCAACAGAGAAAGGATTAATATCGTCAATTTGGAAAGAAGCCAAGGACTAGAAATATTTCCAAAGGGCAGATCAGTCGGAAGATAATGCAAATAATTTGCTTAACTACCCTCGGGGACCATTTCATTAACAGAAAGAAAATGGCAAATTCAGTACCAACCAAAAGCAAAGCCAAAAAAAACAAATGTAAATTTACAAATAAGCTGCAAGCTGCCACTAAAACAGGCTAATCAAGTAGATCCAATCCCAAGGAGAAGCATCACAACCTCAGGTGAGAGAAGAGGGAGGGGACAAGATCTACCACGGACCACGCAAGGCCTGCATATTGAAGGAATCGGATACCAGTGTCGACATCAAATAAATCTTGTTGGGAGAAGAATAACATCTTGTGGATATAACTTGATTGCTTTATCTCACTGGATTTCTTGTCTGTAGCTGAACCATTAAGCATTGGGATGTAGCTGGTTGATTTTATTGGGATTCCCAATGTGTTTGACACTACTGGGAGAATCCATTTCGCAAGAGCCTTGCTGCAGAACTTGACAATCAGGATTGTCGGTATCCCAACTAGCATTCTTCCCAAAAACGTAGGGATCGTGAGTTGCGAGGTAAATATTCGTGGAACAGCTTCATGGTGGAACTGGTGGTATGTCTGTTGAATCCCAGTCACCTGCTCAACATTAACACTACAGGTCAAATAGATGAATGCCAATGCAAATATTCTACATTTTTTGTTTCCACAAGAGAAAGTTACTAAACAATTGTATTATCTCAATGAATGATGCTCACTTATGAAGTAACATGCATGTCTTTGCAGTTGAATGAATTACCTTTCAGCTCCTATAAGTACATGCTTTAAAGCAAAGGACTAGGTTACAATACTAGTAGAGTAGTTGATCTGTTTCATCAACAAGGTAGGGTGCCGAACTGCTACTGAAATAGAACTGAATCCAATACCACTTGGATGACGGAGACGTTATATCCGTCACTAGATGTAAAGGAACCACGATAGGTTGAATAGGAAGCATTTCATAGAAACAATGAATACTATCTCTATTCCATATTCAATTCCAATAAAAAGGTGCAGAATTGCACTCTCGGCAAATTTCCAAGATGAGGTAGTTTACTATTATAATAGTACCAAACACCGTACAGTATGTTTGAAGAACACCAACCACATCTACCTTCATAACTTCTTAGATACTTTCCTTCTAACTGATAAATTTGCTTCATCTTTTTTGTGTTGGAATGTATGTTGATATTCATGTATTCATACCAATAATATTAGTCAAAATGCAGAACCCTAGCTTAAAATTTCTCCTGATGCATCTTCTAAATGATCCCAACAGCTTCAGAAAGTATCTTTGATACAGCAACTGGCACTCCCCTAATGCTGTCGAGAGCGAAAATGCTGAGAATTGGTGATTTCCTATCTAACCATAGGCTTTTTGGAAAGAAGCAAGGGGAAATTCTCTTTGGTGTGGTAAATCATGCAAATCCTAAGTTCCTGAAAGAACCTGACAAATCAAAGCTAACTTTTCTTGTACTCAACGGATAGGAGTCTAATGTGGTAATTCTATAAGCTATATTGTACCTCTAAATATTTCTAAGTGTAAACATATACTAGTTGTTTGACAAGAATGAAGTTTGTACAAGCAAATGATTTGAAACAAAAGCAGTACGGGCCAACTTTGACATTTTCAAGGCCCAAACATTATCAGCTATCTTATCAAAACAGGCTGATACGGCATCTGCCCCAGAGACAGTTAATTTCCTTCTCTTAAATGAAAGCCATGCATCTAAGTTCTCATGAATACCAATTTCATGTTTTTTCATGCGTATGTTCTTCATCTGTATGCATTCAATATTGCTAATTATCTTTAGAGGCAGTAATTCATCAAAGATGCATTCCTACAACAATTCTGGCGATAATAGAGTAGCTAAGAATTGTATCAATGCCATATGGGTGATCAATTACTTACAATTCCAAACACAACACCGTCGAAGGCAGTATGATACTCAAAACTTGGAGTTGGAAACTCAGGAGTGGGATAAGCAAAAAGTAAGAGGAAGCTCAGGGCAGCCCAAAATGATGTAACTACAACAGAAAAGTAAGCATAAACAAAATAGAAAAAATGTATTATGTTTCAACATAAAAATTCAACTAGAACCAGAAGCATAATTATGTCTCAAGCATTAAGATTACCAATCATATTTAGTAAGTAAAAAAGGCTGCTGGTCATTTTAATCAACAGAACCAAAGGTAGGGAAATAGAAGACTAACTAAACTATTCACATCATCACAGGAACTACAAGCTAGCCTCTGTTGTGGCACGCATCTCCTCTTTATGCAGAAAATAGTCCTTGGTTTAGATCTCTATTCACCTGATTGGACTGATAATAATTCAACCTGCTTGGACAGACTCTTTCAGCCTATGAAGCAAAAATTTGCCGACTATAGGTCTACTTACCATTTTGTCCAGAGACAATAAAGGCATCCACATATTCATGGACTGTTAGCCAGATTGCAAGAATCATAAACCCGAAGACAAGACCACCAATTATATCAATCAAGCTGTGCATGCCAAGGTAGATCCTTCCTACCAATGAAACCAAATTCAGCTTAATATTTGCAATAAAGAAAGCCAAGAGTAAAATCAAGAACTTTTGAACAAAATTAACCTACCAAAGCCAATGAAACCCACAAGCAAGCAAGCAAGGGTGACTGCACCAAGTTTCACAAAAGCATCTTCACACTGTGTGTAGGATAGCACATAGCATACAAGGAATCTGGAAAATACCAGCCAATAAATTGACAAGTAAAAATATAAGGGCACTTAATTTATTGTAATGGGCTGACAATCCGTCAGACCTATGGCTTTTCTTTTAGTTTTCAACTCGTTTTCCCATTCTCAACTCATGAGAATTATGAAGTTTCTACGTTCACAATTATCGTGAGCTAGGTGTTTTGAAATATTGAAGGGTAATAAGCAAGTCAGTCACACCTAGTAGATACCCTCGACGCACTTCCTACATGGCTTAATATTTGCGTCTACATAACTAATTTTCTCAAAGTCATTTAGAGAAAAACTTATTAATAAAATGAGGACTCAAAATCTAGAAAAGCTACCAATCAAAAGTTATATGTAATAGGAAACATCCATACCCTGATAAGCACACTGTATTCAGAGTATGAGAAGAAGGCAACCCATATTCCAAAGCATTTTCTTCTTCATCTTTGGTAGCTGTTATCCTTCTAACAGGAGGGCAATTTGGTCTAGGAGCTGATACCACATCCTAAAACCACAGACTCGACAATCAGAAAACCAAATCAATATTAACTCTATGACTTCATTCAACACATTACCCAAAAAGAAATGATGAAACCATGTTTAAAAAACCTTTATGCAGTTCCCTAAATAATCGCAGAGAGCCATCAACAGGGTCATCTGCCTAGCCAGTTTCCCATGCCCACTCTGGAAACATCATAAAAGGAAATAACCAATGAGAAAAATTACAAATCAAAATTATCCGCGAAGAGAAAGCAAAATAGAAAACATACCCAGAAAAGCAAAGGAAGAAACGCAGTGTAAAAGGGCACAGAAACTATACAAGACAACCCTGAAAAGAGAGCATCCAAGAATTTATGCCGATGTTTCTGACAAAAGAATGAAGAAAATATTAAAAAACAATTAGTATAATCAGAAAAGCTTAGAGAGGAAAAAGAACACAAATGATGAAAGAAATAGGAAAAATGAGAATCTGGGTATTGTTTATTTTGGTCCAAACCTGGATCTTGAGGATGATAGAAGTGCCAGAGACAACATGGTGAGACACCCAAGGTTGCAGCAAAGATCTAATCTTTTTGGTTATATCGAAATAACAAGTAATTACAATCCAAGAGAAAATTCCAGATAAAGCCAACCCTTGCCATACTACACTCTCCATTCAATCTCTCTTCTTTTCCCTCCTACAAACGGGGGATCAGAAGCAGAAATGAAGGAAACAAAACGGAAACGAAAACCACCCAACAGTCCTAAATTATTAGGACTTCTTCTTCGACTTGGGAGGAAACTTTGAGGAAATTGGCTAAATCTTTTTGTTCCTTTCCAAATTTCCGTACACAAAGAAAATATAAATCTAAGCTATGAGCCATTAATAGTTTTGTTCATTTTATGTTTGATTTTTCTTTTTTTTTTTAATTTAAGATCTTTTAGGTCCATGAATTTTCTTTGTTGGACTTTGGCTGGCAGTCTGGCACTAGAACGGTCAGCAACCATACGCGGAGTAAAACTTCAAATTTAGAACATTCTAAATAAATTTAAAATCATAGATATCCGTAGATTTTGAAATTTAATTTTTATATTTTTATTCTTAAAATTTTATTTTTATTTTTATTTTAAAATTTAAGTCAAACTGTTAATGTTATAATTTTTTATTAAATTTATGAGTGTAATATTTTAAAATAAAATATACTTACATAATAGTAATGAAATCAAAAATATGAAATTGTAATAAATTTAATTTTAATAAAATAATTTTAACAATATTGACAATTAAACATTAATTTTAAAAATATAAAATATAAAGGAACTAAATTGTTAAAAGTAAAAGTATAAGGATTAAATTTTGAATTTATTAAAACAGACGTGTTTTAACTTTTAAAAATAAAAATTGCTTTGCATGTGCTGCTGTTTCTACCATTTAGGTTGCCATTTAATGAACCAACCACCTAACTATTAGTTCCCAGTGTATTAATAAGTTCCAAATTTAAGTTATTAATAAGTTGCTTTCGTATGATTATTCACAATAAAATTTGAGATATAAAATAGAAATGAAAGGGTGTAATTGAATGGTATTAAATTTTAAGTTAAATTAGTTAAATATATTGAAAAAATATTAATTGATAAAATAGGTTCAATTATTTTTAAATTTAGAGAAATAAGTTTTTTTTTTGAAAAGAGAGTGATAACGTGTCTAGGTAGACGAGCTTTTTTGTTAATAGGGGGAAAGCCAAAAAAAGAATTTTAAGGGGTCAAAATTAAATTATAATTTTTACGATAATAAAATATAATTTTATTATTTTAATACCATCTTTATAATTTTTAAAGATTAAATTAAATTTTTATTATTTTTAGGAAAGTTAAAATGTAATTTTATATTTATTAATTTAAAATTTATAAAGGATTTAAATAAAAATTTTCTATTTTAGAGTCAGGACCCCTACCTGTTGATATGTCAGAAAAAGTGCACTCAATTAGACACGTTTTTCGATAGTTATGAAAAAAATCGTCTAGCTAAACGTGCTTTATTTGACATCACAGTATAAAAACTCGTCTAACTAGATGCATTTTAACACTTTCTCTAAAAACGACATATTTTTTAAATTTAAAAAATATATATATTTAATCAATTAATTTCTGTTGTCGTCATATTCAATTAAATTAATATAAAATTTTCAACCAAATTAGAAAAAGAAAAAGAGAATGAGTCTTGGGATGAATATGGAAACAAAAAATATATTATTCCATCTTCCACTTGGTTCATGTAATCTTGACTTTGACATTGTCTTAAATTAATTAAGCTATTATTACATGCGGCCAGAGTTGTCAACTTCAATTTTATTATTATATTATTTTATGTGATATAATGTGTCAGTTTCTTCACCTATCTCGATTAAAATCTGGTATAGGCTTTTACTGGTATCTCCATTAAAACTAAATTTATTTTTAATTTTAAAATATATCATAGAAAATGAATTAAATAAAATAAAATATTACATAAATGAAATAAGGAATTAAAGTATTGAATATGATCGTGTATAAATATAATGGGACCTAATTTAAAATTAACCCAAAATCTAGATTTCAATATCTACACTCACTCACATGAAGTTTCTTCATTAATCAAGCCTTTAATGGGTACATTTTTTCATTTTTATTATTTTTTTCTTTCTTTAGAAAAACTCTTTATTTTCTCTAAAATTCTTTCTTTTCCCAATAAAAACCAACCACTACTTTAAATCATCGTGTGTGACATCGGCTTCGGCCATGTTGCATGTGGCAATAATTAATTTAAACAAAATATAGTTGGGATTATTGTCATGTAAAATCATTTCTATATAAAATCCTCTCATATTAAAAATATTATTCCCACGTTCTTATAATGGGTAAATATTCTATATATACCAAAAAGGCATGTTGACTTGGAGATATGCATTCATGCTAGGATGGCTATGAAATTTTGGGCGGACTAGCATAAAATAATTAAATTTTGGTGTGCGCAAAAAATTTTGGGTTTCGAACAAAAATGGCCAAAAAAAATGTCGGCGAGAGTCTTAAAAGAATCTGAATTCTGTAAAATAATTTTAATCAAGGATTGCCAAAACGGTTAACTATTGACTTGGAATATGCATTTTAGGATGGCAAGGACTAGGGGTGTCGGTTAATAATTTTTGATTTTTGGTTAATTTTTAATTGGTTCGTTTAATTGGTTCGAGCCGGTCGGTTAATCAATTTTTTAGTTAAACCAAAAAATTAAAAATAAAATTATAATACATAAAAGCCCACTTAGGCACTTACCCAATCCAATCCAAACCCAATTACCAACCAAGCCCAAATACCCAACCCCCAATTACCCAACCCAACCAAATTATATCATTTTATTAATAATTTAATAAATAAAACTAAACTAAACTCCCTACACTCACAGTAAACACGACAGAAAAAAAATACCCATTTCAACTTCAAATCCCTAATTGATAACTCCCAAAGTCTCTACCAGGCCAGCCACCTTCTGTCCGTCACTCCGGCGTCTACCAGGTCACCATCCATCACCGGCAAGTTCAAGTTTAGGTAGGCTTTTACTAGCTCAAAGAATGCTTACATATCAGACAAAAGAGCAAAACTCCATTAATACAAGTTTTTTTTTTTTTTTTTACTAGCTCAAAGTTTAGGTCGGTTGTTTACCAACCTCTTAAAATTCTATATTTAATTTTCTGAGTTAGAAATTAATTTCCAGTTTTATTCCGGGAAATGCAGTGTCAATTTAGGGGTTCTTTTAATTTTTTTGTTCTTCCCGTCCTTTGATTTTTATAGTCATATTTAGTTGAGAAATAGCCTTTGAAGTGACAGATGCTAGTAGTTTCAATGTATTTTTCAATCTAATTTGTTTTGGGAATGTCATCAATGTAGCTATTTAATGATCAATAAGGTCAAGTCTTAGATTAAAGCATAGTGTTCAAATCGATTCTCATTATGCTCAATTTGATACTTTAGAATAGCTTTTAGTCAGGAGACCATGATTTATTAACCGGATTCAGCTTTTCTTTAATCAGTTTTGTTCCTTCTTTCTTGAAAATCTGTGTTGCATATAGATTTGAGTTGTTAACAAAAGCAATATATTTTGTTCGGTTTGGAGATTTTACCTTTAAAATCCTTGTGTTTTCGGGTTTTTCTTGTAATCATTAATTGTGTCTTAGTTACTGTATTAAAAATGAAATTTTATGAACAAGGGATTTGTGTTCAAGCTATCGATATGCTTTGATAACTAAACCATATAACCCTTGTAAAGAACTTTTATTTGTTGAACAATTATATGGAAGTAGTCGTAGTTGTCGGTTTTGAGCAGGTCCTTTTGTTTACTCACCGACAAGTCGTCTGTCTTGCTTTAATCTTTAAAAGCATGTATTAAACATGAAACTGTATGTGCATTAACAAGGATTTGTGTCCAAGCTATCAAGTGATTTGATAACTAAAACATATAGCCCACCTCCCAAGTCACAGCTATTCCCTATATGTATACTTGACTCAAAATCATGCAATGTAGATTTATATACTTGTAGACCTGTGGATGCTTTCGTTATATGCTTACTTTGTGTTCACCTGTTCTGTCAGAACTTACAAGCAATGGCATTTGTACTTTTCCTTTCCAATTAACATGAGATAAATTTCATAGCATCATTTGCATTCAACATTTGGCATCTAATGGTTATAATAAGCTATTATTTAAGGCATAGCATGTTCTTTAATTTAGTGATTAGGTCCACCATATGCAACTATTATCAAACACTAAATCTTCTGGTTTGATTTGGCTTTGCTATCAACTCGTAGTTTATGACAAGATTCACCTTACTACTCGCCTCGCCTGAATTTTTATAGTTGAATAGTGGTGTTAGGTAAACTGGGTGAGTGGTCTGGATTTAAGCTGTTATAGGAGAGTTGTAATGTGAGATGTTATCCGATATTAGGAATATATAGTATAGCTGCACCAAGTTGGTTGCTGTGTTAGAACATGAAGAAGTAGGTGTTGAGAGGACAAAGCTATTAGGAGAGATTTCAATGTATTGCCTACCTATTGCAAAGAGTTTGGATAAATTTTCTAAATTATATTAACTTCTTCTATTTGAAGACAATGTGTTCAATTGCAATTGTTATGATCTTTGTACATGGAATGGGATTTTACTTGAAAATATTTGACATTCCATTGTAATATTGACAAATGGTATCTCAAAAGAGTGAATGTCTTTCTCTTCCGATTAAAATCAAAGCATATAATTTCACCTAAAATCGCTTCTAACCTTTCAATATCTAAACTATGTTTTTTTCTAAAACTCAACATAAAAATATGTTTAATATCATAAATGTATTTTAATTTATTATATATGTTTTTATTGCGAATGTCAACTGAACCAACATCTATTGAGGCTAGTGTTACACCTCCTACTTCGATAGATTCTGAAAATTCGGGAGTTGGAGCTTCAAGCCAAGCAAAGGAGATTACCGGGAAAAGAAAAGCCACTCTTCCAAGGTCAGAAGTTTGGTCTCACTTCACTAAGATTATTAATAGTGAGGGTGCAAGTAAAGCTAAATGTAATTATTGTCAAAAGGAATTTTGTTGTGATATGAAAAAAAAATGGTACGAGGTCATTAAAATATCATATTGGTTCATGTAAGAAAATCCTAGTAATGTTGTTGAAAATAGTCAAGGACAACTAGTTTTACCTAGAAAGGGAGTTGAAAGGGGAAGGAATCTTTCAACTTGGAGATTTGATCAAGAAGCATGTAGGAAAGGATTAGCACAAATGATTGTGATTGATGAATTACCTTTCAAGTTTGTTGAAAGTGAAGGTTTTAAGAAATTTATGTTTATGGCATGTCCTAGGTTTGATTCCTTCACGAACTACTATGACTAGGGATGTTTATCAATTGTATTTAGATGAAAGGGCCAAGATAAAACAACTTTTGAGAAGTTCTTGTTCTAGAGTTTGTTTAACTACTGACACATGGACTTCTTTGCAAAGAGTTAATTATTTGTGTATCACTGCTCACTTTATTGATAATGATTGGAAATTGAATAAAAAGATTTTAAACTTTTGTCCAATTTCTAGTCATAAGGGTGAGTCCATTGGGATGGTGATTAAGAAATGCTTGTTGAATTGGGGGATTGATAAGTTGTTTAATGTTACTATTGATAATGCAAGTTCAAATGATGTTGCTATTAGTTATTTGAGAAAGAAATTTAACCCTCGAGGGGTTTAGTTCAAAATGGTAAATATCTTCATATGAGATGCATGGCACACATTGTGAATTTGATTGTTGTTGAAGGCTTAAAGGAAATGAATAAATCATTGAACGTGTTAGGGGGTCATTAGATATGTGAGACAATCTCCATCTAGATTACAAAAGTTTAAGGAGTGTGTTGTGGTGGAAAAGATAGAGTGCAAGAAGATGTTGTGTCTTGATGTTTGTACTAGGTGGAACTCAACCTATTTAATGTTAGATCGCTCGAACTTTGAGAGAGCCTTTGAGAGATTTGAGGAGCAAGATACAAATTTTGAAATTTGAACTTGAAAGGGGTGATGGTTGGCCTAGTGTGGATGATTGGGATAATGTTAGAAACTTGAGGATTTCTTGGAACATTTTTATGAAGTCACTTTATGATATCCGCACTTCATATATCACGTCCAATAATTTTTTGATGAGCTTTCTAAAATTGATATTCTTTTACGAGATGCTCGGTTAAATAGTAATGTTGATTTCAATGTTATGGCCATCAAGATGAAAGAGAAGTATGATAAGTATTGGGGTGATATTGATAAGATGAATATGCTTATGTTTGTTGCTTGTGTTTTAGATCCTAGACAAAAACTAAAGTATCTTGAATTTGCACTTAATGAAATGTCTAGTTCTGAAAAAGCTTGTGAAATGATGCAAAAATTGAAGGAATCTTTGTATGAAATGTTTGATGAGTATAAGCCTCCACTTCATAGTACTTGTAGCCAATCGAGTATGCCAACACATGCTTCTCTTGGTGAACCACAACAAAAAATGAAAAGGCGAATGCAAGCTTTGTATAAAAAGCGTGAGTTGGAAATTTGTGGTGAGGATAAAACATCTGAGTTGGATAATATCTAACTGAGGCTAATGAGGAATTTGTTGAAGATTTTGATATTTTATTATGGTGGAAAGTGAACAGTCTAGATTTCCCACTCTTTCAAAAATGGCCAGAGATGTGTTAGCTATACCGGTTTCTACGGTTGCTTCAGAGTCTGCATTTAGCACCGGGGGACGTGTGCTTGATCAATATAGGAGTTCTTTAACTCCTAAAATTGTACAAGCTCTTGTGTGTACTCAAGATTGGATTCGAAAATCATCATCACAAGAAGACATCAAAAAGATTGAAGAACAAATCCAATAACTTGACAAGATTGAAAATGGTATATTTATTGTCTTATTTTAATAGTTTTAAATTTTTTTACCATATCACTCCTACTTATTTAATTGATTCAATGTTTAGATTTTTCTTGGAATGCATCAGAGCCTACCCTTAATTCATGAGCTTTCATGAGTTGAAGGGTATAATTACTATCTTATTCTTGTTAACTTATAATCTATTCGTTTGTTTATATTATTTGATTTTTTTAAATGCAGATATTTCTATTATACGCTAAACTTTTGCACTTGTTTTTTTCCTTTTTGTAGGTTTAATGCAAATGGAGATTTTTTGGAGAGAAGAAATAGGTACAAATGAACAATATTAAATACTTACATTTCAATTATGTATTAATTTAAAGATTTATGTAATGTTTTAAACAAAATATGTAGTGTTAATTCGGTTAATTCGGTTAATTCGATTAAGACGGTTAAGATGGTTAATTCGGTTAATTCGGTTAAGACGGTTAATTCGGTTAATTTTTAACCAAAATTTTAAAAAATATAATTTTCGGTTAATTCGGTTAACCGACCGAATTAACCCAAAAAAATTCGATTCGGTTAATTTTTTTGAAAAAATTTCGGTTCGGTTAACGGTTAAAAATTTTGAAAGGTCGGTTAATTCGGTTAATAACATTTCGGGTCGGTTAACCGAATGAACACCGCCAAACGGGACTGGGTAAATTTTTGCCCACTCTAACCCCAACCAAAAGCTTGATCAATTCACCCTAACTCCGACTCTTAAAGAAAATAAAATTCACTTTGTATCTAAACTCAAAATTTAATAGAAGATTTGACTCGGTTTCATCTTATTTCAAGTTTAATTTAATTGTTTTTCATTAAAAATAAGATTATATTTTAACTCTTTTATTTTTTTATTTTGAAGTAAATAAAATTAAATATTTTGAGTTTAAACTTAAAGTTTACTATATTTATTTTTAGTTATTAAAAGTCATTTTTGTAAATATCTCTTAGATTAATTTACTTTTTAAACTCAAATTGACCAGACTATTTTTATAATTTCACCCATCCGAAATTGATTTTTTAAAAAAATCTGACCCTATCCAAGATTAGGAAGCCGTAGAATTTGGTTTCCTCCATCCCAAAGCCCCTGATTCATACTTTTAAATCTTACACTTTGACTTAGTGCAGGTAAAAAACACTTTCTAGGAAGAAATTAAAAATTTCAACTTCCCAAAAAAGTGCTTTGGGGAGAAGTTAAAATTTTTAATTTCCAAAAAAAATTATTTGCAGGGGTCTCGGTCCCCCTTACTATTTAAACCCTTTAACAAATTTTAAAATAATAAAGTTAAAATTTAACTTTAACCATCCCTAAAGATATAAAAATTTAATTTAATTCTTTAAAAATAATAAATTATAAATTATAAAAAATTAAAATTTTAATTCAGCCCGAATAAATGTTCTGACTTCGCCCTGCACGTTGGCTTCTAGAGCCGGATCGGGACGTTCAAAACCGTCGGTCTTAACCCAGTCAGTGAATTTACGAACCAGAATGAAGCCGAGATTACCCGACCCTGTATTGCGCCGCCATTTCGACATATAACTCGACTGAAAGAGACATAGAGTTGGTGAGAGAAGCAATGGACATTTTCAACAATTAAGTTTCCGTATTGCAAAGTGGGGACGCGTTGAAATTCGTGACGGTTCAACACAATCAGGTGGCGGACATTGCCCCACAAGGCGAAGTGGAGTTCTTCGATTGCACCAGTTGGTTGAAGTTGAATACTCTCGACGGAAACGAAGCTGATTTCGGTGGGGACAGCCAACTTCGTCGAGTGTGGGATGGAGTGAGAGTCGCTATTATTCCTTCGCCAATGCCTTCGTTTCAAAAGCGATTGACTAGGGTAAAGCCATTGAAGCCGTGATTACTTTAGTTGCAAAAGCAGTGGATATTTTGGAACATGGTTCTGATTTCCTCGCGTTTGCTTCTCCAGCTTTAAGTCCTTACCCCAACACAAGTAAGATTTAGAAAATAATCATCCAAAATCATTTGTTTTTTTTTTCCCTTCGATTGAATCTTTGTATTAATTGCATTCGTGTGGCAGATTGGTATAGGTGGTGATTGTACAGTAAAGAAAATTATGTTTATTTTGTAATTGAAAAGTAGGATTTGATTCACTGTTGCAATGGATTTTATTTGCTATTTTGTTTAGATTGTGTCGTTGGATGGATTAATATATATATATATATGTATATAAAAGGAAGAAGAAGAGAAAGATGAACTTTACTGATAAAACCCCCCAAGAGAGTTAAATTACATCACAAATAAGAAGGCTAGACTTCTCTGCCTTCTTTGGTTTTTTGTAACATAAAGAAAATGTATAAGCATTTATTTCATACATAATTATTGTAAAATCTAGCTAATTGGTGAAGAACACATCCCTCTGCCCTTCATTACATGCCTCCTTAACCCAGGAATATGCACATTTTTTATATAATCTTTCCAATCTATGGTTTCCACATCAAATCCGAAGCTTACCTTCTCTTCTTCAGACATGGTCTCCAGTAGTCTCTTGGTGTTGCTGTTGTCAAACCTAACATTTGTTTGATTTAATGTTTTTTTTTTCTATGTCAGTTGACCAAGATTTGAAGATTATATGCAAATGAGAAATTCATGGCTGAAACTGAGATTTAATGCAAAAATTGACTTACCTTCCACCATAGAATGTGTATGGCTCGTATATGTTAGCCAAGTACTTTGCTTGCTCCACCGACTTTCTGCACACCGCTTCGAGCTTCTGCGATTTTCCACTCCAAGATGCCAATGCTGGCAATCCAGTTCGGTGCATGGCATCTCTCCAGAGGTGAGCTGAGAAATCCTCCATGGAACTGAACAGCTTCATTGACGGAACGTGGATTGGGGTACCCTTCGAGTCGAGAAAAGGCCTTGAATTGTAGTGCTCATGGAGCATTCTGGCTAAATCCTGGAAAACTAGTGGATTTACAACTGACGATGCGATGTGGTAGATGTTAATATCTGGTTTTGGGGTCATTCCATGTCTTGCAATGGCTGCCAAGGTTGCATTCACAACCATATCTGCTGGAACCTGTACTCCGAGGTTTCGCTATTGTTAGTTCAGCAAATACAATGTATCAGAATTTATGAATAAATCAGACAACAATAGCTTACAACATCAAGAACTCCATTGGGATCAACCAAGAAACCTGTTAGCTGCCCTTTCCCATAGCATAATACTATTGGGTCCATCATCCTAAGATAGAAACAAAACCGCAACGCTCAATTTTTTTGCTAGAAACGATTGCATTATATATATGAACTCAAAGCAAGAGATACCTATTTCCTTCCATCCATCCAGGAAATGGTTCTTTGCAGGTACTCTCGATAACACTCGGTCGTATTATCACTAGCGGTATTTCTCCTCTCATATTATTGATCATCATCTCTCCCATAGCCTTGGTGAACACATAGGTGTCTTGCCATCCATATTTTCTAGCCCTGATCAGGTGTTAAATGATCACGTCAATGCATAAAAGAAACAGAGAAGTAATACCAATCACAGAGGAGCAGACAAGTAATGATTTGCAGTATTAAACTTTCTAAGTTACGAGTATGATTCGAAATGTCATGATATATTGTGCACATTCACAAGCTTAAAGAAAACCACTATGGAAAGAAGAGAATGAGAATACTCACCTTTGTAGACCCAATTCTTTCATTTTCTGAGCCAATTCACTTTCATGACAACCTTCCTTGATATCACGAGCCAATCTGAACTCTTCTTCGATATCTAACTCGGGTATAGATCTTGGCGTGGTTTCAGCAATTAAATTTTCCCTTGCAATACAATCTCCTATGTCAAATGGCTTTTCCATAACTCTTCCTTGTCTTTGGCCATTCACATATGCTGCACATGTAATATTCTGCTTATCAGCTAAAATCTACATGTCCTTCAAATTATATATGTGTATCAATGTTGGATTTAATTGCTTGCCTGTTGACACTTGCAAAAATAGTTTAAGTTTCTTGCACTTCTTGGCAAAACCCATGAGATGGGATGCTCCTCTTGTATTTATATCCATGGCCACATCATATCTGCAAATTGTTTTCAATTAAATTTTACAATCTTAAAGGTTGCACGATCTTATTTTAAATTTAATAATAAAAGTAATTAACCTTTCATCAAAAGTTGTATTAGCTGCAGAATTCACAATAATGTCGACTTCTTTTGAAATCAGGTCAGCTAATTCATCATCCAATCCAAGATCAGATTCACAAACATTTCCTACCACAGGGACAAGTTTGCTCAACATGAAACTTTGGTAACTATTCCCATATGTTTGTTGTAGACAGTTGAAAAGCTCTGCATTTATTATCTAAAACCAAAAAACCAAAACCAAAGACTAAACTTTGATTCAATAGCAGGAAAAAGAAATTGGTTCAAACATGTTATATAACGCAAGCAAGACAGAACTCTACATAACATACTTCAGTTTTCAATCTTTCCATTGCTGCTTCTTTGCTTTTAGCCTTCACCAACACAAATATCTTCCCAACATCAGGCACAGTTCGTAAAATCTTCTCAATAAGAACTGCGTATAATTAATATAAGAAAACAAACATTGAATACATGTTATTTTTCTTATCTAAGTCTATGTTTGGCCCGGCCCGGTCGGGGAAAAAAAAACAGGTACGTACCTTTGGCAAGAAATCCTGTAGAACCAGTAATGAAAAACTCCTTCCCTCTAAGGAACTTGACAATGCCAATACCATCTTGCAACTCCACTAAGCTAGTAGTTGATCCTCCATAAGGCACCAAATCTTTAACTGCAATATCAGCTTGATTTGGCGACACAAGTAGGCTTCCAGCATCCATAAGCGCCGCACTACGATCACCACCATTAACCATTTTGGACCTTTCCTTCACAACAGAAGAAACCCCAGCAGTTTTGATTGCTTTCCCACTACTCCCTTGGCAATGTACGAAACTGCTACAGTTGCTGCGCTTCTTCCTCCACGACCCACCTTTATTGAAAGCAGTTGGTGATACAGAGAAACAATTGAGGAACAAGGCCCCCATCAAGTTCCAAGAAAAAGGAGAAGTTGAGAAGAAGGAAATGTATGATCAACAAATTAAAGCATTTTTGGTTGGTTCAAAATAAAATGGTTGGCTTAACAACTTAACACTAGTAAACTAACCAAAGAAACCACAACAACACCAAAAACAATTCAAATATTTAATGGAGCAAAAAAGAAAAAGTTGGGTTTGGGATCATAAATACGAGATTGAAAGGAGTATTATAAAAGAAAGAAGCAGAATGGGGTGAATTTAAGGGAGGAATGAGATGAGAATTAGGTATAGTTTAATATTAATTTTCTTTTTCATGTTATTTAAAGACACTTCTCATGCAAAGGCTCTCTTTATGCCATTCTTTCAACAACAACAAAAAAAAAAAAAAAATCACGCTTCTTATCAAGGAGGCTAACATGGCGGGGACTTCTTTATTTCTTCATCTTTGCTACTTCGGATTTAAATATGTATGGAAAGAAAGGGTGTGGGAATTTAGATTGGGATACATCCCTATCCCAACATGCTTTGTTGAAAACCCTAACTTGTAAATTAAACAAGTTATGAAATTTAAATCCTCAACTTTCTGTTTTTCTTTCTCTTCCGTGTTACAACTGCCCACAGATTCAGGCTATGGCTTAATGCCGCTAAAGTATAGCATTTTTCCTCCAACTATATCAAATGTTCCCAGTTAGTCCCTACGTGCTTGGTTTAGTCTTTTCAACATTAAAAAAAAAAAAACTGTCGGGATATCCGGTTAATCATTAATTGCCACATTCATTGAATTCATTAACACAAAAAAGCCTAAACAATATTTTAAAAAATGCAAAAATAAAAATTATATATTTTAAAAAATTACAATATGTTATATTTTTTAAGAATTTAAAATATAATAGAATTTTAAAAATATTGTAAAATTTTAAAATAGTAAAAAATTTGTATCTTGGAATAAAGTATGCCTTCACTAAACACATTTAAAATATTAAAATTTTGATATAAAATTGTATTTAGTTAAAAATCTGATATTTCTTTTTATAAAATTGCATTTTAAAATAGTTTAATAAAATTAAATCACTTTTTATATCAATTTTTAGTATTTCAAATACATCAATTTTAGTACTTCCTCTACAATATTTGTATCGTGTTTATTTTAGTTGACTTCCTATTTAATGTCTAGATTAAGCTTCCTTCATCCATTATCATGCACACGTTTTCTTTGGTTTGTACCGTAGTTCTTTAGAATGGTCAAACACTTGATAATAGTGATAGTCTCAGGGAGAATGAAGGCATATTCGAATATATGCGGGCATTTAATTTGCAATTGTGATCATAAATATTAAAATTCAAAAATATTTGGATTCAAATATTTTAAGACAAGGGATGCGTGTGTTAATATTTAGATATACATTTTACTTTTAAAAAATTTATTTGCGAATATAGGATATTGGTTTAGAGACAAATCAATGCAAAAAAATATTTGGAATAATTAAAAAATATTATTTGAATTAAAATAACATTTTTTGTTTAAATAATTTGAAAAAATTATCCAAATTTATCACTTAAAATACATATTAATTATATTGAATCATAAAACAATTATCAAAAGTGATATTCTTCCAGAGACAACAATCTCATGTTCAAGCTCTAGTAGATGTGATTTATAAATTTTAAAAATATTAAAATTTGTAATATTTTAAAAGAAGTTAACTTTTTTATAATTTTAACATTTTAGGACTTTTATAATTTTTTGTATTTTTAAAGATTTTAAGTTTTCGGATGATGACACCATTATGACATCATTTCATCATATGATCCTAACATTAGTTTTTAGCGTTTAAAGGACTAAATTGAAAAGGTATGATAATGTTAGGGACTAAAGTAAGCCAAAAAAAGTTTAAAGACCAAATAAAAAAATGATATACTTTAGGGACTAAAGTGTACATTAATCATATATATAATAGTTTTAATGACACGTTGTACATATTTCCATTACTGTTTAAACAATGGAATGAACCATTGGACAAATTGAGTCTAAGCGAGTTGAAGCTCAAGTTTGATGATTTGAATTTGACTTAGAATCAACTATAATATAACATTTAAAATCTTTATTAACAATTATTTATTATAATGATATTTAAAAAGTAAATACTTTTAATTGGTATACCTATTCCGTAATTTTCCCTCAACGGGATAGTTTTGACAAATAGGTATATAGATTGTTTTCATATATCTTTTAATGGATACGTTACAATAATAACACTAACCTGATACAGATACATACATTTTTCCCCAAGTTATGTACTTCAAATTATTAACTAAAGCACAATATAAAACATGATATAATAGAAAAATAAAATGAATTGGGCACTATTACCAATTATTAACATTGGTATGATTATGATATTATAAAATAACAAACACCGGAAAGAAATAAAAATTAACTAATGAACCAAAAATATTTATTATTTATCATAATTATAACGAATAAATATTAGTAAGAAAATTGATTTTATATAATGTTGTCCTTCACTGACCTCGCATCATTTATAAAATATAAAATAATTAATTATGTTTATGTAATCAAAATTATATAGGCGGCACTCAAGTCAAACATTATTACAAAGGAAATAGCAAATCTAAATATTTTACCGAAAAGTAATTTGGGCTCTCAAATCTGACTGTCCCACTTCCAGTTCTATATATCAAACCCTGAATAATAAACTCAGGTTCCACCATTTTCTTTCCTTTGGAACTTGCATATTTATTGTTTCAATTTAGGTGCTACTAAAAAAGCTCCTAAATTACAAGCAGCCTTCTACCAAAAATGGACTATGTTCTTTTACCATCTCTTACTAATGTTGAAGAAACTATTGACTTACAAATACAGTACATCCTTCTAATCCTAGGAGACTGAACATCATAGATCTCTTAATCACCAGACAGGCATCTCAGACAATTGCATTTGAAACCAAAACCTTGAGACAAGAGACTTTCTCTGGCATCATAACTCATACTGGCATCAATGTAGGATATCCGAAGCTCTTCACCTACAACATTCCCAACCACCAATTTCATTCGTAACATCGGGATACCTTTGGTGCAGTTTTTTTGGAGCCTAGTCCAGACAACTAAATGACTTCCAATGACCAGGATAGAAAGAAATGTCGAAAGCCAGCAGTAGAAGGCGTACCTTCATCAATGTCACGGAGTGCCTTCAATTTTGCATCAGCATTCTCTATCCAAACAATGTGTGTGTTTGGATCTGTAATTCAATATTAGCAAATTTTGTTTTTAAACACCACTAACCATCTCACAACAACAATATACCTTCACTCTGATTCACATACCACATTTAAGGTCTTTTGTTTGAATAAACTTTAAAAGAGGCTCCATTTCTATTTATTTGACCTCATTACATATTCATTATCCCAAGCTCTTTTACCCCTTTTTGATAGTCAAATTGATATGAAGGTTATTGAACTTTGGACCTCCTAGAAGAGACAGTGGCAACATTTCATAAAATCCAACCAGCAGAATTAAGGTTATAGTTGAGAGAGTGATACTTACTAATTATCTATCCCTACCAATAGACATTTTCCTTAAAATAAGTGAAAAAAGCTCGTCCTTACTTCGATAAGTAACCATGGTAAACAATAATCCACTAGTACAGAAACAAGAAAACTTACCACAATCATGGTTGTAAAAGGATGGAAGCATGTAAATAGCATTTCCAACTGCAGCTTCAGCTTCGA
The DNA here is from genome assembly GCA_025506655.1 of Gossypium rotundifolium. Classification (NCBI taxonomy): domain Eukaryota; kingdom Viridiplantae; phylum Streptophyta; class Magnoliopsida; order Malvales; family Malvaceae; genus Gossypium; species Gossypium rotundifolium. The sequence continues at coordinate 115,173,229 of CP106730.1, forward strand.
TGGAGGCTGAAGCTAATGAAAGAAGATCTTCATATACACCTGCAGCCAATTCAATACGGAATGCATTGATACGAATTCGTGCAAGCACATCAGTGTACCATTGTTTCGTTAAGACTTCCTGCTGTCAAAGAAAACTGTTCTCTAAGAAGACAATTAGCATAGGACCATGTAAATAAAGACATACAGGAAAAGATTCTCATGTATTCTTATAAGTGGAGGATACAAGACGTATGTTCATCTCCAATATTTGCCTTCACCAAAGCATTTCTTAGCAAATGGAATCCCTCTTCCATCTGAAATTATCAATACACACAAAAAAATTAGTACACACAAAAAGAGTCCTTTTCACAATGAAGTTGGAAACAGCAGAGATGGCCAGAAAGAAATAAATATCAGAATCTCCTTGAAGGATGAAGGAAAAGGAAGCACTAAAAATAGAAAAAACATGAATAATTAGTTTGTTTAGGAAGGAAAGAACAATAGCTTTTCAAAGCCATTTTAATCATTTTGATGGACTAGTAACCAGTTAACAAATATGCTACTACAGTAGTTGATCTGCCAGTAATATGCTTGTCATTTGGACATCAACAAAATCACCATTGTTACAAAATAGATGGATGTTTCTCACCTTTAAAATCATCCCTTGAGTTAAGTTAGCTGGTTGAAGTATGTCGAGAATACCAGCAGGTGCAGCTCCTGATATGACCATACAAGCTAACCGGTTTACCAAAAGGGGATATTTCAGACCTTGGGTCCTTAACAAAGAGAAAATTGGAAATAAGAAAGTAAATGCTATGATATATTATATCATGCTTTAGGGTCTATCTCCAGCATGATTAGCAGGGTTCTAACTTCTAAGCACAACAAACAAGAAATACCTAACGAAGAAATATATTGTAGAAACATTCATTTGAATAACACTTTCTAGATAGAAAATTTTCTTCTTTCAGATAAAAGTAAATCTAATACACCTTTCAGAAGAAAGTGTGGAAATAGCACACCAAAATAAATTTTCTGTAGAATATGTATCATTGTACGTAAACTTCTGTGTCCTCAAAAACACTACTGCCATCTTTTAATGTTGCATTTTAAGCATTAGAACAATTATAAGAAAAAGGGAAGAGCTGGATGCCCAAAAGACAAAAAAAAATGGGAAATTGTTATTTTTAATGGTAGAAGATAGCATGAATATATAGTAAATTATTGAATGGAATGATTGCAGAGTAGATTGCAATGATCAGCCTGAAACCTCCTTGGGACGAAAATAAGCAAATTCAGGGCATTGAATTTAACAGAGAGGAATATAAAACAAATCAAGGCAAGAATATCTTGCACTCTCTCCCTCAACCACTCTAATTCTATCAAATCAATCCTAAAACCTTGTAAAAGTCCACTGGAATCACTATATCTTTCCCTTTTAATCCCATTCATAACAAGAATCTTGCTGAAATCAACTCCCCACTGGATGTTGCTAGTTTGTTAAATTATTAAAATCCTTAAACCCTAAACCCCAGTCTTATATAAACAGAACATTTTTCAACTTTTCATGGCCTAACCCAGCAAAGTGATTACTGGAAAATTATTCAATCTAAGGGAAAACAAGAAAAAGCAAAGAAATTAAGCATACAATGCATATACAAAATGAAGGAAATCTAAGTGACACTCTAGTGAACAGTAAGCAAACTTTCTTACCTGCAATAATCATCAAAAGCTAGCCAATCTGCTTTCTTCTCCACATCATAAAAAACCTAAAATCAAAGTCAAGTAAAATCAAAGTCAAGTAAACCCCAAATTAATAGCATAAGACCAAAAAGAAGCATACTTAATTGTCTCTGCAATATATCGTTATTTAATTTATACTCCAAAGTTTAAAACAAAATAAAATTAGTACAATTTGAATTTTCGTTCTTTAAGTTTCCAACTTCTGATTAGCTTTGATTCTTGAAGCTAAATAATCAAACATTTGATAGGCTCCCCAACTCAAAAGACTTGCCCAGACTCAATCATCAACTAATTGGTTACTATATCAAAATCCCAGATAAGAACAATAACAATAAGAGCAAACCCATTTAACCTTGGAGCTTTCTTTGCAATTTTCAGAGCAAAAGGAAACGCCTTGAGATTGAGACGCAGTAACAGCGTTGATCTTTTTGAGGCAAAAGTAACAGACAGTGGTAATGGCAGAGAGAGAAGGATGAGATACGATGGGTTTAGCAGTGTGGATGGTGTCTCCAGCACCAATTCTCCGAGTGGCGAACACGGCTCGACCTGTTGACTCGGTGAGTGCGACTCGGATAGGAGGCGGAGCGGGTCCACTCGACGGCGACTCGTTTCCGTTAGGTGGGGTAATGGTGGCGGCGGTTGAAGAGAATAAAACGAGAAGGTTGTGAGAATAGGGGGTCCTGAAGTGGGATGGCCAACGTCTACAACAGCTCAAAGTCAAAACAAAAGCCAAAGGCGACATTCTTATGTGTTGTTTGAACCTTAAAAAGACTGAGATTAAGAGAAATGGCGAGAGGAAATGGCTATGGTTGTAAATTGTAATGTATCTGTAAACAATAGCCTTTCTACTTATACTGCTCCTTTTCTCAACGCCATGGCTATGGATTCCATTGACCAAACAATATGACCACCTTCAACCTACTTTCTGTACCAGTATGTAACAATCCCCTACTGCACATTTTCCTTCTCTGGTCTTTAGTTTGTGAATTTACATGGTTAAAATTTGTCATAAGTCCTCTTAATTTTAATAAATTTAGAATTTAATCCTTTCACTTTTAATTAACAATGTTAATTAAATAAATATAAATTTTAAAATCTAAAAAATAAAAAATTAAAATTTTAAAATAAAAATATATAAATTAAATTTTAAATTTATGAAAATATATCCTCTATATATATATATATATTATCTGCAAAATATATATTATAATATGGTGTGTTTTTAAACTTCATAATAGCAAATTTTAATATTATTTATTAGTATAAGTTTGTGAAGGGTTATTTCCCGTGATATTAATTTATGGAGGATACTTTGAAACTCATTGATGTCGAGTTTAGCGAAGATGTTTATGTTGTTAAGTTATTTGCAATTAATTGGAATCAATATAATTATTATGATACGATTATATTATCTCAATATTTTGGGTCTCAAATATTTTGTGTGTGACATTTAAAATTTAAACGGTAATAATATAAATTAAATTTTGAAATGGTGAACATTAGTATTGAGTCATGATTAATAATTTTTAAAAATTTATAACATATTTGAAAATATATTTACAAAAAACTTAAATGGAAGTCAGGGATACGTAAGGGTGTCAAAGTTTCCTTTAAAACCGCTAACGGAACTCTAATTTTAAAACCTATAAATAAGTAGTCAAAACTGTTAATTTTTCATAGAAAATCTCTAAAGCCTACATACGCAAGTATCTCAAAATTTCAATTTCCAAGCATATTATAATCGTGGTTGATTTATTGAGATATTTGAACAAGGACATGTTGCCAAGAATACAGCAACATCAGAGTATTGTCTTGTAGCTTGAACTCACACTAATGAGTTTAGATTTGTTTGATGATAGAATCATTCCTCAATCAAAGCAAATCACTTTCTATCATGCTTGTGTCATCACTAATGTCTACATTGATTGGACGATGGAAATCGATGACCATAAGTTTTATCTCTCATGCTAATTTTTCTCGGATTTATCTTAAAACCTTGCTCATCAACTTAACATTTGAATATATTTTGTTAAGGACAAAAAACTGATTAGATATGTCACGTAAATTTGATTAAAAGTTAAAAAGAATTCATCCTCAAATATTCTTAAATTTTCGAACTGAGTAGCTACATTTGTAGTTTTGATTGTTTCGCACTAGTGATTCCTCCATTGTGGTTTGAAGTATTGTCCAAGCCACTTGGAGAGGCAACTAAAATCCGAGTGGTCTACATTATTGAAAATAAAATCAAGGCTTTTGAGTTATAATTTACTATTCTGTCTTCCTCATTTCATCATGTTGTTTTAGGTTTGAAAATTATTTGTTTCAATAATAGAAGGTTCCTAATAAGATAATATAACTTTTCATGCCTTGTCATAAATCGATTTTATAAAGGCTGTTATACGTGCCTTTTAATAGGAGTAATTCAAACCATCAATCTAGAGCCTGAACTTCCTTCCATGATTCAACAATCAATGACATGATCCCACTAAATAATTGAGTAATTGTTTGTTCAGGTATAACCTAAGAAATAACCCAATCAAATCTTACCAATATTTCAACCTGTAGAATTTCAACGTTTCTGATAATGAACAACGTTCCGATGTGTAGGAGGTTAAGTGAGGTTGAAGAGATTCACGTATCATAAATCCGAAATTTGTTTTGATCTAAATGGAAAGATGACCCATAAATCCTTTACATTTACCCCTCACAAATTTACTGCATAAAACCATATTAAAAATTCCCAACCGAATGTAAACAATTTTATTCTGCTTGAAATGCTTCTGTTTTTCCAAAGTTTTGAATGAGAGAATACAGCAGCTTATCTGGAAGCTTCAGATTCATAGATTACAACGTTCTAACTCTACTTTTAATGCTCTTACAGACACAAAATAATATAAACTAAAAGAAATAATTAATACATTGACTTAAAAGGCTTTGTTAGGTGCTGGATTGTCAGTCGATTCACCAAACGCATGTCCAAATTCTCCATGCAAATCATTCTTACCTACTCTTTAACTAAAATATAAGAAAACTAATAGCAAAATGTTTTTAATCAGTTTCTGCAAATCACCTTCACAATGTGACATTCAACAGATCTGAGCCACTATGAATTGCAGAAATATACTCTCTTTTTTTCTTTTTCTTTTTAAGTGATACAAAAAGATTCCCTCAATGAGTTCAATGAATGTGAAAGCCTTCTATAGTTCCTAAACACTTGGACTCATGTAATCTGATTTTATATATATACATGCTTAATCTGAGTGCCTACTCCAGTCAAAAAGTTAAAACGACATTGAAATCCATTGGTTTTTTTTTTTTAATTGAAAGCAATCAGCAACCGTGTACCATCGGCTTTTTATCACCGATGCAAAGGCGACCTCCAATCCAAGTTCTCATCGGGGAAATCTTTCTGGACTTCTTTTGGAGGAATGAAGCAATCGAGGGAGAGTCCCGGGACGTTGAATGCAACATCGTCGATGGTCCACGTCTCCTCCATGCGAGTAACAGAGAGGCCGGCCTTTAAATTGTCACCGAATCTCGTGATGATGACATTAGATTGACCGGAATGTGCGACCATGACACCTTCTACTAACCTATAGTCTTCAATTTTGGTAGCCATTGTGGTTTCCCAATATGTAGGGTATGTTCCAGGTGACTGAATCCTGGTCAAGTAAGAGTCTTCTAGAAACACCAGCAGCCCACTTCTTTGGCTGAAGTAGCCAAATATGACATGCTTGATCATCTCCGCGGTGCTATCGCTCCGATCAGCCAAGTCCACTTGATCAGCAGATAGTTTCAACACGAAGCAATCGGTGCTGGAGATTCTTTTCTCTCCCATGTACTGAGCTGAGGAAAATACAGCTGATATTGCCATAGGGTCCAGTCCCTACATGAATTATTCCATATTCTGATTATAAAATGGGACCATCTCCAAAAGAAACATTTAGGTACTGGTTGTTGATAGTCAAAACAATAGAGTACTCTTTTCAACTTCCAAAGCAAAATGTGTTTTGATATTTCATAATTCAGAGCAGGAAAATATCACTCGGTGAAATGTGAATGAATAATAAAATTAATTCAACTGATTTCAAATCCTAGAACGTGTCAGGGAAACCAGATCCGATATCTTGGGCTGTTGGATCTGGTTTAAGGTAAGATCCATTTACAGAATAAACAGGTTTAGATTGGCCATTGAGACAATGATTTCAACACTCATATATTGATGCCATGGACATTAATCCTCCAAAGAAAATAAGTAAACAACCCATTTTGAGAATTCATCCATAGTTACATGTAAAGCAGCTGTCACACTACACCTCAAACAATCACAAGTCAAGATACCATAGATCTAACTTAACTCATAAATTATAAAAAAGTAAAAGGAACCCTGCCCCAATTATTGTTTATACCAACAAATGGGACCAATAATAGTTTTAAGCTAAGAAAAGGGACAATTACTTTGCTATAGCTAAGATAAGTAAATCAAACAAAGATTACTTGCCTGAAGAGCTCGGCGTAGAGGACGAACACCACCTTTGGCTGCATGTGCTCCTAGCCAAGGCGTGCGCCGCCAAGCCACATTGCCATCACTACCTGCTATAACCTTGTGACCCCCCACAACCAATTCTATTAGCCATTTTTTAGGTACCATTTGCCACATAACAAAACAGCCTTTTTGCGCAACTCCGGCAGCTCCAGCCACCGAGCCTACTGTGGCACCCAGCTCATCTACCATTGCCATTGTTACTTTCCCGGTCACGAAAATGTTCTTCACTGTTCCTTCCGATTTCCGGCATCCTGTTGCTGCTGTAAAATGTTGTATAATGTATTGAGCTGAAGATGATACCTGTTATGCACAAAAGTTTTGATTCTTAATTAAAGATGATTATTTTGAGTTGAATCTGAAATTTCCTTCAATAATTTCAATTTCAAGTTATACATGAGCAAAATTAGACACACTTATCAGTACTGCATTGTTTTTCATTTTCTTTAGCCGTACAAATTTTGGAATCTTTTCTCTCTTTTTTTCATTACATCTTCAAACAAATTATACTTGAAACCTAACAAGTCAAGGGGGTCCATTCATAAAAAGAAAGCAATTAATTAGAGGATGCCAAAGGCAATTTGGATGCTGTTACAATGATTCCTCGCAAAAACATCCTCGATAAATAATTGAAAGGATCAAGATCCAACAATTTATATAAGTAATTCCATGTTGAATGTGTTCACTTTGAGGAAAAGAAAAAGTAAAAGAATAAAATATTTGAAAGACTTTCTGATTAATTAAAAAAAATCACCTAGCTTTTTACACAAACTCAACTTGATATTAAAAATAAAGGACCCACGCAAGAAATGTTACTTTTTTTTCCTTTTGGATGCTTTCATGGTGGGAAGCCAGTGGGGACTTTGAGGCCACCATATCAGTGGAGAGGCACTATAGAAACCAACCCAACCTTGTTCTCTTTGCCAGTAACACTTTACCACAAAGGCACAAACACAAAGCCATTGGTTACTTTTCATAGATTCCAAATTAAAGAGTAAACAAATACTCGTTTACAACATATGGTTTTTAAAGAAGAAGGAAAAAGGAGGCAGAAAAACAGGCTCCAATGAGACTAGAACCTTAAAGCATGAATCCAATATCAAGTGATCCAAATGCCAATAAAATTCATGCATTCAAGCAAAATGTTAAAAAGGAAAAGAAGCAGGGTGTTAGTTTACCTCATTGATGGGTGGTTTGGAAAGGGCGGAAACAGGGAAAAGAGGGCAACCCAAAACGCTTAAGAGGATTTTAAGGTCAGACTTCTTGTTAAAGACAAGAGAGAGATGAGTTTTGAGCCAGTTTTTCCATGACAGGCCTTTCTTCGAACAGTTTGCAGAGTCGTCTTCGTTTATTGGCTCTTCTGATAAGGGGGCCAAACGACTCATCTGCCTGCGTTTTGTGTCAGTTTCCACACAAGGAGGGAGAAGAAGAAGAAGAAGAAAGTGAAGTAATGAAATTAAGAAGGCAGGCAGAGGAAAGAAAATGAGAGAAACGGTACTTAAAAGGAAGTTGCTTTTCGTATATCAACTTTGTGTACACGCTGTTTCAGTGCGTGCAGTTCAGCTTTCTCTTTCCTTCTCTTTGATTCTGTCTCTTTAATTTTCATTCGATCTCTACTAAACCATTTTAAATTCGCTATCACCATTCACGACTCAAATAATTCTTTTTTATTTTATAAAATAGATTATATTATGTTGAGGGTGTTATTATTATTTTATATAATATAATAAATTTTCAATTTTCAATCTAAATCTTTATAATTTTAATATTTATATTTTTTGTTTAACTATTATAAATATATTTATTATAGGCCCAATTTTAAAATAAAAACACAGGCCAATAAACCCAAATTGACCCAAACCAAAATTACAGTCCAAAAAACACAACCCACAAAGAAAATAAAAGGAGAAAACCCTAGATCGGAGAGTCCTAGCGCCCAAGACGCATGCCAAAGAAGACCCACCTCCGAGCAGTCGCGTCATAACTCGCGCCACCACGGCACCACGTTAGAAGCCGGATCTACCACGAACCTACAAAATAGGAAACAAATAAGTTGTAAAACAAAGGCTATAAAAGCCTTAACAGAAATCAAGTCAAGGGAAGATTAGGGTTTTTGGGGGAGATAAAAAAAACACTTGTAAGGAGGGATTTGAGAGAAATCTGAAAAAAGGAACAAAGGTTTTCGTTTTTTTCTTTTGGTCTTTATTTTATTATTATTTTTTTATTTTTTTCCTTCGAATCTGTTTTGAGTTTTTTTTAAAAAAGAAACAACACATAAAGGTTTTATAATAAAAATAAAAAAACTCACCTTTTTTGGATTCCGCCACCGTGATCGTGGGCATGACAACGGCACGGACGGCGATCGCCACGGAGTTCAGGCCGGAAGAAAGTGCTCAGAGAGAGCTTCAAACATTTTTTTTCTTTGAGTTTGGAAAAATGAAGGGGAATGGGGATTTTGAAAAAAAATTATGCTTTTATAGTGTGGTAAAACGGCGCCGTTTTGAGCCTTGGGGTCAGAGGCCAAAACGACGTCGTTTTGGTCCTCTGACCCGCAACCCGACCCGCGCAAGGCCTAGGATCCGCGCCTTTTTTGTTTGAGGGGCTAATTGCACGTTTAGCCCCTCCGCTTTTTGACCGGTTTCACAAGCAGTTTTCTTAATTCCTGATTTGGCCCAAAAGTTTACCTATTCTTTCGATTTAATCCGCGCCAGATCTTGCGTTTGGGGAGGGTTATTTTGCTTTGGACCCTCCAAGTTGTGCGCATGACGATTTGCACCTTCCATCTTTGTTTTGTTTTAAAATTGGCCCCAAAGTTTTTGTTTTGATTCGATTTAGTCTATTTTCGTTTATCTTGGTTATTTTACCATTAAATTCATTATTTTAAATATTTTGTTACTCTTTTATGTAGATTATCATCATTATAGTCATATTATTTCATATTTTTATTGTCATAATTATTATTTTAATTTTCCCATACTATTAAAGCTTTATTTTAGTGTGTTTTATTAATCTTGCTTTATATATATCATAGTTATTACTATTGTTTTATTTTATTACTATTATTTTTAACATGACTACTATCATTTTATCACTAATATTGTTGTTTACCATTTTTTTATTTATTTATTTTTCCATTTAATATTCTTCAAAATATTACTACTACTTTTTTTTGTTAAGTATTTCATTTTCAATTTTTTGCCATTATTATGTATAGTATTATTATTACATTTTTTTTTACCATTTTTATTCTAGTACTATTACTAGTATTTTCTCATTGATATATGTTTTTTGCCTAAATTGTTGTTACTATTTTATTATATCATTTATATTTTAGTATTATATTACCCTTTTACCACATCCATTAGTTTCTTTAATAATATTATCATTACTGTCTGTTTTATTTATTACATGTTATTTGGGTTATGATAGTATTTTTTTTTTTGTTTTTTTTTTGTGTTCATTATTATTAGTCCCTATTAATCGTGTCCACATTTTCACATTTTGTCTGCTCTTTTCAAAATTATTAAAAGGATTTCGCAAAGGCAATTTTGTGTGTTTGGAAGTCCGAAAAATCGTGCCCAATCGTGCTGGGCTTCAATTTTTCGTTCGTCTAGATCGCTAAATAACCTTTAAAGATTTTTATCGTGTTTTTGAAAATAAGGAAACGTTTCGTGTTTGGACGTTCGAGAGATTCGTGCCCAATCGTGCTGGGTCTCGATTTTCTATTCGTCCAAACAACTAAATATCCTTCAAAGATTCTTTATCGTGTTTTCTTAAATAAGGCAATATCTCATGTTTGGAAATTCGAGGGATCGTGCCCAATCGTGCTGGGTTTCGACTTTTCGTTTGACCGAATAGTGAAATACCCTTTTCAAATTGCACTCCACGTATTTTGGAAATCATAAAATGATCTTGGGATCGAGAGTTCGAAGCATCGTGTCCTATCGTGCTGGACATGATATTTCAGCTTTTCGGAACAAGAGAATTTTGATATCCAATACGAGTCATCCAAACATTTTTTCCATACTTTAAATTTTTTATTTTCAATATTAAGGACATCAATCAATCGATACGGTACCAATTTTGGGCGTTACGAGGGTGCTAACCCTTCCTCGTGCGTAACCGACTCCCGAGCCCGTTTTCTTAAAACTCGTAGACCAAAATGTTTTATAAGTGGCCCAATCACACTTCAAAAAAGGATTGGTGGCGACTCCCGTCTTTCTTTTTAAAGTCGGCCCGTTTTCCAACAAAAAAATGGTTTCGACAGCTTGGCGACTCCACTGGGGACCCATAAGAGAGTCAAGCCGTAAAATTGGTTGATTAATGTTCTTTTTATCGAAAATATTTTTTTCCTTTTCCGTTTTTTCCATTTGCATGAGTTTGTGTCGCGTCATATATTTGTTTTGGTTTGAGACACACGAGATATCTCTGCATTCATATTGCATGACCGTTGTGGTCACACCCTTAAGTGGGAGCAAAAATCTATGCCTTCGTGAGGTTTTCACCTCCGCATGGGCTAGGGGACTGCTTCCGGAATACATCCGTACCTATGGTTCCGTGAGGTTTTCACCTCCGCATGGCCATAGGGAAATGTATTCCCCTGAACTGAACTCAATTAGTATGAGCCTATAATGGGTGAGGATTGAGGAATCTGCTGGTTCAGGTACCCTTTCTTTAGAATTAAACCACATGTAGAAAACCTAAGGGCCTACCCTAGGTAGAACCATGTCAAACCCTAGTGGTCACCCGATAGGTTCTATGTTATTTATTTTCTTGTACTAACGAGTTTTATTCTGCTTTTGATTGCATTGCATTCACATCATAAAAAGAGGTGTTGATTTCAAATTCGATTACTAAATAGAAAAGTTGGTCATAAGAAAATGGATTTTTTGATAAAGTGGATTATAATACGGTCGTAGAATATAGTTCAAGTGAATACAACGAGAAGACTTATAGTCCGTGAAGGAATACAAGACCTTATCACCTGTGGATTCAAGTTGACAAGAATATTCAAAGATTATTACGTCTCGACAGGTTTGAAGAAGCTAACAAGTGAGCAGGAGTAGCGGTCCGGATCAAGCAAAAGGAGGTGAAGAAGTATCTATTAGAATTTTACAAGACTTGACTTTTGCGAAGAAGGATTCATGTTTTCACTTGGACTATAAGGACAAGGCCGTGTATGCGATCCGCTTTGTGTAAAGAAATTTATTTTCTAGTAAAGTTTTTCTAATGTAATGAATTCAAAGTCAATGCCTCTTATTTTGCATTCATTCATTTACATTGCATTTCATGCATTTGCATAGCATCACATCGCATCATGTGCATTTAATATCATAAAAGAACCCTATTAACTAGAGGTCATATTATAGTTATCCTGGAAGACCGCTATTACACTCGAAAAAGACGAGAGCAATGGATCAAAGGATAGAAAAGTTGGAGCAAATGCAGAAGAGATGCAAGACCAACTACGAGCTCGGATGCAAGAAGCAGTTAGCCAAGATCCAACAGGATATGAGGATCAAATCTTCGGAGTCCCGGAGAAGCATGATGAGCCGCCTAACACGCTTGTTGGTGGAGGGCACTGAAACGGAAAAAGGTCTATGGTCGATCTTTGGAGGAGATAATGAAGATTTTGCTTGCCCTCGGGCTTGGCTCGACAAGTTCCCAAGTGCAACCACCAAGAGTGTCGGTCAATATCAAACCTCAAGACTAATCCGGCTTCAAGATGGAAACTTCCCATGAGCTCGAGCTCTAACCCCGAAGTCAATTTGGTAAAACCAATAGTCCCAGACTTCGATGAGGTGGCAGAAGGGGAAGAAGTAAAAGCGAGCTTCAAAAGAGTTCGAAGATCGATGTAAATGGCTGGAGGAGAAGTTTGAGCATTGGAAAGTGCTGATTACCAATGCGAAGTGGATGCTAAGAAGCTGAGTCTAGTCCCAGATTTAGTACTTCCTCCAAAGTTCAAGATGCCAGAGTTCGAAAAGTACAACGGGACTAGCTGCCCTGAGGCCCATATCACGATGTTCTGTCGGAGAATGACAGGATATGTCAACAACGACCAGTTGTTGATCCATTGCTTTCAGGATAGTCGATTGAAATTGCAGCAGAAATGGTACAACCATTGAATTGTTCCCAAATCAAATCATGGAGAGATTTAGCTGAGCTTTCATCAAGTATTACTACCATGTGACCGATATAGCACCGACAGATCACATTGCAAAATATGGAGAAAAGCCAAGTGAAAGCTTGAAGTATGCCCAAAGATGGAGGAGGTCGCTACAGTGTCCACCACCATTACTAGAAAAGGAAATGACCATGCTCTTCATCAATACCACAAGGCACTGTTCATTAACCACATGTTGGGAAGCACGACTAAGAGTTTCGCGGACATGGTGATGTCGGCAGATGATAGAGAACATAATCGGTGTGGGAAGATCGAGTAGGAGAGAGCACAAGAAGAGCCGCTACCAAGAAAAAAAAGGGAAGTGGGGAATATAAGCTCGGGTTATCCTAAACCCACATTATCACCCAACCGAAAGTCAGAAGTGTGGGCAAGAGGCTCGACCAAGACAAGAGCCCAACATGAGGCAAAAGACCGAGAAATTCAATTTACTCCTATCTGGGTGACGATAAGGAGTTGTATAAAACTTTATTAGACGCACGTAGTAGCCCCTGTCTACTCGAACCACCGCAACCCCCATATCCTAAATGGTACAATGCAAGCACTCAATGTGAGTACCATGCGAGGATAGCGGGCACCCGATAGAGAATTGCTTTCCTTTCAAAAAGCTAGTCGAGAGGCTCATCAAAATGGGCATTGTGGAGTTCAATGATGCGCCTGTCGTGGGAAATTCGTCACCCAGTCATATTGATAATGGGATGAATGCAATAATCGAGAGCGCAGGAAAAAGAATCAAGTCGAATGTTGCAGAAATAAGAACCCCGTTGAGAGAGGTCTGGAGAAGAATGGTGGAAAGAGGTCTAATCATACAGGATATAAGGGGCAAATCCCAGGATACGAGGAACTACTGTGAGTTTCATAATAAGAAAGGCCATGAGATCCAGCAGTGCAGCGAATTCAGAGCCCTAGTACAAGGGTTAATAGATAATAAAGAGCTGGAGTTCTTTGACTTTGTGGAAGGGGAAAAAGTGTGTACCATAGGAAGTGAGTCGGTAGAGAAAGACGCCGAGGTCAAATGGGGATCAATTACTTTTCCAGCAAAGGCATTCATACCGAAAGGAATTATCCCTCCTAAACCGGGGATGACAAATGAAGAAACGGCCGAAGACATGTTAAAAGCCTTGATCATCAAAGCCGTATTCGAGGAGAGATCGAATGAAGAAAACCTAGGAGGCGTTCATCCCTACGAGCCTGAAAGTGTTTTGAATAACTGGACTGTGAAGGAAACTCTTGTAGTTTTTAGAGCTAACACAGAGTAATGTTCAAAACACACTTGTTGTTTTAAGCCTAGAAACAATAAGAATCTTTTGTGAAATAGGCTCATGTTCAAACATCTTTATTGTCAATAAAAATGCATGTTTGTGTTTCATGTCGAGCAAATATTTTCTCATTTTTTTTTCCCCATGTCATACTATATATTCTTTTGTTCTTTGGAATGTTTTTTCATTTTTCATCCATTATTATAAATAATCATCTTCAGAACCGTTTATTCCTTGGAATTTACCTTCGTACCTACAATAGGTACCCAGATATCGATGTCATGAGCAACGCTGTTACAAACTCCCTTCTAAGTGAAATATGGGTCTAAAAGGATCTGAATATTTTGAAGATGTCGGAGACTACAACTTACCCATTGATCTGTTAAGGATGGTAAAACAAAATGAAAATAGACTCTATCGTACAAAGGGTCAGTGGACATTGCGAGTCTGGGAAAGGAGCGAAGATCGAAACATTGCCCACCATAGAAGCAAAGCGAGACGATATTGAGTTATGTAAATAATTCAAGGATGTCTTTGTGCGGTCGCATCAAGATATGCCTAGGCACGATGAGGCTACCATGAAAGGGAGATTTAAATCGGTGTTAGTAAATGCCAAATTGAGAAGACGTGACTTATATGTTTTTTATATGTGGGGCATAGATGTTACGGGATGATTTCATCAAAAGTATCTAGTTGACGCCTATTCATTTTCGTGATTGTCAACTATTCCACTAAGAGGGTGAGGGTTGGTTCCTATGACAAAGTTACAGGGTCAATCATCCAAGTTCAATTTCAACTTCGAGTTCAAGTTCGAATTAAAAAAAAACAAAACAAAAGAAAAGAAAAAGAAAAAGAAAGAAAGAAGAAAAGAAAAGAAAGAAACCATTCAAAAAAAAATTGTGAAAGATGATGGAAACCTGTAAATATTGGCATAGAGAAGTTACCATTTACCCTCTATGCTTCTCGAATGTTGGCGAGGGCTTCCACCGGGGCAACACCTTTCTCGTTGGTTTATGGATGGATACAGTTTTGCCCATCGAAATGGAAATTCTTACTCTTTAGATTTTGTCGGAACTGAAGTTGGACGAAACAGAATGGGTTCATTCTCTATATGACCAACTGAAACTGATCAAGGAAAAGGTTAAGAGCCAACCGTCATGGTCAAATGTACCAGAAACAAGTGATGCGGGCTTATAACAAAAGTTTACCCCAGAGTGTTCAGCAGATTTCAGAGGAAAGTAGATACTTAATTGGGAATGGCCTATGTCGAAAAGAGGGTATTTAATAGAGGAGCATTGATACTAGCCAAGATGGACGGCAAAAGTCCGCCAAATCCAATTGATCTGACTCGGTCCAAGTACTTCGCTTGAAAGTGGGCCAAGATGAAAACCCACAAAGGGCATCTTGAATTCAAAAAAAAAAAAAACGGAGAGGCCAAGGTGAAAACCCGCAAAGGGCACTTTGAGACCAAAGGGGCTTTGAGTCGAAAACCCGAAAAGGGCGGCTCAAGTTGTAATCAAATCATGATGGGGCATACAGTAGTTTTGCCACGCTTGAATTGACAATGAGGAAGTATGTTACATCTTGGGGCATCGACAAAGTACTCTGAATCCCCTAAACACATATTGAGCTCAAATGGTCCTCAAGAAGTTTGAACAAAGAAGCTCAGTCGGCGATATCTGGGGCACCTAATTGCCATCTTACCCATTCTTAATTTGCTCATTCCAAAATACACTGCTAGTAAATTTTCTCCTTGAGTGCATTTGCTATTTGTTTCGAGCCATGCTCCTAATTAATTTCTTTCTGGTCCATTCCAAGCATTTTTCATTGAAATAATGATTATTGAACTAATAATGCTTTCACGAAAGAAGTTTTGCATATTACTCTGAAAGTCTCTAAATAATACAAGAATCTGGAACATGACAATTATTTAGAACTAACCAGACTTACAAGGGCTCAGAGACTTGAGATAAGGGTTTAAGCAGTGACGACATCCTCGATTAGTTGTTAGAAGTATCAATTTGAGCGGAGAAGATATCGTCCGGTCACCTTAATAAGCGACAATGTAATGATGACATCAAGTGTTAAAATGGATCATTCTCATGACATTTTGCATCCATTCATAACATTCATGATACATATGGTTAGGAGCATCTTTCATGACAACCTAATCATTTGACATATGCATAGACCCCATGAAATCACTTCGTGTAGGTTCCTGGAGGACTATGTAGCAAAGTTGATGGGAGTTCTGAGAAAATAATGCACCTTATCCCATCGAAGGGTGAGTGGAGCAGTCGAAAACATTGAGCCTTAATTCCCTAAACAGTAGGGTAACTGGTCGAAAATATCGGACCTTATCCCTTGGCGAGAGTGGAGCAGTCGAAAACCTTGAGCCTTAATTCCCTAAGCATGAGGGTAACGGTCGAAAATATCGGACCTTATCCCATGGAAGGGAGTGGAGCAGTCGAAAACCTTGAGCCTTAATTCCCTAAACAGTAGGGTAACGGGCTGAAAATATCAGACCTTATCCCACTGAGCAGGAGTGGAACAGGTCGAAAACCTTGAGCCTTAATTCCCTAAGCAGTAGGGTAATGGTCGAAAATATCGGACCTTATCCCACCGAAGAGAGTGGAACAGTCGAAAACCTTGAGCCTTAATTCCTAAGCGGTAGGGTAACGGTCGAAAATATCGGACCTTATCCCACCGCGAGGTGGGGAAAGTCGAAAACCTTGAGCCTTAATTCCTAAGCAGTAGGGTAACGGTCGAAAATATCGACCTTATCCCACCGGCGGGAGTGGAACAGTCGAAAACCTTGAGCCTTAATTCCTAAGCGGTAGGGTAACGGGTCGAAAATATCGGACCTTATCCCACCGCGAGGAGTGGAGCAGTCAAAACATTGAGCCTCAATTCCCTAGCAGTGAGGGTAATAGGCCAAAATAGCAGATCTTATCCCACCGGCGGAGGTGGAGCAGTCGAAAACATTGAGCCTTAATTCCCTAAGCAAGAGGGTAGTGGGTCGAAAATATCGATCTTATCTCTCTTGGCGCGGAGTAGAGCGGATCGAAAGCAAGAGATCTTATCTCCACCGGCGAGGTGGAGCGGATCGAAGATTGAAGCCTTATCTCCACTGCAGGAGTGGAGCGGCTAAAGATAGTAGTATCTCCACCGAAAGGTGAGTGGAGCGGATTGAAGACCATAGATCTTATCTCTCTTGGCGAGGAGTAGAGCAGATCGAAGATTGAAGCCTTATCTCCACTGAGCAGGAGTGGAGCAGGCTAAAGATAGCAGATCGCAACAAAACTTCCACACCTCTGGAATGCAGTAGGAAGCATTGAGAAGTTAAGATTGAACAAGCTGGGGCAAAATTGGTCCTTTTAAAGTCTTTGCTCTATTTTCGTTGCACGACAATGAGCAAAGAGGGCATTAGAAGGCCCAATTTTAAAATAAAAACACAGCCAATAAACCCAAATCAAAACAAATTGCACTCCAAACCAAAATTACGGTCCAAAAAACACAACCCACAAAATGTAAAATAAAAGGAGAAAACCCTAGATCGGAGAGTCCTAGCGCCAGACGCCCGCCGCCAAAGAAGACCCACCTCCAACGGTCAGCGTCAAGAACTCGCGCCACCACGGCACCACGTTAGAAGCCGATCTACCACGAACCTACAAAATAGGAAACAAATAAGTTGTAAAACAAAGGCTATAAAAGCCTTAGTAAATCAAGTCAAGGGAAGATTAGGGTTTTTGGGAGATAAAAAACACTTGTAAGGAGGATTTCAGAGAAATACGAAAAAAGGAACAAAGGTTTTCGTTTTTTCTTTTGGTCTTTATTTTATTATTATTTTTTATTTTTTTCCTTCGAATCCGCTTTGAGTTTTTTTTTAAAAAAGAAACAACACATAAAGGTTTTATAATAAAAATAAAAAACTCACCTTTTTGGATTCCCCACCGTGGGCCGGTGGCCTTGACAACGGCCGGACGGCGATACGCCGGAGTTCGAGTCGGAAGAAAGTGCTCGAGAGAGCTTCAAACATTTTTTTTCTTTGAGTTTGGAAAATGAAGGGAATGGGATTTTGAAAAAATTATGCTTTTATAGTGTGGTAAAGCGGTAGTTTTGAGCCTTGGGTCGAGGCCAAAGCGTCGTTTGGTCCTCGACCATAACCCGACCAGCGCAAGGCCTAGGATCCGCGCTTTTTTGTTTGAGGGCTAATTGCACGCTTAGCCCTCCGCTTTTGACCGGTTTCACAAGCAGTTTTCTTAATTCCTGATTTGGCCCAAAAGTTTACCTATTCTTTCGATTTAATCCGCGCCCAGATGCTGCGTTTCAGGGGAGGGGTTATTTTCTGTTTTGGACCCTCCAAGTTGTGCGCGCATGACGATTTGCACCTTCCATCTTTGTTTTGTTTTAAAATTGGCCCCAAAGTTTTTGTTTTGATTCGATTTAGTCTATTTTCGTTTATCTTGGTTATTTTACCATTAAATTCATTATTTTAAATATTTTGTTACTCTTTATGTAGATTATCATCATTATAGTCATATTATTTCTGTTATTTTTATTGTCATAATTATTATTTTAATTTTCCCATACTATTAAAGCTTTATTTTAGTGTGTTTTATTAATGTTGCTTTATATATATCATAGTTATTACTATTGTTTTATTTTATTACTATTATTTTTAACATGACTACTATCATTTTATCACTAATATTGTTGTTTACCATTTTTTATTTATTTATTTTTCCATTTAATATTCTTCAAAATATTACTACTCTTTTTTTTGTTAAGTATTTCATTTTCAATTTTTTGCCATTATTATGTATAGTATTATTATTACATTTTTTTTACCATTTTTATTCTAGTACTATTACTAGTATTTTCTCATTGATATATGTTTTTTGCCTAAATTGTTGTTACTATTTTATTATATCATTTATATTTTAGTATTATATTACCCTTTTACCACATCCATTAGTTTCTTTAATAATATTATCATTATTATCTGTTTTATTTATTACATGTTATTTGGGTTATGATAGTATTTTTTTTTGTTTTTTTCTTTTGTGTTCATTATTATTAGTCCCTATTAATCGTGTCCACATTTTCACATTTTGTCCGCTCTTTTCAAAATTATTAAAAGGATTTCGCAAAGGCAATTTTGTGTGTTTGAAAGTCCGAAAAATCGTGCCCAATCGTGCTGGGCTTCAATTTTTCGTTCGTCTAGATCGCTAAATAACCTTTAAAGATTTTTATCGTGTTTTTGAAAATAAGGAAGCGTTTCGTGTTTGGACGTTCGAGATTCGTGCCCAATCGTCTTGGGTCTCGATTTTCTATTCATTCAAACAACTAAATATCCTTCAAAGATTCTTTATCGTGTTTTCTTAAATAAGGCAATATCTCATGTTTGGAAATTCGAGGATCGTGCCCAATCGTCTTTGGTTTCGACTTTTCGTTTGACCGAATAGTGAAATACCCTTTTCAAATTGCACTCACGTATTTTGGAAATCATAAAATGATCTTGGGATCGAGAGTTCAAGCATCGTGTCCTATCGTCTTGGACATGATATTTCATTTTCCTAACAAGAGAATTTTGATATCCAATACGAGTCATCCAAACATTTTTCCATACTTTAAATTTTTATTTTCAATATTAAGGACATCAATCAATCGACACGGTACCAATTTTGGGCGTTACGAGGTGCTAACCTTCCTCGTATGTAATCGACTCCCGAGCCCGTTTTCTTAAAACTCGTAGACCAAAATGTTTTATAAGTGGCCCAATCACACTTCAAAAAAGGATTGGTGGCGACTCCCGTCTTTCTTTTAAAGTCGGCCCGTTTTCCAACAAAAAAATGGTTTCGACATTTATTATATAATTTATTTTACCGATTGAATTTTAATTTAGTCAATATCAATATTATTGTCAAATAATGAGAAAGTAGGTCTAAATACAATTAAAATATCGTTTATCTTTTATTTATGAGTGGGAATGAATTATGCTTAATTCTAAATATTATATCAAGAAAATATAACAAGCATATTATAATTTATTATGTAGTTATTTTTATAAAATTAAAAATTATCTATAGAAAAACATTTAATTAAACTTTAGTGGACTTTAATATATAATTCTTTAGTAAATGACACGGTTCTCTAATATTATTTTTAGTTATTAATTTAGCTCTTATATATATGATTTTGGTGCATATCTCTAAAGAGTTTATTTAATAATAGCTATCATTTGCTTCAAAAAATAATAGCTCTTGTTTTTCTTGCATGAAATTTCATGTATTATAGTGTCATTGGTAAAGAGATATTTTTAATCAGATATGATGACTTTATTAAAATAAGATTATAAAATGAATATATAAATATATTTAATATTTTAAAATTTTTAACATAAATTAAAACACAAAAAAATATAAATAAAATCATGTATTATGGAATCTAGTATGAGATGGTAACCTCGTAGCAGATCTTGCTTTATTTTCCTGTTTATTCATTACCACCACCCCCTGCAAAATAAAACTAATTAATTTTATTTTTGTGTTAATTTTAAAGTCAAGAAAACCAACAAACTTTTAAAAATTCAAAATTTTAAATCCTGGATTTTTTAATATTGAATTTAATTCAATTGATTTATTTAATATTTAAATTCCACTTTGTTTATAAAAAAATTGAAAATACCTTTCTACATAGGCGGACGGGGTGTAAGTGGTTTTGTTCCTTCCAAAATTTTGATTTTTTCCTTTAAATTTTAATTACACTCTTTCAAATATTTGAAATTTCTCGTTA
This sequence comes from Gossypium rotundifolium, assembly GCA_025506655.1. Taxonomy (NCBI): domain Eukaryota; kingdom Viridiplantae; phylum Streptophyta; class Magnoliopsida; order Malvales; family Malvaceae; genus Gossypium; species Gossypium rotundifolium. The sequence continues at coordinate 115,193,732 of CP106730.1, forward strand.
TACTTTTAAAATTTTTAAAATCTCTTGAATTTTCTAAAATCCTTATTAATCTCATGAAATATTTATAAAAATTTATTTAAAAATCTCCGTAATTGCCTTTTTACCAACCAACTTCATTAATTAATCATATTGTTAAGCTGAGACGTAATATGGTAAACATATAAATCCATAAATAAAAAAGTTTTAAGTATTCTTTTATTAAAAGAATTATTCGATAAAAAAGAGAGACTAATTTGGGTAAAAATAAAGAAAAGAAAAAAACAAGAGAAGCGGAGAGTGGCGCGTGGGGGAGAGTAGACTATAGGGGTATAAAGGGAAGGGTTGGGTTGGGTATAGAAAAGGAGGAGCTTTTAAGGGAGGCAAGGCAGGTGACGTGTCCACATCTTTTCTCATTAGCAGTTAAGGCTTTTCTCTGGTAGTTTTGCTTCTCTCTCCTTGCATTAATTGCTTGTCAATTTAGTTTGAAATTTCTGGCGCAAGTTTTAAATTATATTTGCCTATTTTTCTAACAATTAACTCTCGTTTCCTTTCTAAAATATTAATTTATATACATCACTATCAAAACATAAAATCCATTGAGTTTTCGATGAGTGATGCCAATTTAAAATATTTTTACTTTGTAAAATAATTTTTTTAAACTCAATATTAATAGTTTTGATATTTGATAATTTCATAATTGGTGTGTAATATCAATTCACACAAAAGACAATAAAATTATTATAAAACTCCCATGTATTATACCATAAATTATATTTTAACCCTCTATGAAAAAAATATGTAAATTATTTAATGCACCTTAAATGAATAAACAAAATAGTCTTTCTGTTAATTTTGATATTTATATATAAATTATAATAACAAATTTAGTCATCTATACATTTATTCAATTTAACCATTACTCTTTTATTAGAAGTAAATTAGAATTTTTGAAACTAAAAAGATAATGATAAAGAAGGCCTTAATAACAAATTTTAAAAATCAATTAAGCCCTTTTAAATTTTTAAAATTATTAAAAAACCATAAAATTATAAACAAATTTCATCAAAAAAAGCTTAAAAAATTATAAAATTATAAAATCTTTATTAAAATTAAAAATATCAATCTATTTAAAAATAGGAGTCAATTTTTAAATTCTTATAACCATTAAATTTTAATCAGTCAATATTGTTATTTTTAATAAAAAATTTAAAATTGTATGAACTTTCTTTTATAACTTTTATTTATAATTTTATATTTTAATAAATTTTAAATTTTAAAATGGCTTAATTGATTTTTTTAATTTGTTATCAAGGTTTTTTATCCTTTAGCCTTATTAGTTTAAATTTTTTAATTTGCTTCCAATAAAAAAGTAAAGGTCTATTTTATATATAAACATCAAATTTTAATAAGAGGGACTACATTGCTCATTTATCTCGTGTGCATGAGTTAATTTACCCAATTTTTCAGTGGAAGGCTAAAATACAATATATAATATGGTAAGGGGGTTTATGATACTTTTGTTTCCCACAAAAGATAGATAAGGATTATTACATTTAATGAAAAAACCATTTCACATAACTAAGTTCCCCAGTTTGTTTCAGTTGTACACCAACTTTTAGTAACTAAAAATAGAAAAATCAGTTGATGGTTGGTTTGGGAAAATTTAAAGTATTCCTTTGTTCAAATCAAGACTTTGTTATAACTATTGTGTACCAATGGATCTTCCTCCAAATTAGTCATAAATAAGTTTTAAAATACAAAATAATTTTTTTTAACATTAATTTCATATAACCCTCTCTCACCCTTAAATGGGAAGATAATATGTTTCAATTCACTCGAACTCACTTCATCATATACTGACAATAATGCTTATATCAATCAAATTAAGACTTAATCAATAAATATTTTCATTCTTATTCTTGTATTTTAACATTGAATAAATACCCTTGGAATATAACTTCTCTTTGTATTAATTTGTACTATTTAGACGGAGGTTATGTTTGATAAATTGAAGAAAAAAATTAAGTGCTGAAAAATTAAATGTTGAATTTAAGTTATAAAATATATTAGGTATTTTATCTAAAATTAAATATTAAATATAATTAAATTGTTTGATTAAAGATAATATAATCTCAAATAAAATAAAATAAAATCATTAAAATTATTCTTTATTAAGTGATAAATATGTCCCTATCTACTCATATTTTTTACTTTTTAAAAAAATATAATTATCTAATAAATTTCATTATGGATCAAACATATTTAAAAAGAAAATTTCTTACACTTTATCAATAGAGCATGAAATTTGAAAATTGGAAAAAAAATCAAAAGTTTAAATATATTTTCTGAAGAAAATTATATACAGGTAACAATTTCATAAATTCCATACACATAAACATAAAGTAGGCAATCTAATAAGTAAATTGAAAAGCTAAGTTTTCAATGAGTATCTTAGCCTTGTCTTTTTCCCAATGCAAATATAGTTTTCATTCAATTTTAAGCTTGGTTTGATAAGGAATTAGAAAAAATAAATTAATTCAAAGTTATTACTTTTAATGATTTTTTAATATTTTGATTCTTTATACAATTTTATATATGTTTGATAATTTAGAATAGAAACACTTTTATATAATTTTTCTAAGAAATTTTTGAAAACTGATAAGTAAGAGCTACTTATTCCTTATAAAAATATTTTCAATTTAAAATTCAATTAATTTCTTTGCATTTTATTTAATTTTATATTATATTATTTTATAAAACTTCAGATTTAAAATTTAATATTGATTAAAATAAAGTAGAATGTTCAAAATTTAAGAATAAAATGCAAAATAAAATTTCCTCGTGACTTAAAATTTATATTTATTTATTATTTACTTAATTTTAAGTAATATATGGAACATAATTTATAAGTTAAATTTCAGATTTAAAATTTGAATATTGTTTTTAAACACTTACTTTTCATAATTTTCAAATTTATCAAATAGCATCATATTTATTAAATAATAATCTAAATTAGAATAAGTATCTATATTATTATTTAAGCCCTTGAGTTAGTGTCACCTATCAACCACTCAGTTGAGAAATTATCAAAAGCTCATCCTTTATACAAAATGACAAATATAACTTTGAGGGTGTTTTTGTCTTTTTAATTTTATATAAAATCTAAAAAGAAAATACATATATTTAAGATTTGAACCTAAGATGCCATAAACTTTAATATCTCAAATTTATCATTTTAGCCAAAGCCTAGTTGTTTTATATATAAATTTTATAATTGTTACCTAGTTCTTTCACCGAATTGGTGAGTGTGTTATAATCTAGTAAATGTAAAACACGAAGAAATCTCTAGTATAAAATTAGATTTGTAAAATGAAAAATGTTATTTTTATTTTAAAATTTATATCTTACAAAGCAAAACTAATCCTAAAATTTTAAAGAGTGTAGATGGTGTGTAAAGTTGTTTTTAAGTATACAAGTATAATACAAGACAATAAGTTGTAACACCCCTTATTTGACCCGGTTGCTGGGTTCGAGCAACAAGATATTAAATTTGTTGTCAGAGCAATTACTGATGATTTCACAATATAATCATCATTTCACATCATCAATCATGAAATATACAATAATACATCATTGAATAACATGAACATTCTTTCTCAAGTCTTATACGAGCATACGAATGCTTTAAAGTCAACCTGAGATTAAATTGGGTCCTTTTTGTAACATTTTTAAAATGCCAGAACAAGTTCACCACAAATAAATCATTCAACTATTCAATCATGTCATAAACATGTAGATATTATGATATACAATCAAATTTGAACCTTAATCGAGCTTACGAGAGCTTTTTTAATGACCCGAACACGAATTAAGACCAAATTGTAAGGTTTTGAAAGTTTGGGCTTGACGTTGTGACATCATTATCTCCATGTCATGACGTCACCAAATAGTTTGTCACGTCGTGACATCGGACCACGTGGTGTTGCGACACCGCAAACTATCAATCGACGTTGCGACGAGGGATATTCCACGTCACTAGAACCCTATTTTTTTTTTAAATTTGACAAATTGATACCTATTTTGTGTCAAACCAACTCAATAGCTCATTTGGTGCATAAATGCACACTTAAACCTATAAAAAAAACAATCCAATACATATATCAAGATATCCATTTAACCATTCCTAATACTAACTAAACCAAAAGACCACATTTGACACCAAACTTATCCATGTCACCTATTCATACATAATCTATGCTAATATATATGCTTTTGAACCATTCAACATCATACCAATCATTCATATAACTCTTTTCAATTTAACTAATCTAACCTTTTCACTAATAGACATCAAAACATATCAATACAATTTGTATCAATTCAACCTATTTAACCATGTCATATATCCATTTCAAGTCATCATTCATTCATACCATTCCACGTTCAATAACCCTTACAAATGCCATTCAAATATCACAACGTTTTACTGCCAACATTGTCACTCATATACTCCAACTATAGCTTAATTAACACATTACCAACATTTTCACTTATAGACGTAACAAATAACCATTCAAACTCGGTTTAAATTACCATCTTTCAAGGTAAACACATATACATAACCAACCTATATACATGTCCTATAACTGAGCCTAGATTTCAAAGACCAAATTAAAAAAAAAAATTACCAAATTCTAAAATTAATGTAGACCAATATTTTATAAAATTGATAAACTGGAAAATTAACTACTGAAAAATAAGTGTTGAAAAAATAAGTACTAAAAATTAAGTATTGAATTTAATTTATAAAATTTATTTAATATATTACTTAATATAAAATATGATTATAATTAGATTGTTTAATAAAAGAAAATATAATCTTAAATGAAATAGAATAAAATAAAAATAATTAAATTGATTCTTTATTAAGTGATAGGTAAGTTCCTGTTTATCGTTATTTCCCACATTTTTTTATGAAAAAATCTATCTAATATATTTTATTGCGGGTTATTAAACAAGTCTAAAAAATTAATTTACCCTTTAAAAATTATTGAATATATTAATTGTAAGTTAATTGAATTTTTTAACCGTATATCAAACAAGGAATAAGTTCATAGATTAACTGTAACTTCATTCCTAAAATAATATGAATGTATACTGCTCCATATAAAAAGGAAGGCCGTAAGGCCTAACTTGAGACCTGCCCATTTTCAATTTTTTAATATAATAGCCCTTGTGGCCTTCCTTATTTGTCCATTTTCTTTTCTTTTCTTTTTCCACTTCTTTTATTTTTATTTTTTCATTGGAGCAAACCCGATAATTAATCATTTACATTTTGTAGGCTCGTTAAAGGGATAGATGCTGGCCACGAGTTTTAAAGCTGTTCTATACCCAAAGCAATGATCAAACCCTCAACCACTAGTTAAAGTAAGAGAGACCCTCAACCACGAGTTTTTCTTTCCTTTCTAGATAATAATATAATGGCTAAACTTCAATTATACAATCTTTATATTTTTTGAGATTATGGAAGAATAGTTAATTTTCAATATTGATCCTTATATTTTGCTCAATTTTAGGATTTAATCTCTATACTTAAATTCGAAAAAAATTGGTACCTCAATTCTTATAATGTCATTAGTTAGCTCAAATATTTTATTTCGATTAAAATGTTGATGTGAATTTTCAAGAATTGTTAACACTGTTAAAATTCTCTATTAAATTTAGGTCCATTATAACCTTATTTTTACATGAATACCAAATGAGTAATTTTTTTTAAATTTCAAATTGTCAAACAAAAAATTTAACAAATGGATTTTAGCAGTGTTAACAAATAAGCCTACATTTTTAATTAAAAAGTAAAGGAATTAAGTTTCTAAAATTAAAAATAAAAAATTAAATTTCAAATATATGACTAGTACAAAATTTAAAGCATATTGCAACTTTTAAATTTTTATTTATAATGAGAAAAATAAATATTTAACCCAATGCCAAGCATGAAGCAACCATACATACATTCAAACTAATTTGAATAAATTATGAGGTTGAAAGATAACTATATTGGACTTGGATTTAGAACCTTAGTAAAGTGGTGGAGACTTTACTTAAAAATTTTATTGGAAACTGGTGAAGCCGAATTTTTTTTTATAGAAGTGTGTGATATTAAGTTACATCTTATTTAAGTTATATTGTCGATAATTAATTGAGCTTTAGTTTAATTGACATTAATATTGTTGTCAATATAAGAGACATGAGTTTGAATATGCTGAAACGTATTGTCCTACTATTTATGGGTTTTAAAGGAATTATGAATAATTCTAGACAACGTAAAAAGTTACCAAAAAGAAAAAGAAAAAGTAAAGCTACCAAATGGCACTAAGATAAGTTCTGTTTTTTCTTCTTTTCATAAAATTGTTTTCACTACATCATAAATTTAATTAATTTTCGTGTTTATAAATTATAAGGTAAACTAATTATTCTTTTGGTTTTATTTTGGTTATCTAATTATTAATTCATTTGATTTAGTCACTAAATCTTTTAAAATTAAATATTTTAGTCACTCTAAGCATATACGAGCTGTTTTTATTAGTCTAGTAACAAAATTATCCTCTAATGTTTACACATTTTATCAAATTGATCTTAAATATAAAAATTCAACAATTTAACCCTTAATATTTACAAACTTTTGTCATTTTAGCTCCAATTCCAAAAATTCAATAAATTAGGCACTCAATATTTACAAAATCTGTCAAAATAGTCCTAACTCTAATTTTTTTTAAAAAATTATTTTAGCCCTCTATAATCTATCGGTTAACCAATGTGAGATGTTAAAATAAGAAAAAGAGTACTCTCTTTCAAGCCATTTGTAATGTTTTTATATTGAAAATAAAATTAATATTTAATATCGAAAAGTTTAATAACTATATTGAAAATTTAATAGTTGAATGACCAAAATAGAATAAAAAACAATTGGGTAATCATTTTAAATTTATTTAATATATTACTTAAGATCAAATATGATTATAATTAAATTGTTTGATAAAATGAAATAGAATATTAAATGAAATAGAATAAAATAAAAATAATTAAATTGATTCTTTATTGAGTGATAAATAGATTCCGTTTACTCGTCATTTTCTATAATTTTTTATGAAAAAAATTTATCTAGTATATTTCATTACGGGTTATTAAACGTGTCTTAAAAAATTAAGTTACACCTTTAAAAAAAAACTGAAATTATTAATTTTCAACCATATATCAAACAGGGAATAAGTTCATAGATTAAATGTGGCTTTATTCCTAAAATAATATGAATGTATGCTACTACATATAAAAGGAGGCCTTAGTTGAGACCTGCCCATTTTCGTTTTTTTAAACATAATAGTCCTTAGGCTCTCCCTTATTTGTCCATTTTCATTTCTTTTAAAGATAATAATATAATTGCTAAATTTCAATTATAAAATCTCTATACTTTTGAGATTATGTAAGAATAGATTAATTTTCAATTTTAGGATTTAATTTCTATATTTAAATTCTAAAAAATTTGGTACCTCAACTCTTATAATATCATTAGTTAGTCTAAGTACTTTCTTTCAATTAAAATATTAATGTGAATTTTAAGAATTGTTAACACTGTTAAAATTCTTTATTAAATTCATGTCCATTACAATGTTATTTTATTACATGAATATCAAATGAGTATTTTTTTTAAATTTCAATTTGTCAAACCAACAAATTTAACAAATAGATTTTAACAGTATTAATAATAAACCTACATTTTTAACTAAAAAAGTAGAAGAATTAAATTCCTAAAATTAAAAATAAAAAATTAAATTTCAAATATATAACTAGTACAAAATTTAAAGCATATTGCAACTTTTAATTTTTTATAATTAAAAGTAAATATTTAACCCAATTTGAAGCATGAGGCAATCATCCATTCATACTAATTAGAAAAAAAATTTGAATAGTTTATGAGGTTGAAAGATGTCTATATTGGACTTGAAAAATAGAACCTTAGTAAAGTCGTGGATAGGCCAGCTGTTTACTTAAAATTTTGATTGGAAACTGGTGAGGCCCAATTTATTTTTATTGAAGTGTGTGATACTAAATTACATCTATTCGAATTATATTGTGGATAATTAATTGAGTTTTAGTTCGGTTATTATAAAAATTATTGTTAATATATGAGATGTGAGTTTAAATGCGCTGAAACACATTATACTTCTATTTATATGTTAGGAATGACTATAAATAATTCTAGACAACATAAAAAATTTCCAAAAGGAAAAAGAAAAACTAAAACTACCAAATTGCACTAACATATCTGCTGGGACAAGTTCTGTTTTTTTCTTCTTTTTCATAAAACTGTTTTCACTATATCATAAATTTAATTAATTTTTGTGTTTAGGGTAAATTAATTATGCCTTCGTTTTATTTTGGTTATCCAATTATTGATTCTTTTGATTTAGTCACTAATTTTTTTAAAATTAAATATTTTAGTTACTTTGAGTAAATATGAGCTCTCTATATCGGTCTAGTAACAAAATTATCCTCTATTGCTTACACATTCTATCAATTTGATATTAAATATAAAAAATTCAACAAATTTAAACCCTTAATATTTACAAATTTTTGTCATTTTAGTTCTAATTACAAAAAAAAAAATCAATAAATTAGGCCCTCAATATTTACAAAAATATGTCACATTAGTCCTAACTCTAAAATTAAAATAATAATAATCATTTTAGCCCTTTATAACCTATCGGTTAACCAATGTGAGATATTAAAATAAGAAAAAGTACCTCTTTCAAGTCACTTGCAATATAAATATAAATGTTTTATATTGAAAATAAAATTAATATTTAATGTCGGAAAGTTTAGTAACTATATCGAAAAATTAATAGTTGGATGGCCAAAATAGAATAAAAAATATAATTAGTAATATTTTAAATTTATCCTAAATTATAAATAAGGATGACAAAAAAGTTAATAAACTATATTGAAAATAAAAGTTAAATATGAAAATATAGAAAAAAAGACAATAATAATAAACAAAATATTAATTTCCTCAATGAAAAACTCATTTATAATAATTAATTAAAAGTTAAAGAAATACAATAGACAAAATGTAGTACAATAGATAAAACTTATTTTGTTCCAATAAGAATTCGAAAATTTTAGGAATAACAACTATAAAAATAAGGGCTTTCGTTAGTAAAATTTATGAAAATGTCGCCTATATTAAGTTTTCTCAACTAATAATAAACAAGGTTGTCATTATCATTTATTCATTTAAGATTAGATTGTAGTTTATATATTAAATATTATAATTCAAACTTTTTCTTGTTTAGATTATATTAAACTGTACATGGAATGACTTATAAATTCTTGAATCCAACTTCAAATATTAATTTAAATATAAATATATGCATGCACTTGATTAAGGGATAAATTTAAAAAAATTACATGGAGATAAATTTAATGTCAAATTCTATTGTTAGATAACTTTTTATTGCTCGATCAGCATTTGCTAATCGGTAAATAACATTTCCGTTAATGGAAGGATCTGTTTAACATTTTCATAAATGGTTAATTGATTTTTCTATTGATCCATCGGCCTAAAAAATAAATGTCAAATACATCCTTTGGTTTAACACTTTTTTCTAACGTAGTACCTTAATTTTACAAAATTATATATTTTGATACTGAAAAGTAATAGTGTTGACTTTTTAGTATTTAATTTGAACTTTAAAGTTAATTTGTCGAAAGTTAATTGTTAATATTATTAAGTTTGACTTCTTCACAATTTTGGTAATAGAATAAAATTTGTGTTAATTATGAATTTGTTAAATTTTACGTTTAATTTGACAAATATAGTCTAATAGATGTGATTTAATTCAGGATTTTGAGTTGATTTGATTAAAGTAAATTGCTAGCATTATTATCTAGTTATGGATTATCATCAAATCAACACTAGCACTCAAAATTTAATATTAAATGATAAAGTACACAAATAGTAGATAAAATATTGTCTGTGTCTTATTTTGGTCACTAAACTATATGAAATCTAATATGTTAGTCACCAAATATTAATAGCCGTTTGAAATTTGATGGGAGTAACCTTTTTATTAGTCTAATAGTAAATTTAGTCTTTTAATATTTACACATTCTATCAATTTGATCTTAAATATTAAAAAAATCTTTAAATGTTTATGAATTTTGCAATTTTAGTTCAAATTCTAATAACTTTAATAAATTTAGTCATTGCAAATGACAAATTTTAATTTTTTAAATTTGAGCTGATTAAATGGTTGAAGGGTCATTGATCTTGGGATGGCCTAGGTTGGGTGTCGGACGTTTCGGATGAAACTTGAGCTGCTTGAGGAGGATCCACTGTCTAGTTTCATAGCTGAAGGACTGGCAATGCCAGCCAAAGATCTTGAAAATTATGTAATATACTGTAATTAATGTCTCACAGGAATTACCTTTCAGATTTCAATACAGCAAAAAGTGAGTTTTGAAGATATTAAGAATAGTATACATGTAATACTCCCTGCGGGGATTTAGGATATGCCTTACCCAAGTTCGGGTGTTGGGTTTTTTTTTAACAAAAATTTTAAAATTAAAATTTTCATTTTATAAATATTGAATGTTAAATTTATTATTATTTTTAAATTTTAAATTAAAATGATAAATTTTATAAATATAAAAGGCTAAGTTTGTTAAATTTTTATATTTAAGATCAAATTGATAGATGTGTAAATATTATAGAGCTAAATTTGTTATTAGACCAATAAAAATACCCACGTCAACATTTTCATCAAATTTCAAATAGTTATTAATATTTGATGACTAAAATATTTGATTTCGTATAGTTTAATGACCAAAATAGAAAAAGTTAAAAGTTCAGTGACCAAAATAGAAGGCAAATAATATTTTAGTGACAATTTTGTACTTTACCCAATATTAATAAATTAACATAGTTAATTCCTAGTACTAAATTGTATAGTTTTTGTCCAACACAAGGATCACATTGAATTGAAAAAGACACAAAACACCAAATTAAAAGAAAATATATTAAACTGTGGATTCTTGACTACAATCACTACTTGAGGGAGTGTTTAGTGTTTGATGTTGAACTGTGAAGGATTTTAGATGATCTGATTCTTTCTCACAGGTGAAAACATGAAAAAGTGTTGATATTAACCGATAGCCTAGAAGCAGTCAAAATTATTCAAGATGGACAATTGATAATTTCAAATTCCACCTTAGTAAAGAAAATTCTTCAAGTTTTAGAGTGTATTGGACAATTAAGGTTAAGACATGTTTCTAGAAAAGAAAACAAATATACAAATTTCCTAACTAAAATGGTTTTAGATAGGAGGGAAGGAGTTTAAGTTTTCGACCAAGCTCGAGCTGATATCTAATATTAAAAGTTTAATTTAGTAAGCAATGATTTCGATTTCATAGTATTTGATGAAATTGTTGTTGTTTTATATATTAAAAAAACAACAAATATTTGTGAGTGAAGGAAAATGAAAATGAAAGTGGTTTATGTTTGATATTTATCAATTTATTCTTTTTGTTTATTTGTAAATAATCTTTTATCAATTTAGTCATCAACCTCGTAATAATGTCGATCTAGTCTTATCATCGAGATGAGCTAACTCAGCAATTTATTTTTCCACTGAACTTCCGTATGTTTAGTCAACTCTTCTATTGTCTTATCCGCATTTACAGCATCAACAAATTTTTTAGGCTTGACTTGACTAGTAGTTGAGATTTTTATTTTTGGAATTAATTTATTTAGTTTTTATATTTTTCAAAATTTATATAACGTGGGAAGTTATAAATTTAGTCAATATTTTTCGATGGGGTCGTTGTTTGTGCCTATAATTTTTAAATTTTAAATTTTTAATCTTTGATGCAAACGGTAATAAATAAATCCACTAACTAACTTCTTTGCTAGTAATATGTGAAAACAATTGCAAGTAATAATATGGTTATTGTATCATATATATTGAAAATAAATAAAAATTATGAATTTAACTATTACAATTTTACTATGGCCTAAATGTTAAAATATAAAAAAAAAAAGTAGCAAGACTAAAAATATCAAGATTTGTAATTTAAAAAGGTTTAATAACATAATTAAACCTTATTTAAAATGTAAAAATTATTAAAATTTTAAAACATATGTTAAGTGGATAAAGTAGATGAAGAGGTTCATCCATATCCAATTATCCACATCCAGTCAGTGCTGGGTGTCACTGTCGGCGTAGCTTAGCTGCCCTCCCCATTTCATCACACTTTGGATAATATTCTTTGCCTTTTCTTTTCTTCCTACACAGCAGTACCTTTGTTTATCGAACATGCAACTTTCGTATTATTAGCAATTGCATATTTATTTAAAATGGAGTTTGATTACGTGTAATTTTCATTTGTAGGTTTTTAGTTAGTTTTTCTTTTTTACAAATCAAATTAATAGTCTTTGATTTCACTCATGAAATTAACTTTTATTATTATTATTGGTAATGCATGAGGAGAAAAATCTTAAAAAATTAGACCCATTTGAGTTCTCCTGATATATAGGTCACTTTTTACTTGGTGGTAAAAACATTTATTACCGACCAAAATTTTTAATTACAGAAATTGAAAACCTTCAATATCAAAAATTCAATTAATGGAATTCCCTTGATTAATTTTAATGTATAAAATTAATATTTATCTCCAAATGAAAAGATGATAAAAGCATGGGATAGTGGATTCCCTTGGCTCAGACCCTTTTACAAGAGCAAATGATGTTGTCAGACTACCGTTAATCAAAGCTTGGCAAGAGATAATGCTAATGCATTAATATTCACAATGAATTCCCAGTTTAAATTTCTGTTTTTAATCTTTGAATATTTTAATTAATTAAAATTTTATGAGATGTTTGTAGTCATAAGGAGAAAGAATAGTGACATTTCAATATATTCGGATTCCAATACAGAAAAAAGAATAATTACAATAATTCTAAATAAAAAATTAGTGTAATTAAAAGATTAAGAATATTGCAAATTGCTCCTAAATAATTGAAGTAGGGTACCCAGGGATCTAAGAGGCAAGCATTTGTCTCCATTTGTTAAATAAGTTAAATTGGTGTGGCCGAAAAGAAAAGGCTAAATTGGAAGTTAAACTAATGAGATTTTTCTATTTAACAATAAGAATATTATTATATAAATATATATATATATTTGTTTAAGAAAAAAACCCTTCAAATAGAAGAATTGCAAAAAAAAAAAAAAAAAAAATTTCAAATCCATATTTTATCTCTCTACTTTACAAAAATTGAGAAATTGATTCATCCATAATTTATCAATATTTGATCATCATATTTTAAAAATTATTCACTTATTGATAAACACTGTATAATTAATTTTTGCTAATTTTTATATATAAATTATTGAATTATTATTTTTAGAAAAAATATTTTAAGGACAAAATTTAATAATATTATCCAATTGAATTAATTTATTAAATTTTATAGAATGTGAAAAATCAAATTCTAATAAACATATTTTTCATACCAATAATTACGGTTAACGTTTAATGGATTTACAATTTATACAAGTTAAAATATTAAATAAATAAAAATAGGTGTTTCCTCAGCCATTAAAAGATTCAAATTTATTAGATAAAATAAAATAAATATATATATAGTTTCTCCTATAAAATAGTTACTTTTATTTATTTTGCATTATAGTTATTTACGTTATCGCGTTGTAATATTTTAGTTATGGAGCATTAATTACCGTTAACGGTGTAACAAAGTATGTTGACATGACACATTAAAACATCATTTTAAAAACTTTAGGTTAAATTATACAATTAGTCCCTATATTTTGTCATTTTGAGTTATTTATTTATTTTTATGTTATTTGAATTTTCATTTCTTTTCTTTATTTTCCATTCTCTTCTCATTCTCCTCTGTTTTTCTCCCTTCAATTCTTTTAACGTAATTTTTTATGTTTTCTATTTGTTAAAACTAGTCCTTATAATTTTTATTTTATTTTTGAACAATTTAAATTGGGAAGATTAATCAAAGAGAGGAGAAATGAAGAGAATGGAAAAAAAGAAAAAGAAAAGAAAGTTAAAATAACATAAAAGAAAAAAATTAAATTGCTCAAAACGAAAAAGCATGATGATTAATTGTATAATTTAATCTAAAATTTTGTTGGAAATGATAATTTAACATGTCACATCAGTCTATCATTACACCATTAATTACAATTAACGACTCCGTGATTAAAATGTTAAAGCACGTTAAAATAAGTTATTAAAACATAACATCTATACACAATCCAAACAAATAGGACTGGTTTTTGCTTCTTATGTTGTTGCAAAATTTATACACTTGTTTCATAGAAGGAAGATATTAGGTTAAAAATTATAAAGAAAATGAAATGAGATGAAAGTTTAAAAAAGAAAAAGAAAAGGGAAATGTTAAAGAAAGAAAATGATGTATATTTATTTTATTTGGGTAAATAAAATTAGTAAATTAATATAAAGCAAATGAATGTTTACAACATTTGTTTGATTAATCTGTGAAAATAAAAAAATGATTATAATAGTTTTTTTTAAATAAATGGTTTTTATCTTTTTTGAGTACAATAAGATATCATTTTATAAAATAATTTGGGTAAAAATTAATAGAATAAAAATGTAAGTTCGTATCTTAAGAAAATATTATTTTCCTTTTCTTAATTTTACCTCAAAATTGAAATAAATAAAAACTAGATAATTCAAGGAATTCTTTTACTTTGCTAAAAAATCCAAAGAAGGAAATTGCTAAAATTATTTTATTAAATTCACACTCTTTATACCCATTAAAATAAAGACATATAACTTTTTTTTAATTTGTAATTTTAAGAACTAAATTTCAAACGTAAAAAATACATACTACATAAAAATAGTAAGAATTGTAGCAGTGGTCATATTGCTATCGTCTGCATATTGATACCTTGGGCGTCAAGTTTATGGACCTTTATATGTATTTTATAAAACATGCATTTGATGTTGGTAATAAATATATGATATATACAGATATGCAACATTTGCTTGTATAATTTCGAAAGTTATAGTTATTTTTGGTCATAAATTATATGAAACACCCAACATTTGATGGCAGGATAAGCCCCCGTCCTCCCAAAGTTTTCAATTATTAAATAAATAAAATAAATGTTAAAAATTTAGAGTTTGTTCCACATCATAGGTAATAAAAGATATTTTTTTTTTTTTTTTGTTTCTACTTATATATAGCCGTCCTATCACATGCTAACAGCAATTAAAAAGAGGAAGAAGAAGAAGAAGAAGAAGAAGAGAGAAAATGGTTTCTATTGAGTTATCACCGGAGTTGATTCCCGGTTTTCCTGAGGAAATTGGACTCGATTGTTTGATTCGGTTTCATTATTCTACTTACCGAGTCGCAGCTCGAGTCTGCCGACGATGGCAACAGCTTCTCCAAAGCAGGGAGTTGCACTATCTCAGAAAGCAAGCCGGATATACCCGTAAAGCGGCTTGCTTAGTTCAATTACTCAATAACACCTCCGATTCTGCTGGGTCAAAGCCGGTTGGTCCACCCACATACGGCCTCACAGTTTTTGATCCTGTGAGTGGAATCTGGGATAGAATTGACCCGGTTCCCAAGTACCCTTATGGTCTTCCTTTGTTTTGCCAGATAGCAAGCTCTGAAGGAAAGCTAGTGGTGATGGGTGGATGGGACCCCT
The DNA here is from genome assembly GCA_025506655.1 of Gossypium rotundifolium. Taxonomy (NCBI): domain Eukaryota; kingdom Viridiplantae; phylum Streptophyta; class Magnoliopsida; order Malvales; family Malvaceae; genus Gossypium; species Gossypium rotundifolium. The sequence goes on from CP106730.1 coordinate 115,209,478, forward strand.
CAAGTTATGACCCAGTGCGGGATGTCTTCATATACGACTTCACAACTCAGCGGTGGAGACAAGGGAAGCAGATGCCGGAAACTCGATCGTTCTTTGCGCCTGGGGGGTTTGAAGGGCGCATTATTGTGGCGGGTGGTCATGACGAGAACAAGAACGCTTTAAGTACAGCGTGGGAATACGACGTGAACAGGGATGAATGGACCGAGTTGGCTCGGATGAGTCAGGAGCGAGATGAGTGTCAAGGGATGGTGATTGGGTCGGAATTCTGGGTGGTGAGCGGATATAGAACGGATAATCAAGGAGGATTCGAGGGGAGCGCGGAGTTGATGGATTTGAGGACGGGTGAATGGAGACGAATTGAGGAAGCTTGGAAGGCGAGCCAGTGTCCTAGATCTTGCGTGGGTGTTGGGAAAGAGAAGAAACTCTTCTACTGGGGCGACTGTGACTCGGCGATACGAGTGGGAGCTTGTGCTGTACCGTTGGGAGAATGGACACTTGTGACTGGATCAGCTTACCAAGGTGGTCCACAAGGGTTCTTTTTGGTGGAAGGACACGGTGAAAGATTTAAGAGAATCGATGTTCCACCCCAGTTTTCTGGGTTTGTACAATCTGGTTGTTCCCTGGATATCTAATTCCTTTTGTAATGAAGTTGGACGGCTGAGCTGATGGCCGCTTTATGATGAAGTAAATCTAAGATCAGGAAGGATAATATTTGTTTCTTACCTTCAATGCAGCTACGGATGTTGTGTGCATCATCATTAAAATCTAGCAGCAACAAGATATTTGCATATGCATATGTTTATGGGTGTGTACAAGATTTTGTAATATAACGTGGACATTAGCAATACCTTGTATGTTTTCTCCTTTCAGTCTTTGCTTTCTTTAAACCAGAAGATCAATGGATCTCAACAAGTAACGAAATCCCACTTCATAGACGCTATGAGAAGGAACTGTCAGTATATTTATAAATACATATTAAACATGAAAAAACATGGCTCCAACACGACACCAACACAACTCAGATTTGCTGGTTCTACCTAATATCCAGTCTCTTTAGCCTTTACGCAACAATATTCACAAGAGCTTGAATGTGGCAACTAAATCTATGACATAGAACAATAAGAAGATTAACTGTGATACCGTACAACATATTCATCAAATCCAGGGAGGAATTCTGCCACAAAATAAGCATCTGCTTACCCATGCATGAAATAAGAATGAATGAAACATGTTCAAAATATTTAAGGATGTAAAATCATTTTTGACATAGAATATTAAGACCGGTATGTATGTTTAAAATTATTATTACCCACAACCAGCACTAGGAACTAAACAACCAACTTTGTTCTGAGTTATATACGAAGCAAGGCTAAACTAATCATCCCGGCAACTACATAGGAACATATCTCCTGAGAAATACACATATTAATCCATCCACCACCAAATTAGTCACCTAGACTCCTGCTCCTACTATAGGGCGACCTTCAGTAGGATCACCCTCTATATCTCCCGTCTCTGGGTGAAATTGACCTAAAAATATCAGAAGGCAGCATTAATATAACCATTCACAATCCTTAAATGATTAAAACAACAACAGTGAACAGCTTACCTTGAGTAATGCCTTTTCCTAGAAGGACAATAATAATCCAGACTGCAGGAGAAACTTCAGTCATATCACGGTGATCGAGAATAATGAAGCGGGGAGTGCCTATCTGTCCGACTCCTGTCGTTAATATCATGCACACATACATTTATAATCAGAATTAACATTTTCCAATTAACAACTTTATAATCAGAAATCCTTGACAAATAGAAATCTCGTCTTCCTAAATCCTTCTATGCATTACAACACAGGAACATCAACTGAACAGGAGCTAATTTGGGAAACGAAATAGTGGGCAAATATGGGCATGCAACACAAAAGAACCCATGCTTACCTTCTGCGTTCTCTTTCCCTCATTTCCGAAGGCTTCTTCCTGTTTTCCTCAGCAAATACAAAAGTAAGTTCTGGGCCAAGAACATAACCCTCCGTATGATATTTTGCATCAGCAGCATCAGCGGGATCTAGATACAGGACAATCCAAAACCACGTGGTTCCCTGCATCACAAATAAGGTAGCCCTCATAAACATAGCATGAATATACAAAGGAACACATTATATTTCATAAGCCACACATGCTCATTGATTTTCAAAATCACAAACATGATCTTGACTCCAGAGTTATATGAAAGATCATGATGGCAAAGCCAATGCTTCACACAGTTTAAGTAAGTGACCGCTAACTTTGAGGAGCCAAATTTTTAATTAAATTGATATTCTTCAAGACTTGCAATTCTTGGCAATGAATTCAAAACCAACTCCGTTCCAACATTGATGTAAATTAAGGTCATCTTGAACAGTACTCAAAACTTGAAAGTGTCTTCAACAGAGTACTCTAATACTTCATTGTTGTCTTCAACATATAACTCTTATTACTTCATCGGTGTCTTCAAAACTTTCAATAAAAACAACCAAATTTCCATAAACCAATTTACATGACAAAAGAAAAAAAACAATTCCATGACCCAAACCCTTTGTGGGACTGGATGAAGACAGATAAGTTGATATTACTAGACAGAGACAAACATATACACTGAGTTACCATTCTTCAGGAATCAACAAGTATTATGCTTACCCAGTATAATTATCCCGAGGCAGGTAGATGTCCTTGAGGTGACCAAATTGCCCTAAAGGTCCACGGAGATCTTCCACCCTGCACATGAAGCCCAATTAGAAATTTATCAGCTCCAAGGAAAACACTTTGACGGGACTAAATTTTTAACTTGTATTAGGGC